>CAUJRU010000034.1:332791-1645330 GCA_963277665.1 Viscum album
TTCACTATATAATTCCAAAAACTAAGGACCCTCTTCAAGTATGTAATAGAGAATATATGAAAATTATTGATGATAAGATGGATATATAATTTCTAGTATATAACGTGAAATGTGCCATTATGGAATGACCTAATAAACCATGTCAAAAACACCGTTCAGACACCCTTCTATGTGCAATGATTCAATATATCCCCCCACAGTTGACACAACTATGATTTTTCACTTCTTTCTTCCTCATGGACTTTTATACTTTAATGTAGTTAGATGAAACCATATTAAAAATAATATATCTTTTCATTCCATGATGTGGTTGTTTTGTTTTTGGATGATACCACCCCAAAATATCGAGGAATACATGCAACTTCATATAGGAAAACACCCTTAATCATCATTCCATGATGATGAAAATCCTTACAAACTCATTAACATACATCATATCATTCCTAATAAATACCTATAGATATTCACTAACCAATTTTCCTTCCACCAGAATCCAATGCCCCAAAATTTTCCCAATTTCAATCTTGATACCATCATGTTATCAAATCACCAATCCTACCAAATTGGATTTTCACTAAAAAATACTACTCAAATTCTTAACACTCATCAATTATTTTTCATAACATGAATGATAACCCAATTAAATATTGTTGCTCTCAATCACACCCCCATGGAAAGCCCCCACGCTCATGGATAGCTCGTACCCCCAGACAGCCCAACCCCGTGGACAGCCGACCCACCCCTAGACACCCCCACAACCTTGGACACCCCCATCCCCCTGGACACCCCCAACCCCCCTGGAGAGCCCCCCGCCCCCTGGATAGACCCCCACCCCATGGACCACCCACCCTCATGGAAAAAACCCCCACCCCATGGATATCCCCCACCCTCTGGACACCCTACCCCCTTGGACATCCCCCCCCTGTGGATAGGCCGCCCACCCCTAGACACCCCTCCCCCTAGACAACCTGCCACCCCGTGGATAGCCTGCCCACACCCTGGACACCCCATACCCCCTGGATAGCCCCACCACCCCTGTGGAAAACTCTCCCACCCACCTAGACACCCTCGAACCCCCTGGACAGCCCCCAACCCCGTGGATAGCCCACCCACCCACCTGAACACCCCCACCCCCGTACCCCCATCCCCCCAGACACCCCAACCCATTGGACAACCCATAACCCCCTAGATAGCCCCCACCCCACCTAATGGATAGCCCAAAAACCCCTAGACACCCCCTAGATAGCCCCGCCACCCCTGTGGACAGCCCCCCACACTCGTGGATAGCCCGCCCACCCCCTAGACACACCTTACCCCCTGGATAGCCCCGCCACCCCTATGGATAGCCTGCCCACACCTTTGGACACCCTGTACCACCCTGGAAAATCCTATAACCCCTGTGGATAGCTCTCCCACCCCCTGGAAACGCCCTACCCCCAGTACAGCCTCGGAAACCCATGGACACCTCGCCCACCCGCTGGACACCCCCCACCCGCTGGATAATCCCCACCCCCCCAAACAACCCACCACCTGGACACCTCGTACTCCATAGATATCCCCCACCCCCATGGATAGCCCGTCCACCCCCTGGACACCCCTACCCCCTAGATATCCCTGCCTCAACTATGGATTGCCCTGCTACCCCCGTGGCCAACCCACCCAACCCCATGGACACCCCTGACCCCCGTAGACAACCCCCACCCCCTGGGACAGCCCCCTCCCCTAGATGCCCCCACCCCCTGGACACCCCACCCCCTTGGGTAGTGTATGTGATCTATCAAATAATCTACTAAAATATTAAAAAATTTCAATCTAAAATTTACTCAACTCTTTAATAATTATCCCCCACAAGTGTAAAATATCTTGTACACTCAGATATAGTTCTTCAAAAATATTTTGTTATAAATATAGTATTTGATTTTTTATATTGTAAATCTCATATAGAGTAGTGTGTCAGTTATGGTTTCATATAAAGTGAACAATTCTCATTTACTTAAATATATTTTTTATGAAATTTTAATATTATTTAATTTCTTTTGACTAAATGATTTATAATTTTTTTACAGAATGGATAGAAGTTGGATGTATGAAACTGATCAGATCTCAAAAAAATTTCAAAATAATTTGGAGATATTTTCAGTTTTTTCATTTCACAATGCTTCAGATAGTGGTCACATACACTGCCCCTGTTACAATTATGTTGTAAGACCTTGTTTGAGCTCTAAAGAAGCCATCTACCACATAACCAAATATGGTTTTCAAGAAAACTACTTTGTGTGGTATCACAATGGGGAGAAAACGAAATATCAAATTGATGATGTTCCAAATGAGAAGACTGGATTGGGAAATTTGTTTTATGATCGGTTTCTATTTTTCATCATCATGAAAAAGAAAGGATTCAGAGCTAAGAAGATTTTGATATGAGCAGAATTGAGGTGTCTAATGAAAATGATGATGTTATTATGGTGAATAAATTGAATGGTTCTTCCATGACTCAAGAATATCAACAACGTAGTAAAATGAAAAAGCTAGAATTTTTAATCTGATTGTTTCATGGGAAAACTATGAATGGGATTTCTAATACTACCATTGATTACATTCTCACCTTCTTGGAGGAATTACTTCTAGATGATGAAAATATTCCCTCAAACCAATACATGGCATGGATGTTAGTTGAGGAACATAGATTTTCAGGAAACAAAATTCATCCCAGCCTGAAAGATTTCACTTTATTCTAGGAGGAAACTGCTAAATGAAATGATTTTATAAAATGTGGCACATATCGCTGGAAGCTAAAATCTAATGGAATACAATCCCATGTGCAACAGAAATTAATGTGGCACTTTCCATTGATCCCTAGAATCTAGTATCTTTTTATGTCAGATGAAATATCAATAAAAATGCGATGGCATGATACTAAGATAAATAAGAATAATGATGATTTGGTTCACCCTGCAGATGGAATTTCATGGAAGAGATTTGATGCTCGATATCATAATTTTGTAGCAGATGTTCTCAATGTGAGGTTGGGAATTTCATGTGATGGTCTTAATCCATTTGGGAAGATTCTTACATCGCACAACAAATGGCCGGTTTTTATACACATTTAAAATCTTCCACCATGGTTGTGTATAAAAAAAACCTTTCAATTTCTTGATTATATGAATATCTAACCCTTCTGATCCCAGAAATGATATATATGTATACATGAAACCTTTAACAAAATGGTTGAAACTTATTTGGGATGTGGGTGTGCGCACATATGATGTATGTTTAAAAGAAATATTTCAGATGTGTGTTGCACTTATGTAAACGATCAATGATTTTCCTACTTATGCAATGATGTATGGATGGAGAACAAATGGAAAACTATCATGTCCTATTTGTATGAAGAATACACGATCCGGAAGGTTGAAACATCATTGTAGTTTTAGTTTTATGGGACATCGACGATTCTTTCCAATAGACCATCGATATAGAAATAATCATCAAAGATTTTAAAATACCATGGAGATCAATGATCCCCCTTAATTTATGTCTCAAACTAATGTGCATAATGAATTGAAATATTTCAGTTTTTCATTTGGGAAGGGTCAAATGAAATCTAGAAAGAGAAAGAATGTTTCCCCTGAAACTTATTACAATTGGAAGAAGAGAAGTATTTTTTTTCCGTATTGGTTAACCAATTTGTTTTTTCATTTCTTAGACATAATTCACGTTGAAAAAAATATATGTGAAATTTTGATTTCTATACATCTAAATGTTACAAGAAAGACAAATGATGATTTAAGGTCACATCATGACTTGGTGGATTGGGGCTTCAGACCAGAATTGCCTCCTATGTGTATCAGTGAAAATAAATGGAAAGTTCCATGTGCTTCTTATGTGATGAAACCTACAAAAAAAAAAGAAATTTCAAGAAGTACTAGAGACTATTAATGTTTCTATTGGATATTAAAGAAACATATCTAAATGGGTCTATAGAATAGAGTTGAAGCTAAAATATTTTAAGACTCGTGATTATCACATCCTTCTACATGAGTCAATTCTAATATCAATTCAGCATCTTTTCTAAAATAATGTAATGGTGGATATTGTTCCGTTGTTTCATTTGGTTAGAGATCTCTGTACTATGATGTTTTCTAAGTCTTTCTTGTAAAATATGTTGGCAGATGCACCATTAATTTTGTTTGTGTTAGAGAAAATATTTCCTCCATCATTTTTCACATGCATGTTGCATCTGATTGTCCAAATTATAACTAAAATACTTCTTATAGGACCTATTTATTTTCATTGGATGTATCCATCTGAAAGAAATATGTACACATTAATGTCTTATGTCTGTAATTGTAATCATCCAGAAGGTTATATCATGAACGATTAATTGGATCAAGAATGTATGGATTTCTGATCTATATATTTGACTGATCTTACTAAAATAATGAACAGACCAATGAGAAATGAAGAAGAACAATATGAGAAAATTGAACCCGGTTTTCCATCACATCCTCAAATAGGAGGAATTCCTAGATCACATACATTGATGATATTAAGCCTTAAAGAGTGGGAGATAGCACATCACACAATTTTGTTCCATTGTGAATTGTTCAATGACTACATCTTGTAAGTAAATTTAATATTTATATCTTATATATATATCTGTTAAACTATTAATATTTTTATCTACACCGAACATAAAGACATGATAAATAGAAAGAACCATTCTTTATCATTGAGAAGGAGGGAGACTTTTCATCACAAAGAGTTTTCTACTTGGTTAAAATTGAATGTAATAATATTACATTTTAAAATAATTAAAACAATAATTAATTAAGTTTAGTATTGATTTGTATTTTAGGTACTGAGTCTTCCTGCTGACTCTATCTCTGAGGAAATAATATCTTTGGATTTTGGGCCTAATACCGTGGTTCGTGACTGTAAATAAATTGTTATCAATGGGTACATATTTATTATCACTGAATGAGTAAAGAACATGAGAACACAACATGATGGTGTTATAGTTACTGCAAAACATACTATTATGCATGTGTATCAGATAGTAGACCGAAATTTGAAAATGTAGTTTATTATGGAGTCATTGAAAAAATAATAATAATGGATTATTATTCCCATGGACAAGTCACGATGATGAAATGTCAGTGGTTTGATTCAATGACGTGGTAGGGAACATTTATTGATGATTGTGGATTTAGAGTAATTTATATGACTCGCACACTTTATACTGATGAACCATATGTATTGGCATCATTGGAGAAACAAGTTTTTTATGTCAATGAAGATCTTCAACCTAAATTTTGTGTCATTATTGATGTAATTACTAGACATATTTTTGATGACAGTGATGATGGGTTTGACAACATCCCTACTACCATTAGAAATGATACATTTTTTACATTTGATTACTCTTATAGCTGAATTTTCTGAGTTAACTGTGAACCTGAAGTTGTGGTGGGAAATATATAAAATCATCCATTCATGTTCTCAATTTTTTTTGGTTTACCTCAACTTGGGCGGTTATGGTTGGTACTATTCAAATTGATTTAATATTGATTACAAATATGGTGTATCCAAATTGACTGTTATGTGAATTTTCAATGTTTATTGGTTGCAATTTTATTTGAATTGAATTTTCTAATTTGGAATTGAACTGTATTCAAACCTATGAAACAAACATTTCTAACTTGGTGAATATTTCAATGCTTCCACTGTGATTTTATAAAATTTGTATAACTCTAAGAACTATATTTAAAATTTTACCAGGTAATGAAAATTATGGTTTGTATTCTTCCAAAAAACATGTATTTAAACCCGCATCATCTACCTGGGCTAAATAAATTAAATTTTTCCTTATTTTTGACAACTGCTTTACCCCTTATGAATCCATTAGAATGGTTGTTCCATGATTTTAATAGACTGATGACAATTAGTAAATAACCATCACACTAAAAATTAAATTAATTTATTACACCTTGTATGATTTATTGACTTCATTATATATCTATTCATGTTCACCTAAAAAAATGGATAATTAAATTATCCATGAATCTCCCTATTACCTCTAATTTTTTTTGGTTATTGGGTTACAAATTAGTCATCCCTTTCTATTTACTTCCATATTTGTTTTCAAATGTAGGAAATGAAACCAATTTAAGAGAGGCAATGAAAAAATATTATAGAAAACAATCATCACATGATTAAGCTGGGAATTCCACCACTAGTCCCTGCAGTGAGTATTTTATTTTAAATATATATATTTAAATAATATATAATGTAATTTGATTAATTTTTTTTAAACATTTTTGTAGGATCCATATATTAGGCGAAAATTATTTTATGAGCAACCTAGTAGTTATCCCAGTACCCAGGGTGTTCGTACGTGGCAGGGGGGGTATGAGAGCCCGAAGATCTGGTGGGCGTACCCGATTAGACCCTACCCCTCCCACTGACATACCATCCTTCCCACATTATGATCCCAGTGTGTCATTAGGGACACATAGGTTATTTAGGCCTCCCATGTTTTCACTACCCTTTTCATCTAATCCTTCTCCCCCGTCAGTACCATATCTGATGATGATTCCCACTCCCCATCCAGCATTCGGCCAGCCATCTCTGTCATCTTCTTTTAATTCTACTTCCATCTCTCTAGGCATTTATATTCCATCTTCTTCAACTACTGCCATGCCAAAGTCTATCCCTACATAGTATACATAGGGACCCACTCCATATATACATAGTTTTCCGTCAGTTTTTACAGATTTGGTGGTGCCCATTTATCAGACTATCGTAGGTATACTTATACAACCCTAACAAATTTTTACACCATTATTTATTTTCTTTATAACATGTATTGATAAAATTTTTGTTTTTCTTTCATAACAAATAAATATAATAATAGGAGGTGTGGGCTGGGGCATACACAGATGTGTTCGGTGTGGAACCAGCACACATAGTTAATGGTTGACTATAATGAAGATAGTCAAATGATTGAAAAATCTGGGTAAAAATGTCAGTGTTTTTTGGTGATGCTTGAAAAATACTCCGAAATAATTTCTATCATCCCGCTCTCATGGAGAAAACTACCAAATGAAGTCAAGGATAAATATTGGGAAGCGATATGGGTAAGAAAATTTTTGTATTAAATGAAGTATATTATTTTTTGTATTTATATGAATTAATATTTTGGTGTTAGCTACGCCTTAATTTCCCCGATGGTGAGGGTACACAGCCAGCACATCATAAGGATTTAGGTGAGCTTTGGGGAGCTTACAAGCATTATTTGTACATTGGATGGAATTCTAGAGTGCCAAGAGTTAGAGGCTGTCCCTGTCATAGATGAATTTCCATTAGAATAGTATCGACATATGATTACTCAATGGAGGACTAGCCAATTTAAGGTATTAATCACATTAGAGGTATTTAAATGAAAATTTTAATGTTTTTCCTTAATACTAATTATTTAATATTATTTGGGATTCATTCGGAAGAAAAAAAATTGATGCTAAAAAATACATTCACACATTGGGACATACTATTATGCCTTATCATGAGAGGCACCAGGTATGATAGTTTATAAATTTTCTTTACGAGTTACACTTTCTATTGCTTCCTCCTTAATTTATTTGATTTCTAAATTTGTTATATAATTTTTTTATGTAGTTAATTATTGGAATACTATGTTAAATTATGGGTTTCTACACTCAATTTTATTATAGAGGCATAAATTGAATATAGAAGTTTGTGTGCCTCGAGCTAAATTGTTTAGCTTGAGTAGAAGGAAGAAATATGGAAGTGCGGTTAATGAAACAACTCAGTAGCAGATTGAAAGTTTTACTTTGTAGATTTAAAATTTTGATATTTATTTTTTAACTTAATAATCTATTTATATTTTTAAATGGCTGCTTTAGAGGCCCTTGATGCCAAGGAACCTGATAATTTTGGGCCAAATAGTCACTAACATTAGGTGTTAGTAGATGAGAACCCTGGTAGAGTACGTTGCTGACCTGGGAAAAGTATAGTTTTGAAGAGGTGTTGTCCCTCCTAAGGGACATGTTGTAGTGACACCAAGTTCTAGAAAGTTAAGGCACAGGCATAACAGGATGAAAAAAGGGAAACAGAGATGGCAGAATAGTCTGCTAGGGCAAACACTGCATTTATGAAACTGCTGGAAGTTTTACGTCCAACACTTCCACTAGAGGACAACATAACTTGTGATGGATATATTTCTTTGATGTGTTATCTATATGGTGCGCCAAGTGGAAGTTGTAGTGGTTTTTGATATGATGGGGAGTAGGAGGCTGAGGCAGAGTAAAAGAAGGGCGAGGAAGAGGCCGAGGCAGCGGAGGAGGGGGAGGAGGAGGCTGAGAAGGAGGAGGAGGGTGATGAGGAGGATGAGGTTGATCATGAGGGTGAGGAGGAGGGCATTGAGGGGGGTGGGGATGATGATGAAGACAAAGGTGAGGATGAGGGTGAGGATGATGATGACGGTGATGTCTGTGACGGTGATGAGGGACAGATTGATATGTTACATTTTTTACTGATATTACTGACCTTTGATGTTTATTGATATGTTGTGCCTAAATATATGTGTGATTAGGTAGGTCAAATTATCATTATTTCTATCTATAAATAATAAAACTTTTCTTGATGATTTGATGTGACTGATTCACCCCTCCCCAAGATATCCCCCACCCCCGTGGACAGCCCGTCCACCTCCCTGGATTCCCTTGACACCACTAGATAGCCTCGCCACCCACGTGAATAGACCTCCCACCCCTGGACAACTGCTCACCATGTGGACATCCCCCCACCCCCATAGACTACCCCCTGTGGATAGCCTCCCATCCCCGTGGACCACCCGCCAACCCCCGTGGATAGCCCCCACCCCTGTGGACAGCCCACCCACCCCTAGTCATCCCCTCCCTCTATGGACACCCCGTAACCCCCCTAGATAGCCACTCCCACCCCCTAGATGCCCCGTTTCCCCTGGGCAGCCCCCCACCCCTAGGGATAGCCTGCCCACCCCCGTGGATAGGCCGCTCACCCACTGGACACCCCGTACCCCTTGGACGGACCCCACCCCTGTGGAAAGCCCGCCCACCCCCATGGAAGGCCCACCCACAACTAGATACCCCCTACCCCATTGACAGCCCCTCCACCCCCGTGGATAGCCCCCCGGGACAACCCCTCCCCCTATGGACAGCCCCCACCCCTGTGGATAGCCCCTCCCCCTTTGGACAGCCCCCACCCCCGTGGATAGCCCGACCACCCCCATGGACAGCCCCCCTGTGGATCGCCCGCCCACCCCCTGGACACCCCGTACCCCCTGGACAAGCACACCCACCCATCGATACCCCATACTTACTAGACAACCCCACCCACCCCCTGGACACCCCACCCACCCCTAGATATCCCGCCCACCCCCCAGGATAACCCCACCCCCTTGGACACCCCGTACCCCCTGGATATCCACACCCACCCCCCTGGACACCCTGTACCCCCTGGATAGCCCCCACCCCTATAGACACACCACACATCCCCACGGACTGCCAGACCACCCCGTAGATACCCCGTACCCCCATCGATAGGCTCACCACCCTTGTGGATAGCCCAACCACCACTGGATACCCTGTACCCCCTGGATAGCCCCACCCCAGTGGACACCCTGCCACCACCGTGGATAGCCCTCCCACAGCCTGGACACCCCCTACACCCCTGGATAGCCCCACCACCCCCGTGAACAGCCCCCACCCCCCGTGGATAGCCCCTCCTCCCATGGACAACCCCCACACTCGTGGATAACCTGCCCACCCCTATGGATAGACCCCCCACCCCCATGGACAACCCACCCACCCCTTGGACACACCGTACCCCCTAGACTGCCCCACCCACCCCTTGGACACCCCGTACCCCCCTGGATAGCTCCGCCCACCCCCGGATATCCCCGCCTGACCCCCTGGATAGCCTACCCACCTCCAGGACAACCCCTCCCCCCGTGGACACCCCGTACCTCCGGGGATTCCCCACCCACCCCCTGAACACCCTGTTCTACGCTGGATAGCCCCCACCACTGTGGATAGCCCTTCCACCCCTGTGGACAACCCACCAACCTACATGGACACCCCGTACACCGCTGGACAACACCGCCACCACGTAGATAGCTCACCCACCCCTAGGACACCCCGTACCCCTGGAAAGCCCCCTCCCCCATGGACAGTCCCCCCTGACAGCCTTCCCACCCCTACACACCCCTCCCCCTGTGGACAACCCCTCACCCCCATGGATAGCCCGCCCACCCCTGGGCACCCAAAATCCCATGGACAACCCTTCCACCCTTGTGGACAACCCACCCACCCACCCACCCACCCCTCGTACCCCCTAGACAACCCCACCCACTCCCTGGACAACCCATACCCCCGTGGACAGCCCCCACCCCCATGGACAGCCTCACACACCCCCCTGCGCAGCCCCACCACCCCTGTGGATAGCCCCCACCCAAAGATAATCTCTACCTACTGAACAACTCGCCCACCCCTGTGGATAGCCCGAACACTCCTCTGAACAGCTCATCCACCCCCTTTAACACCCCGTACCCCCTGGACAGGCTCACCACCCCCGTCGACATCCCACCAACCTCACTAGACACACTGTACCCCTGGACATCCTCCACCCCCGTGGACAACCCACCCACCCCTGTGGACATCCCACCCACCCACCTGGACACCCCCAACGCCCCTCGATAGCCCCGCCAACCCCATGGATAGCCCACCCACAACTGTGAACACCCATCCCCCCATGAAAATCCCCCTACCCTGTGGAAAACCCCCCACCCCCTGGACACCCCCACCCCCCGTGGATAGCCATCAACCCCCTGGACATCCCTACCCCCTGGACAGCACTGCAACCCCCATGGACAACTCGCCCACCCCCCTAAACACCCCGTACCCCCTGGACAACCCTGCCCACTCCCTAGACACCCCTACCCCCTTAGACATCCCCACCCACACATTGGATAGCCTTATCCCTTGGATAGCTCCCACCCCCTTGGATAGCCCCACCCACCCCCTGAACAGCCCCGCCACCCCCACGGACAGTCCCCACCCCTAGACAGCCCCCACCCCCATGGATTATAGGGTTTCTAACAACTCAAAGATCCCATTAATCCTAGATACCCACTTCATTTCCTCCTTAGATCCTTGATCACCAATAAAAAATTATGGATTGTATTATAGAAGTTCCCATGAATAATAAATGATCTGAGAAGAACAAGGCTATCCCACTTCCACAAGAGTTTGAGTAGAGACCAAGACTAGGAAAACAATAGCTGGATCAAAAGACTGACTACCTAAGATATCCTCTTTAAGGATCCATTTCAAAAATCATAGAGTAATTTTGTCCCATAATAAAAATGAAATCAAATTCCAAATAACCAATTCCATATTTCTACCATACACCCCAAAAGAATTCATTTTTTCCTAAAAAATACATACTATTGAAATAAAAACTATTCCAAATCCAATTTAAAAATAAAAATGATCTTAAAATACATGAAATTCATTCCATTAAAAACATTAATTCCCCCACCCCCTGGACACCAACCCACCCCACTGAACACCCCCCTGGACACCCCCATGGACAGCACCCCCCACCACCCTGGACAACCCCATACCCTAAACACCCCTAACCCCTGGACATCCCACACCCCTCCTAGACACCTCCCCACCACCTAGAAACCCCCACCCCCTAGACACCCCACCCCCATGGTCAACCACCCCCACCCCTTGGACACCAGCCCACCCTCCTTGGAAAGCCCCCAACCCCCTGGACCACCCCCACCCCCTGGACACCACCCCATCCCATGGACACCCCCTACCCCTAGAAATCCCCCAACCCCCTGTACACCACCCCACCCCCTAGACACCCCATAGAGAACCCCCCACCATATTGGATAGCCCCCCCTGGACACCCCAACCCCCTGGATGAACCGACCCCCAAGACGGCCCCCACCCCTCCTAGACACCACCCCAACACCTAGACACCCCCACCCCAATGGATAGCCACCCCACCCCCTGGACACCACCCCACCCCCCTTGGAAAGCCCCCCAAACCCCCTGGACTACCCCCACCCCCTAGACACCCCCACCCCTGGAAATCCCCCCCACCCTAGACAACCCCCACCCCTAGACACCGACAACCCCCTAATGACCCCACACCTCCTAGACACAACCCCAACACATGGAAACCCCCTGGCCACCCCACCCCCATAGATAGCCACCCCACCCACCTTGGACAACCGCCCAACCCCCTAGACTGCCCCCACCCCCTGGACACCACCCCACCCCCTGAACACCCCCACCCCTGGACACCCCCACACCGTAGAAGCCCCCAACCCCCTAAACACCATCCCACCCCCTGAACACCACCCCACCCCCCTAGACACCACAATGGACAGCCCCTACCACCTCGGACAGCCCCCACCCCCTGGACACCCCCATCCCCCTAGAAACCCCCATCCCCTAGACACCCCCTACCCCCTTAGGATAGCCACCCCAAACCCCTGAACAACCCTTAACCCCCTTAATTATTAATTGAATTCTTTATGTATTTAATTAACTAATGAATTATGTGTTAATGGTGTATTGGTATACTTGTTATATGGGTATAATTTTTGTATGTATATACTTGCTGTAATTACTTTTTGAATTATGTGTTAATTCTGTATGTGTATAGAGGGTAATTAAATACAGAATTGGAGGTATTCATAATTATTTACGAATCATATGTTGTATGAATTTGGTATTTATTATTAAGGTATACATTTAATAGTGTATTGTGTTACTTGATGTATGTGTATGTATTATACAAGTATTCTGTTGTGTATGAATTTTAAAAGCCTATTGGTGGAATTATTGCAGCTGCACAGGGTGAGTCCAGTAAGTCGGCTTACTACTGTAGGTACAAAAAGGATATGCCAATGGTTTACAATCGTTGTCATATGTGTAAAAACAGAACTTATACCAATGGTTTTATGTAAACTGTTGACATAGATGATTTTAATTGATATTTACCAATAGTTTGTGGAAAACCATTGGTAAAAGTCTATACCAACAGTTTTGTAAACTGTTGGTAGAGATATAATTATTTCTCTTACTCATGGTATAAAACCATTGGCAAACATTTATACCAATGGTGTATTGAAACTGTTGGTATATAATGAATTTTTCAGACATATCCGATTGGTTCTCATAGAACCTTTGGGATATGTCTATCCCTACAGCTCAATACCGAATCATTTGGACAACTGTTGGGATATTTTATACCAATGATTGTCCAACCTTTATGAACGATTTTAAACCGTTGGTAAATCTAAAATTTCTAGTAGTTAATTGCATGGTAAATTAGAGATATATCTTTTCATTTCTAAGGGGAATGAAAGGTTTTTAGTGACACGAAACAAATTAAATCAAGAAGTGTGATTCAGAAAAAATGTAAGATTCATAAAGGGTTTGAGCTTAGTAAATGTTGTTCCATCTTCAAGTGAACATGTTATCATGACAAGGATATGTGAAAAACCATTACAATAAAAATTTTCGCAGTCGAGGGTCTAGTTATCATAGAATGGATATTACTTGGGAAAAAATGTATAACATATTAGATTTATACATTATTTAATTGTTCCCTAGAGATAAAGAGTTTAGAGAACGAAGGATTTACTTTTTCTTAGACCACTATTTGTGGGTTTTCATCCTAAAAAGTTTTTTGAATCTTTCAAGAATATTTTTTATTCTTTAAATTTGGACCATCATTGGATATGGTTTAATTTGGTACATCATTGACCAATATGTAGGAAGTTTAAGGTCATGACACTCATGGAACTTTTTTTGTGGATATTAAATAAGATAAAAATTAGGATATGTTAGGAGAAAAGTACTCTAACATATTTATGAGTGGAAAATGAATATGTTTTAAGTCACAAATTAAGGTTCCGGGTCATGATTAATGATATAGCGCAGTCATACCGTGGATAACCCAGAACACCCTAAGGTACCGAAATCCAATATAGTTATGTCATGTTCACAAGGATTAAAAATACCTTGTTAAATTGCCAAGAAATCTTTGGTAGGTGGGTCTAATCCCTTATAAAAAAATAAAATGGTTGAAAATAGAGATATATTTTTCTTTCCCATTACCATCGAAGGCATACATAAACCCCAGTCACTCAAGACTTGAAGTGTGGTACATGGAATGTTGTTTTTTAAAGGATATGGGAGACACCCTGTACCCTGGTTGACCAATGTAAGGAACTTTTTTTCCTTCGATAAGGAATGAAAAATGGTTGATGTCCTGCATATTTTATCATCATGTAGTGATGAAACACTTTTTTCCTTGTATTTTAACATCATGCAGTTAGGTTGTGTTTCATATAATCTATTGTCATGTAGTAAATATATTTACCATGTAGTTTAATGTCATACAATAAGGGTGTTCTTGTTGTGCAGTTTTAATTTCCTGAAACCAAGATGTTTTCCTTGGAATTTAACATTGTTTGGTATTGATGTGGGAACATAAGTGTAAAATTTGTGCATGAAATATTATGTTTACCTAAAAGATATAAGTTTATCCAGATCATAAATATAGAAAAATGATCTTGTGTGACTCAATCCATATTAATTTGGGATCATTTTTCTATCGGTTGTTGCAACTGGGCCTAGGATTTAAGATATTGATGTCACTATGTATCATATGATGACATGAATTAAGATATACATATTTATTGAATAGGAAACTCCCTAGACATGTTTGATCCATTCATAGATGTGGGTATTGTTTTAATTGATTATCGTGGATGATACCATGATTTAGATCCATACATTACTACAAATCCTATGAAGATGGGTGTCAAGCCAAACCTAGTTATTGAGGAGCCATATATTTTAACTTCTTATGGTAGGGAAGGGGGCTTATCGACATGAAAAGTGGAATCATGGACGTACTCAAGGATAGAAATATTAGTGTCACTACATATCCTATGTAATTAAGAATCAACCCATATATTGTTCTTGATATCCCATACTATTTAATACCATGCGGTGTGGATGAAGATAAACAAACGTGAAATAATGGAATTGTTATGGATGGGAACAAGAATGGATGTTCGGGCTTCAAAACATATCTCATGTGAATGAGAATTAATCCACACAATTTCTTAGAGAAGGAACATCCTATGTAAGTATGACCTATATGCAGAGAGGGGGAATTTCTATTTTTTTCTTCAATACACTTAGTATTAAAGATTTAGGTGTCACTATATATATTTTGATGTTATGAATTGAGTCACACATTATTCTTGAATGCATGTGTGGTTTGATACCTACGCTAGAAATGGAGGTCCTCTCAGGTGAGGTCCCCAAGAACGTAATGTTTTATTTCATACAAGGTAAATGACTATGCATTATATCATAATCCAGTGATGTCTCATGTGATTCCTTTTATAATCATTAAAATAGAATCATGATGATTTTATCATAATATTATGTTTCTTATTTGTTGTAAGGGACCCCATGCTGAAATTCCTAAGCACATGTGAGCTATGCCTAGTGTGATAAACAAGGAGTGTTAAGGGTTCTTATCACTATGCAGAGGCGATTAAGGGTAGGAAATGGGTATTTTCCATCATTGGGTTGATGGAGTAATATATAGGATCTAGGCATACCTTCATATCTCATTGAAAATGATAATCAATCCATACAAAGTTTTATAAAACTCATATAGTTTAATGTGATGAGAAAAGGAAATTAGTCATGCAGATTAACTTCTTCTGGTAGAAACAATGATCCCACAACATTATGAAAAAAGGAAGACTATGGTTGGGCACAGAAATGGAGGTTTGAGAGTTACTACATATCCTACAATGGTAGGAATCATGCAGTTTGAAGTACTTGAGGAATCCTATAGTTTAACGTCATGTGGTGAGTATTTCAGCTGTGAAGTATAATTTCATGGGGAAAGGGTGTTGGGTATCATGTAATTAATATCAATATATTAGTATTTCTCTATTTAGTTTAAAGTCATGTGGTCAGGACAAGCTTGTACTACTTAACATCATCTTACTAGGGAGAAAATGTATAATTTAACTACATGTAACACCAATGAACTTATACTGTTTAATATCATATAACCAGGATGAATTAGAAGGACATACACTAATGTGGATTCCCATAATGATGACAGCTATGCAAGCTATTTCTTCGGAAAACATGAATTGGTGGGTGGTGTAACATGCTCCCCATCCATTTTAGAAAATGTGTAAGAATCATTATGATATAACTTATGTACAATATAAGGTCCGTTCCATTTGGGTTCCTTCATTAGAGGATTATTTCTTAGTATCATTGGGTTTCTGAGAACCAACACTAATTCTCTTTTGATGAATGAGTAGAGGTGAACCCTCCTTTTAATGTTTTTTTAATTTGATTCTAATGAACCTAATGTTTGTAAAACATATACAACCTATAATTATCAATATTCCCCAATTCATACAACTATTTCTGTGATCTCTCATCATCTGAGAGATTACTACAAATTGAAATTCAAAGTAATGGATGGTTGAATTCTATGGGAAACATTTCTTCGGTCTTGTACACCAACTAGTATGGCATTTCATATGTAGTAGTACACATGGTTGTATGTTTGGACCGTAAATCATTGAAGAGATTTTCTGACCAATACTTTTTATCATTATTCACTATCATCTGATATTTATTCAGGAAAGTATTATTTAAGGCCTCTATATGTCCATTTTCCACTACATGATAGCTTTATTAGTGATTGGACTTGATATTTTTCTCCTCATTCAATTTCTTAATTTATACAGAATAGAATATTTTTCCATTTTAATTCAAAATAGTATGATAGACCCTGAGGCTGGTGATGATATGGTAATTTATGGTGATGGTTATATTCATCATCTTGAATTATATTGATCTGTTTTATCTCTAGCTCTGAGTCCCCTATAATATTATTCTATCCTATATGTAGTTGTAGTTATAATTTCCATCCATTATTTATGGATTGTTATTCCACCTTGTTTTTTTGAAAATTTTTTATATTAAGAAATAGTAGGGAAAACTAATTTTTATAGATAGAAAGACACAATACCATAGTCAACTAGATTGAGATTCAGTTTTTCCATCCTTTTGTTGACTGGGCATTAGAAGGAACCACAAAAATACATCTCCTTTGTCTGGGGAGTTTCATGGATATAGAAGACCTCCTCACATGGATTATCATCGTCCACCAATTTATTTTTTGTAGTAGGTTTTTCTTCATGGACATCAGATAAGGCTTTCCCATTCACTAACTTCTGTGAAAATAAATAAATATCGTATTGCTGCAGAATGACCACTCATCGGTCCAAGTTCCCAATTAGTATTTGGATGCCAAGGATGTACTTGAGAGGATCATAGAAGAGACTATATGAGATTCGTGGAACTGTATGTAATGCATCATCTTCTACATTATGAATATGAGTGTAGGGTAGTCATTATTGACATTAGAGTATTGGGTCTCTATACCAAGCATATATTAGCTGAGGTAATAATGATTTTTCTCACCCCCTGTATCATTTTTGGTCCAAGGAGGGTCCCCAATGAGCATTTCTTGGAGGCCACATATTATATGAGTGGTCTCTCTTCTACTAGAGGCACCCTGATTGGTTGATTCAAACGATATTGGTTTATATTTTCAAATGATTCCTGTCAATTATATTCCCAATGATAGGTGATTCCCTAATTTATTACCCTATTGAATGGGGGAGATATTTGGACTAGCTTGGCAATGAATCACCTAATGTAGTAAAGGATCCATTAGATCCCCATAAGTCATTGGAGATTTTTTCATGGTGACATTATTATGATAGAAAAAATATTCTATCAGTCAACCTTGATGTCATGGTGGCATACCAGAAAGACAAGGAACATCCCTGACGTTGCCACAAAATCATTTTCTGTGTATTCTTCTTCAAAATGTGTTGTCATAGATTTTCAAAGACTATTTAAATATTGGTGAAATGATCTCATTGTTGTTGGGGTTTGACCACCAGGTTATCGACATAACCTTCATATATAATTCCCAGGAATGGATTAGATATATTATTCATGGAATGATGATATGTGGCACCAATTTTATTTAATCCAAATGGTGTGAACATATAGTAAAAGATCCCCCGAGGCACTCTAATGGTAGTATATTCTTCATCATGAAGAAAAATAGTTATTTAATTTTACTCTGAATTCCCATCCATGAAGAATAGTGAATTAAGGCCACCAATTTTTCTAATCTAGAGTTATTTGATCGAAAATGGGAAGTAATACTTTGAAAAATATTGACTATGGTGTCTGAAATCAATATAGACCTTAATATAGATATTCATTTTCTTGATAGGGATGATGTTCACAAAATTCCCTTGGTATTTTAAATCATTGAATAATTTTCTTTTGATAAATTTTTTACTTATTCCTCTATTTTGGTATTATGAGAGGGTTTCATCCTTCTAGATGCCTTCTTGAATCCTCAATGCTAATTGGGTAGTCTGAGTTGATGATTATCCACAAATAGATTCAGTATAAAAATTTCTGTGTAGTTCCAATGAAACACATATCATTGTTTCTTTATAAATGTGATATAAATTAATTCTTCTTCTTGGGTAATAGTGGAAAAAATTAGTGTAGGTTGTGGGTCTTCTTCGATTACTAGATTTATCTGCCTGAGCTCATCAATAGTGGTGGTTATTCCTTCATTGAATGTAAGAAGGGTGTTCCTAAGGTCAAACTCATATTCTTCCTCCTATATGTGTGTGGATAAATTTTCAGATAAAGATATAAATCTAGGGGATTCTCCATCACTATCAGGAATAGGCAAGTCATTAGAAGTGACATTGTCATCCCCACCTTCCTAGGTCACTTCAAAGTAATTTATGTATTGATTGTCTTTTGCACTTTCACTGGGGATAGATGGTGCTTGGACCTCATGCGATAAATATATCACATAAACTAGGTTTATGGGTAGAACATAGTTTTTCTTGATCATATTCCACCCATTTGTAGGGTTGGTATGAAATCCATTTGGGGCTGTAACCTGTATGTCATCATCCACCATTGGTTACTGGTCTCCTATTTTGTAGAAATCTACTTCAGCATATTTGGATCGACAAGTCATGCATGGGGATCTATCACCATGTTGTATGAAATCCTTTACATTAATGGGTTACTTTAGACACTGATGGAATATTGATTGTACCACCATGTGGCTATGGATACAAGACCTTCCATGAAAAACATTGTGTACAGTGTCTTGCTAGATTACCATAAACTCAGAGTCACATGTGAGATCCCCAAAATGATCTTCAAGCATTATCTTCATGAGTGATATTTATCATACATATCATATCCTAGAGTTTTCATATTTTTTTCATAAAAATACCCTTATTAATATCCAAAATATCGTAGGGTTTTAAATGGGGTGAGGTTTATCCCAATACCATTATCGATCAGTTTTCGTTGGATTTAAACAAAATTGAATCTATTCAAAATATAAAGGGTACATATGTTCCCTTCAAAGAACTCTTCCTAATAATTATTAGTGAATTATTTGGAGACATGGAATTCTATGGACATAATATAAAATTGATAGACGTCATTAGTAGTTGCATTTTTCACAAACTTCTGCAGTTTCCTGAGGGCTTCAACAAGTGACCCCATTATTTATTAGAAAATATAGAGTGGATAGAGTACTGATATCATGGATAGAATAGCCCCAAACTATTTCATAGTGACATAATTTTTGGTTATAGTTAATCCCTTCCCAATTTGGTGTTGCTCATGGTCATGTATTTCAAGAGCCAAGGCCTTTGATTTTGACAATCCCAATGATTTTGTGGAGGTCGAGGGGGTATCCTTTACTAGTGGAATAGGTCATGCCAACCTTCCTTGTTTCTGGGGTTGATCAGATAATTTAACCCCCACTAGAAAATCATGTAATAAAATTAGTTGTGGAAGACTACTGGAGATTATTGGATGCCTCCTTTTGTATTTATAGCCTGCTGAAGAACATTCCCATGGGTCTCAACTACATATATAATATCCATGGGGACATGACTGGAATATTGGGTGCGAAAAGATTTGTGTTGTCCCTTGTATCCTCAGGTCTAGCACATGTAGCCTCCCATTAACTATTTATATATAGGGAACTCATATTCTAAGGAATATTAATCACCTAATAATGGGTTCTACAAGTGTATCACGTTGAAATAACCTACGATGAACTCTTATTTCGATGAGAATTCTATTTGGAGGGGTAATACCAGTACATCAGATATTGTGGGGAAGAAGTTTTCAAGAGTCAGATCTTTCTATGGAATAGAATATGATTCCCCATTTTCTATTTATTCTTACTTTATGTAGTCACGTCAAAATTTTGGAGGCATATTTGATGTTTCCTCCTTTGGTGTTGAAATTATCACAGGTCTACGCATCTATGACCTTAGGGTGTCCTGAGCTTAGTAAACTATTTTTCTTGTTAACCAGTTATCAAACATTCACTCACACATGGCCGAGACTTTCTTCTAATCAACATCCTATTCTGTCTGGGAAAAAAATATGTAGACCATATGATCCGAGGAGTTATCCAATACTTCCTTTCCAAAATTGACCATTCCTGGAAATATGTACTTGAGAATAAAACAATCTTGGATATTATGACACAAAATTATTGGAAAGGGATGTAGTCAGGATGGTTAGTGAGGTTGACCTCACTATCTTTCATAGGATATGGTAGAATGAGAATGTTATTATCCATGGATGAAAATAAATAATTATGGAATTCTTGATTTTATAATGACTATGATTTATTCATTAATTCCTCAAATCTTGGGTGACCCTGGTTTCTATATGCTTCTAGAAAATGAGAATTCATTGATTTTTTCCACTTGATAAGATTTTTTTGGGATGTTCAAGTCCTGAATATGTTCTTGGATGGGGACTGATTCTAGGTTGAGAGTGACAACCACTGCCTCTGCAATTCCTGGCCTTTCCCCCTATGCTCTGGGCATGAGACAAGTTTTGGATCTGGTTTAATGAATGGATTCCTTAAGACTTTGGGCCATTTTATCCAACTCATAGAACACATCAAGAAACTTCATTGAGATCAAAGGTGACTGAAACTCATCCTTATTATTTTCATCACAAATTTCTAGCAGTTTGTCTTATGATAGAGGGATGATGAGTTAATTTGTTAAAACCTTCCATATTTCTATGAAGTCATACACCCAATCATTGTAACATGTTTTTTTAGTTCCCTATTTCATCAATCTTGGTTTTCCACATTGTGGAGATGAAATGATAAAGGAAATGATTATGAGGATCTTCCCATCCTACAACATATCTTTCTAGAAGGCTGAACTATCAAAAAATGTTTGGACCTATCAAATTATTTACAAAACTACCCTGATTTGTTTCCCTTTTTTGATAATGAAGGTCCATCATCAGTCCACATCTGGATACGAAGTGTGTGAGATAATATACATAGTTACGTACACTTTCATAGGTGGAGAAGGTAGGATTACAAAAATCGGGTGGATGTGGAGTGTCATCCACTCATTTGAGATATGGATTATTCTTAGGATACATAGGTGTGAATCACCATTCCATGGATTCCATTCAGATATCTATTTACTCTATAATGATAAGAATCTTTGGGGAACCATTGTTTGAGATGCATTCCATATATAGTGTGTGGGTGGGTCTTGATGTGGTGCCCCTAATTTTATCTCTTATTGATCCTCAATTTTTCTTAAGAATTAATGATTTCCTTGAAAAGGGAGAGGTTGTCACTAAAATAGTTGGATGTCAAGGTTATTTTTTAATCCCTCATTTATGTAGACTGGATTCTTATATATAGATCCAATATGATTCTCAAACAAAACTTTTCTTAGTGGATCAACTATGGGAGGAAGAATATTCATCTTTGCTCGAAGATGATTCCCAGTGGGAATATTTCTCCTAAGTAGCTCCTCTTAGAATTTTCTAAGATTTTATATGTTATTCTCATGTTGTGATGTTTATTGAACCTGAACTCTTATGGGTGGTGTTTTGGATGTAGTCTTACATTTCCCTATTTCATTGGAAATTTTCCATAAAAGATGTGGAAACTTGTAGTTTGGACGCACAGAATCATGGAGGCTTCACTCGATCCAAGTGCGTGCAGCCTCCGTTTGTGCATCAAAATCACCCTCTTCTTATGGTATATTTCATGTATTTAGGTCCTCTACTTTTGCATCTTGATTAATATTATATTTCTTATTTAAAATGATGATATTCATTGAGGAATATATGGAAATGGTAGAAGTAAAATTACATTCTATGAAATATACAAATTCTTCACTACATTCTTATGGGTTGTTATTCAAAACATTGTCCATGTTGGGAAATTTGGATTTTGACCCTAGAAGGGCCTAATTTTAATTTTTCTACACTCCTCATGTCTTTTTTTATTAATAGTGTGCTTGAGGGAGTTTCTGGTTTTGTTTTCCAAATGTCCTCTAACATACATTTGTTTTCCTTACTTTGGGAGGATTAGGTGGGATGGTGACTGTTGATCATTCCCTCCCAACATGGAAAATACATATTCACTCTATAGTGATAATGGTGATGAAAATTCCACCAAACCAATGGGGTGGGTGTTATTCAAGGCTATAATTGGAATTGACTAATCCTATTTTTAAGTATTCAATTATTCTAGTAATTGATTTGATGACTCTAAGGATGGACATGAAGATATAAATACCCCTATACTAGTGGGGTGGGGTTGATCTATAATAACCATTGATCTCTCTAAGACCATATCATGGGGTAATGATCATGTGGATGGTGTCTGGGATATAAATTCTCCCATCCATGTGTGATTGGTTTTTTTTTCAGCTATCATCAACTTTTCATGGATCCTATTGAGAATTAACGATCTAAGAGGTGGAGTTGGTGGAAGATATTTCCTTGTCCCGGTGAGATGAGTCTGCTCCTAGATAAATTATATGGAAGCTACTACCATGACCTATTTTATGCGGTTCACATGAGATTTCATATGATTTGGGTGCAATGGAAGCCCATGTTAGGAATCATTCTTCACAGGAAGTTGTCCAGTTGAGGGAAACTTTGACCACCATGTCTGATGTGTATTACCATTTCATTTGGGTGTCCATTTTGATCTCTTGTTTTCCATCATCTCCATAAGTTCATTATGTACGGTCATCATTGAATAGTGGGAATTCTATTTTAGTGACCAAATGAATCGAGTGTTACTCGGTCACCTGATTTCATTGAAGTCGATGAAATTATAGGATGTCGTATTTGATGTTTTTTTCTATTCCAGGGTTGTGGAAAGGTTTAATCCTCCATACGGTCCCCATACTCCAATAAATATTTATGATGTGGCTTTAGATATTAGATTTTGAATAATTGTTATGCAATGAAGGAAAGGTTGTCAAATATTTTCACCATTTTTTTTTCGGGTTTTGGATTCAAGGAAATGAAGATAGTGGCTAGGTGTAACTAACAATACAATATCCTGATGGTATGAAAGTAAACTTAATATCATGGATAAGGGTGGTGTCTAGACATCATCCTCTAATGATTAGTCCATATATTATTTTCATATATAATGCATGAAAAACTTTTCTATCTCATTTGGGATCTCATTATCTGAAGTGGGAGGGGAAATAATATTATAGGGATGTTGTTTATGGAAAATCTCTCCATATGTCAATGTCGACCACTTAATCATCAGAATAACATTCCTCCATCCTGTGAAACCATAGAAGATGATCATGATGGTCTCATACCACCTAGATTGGAGTGCTTCTAGATGTTTATGGGGGGAAATATGTGTCATTTACCATGATGTTTCAATCACATTTTTATATGAATGCATCACAGTTTCGTACCCCTCTCAATATAAAGTTTTCTAGGAAATTGGAGGATTTACATGTCCTTGGAAGATATCACCATTGGGAGTTTGGACATGGTGGATGTCAGGAGTAGAGTCCATGTGATCCATCTCCACACTACCATAAGGAGGACAGTCACGGTAATGATCATCATGTTCTTCAATGGAAGAGTTTAAGAACCCATGTGGTGTTCAAAATGTGACTCAAAGTACTGTAAGGACATTGAAATTTAGAATATTAGAAATATGGATCATGTTCTAAGTCATGGTCTAAATATTTCAACCTTTGTTTTGAATTGTGCAGTGATATGATCCTACTGTATGAGGGTTTCTAAAAGTTTTTTATAACCGTCTATTGTTGTGGTGATATGATACTACTACTGAAAATCATATGGAATATTCCAATGATCTATCTCATTATTGAATGAAATATGAGCATGTCCTGAGTCATGTCCCATTATCACATGGTGAGAATTAGTTAGGATGGAAATATGAGCCTGATCCAAAGCCATTAGAGTATCACATTAGTCCTTCTTGGCAGGAATATGATCCCTCCCCAAGGCATGTGTCTCTCTTACATGGTGAGCCCTGATTGGAGTAGGAATATGAGAATTTTTCTAATATGAATTCCCTTCTAGAATATTCCAGTGGTCCTCTAAAATAAGATATGTAATATGAACCTCCTTATATATTTCTTTAGAATGACTATGGTGTAGTTTTTTGTCACTAAAGTAGGAATATGATTTTGACTTATATGATCTACTGGAATATTCATGGAAGATTCAATAAAAGGATATGGGCCTATGCAGAGTCTTGTTCCATTCACACATGGTTAGTACCAGCCAAAATAGTGATATATTCTCTATCACCTGCCTTTTGTGTATTTTTATGTACTTATAAGATATTAATTTGATCATGTCTTGAGGAATTTTTCCCTCTCACTTAGTGAGACCTATACAAAACATGGATATGAGACTGATACTGGTCCATTAGAATAAGATTTCATACTTCATAGATATGCATGCACCCCTTTCTTGAGGCATGTTCCACTCTCACCTTGTGTACCCCATTTAAAACAAGAGTATGATCACGGTCTAATGCCTCATTCATTATCATAATATGGATATCATCCTACTTGATGGGAACCAGAATGTGTACTTTCTCCGAAATATCCACTTGTTCACGATGATCATAGTGTTGATATCTCTTGTTAATAGGGATATAAATATGTGCATTTCCTAGTATTTTCATCAGTTCCATAATATGTTGGTGGATTTCTTCAGCTACTTCAAAAAATATTGGCATTTTAGAGAAGTGTGTGAAGAGATATCAGCCTACACATTCCATCTCAATTATCCACTGGAAGATGTATTTGATTGAAGTAGCGATATAATCCATCATTTTTCATCCTTGTGAAACCATAATAATATTATGGGATTCATTCAAAGGGGTATGAATATGTGCCTCCCCCATGGCTTCTATGGAAATATTCATGAAGAATTGTTTTGAGTGAGGTGGGATTTGAGCATACTTACTGGTTTTTTCTATAATATGTTAATATGCCTTATTAGTAGGAGATGGGATATGAACCCTCTCATATATATTCAGTTCATTTATTTCATGATGATGCTTCCTTGTTTCCTACGCACGGGTGTCACAGGGGGGAAGTGTGTCAAGAGGTACCCTCAATAGTTGACTAGTGGGATGATTGTTACAACAATGGCTAATAGGGACCCTCTTGGGCATCCCCTAAACCAAAAAAGAGAAGTATTTAGATTCCTATTCCACTTTCAATAGATTTTGAATATGGAAGTTTTCATGTTCTAGGGATAATCACTTGAAATGGTTGGTTGTGGAAATAAAGGAAACTCGATTATTCATAACTTTTCTTAGGCGAAGAAAACATGCCAGTTTTCATGCATGGAGAACCTTGTGGTCAAATTCCAAGGTCGGGATTGTACCTTGTATGTGGTATAACATGACCATGGTGTTCACCACCTGATTTTGGAGCTTTCAAGTAGATAAAGTATTTTTATGACCTGTAGGGGTATCAGCCATAGGTTATTTCCTGAATAGATCACTAGATGAAGAAGAAATTGTCTATAATCAAGGTGTTTTTGATGTGATAAGTATCAAAATCCAGAAAAATGTCATGTAAAAAGGTATTAGATTAGTGAAATATCCTAGGAAATATGTGCTCAATCAGATTTGAATGGTTTAACACAATTTCCATTTTTCATTCTTGATCTAGGAATTCTAATCGTTTGGAATTATAAACACAAGGATGTAATTATTTCATGAGAACCCCATTAACAATATAATCTTTAAGATCATGTCAGTCCACGTCCATTTTTTTGTAGGATATAAAAAAAGTGTCACGATGAATGATTATTCTATCATTCAAGATATTCACAATGGGTCTACCATTTCTGTTTGTGTATGGAGAGAAAATATAATTTAGTAAAGAAAAATATACATTAATTTTCTTACTTTTAGAGATTAAAATTAAGTTCACCATTTATGTTTGTGTGTGGAGTAAAAAAATGGCCTGATGGATAATAACCAAACAATTTTTTATTTCAAATATTCATGGTAGGTTGCCCATTTTTCTTTTCATATGGAGAGAAAAAATGGCCTCATGAATAAAAACAATCATTTTGTTATTTCATAGATTCATGTCAAGTTCACCATTTCAGTTTGAATATATAATGTGAACAAAATGTTCTGACAAAAAATTCCCAATCATTTTATTATATTAGAGATTCATGTTTGTTTCACTATTTCTATTTCAACCAAGAAGAGACAACCAGGTAGACCCTCATTGAGGCGGGTATGGTTGGACCTGATGGTTGATTGAGGGGGTTTATTTAATTTACAATAATGAACATCCTATCACCAATATTTTTCTTAATGGAAACTCCAAATGATTCCCTCATCCATAACTGTGTAGAGACCCACTTTCCAAAGGCAGAAAGAAAATTGGGGTTGCACACCCAATGACTCTTAGGGACTCGCATTAGTTGAGAGGATGTGAGGTGGTATCATCACACCTTTATAAGGGGAATTGTTTCATTCTAAGGGACTCTCTTATAGATTTATTATATGTTTGTGAATCTCTTCATAATCCTAGTGTGGACTACTTACCCTAGAAAAACGATTATAGTCCAACTCTCTTTACATAAAAAATAAATGAGATATTATCAAAGAACAAAGGAAATGAGATCTCATTAGAGAATCCATTTGTATTTATTTGAGGTTCTTCATCCATTTTGGATTAATGGATAGATTATTTTCATGCCAAATCCATATAATCAGGTACATTAGAATTTACTACCTTGAAAGGAGGTGGTTAATATTACGGCGAGATGATTAAGATATTATGAAGCATCGAACATATCTCAGTTATTTCAGGAATCAAAATACATGAAATTTGTTAAACTATGCAACTTAATATCGCGTGGAGAGGACATATGTGTGGGTAATGAGGTGCTAGATGTTTGAGATCGAGTCTCTAAGAATTTTACTATATTTCCTTGATATGGATGGAATTAGAGTTATTTTAGTCTGATCACACCCTTGGATATGACCCATGGTATATTTTTTTATACATGGGGGTGTTTATATCATTCCACAAATCGGGGCTTACATACAGGGATTTCCCTATTTGTTGGAGAATAATTATGCTAATGAGGTGTTCATTTTCACTCCCTAAGGCAACGTGATCTATATTCGATGTGAGAAATAAGTGAAAGTAAGTGATCCGTTTTATTGCATATGGATGTGAGGGTTTGTGTACTAGTACGTCCCTTCATACATTTGATATAGATCTTAGTCCTTGAAGAGGCATCCTATGTATCCTGGTTATGGTTGGAATCAGAGTCATCATAGTTTATTTGATTTCTCAGTTCTCTATGGGATGAGGAATAGTGATAATCCCATGGTAATAATTGGGTCCTGATGGTCGAAATGTCAGAAACATGAGGCTTAAATCTAAATGTATTTTTATTAAATCTTGGGCCTTAGGAAGGCATCCTACATATCGTAGAAATTTTAAGAATCATAGTTCTCATATTTCATTTTAATGGGGCTTACAAACTGACGTTTCCCTTTGTTTTGGGCTTACACATCATGGGTGGAAAAATTTATCAAGCCCTTGGATTCCCTTTAGTTAGGGATTACACAATAGGTCTTCCATATGATATACTCATTTTTATATATTTATGAAAAAATAATGGTGTAAAACAGAATTTTTTTCTGATAGCATGACACCAATAGTGTTTTACAAGTAAATAACCCTATCTCATCAAAGAAGATTTTCTTATAATAAGCGGGTGTGGTTGAAGGATCTTGTATGTGGTCTATATAGCATAATCCCAAGTGGATCGGCCAAAAAAGTCCACATTCCATATGGTATATTCCTGAAATATATTGTATAATTATTATACTTGACTAAATTGTCTACCATACATGTTTTGGGAATCATTCGGATATGAAAGAAACGTCTAGGGGTGTATTCCTGATCAATTGGCATTTCTTGGATGCCTTTGTATGAGTGAATCTAGAATAACAATGATTCTTCCCATAACCAAACCGGACATGGACAATGTATTGTGCATGATTGAAATGATCATGTATTTATGCAATCTCCCGATCTACATGACTTGTTTGAGGCTCATATTGTTATCAAGGTGATATGTCCATGGTTATACAAAGAAATCATGAGACAAAAGGAGAGTCTTAAGATATTTTGAAATAAATTAATCATTTGGTAGGGTCTTGAAAATATGTCAATGATCTCATGCTTACCCAAGTGATGTCATTCATGTACAAATGAATGATTCCCAATGTTCATATAGAAAATAAGTTTTCATATAAGAAGGATTCAAAACCAAGGGATTGATCCAAACAACACCCTTAGGTGTCTCTCATTATGGATCCTCAGGAAGGTCCATGACATGAATGACCTTATAGAGTTATTTAGATGGGTTTCTTGCTTCTGTGCAAGGGATACATATAACGGATATTCTACTCATTGATGAAAACACATATTGTATGGTGAGGTAGAACACAGAATATGTGGACCTCATGACCTATATACTCTACTGAGGGGCTAGGAATGAGAGACGTTTATAGGCTGAGGGTTCACTAGATCACAAGATACACATCCACTGATGATTTAGGTTACTTGGAAAAATTTTACACTATATGTTTAAGGATTGTACATGGAAGATGTGGGTACATGTCTCTAAGTCTTCACTACGAAGCCAAGATGTGGAGCACCATGAGATCAACCAAGGGGATCACCATGAGTCCAAGGGGGAATTTTACCACACTTCTTCCTTACATCACATGATCTACAAGGGATCATTAGAATAGATTTATAGACATGTGATGAGGCTGAATGTTGGTTCCAAATACACAATCTAGGGTTTTGGCCAAAGACTATCTTCCCACCTTCATTTAGGGGGTTAATTTGTTTGGGCCTCAGTTGCATAACTAGAGATCCGTGGGATGTCGTATAATGATGTTATTGCCTATGAGGTTATATTTGAGCATCATGACACTTGGAGTTCACGTTTTTTCTGGGCACATGTATGCTAGCATGTGCCCATGGATACCAGAATGAGTGTCTTGTATATCCAAGGGAAGCTCCTACCACATCACATAAGGTTCTTTCACTCTTGTGATTACATTATCCAAAGATGGGTTTTGAAAGGGGCCTTAGAATCTTTCATGATCATGAGATCTTATCCGGATCACAAGATGGGTTGTTGTGATGAAAGTCATGTCTTAGGTTCTCATAATGGGAATCTTATAATTTTCTAGAGAAGAACTCTAATGGTGGTGGGAAGCCCTTATTTTTCCACATCCCTTATCCAATTTTTTTTCTTCGACCCTTACATGTATTTCATGGTAGGAGGAGGGTATTTATAGTTGATTTATGCCCAAAAATAGATTCATTATATACATGGAGGATGACGCGTAAACTATCTGAGGGGGTAAAGATTTCACAGAATCAACATCACACAATCACAAGAAATCATGTTCTTCATTTCATGTTCCCTTCATTTGATCACGAGATGCTTTGATTTCCTTCTGCAATGCAGCATGCCAACCAATGAAAAATTTGATTTAATTCATATGAAATTATTTTAGGAGTTGGAAGGGCTCGTGGTCCTAAAAATCTCAGAAAGACTTCATTTTTTTTCTTCACTTAATTTTCATAATCAATGGTTGATCATGATATGTCTTCAAGTGCTGGAGGGGCATCTCATGTAATTCCACTAGTGTTATCATCTAGAGTATCATGAAAATAACGATAGTTTATTTGAACACACTCATCTATCAATGAAGTATTATATTTAGTAGTGAAATTGAGTAGGACCCATTCATACCTCATGTCATTGAGTCACGGTGTTGAGAGGTTGAAGAAGAGGTCTCACGCCATATGGCATCATCTAATTTCAAAACTGTTTAGTGTAGAATCAGCTAAATTCAAACACATCATGCATGAGATTTGACGTGGATGACTAATATTGGATGGTTAAATTATTGGAATGTAAATATTTTAATACATGAACACTACTTTTGAAAATCCCATCTCACATAGAAGCTTTTGTTATACCCTCTTTTCCAGTGTGTAATAAATGGAACAATCACTGTTTTCTCAAGACAAAAAATGGTGTTTGGAACCCCTACCACCTATGCACACCACCAATAAGAAATCTTCCTTGTGGGATATCATAACAAGATATTCCTGGATCCTTTAATAGGATCCATGGTCCCAATACACAAGGCCTTCTACTTCATGTAGGCTCTATGCCCTATATCCTATGGTGGGCCTGGGATGGGCATCATCAAATCCAGTCTCATATGTGCTGGTGGTAGAGCCGTAGTCTACTCAGCCAGTGGATTACCCTAATTTATTTTTAGGGTCCATAATAACACTTATAAAATGTGAAAATGGATACAAGGATCACTCATATATTCCATGACACAAAAGCCTAAGTATTTATTTTTACAACTTCCAAAACATATCCATGAAAATTATATCAATGATTTGGCATGATCTTCACATTTCTAGAATCGTCAAGGTAAATATGAAAGATGAAAAAATATGGATGTCGACACATACCCAATAGTGGGAGGATAAAAAACTTATGACATATGTTAAAGAGGCGGTAGTCTACCTTACACAAAAATGATGATTTTATAACCCATTTTATAGAAGGGAATAATGATTTAGATTATGTAAATAAACATTATAACATCTTAATATCTGGATAATTAATAAGTGATTATATAGTAATGTTTTAAGAAACATTTATGGTGGTGTTGGATGATATAAAATGAAAAGGCTCGTTGGAGAAGATTAAATCTTCTTCATGTAACTTATTTTAGATTACAACGAAGGCCTTCCTTTTTTGTTTTTCTACCATGAATAAGATTTTAGGATTGGATTATGTAATTATATAAGTGATTTTGGTTGTTAAATTTTTAGTACATTTTCCATTGTGCGAATATAGGAGGATAGGGGGTCGAATTGAATAAGTGAGGTGGATTGCAGACTTGTAATTTTTGAAAAGAATTAATTCCACACATCTCGTCTTTATGTCACAATGCACCAATAATGAACCATTATAGATTATATATGTTATAATGTCAAAATATTTCAATAAATTATATTTTAGGAAAATTTTTAGTTCATTTTTACACTTAAATTAAAAGAATGTTATCAATTAAAATTTTGTATTGTTCACTATTCATAAAAAATTGAAATATATTAGGAAAATCCAAAATACAACACGTAAAGATAATTTCCATTTTATAATTTCAAAACTGAAGTATATTATTTAAAATAATTTTTCATATAATATTTTAAATTTAATATAAATTATCTTAATATATAGCAACAAAACCTTATTTTAAAAAACAGGTTTTCAGAAAACATTTTCATTTCTTTTAATTGATTAATTTTTTATAATCAATACTTAACCAAAATTTTCATAATTTAGTTTGTAAAATAAAAATATTCCAATTTTATAGCTAGGTTGTAGTTGATATATATATATATATTTCATGGGTTGTTTATTCCTTATGTTTCATGTTGAATATGCTATCAAATATAAATTTATTCATTAAAAATATCACGGAGTTACAAATTGAGAGTGACATAGTAAATGATCATGAAAATGTTAATGACCACAAAACCATAAATTGGTAATTGAAATAGATGAAAATAAATTCATAATAAATGAACATAAAATGATAACATTTTTATATTTTGATACTTTTCAATGATTTTAGGGATACTTTTACTATCAATAAGGAGAACATGAGAAAATATATATTAATTTTTCCAAAACTCTAACAGTTTTTCATTGAATATTTCAATCAATTACAACATTTTATTCTAAAATTTAATGACTAAGAATATTTTTTAATAAATAAATAAAATTAATGAGATAATGATACATAAATAAAGGTCATGTTATTTTAACTTTCTAAAAATTAACAAGATATAGTTACGATGTTAATAAATAAAAATTAAACTTATTGTTAAAATTAATACATGATTTTTTAAAGATCAGTAATAACACTCATATAATTCATAAAAAAATTTGATCGTTAATTTATAATACCAATTGTTTGAAATATTATATTTTATTCTATGTATAACAATACCAAAATAAAGAAAATTAATTAGTCACAAAATAAAAATATTATCATGTCAAAGTAAAAAATCATTATAAAAACGTTTTTTCCAACTATATAATATATTTTAATAATAATAGTGGTATCCCATTATATTATCATTAAACCAAAATTCCAAATATTGGTTTTTATTGGTAATATTATCATCATATTTTTAGTGGATGATTAAATATTATTATCATATATAAAAGGTATTGTAAATTCAAAATAAAATGAGTGTTATCTAACATAGAGTTTATTATCAATGGGTCTTCTATCAGAATATATGGAATTTTATCCTTAGATATTTCAATTAAATATTATTTTACATTCTCACATATCGGTTTTTAGATGTAAATTAAATTAGTGATTGGGGACTAATTTTCATTATGCCTCATCTCTTTAGAGTTGAAATATTAGAAAGTTAAAGAATCAACCTTTCCCTTAAACACATATATATGATTTCACTTCTCTTCACACTTAATGAAAAATAACATTCCCTTAAATAAAGTACCAATGATTTTATTTTCACAATGATTAAATATTTTGAAATTAAATTCTAAACATTTCCCTTTTTTCAACATCTCCCTTTATATATCGATTAATCATTCCCTAATTTTTTATTTTCTATTTAAAATATCTGACTTGTGGAATTTCTTCTCTCTATTGAGGGAACTTGATACCATACAATTATATGTTCAAAATGTATGAGAGAGTAACCCCCTATATTCCATGTTATTGATCCCAAAAATAATCATTCAATACTACTATCTATATTATATACAAATTATGCATCATGTCATGATAATCTTATAATGATTTATTAATTCATAGAAAAACATTCATGTTCAATTTTTTCAATTTTGAAAAATAACCATTATGAAAGAACTCATTTTTCAAGGAGAATTTATTTATCAATGAATATCTAATTAAAATTCTCCCATTCCGTACCCTCTATTTTATTAGTCTATTTAGGATTTTAATTAACCTTCAAAAATTGATTATCATCATTAATTAAATAAAACACTACCAAAATACCCATTTATTTTCCATTAGAATCTAAAGAATTAAATATTCTTTTATGGGATTTGATACATTATTTAGCTACTAATAGTGTAGTTTTCAAGTAATGGATTAACGTTTGTCCTATATGAAGTTGTCCGACATCATAGTATCTTGTGTGAAGACTATAATGTTCTATATAAAAGATATTACTTAGCATAAAATTTCCTGATAATGTTATAATCTAAAAATTCCCTACAAAATTCTTAAAAACATAACTGGGATCGAAATACATACATTTATTACCAGCGTTGATACATTTTAAATTTATTCTATTAGGATTCATTTATAAACAATAGAATATAATAGATTCATTCATAAGACTATAAATCACAGTGAATATGTAACACCTGAGACTTTTATGAGAAATATTTTGTTTTTATCAAAGGAATATATCACTACACACAACACTATCTTGGCTTTCTTTACACGCAATCGTGACCTTCCTTGATAGCTTGCATCGTACGCAATACCGAGTTTCACTAAACAACGATATGCTATTATAATATTATTAAAACTAGCCGTTATGAATAGTAATAACCACTTTTTGAAATTTTATGAATTTTATTTTTCAAAATAGACTTCATTTTTGGATTCGGAATATCAAAATTAGCCTAGGGTGAAATTTTGGTATTTTTCTGAAAACTTTCAATTTTTGATGAATAGTGAAAACACTGGGTTACTATTTAAAAACCGACTTTTTATTTAAATAATTATTTATTTTAATTAAATTTATTTTAGAGAAAAATTGATACATAATACCTATATAAGTTCAATGTAATTCATTGGAGTAATTTTATAATAATTTTAGGTATATAAAATTTTTATTGAACTTTTCACCGTCTTTTACCCACCTGCAAGGAGAATTTGCAAATTTACATAAAACTTAATTTTACTACTTCTGTGAGTGGAATTTCAAAAATCCAAGAGACACGGTTGATGTCAGTAAGTAAAATGTGGTTCAATGAGATGAAAATAATTTTTGGTGAATAGTAACTTTTTTACTTTTATTTACCATGGTTAAAAGTAAATAGGGTAATTAAGGGTAAAAATGATATTATTATTACCCTAAAACATGTTCTAATTATATTGGATAAGTGTAATTCGACCAGAAACAGCCTTAGGAATAAAATATGACCATTTAGGACCACTTGGATTAGATTAGGACATTTATTATTAATTTATTCAAAAAAGGGTTAAAATAGTTAAAATCAAAGTTTTATAAGTAAAGAATTTTTTATATAGGGTTATACATAAGATAAATTAGACTATAAATATTCATTAGAAATAAACAAAGATTTCCTACATAATTCTATTTTATTTTTAATTTTTGTACATTAAATAATTTAATTTATTTATGACACAAAGATGATGCAGTAATTATCTTATTAATGGAATATTAACATAATTGATGTTGTAAATACCCAAATAAATGTAATTTGAGACTTTTTATGAATTCCACTAATTTTATATGTTAATATGACATGTTATTATTGATTTAATTAACTTTTTTCGAACTAATCATTCTGTTATGATTTTCAAAAATATAAATTACTAAATAGTGTCAAAATTGACATAAAATAGTTTTTTAAAAAATATTATATTATTAATTGTTATTTTATCAGTAAAAATATAAGGTTCGGCCAAATGACTTAGATAAGGTTATATATGTTAATAATAAACAACTTGGGGTTCTTTTGGATTGTTATAGTATGTTTATTAACCTTATAGTGTAAGAACACAAGAAGACACAGTTAAAGTAAAATTATTTAACTTAAAGTTAAATCTAAATGATAAGGTTAAAATAGGAACCTAAACATGTCTAAATTATATTGTATGAGATTATTTCGACCCATACCCACCTTATCTTCGAAATAAATCAATTTGGAGCTATTTAAAACCGAATATGACTTTATAATAAATTAATATTGTTTGTTTTTCCAAAGGTGCCCCTCTTTTCCCTTATAAAAGGGAACCTCCTCCCCCGCTTCCTAAAACAACTTTGAGCCTTCAAGCTCGGCCAAACCCTGCCACTTTCTCTTCTCCACTTCCCTAGAAATATCCTAAAGGTCCTGGTCTTCTTCAAAGACCAATTTTAGTGCCCTAAAAGGAGGTCTCAAAGAGGCGCTTCAAAGAAGAGGTAATGTCCGTTACCGATTCTTTCAACTTTATTTCTTCTTCCAATTCTTCTTCTTTTGTTGTTTCATTATGAAGTAATAACATCAGTATCACTCATATACTGATATGTTATTATAAGTATTAAACAACCATATTTCACCATCTATCCATCCTACGGAAAACGAAATCACCGTGCGTGCGTACGTACGGAATACCGTGTCCACAACGTGGTGTAATCTATTTTCCACCACCACCATACTTGGATGGGTATAATGGTGTAAATAATAACTATAAATTATTATTTTAATGTGATATTGATTCTGAAATAGTATACATACACTCCAATAAAATTCCAAGATCATGGGAATGATATCATCGCTCGTGCGTACGTACGGAATACCGTCTCCACAATGTGATGCGACTCGTTCTACATGATATTCATTGCATAATGATTATATAAATGAATTGAATGAATTAATATGATATATATTACACTAATAACATTCTGGAAATGAGGTATCTATAACCCAAAATGAAGAATAAGAATTTATTCGACAAAACACGCATAAGAACAAAAAGCAATAAACACCCAAATAACAAGTAACAATGAAATATTACTAATAAGAAGCTACGAATATGACCACATATGATATCATAATAATAAGTATGAATATGGAATAAGTCAATAACATTATTTAAATCATTATAAAGGAGGTTCAGACACTTACCAAGCAAATCGGACCTAAGGTAAGGGAAATATCACAATCTCATTTTTATCCGAGATTGTTTATACTTTGGAATTTACTGAGGTGTATTTTATCATCCACATCCATGTTTCCTCAATATGTAATATTATTTCCTTCCACCTACAATTTTTTAAATCCAATTTTACCCTTCGGTGAGTTTTTAGTAAATGATATTAAAGGAATCTTTTGTCGTTTTTCGTACGAGGTACTTTTCGACTTTTCCGAAAAAAGTACGAGAAGAATATTTTTTTTAACTTATACGGCATAAATATATTTTTAAAACATTATTTCCTAGAATCTTCCTTTACAGGTTTTCAAGTTTATTTTTAATCAAATTCTTGTAGTTTATAATTATATGACATGTTAAGAAAGGAAAAGTGTTTTTAATGTATAAAAGATATTTTTCTCAAGAATGGAGTTCAAGTGTTTTACCAAAATAATTTTCCATCTATGATAATAAAGGGTTCTGTTTCTATCCCTATTATTACATTGATTTGATTATGTTTTGATGGAATTATTTTTATTAATTCCTTTATCTTATGTGAATTGTTTTATGATGTCATGATGTTTAAGATTCCCATTTTTATTACATGGGTTATGATGTGATGTATGGTTTATGATTTTGTGGCACACATAAGAATGGTATCATTATGAGATGGGTGGGACCTAAATCTCCCTCCAATGCATTGGGTAAAGATTTTATATCTCATGAGATAGACATGGATGGAACGGCAGGTTAAACCAGTTCAGTGAAACATGACTAAAACAAGGAGTGAACTCGGTTCAGAAATGGAATTTGTCCACTAAGATAGTCTTTCCAATGAGTCTTGACTAATATAAAATGATTCTCTTTGATTATTTGTGTACTCCAAAAAGTTTCATGTTTTACGTTATGATTATTGGGATTACATTTCACTACTATGATTTATCCCATGCTATGAAATTATGATCTCTTTTGCAGGTTAAGATTTATAAAAGTTATGTTCTTATGAATATGATGTGATTGATATTACTTTTGTTTACCCTTACTAAGCATTTGAGCTCACCCTTTTGTATGTTTTCTTTCCCCAGGTCAGGAAGAAGGATATTAAGTAGGATATGCCAAAAAGGAACACTAGATATGATTAAATAAATGGGAGACAACGTAGATGATTTATGAACCAGTTGTTTATGTTTCCCAGTTTCTAAAGACACTATACCTATACGGTCCTTTCCTGGTTTTGTTATATGTTGTAATAAGTGTGCTTCAATTTTGAAGTATTAACAATGTATGTAAAGTATGAGTCGTTATAGTTGGTATCAGAGGAAAGGTATAGTCAAACATTGGAAACTAGGATATGAAAGCCTTAGTAAGAACCCTAAGGATAAGTCTAAGCATAGAACACGATCTTAGTGTTTTAAAAATGGACATGAACAACCTATGATAAGACCTTAAGTGTGAAATTTTATTCCCAATTATGTGGGTTTCCTATTATAATTAGTGTTGCTCACACTATTCTTCTTGGTTTTAGTCAATGGCTGGAACCCGAAGGAACCGTGTTAATGCGGAATGCGACGGGAAATGCAATGATTGTCCCCCTAAGCAACCAAAAGTTATGGGAAATGGAATGCAAAATCTTGTAGCCATGCTCACACAACTTTATCAAGATATGAATCATGCATGACTTCCAATGGAGCAAAGGAAGGAGAAAAATTCTGTTGAATCCTTCATGAGGCAGCATCCACCATCATTCAGTGGGTCTACTGACCCACTAGTTGCTGAAAAATGGATCAGTACTACTGAAAAGATATTTTCAGTTCTTCAATGTTCTAAACATGATAAATTCATCATAGTAGTGTATCTTTTGGAAGGTGATGCTGATCAATGGTTGAATCTTATTAAGAATACGAGGCAAAGGGATGAAATTGAGTCCATGGAATGGGATGAGTTCAAGAACTTATTTTTCAATAAGTACTTCCCTCGTATTCTCTGAACAAAGATGGAGAAGGAGTTTCGAGAATTAAAGAAAAAGGACGATGAATCCATTGGTACCTACGAAGAAAATTTTACATGACTTGCAAGGTACGCTTCTGGTATTATTATCCAACCTGAGAGTAATATCGATCGATTCTTTAGTGGATTAAAACCAAGTCTTCGAAGGGCCTTATCCATAAGGGACTTCAATAGTTATGAGGAAATCGTTCGATGTGCTCTCAAAGTTGAGATGGAAATTGGAGTAACCCATCAGTCACATGGGTTTGATAAGAAGAGGAAAATGCAATTCAAAGGAAAATCTAAAGAGCACACTGAAAAGAAGATGAGATTTACCTTTTGCTCAAAGTGTGGAAAGAAACATGGAGGGAGTTGTCTTAAAGGGACAAGTAAATATTTCAAATGTGGAAAGAAAGGGCATCGGACATTTGAATTCCGCAATGATGGGAATAAGATGTCTAGTGATGCGAACAATGAAAAGGCTACACAGAGTGCACCTCCTACACTTCAATGTTACAAATTCAAGGAGATGGGGAATTATGCTAATCAATGCCAAAATCCACGGGTTGATGATGATGGTCGACATCAACAAACTTTTAAGGCTAAAGGCAAAGGAAAGTCACATGCAATTTCTATCAGCGATGTGGAGTACGATAACGATGTGGTGAAAGGTACACTTACCATCCACTCTAAAGTAGAAAATGTTTTATTTGATTCTGGATCCACCCACTCTTTTATTTCTGAATAATTTTATTAGGGTATCACCGTATTACCTCAACATTTAGATGTAGAGTTAGCTATGACAACCCCTAATGGCACAACAGTCACATCAAAAGCTTATAATTCTTCTCCGATTGAAGTTTTTGAGAAAGTGCTTCCTACAAATCCTGTGATCCTTCCTATAGTTTAATTTGATGTGATTCTTGGCATGGATTGGCTTTCTTTATATGGATCTCATATCAATTTCCAAAGAAGGGAAGTCAAATTTAATATTCCAGATCAATCTATGATCGTCTATCGATGCAAGGATGAACATAACCTTCCAGTGGAAATTTCTTCCATCTTATGGGTCTTGATTCCAAAAAATTAAGTTTATTTATCTCAAATGGTTGGTGAGAAACTCACCATTAAGAATATGCACATTGTACAAGAGTTTGATGATGTCTTTCCAGAGGAATTGCCGGGTCTTCCACCAAATCGTGAAGTTGAGTTTTCAATAGAACTCGTACCGGGTGCTTTGCCTATTTCAAAGACACCTTATAGAATGGACCCAATTGAGTTGCAAGAATTGAAGAAGCAACTCCAAGAGAATCATGATAAGGGATTCATACGACCTAGTGCGTCACCTTGGGGAGCACCTGTTCTGTTTGTTAAGAAGAAAGATGGATCAATGAGACTCTGCATTGATTATCGAGAACTCAACAAGATCACTATCAAGAAAAAATATCCTCTCCCACACATTGATGACTTATTTTACCAACTACGCGGAGCTCAATAATTTTCCACGATTGATCTTCGTTCAGGGTATCATCAATTAAGGGTCAAAAGGGAGGATATACCAAAGACAGATTTCTGTACAAGGTATGAACACTATGAATTTATAGTGATGCCATTTGGTCTTACTAATACCCCTTCTATCTTCATGATCTGATGAATAGAGTCTTTAGAGACTATCTTGATCAGTTTTTGGTAGTCATTATAGATGAAATTCCTTTATATTCAAAGAGCAAGGAAGAACATGAAGATCACTTGAGAATTATATTGAAGACCCTAAGAAAGGAGAAGCTTTGTGCCAAATTTACCAAGTGTGAGTTTTGGATTCAAAAAGTTGCATTTTTGGGTCACATAATCTCAAAAGAGGGGATATCTGTGGATCCAGCACAAACAGAGGTTATCGAAAAATGGCCGAGACCAACAACAGTAACTGAGATCCGATGTTTTCTTAGTTTGGCTGGATATTATCAACGTTTTGTGAATGATTTTTCACTATTATATAATCCACTCACCAAGTTGACTCGGAAAGGAGTTAAGTTTGTCTAGATAGAGGAATGTGAAGATAATTTCAAGGAGTTGAAAAGAAGGTTATCCAGTTCACTTGTGCAGACACTGCCTTGTAGTGGAGAAAGGTTTGTGATCTACAGTGATGAATCAAAGAAGGGATTGGGGTGTGTTCTTATGCAAAATGATATGGTGATAGCTTATGCCTCACGATAGTTGAAAATCCATGAGAAAAATTACCCAACTCATGATTTGAAGTTAGCTGCAGTAATATTTTCATTAAAGATTTGGAGGCATTATCTTTATAGAGAAAGGTGTGACATTTATATTGATCATAAAAGTTTAAAGTATATTTTCACACAAAAGGAGATGAATATGCGCCAAAGAAGATGGTTGGAGCTGGTTAAGGATTACGACAGCTCAATCCATTACCACCCTGGGAAATCAAACAAGGTGGCAGATGCATTAAGTCGACAAGACCATACTAGTTTATCCATGATGAGGATCACAAAAGATCCAATATTTATGGATTTACAAAGGATGGATCTTGGAATTATAATGGAAGGGGAAAAATCTTATCTTTCTCAAATGAATGTTCAACCATCTATACATGTGAAGATTAAAGAGGCACAGAAAAAAGATGTCGAGTTACAAAAGAAGGTGAGAAATGTTCCTGAATTCAACCTTGATTGTGATGGGATAATAATGTTCAGGAATCAGGGTTGTGTTCATCCCATCCCCGAATTAAAGAAGGAGCTGCTGGATGAGGCCCATAGTTCTTCATCCTCTATTCATCCTGGAAGCACGAAGATGTATAGGGACCTGAAAGAGTACTTTTAGTGGGATGGCATGAAAAGAGATGTTGCTGAATATGCCTCTCGATGCTTGGTTTTTCAGCATGTTAAAGCTGAGAGACAGAAGTCTAAGGGGATGTTACATCCATTACCCATACCCGAATGGGAATGGGAAAAAATCACTATGGACTTTGTCACAGGACTTCCTAAAACATCCAAAGGTAATAATGCTATCTGGGTCATATTTGATCGTCTTACAAAGTCTGCACACTTCATTGCTATTAGAGAGGATTTCTATATGGATCAGCTTGCCATGATATATGTAAAGGAAGTGGTAAGATTGCATGGAGTACCAATTTCTATTATATCTGATCGGGATCTGAGGTTTGCCTCAATGTTCTGGAGAAGACTTCAGCATACTCTAGATACAGAGTTGAGTTTCAGCACTGCTTATCATCCTCAGACAGATAGTAAGTCTGAGAGAATAATTCAAACTCTAGAAGATATTTTGAGAGCTTTCTCTATGGATTTCAAAGGTGGTTGGGATCAACACCTACCTTTGGTGGAATTTTATTATAATAATAGCTTTCACTCTAGTATTCAGATGGCTCCTTATGAAGGTCTCTATGGAAAGAAATGCAGGACTCCAACTTGCTGGGATAAAGTTGGGGAAAGAAAGCTATTATGACCTGATATTGTTGATGAGATGGAAGAAAAGGTATGATCTATTCAACAACACATAAGAGCAGATCAGAGTCGACAAAAAAGTTATACCGACAACTGAAGAAAAGACCTAGAGTTTGAAGTGGGTGATAAAGTGTTCTTACAAATATCTCCCTGGAAGAGGGTCATGAGATTTGGAAAGAAGGGGAAGTTGGGCCCTAGAAATATCGGTCCTTTCGAAATACTGGATCGTGTTGGGAAGTTAGCTTACCGATTGGCGCTTCCACCGAATCTCTCTCAAGTTCACGATGTGTTCCATGTATCTCTCATGAGAAAGTACATACCTGATCCTTCACATGTACTCAGCTCGGAAGTTGTACCGCTGGAGTAAGATCTTTCTTATGAAGAACAACCAATAGAGATTCCGGATCATAGTGAAAAAGTCCTACGAAACAAGACCACTTTCTTGGTGAAAGTTTTATGGAGGAACCACCAATTAGAAGAAGATATATGGGAGCTTGAGGATATGACAAGGGAGAGGTATCCTTGTCTGTTTGTTACAAAGTGATGAATTTTGAGGGCGATATTCATTTTATGGGGGGTAGAATGCAACACCCGAGACTTTTATGAGAAATATTTTGTTTTTATCAAAGGAATCTATCACTACACACAACACTAGCTTGGCTTTCTTTACATGCAATCGCGACCTTCCTCAATAGCTTGCATTATACGCAATACCGAGTTTCACTAAACAACGATATGCTATTAAAATATTATTAAAACTAGCCGTTATGAATAGTAATAACCACTTTTTGAAAATTTATGAATTTTGTTTTTCAAAATGGACTTCTTTTTTGGATTCGGAATATTGAAATTAGCCTAGGGTAAAATTCTGGTATTTTTCTGAAAACTTTCAATTTTTGATGAATAGTGAAAACACTGGGTTACTATTTAAAAACTAACTTTTTATTTAAATAATTATTTATTGTAATTAAATTTATTTTAGGGATAAATTGATACATAATACCTATATATGTTCAATGTAATTAATTGGAGTAATTTTATAATAATTTTAGGTATATAAAAACTTTATTGAACTTTTCACCGTCTTTTACCCACCTCCTAGGAGAATTTGGAAATTTACATAAAAATTAATTTTACCACTTCTGTGAGTGAAATTTCAAAAATCTGAGAGACACGGTTGATGTCAGTATGTAAAATTTGGTTCAATGAGATGAAAATAATTTTTGGTGAATAGTAAATTTTACTTTTATTTACCACGATTAAAAGTAAATAGGGTAATTAAGGGTAAAAATGATATTATTATTACCCTAACACATGTCCTAATTCTATTGGATAAGTGTAATTCGACCAAAAACAACCTTAGGAATAAAATATGACCATTTAGGAACACTTGTATTAGATTAGGACATTTATTATTAATTTATTTAAAGAAGGGTTAAAATAGTTAAAATAAAGGTTTAATAAGTAAATAATTTTTAATATTGGGTTATACATAAGATAAATTCAACTATAAATACTCATTAGAAGGATAAAAACATTTCCTACATAATGGTATTTTATTTGTAATTTTTGGACATTAAATAATTTAATTTATTTATGACACAATGATGATGCAGTAATTATCTTATTAATGGAATATTTACATAATTGATGTTATAAATACCCAAATAAATGTAATTTGAGACTTTTTATGAATTACACTACTTTTCTAGGTTAATATGACATTTTAGTATTGATATAACAAATTTTCTTATAACTAATCATTCTGTTATGATTTTCACAAAAATCAATTACTAAATAGTGTCCAAATTGATATAAAATAGTTTTTTTAAAAAATATTATATTATTAATTGTTATTTTATTCCTAAAAATCTAAGGTTCGGAATAATGACTTAGATAAGGTTATATATATTAATAATAAACAACTTGGGGTTCTTTTGTCTTGTTATAGTAAGTTTATTAACCTTATAGTGTAAGAACAGAAGAAAACACGGTAAAAGTAAAATTATTTAACTTAAAGTTAAATCTAAATGATAAGGTTAAAATAGGAACCTAAAATTGTCTAAATTCTGTTGGTTGAGAGGATTTCGACCCATACCCACCTTAGCTTAGAAATAAATCAATTTGGAGCTATTTATAACCGAATATGACTTTATAATAAATTAATATGTTTAGTTTTTCCAAAGGTGCCCCTCTCCTCCCTTATAAAAGGGCACCTCCTCCCCCTCTTCCTCACACCACTTTGAGCCTTCATTCTCGGCAAAACCCTGCCACTTTCTCCTCTCCACTTCCCTAGAAATATAATAGAGGTCCTGGAATTCTTAAAAGACCAATTTTAGTGCCCTAAAAGGAGGTCTCAAAGAGGCGCTTCAAAGAAGAGGTAATGTCCGTTTCCGATTCTTTCAACTTTATTTCTTCTTCCACTTCTTCTTCTTTAGTTTTTTCATTATGAAGTAATAACATCAGTATCACTCATATACTGATATGTTATTATAAGTATGAAACAACCCTATTTCACCATCTATCCATCCTACGAAAAACGAAATCACCGCGCGTGCGTACGTACAAAATACCGTCTCCACGCCGTGGTGTAATCTATTTTCCACCACCACCTTACTTGTATGGGTATAATGGTGTAAATAATAACTATAAATTATTATTGTTAAGTGATATTGATTCTGAAAAAGTATACATACACTCCAATACAATTCCACGATCATGGGAATGATATCATCGCTCGTGCGTACGTACAGAATACCGTCTCCACGATGTGATGCGACTCATTCTACATGATCTTCATTACATATTGATTATATAAATGAATTGAATGAATTGAATGAATTAATATGATATATATTACAACAATCCCATTATGTAAATGAGGTATCTATAACCAAAAAATAAGAATAATAATTTATTCGACAAAACACGCATAAGAACAAAAAGCAATAAACACCCAAATAACAAGTAACAATGAAATATTACTTATATGAAGCTAATAATATGACCATATATGATATCATAATAATAATTATGATTATGGAATAAGTCAATAACACTATTTAAATTATTATACAGGAGGTTCGGACACTTATGAAGCAAATCAGACCTATGGTAAGGGAAATATCACAATCTCATTTTTATCCGAGATTGTTTATACTTTGGAATTTACTGGGGTGTATTTTATCATCCACATCCATGTTTCCTCAATATTTAATATTATTTCCATCCACCTACAATTGTTTAAATCCAATTTTACCCTTCTTTGATTTTTTAGTAAAATATTTGAAAGGAATCATTTGTCATTTTTCGTACGAGGTACTTTTTGACTTTTCCGTCAAAAGTACAAGAAGAATGTTTTTTTAACTTATACGACATGAATGGATTTTTAAAACATTATTTCCAAGAATCTTCCTTTATAATTTTTCAATTTTATTTTTAATCAACTTATTTTAGTTTAGAATTGTATGACATGTTAAGAAAGGAACACTGTTTTTAAAGTAGAAAGGATATTTTCCTCAAGAATGGAGTTCAAGTGTTTTACCAAAATTATTTTCCATCTAAGATAATAAAGGGTTATATTTCTATCCCTATTATTACATTGATTTGATTATGTTGTGATGGAATTATTTTTATGAATTCCTTTATCTTATGTGAATTGTTTTATGATGTAACGATGTTTAAGATTCCCATTTTAATTACATGGGTTATGCAATAATGTATGGTTTATGATTTTGTGGCACACATAAGAATGGTATCATTATGAGATGGGTGGGACCTATATCTACCTCCAATGCATTGGGTAAAGATTTTATATCTCATGAGATAGACATGGCTGGAACGGCAGGTTAAACCGGTTCAGTGAAACAGGACTGAAATAGGGAGTGAACTCGGTTCAGAAATGTACTTTGTCCACTCAGATAGTCTTGGAAATGAGTCTTGACTAATAAGAAATGATTCTCTATGATTATGTGTGTATGCCACAAAGTTTCATATTTTACATTATGATTATTGGGATTACATTTCACTACTATGATTTATCCCATGTTATGAAATTATGATCACTATTGTAGGTTAAGATTTCCAAAAGTTATGTTCTTATGAATATGATGTGATTGATATTTCTTTTGTTTACCCTTAATGAGCATTTGAGCTCACCCTTTTTTATGTTTTCATTCCACAGGTCAGGAATAAGGATATTAAGTAGGATATGCAAAAAGGAACTCTAGATATGATGAAATAAATGGGAGATAATGTAGATGATTTATTAACCAGTTGTTTATGTTTCCCAGTTTCTAAAGACACTATACCTATACGGTCCTTTCCTAGTTTTGTTATATGTTGTAATAAGTGTGCTTCAATTTTGAAGTATTAACAATGTATGTAAAGTATGGGTCGTTATAGAATAACACCTAACTTAAAATAAAAATTTATTCATATATAATCTAAGAATCGTAAGATTAATATTTACGGGAATATCATTTAATAATAACAAATATTTTTAAATATTTCAGGATTCCTCCTAATGATGATATGAATAAAGAAAAAATATCATTGGGAAGTCTTTATCTTGGTGTGTATTCTTAGTCCAACTCCTCAAGCACTCTTAATGATCAAATTAATTTCCACACCACCCCTTTTAGAGTTGTAACCCATATGTTCATATATTCCCCATGCACATCCATTTTCTAGTGTCTATAATGGTACATATTATCTCAATAACCACACACTCTCTAACATAAAAAGTAATATAATATTATAATTAAATTTCTTTTTTCATAATATTTTTTTCTATTATTATGTTCTCTAGTGTATATTCTCTTAAATATAGTTCCCATTTTTTATACTAAGCATCCTTTAACACCAATAGAATCAACCATTATGATAGTATTATACAGCCATTGGTTATATTAATACATTGGAACTATATATGTATAATGATATACAGAAGTATTAGATTGTGTACTAGCTGCGAAAACTGCATATATACTTGAATATCACTTTTATTTTGAATGAAATTTATTATTTTTATTGAGAAAATTATTATTTCATCTAGTATATCATTTTATATCAACCATATTACACATCATGGAAGAATATTAATTGGAGTAAAAAAAAATTAAGAGATCAGATTCTCAAAAAGAGAATTCATATAGTATAATCTATCATAGAATAATTATGGAATTAATAATATAGTAGGAATAAATAATGCCCAAATAATTCCATATAAATAATCACTTGATCTTGATACATATCTTGGGATTTTATACCTTTTTTATAATAACATGGCCCTCAAGGGAGAATTTTATAATGATGGACTACATAAAGATGTTAATCATAAAATTATCATCAAGTCCTTGGGAAAACACATCATACATAAATGGTTATTAAATATACCAAATATTGAAATTATTTTTACTAATGAGACCTACTGATATATCCATTGGATATGTAATTCCAAGCCACACTAGTCACATAATATGTCCAATTATTTCATAAAATTAATAAACAATACAATGTAATCAATATGCCTTAATAATATATAACAATCCATCTTAGACAAACGCTCATACAAAATCCCAATTTGTTCACATGTCAAAAAGATCATAAGACAACTAGAGACATATAGTGGATGGTTTCATAAGATTATATCCCATAAAAATTATAGTATTCATCAAATTATATTGATATAGATAATAATTATTTTTAAAAATCATTACCACCATTCATGAGGAAAATGAAATATTTATTCTGAAATAATTTATTTAAAATATCAATATTTATTAAATATAATGAAAAATAAATCTTATTGATAAACATGACGTTTTTTACAAAACCTTAAGATAAATGTTTATTTAGGAATTTGTGAAACATTATTCTTGTGGTGTATGTTAAAATTTGGATATCATTCACAACTTCAGTAAAAGGTTCTCCATTAAAGAACATAAAAAATATTAATTTCTAAAAAATTATGAAAGTAAAAACATGAGTAAATATTTAATCAATAAATTATTTAAGAATAAAAAAAAGATTCATAAAAACTATTTTATGAAAATATCATCAAGGAAAAAATGACTCCCCATATAATTTTTTAAAAAATAATTTTCATTCAAAACACACTTTTTGAATTTTGAGTACACATAGAGGGGAAAAATAAAGTAAAGCAATTAACTTCAATTTTTAGAAAGGTTATATGAAATTAAATTGGGATTATTATTTAAAACTCATATAATTCCCTAAAATTAATCTTAAACATAAAAAATCTGGAATAAGGATAATATTTGAATGAAAACGTAAATTTGGGTTTCTATTGATTAATAAGTTATTTTAAACTCTTATAAACAAATTTATTTTTATTATATGTCTATAATAGAATCAGATAAAAAATTATAATACCATATATGATCTAGTTATAAAATTTGATAATAAATTATTACAATTTTTATATTAAAATCATCATCTATGTGTGTTAACTATTTCATTTTTCATATAAGTTTTGGTTTACTATTTTTATTCCTTATATATTAATCATAGTTCTATAAACAATAGAATGATAATAAAGATATAAAAATAATATATATTAATTAACTTCATATTTATAACTGTAATTTAATGGTGGGAATGAAATATCAATAAAATCACTTCCCAGAGTTTTAGTCCGCACATATGCACAAGCGATGTTATTATTTTTTCATGGGTGGAAGGATAAAAATTTAAAAGATAAAATATAATAATATAATAATTTTTATTGAAAAAATAAAATATATAATGATTATAACCATATCCATACCCATATAGGTAATGTGGGAAAAAACAGAGTTACACTACTATGTGGATGCAGTAGGTTGTAAATACAATAGAGTGATATCTTTTTTCTATAGGATGGAAATGAGAAGAATATGGGTTGTACCATCAAAATAATAATTCCTAGATCGAAATTGAACTAACAAATGTGGTTTAATCTAGTGTTTTTTTTGTTTTCTCAACGCCTTGTCCCTTTATATTAATCCCTTTAACCAATTTTACCCCTAACCAAGACAATACATCTTTAACTTGGATAAAAATAAATACTTTTAAAATAATTTTTAAATTATTCAATAATATTAATATTGATGATTCCAAATAAGAAATTCATATTATATTAATATTTTTTAAAAAAAATATTCATTTTTTGAAAAAAAATACTTTATAGAAAAATATTTATAATGATGTTTCCAATAGTATTATTTAGATTATGTTAAATAAACTAATACACACATATATATCTAAAGAAATACAAATAATAGAAATGAGCCCTGTAAATACTTCATAATGAGAAAATAATTAAAAAACATTTTTATTTAGACGAAAACATTACCTTGATTTCTAAAATAATAAGCATATATTTATTCACTAAAAATTATATTTTTATATAGATTATGTTACATAATAAATATATAATAGGTCTATAAATAATGATTTTTTTTATTTTTAAACTTACTCTTATATAATATAATTTCAAAAATTGAATTTTGTTTGTATACACCATGTTTTCACTATTGATAGAAAAATCAACTATTCTTTGAAAAATATAAAAAATTCAAACAATAATATTTTTAAAATGAAGAAATAAAAAAATTCATAAAATAAAATAAAGCTTCTTAAACATATAGAAATTAATTATAATTTCCACACAAAATAGACAAAATTGTAATTTTTTGTACAAAACATATTTTTAATTTTTAATATGGCTATATAAAATTTTATAATTATTAATTATGAATTAATAAATAAATTCTAATTTTATAAAACCCTTAAACACTTTTTTTAATAATTTTATTATTTCTATTCATACTTCTAATTTAATTTATAATTTATAATATTCATATTCATGATATATAATAGTTATCATAAATATCATTATTCCATGTTAAGCAAGATATTAGGTATATTATACATTATGGTGTCATCGTGATTTCTAAATATAATACATTTTATCTTTTTAAATATGGTTTATTCAAAAATACTTAGATACTCAAGGATAAATAGTCTTATTATCTCTTAATTAAAAAAATCTTCTTCCTCTTTAGTATCCATGTATTTTTATAGTTTCTTTCATTCCTATTTATAATTGCTGAAATATCTCATTTTAATAATTATCCATTATACATTACCTTATATAAGCTCTATGTATTCCTAACATCAAATGTGTCATTTAATTTCATCTTTACCTTATCCAATTTTATGAGTTTTTGTATTTTTCTAAAATCTTATTTTTAATGAATTATTTGTTGTTGTATGACCATGTATAATTTTATAAATTGAAAGAAATTTATACATCATGAAAAATTTTAAAAGGTTATAAAAAATAAACCATATTGTTTTCCAAGTCTCTATTTATCATATTTATTTATTCTTCAAAAACATTCTCACTACAATTTCATAAAAATGAAATGCTTCTAATAGGTGAACCATTCATTTGAAACCATAATTATAATAGATGGTAAATATTTTTGTATAGTTTCCAATTAAATCTCAGAACTCTTGATTCATGAATCCGACAGAGAGACCAAAACACCCACTCAAAACTCACTATAAATTTTCATCTTATTCATATTATAGTGAAAAAAATCACCATGATCACTGAAAATATTTAATTTGTTTTGCATAACTTTGTGTCGTTTGGAAGAGTACAAATATCCCATTCCAATATCTCACTCTTCTAGTTCATCCTTAGTCACAACATAGATCCTAATAATTTAGATCAATTGAGATATTTATTCCATAAACATAATTATGAATGAAGTATATAAGATTATATTATACGTATATCTCGATCAATACTAATTGACACTCTATGATCAACAATAGCTTACAGGAGGGTATAGATAAACATGGTGTGATCTCTCTATAAATAATACTCATGTTTCTCAAGAGAACTAATGGTGAATCATTTTTGTAACCCAAGTAGTTGTTTAATTTTTCATAAATAATTCCAATTTTGTTTTTTTAAATCTATGTGATAAGGTTAAATAGAACTCATATATCATTATTTGAAGAACTGTGTTTCTTTCCATGTGTAACTTGATGAATATTTTAATGAAAAATACTTCCCTCATCTAAAGATAAGTCATAAAAATTCTAATTTAGAAATAGAATAACCCCATAATATTCTGAAATAAATGAATCATCATCTCATTGTCCCTAGTGTCCTTTCATGATGACTCACATGGTGGATGCTAAGATATATGTTCCCTTATAACACTTATGTTGGCCCATGTAGATGTTATATTGTATCCATTTTACCTTTGGTTGATAAGAGGCTTAATGAAAACTTAATTTTAGGTAAATAGTAATTATATTTCCTTATATATTTAGGTTTTATGTTCAAGATTCATTCTTGGAAATTTATTTTTTATTATATCTATAGTTTTCATAATAGATAAATTTTGAGGGAATCAAAAATAGAATTGAAACCATATGCTCTTAAGTATATTTAAAATATACATTATCAAATATAATTTCCTCCTCTCATATCTTATTATAATTATTAATTTCAATCATTCCTTTTATTTTTTATATCTATGACAACTCATGAATCATTATACAAAACATAATCATTTTAACAACATTCAAAACAAATTGACACTAGAATAGTTTTTACTTACAACAAATTGAACCATCATGCATGGGATGTTCAATATCCCCCTTTTTATCTCAATTCACATTAATACCATTAAATTAATATTTTTATATGTTATTATTTTAATATCACGAGTATTTAAAACAAATACAAATGTTTTTACATGTGTATAAACTCACCTATCCTGAAATAGTATCACCATCCTCTTTGGATATTTTATTTCTACTAGAATAAATTTTAAGAAGGATTTGAACCATATATTATCCTATATATTATCTAATTTTTAATCACTATATGTTTACAAGGGATAACCTGATGCATAAATCATGGTTGAGTAACCAATAATTCTTAATTATCCCTTAATCACCATACACGTCATACAACTCAAAATAATTTATATTAAAGAATGGAAAATTTTATTTTCCATGATTATTTATAATTGTACAAATGAAAACCCCCATAAAGGTTCCATTTAAACAAAACATTAATCCCCCTTTTTTATTTTTTCCACTTTAAAAAACATACCCCCTTTTTCTACATACATAATAAAATAATGAAATATAGGTATGTGTGATTTAAATACCTCACACTCTAATTCTGTAAGGGACATATATATTTAAATATTACTATATTTTAGTGATTTTATAGCTTCTCCTGTTGATTCTACTCTTATGGAATACTCTCTTTTATTCTTCACCATGGTTCACATCCTTCTAATCCATTAGTACTCCTTAAACAAGAAATCATTTAATTATGGATGATTATATTATTTAAATATTGTTCAAAAATTATCTGGTTAAAACCAATTAATTTCAATTGATAATTTTTTTATTTTAGTATTATTACCTTATTTCATACACCTGGTAATGAAATATAAATATTATGTATTAAATGTGAAGTAGAAGGATTACTAAATTATAAAATAATATGTGAATTTTTATCAAATTTTTTTCTTTCATTTCATCAGTTAAATATTATTTTCTCCCAAATAGTGTTGGTATTTTATATCTGCAACCAAATCAAAGAGAAAATAATTCATAACATAATTCATTAATATTATATTAATAAAATTTTCAGAAATAATATTTATAATTTTATATAATGTTATGGAATCTCCTCAAATCCATACTCAATTATCTCTCTAGTAATGTAATAGTCATGGTCATATTTTGGACATTTCTTACCTTCCATGATAGATTAAATACTTCAATAAATCACTTTAAATTCACTATATTTAATAAATTTAAATAAAATACGAAAGTAAGAAATAAGGTTGAACTCCTTTCTCCACAATGTGAATAGAATATCTTAGTATACCTCTACAAACATAAATCTACCTTTATTTTATCCTTCATGTTATAATAATCAGTTTTCATTTCAGTTTCTTCATTAGGAAGAATGATACTCTCCACTCTTATGATTTCATAATGTGATATATTCCCACACACAACACATCGTAAAACCACCATTACCATTAATGATCCTTATTTTGAAGACTATTGAATTGGCTCCAGGATAGACATTGTATATTTATGTTTTTTTAATTAAAATTAATTCTTAATTTCATTATTATCAAATATCTCATTAGTGTATCATTTATTATTGAATTATTATATTTTTATTATTTTAATATTGATGTTATGGATGTACATTCATTTACCTTAATGTGATCATGGATCCTACATTATGTGGTTATACATTTCCCTTAAAAGGGCCAGGTGAAACATATTTTAAATGTAATCAAATTCATATAAAACTTGATTGACCACACGAAAAAAGTGGAGTAACATTAAGGTCAACCACAAGGATTTTCATCGACCATTATATAGGAGTCCAGAATTTTTTAAATATTCAACTAATAAAATAAAGAGATTAAATCAACTATAGTCTTCCAATCAATAGAATGGTAAAATTTCAACCAATAATATGATGAAAATAAATTGACAGTAATGAAAAACATTTAATTCTAAATTCATGTAAATTGAGACAACATTGATTATTTCCTACAATAGAATATATCTTATCATGATATCTATCATGTCATGAGACATGACCTACCACAAGACAACTACCCAAAAGGTATCGACCATTTGAAAATTTTTAATATGAATTCCAACTATTTTATCACTACATGTCATTTTGTATTATATTTCAATATAATAAATGTTTGTATTAAATGATTTAACATTATTTATTATATATTTGTTTCATAACAATCATGAGTACTGGATGGAATCCACCCAATGGATTGATTGGGGGGTGTATGTTTTTTACAATCATGAACATCTGGTTACCATTGTCACTCTCACTAGAAACTCCCAATGGTTCCCCCATCTGTAGCTGGGTACATACGTACTTTCCAAAGGCTCATGGTAATCTGGATTTTTAAGCTCAATAACTGTTGGGGACTCACATTTTTTACAAAGATGGTAGGTTGGGCTCATCAAACAATTTTCATGCGAAATATTCCATACTACGAGACTCTCTTATAGATTTAAGACAGGTTCATTAATCTCACAATAATTGCGATACGGGACCAATTAACCTTCCAAATAATAATGGGTTAGTTCACTGTTATGTGAAAAATACTAGGGCCTCTTTAGTGAATCCATCGGTCTATATACGAGGTTCTCTATATTTCTACAATAATGGATGTTTCTTCTGTCCTAGTGCCGTATAACATCAGAATGTGCTACCATGGAAAGAGGCGATTAATATTAAATAGATGGTATTGAGCCATTATTTGGCATCCTATATATCCTGGTTATGTTAGGAATCCAAACCATGTAGTTTTTTTGAACCTTTTAAGTTTAAATTCATGAATATAGAACTTATAGTTGTTCTTTTCGACACTATGTGATCCTGTTGAAGTCCTCGATTATATCCTACATTTCCTAATTAGGGATATAATTTGTGTTTTCATATTTAATTTGTTTTGGGAAAACACACTGATGTTTCCAATGAAATTTTAGAGACTTATGGTCTAGATGACTGGATTATTAGAGTTCCCTAAGCCCACGTGAGCTACGCTTGGTGTGGGAAACAAGGGGTATAAAATGATTATCTTCATTTCTCAAGATGTGGGACCTCTGTACTATAACTTATTTATGAATATTTATGATATATAATAGGCCTTAATAAGGTGTCCTATGTTTTCTAGTTATTTTTGAAATCAGGGTTATCGTAGTTTAATTTATTTCTATCCTGCCAATGGATAATGTATAGTGATTAGCCCATGGGAATGACTGTGTCTCAATGGTTGTAATTCCATTAAAATAAGGATTACATAGAAGTGGATTTTTATTTTACCTTGGGCCTTTAGAAGATATCCTACATATCCTTGTTATTGTAGGAATTATATTTCTCATAGTTTAATTGATTGGGACTTACACACAAGGTTTACCCTTGTAACTGGTGGGATTATAGAACAGATAAAATTTTCAATGAAACTCCCTTTTCACACAAGAACCATGATCATTGTGAGAAACAGTGCATAGAAAGTGATCAATGTAATTTCTTGTTGAGATGGGACTTATAAGTTGGGATTGCCCAAGGTGATCAATATGGAGCTCAAAATAGGAAGAGGTGGCCTAGTAGTAGTAGTTCATTTTTTATTCAAAAAGCAATAAAGAAGAAAGCAAGACCCCTCAAGGGGTCCGGAAATGGTGAAGCCCGAGCACATCCCCCAACACGAAGGAGGCACATTCTGCAGGGAGAGAGAGGGGAGAGTTATAGAGGATGAGAGGGTCATCACTTCTACCCAAGCGGGCCAGGGAATCTGCTGCAAAATTAGCCTCTCTCCAGCTATGAGACAAATGAACTCCAAGTGGGATTTCTAATCTGCACCTTCTGATGAAGTATGTGAGTTCCCACGGAATCCCACACAACCCTTTCATAATCTTCACGAGGGTCTCCAAGTCCGTTTCTATTTCGGCCACGACCATCTTCAGCCTTCTGCATACCAACAGACCTGAGACCAGGGCTTTCACTTCCGCACACAAGGAGTTGCCAGGCCCATAATATGCACTGAAAGCGACGAGAACAGATCCAGAAGAATCCCGTAGCACACCTCCCCCCCTCATGATCCCTCCCATGCATGACCCATCCACGTTGAGCTTAAGTCCCTCAACCGGTGGATGCCATTTAACCCACTGACCACTCTTATTTTTTCGAAAACAGGGGCGATGAAGAAGATTGTTTATCGCAGTATTCGTCGCTCCGCCTCTTATCTGGGAAGCAAGCTCAAAAATGAGAGATTTGAGGCTAACCTGTAGAGACAGCAACGTCCGACTCTCACCTCTCCGTACCTGGTTACGTGCCTCCCAAAGAACCCAACACAGGGCCACAAGGATGATCGTTCGGACCAGCCGTTCCTGTTCAGAAACCCCCGCACCGGAAAACCAGCACTCCACATAATCCTGAAGCGAGAATTCTCCAACGCCTCTGCATGGGTTATACGTGAACAGGGACCAAAGATGAAGTGCCCATTGACTCTGAAAGAACAGATGTTTCGCCGTTTCGCACATGTGGTTGGTGCAGCAGAAGCACCTCGAGGCCAAAGTAATACCCCGATGTTGAACGCTGTCCTCCATAGGTAGCGCTCTGTTTCTGATCTTCCAAAGAAGGAAATTCATTCTAATAGGAATATCTTTGCACCAGAGCGCTGGAGCCCAAACATTGGAGCTGCTATTTTCCTGGACGATACTCCTGAAACCTTGTGAGGAGAACCTCCCGGAGCTAGATGCCGAGAAGTAGCATTTGTCGGGTTCATCACTCATGACAATGTTCTCGAACACAGCCATTTGTTTATCATTCAGAGAGGTGGTAATCAAGTCGAAATCCTCGCATGCAGTACTGAAGTTAATATCCGGGGAAGGACAGCCGGGGTAGTGCAGGGGATCCCCGGACCAGTTCGTATCCCAAAAATTGCTATTTCCAGCACCGATGACCCACCTTGCATGGCCTGACAGAGTGTCGATGAGGGAGAACATACATCTTGCCAGCCTCGTGGATCTGTAAAGGCCCCTTGCTTCAAGCCCCGGGTAACGTGCTTTAAAGAATTTCGCCCACAGCGATTCCCCGATGATGATATCCCAAGCGAGACGTGCCTGCAAACTTTGGATTGTACCCTATATATCACGTAAGCCAACACCTCCTGCATCCACTGGTCTGGAAAGGCATCTCCAAGAAGCCCAGTGACACCTTCCCTCCTCCTTGGCGTCCCATAGGAATGAGTTGAGGAGGATTTCCGTCCTCTCCACCGTACCCTTAGGAGGATGTATCACCGAATACACGTGCATGGGAATGGCGGTGAGTACACTGTTAATCAACGTAATCCGTCCGCCAAAGGAGAGGAGCTTATTTTTCTAGTTGTAAATTCTGCCGAGAATACGATCAAGAATCGTAGAGAAATGAATCTTCTTAACGTGGCCACAGGAGATCGGAACCCCAAGATATAAAATGGGAAAAGGCCGTCTATAACAACCCAGTGTTTTCTGGAAAATCCTTAAGCTTGAAGCTGGGCATTTATTAGAAGTGAAGAAGTGACTTTTGGCGGGGTTGATGCCCTGCCCACTCCATTTGCCGTAAGAGGAAAGGGATTCCATGAGGGACTTCAACGATCTCTTCCTGCCATTGACAAAAATCAGAATATCATCTGCAAACATAAGATGAGAAATGACAACACCTTTCCTCCCCCGAAAGGGAGTCATGAGACCCGTGTCCATCTTATGGTTCAAGTTTCTTGAGAGTACATCTTGGGCGATAACAAAAAGAAGCGGGGACAAGGGGTCCCCTTGACAAACACCGCGAACAGTCTTGAAGAAACCAAAAGTCTTTCCCATTAAAGCGATGGAAAGCCACGGGGAAGAGTAACATCTGAAGCAAATATCACAAAAATCCTCGCTGAACCCAAAGCTCCGCATGACCCGTATGATGAAGCTCCATTCCAGTGTGTCATATGCTTTGTTCATATCAACTTGGAAGATGATATTATTGCCAACCGATTTCCTGTTGATTTCCTGAACAAGTTCATTAGCAATGCCCACTGCCCCCTGAATGTTCCTGCCTTTAATGAAGCCATGCTGTTCCATTGAGACTAGACGCGGGAGAAACTTATGCATCCTACTCACAATAACAGAGACAAGAATTTTATAAGCAACTTTGCAAAGACAGATAGGTTTGTACTGGTTAATGAGAGTAGGATCCTTAATTTTTGGAATAAGAAACAGTCTGGATGCAGAAATGCCCCTAGTGAGCGAACCACCCTTGAAAAAATCCTGGATCGACTCCACAACAAGCTGTCCAACAATCTCCCAGGTGAAACTGAAAAAGCTAGCTGGGAAACCATCAGGACCAGGTGCGCTGTCCTGGGGCATTTTCCTGGCAACCATCCGGATCTCCTCAGCCGAGGGGATGGAAGAGAGAGCAGAGTTATCCTTCTGGCTAACCGTTGAAGGAATAAGGCTGAAAAAGTCCCCCGAGGTGTGAAACCCCCTCTCGAAGGGGGCCGCAGACTCCCCTGCCAAGATCTTCTCAAAGTGATTCAAAGAAATCACCCCCGCAGAGTTCACATCTGAAGTGTAGTTTCCGTTTTCCATCCTCAGGTTGATCTTTAAACTTCTCCTCTCTTTAATGCAAGCATGGAAGAAAGCACTATTTCGATCCCCTTCCTTAAGCCATCGGATCCGAGACCTTTGTTTGAACTCCTTCTCCAAAGAAATAAGCCTCTCGCCCAAGAGATTCTTTTTGTCACACAGATCAATGAACGCATTCTCATCCCAACAGAATTGGAGAGAATCTTCCAATCTATCGACTTCGATCCTGAGGTTATCAATACCTTGGGCAGCATCAGGTCTCGAGCTCACCCAGCTTTGCAAGTCCAATCTAAGGTCTCTGAGGCGATTCCCCAGGCCACCCCACGATCTCATATTATCTCCTTTGGCCCAAGACGTCTTGACAAAATATAAAAAACCATCGTCCCCATGCCATGCAGACGAGTAGGCGAAGAAGGCCCTCGCAGCCTCCTCCCTCTTAATGTTGATTAAAATAGGACTGTGGTCAGAGAGCACCCGTTGAAGATGGGAAACTGACGTCTTTGGAAATAAGTCCATCCCATGAAGGTTGGATAAACAGTGGTCCAGCCGGCACCAGATGCGTTCTGATCCCTTACGTTGGTTGCACCAGGTGAACTTGTGACCAGAAAAACCCAAGTCTAAGAGCCCTGTACTCCTCGTGAAGTCATTGAACTCCATTATGCCACTAAAGTTAAAACCAGCGCCCCCCTTTTTCTCAGAGATGTCCGCAATGACGTTGAAGTCACCGCCAACGAACCAGGGAAGAGAGCCTGTCTGTAGGTTCCCCAGGAGATGCCAAAGCTCCCTCCTCTTGGAAACCTCATTTGCCGCATAGACAAAGGAAAACATCAAGATATGATTTGAGGTGGTGATCTTGGTGTTGATGCATTGAGATGAGAAACTCAAGATATCAACAGAAACATTACATTTCCAGCCTATCCAGATATGATGGTTCTCCGCACCGCCCTGGAAGAAGTTGGGGTAGCCCATTTTCCTGAAAAGAGACGGACCTTTGCTGGATACCTTCTTGGGTTCCAGAATAACAATAACTTGAACCAGAGAAGACCTCGCCTCAGCAGCCAGCAAGGCACGTTTTTCTGGAGCCCCCAAGCCCCGAGCATTCCATATAAGAATAGGGATCATCGCAGCAGGCCCTTCCGGGCGCAGGCAGGTGAAGACAAGGACGAGGGGGCTGGTTCAAAGCGCCCAAGGACTTTGGATCTGGAACGTGTGACAGGGCCAGAGACCACTGCTCCAGGGGGCGTCGGTTTGGGAGTAAGGACCACCTTCTTGAACGAGAAGACCTCCTCTTCCACCGGAGCTTTCCCTTTAACAATAGCATCACCAAACGAGAACAAACCAACCTCTCTCTGGATAGAGGGGGTGAGAGGACGACGATTCGGAGAGAGCCGCGGGATCACCAGATCTTTCGTCGTTCCAGAAGGGGGGGTGATCCATCTTAGCTAACCCCTCCACGTCCAGAATGAGACTACTCGCAAGAGTCTTCCGGATGATCTCTGGAGAGAGGAGGGAGGAGACCCGGAACGACGAGGGCGGAGGGGAGAGAGGTCTGGGTGGGCTCCCCAGAAGGTCCAGAACAAAGCCGCGCTCAAAACCTGTCCTTCGATCTTGTCGGGGAAGGATCTTGGTCCCAGAACAGGGTGACCAGGAGATCAGATCCAGAGGCTCTGAGAGGGCTGGCAACCGTTCTGACACCAGAGACCGCACCCCCATGCAAACCTTTTCTGGCGTCTCGTCGCACAAAGGAGAATTCAAATTTGAAAAAGAACCGGGCCGAACCGGGGAGCCCTCGGGTCTATAGACGGGTGAACCCTGACCCGGGTTTGCCGGAGGCGGTTGACGGGATGAGCTCGCACCACCCTTCACCCTCCTACAGTCCGCAACCCAGTGCCCATGAAGCCCGCAATGCACACAGAACTTTAAAGGATGATGAAACCTGACCCTTTGTCTCCAAGACAAACCGTCGCTGGCCTGTAAGATAACCGAGGAGGGCGGACACTTAGCCAGATCGAGTTCCACACAAATGCGGGGGGAGCCCGTAGATAGGAGGGACAGGGTAGCCACGTCCATGCAGAGAAAGGATCCTAAAGAGTTTCCCAGAGTTTGAAGGATGGCGGGATTCTGGAAAGGCAGCGGGAGTCCTGGGAAGGAGACCCAAACCGCAGCCGAGGAGGACTCTCGGCCAAAATGACAATCCCAGGACCAGCGAGAAAGGGAGAAGCGCCAGGCGCCGCACTTTCTGCTAGCACTGGACCATGCCTTCACAAAGTCAGGTCTGGAACCACAGTGAATGCTGAAGGCCGCACTGGAAAGCTCGGATACCGCCGGGGGGCACGAGAGGCCCCAGGAGTTCACCACATCCCGAAAAAACTTCAGAGAGGGTTTGTTGCGACCGAAACGAGCCACCAAAGAGAGTTCAAGGAGGGAGGCCGCTTCCTGAAGCTCCTGAGTAGAAAGATCCACCACCGGGTAACCCTCTACCAGACGGAGGGGTCGAGACTCCACCTGGACGGGAGCCAGGCGAGGCCGGATCTCCGGGACCGAAGCAGGGCCAGAAGCAAACACCGTCGGGGGAGAGTCGCACAATGCCGACTTGTAGGAAACCTTCTCAGAAGGATGAATAGGGGCAGAAGCTGGGGTCGGCTCAAGGATGGGCGCCAGCGAAGGGACGGGAGCGAAAGCGGGGGAATCCATCCTATCAATTTGAAGAGGTGGCCTACATATCCAAAATATTATAGGAAGCAAAGTAGATGTTGTTCCCTTTATTGGGGATTAGACAATGTAGTTTCTATATTGATCAAAGCTTACACACTGGGTATAAACAATGTAACCATGTCTTGGGAGGCCCCTATGACCAAGCCTACTTGTTTAGATGGTGATACATGACCCAATTTACTTGTTTGGAGGAAATTATATGACCTGGATGGCTTGTTGAGAGGGTTTTACATGATCAAACTTACTTTCGATGGTGTCATTATGAGAGTTAATTCAAACAAATAGAGGGTTCCATGAGATTTAATTTTTAATGTGTTATAGGGTTTCACATGTCATGGATGACATCCCTAGATGACATCGCGAGTCCTGGCCGACATGTATGGAGGGCATCTTGGGTCTCTGATGGATCTCCCACAAGGTACCACAAGAGTTGTTTTGATATGACTAAACACCATCATGAGACTTGGATGTTATGACTGGGATTCATTATATGAGTCAAGAGATGTATCTGAAAGATGTCACAGGACTTCTACATCAAGTCCATGGGGGTTTCACGAGACTAAGGCGACACACCAAGAGGGACCATGTGACTTTCTATGATATTGTTCGAAGATTTATCAAGAATCAAGTAGGATGATAAAGGGGATTCATGAGACCTGGGAAACATGTCTATGTTCATTAAAATTACATGTATGGTTCTTGAAAAAAAAATGAGGGTAAGAATACATCTTTCATTGGTTTAGGTCATACAACTTTAGTCGTTGTTCTAACCCTTATTTTTTTAATGCCTTCGATTCATTATATGTCAACATAATTTGATGCTTATGTGACATGGAGGACACACAGAATGTCCTCTACATGACCTGATGGAATACTTATCTATCATAAAATTAGCTACTATGAAAAATCCACTCGAATGCATAGGTCTACCGATGCACCAAGATTAGAAAAATCCTACCCATTTATCTATGGATGGGGTGGAGATTTATAAGCCATTTGACCTCAATTATTCACAAATTTATGCAGTGTATATGGAATAGATCTTGGATAGTGTTGGTGAAGGGGTATGTCACCATGCATATTCAAAAATCTTTATCATGGATCATTCTTGAGTACGTTTCTTGATTTTCAATTCTTGCGAGTACCTCTCATCAACGATTCCATTATTGAACTAATTCTAATTAATGGTGATTTTTTTGATCATTTGGGCTTGTAAAAATAATTCTATATTGTCATATTGACATTTCCAAGGGCTTTTATGAGATGAAAATGTCTGTGAAAACACATTTTTGAGATGCTTTAGGCTTTTCCTGGGACATTTATCGAGGCAAGGGTAGCCTGTTCAAGGGTATTTTATGGGATTAGGTCAGCTTGGCAAGGATTCTCATGAAACCATGCTAATGATGTCCTTGGTGCATCGCCAAACTATTTAAACCATGAGTATCACCTTCCTCATTCCACTTTTTATTTCCTTTATTTTATTTTAAAAAGGGTTGGGACATCCGTATTTCACAAGAGTAATGTCAAAAGAAATTAATCTATTTTTTGATTATGCATAACATAACCCATAGTAGTCATATAGATTTTATTGATAATTTCATTGAAAGATATATTTGTTTATCCTTAGGGATCTGAAGGTGAAGTGCATGGTTTCATGGACATACCCATGGCCATTCGCCTGATGAGTCTGATAAGTGAATTTCCTTTCATGAGATGAGGAAAACTTATTACTAGGGACTCAGGGTGTCTTTCAATCTATTAGGGGAACATTTCATTTCTTTTACTATCGTGACTAGATTATGTATCCTCCCATTTAATATATTTGTTTTTTACAAAGGTTCGTAGGTCTCAAGGATTATCTTAGTTATTGTCAAGGATATATATCCTTTCCATCAGTTATATGTTGCATGATATCTATGAACTCTAGGGGAATTCATATTTTAACAACGTTGCTTCCATATTTGAAGGATTTTGGTTTCAGTTTGTTGGATAGTTGCTCTTGAAAAACCATAAGGCCTTCTGAGGCCTACCCTGTTGTCATCACACATCCATTGTTTGTCTGAGGTTCCATTTCAAGGGTATAAGGACATGTAAAAGGGGCTTCATGGGACCTCCTGTAGAATGTATTCTATAGCTGGTTAAATCACATGAAACTATGTTGGTCATGTGATCACATTTCTCTTGGAGGCTCATGAGAACCTTGATTTTCTCCACCTTATCTATCCTTTTATTTTGTGGGAAAACAATACCCATATTCAGGTATTTCTTCCATTCTTAATTTTTATGATTCTTATTTGGTCAGAATCAAAAAATACCCTCCTTAGAAGAGAAATCCATGGGGATAAGGACTCAGTTATGAGGAATGTAAATTCCACACTTAGTATTTAGAATAGTCGCAAATAAGTTTCTTGGGTGACGTTTGGTCAGTTATGTTACAATTTGTATTATGAGGGAATCTATATATAGAGATGGACTAAGGGAAAATTTATCCACTATCTTCAATTCCTCCAAGGATATCCTAAATTTCTTCCATCTCATACCTCTTCTGGAAGACTCATTCCACATGTCCTGATCACGAGACCTACTCATGATACCCTGCCTTTGCGAGAACTCCACCTCAAGTTCAATTTTATTCAGGTGATTTTCTAGCACACACATGAAAAATTCTTCTATAATTTCATAAAATAAATCTATAGGGATCAGTTTTTTCATTGGGGTTTCATGGGATACTCTTTCTCGATCAGTCGATCGATTGATCATCCTATGATTCATTTGATCATGGTCCGACCACATGATCACGAGTCTCCAAGTTTTCAACTGATTTTGTAATGCCCTATAGGATTATGTGACACACAAGGGATTCAGGGGTCAGATGATTTGTGAAATACTAATACAATTCATGAATCCTTTGTTGATTCATGCAGAAAAAATGATGATGTAAGTTTATTATTTCCTTTCATTTTGATAATATTTTATATTATATTTGTTTGACATATGAAACATGCTCTTGTTCAGATGGATTCCTATTGTCATCGATATTCCTCAGCTATTTCTAATCAAAGGTCCATGATTTATAGGAATCACAACACCAACCCTAAATATTTTTTATGATAATTATTATTATCGGGAGAGGTTCCTTTTATATAAGATATTGGACTATCCATTATCCATTAATATTAATCTAGATAGGTTAAGACTGAATGATGATGCTCATATCCCCCCTCATAACTCTATCATATCATTTCTCTGGGTGTTGACTTCTCTCAACTGTGTCCAAATGAAAATTGTCATGGATGGTAAACTGATTAGATATCTATCTCAAGAACTATATTATATATTGGAAAACACTCCCTTAGGTCTTGATGCTTGTGAATTTTCTCATCCTTCCATTTATCCGATTTATTCGAGTATAGTCACTTCCTCACAAAAAAACCCTAGTGTTGGTTGGTGTTTGAAATGGGATCTCCATCTTGACTATAATTTCTCTACTGAATTTACATGTCCATTACGGGTTAGGAAAAATAGATATATATTTTATTATCTTTACAATGTTCACCTCTATGAGGCTTTATAGATTTTCAAGATTATCATTTATCATCAACATGACCTTATTTGAGAGATGATCAACCGCTGGTGTTTGGGTACCAAAACATTCCATACATCCCATGGTGAGGTCGGTAAAAACTTATTTTATATCTACCAACTGGGTAGTATCCACCCTCACAGAGAGATGTATGATGAATTCATTCCTGATACTGATGTCTTGGATGATCCCTTGAAGACCCCCGTTTTGGTGGTGGATGATTATTATTGTTAAGGAGATATTGGAAAAGAAGTTTACAAGGTTATTATTTATTTCTTTCATATATTGGATCAATATCATTCTTTTCTTCAACAAAGATATGATGACTATTATACATCCTCATTGGTGCCCTTTTTAGCAAGTATATGATGGAAATGGTTTTTATTTTTTCCATCTTGTAAGTTGGTGATGATAACTCATAGGGCTTATAGGTGAATTTTAAGGTCTCAATTTACCATAGGATGGTCAGATTTATATTCTTGAACCTAAATGGGTGGCTTTTCCTAGTTGGGGATTCATTCTTAGGGATCCATGTTTGAAAATTGGTGATGGAAGTGCGACTTAAAAAATGAATCTTCCTGAAATTTCTAGTAACAATCCATACACACTTCTACCTACTCATGGGACATATTCCACAAGTTATGACCCCTTATAGGATCAGCAGTCTTCTCTAGATTATATTATTCTGGATTGGATAGGAATTTCATTATTATGAATATTAAAATCCCACCTGGATCCGAAGTTTATTATCTCACCCAAGACAGTTTAATAAATTAGGGGTTGGGTCTATGTCTCTAAGCCCCACTAATATAAAATTTACATTAAGCCATTACAAAAGAGTTGATTTTACTCATTTTTGTGCACCAGCTAGACAAATTTTTGATAATTTAAGTGGATCCTTTAATGAAAGTTCATTTATGATGTCTCTCTAGGGAGGGGTTGTCGCATCCACAGTGGATGAGAAAGTAATTTTTGAACCTTATATACATTATATATTCTATCTTCAGTCTAGACATATTAAAAAGGTCTACCCTCTTAATTTGGTCGGCATTCGATGGGAGAGTCATCATGGAGTCGTTCACCAATTTGGGACGATGTTGGAACATGTTGATAGTGAGGCCAAGAACATACTTCCTTCTGTAGATTCATCCATCTGCATTACCCTGGATTATTCCAGGTATTGACTTGAAGATTTCATATGTTGTGTGCTAAACTAGTTGGTTCATCTTGTGGATGGACCCTTTTCCTCTGTAACCCCATTGTTAGAGGTGACGATTGAGCTGATTGAATATTAGGGTGATATGTCAAGAAATGGACCCCATTAGAGTGATTAATATTTTGATAGTTAAACAGATTCTCTTGAAGAAATTAATTATCAAAAGAAGGCTAAGTATGAAATTATTGATGAGAGAAAGGATTATGGGGATTTCCCCTATTATTTCATTAGTTCAATAAGTTAGTCATCCTCTGGTTGTCCCTACTCCGTCATTCACAAAGTCTTAGGCACAATATAGGTTGATCTAGAAATGGATTACTTCTATGATCATCGAGACCCCCATGGATGTATTTCATGACCAGGGTAATTCCATCACTAATTATTTCATAACTCAGGGAAGATGGTTTTGATTGACATCCTCTTGATAAAATTATTAAGCAAATCGTTTTGAATCAGAAAGATCTGTCCATGAGTGAAAGTGATTTTCTTTACCTTGTAGAGGAGGATCCTTTTTTGATGAAGATGAGGGAAGCATTAGAGATATTTTAAAAAGTTCATTAGTTGATATGATAATTTCATACTCAGATGGATTCTTGTACTATTTATATATGGAGATGCATCAAAATCATAGCTCATCAAAGGCCTGATCATCCTTGAAAACCACCCAAAAGAGGGTCGAAATGTCAATGGATTTGGTAGAGACTCATCATCCTAGAGTAGATGATAATGAAGTAGGGTGAGTGGTGCTTCAACATTCATTCAAAACGTTCCATTAGACCCTTTTAGACCATTCCAGCATAGCTGACCAAATTTTATCATAGTCTGATCATTGTGATGAATTTTTATTTTTATTAATTAAGATTTAAGAGAGACTCCAAAATATAGAGATGTCTCCATATTATTTCACAATATGACTGGGTTAATTTTCTAAATTTTCTATATTTCAATCCACTCATCTTTCATTCATGATGTGCATGATAGTTCATTACTCTGATATTTTGAGAATCACCAATTTTACCCATCCTTTTCATATCATCAAGTAAACCAGACTGTCTGAATCTGAATATTTATGTCATGATAGATTCATTCTGAGAAGTACTCATGAATTCCCCCCAAAAAATTGGTGCTCTATTGATTAATTCATTCCAATTATCTTTAGATCGCTGGATTTGAAGAAGAATTATTTAGATATGATAATTGTATGATAGGGAGAGTAATCTATATTTTGATGAAGACTATAGGATTGGATAGAGAAGCTTGTTGTTTTCCAAATCTATATGATTATCCTTGCAGGATATTTGGAGAATAAATCTCTATAGTGCCTTAGTTTAGGGTCTTTTAGCTTGGAAATTCAATGGATATTTTTTGAATTTTTTCTCAGATTGAATATTTCTTTATTTTAAGCTATTTTAGCTTGTACATAATATCGCTTTAGATTTTTTTTTATTTTGGAAAAGTCCTAATACCATTTTAGTTAAAGGTCATTTATCTTGGACCAGATATCACTTTATTTTATGTTATTTTATACCAGATTTGATATATGTTTATTTTAAGGTAATTTAGATTGGAATAGATAATGATTTAGTTTAAGTTCTATTACTTTAGTCCTAATAATGATTTAGTGTAATGACTTTTATCTAAGACCTGATATCACTTTAGTTTTAGGTCTTTTTAGACCGGACATGATCAAGATTTAGTTTAGGATCTTTTAGTATGGACCTCATATTACGTTATTTTATGTTCTTTTATCCTAGACAGGATATCACATTAGTAGTTGGTCTTATATCTTAGACATGATATTTGTTTCATGAATATGTTACAGAAAAGTAGGATTTTCCAAAAACCCATTGACGTGATGGGTTCTTCAATGGTGTTTCAAGGGATTTCATGGATCCGAAATAAATTTTTATAGAGTGAATCATTTGGTTGACAATAATATGCACATATGTAGGATTCATAGACATAATTTCATAGTCAAGAAAGGGTCATTGAAGTCGGGTATATTTTATAGGGGGTACAAAAACATTATTGAGAAAATATAGTTGGGGGAGAAATTCTAGGGTTACTTGGTACACCTAGATAGTAGTGGTACTGGAGATGTAAATCATAATCCAAGCATTTGAGTCCGATATACTAGACAAGGAAGAAATTATGGGTATGTCTCAAGATATTATAAGATTATAGTTTCTTCTATAGTTTTTTCAAGGATCACAAGTATTGAAGATCCTTCCTGACAAGGAGGAGATGTATTTTTTTGGTGGGAAAGGGCCCATATACATCGATAGGATGGACAATAAAATAATGATCTTGAATTTTTTATGGGGTCCAAGAATGATTTATGAAGACTCAAAAGTCTAGATTATGTGGTTGGGTATCTATAGAAAACCATCTAGGAAGGGTTTTGGAACTATAGGGTAGTTCAAATCCTGAACGTGAAGCTCGAACCGTATTCCCTATGGTTTTGAATCATGTGGTGTGGAATATCAAAGGTTTTAGAAAGAAGTGTCATATTCCAACACTGTGAAAAGCTACAAAACATAGTGATGTAATGCCTAGGATATTGAATACAATTGAATATTTTGATATAATGATTTTAAATCACTATCTAAAATAGTTCAATAAGGATGAATATATGGGAAAATCATATCAATATTAGTTTTGAAACACTATTGTGTTGAGTTCTTCTATAATGTTGTCAGGGATCACAAGGATTAGAATGTCCTTTTTTCAGAGCGATGCATTTGATTGATGTCCATAGGCACATATGCATGAACCATGTGAATGAATTCATAGTAAAGCATTGGGTCCCTTGAATCTGGATATCATTTATAGAGTATATGAAAGGTTTAATTGATCTCAGTTACTTGATTCATAATGTTTTATTTGGGGAATGGGTAATATCCAAGAAGGGTTCAGGCGCCATAAAAGTTATTTCACAGCCTAGAAGACATATTTTTATGGAGAGGGGATTTTTGGAGATCAGTGCTCTAAATTATTCATGGACTAGGGGTCCAAGAAGTATTGCTTGTATTTTACTAGGGCCATAGAGTAGTCCCTATGATATTTATTTCTTTTTTATTTATGCCTTAATTTTTCCTAAACTCTTTATATGAAGAGTTTAGCAATCAATGAAATGAATTTTTCTCTGGCCCACTTTTGGTGTTTTAAACCTTATAAGATTTATCTCTCTTTCCCTTGCAGTTTAAGGACTTTTGAATTGAACCACCATAAGATAGAGTTTATGGTCATTCATCTTTGAAAAAGTGTGGGAATTCTAAATTCATTACACACAAGGACTTAATTAGGGGGATGATTCATATGATCCTAATTAGAATACCCAGGGTCAAGGGTACGTCAACCTCTTTCTGAGTAGGAGATGGAAATGTTATAAATTAGGGATTTGAGTTCTCGAGTTGTGAGTAATAATATGTAAAAGACATATCAGAAGTATTTCATACACAATGAGGTGTTGAGTTATTCAATAATGATGTTAGGGATCACAAGTATTGGAATGTAATTTCTTCAGAGTGACATTTTTGGATGATGCCCAAATGAGCATATGTAGAAGCCATAAGCATACATGAATTGTCCTGAAAATGGTCCCTTGAAGATAGGTATTTTTTCTAAGGGTTATGGATGGTTTATAGTGATTTGAGGCACCCAACGCGTTAAGTGTGGCTTATGAATTGAGGTTAATTTAAATGATGGAGGAGGAAACTCATGATATGGATAGCCATGGTAAGTCTCTTATTTTCCTTTGATAAGGATTGAAAAATGAGTGATGGTATGCATAGTTTATCATCATGCAGTGGGAAATTTTTTCATGTAGTTTAATGTGATGTGGTAAGGAATTTTTTTATGTAGTTTATCTCTACATGGTGAGGATGTATTTTTTGTGCAGTTTTAATTCCATACGACCAAGAAGGATGCCCTGTAGTTTAATGTCAGGTGGTAAGGACATACTTCCAAGAATTTTATTATCATGATGTAAGGGAATGGGAACCATCACGAACAGAAGAAAATCATATGGTTGACCCTAATGGTATAATTCTAGGAATCACTATGTATCTAATTAGAATGAAAATCAAAGCACAGGTAGTTTTGCGAGGACGCTCAGTTTAACATCATGAAAAAATGATGTGGATCCCCCAGTGTAAAATGTGGGTGTTTCAAAATGTTCCATGGATGGAATTTTGGATGTCATTTTTTATCACATTGTGATGGGAATCAGGAAACACATAATTCATATTGTAGTTATCTATGAAGGTCTGAAATGTACATGTAGAAGGTGTTAAATTTATTTTTTATATGTTGTGACTAGGCAAGGTTATTTAAATTTGGGTATCCCTACATATACTATATTGATAGAAATCAAGTCACACCTATTTCTAGAATTGGAAATACTCTATGCATGTCTAAAACATACATAGAGGTGAGAATTATTTATGTTAATTATTGTAGATGGGCCCAGAATTGAAGACCCAGGCGTCTCTATGTAGCTTGTGATGACATGAATCAATCCATATATTGTTATTAATGAACTATTCAGTTTAACATATTGTTGAAAGGAAGATGATTTACCAATGTGGAAAAGTGGTGATGTTGTAACTGGTTTCTAGGATAGAAGTATGGGTGTCGCTACATATCTAATGAAAATGAGAATCAAGCCACATGTTGTTCTTAAATAAATTTTCAGTTTATTGTTATGTGGTAAAGATGTATGGTATTCCTTTTATTTCCATTAATTAGGGAATGAGATGGTCCTTTTAAGTTCATTTAAGCTTGGTCTATTCAGTGAATCCCTTACCGAGACTCCTAATCCCACGTGACCTATTATTGGTGTGAGAAATATGGAACGAAAATTAACATCTCTCCATACAGAGGAATTTAAGTGTAGGACATTGGAATTGGGTATCATGTGGTGGTTGTACCAAGATATAAGATCGAAAAATCCCTACATATCCAATTGGAAATTATAATCAATATATAATTAGTTCTGGAAACTCCTGTAGTTTGTCTTCATGCACTAAGGGCATTTGGTGACTTGATGTGAATGAAAATAGATGTTATAGATCTGGGCAGTTTTACATAACATGGTAAGGACATTAGATCACCCAACCGAATAGGGAAGTGATCATATGACGGGGCCCAATAATAGAGGTTCAGGAATCACTATGTATCCTGTGATAGTGGGAATTAAGACATAGGTAGTTCTTAGGGAACTGTGATGTTTAACTTCATGTGTCTTGGACAAAATCTGTATATTTTATAATCATGTAGTCATTACGAGCTCTATATAGATTAACATCATGAGTTCAAGATTAAATCTGTATAGATTAACATCATGTGGTCAAGATGAGCTTTATATAGTTTAATGTCTTTTGGTTTGGATGATCTCCATATAGTTTAAGATCATGTGGTTAGGACGTGCTCCCTAAAATTTAATGTCATGTGTTCTAGATGAGCTCTGTATAGTTTTACTTATTTTGGTTAGGCTGAATGGAGGGTCTTACTTTTATTTGGATGAATATTTATGATATATATTCAAATTACATCATGAAAAATCTTACATTGATTAGTGGTGTGACCCACCCCACATACATAGTGGCCAATGAATAGGCTCTGTTATAATAAATTGAATGTACGAAATAACGCCATTACCACATTGGTTCTAGTTTTGGGGGTATGTTTCCCAGTACCATTGGGGTTATGTGATCTAACACCAGTTCTCATTGGTGGAATGAATGAAGGTGAATTGTTTTACTAATGACATGTGTTATATGATTTTGATGGATATATAGGTTTTGTAGTGTGTGAAATCTCTTCTCATCTAGTCAGACCAATTCATCCATCCACTTCTACAATTTTTCCTAATTTGAGAGCTTTCTGAAAAATGATATTTGAAGTGAAGGCATCTGGACTTTTATGGGTAACACTACATTAGTCTTGTACACCAATTGTTATTGTGTTTTCTTTGTGGCTGTATGTGTGGTGGTATAGTAGGCCTATAAAGTATAAAAAAGATTTTCCGACCAAGGATTCTTATCCTTGTTCACAATCTTCTAGAGTATATTAAATAGAGTCTTATGGAAGGACAATATATTTCCGTTATTGAATACATGATAGTGAGACATGTTATTGGACTCAATATTGTTCTCATGGTACAATTTCTTCAACTAAAAAAAACAAAAGTTGGTTCTATTGTCTGAGAGTACTATATGAGAGACTCTGAATCTAGTGATATTGTGGGACTTTATGAAGTTGATAATATTATTATTTTGAAGTTAATTAAGGGGTACTACTATAGACCATTTAGAAAATAATTTGGTGGAATTAAAAATGCAGTTTAACTACTTAGTTGTGGCTGGGGGATATTTCCCCATGACATCCATCCCCAAATGAAAATCAACCAGAAATATTTATCTGTATGTAACAATTATGGGAGATGATGGATGAATATTAAATGAACATGGAACACGTGATATTTTTCAATAAATTCCATACATTCATGTATCATGGTTTTCTAGTAGTATCCCAAATAACTGATTTGATTGGAGAGTCAGTTCATATAATGATGGGTGCCACAAGGGACCTCATGGAAATAACCCATCACAGTAGAAATATCTCCTTTTTTGAATACGATGATGATTTTTTCAAATCGATGCTTATGGAGGGGTTTCTGCTAATTTTTACTATCATGTAGTGTTACATTTGTTTCACAGTGCCAAATCATCTACCTCCCAGCTCGACCTATCAAAAGAGTCTCATTTTGTAGGTAACCAATCATGCAACCCATCCATCCATTGGTGGTCATTGACTCATCATGCTCTAGGGGGTGTAGAATTAATTAATTTCATCTATGTGAAATGAAATGATAAATAAGACCATTCTTTGATGTGTGATAAGAATGATTAATTCATATTGAGTAGGATCATCCATGATGGCGGCTATATTAGCTAGTGCGTTGGAATGAGAATTCTATGATTGGGGAACATAATGTGATGTGGGGTCAAAAGGAATCTTTTAATTAGTTTACTAAAGTTCCCAATGATAGGATATATTTATTCTATTTTGATTAAATATTCACTATTTATATACTTGATCACTTTATCTAAGTATACTTTGATATTCAAGTATATATTTTCATATTTAGGGATATTTCCAAAACAATAATGGGGGCATGGAACTATGCCACATTATTTGTGATGCCTTTGGATAGTGGGAAAGAGTAGGGAAAACTACTTTATCATGAGTGTCAAATACAACCTATAAGATAACCAGATTGAGCTTTAGGGTTTTCATCCTCTTTTTAATAGATCTTTTAGAGGCTCTATCAAAATACATCTCCCATGTGTAAGGAGTCTCATGGTCACAAAACACCTCCTCATCTGGATGCTCAATTTCTTCTGAGGTATTTTATGAGGAAGGATGTGCTGTAAGAAAATCAGTTAGGTCTTTCCCTTTCACTTATGAAATATGAACTGAATATCATATTACTGAAGAATTAAAACCATCAAGGAAAATTCCTAGTCAACATAGAATGTCCTATGATGTACTTGATACGATCGATACGAGATACTAGGTGGACATTGTGGTGCTGCAAGTAATGCCTCAAATTTTTCACTAAAATGATGATTGCAGGGTTGTTCATATCAACATTAGAGTATCTATCCTTGGTACCAAGCATAGTTCACATGAGTTAGTAAAGACAATTTTCACTCCCTGTATCATTCTTCCTTCCATGGGGGAGCCTAGTGATTGTTCCATGGTGGCCACATATAATTTTTTTTACCTACCATTCACTGGAGGCATCATGATAGGTGGGTGCAGTGGGTAATGATTGAGAATTTGAATGGTTTTGTGATAGTCATACTCCCATTGGTAGGTGACTCACTTCTCCATAATTCTGTTGAAGAGGATAGATTTTTCATCCTCTTTGGAATTGAATCTTTGAATGTAGTTAGGGTTTCCTTAGAGCCCCATCTATTCCATGAAATTTAGAAGAGTGAAATTTCTATGATAACACTACTCTTCTTCTAGTCAACCTCGATGCCCATGAACATTCCTGATGGTGGAGTAACATAGAGCCCATGAACAACCCTAATTTTACCATGAAAGGTAATTTTAGTGGATTCATCTTCCAACGTTTCTGTTGCAACTATTCGAATATTGTTCTAAGGTGAGTAACGTGGTCACATTACTTCCAGGATTTAACAACAAGGTCTTCAACATAAAAATAAGCTAAATATCCCTTTAATTTCTTAAATATGTGATGGATTGTGCATTGATGTGTGGTGATAGTGTTGTTTATCCCAAAAGGAATAACATGGTAGAAAAATAACCCCTAAGGTTCTCTAAATGAATTTGTTTCATCATTATTCAGGACCATATATATCTGATTATACCCTATGTACTCATAGATGATGGAAGGTACTTTTAAGACTGTAGTTGGACTGATCAAGAGTTCTGTGATTAGGAATTGGAAGTCATCCTTTGGGAAATGACAATTATACTCTCTAAAGACAATGTAGACCCTAATATTCTTGATTTCTTTCATGATGATGATGAATTTGGAATTCAATCTTGGGTACGTAACATCTCAAAAAAGTTTATCTTTGATCAACTTCTTAGCTTCCACCACTACATTGGTGGAATGAGAGGGGTGAATCATCTTTGATACATGCATGGATCATCTATTCTCATTGGGTAGTCTGAGATGGTGTGTAGCCACATCTTGATCCGGCCTTGTAATTTCTCTATATATCCAAATTAGAAAATATTGGTGATGTCTTAGGAATGTGATTTACATCTCTTTCTCTTCGAGGGGAATAAAGACACTAATAAAAGTGGTTATTGGGTCTTCTTACATTCCCAGGTTTATTTTTCTAAGATAATAAATGGTCGTGGAGACACCTTCCTCGAATATGGGAGGGGAATTCTTGACCCCATCCTCATCCTATTCCATTTTTTTGTTTGTGGATACATTTCCAGATTAAGACGGAAATCTAGGCACTTCTAATTAACTCATGGGGTAAGATAGGCCTTGAGAAGCGACATTATCATTCCATATTTATTGAATTGTCATATGAAGATTTTATAGTTGACTATATTTTACACATTCACTAGGGATAGTAGGGATATGGATTTCTGGGACTAGATCAAGGACCTCAAAAAGATTTATGGGGAGTACATAATCGATGTCGAGCATACTCCAGCAATTCATAGTGGTGGTCCCCAATACATTGGGGTCTATAACATAGATAATATTATTTACCAATGATTTCTTGAATCCATTCTTATATAATTATTCTTCATCAAATGTGGCACTATATGTCCGAAAGGAGGAATTGTCACAATGTAGTATATCAACTTTTAAATCAAAGGGATACTTCAAACACTGATGAAATGTTGAAGGTACCTCTAGGTAGATATGGATCTAGGTCCTCCTGATACTGACAAAATATTTTGGTCTTGATGGATAACCATGATCACAACATCATTCGAGAGTTCCCTAAATTGGGCTTTGAGTTTGACCTTCTCGAGAGGACTTTGCTTGTTCTTATTATACCCTTGAATGGGTAGCGTCATGGGACATAGATCTCCCTCACTATATCCAAAATGTCAGAGGGTTCGAAATGAGATGATATTGATCCCAAAACCATTTTCAATCAAAAACCCTTTGATGTTGACAATATAGAGTCTTATCAAGACATATAGGGGTCTGATGTGCACTTGGACAACCTCATCTTGATCATTATTAGTGAATCAGATGACGACATGAAATTCTGATTACATGGTCTCCAATTGATATACCTCAACTATAGTGACATCTATATCGAACTCTTATGGTCTCTAGAGGGCTTCAACAAGTTCCTCCCAAATTTATTTTAAATGGTGTTTTTCTAGGATTTAGAGCTTGACTGGGACCACCCCTAGCTGTTTCATAATGTCATAATTGTGATCCAGAGTTTTTTTCTTTATGATGTGGGGTTTCTATTGGGATTTTGGTTCAAGATCTGAGTAATTTGTTGTATATGGGCTTAATTATTGTGAAAAGGTTGAGGGATTATCTGCTGCCAGTGGTTTAGGTCACACTAGCCTTCCCTGTATCTTGGGTTGATCATATAAATGAGCCCATACTATAGATTCATCCAAGAAAACTATATGTGGACAACTTATGAGGGGTTTTGAGACACACCAATGATTATTCTGAGTATACATGAGAACTTTACCAGGATTCATAGATGCATATATGTTCTCCATGGTGGTATGGATAGAATACTAGTTTTGACAACATATTTACTGCCCCTTATATCCTTAGTTTCCTTTCATGATGCCTCTCATTCCTCAGTTAATTTTAGGTAACATGTATTCATGGGAATAATCATCCTAGGAGAAGGAGTCTTTCAATTGAATAACTTTGACATAACAAAATATTATATCATCATCCAATAAGGATCCGGTTGGTGGGGCGGTGCTTGTGGTGTGGATGTTTTAAAGAAGAATTATGAAGGTATAAGGGATATTTTAGACGAGAATATTATTCCTCTTCTTCTATTTCTTCATGCTTCTGGTGGTAAAACCCACCTTTTGAAGGTATATTTGAAGATTCCTCATTGGGCGGTGGATTTTTTTTGGGGATTTGGAGCATTTTTCTTTGGGTTTCAGGAGCTTGATCAACAATTTTATTATTTCTCCACTTGTTTATTTTTTTTATGCATCCCTGGCTGGAACTTTCAACCAACCATTCACTTCTTCTTATTGGAAAACAGTTTTTAGGCCACCTACTATAGGGAGTTGTCTAATTCCACCTGTAAAGAATCAATCGTGACTTGATGGACATATTTAAAGATGAAATAGTAATAGATATTATGACCCAGTATTATATGGTAAGGGAAGTAGTTGAGTCTGTCATTGGGGTTGGAATTGTTAGGAATCATAGGATATCGAATCATGAGAATTTTATTGTCCATGGTACCAGGAAATAACCAAAGATTTTTTCATATCAGAATTAGTATGTTTTTTCATCTGTTTCTCAAATATCGTGCGACACTAATTTCACTATACTTATAAATAAGGGGGATTCTGTTTTTTTGCCACCTGATAGGAGCTTTTGGGATATTTTAAGCCTTCTAATGTTTTGAGATAGGCACAACTACAAGATTCATAGTTACAACTACAAATTATGCTTTGCCGACCTTTTCCATTATGATGAGGGCATGATTCGAGACTTGTTTTGGGACCTCTAAATGGAATATTCCAAATGTTGGTCTATTTCCTAGAACTATTGGAATCCACCTAGATACATTATGGGTGGTCAAAAGATTCTGAATATAATACCTAATATTTTTAGGATAAAGTTCCAATAGTTTATATTGGGAGAGATGGATTTTGAGAATATAGTTTATGACATTAAATATTTATATGAAATCAGACACCCCCTCATTATTTCTTTTTTTACAATTAATTTTATTGAAATTCATCATTTTACTCAATATTGGGGTAAAATAATAATGGAACTAAAGATGAATATCTTCTCACCATGCAACAACTACTGCTGGTAGGCTACTAGACCAAACAGAATATGGACATGTTAGAGTATATACTAAACTTCTCATATTTGTTTCCTCATATTTATCTATTAGGGCCAACATCAGCCCACATTGGGATACAAATTGGGTGAGATGTTTTTTAGGGTATCTTGATCCATCAAAAGTAGATAAAGCAGGATTTCCAAACTTCAGTTGAGGTGGAGTATAATCCACCCATTTGGTATATGGATTCCTCTCAGACTGCATAGGTGAATGTTTCCCTTCCATAGATTCGATTCGACTATCGATGGACTTGATGATGTTAAGTTACACAAGGGTAACTATTATGGGGGTCATCTACTATATATAGGGAGTGGGTGGGGTTAATGTGGTGGCCCCTCTTTCAACTTATGATGATTCTTGATTCTTCTTATTACATGATGATTACCCTAGCAAGGGAGAGGCTATCACTATAATAGAGGAAATACATGATCATTTCTGACATCCTTATTTGTATAGAATAGTTTTTAGAAACCTTACCCAATATAATTCTCAAATATTTCTCTTTATTTTTGATCATCTATAAGAAGGAGAATATTCATCTCTCCCTAAAGATGATACACAATGAGAATATTTCCCCTATTTTGCTCGACGTTGAGATGTCTGAGATCTTTTATCTCACTCTTGTATTGTGACAAATCTTCCTCTATGTAGGGAAAAAAAACTATTTCAAATGGAAATTGGGATGTAGATATACCATTCCCCTATTATTTTGTAGTGTTCATATATGTATGTGGAAACCCAATCTTTAGAGGTTCCAGGTTTTGAAGCCTTCTTGGGTTCATTGTGTGTGCAGCCTCATCTGGTGCATCCAAACCACCCTTATCCTTAAGTATTTTTCTTATATTTCATCCCTCTATATTCACATATTTATCTACAATGTCTTATATATCTATAGTGATGGAATTCATAGAGGCATATCAAGAGATAGTGGTTATTCTGTTACATTCAACGCAACATGGTGATTCTGCACTATTTTAATTAGACTCATTATTTGAGCCCCTGTCCTTATTGCATAGTATTGGTTTGGGACCCTTATAGGGTCTAATTACCTTTTTCATATGCTCTTTTAGTCTTGGTATATGAACTGGGACCACGATGGAGTTTTCAGTCATGATTTCTGAATTGGCCCCAACCAGCAAAATATTTTCTTTTGGCGGGAGGAGCTTATGAAATGAAGACCATTGATTGTCCCTCCTACCAAACTAGAGGAGGCTGATTATCTCTAAGGTGATTATGATGATGAAAATTTAGGCATCTCCATGGGATGGGGGTTATTTGGGGCCACAATTATCATTGATTGGTCCTCTTTTTGAGGATCCAAAGGATCCAGTCAGGGTCCTGATGACTCTTGTTATGGACATGAAGCTATAAATACCCCCACCTATTGGGGTGGGGTAGATCTATAATAACCACTTATGTCTCCAAGGACCACCCATGGATGATGTACCCAGGATGGTGATTGAGATAAAAATTCCCCAATCCCATCGTGTTTTGGTGTGCTTGCACCTTCTAGGGATTTTTCCAAAAACCTCTTGGGAGTTAATGATATGAGGGGTGGTAGAGGTGGTAAATATTTTCCTTTCCTAGGGTCATAGTTTTCCCCCCCATATTCCTGCTATGACCACTAATACTATGGCCCATTTGATGTCACATAGTTGTTTTGTCTGTTAACTGGGTGTGATGGAATCCCATGATAAGAACCATTCTTTATGGGGAGTTATCTAGATGAACACAAAATTGTTCTATATGTCCTCACTCCATTATTACTAATTTAAGGGGCTATTATGGAATTGTGTTAGATATCCTCCCAATATTTTTGTGATGTTTAGGCATCATTGAAGAAGGGGTATTCTATTTTTGTGACCAACAGGCTTAAGCATTTCCCTGTCCTCTGATTTATCAAGAGGTTGTAACATTACTAGACCCCAAATATATGCGGTTCAGTTGTTCCAGAGGTGAGGAAATGTGTAATGGTCCATTATATCCTCATACTCATATAATTATTCATGAAGTGGATCCATATGTTAGATGAAAAATTTCATGATGCAATAGTGGTAAGGATGTTACAGATTTGCACTATTCTGTTTTAGTTTTGGATCCCGATCCATTGAGACAACAACCAAGACTTTTTGAAAATAGTGTATATTGATTATCTGAAGGTGACACTTGTATCCTAGATAATGGAGATTTTGGGACTTCAATCACTAATGATAATACCACATATTATAGAGTAGATAAAGAATGCACATGTTTTCTATCTTATCAGGGATCTCATAATAAAAATTAGAGAGCTACCAAAACATGATGAGGAAGTTGTCTCTGGATAACTCTATCCATATATAAATTTTGGCCTCATATTCATCAGAAATATATTCCTTCATCTAGTCAGAACATAGAATATGGATCTGATGGTCACATGATGACAAGATTGGGGAGCTGCTCGAAGTTAATGGAGAACTGTATACCACTGGAATAAGTGTTTTGAGAAACATTCTATTTGAAAGTGTCATATTTTGGGGAAAATCCCTAAATAGAGGTTTATGAGAAAGGGGAGGATTTACATATCCATGTGTGATAATCCTATTGGGAAGTTGACCGCAATTGATTTCAAGAGTAGTGTCCCAATGATCCATCTGCACACTACCATGAGGGGGATTATCACTATAATAAACATCTTCTAATTCCGATTCGATATAAGAGTCGACAATCCCTTGAAGCATTGGAAATGTGTCTCAATTGGATTTAAGGACAATTTCATTGAGAATATAATGAATATGGGTTGTATTATGCATCATGGTCAGAATATGTCGGCCTTACTTTTGATGTTGTATAGGAATATGATCCTTCTAGAAGGCGATTTCTAATAATTGTATATAATCGTCTGGTGTTGGAGGAGTATGAGCCCATGACTGAGAATATTATGGAATATGTGGATGAGATATCTCATTACTGATAGGAATATAATCCTATACTTTGTAATGTTCCATTATAATTTGGTGAGACACAATCAATTCGATATTATGAGCCTGATCATGAGACATTGGGATATGTAACTTTTATTTCATGGAAGGGGTGTGAGCCCTCTCTAAGGCATGTTATCCTCTCGCTTGGTGATCTGAGGTTGAAATTGGGGTATGAATCTAGTATGAATATAAATTCCCCATAAAAATATATTGAAAGACCTTCATAATTGGATATAAGATATGATCCTCCTCATATATTTCCTTGTAATGACGATGGTGCAATCATTCATCAGAAGAATTAAGAATATGCACCTCCCTTATATGATATACATGAATATTCCAAGAAGATTCATTAATAGAAATATGATATTGTCTCAAGACTTGTTCCATTATCACATGGTTAGACCCAACTATAATGGGGATATCTTCCTGATCTTGGGTGTTTGAAGTATGCCAATAGGCTTCATCAATATGAAAATAATAATGTCCCGATGCTTGTGACCTCTAACATAGTGAACCCCGACCAAAATGGAGAATTTATACCGATCATGGTCCTATGGATTATATTGTTGGATATCTTCGATAGTCATGTGAACCTATACTAAGGCTTTTGATACTCCCACATAGTGAGCCCCAGTTTGGAATGAGATAAAGAGCCCATTTTGATACCTCCCCCTTTATCAGAATATTCAAATAATCCTCTTTCGTTGGAGAAAGAATGTGTGATTTATAAAGTAAAAACACTTTTTGTGATGATCAGATTCTTGAGTCTTCTTAGCTGTATAGATAAGCGTATACGTTTTTAACTTTCTCTATAATAATTTTAGAATTTGCAGGAAGAGTTATTCATATTTTGTTAATTTATATTTTCATTTTATCTATGTTTGTACAGGGATATACACCTTTAAATTTTCCATATACATTATAAACTGGAAAATGTCTTCAATTGAAGTAGGGATATGATCACACTATTTTAATCATTGTTTGATCAGAATATTTTGATGTTATTTATGCACATGGGTAGAGATATGTGACTCCATCATACTTGTTTTTGGAATATGCCCAGTTACTTGTTCAATGTTAGTAGGGATATGAGCTCTCTTACTAGTTCCTATCAGAATATGATAGTAGGAATCATCAGTAGGAGTAGGGATATGAGCCCTCCCAATATTCTATCACCTTACTCCTTCGACGATCCTTCCTTATTTCCCATTCAAGGGATTTATAGGAGGTATCATATTGGGTGATAACCTTGGTAGGTGACTGGTGGGGACTAGTATGATGTACTAGGAAATAATGGTTGATTGGATCCCTCCATAGTGTCACATGAACCAATAGAGAGACATATTTAGATTCCAGATTCGTCTTCATTGGATATTGAAGGTGGAATTTTTAACTCACTGGGGATAAGTTATTGAAGTGGTCTATTGTGCTAATATGTACTACTAGCATAGAAACAGTCTTCTTGGGGGATGTGGACTCACTGATTACCATGCTTGGAGAACCATTAAGACAACATCCATGGTTGGGATTATATCGAGTCAGTGGTTCTCCTATACTATCATGTTTCAACCTATTTTGGAAATTTTATAGATGGTGAGATCACTTTTCGAACCACATGGTCTTCTACTATAAATAATTTAATATAACAAAATATGGATGATATAGACATTGTCTCGAATCAAGATGTTTTCAATATCTATAGTCATGCAGAAAACAAGGAACACATTCACAAATTTTTGAAATATATTAATAATAACGTGCTCAATCAAATATTCCTTGTTAAAAATCATCTTGATATTCCAAATCCGGAAATTCTTCTCATTTTTGAATTGTCAAGATGGGAATGGATTTCTGAGAACCCTGGTTATAGAGGGTTATCCGAAAGTTCAAGTTTGTCTTACATATTTGTTTGTATAAGGTGTGAAATCCAAATGCACTTTAGAGATTCACACTAGATATGTTAGTTCTATTTTCATATTGAGTTTAAAAAAATGGCCTGACATATTATGACCAAATCATTTTTATATTACATTTATTCTTTTCAGGTTCACCGTTTTTGTTTTTTCAGGATCTGGAGGCATGGATGGAATCCACCTGACGGGTTGATTGTGGAGTGTGAATGTTTTGCACAATCATGAATATCAGGTTACCATTATCACTCTAACTATAAACTCACAATGGTGCACCTATCTTTTTATTGTAAAATATATACTTTCCAAAGGAACAAACTAATCTAGATTTCCATGACCAATAAATCTGGGTGACTCACATTGGTTTAGAGGACAGTAGGTTAAGCTCATGGCACCCTTTTGATGGTAATTATTACTACTATGGGACTCTCTTCAAGATTTAGTATGTGTTCCTAAATATCTTCCTAATCCCAATATAAGACCTGTTACCATAATAAATATTATGGGTTAATTATCATTTATGTGAAAAATATAGGGGCCTCATTAGTTAATCCATCTATATGTATCTAGGTTATCCATCTATTTCTAATAATGGGAAATATCTTATGTGATGAATCCATAAAACCAAGAGATTTAGAATGTGTTTCCATGCAAGGAGGCAATTAGTATTATGAGGAGGAGAATAAACCATTATGAGGCATCCTAATTATCTTGGTTATGGAAGGAATCAGAACCCACATAGTTTATTGAACCAATGTTATTTAACATCATGAAGAGAGGAAATAAATATGGGATATTTGGTGTTCTATATCGAGTCCTAGATGGATTTTTTACATATCCAATTTATAGAGTGAACCTGAGTTGTCAAATTTCATTTGTTCGGGGCTTACAAACAAAGACTTCCCGTATCGTTGTAGAGACTTATGGTATAGATGGAATGACTATTGATGTTCCCTAATACCATGTGAACTATTCTTGGTGTGAATAAAAAGGTTGAAAAATGATCATTTGGATTACTCAAGATGCGAGACATTTTGGTTGAATCTTTCCTAAGAAAATTTATTATAGATATTGGGCCACATGAAGGCATCCTACAAATCATGGTTATTGCAGGAATCAATGAAATCATAGTTTAGTTTATTTCTTATTAGATTGATGGATGAGGAAACGTGATCAGTCAATGATAATGATTGGGTCTCGATAGTTTAAATTCCATTTACATAAGGCTTACATAAAATAGGGTTTTCATTCGATTTCTTTTATTAGGTTGTCATCTTACATATCCCTCTTATTTCTGGAATCATTATTCTCATAGTTAAATTGATCAGGGCTTACACACTAAGGTTTCCCTTTTATATTGGGGGGGGGGGGGTTTGGTATATTACATGACCAATGAAACTCTATAATCACACATGAGTAATTCTTGTTGGGAGAAACAATGGATGGTAAGTGATTAACGCCATTTAATGTAGATATGTGACTAATATGTTGGGATCTTCCTAGATGATCAAAATGGTGCACATAACTCGAAGAGTTTAACTACCTATCCTAGATAGGGAATGAATCGGAGTTTCTTATATCATTTTATTGGGGCTCACACAATGGGATTTCACTACTTATCCAGGATTACACACCCAAGATAGACAATTTTATCAAGTACCGAGAGGCCCTTGTGATGTGTCCTAATTTTCTAGAGGGTGTAGATGACCCAATTGGCATGTCTAGAATACATCCTAGGATCTTGATGGATTTTTGAGAGAGTGTATCATTATCTAGATAACTATCCCTAGTATCATCAAGAGAGAGGACATACACACATGGACGGTGTCGTGAGAGTCATTACAACATGTCTCATATGGTGTTTCTTTTTTTGGTTGACATCCCTAGAGGGTGTTGTGGGTCAAATATCACATGTATGGAGGGTATCATGAGTCATAGCTAACTCCCCTAGAGGGTATCATGAGAGAGGATTTGGCATGCCGATACATGATTGAGAGATTGGGATGACATGAGCAGGCACCGTTACATGAGTCAAGTAATGTATCTAAAGGACATCACAAAACATAGGGGACAAGTCTAGGGGGATTCATGAGACTAAGGATGCAATCTCAGAGGGACCATGTGACTTGGAATGAAATGTCTGAATGATTTACCATGACCCAAGTAGCAGGTATTATGTTAATCCAATTTTCTAGGAAACATGTATTAGTGTTGTCGCATGTCATGGATGGTTCACGCGAAGCGCATGAGGGTTAGAATACATTTTCCTCCATTTATGTCTTCCACCTTTAGTCATTGTTCAAAAAGATCTATCGAGAAATCCCTCGATTTACTCAATTTCAGTATATTTGTAGTCTTTTTTGATTTGGGATTCACATGGGATATTTTTTTCGTACCCTGAAGGAAGACTTGTCGGTGGAAAGATCAGCTGCATTGATAAATACACTCTGGTTCTTGGGTGTTCTTGTGCACCTAGACACAAAAATTCTACTCTTTTTATGATGCTAGGGTGTGGATTTATATGTATATGGACCACAATTTCTTTCGTATTTTCAAAGAATATATTTCAAAAATCTAGGCTAGGGTCATAGAAGGGGTTTGGTTCCTTGTTTCTTCAAAAATCATTTTCATGTATCACTCCCCAAGAGTTTGGATGATTTTAAGCGGTCGTGAGTCCATCTCATTAACTCTTCCTTTATTTAATTATTTAAAATTAATGGGGACATGTTTGATCAGGATGGTATATTTAAGGACTTCTGTATTTTTATATTGACATGTCCAAGTGTCGTCACGAGATCAAAGTGACTGTTGAATGGCATCTGCTTGATGCTACATGCCTTGCCATATAAATTTCAGAAGGAAATGGTAGCTTGTATAGGGGTATATATCATAGGATTTCGCAGGTTTTTCTAAGAGTATTGTGAGACTGTGTCTCTAAATTCTTTGATGCATCACAAACATTTGATAACCATGAGTAGTTACCACCTCATTTTTTCTTTCCTCTATTTTATTTCATAATGGTTGGGATGATTTTTATTTATCAAGAGTAATGTCAATGATAATTACTCAATTTTTTGATTATGCATCACTTAATCCACATGGGTCATAGGGAGGTTCAAAAAACATTTCACAGAATGATCCATACATTTACCCTAATGAATCTTAAGGGGGATCACACAGTTTACTATACATATCTAAGGCCTTTCATGTGATGAAGATGAAAAATGAAAGATAATTCGTGAGATGAGGTAGGCTTGTTACTAGGGTCTTGAATTGTCTTGCAGCATTCTAGGGGTGTGTCACATGTCTTTTATGACCCATATTGGCTCCAAAATTATAACATTCTTATCTCGTTTGTTTTATCATTCAAAGGGTTAGGGGTCTCTCCTATTCATGTGTATATTTTCAAGGATAATTATCTTTACCATAAGTGATATCTCTCATGATCATTATGGATAATAGGGTAATACAACATTGGATTTATTTCCTTTCATTATCATAATATTTTTTGTTGGTTATTCAGGTGATTTATGATCCCAAAATGAGAAACCTAGGGGAGCTAACCCAGTTTCAATAGTGTGTTCATTTTTTGTTTGTGGTTCCCTTATGAGATAAGAATGGCCCACCAAAGGGGATTCGTAGGACCTGACACAGATTTTCCACTACACATGGCTTCATCATGTAACCCTATGATGGCCATGCGACCATAATTCACTTAGAGGATCATGTGATCCATGATTTTTCCCACATTCTCCTTTCATTTAATTTGTGGGAAAATAATATCCATAATAAAATATTTATTGTTTTGAAAATTTTCTAGATACTCATTTGGTGTGTGTTAAAAATATAAAATAAATATTCATTATTTTAATTTTAATGAAATTTATTTTAATGAATTCAATTCATGATAATTTCAATACATGGGTTCAACATTCAAACCACTATCATAAAAAAAGTGAGTTTCATATATTTTGTTTTTTTGAAATTTGAAATTTTTTCCTCACATGCCAATAGGAATATTTAATAGTAAAATAATATTTATATTTTTTGTAATATTATATTCTATAATGTGTTTGGATATCTAGGATTATTATATACGATATCTTCCAAAAATTATTTTCAACTGCGTTCAATAATTAAATCACATTAATCTTTTTTAAATAAGATATACCAAACAATAAAATAGTAGTTTGTTGTAGACACATGCATGCAGTTATGTTTGAATGATGGAGTGAAATTGAATAATTATTTTTTTGATTTGTTGAGCATGAAGGAACTCAATATAAAAGATTTGGTAGAAAGTTTTCTACAAATTGAGTCTAAAGATATTATTCAAATATGTTTTACGATATAACAAGGAAATCAATTACTACTATTAGTTTGACAACATTCATTTGTTAAATTTCTAGTAGAGATAAAAAATCTTTCTTAACACTCATATCCTTACATGTTAAATAGGTTCCCATGAATCATACCACACTTTAATTTTTTGTATTTTTTATTCAATTTTACTATACAGCCCATAAAAGGTTCTTGTTGGTTTATAACACACCATAATATATGTATTTACATGATTTTCATAACCAGTAAGGGGAAGGTGTTTAGTGTATTCCTTCATCCATATAAAGGTAGTTTGTATTCTTAATCCAATATAAACAGAATATGGTGGTTTGTGATTTAAGGTGAAAAAACGTCAACCTCGTGTTATTCCTCTAGTATTTAAAATGGAATTTTAAAGGGAATCCACTCCCTTAAAAAGTGATATATTCCATAGATTTTCATCGACATATCTCTCTATTTTGAAGAGGTTTGAGGATTAAATTTGGGCTCATTTAAATATGAACCACTATAGATTTTTTTTCTAATACTATTTCTATTTTATATTCATAATGTATTATATTTGATAAAGTTTCATTAAATATTATTGTGGATGTTAATTCACCAACCTCATGACCATTATACAATAATAACATTAGGATATAAAAACCATTATAAGGTATTGAACATTATATTATATATATATATATTTATCTATTCTAATTAATATAAAAACATTGTCCCATAGATTTTTTTATGGAAAGAAAAATTAAAATGATGGTTGGACACATTAAATACCTATATTATTTGATGGAAGGGATAATGTTTATTGAAAGTCCTCTATAAAAGCTTTTCATACAAACCCAAACACTAATGGTTGGGAAATCATGCTAAATACCTATAAATATAATTACATTAAGGTTGAATCATTGAATTAATAGGACACTATTAGATATGTTTTGAGTTATAGGGTAGTTACCCATAAATATTTTTCAAATTTTATATATGTATACAATCATGTCTATACTTGAATAATATCACTTAATATATGGTCCCTTTTTTATGTTACTCATTTATGTTAAGATAAAAAATAACAACTAATACCATCATGTTATGAGAATATTATCATGTATTTAACATGTGTGACGAATATAAATTCAGTAAAATGTTTTTTATCTCAACAATAATTCTTAATTTAAAGAGTCTATTTTTTGAAATATTAGATAATTACATTTTTTGGAAGATTTATAAGTTCATTACTGAATAAATGGAATGATAAAAGGTAGTTTTTATTATAAGAAATTTTTTTAATGAACATACCTTACAGGAACAAATTTAAAGCTTTTTAAAAGATTACTTTGAATTACAAAATATATCCCATGAGTAACTTTTTTTTAAATAATGGATTTTCTTTTCAATGAAACATACAACACAATTATATCATTAGGTGATATAATCAAGTAAAATATACTGATAATAACATATAAAAAATGGAAGATGTATGAGAAAAGAAAATATACTATCAGTGATTCAGAAAGGATAATCCAAAACATGAGTAAAAGGAGAATATAAAAGGAATTTTTGATTCAAATGACGATTCCAATATTATCTATTTTGAATGTAGAAAAATTCCCACCAAATGTCAAATATCATTATACACTATATTTAAAAGATAGATAGATAAAAATATCAAAACAAAATATATCATTGGATTATAGGTGGAGTTTAAATTCAGACTCAAATTATAGTGATGAACAAGGTGTAAAAAATAATCAATAAATACGTGTTCAGTTACTTATGAAATGTTATTAAGGGAGTTGGATTTTTATTCCTTTTATAAATATATATTTGATCCCACAAAAACTATGTTTTATGATGTGATCAACAGACATAAATTGTTTTTAAAAGAATAATATATTATTTCTAAATCATAATACAATAAAAATGGTTTTTCTTTCTCAAAACGATATATTATGAAATGTTAGATTCATATTAAATGATAAATTAACTTTTGATTTTAAAAGTGTTCAATGTAAAAATAATGAGCCAAATTATTATCAATATAAATTTAAATAGGCACTAAGAATTGAATTTTATGTCATTCTTAATGAAAACAATATGAATATAAATGAGATATAATAGATTAAAGAAGATATTAAAAATTCTATTTGAGGTAGAGAATGTTATCATAAAATGATGAATTTGAATAATATAAATTAAAAGAAAATAATTCATCGATATAATCATATTTTAGAAATGATGTATAATATATTTTTTGTTAATGGTATAAATAGATATTTTTAAAGTGCTATATTAATTAGATTTCAATTTAAGGGACTATACAAAAAGATATTCTCCTTGAGATTTATAAATCCCTTAGTATCATCATGAATTTAATGGCTAAATCATGAATTTCTCAATTACCAATAAACACATTTTCAAAATTAGTAATACTTCCAGAAAACTCTTATACAAAAGCTAATGGCCCAAATTTTCATGGGTTATATTATATTCATAAATATATCTTAGTAAGTAGTTTTTCTTAGAGGTATGGAAAATTACACATGGTATATGGATAATGTATGTTTAAAACATATGACTTGTGATATACCTAAATTTCTATATATTGATATGTGTTATGGTTGTACTGTTACAGTTGTTGATAAATCAATGGGTAATGTAAAAGTATTTGGAAATTTTTGAATTTAATATTTTATTATCATATCCAAGGTTTTATATGTTGAAGGATAAAATGATAATATAATAAGTATTTAAAAATATTGGTACAATGATATGAAAGTTATATTTTGAAATGAAAAATGTATTTTCATTAATGTAGATTCCATATTATTATATGAAAATAGATAAAGATAACATTTACTAAATTAATATTTTTTGAAATATCATAGAAAAGATATAATTTCATTAATATTTTGAAATAAAATATTTCTTTATGGAATATATAATTATTTAATCATAATTTTAGGTTATATAACATGAAATCAAAAAACCAAAATTTATTGGGTCTTCTAATTTTCAATCTAGAAAACCCTAATGTATATGATTCCTTTATCGATGTTATTAAGCGCAATAATATTTATAAATAAATTCATTGGTTAAGAAATTCTAGACCAGTTCAATATTTATAATTAGGTTTATTTATCCAAAAGAAAACTAATTTTTTTAGGTGAAATATATGTTTTTTATTTTTATATTTCTATATCATATTCCCATGGACTCTTTTGTTCAACATTAATCTAAGACTTTGTAAAAATTATTTTTTTTACTATAAATTATTTCAAAATGATTAAAAAGTAATCTCATTTATCTAAGTATTGGTGATATAATATGTGAGTTTTTAAATATTTAAATTTATAAATTCTATGATTGTAATGTATATAATCATAATTTTCCTACACCATTATAAAAAAAATGGAGTTAAAGGAAACAAGAGGAAATTAGATGAAATTATCAGGATAATGTTAAATTAGAATTCTTTGTTGAAATATTTCTATTTGAAATCTATAGAAATATATTTCCATGTTTCTAATATAATATCACTTAAAAAATTCTTAAAAAAACACCAAATTGAATCAATAAGAGGTGAAATCCAATAATTTTCAATTATAATGTGTTTGGATGCAATATTTTCATTATTAATACAAACGATTCACTATAAAAATTCACATCAAAATATAATAATTGTGTTTCTATATGATATTTTAATTATACTATAGAATATATAGTTTATATAAATGGAATAGATGATATCAAAGAATCAATTCAAATCAAATATGGTGGAAATCATTTAAAAAAATACTGTCTTCATGAAAGAGGATACATAAGATTTTTAGAGGTTTTTAAAATGGATAACCCATACACTTGGAATAATATAGATACGTAGAGTTGGGAGAGTCTCTAACATAAAAGAAATTTAATATCAATATTTATTTTTTTGATTTTACCTTTTAATTAGGGATATAAATATTACTTTTAAGATCATCATCTTTTCATGATATGATTATTTTTATCAAGATTTTATTTCATAGTTTTTTCTAAAAAAATATAATAGGATTAATCTTATTAAAACTATAATTTTTATATAAATGAATAATTAAATCATTTTTATAGGAATAAATTATATAGATTCATTGAATCCTAATATTTATAAAAATATTCTTGGTAACATATTTATTGTTGGAAATAAGTTAGTTGAATCTAGATAAATGATTACAAGAATAAAATTTTTATTGATCAACATTACAGTCTATAATATAGAATAGATTTTGAAAAATAATTTTCCCATGTTTCTCAATTATAATCTATAATAATTCTCTATGAATATGAATCACAATTCCAAATTGTACATTTTCATATGGATTTAAAAACAATATTTGGAAAATGTTATATTTTGGATGATGTTTTTAAGATTATCCACCAGGTTTTGATGTTGAATATAAAATTAACCATGTCTTGAAACAATAAAAAGAAATTAATTGTTTTATATAAGTTCTACAAGGTTCTTATGAGATTTTTAAAAGTTCTTTTTGAATAATGGTTTTCCAAATTGAAAATTTGATACAGAAATTATTATTGAAATAAAATATTGATGAATATGAAATATTCGAATATATGTTTATGATACTATATTTTGTTAATCATGTCATATAAAATGTATTTATTTTTCAAATTTAATTTATTTTTATTTTATATTATTCATATAGGTGAAAAAAAATTCTTTTTAGTATTGGAAATAGTTTAAATTGAACATGGTTTCTTTATAAATCATTCGAAATATTCTAATGAATTTTGATAATGGGTTATTATTGAAGGTTTTAAAAGATAAAATATTTCAATAGTTATTTATGTGAACCAAGATTATGGTAAAGGTGGTAAAAATGTTGATAATAAGATATTAATAGCTATAATTGGTATCCAAGATTATATAATTGTGTATAAAATATATTTAATGCTTTTAGTGTTTATATATTATATATTTTAATATAATATTAATAAAGATTATTAATAATTAGTCATATATGTTAATATTTTTGTTAATGTTTCATTGAATATCAAATTATATATTTCTTCATATACTTCATTATGACAAACCGGATTTTCATATTCAGATTTTGATGGATGAAAAATTGATTTAAATTTTAACACTGGTATGTATCTATTGTTAAGTACATTTTTAGTTTCATTGTCTTCTAAGATCCAAAATTTAACAGATTTATCTACAATTTATAATCATTATATTGTAGTTTCATCATTTTGTTCGTAATATTTATGGATTAAACTAAATATTTTTGAATATAGTATATATTTTAAAAATATATAGATTTATAATAATTAATATTGTTATTTTTTATCACTAAAAATCCATTATAGTCTTATTGGAAGAGAACAATTGTTTTCAAATATCATATTTGTAGAGATCCTATTCAAAAATCTAATACAATTATAGATTTTTGTTTCATTAAAAACCATATTGCATAAATTTTTTATAAGAACCTAGAGTTGGTATTTATTGATAAAACATAATATTAATATAGTGTGATTAAAATTTAGAATCATAATTTTTTTAGAATTATCTAAATTAATATTTTGGTATTTTTCATTAATTATATATATTTTCTTAGCTAGCCTACATAATAATATTTTGTTTGGTTCTTTGGCATGTGATATAATATATTTTACAAACAGAATTCATTGAATATCATTATGCATTATTCACTAAATATCATGAAATATTTTCATGGCCTCATTATGATTGAAAAATGTTTTTGAAGAGGTGTTACGATTATTAATTATATGAAAAATACTATAATAATGTTCTTGTATATTCATATATGCATAGATTTTTTGGAAGCCTATATATGTTTTTTGTGTAACCATTAGGATAGTTTATGTTTCCATAATCATTAAGGGTGATATTTACCTAACTTATATTAACACTAATATGGATTAATTTCCTTCTATGTAATGATTTCCTGTCATTAGAAGATCATATTATAACAATATACTTTGTACCCAATAATGAATTTTCTTTTGGTTATTTTAAAAAAAGGGATATATTTTGAAATTTTAATTTTTTTTTCATTATAAAAAATGTAGAGAACGATTATGTGGATCCATGAACCACTTATTTATTTATATTTTTATAATTAAAATCACTTACCTACTTCATAATAATAATTTATAATAACATTTTTTTCATTCATAAAAAAATTATTCAATGATTATTCTACCCTTACAAAAGTTCTATACATACTTGTTTCCATTAAAATAATCATGAATATATCCTAATATGGTTATTATTTACCCTTAAATAGGTCATGTGAAATGTTTTTTAGAAATATTCAATGGTTTATATGCCTTGGTAGATTGTATTAATTGGAGTTTAGTGACCATAAAATTGACAAAATATATAAATAACTAAAATATTGTAACGAATTTTTATTTTATTATGGGGTTTCTAGATGTTTATAAATTATCTTCATGTTTTAATAATTTTTGTTAGAGTGGTTTTGAAAATTATGCAATTATATTGAAATATTAAACTGCGTACTTTGAAATTAATATAGATGTTTTTAAAAATATTATATTAATTATAGACTTGGTTTAGAATTTTGAAGTTAATATTAAACCCTATTCATACTTATTTATGAGTTTATATTTTGTAATTTAATTATTTTTAATTAAAATATTTTCCTTACATAGACTCCCTTCTGTTATTAGGGTAATATTTATTTTCTATAATCTTTATAAGGGTATTAGATAGCCTTCATGAGTTTTTAAGGGAAATTACCTATTTGTTCTATGTGAATAAATTGAAACAGGAGTTTATATAGTATTACTATTGGTATATTTATTATATATATATATGTATTTTAGCTTTGTAATGACATTTTTATAGGTCCTCATAATTATTATACCATGAATAAAAGTACAAATATTAATTCATTATTTTCTAATGGTTAGGCATGTGATTCACTTCACTATATAAGGGTTTTATCCACCCCTTGTAATTGTAGTTTTGGATTTTTAAGCTTTTTGTAAAGGTAACCGTATTCTCATATAATGGTAATATGGTTTTAAATTTTTTTTGGTAAGGGTTATATGATCTCAAAATATTGTTTTGGAGAGTTTTTGAATACCGATTTTGTGGTAACTGTCCATGTATGTGTAAAATAACATTTCCCTTATTAAATAACATACTTCTTAAATAAGAAGAATGTTTTAAATCATCGAAATCATGATATCCCCATGTTTTATTTCTGAAATGGTAAATAATGATTTTTAGGGCTTATAATTCTTAGTATCAATGATTTAAATTAATTTTATCCATTTATAATTGTATCTAACACATTCAAAATATTTAATTGGGTCAAAATAAATATTTTATTTAAGAAATTTTTTTTTGATAAATAAATGGATGGACAAACACATATTATGGAGTCTCTGTAAAATATATTTACTTATTTTATATATTGGACAATTCACTTCTATTTGAATCTATTTTTCTTTTCTCAAGATTAGGTGATCATATAACCTTCTATTTGACTCTTGGAAGCCATCATAATATTGATCAACATTTCATATTCACATGTCAGACCTATGAAATCTTGGGTGAAAAAATCTTGTCCTCTCTCAATTTCCATGAGTAGTTGTCACATACAACATATTCCTTTTAGATTGGGTATATTTTACTACTCCTGGTTTTAATGGGAATGTGTGATCGTATTATGGATAAGTATCATAAATTTTAATTGGTATTATTATCCTAAAAAAGAGAATAATATAGTTACAATGTATAAAAAATAAATATCTTCGTAAGTCTATCAGTCACTTTCAATCACAAAAAATATGATAAATTATTATGTAATTATCTACAAATAATTAATTGGATAAAAAATAATTATGATTTCATGAATCTATTTAAATTTCCAATTTCTAAAAATGTTAATATGTTATAGTACAATCTCTTAAATATTTCATGACCCTAAAATTTACAAATATTAAATAGAGTATGAATTATCACATCTTAGAGGTAAATTATATTACAAATCAATGAACATAAATCAATGTTGAAAATATTATCACATGTAGTGAATACTGTTGTTATTAAAAAAATTAAATTGAATAGTTAATGTCACAAGTCAATTATTAATTCTATAAAAAAATTTGAATTCCCATGATACTATGATATTATTTAATATTATGGATATTTTATAATACTTGAAAATTTATAACATATTATATTGATTTTTCAAGAATTGAGATAATACCATAGTTTAGGTCACAGAATAATTATATGTATAAATATAGTAATTTCATATTGTAAAATTTGAAATACACACTGATTATTGCATGACATCATATGATAACAATTTCATTCAATGTGTGTTTCAATATAAGAATTTATTGAAGTTATCACATTTGGTATAGTATTTTTAATATATATATATATTTAAAATTTATTTTTAAATAATATTTCATGAGATGGATAATTATGATTCTCTTAGTGGTGGGTAATCAAATTTTAAAATATATATAATTAATACTATATATAAAAATCTAAAAAATGGATTTTTTGATATGTCACATGTAGAAGGTATTATTATTTGAAAATACATAATGTTATTATTGTAATGGAAAAATAAATAATTCAATGTTGAATATTAATTTTTGTTATTCTAGAAAATATCCAAGAGAGAATAATATATAATCACATATTGTAGTTTTAAATATTATTTTATAAATTTAAAATTATATCATTCCATTGAGTTAAAATACATAAATAACATTGATAACTATTTTTATTATAATTAAGGATATCAGTTAATTAAAATGGGTATTATCACATGTTATCAATTGATACTATTTTTATATAGTAGGAATTAATTAATTTATTACATATTTTTTATCACATGCTTTTATTATTTCCACTTTTCATTTAATAGATAAAGGTTTATCTGTGTAGAAGTATTTTACTGTTATTGTTCTGAAAAGTTAAATTCTTTAAACAAATAAACAATAAAAAACTGAATGATATTATAAATTTTAATAAAAAGGAATGAGTTGAATAACTATTGTCTATCTTCGAATTTCTTAATCCTAGAAGTAATGATTAATGAAAGTTATATTTATTGTAGATAAATTAAATTAATTATATATATTTCTTATAAAAATGGTATATTCATAATATTTTTTCATTTAATACAGAATTAGCATTATTTCTTTATAAAATCAATTTTTAGGAATGATTGATCCCATTCTTGATTATAGAATACTTGTATTCATAGATTCTATTTCTTTAGTGACCTTTAAATATTATTTTTTGAAAAATAATTTTTAAATTTATGTATTCTATATAATGTATATATTTTATTTGAATTATTGAGATCCTAATATAATTATTGTGGAGTTGAATAATGGTCATGGATTCATGTGGCTATGGTGGTATTTTGTATTTTTATTATATTGAGTGCCTGTTATGATGATGATAGCGGAACATGATGTAGATTGGGATGATGATGGTGGATTAGGGTGTATTATGTTATAATATTTATAATATATTACATAGGTGACATTATTCTCTATCGTGTTGGACATTATGGTAGTTTGGACAAGTTAATAGTATGGATTTCTCATTCATTCATTTTTCTTTCATTATTCTTACTAGATGGTAAATAAATGTTTTCATATATATGATCAATATCCTATAGTGGTAAACAGTTTGATCTTATTCACTATGAGTGTATCATTTTGGTAATATCCTTGGATGAATCCCAGAGTGCCCAGATGTTTATAAAATTATAATGAATTAAACAATGAAAGAGGTTGGTTCTTGGTACTTACAAATTATGATGAAATATTGAAGAATAAAAGGAATGATTTAATATAATTTTTTTAATGTCACTTTTAATATCAACATGTTAATCATTGAAATGGAATGATAGTAATTAATGTATAATGTGTTAATTAATATTGTTTTTTTTATGATATTTTGATATATGGTCTATAGTGGTTATAAATGAGTGTTTGATGTGATGATTACAATAGATAAGTCCAGGGTTAGGAAGTTTTCCATTAGTGTATTTGTTTCTGATATTATTCTATATTTTATAATTACATATGCAGATCGACCCATTTATATAGTGAAACATAAACCTAAATGTATTGTGAATATTTTTACAAATTCAATGATACATAGGGAAAGAGTCGATGAATTCACCCTCTCCGACAGACACCCTCTCAATGTGGGTGAATTTTCATATCTTGGGATATAAGGGACAAATGTATATAGTGTTCCTACAAGGATTGTGATGTATCATTCATAACCATACATATATGTTCTATTTTTAATCTCTTATGGTTTAGAATAATGTTTTATATAGTCATAGTGGCTCTAATATCCCTTCATTGTACATGCATGGGTTGTTATGGAATGATATAAAATTCATATACCCTATTTATAATGGCTTCTATAAATAAAATTAGTTTCAAATACTATGGTGATGATGATGAGATATATATGTGGATCTATACCAACACTAGATTTTGGGCCCCATATGGTATTGAGGTAGGTATGTACAAGGCCCAACTCACATTAGTGATGACATATCCAGTTGAAAGGATGAGTATAGGATGTGTAAAATTAGGATGTGATAGAAATAAACCACGAGAGATGTTAATTTCTAGTACCATAATTTATATGTATTATTTTTTACATAGAACTATTAAATCTTATGCATTACAAGATGAGTGATATTTAGTGAGGATGTGATGCTATTATTACATTATTATGTAAAGGGTAAATTTTAGTTTTTTATTAACTTTGATTTAGTATGTTCCATTAACATTATTCATGAAAGGTTTCTAAAAGGTTCCAACTTAGTATACATTTTATTCGAACCCTACAAATATATAAGCTATTTTTATTGTCATTATAATATTATTGGTTATCCCACTAATCAAAACATGTTAAATTAGATGTTTAGAATCTATTTCATCTTCATTGTCATCATTGAGGATTATCAAATTACATTTTTTTCAATTTATTTCTTCCAATTTTCCATGAAATCACATCAGGTTTGGATATTGATTCTTTAATTAATATGATATGTAGTTTTTAGTGGTTTTTCTAAACGAATAATTAATATATAAAATATTTATGAGTTTAATGTTTCCCATGTGTGACTTTACAAACCTTAAATGATAGTATCCAACCCTGGTAATATTGGAGGTTTTATTTTGGGTTTATAATCTCTTTTACATCAACATTATCCCACAAGGTGTAACTTTGGAGGGAGTGTTTCACGAAAAAGTGGTATAAAATACTAATATTTGATGGATATAATGGATTTTGGATGTAATAATTATTTAGGATTCTTGGTTTTGTAGGAAAATTGTATCTTTTGGTCTCAGAATATGCTATAATGAAGGGATGCCAACAATGAAAGAAAAATTTAGGCATTGGTGTTGATTTTCATAATAAGGAATATATTTACTTGATATGAAAAGTCAAGATATCATTAGTGTGGTGTAGAGACCTAATAATGTATCATGAATTATGCATGTATTCTTCTATTAATATATTGGGTTGAGGAAGGGAAAGATGTTATAAAAAATTCATTTCCAAACCTTAATTAATTGGTTTCTAGGGTTTGATGTCCTTAAATTTTTCTCTATTGGTGGATTGAATCTAGGTCATTTTACTTGCTTAGTTTGATTCAAAGGCATTCAGTAAGATAATTAAAAATAACCATACTGATCAGAGAACAATGATAACAAAAATTATAGGATAAGGCTCTGATATTTATTGTGTAAGAGTCTATAAAATTATTAGGGATTTATTTTGTTGCATGATACAGAAGATGGTTTGAACAGATAGAGATAGAATATTTTTTGTTTCTTTCCCTTGGAGAATAGTGTGTTTCATTAAATGTGGTGATGTTGTGTAGGATTGCTCGATATTTATGGTTCTTACTCCTTGGGGTTTGTGTGGAGGAAACTATTTTGTGGGGGATGTTCCATGATCAATTTTTTGGATGACTTTATTTATTTTACAATAAGATTACGGTTATCATATAGTGTTATTTTACATTATATATAAAATTTTAGATCAATTAATCTGATATATAGTGGGATCATTAAATTTATTATTGATTCTAAACCCCTAGGATTGTTAGACCCTTGATGAAAATGATCAAGGTAATTATAATTATTTGATTAAAATCCCTTCATAATTAGTATATAAAAATATCATCATTAAAAAAATTGAAACCCTACTATTAATCGGTTTATAAGGATTACTTATACAATTACATCCTTTAGTTTTGAACCTTCAAATAATATCTTTAAGAGTAAGTAAGTATTATTCTTTCCCCATGCCAAGTATTAAGGTGGATATAATATCTAGTTAAATGGTTTCTATAACATTGTTAATAATTTTATATATCTATCTCCTCAATATTGTGTTTATGAATATATAGTTTAAGGGGTGGGGTATCTATCATCATATGCATCTTATACTAATCTATCGAGATTGCAGTGGATGAAATTTTGTTTGGGGGGGGTTTCTGTTATGTATTTATTTTCCTTAATTATCATACTTTTAACATTTTCCTAGGGATATGGGACCTAGAATTTGAAAATAAAATATTTTATAGTTTCACATTAATTAATTTTATTAATAGTATGAAATTATGTTTTTTCTATGTTTAGAATTAAATTCTCATTTTTTGTGTTTTTTTTAATGTGAAATAGATTATGATGTGGAAAGGTTATTTTTTACATATATTCAATGATGTGATTTTTCACATATGGGTAAAATGTGTTATGGACCTTAGCATATAAAGAGATGGTTTTAAAACAATTTGGTTCAGCCAATTCTACCCAATGTAAACAATATTAGGGTGTGGTGGATGTGTTCCTTTTATTTTTTATGCTTGTTATAGCTATGTTTATATAGATCATAGTGCATCATTTTTTCTATGAATTTTTTATTGAATTAATACAACACCCTTGAATTTAATTTTTTCTTTCCAAATTTAATAAAAAATGGGACATTAAATCCTATTTAGTTTTTTCATGAGTTTATTCTTGGTATTTAATTCTGTTTCAAAAATATAGGGAAGAATTTAGATTTTTGATAAAGTGGATTATTCAAACTTGATGTTTGGTTTATGGTACATGTCATAGGCTCAATTGCATTCCACAATTTTGATATTTTATGTATTTATATAAGCATGGTACTGTTTATGAGAGATAACGGTTAGTTAAGAAAAGAATGTTTTTTTGGCATTGAATAAATTTTCAATGTAAGTGAGTTATCAAGGAATACATGTTATGAATGATATTTTATAAATGTTATTATTTAAATATTTCACTTTATTAATATTACATGTTTTAATTATGTATTGATAATGTAAGGGGGGTTGTGAAAAACTATTTTAAATTAAAAGCATCATACATGAAATTAAAACTTGTTTTTAATTTTTTTTCATATGATTTCTATGAAAAATACTTGAATTGATATATTTAACAATGTTTCCTCATATATGATGTTTTTTAATTTCTATTTAAAGAAATATGGATTCATTGTTTTTTGTAGTGTTTCATTTTTTATTTTTTTACATAGTGATATTCTATAAATATATTTAATTTTTTGTATTTTTTTGTTGTCCATGTGGTATTTACTATGATTATATAACCATAATTGCGAATGAGAAAAAATGATGCGTACTTAATACAATGAGTTATTTTTTCCTTGATTTTGATGGGATGGAGTTTTTATTTTGATTCTGGTATGAGATCTTGATCAACATATATGATGTAATGATTTATTTATTGCATTATTCCAATTTGATAGGTATCTCCCCCAATAGAATTATTTGATAGAGTTTTACAATTTTTTTATTCTACACATTGTTCAACCAGAGAGGTAGATGTGTTCCAAATATAACTAGATTCTTGAGAGTCATCTCTTAGTGTGGTTAAATTATTTACCAACTATCGGCCTCCTTTCCAATAATTTTTTATCTTTTAAGGATTACAACTGTTTTATATATTTCTAATGTAACGATCTAGAATTTTCTCGACTGTTCCCTTGTAATTTTTGGATGTCTACCAGTTGAAAATAGTTTTTTCATATTTAAAAAGTTTCTTTTAAATAGTTTTGAAAAATATTTAAATAATTTAATATAATTATTTTTTATTTTGTAATATGTTTAGTAGTTTTGAAAATGATTTAATATTGTTAACAGATGGTTATAATATTCAATGAAAAAATAAACACTATTTATTATTTTTGGGGGCCTATATTGTAAGAGATCAATTTTTTAATTAAAATCCCAAATTTTTAAAGACCCCCTTTAGGGGAGAATCTAATATGTGTATTCTATTTGATTCATAGGTGTAATACATATAATTTATAGGATTTGTAAGGGTAATTACATTTTTATATTTTTGTAAAGGCCAACTGGAGTCCCTATGGGCTTTATAATGGTATATTTTATCCACATATAGTTCTTAATTATATGATAACCTTTGTAAAGGACCAATAATTTTGTTAAACCTTGTATAAAGCTCAATCTACATATTTATTCCGTGCGTAACACTAATACAAGGTTTCTCTTCGCAATATAAGGGTCTTACCGAGCTAAGGTAATGGTCATTTGGGGTTTTTTAATATTTTGTAAATGTAATATACTCTATGGTAAGGGAATACTATTTCACATCTAGTTATGTAACCATCATATAATCAGTATATAATGGTTAATTGAGTTTTCAAATTCATGTGTAATGGTAACAATCCATATAAGTGTTTTTCTATGTTACACCTAAAATACATATACCCAATAGATAATGGTACAATTTTATATGTAGAAAACCCATATATTCCATCAGTTTCATATCTAAAATTCATTTTAAATATATTAATTGTCTTAAAACATAAATATTTGGTATTTAGATTCATATGCAACATTTAAATCCTTAATATTTGTAAAATGTATATATTTCATTAAAATTTTAGTGAACCACCCTCTATTGAAATATTATTGACATTTCTAATGTCTAGGAGAACCCATAAATTTATCATTGAGTGTTGTGATCCATCATCAAATTTTTCCATGTTTATTTTTCCTATTAAAAAATCAATTTTGACCCTAAATAAATATGATTCTATCCCTATTATTTTGAGTATCATTCACATAAATAGTATTCCTTCTTGGATTGGTATCTATTACATATCCTTGTTTTTAATTTTCTTGTATAATAAGATAATGTTTAATCTTCTTTTGTTTAAATGAGTGAGATTAACCATAAAAGATAATATTGTTGTCATATGACATGTATAATGAATATTATTATAAATATTGGAAACTACATTATATCCTTAAAATATGAATAAATACTATTTAAAAATTTGGACATGAAAAAGTAATAAAAAAATAAAAAAAAGTTCATGTTGTTGTTTAAGTCATTCATTTCACACAATGATTACAAGAAATACTATTATATACTTAATATTTTATGATCTGGAAATTAGTAAAATTTATATAGAAGATTAATAATTGAATATGGTAGAAAATTATATTCAATACCCCTAATGATAAATATAATAAGAAGCTTCTATCAATTTTATTGATTAATATTTTTAATCAAAAAATATAGCTAAAATAATTTTTATTGTAGAATTATTTTAAAGAGTAGTTTATTTGTTTTATTAATAATTATTAATTCACATAAATATTTTAAAATATTTAATATTAATACTAATTTTATGGCATGGGATATTTATAATATTTTCCCTTCATATTTCAATAATTATAATCATAGATTAGTTCTTGTTAAATAATTATATCATTCATATTTGTGTAGTCTCTTAATATGTAATTTGAAATAAATTATGATTAATTCTTGTCGGTGGGTTTTTAATTTTTAATAAATGGAACTAAAAGTTATATTTTTGAGTGTTTTATCTCATGTGGTATAATATTATTAATATAATTAAATATTATCTTTAATTAAATGGGAAATAATATTTCAAGTGAAAGATCATTATGATTGTCCTAGAATCTATAAATCAGATGTTGAAATATATATATTTAGTATTGTTGAGCATAACTTTTAAATAGTAATTTTAAGATTTATCACATGTCTAATATCATATATTTTGATAATATATATTATTATTGTGAGAAAGGGTAAATAAATAACTATAAGTTATATAATAATTGTGAGCAATCAAGAAACTATCCAGTATAGAAGAGTATATAATCACATGCTAGATATTTAAATATTATTAATAAAATCTAATTCATATCCTTTTTTAATATTAAACATTATAAATTATGTTGATAATAATAATATTTTTATAATTTTTGATATTATAATGTTGAAATGAAATTATTACATGGAAATAAAAATTTATATTTTTTATTACTGGAAATACATTATATGATGTGACATGGTGACAAAATGTGTTTAGTATTCCCACTTTTTATTTAATTGATAGCATGTTATATAAATGGAAATAAATTTTTTTGTTGTATATAATGGTTAAATTCTTCACATGGATTAAAAAAATATAGTTGGACGATAATATAAATTAAATTAAAGATCCATGAAAAAAATACTTATCCTCTTAGAATTGATTAAACATAGAATTAATTCATTAATAATGTTATGTTTATTATAGCTACTTCTAGATTCTATTTTAGGATTCTTAATGGAGAAAAGATTTTCATAGTAAACCAGTTAATTCAACGTGGAGTTGAAATCATTCATTCTTAAATATATATATTTTTTGGGATTGATCTTGGGGTTTCATGATTGAGGTAGAATTTAATATATTGATTTTATTGTCGTAGTTTTCATTAAAAATTATGTTTGGGAAAATAAATTTGATATGTATTTAATCTATAGAATGTATAGTTTTGTGAGGATGTATATTGGGAGGATATTCTTGATTCTATATTAGTGTTCATGATTTTTATGGAAAATTTTGCATGTTATAATGATGGATGTGGTATGTTTTCCTATATCTAAAGATATTATCAGGAGATGTTGGATGTGATATAAAGTAAAATTGTATAAGACACCAAGGAAAACAAGATGAGTACGGAGTGATTGTTTCCCAACAATAATTTTTAATATATTTATTTTTACTTGATGACCAATGGAATATTGTTATTTATATGACCAGTTTCCTACTATTGGATGTATTTTGATTCTATGATCCATGATTATAACTTCTATATGGTAGATTGGACTAATTTCAAGAGTGATCATCTATTTATGAAATTAAAAAATATCAATGAAATAATAGATTTGGTTCTTCATTATTATATATGATAAATACATACATGAGAATAAAAAAATATTAATAGTGTTTTCATCACATGGCCTAAAAAATTAAGCTGTTATCCTTGGAAATGGTATAACATTAATTAATGGATAAAGAATTAATAATAATAATAATTTTGTACTTATTTGATAACTACACTTTAGTAGTCACATTAGGTTATCCAATGTGAAGATATAATAATTTAAGTCTATGTTAAGGTAGTTTCCCATAGTTTAATTGTGCATAATATTATTTTACATTTTTTGATTTCATATGATAACCCACCCACATATGTAGAGAAAATAGTACCCAACGGTTTTGGGGGGCATGTTTTCTCCTAAATATTGTTTGGTTTGGGATCATATGGATAACATATCTCCACCAACCTGCCCCCAATATCCCTCTTTATGTAAAAAAGTATGTGTATCTCTACCTATAATGGACTACTATATATGCTATGTTACTAAAATGGGAATTATGGATCATGATTTACAATACATTTATATGTAGAATGTAGTGGATTTAGGTATAGATAATACCTATATCCTAAGGATGTGGCACTAGTTTCCCATAGGTGTACATGCATGGGTTGTGTTTGATTTAGTTATAATGTATTTAATAAAGATGTAGCAAATTCCAGACATAATGATGGTTAAAGATTGGCTGGTGATGATGGTTACATGGTTATGTGGACTAATTACAATATGAGATGTCGGGTCCGACTTCAAATTGAGGTAGATAGGGTTAAAGCCTGATTCACATCTGGGATAAGATGAATTTTGGAGGGATGAGCATATGATGTGTGACATTGTGTCATGATAGTGAGAAACTATTGCAGAAGTCATATATTGTTACATTAATTTTTATATATGATTTTGATGTAAAATGATTTACTTATATGCATTACTTAGTGAGTGATACTTGGAGAGAATGGGAAACTAGTAATACATACATAAGTGATGAGTTGTTTTTTATTCACTGAGATTCTATAAGAAACATTAACATTTATTCATGAGTGGTTTCAAAGAGATCCTAATGTGTATACATGTTAATATAACCCTATTTATATATAAATATTTTTTCATGTTAGTAAGATTCTGTTGATAATCAAGAAAGACATTACTATTTTGAAGAGTTGTACAAGAGCTATTAGTGATTCATGATAATTTACAGGGAATATCCCTTTCATATTTTTTCATTTGAATTGTTTCTATTTATGAATGGAATCAAATCATATATTGGAATTTATTATATTCATGAGGCTTGATTAACCACTAATAGGGGAGTGCTGAATCAGTGGTTTCTTTTTACAAATACTATTTCTTTCTAATTTTCACTCTCAAAATTTTCAATGGTCATAATCCTCCAAATATTATATCTCACTCTAACCTCATGTTCAATAATAATAATTTCAAGGGAAGAATAACAATTTTTAGGGTTCCATAGAAAGAATACAACCTGATTAAAGGAGTTATTCCCCCTGGTTATAGTTTCTTTACTATAAAATAAGTGATCACAATGCTTAAGCTACAACCAAGAGACCAAAATTTTTTCTTTCTCCATTTGAAAAATAAATCCAATATATTCATTTCCAATAGAAAATTATTTTCTATATATCCAACTAAGAGACTCATTCAGCTCCTAACTCCCACTAGAATGATTCAACTACTCTAAAGTTCAATTAGAATACAACAAATTTCTTTATAGATTGATTTACTGTAAGATGATCCTCTAACCTTCCTCTGGGATCTTGTATAATATGACCTACTCATGTAAAATTATAGTATCTTCAACAGTATCTGACAATTGTATTGGTATTTATAAATTATCTAATCAATTGTAACTGATCAACTACCTCAGTGAAATAATTCATAAGCTAGAGTTCTTCCTACAAACTAATTTTCTATCCATAACTATAATTTTCAAGTTGCGTACACAAATACCTAAATTATATCTTATAAAATAATAAAATTTATAAATCATTTCATTTTCTTCTATAGATCTCAATTCCATTACAGATTAGGTCTGAAATATGAATGATTTTTTGGGTAACTCATGTATTTCTTTAAATGTTCCTATAAGCATGCATGCACATATATGTTATATGTCTCATGAAATTCATTGGAATTTCTCATGTACTACTCACTACCATCTTTTTGTAACAATGTATTTGAAATTATAAAACACCAACTTCATAAAAATAAAAATGAATATACATTTCTTTAATGATAAAGGTTATTCAACATCTCAATACCCTCTCCTTAAGGCTTTAGGTATATAATATTATCAAGTGCATGATTTGTTTTCCTGTTCTTCTATATTTTATAAGAGGATTCTGATATGATTTTGGAAATCTATTAGATATAAGAATAGGGACTTGGAAATATCAAGTGTCTTTGAGAAATAGATTCTTAATGAACCACGATGAGTTTTATTTTCACATGTTGATTTCTTGTGATATCCACCTTCATCAAAGAAAAAAAATGATGTCTGTACAAGACAAAAATTAGAGGAAGGAAAATGGAATAAAAGAAACATGGTTCTTTAAATCTTTCATTTCACATATTTTCAATATACTACGAGTTAAACCCTTTTATAACCATTTCCAACAATATGGGAAGACACAAATACACTGAAAAATAATTAAATGTAGAAACATAATTCAATAAAAAAATTATATATTTTGAAACTAACATATGCTAAATGGAAGGGACACCTAGAGAAGACATGCCATATGGAGAAGATGCACTGCATGGGGAAGGAACTGGGACACACTTCTTCATTTATCCCCCCATCATATTTGGTTTTCATTTCAAACAGTACCATTAAAATCAAAATAGACTTCCTTTTAGAGCATTGTACTTATTTGATCGAATGCATCCTTTGGTAATTAATTATTGAAAATATCTTCCACCTATTCTGTAGTACGAGAATACTCCAATTTTATTGTTTTATTCTTCAAATTATATATAATAATATTATATCGAGTATCAATATGTTTGTGTCTTCTATGTAGTACTATATTTATTGAAAGATTAATTTCCCACTTATTACCAATATATATGACTGTGCATCCATCATGAGGATGCTTCATCTCTTTTAATATATTTTCCAACTAAATTCCTTCACAAATAGTCGATGAATCTACCACATACTCCGCATCACATGTGGATAAGGCGACCACCATATACTTTCTTGTATTCTATGTGTATGTAGTAGATCCAAGAAATAATACATACCCAGTTGTGCTTCTTATTTCATATTTGTCACCTCCCAAATTATTGTATGAGTATCCATATATATTTGGTTCATCATTGTATATATTTAGAAGAATAAAATCTATTATTCCTTTAATGTACATGAGTAATAGTTTTTTTGCTTTCTATTTCGATACTTTTGACGCTTCCAAATACATGCTTAGAATCTGACACCATAGATAATATCTGGACTTGTGATTGTGTGGTACCTCAAGATTCCAATCTGATTCCTGAAAAAAGTTGATTGAATGCTTCTTCCTTCTCCATCCACTGAATGTTTTAATCCCATTGCTAATAGAGTTTTAAAGCTGTTATAACTGGCCAGGTTGAACTTTTAAAGAAACTCCTTGGAATACATTTTTTGAGATATATAGATCCAATCATGTTGTTGTTTTACATAAATTCCTAGTAAAAAAGGGCATGAGACCTCCATCGGTCATCTAAAACTAATTAAACATGGCCTCCTTGAATTCATCAAACATCATCCAACTATTGTATGTAATCTTCAAATCATCAACATACAAGCATGCTATAAGTATATCTCAATGACCATTCTTCTTGATGTAAACTTCATTCTCATATGGACCTTGGGTGATGCCATTATCATTAAGATTGTTTTTGATGTGTTCATTCCAATAATTTTGAGATTGATTTAACACATAGATATCTTTCTTCAGTCGATACACCTTATCTTCCTCCCCATGCATAAAAGGATATCAGGCTGGTTGACATAGACCACTTCTTCTATAATTCCATTCATGAATGCAGATTTCACATCCAATTGGTAGATAATAAAACTATAATGGAAAACAAGGGAGATAATCATCCTCACAGTGTTAAAGTGAGAAAAAATAGTGAAGATTTATTCACTATCCATCTCATACTTCTATTTATACCCCTTTACTATGGGCCTTTCCTTGTAGTGTTCAATCCCTCCATCATAATTACTCTTGATCTTGTATACCCAATTGATGAAAATTATTTTCTGGCAGTTAATAATTGTCATAAACACCTATGTGTCATTTTTCACTATGCCATGAATTTCTTCTTCCACAAAAATTCTCCAAATTTCTTACCATATGGATTCCAGAAATGTAAAAGGCTTGTGATCTTCATACAAGAAAAAAAGAATTACCTCTTCGGTTTTCTCATATATATAACTCAAGCTTATAGTTTTTATAGAAACCATTGGCTATGATGATCTGGTTGTATTTTGAATTGATGGAGTGCTCTCAGGAGTGATGGAATGGACTACTAGACTTATGTGTTATAAAAATTTACCCAAGGAAGGAGTTATTTGCGTTTTATCTGGATGATCATGACTTACTTCAGCTTCATCTGTTTTTATTTGAATTTATTTATTGGATTATTCATCATTATATTTCCAGACTTTTTCCTCACAAAATAACACATCTCTACTCACCACTATATTGTTTTTTATTGTATTATAAATCATGTAGGATTTAGACAATTCACAATAGGTGATGAAGATGAACATTTCACCATGATCGTCAAGATTCCATCTTCTTACTTCTAGAACATGAGCATAGGTGACACACCCAAATATTATTTGGTGTACCATGTTTAGTTTGTAGCTACCCCACACCTCATGTCATGTCAAATTTTGGATACTCTTGGATGCTCACCAATTGGGTAAGTAGGTAGTATATACCAAGGCCTCTGCCCATAAAATCATTAGAAATCCTTTCTCCTTCAACATAGTTTTTCCTTGATGTTGATGGTGTGGTTATTTCATCTTACAATGCTATAATACTATGGTTTGTAGGATTTGGGGTATTGATGCTTGATTCTTTGTTCCCTACAAAAATCATGAAGTGCATTTGATGTTTATTCTTTACCTCTGTCAGATCTGAGTACAATGATTTTTGAGCACTTTCAGCTTCAATAATATCTTTTAACATTTATAGATTGTAAAAGTGGAAAATTTTTCATTGATGCAATACACCCAATGTTTTCTGTTGAAATCATCACTGAGGGTGATAATGTACTTATTACCTCCATGTTAGTGTGTTTCAAGTGGTCTGAAAATATCGGTGAGAACAATGTAATGTTCTTTGTTTTCTCTTATGGACAACCCACTTAGAATGGAGTTACTTTTTTGCGTACTATGTGTACATTCTTCATACACATGATTCAGAACATTTATTGCTGGAAAGCCACACACCATGGTAGATGGGGATAAAATTTTAATTCCACTAAAATAGAGAATCACAAACTGAATACTATATTTATATGATTCATTCTTCATGATCCAAAAGAGATAATCCTCTTCCTTTGTGTTAATAGGTTGTGGGAACATGGAATTATTCTCCATTTGGTCTTGAAGAAGTATTCTACTATATGCATCTCTTATATACAATGAATAGTTTTCAATTTTGATGACATAACCATTCATAATGAGTTTTCCAATACTAATGATTTTTTTTTCATTTTTTCTACATAATACGCATTAGAGATTTAATTTGACTCACTATTCATCTGGTATATTTTAATCCTTCCATATCCAATCATAGGTACCTTTGATGAGTCACCAAAAATCACATCACCATGAAATTATTCTTGGAGTTCCTTGAACAATTATATGTTACCAATCATGTGGTTACATGCTCCCAAGCTACGATATCACACATCTATACATTCCTATGCCTTTTCTTGTGAAATGAAGAGTGTGGTGACTTCCTCTTCATGGTGATATGCTTCAACATTGTTGGAATATTCTTCATGATCTACATTTATCAAACACTCAAAATGATAATGGATGAATTTCTTGTAATTGTGGCATTGAATTTTCATTGTATTTCTAGAACCACATGTGAATCATTATCCACAATTTCCTGTTCCCTAAAACGGGTAAAATTTTCTTAGTTTGGTTAATGGATTGGATAGTATCCACACTCTTTACCAATTTTATGATGACTACCTATTTGAGTTTGACCATTATTTTGTTCTTGTATATTCATCTTTGACTCTAAGTCATGATCTAGTTTTGAACCAGCATTCATCTGCATCATTTATCATGAACTTGTAATGATCCCATCAATTATTCAATAAACTAATTTTCCAAATCCATCTTCTTCAACTTTCACAACCTCATGCTCAAATATTGGTATGAGAGATTGAAGTGATTTTTCAATGACATTAATTTCTTCCACTTTTTCACTATTTTTTTAATTTTAAAATTAACAATTAATCATGATAATTAGTCAGAGAGAGTCTCACCATCCATCATGTGCCCCTTATCGAACTCCACAATTAGTGTTTGAAGATAAACCCACTTCACTCATTAAACACACTTGATGATGGTGCCATGGGTATCCCAATCACACATTCATGATATTGTTTCAGAAATATTTTCAAATGTTGATTAATTTAACCTTTGTTTGACTAATAAAAAGGCCTTGTGGTTTTTCTTCCTTTGATTTTTGAGAGCCTTATTTTCTTCATTTCTGAATAAGACTTCTTCCTCCACAGTGTGTAATATATACCCATCAAGGATGATCTACCATAATTCTTGTGACCAGAACAACACATTCATTTGGATTAACATGCTTTCATTTTTATCCATAGACAACATTGGATCATGTTGATGGTTCTTGATGGCTTTCTTCAGAAATTAGAATATACCTTGGAACTAGCCTCTGATACCAGTTTGCTTGCTACAAAATCCAATAAATGAGAGGAAGAAATTGGAATAACACAAATGAGAATATTTTAGGCTTTTATTTCACATATTTTCAATGGACTACGGTTTATTCCCTTTTATATCCATTTCCCACAAAGTGATAAGACATAAATACATAGAAAATTCATTAAATGTAAAAACATAATTCAATGAAAAAACATTAATTATTTTGAAACCGACGCATGGGAAATGGATGAGATGAATAGAGAATATAATGAATATGGGGATGATGCACTATCAGGGGAAGACATAGTGATGTAATGCTTTGTAAATCTTCCCATCATCATTGGTTTCCATTTCCAACAATCACTTCATGGATCTCTACACATTATGATGTAGAGTTTTAGGGCTATTCATTGTTTCATGAGATCTGAAAAAATATAAATGGTAGCACCTCCTTTTTTAATACACTTAGTATTTGTAAAAATTTCTCCATCATATATCCTATGATAATTAATCCACATCGACAGATCTGTGTTTTTATCTATGTCATGAATGATTTATCTTTCTTGAGTTTTCTAGGGTATCATATATATAAACTGAGTATAAGGAAATATTTTCTTATGCAACATCACATTATTTACCATTGTGAAATAATCATGTGCATGTAATGAGTATTTCATGCTTCTCATTTTAAGTCTTGAACATGTCCTTATAACTAAAAGGCCTTCTACATATGAATCTTACTTTTGGATAAAATGTGTTCTTCAAATTAACTCGATGTATAGTAGAAAATGATTGCATGTGTGATATAGAATCAATCTAAAATTCCTTATCCTATCTGGCTCATCATGGAAGATGGAATGTTGAACAATTAGTGGTGGTATAGAATAAATGCAGGTGAACAAGAACCTTTGATTGTTTCTAGAGGTATAGGATTATTATCCATGCCGATTTGACATAAAAGAATGAAATGATAAAAAACCGATGTTATATCTATTTCTTTAATGATGGGAAAAAATAAGATTAATTTTATTGTCCCACATCACTCCGTGATTCGGGTGTCCAGATGATATATAAATAAACTACTCACATCCATTATCCAAAATCATGTATGGGGCCTACTATAAGTTGTTACCTTATCTCACTACCTCCCCTATGGTGTAAACCATCTCCTATATAGGTCCTATAAGTTGTCAAATGCATGCTTCAAGGATTACGCTCGGATGGGCCATATATATGGGCATTCCATCCAATATGCCATCACACATGCATCCCAATTTAGTCTCTCATGTGTGTGATTGAACTTTGGGTCCCACAAATTCCTTTGTTGAGCTTGGATATTTTATATATATAGGGCCTACCGATTTTTATAATAAGGCCACCAATGTACTTATAAAATTTCAATGTATAAAATAGAATACCAAAACTTATTAAACTTATTGAAATTCCATCAATTTATCATCATTCTCCTTTTCCTCTTTTATTATTCTTCTAATAAAATTTAAACACATTTTACATGGCCTTATCAATTCCCTTTCTTTCAATTCATGTTATTCTATATGGAAACCATAATTCCACTTCTTCACTAAATTCAAATAATCATATTTAAATTATTCCAATTTTTATATTCAATGTTATCTCTTGAGAGCACATATTTGACATTTAAAGATCACTTCATATATCATTGAGTTAAACAAAAAATATTCATGCAAAATTTACAACAAATTCAAGTATAATACCACTAAATTATTTATTTTGTATGAGTAATAGTTTTTTGGTGTTTTTTCTCATTTTATCTATTAATTATAAAATAGTTATTATTTTAATGCCTCCCTTGTTTATGGTAATAAACCATAGGTTCTAGTTACCTCCTCAAGGACTATTATTGGTGGGATTCATGGGTCTTTATCTCTATTATTTACTTTTTTTTCCATGGAGAGGTATTTTTTTTGTCACAACCCAACCCCAAACTGCCCTAGAGTCTGTGCGGTTTAAATACAACATAGTGTGTAATTTTTTTATAAATTAAATACTGAAAAATTACACGTCTTGTTCCACTGTATAGGATCCCTTCAGTTTATGTTTTGGAAAACTGGATACAAATATTAAAATACTTCAACACTGAACAGAAAAGACTCCACAAACTACCACCAATTATTTTAATTCAAATATACTAAACCTATAAAATTTAAATTAAAACATAGGGGGAGAATAAGAATGCCCAGTTAGGGGTTTGAATATAGTTTAAAGAAAATCATTTTTTTAAACCACAACCTTTGAAATATTCAGCAACATTTTTTGAGGCACGACATCATCATATTTCAAAGGTTACATGCAAATATTTTTTGAAAAAACTCTTATATAAAAATCATATGTGTTTATTTAATAACTACATGTAAAACCAAAATCAGAGTGCATATACATGTACATGAATTCATAAATGATGCATGATTCATAAATTGATCTACCTAACTCAAAAGTGTTATTCCAAATGGAAAATAGAATTACATAAGTGATCATGTCATGATTTGATAGCACTTAAAATGAAATTCATATACCCTAAACTTTAGATACCCCTTCCTTGGTTAACATTCCATTTACATATATAATTATGCCTTGTGAATTCATAACGCTTATCATAGAAGATTCTTAGACAAGGGATATTTTATTAGTTGAATAATCCCTAGGTTAATCATTTACCAATATATTAAGGGAATATATAATTCCAGACATTGTGAAGGCCTTCCCTGAATACCATACAAAAAACATTATTTATTATGAGTCAAGTCTAACCGCCAATATAGTTTCCCATAGTAGCACATGCCAAGGAGAACCACCAAGATAGTTTCACATAGCATCTCATGTGACTCAACTTTACCCAATGCATTGGAGCACTATCTGGGCGCACCCATCTTATCATTTAAGTCCAATACATTACTCATTTGTCTAGTATGGTATTATATTCATAGTTTATCAGACCACATTTAATACTTACATTCTTATTCCATAACCCTTTTGAATACCTACACATAATTGAAATTAATTATGTCATAAATGAAAAATGACTAGATTTGTTAGTTTCAGATTTAACAGTGACATGCATGGACTGAAATGACATAGTCATGAAGATTATGTAAGAACTAGTACACATTAAATAATGGGTTGTCACATTAAATAACAACTCTTACATCAAGGCCTTGTGAATGTGAACCTATTCATGCCATGATGTTGAATTTGAGATACTTTTTCTAAAACACAATGATAATATTTTAAAATATTATATTAAATAATTAAATTAATTACTTGTGTAAAATTGGAAAAAAACCATGGATGTAAAATCATTATCTTATGATGAGTATTCGTGTAAAATTAAGAAATAATCACATGAGATTATACATGTATGCATGTATCTTTATGCTTAATCCTAAAAAAAATTACAACAAAGCTAACATTTATTTAGAACTTGAGAATACAGAATTGAAATACATAAATTTAAATATATGGGTTTGGAAAATTATATAAACTCTATTAACATAAGATGTATACTTGGGGTTTACACAACTCGAAACAGGGTTTAATAAATTCTTGCCACTGTTGTACTCTTGATAATCATAATTTAATCAATAAGGATAGGTTTTGTGAAAAACCAATTCATATTTATTACAAAATTTATATTATATACATATATATATATATACTTTTATACATAACCATATATTTATGAATTATACATAAGGATTTTTCAAATTAAAAATATGATGAACTAAACCCCTACATGTATTTCATATTTTAAGAAACATCACTTAAAAACAAATGATCACCATTCAATAATCATAAAACCAAAATGGATTGTTATATAAAAAAACATATATATATATTTATACATATAATTTTTTGTTTGAAATTCAAAAACAAATTAAGAAAAAAATTATATGCATATACATATAATCGTGAAATATAAAAATAGATAAAAAGGGTTTGCATATAGAAATCAAAGCATTAAAATCCCTTGTATGTGCTATATACTTAAAAAATACATTTCAAAAAACTAACATGAGTTATGATTTAGAAGTATTATAAAATAGTATATATATATATAGATTTGTAAATAAAAAGGTATAATAGTTTTACAAAAATGAAAATTTAGAAAAAAATATCCCTTACCTAGATTTAAGATATAAACAAGGTCAGACATGAGTTGTTTTGACATTGAGAAGAAGGAATCTTGTGATATTATAGGTGAAAATAAGGTTTATATAGGCTCTATATATATATATATTTTATATAAAATGATTTATAAACAAATTAAAAATAAAACTCACAAAAATTGATAGAAATAAAACAAGTCCAACAACTTTCTTGAAATAAACCCAAAACCAATCAATGAATTTAATATATATATATATATATAAATATATATATAAATATATAAAGCTCTTGGAAACTAAAACCGAAGACAAATAAATATAAAATAAAAAAAAGAATAAAGGAGTCCGAAGAAGAGCTTACTGGTAGAAGTTGAAGGCCGATCCAAAGAGAAAGGTGGGGAATCTTGAGGGAGAAGAAAAAAAAGAAGAAGAATAAGAGATAAAATATTGGGAAATCCATTGGTTGGCACGAAGAAGAAGAAGAAGGATTACATATAAGAAATATGGAAAATAAATGGACAGTCCAGATCGAATGACATTAGATCAGATGACTAGGGTGAATCCGTAGTAAAAAAAGATGGAGGGTTGAGATTAATTCTCATATATGATCAGACAGATATGGTATGAATCATTATTTAAAATGGATTGAATGGTCGAGATCATTCATGTCTATGATCGGATGGTCTAGAGAAAATGTGGTATTTATAACACAGCGGTGGAGACCAAAGGGAAAACCTATTAGATGGTCCTAATCTGGAGCAGCATGATCAGACAACGTTGATTTGATTTATACTAAAAAAGTTCATCCCACATATAAATGCAACATCTTCGGGTCCAGATTTATTTTCCTAGAGCTCCCAAACATCACTGAAAATTCCCTCTCCCCCTCCCCAGTACTGGCCCATATCGGTTCTCTACGGGCGCGCTTCTGCACCCACCTCTACAGTCGTGCCACCCCACAGGGTGGAGTGCTACTCAGATCTTCCATGCGTGTCTGTATGCGCACACACATTCCCAAGGGCTAGCCTGTGCAATGGATAGAGGGTCTAGGCTTAGCCTTATATTTTTAAAGTAGTGTGAGATTCCTCCTTTGGCCTAGATAGAGTGTAGACCCTATGGGGTTTATATTTTTTATAAACCCAAAAATCAAATATACCATATAACCATAGAAAAAGAAATAAAAATTACAAATAATCAATTCCATTGAATAAATAATATCATTAATTTTATAAAACCTGATTCCTACTTTATTTTTAAACTTCGGAACATTAAAGAACACATATCTACATATAAATAGTATTTTCATATAACACAGAGTATAACATTTAATTATTAAAATTAATCATAAACATGTTTTTAAATTCGATCCCAACTACATACATCCCTTCTAAATAATTAATGTAAACCTATGTACTTCCCCTTATATTTATACAAATACCAAAAAGGCATGATTACAAATTCATTTTAGGGTTTTAAAACATTATGCTTCAAAAATTTTAGTTCAATTAATTGTGTTTAAAGATAGAACATTAAAGTACTAAAATACATAGAACATTGAAGATTATTTTATACTTAAAATAATTTGTAAAATATTTTTTGTTATGTTTAAAAATTAATATGTATAACAACTATATAGAAAATTACTTTATAAAACCGAATACTAATATTAACTAAACCATTAATTAAAAACATATTTAAAATACCATTATAACACTAGGATATTTAAAACATTTGAATAATTTAAAATGTATTTGAAATAATTACATATGTTTTAAAATCATATTATGTTTTATAAAATATAATTTTAAATTTAAAACCATTATGTCAAAGATAAAACATAAGATATGTAAAACATATCAAAATGATTAAAACTCTTAAGGAAATTATATAAGTTTTATGAAAAATTATACAATATATCATTATTTTTTTCACTTAAATTATTTTGGTTTAATAAGATACTAATGATCACATTATTTTAATCGCAAACGACCCTAAAAAAGAAAAAGCGGTCATATGTATTTCCAATGGTCAAAAAGACCCTTATAAATACATGTTTAGGGTGTTACAACTTTAGGAAAACTTGGCGAAGATGGTTCTTATCCTTCATCTGATTCTTAGCATGGTTGTTGTGGTTCTGGATATACTGATGTTCATCGTGATGGATCCGAAGGACCCCCACTATTTACATGGTCTTTTTTTTATATTGGGAGGTCTCCCTATGATTTTAATAGGTCTTCTAGTAGGTATCCTATGGTAGTGAGATTATTTTTTCCATGATGCAATGTTATAATTCTAGTGTTTAATTAAATAATACATGCATAGTTTTTATTTTTAAATCATTGTTTGCATACAATGAAAATTAAACGAAGTAAAACAATAAAATATTATTATTACACATGAAAAAAGTTTCGGGGTGTCACATTATCCTCCCCTTCAAAGAATTGTACCCTCACAATTCTAAAATAGTATATACGTCATCCAGAAAAACTTTACTCTTGAGGTCCCTTTACCACTGCCACTACTGTCTCCATGTGGATCCCATGATTAGTTTCCAATTTATAGTCCTCATTATCCCAAATACACCATGAGAAGATAAGATTATCCCTATGAATAAAGAATACGGGTTTCCAAAAGGAGGCTTGTGCGATGTAGAGATTAAAGATTTGGGAGTGAACAAGTACCCTATAAATCCCTCAACCTAGATCGTGTTTGAAAACATCGAAGTCATAGAGCATCCCATACATAGAAAAAGTCAGGACTTGGAGTAGATAGACCACCTGAAGGTCACCCTCAAATAGAGATTCTCAAAACATCGCCAAATATAGGTAGTTCTCGGACAAGGTGAAACATAGGGAGAGACATTTGTGGTACTTATCTCTCTTCCTATATTCTGCTAATTTTGTAGTTGCTGAGTAGCAATAAACGTAATGGTGTTCTTGATAGGTCCGGAGGACATTGGGGCTAAGGGACACTTTATAGATGAGTTTTCAATAGAAGTGTTGGTTTTCAAAAGGGTAGTAATATTTCGAACATGTATTGATGACTATGGACTCTAGTAATTTAGTAGGAAGTGATAGGAGGTTTGCAGGTAAAACCACGTCTTCCATCTAAAAATTTCAATGGAAATGTTTTTCTTAGTAAGGAAAAACCATATTACAATAGAGATATTATTTTTTAGAATCATATTAAAATACCAAAACAAAAAATATAACATTATCCATTTAAACCATGATCATAAAACTAAAGGTATTACATAACCATGCATTACCTCTCACAACTCACTGGTATTGATTTCCTAACATCATCCGAGATGTCTCTTCGCAAGTTCCACTAACGTCGATGATTTTCCTATTTCCTGGTTAAGAGGATCCCTAAAGAGGTTCAAATCACTTCGTTCTCTTTGATCCAGATGCAGCATGGGAAACATGGATCAATGGGGGCCTGCACATCTAATGTTCCATGTGAGAAAGGCATGACAAGTATCAAGAAGAGAAATATCTGCATAAATGTGATGTTGATAAAACAAATAGGAAGACTCATCCCCAAAAACATTGAGGTATCTAACTTGACCACTGAGACTATAGGTTATGAGTTAACAAAGATATGCTGCTCTGAGGTAACCCTCATGTGCATCCTCATGGAATTACTATACGGATGAAACATTCCCAGATAGGGTAAAGTATTTAAACAAACCCTCAATGTATTTTCCATTCCATGCATAGAACGTGAATTGGGTGATCATCATTTGAAAATAGTCAAAGCATGATCCTTGGTGAAGTTGAAGTATACAAGGAGAACTGGATGCACAGTAGAGGCATTCTCATGAATTATAAAGGTTTTCAAAGGTCTCATAGCCTTATAAACATGATTTTACAATAATAGTCTCTAGTATTTATGTTGGAAGAGACAAAGGGCTTCTTTTTTATTATATCAAAATTTTTAAGAAGGATTATAGTTAGTAAGACATAATCATGTTTTTATTGTTGTCCTATTTTTCTAGGGCTGTCTAAACCGATCCTCTAATACCAATTGTCACAACCCAGCCCCAAACTGCTCCACATCTGATGCTGTTTAAATAAAACATGGTGTGTTATTCTTTTTATAAAATAAATGCACATAAAGTACACATAATGTTCCACTACAGAAGATCCCTTCGGTTTAGGTTCTGAAAAAATAGATACAAATATTATAATCCATCAACACTGAACAGAGAAGACTCCACAAATCCACCACCAACCAGTGTAACTCAAATCTACTAAACCTATAAAATATAAATTAAAACATAGGGTGATCATAAGAATTCCCAATAATGGGTTTTAAAATAGTTTGAAGAAAAGCCTTTTTTTTAAACCACAACCTTTGAAATATTCCCCAAAACTTTTTTGGGGAACGAAATCAACAGTTTTCAATGGTTACTTGCAAATATTTTCATAAAAACCTCTTACATAAAAATAAAATGTTTTTATTAAAAAAAGAAGGTAAAACATAAATCATAGTGGGAATGCATGTACAAGAATTAATTAATGATACATGATTCATAAATTGATCAAAGAAATTCAAAAGTGATATGCCAAATTATAAATATAATTATATAAGAAATGATATCATCATTCATAAGAAATTAAAATGAAATTCATGTAACCTTAGCTTTAGACACCCCTTCCTTGTATAAATTTAAATTTTCAAAAATAATTATCCATTATGCATCCATCACCCATATCATGGATGATTTTTATCCAAGGGCTATTCTATTTGTCGAATAATCCCTAGGTTAATCATTTAAAAATTCATAATGAGGGAATGAATAATGCCAATATTTTTCAAGGCCTTGCGCCCAGACCATACATAAAAGATCACTTAGTATGAGTAAAGGATAACCGCCAATCTCGTTTCCCATAGTAGCAAAAACCAAGGATAACATACAAGACCATTACACATAGCATCTCATGAGACTCAATGTTACCCAATGCATTAGAACGCTATCTAGGTGCACCCATCTTATCATTTAAGTCCAATAAATTACTCATATATCTAGTATGTTCTTATATTAATAGTGTCTCATACTACATTGAATACTTACATTATTATTCTATAACACTTTTTCATACAAACACATAACTGAATTGAATTATGTCATAAATGAATAAAAAAGCCTAGATTTGTTAATTTCATATTTAACAGTGATGTGAGTGGACTAAAATGACATACTAATTCAAATGAAGTAAGAACAAGTACACATAAAATAATGGGTTGTCACATGAAATAAAACCTCTTGCATCGAGGCCTTATGTATGTGAACCTTCTCATTCCATGTTGTTGACTTTGAGATACTCGTTTTAAACCATGTAATGATAATAGTTTTAAAACTAAACGTAAATAATTAATGAAATTTCCAGTGGAAAATTGGAAAACAATGCATTAATATAAAATAATTATCTTATGTGGAGTTTTCATGTAAAAATAAGAAATAATCACATGAGCTTATTCATGAATGCATGTATCCTTATGATTAAACATGAAAACAACTTTACAACATAGCTTGAATTTACTTATATCTTGAGAAGCTAGAATCTAAATACATATATATATATGTGTGGGTTTTGAAAATTATATAAACCCTATTTACATAAGATGTAAACATGGGGTTTGCATAACCTGAAACAAGGTTTAATAAATTCTTTCAACTATTGTATTCTTCATAATCATAATTTAATCAATAAGGATAGGTTTTGTGAAAACCCAATTGGGATTTTTTACGTAATCCACCTTATATATATAAAAACTTTTATACGTAACCATATATTAATGAATTGTACATACGGATTTTTCATATTCAAAATATGATGAACTAAACCCCTAAATGTATTTCATGTTTTAAGAAACATCACATAAAAAAATGATTCCCATTCGATGATCATAAACCTGAAATGGTTTGTTATTAAAAAACCATATATATAAGTATACATATATTTTTTGTTTGAAATTCCAAAAATGGTAAGGATGAAATTATATACATATACATATAACCGTGAAACATAAAAATAGTTAAAAACTGATTTTATATAAAAACAGAAGCATAAAAATCTCTTTCATGTGTTATATACTTCAAAAGCACATTTATAAAACCTAACACGAGTTTAGATTTAGAAGTAGTATAAAACTATATATATATATATATATTTGTAAATTCAAAGGTATAAGAGTTTTACAAAAATGAAAACATAGAAACAAAATCTCTTACCTAGCTTCAAGAGAGCAATAATGTCTAGCAGGGGATTTTTTACACTGAGAAAAAGGAATCGGGTGAGATTACATGTGAAAAAATGGTCTATATTGGATATATATATATATATATATATATTACACAATGGTTTATACACAAATTATAAACAAGGACTCACAAAAATTGACTAAAAAAACAAGTCCAACATCTTTCTTGAAATAAAATGAAAATCAATCAATGAATTTAATATATATTTAAAAATATAAAGCTTTTAGATACTAAAATGGATGACAAAGAAAATAAAATAAAAATAAAATGTAAGGAGACCGAAGAAGAGCTTATGGGTAGAAGTCAATGGATGATCCAGAGAGAAAGGTGAAGAATATAAAGGGAGAATAAAAAAGAAGGATAAGAAGGGAGAAAATAGTGGGCGAGCTATTGGTTGGTGAAAGGATGAAGTAGGAACATGGAAAATAATTATAGAAAAGAAATGGATGGTCTTGATCAAATGGGATCTTATCGAATGGTTAGGGTGAATCCGTGGTAAAAAATTGATGGAGTGTTGAGATTAAATCTCAGATATGATCAAATAGTTGAGGAATTATGTGGGATTTAAAATAGATTGAATAGTGGAGATTAGTTGAGTCTGCGAATGGATAGTAAAGAGAAAATGTGGTATTAATATCATTGTGGTGGAGTTAGAAGGGCAGACTGATCGGATGGTCCCAATCCTACGCGGCTTGTTCAGACATACAAGATTTGATTTTTTCTAAATTTTTTTGTCACATATCAAAACGAAACAGCCTCATGTATTGATTTATAATCCTGGAGCTCCCAACCATCACTAATAATTCCCTTTCCATCTCTTCAATACTGCCCCATACTGATTCTCTACGGGCGCACTTTTGTGCCCACCCTTGCCGCCACACCACCCCACATGGTGGTGCACTGCTTGGTTCCTCCATGAAGGGCTATAGGCATGTACCCACGCCCATGGGCTAGCCTGTGTAGTGGCTAGAGGGTCTAGGCTTGGCCACCTACTATTGAAGTAGTGCGAGATTCCTCCTTCGACCCAGCTTGAGGGTTGACTCTATAAGGTTTATATTTTTTATAAACCCTACATTCAAATAGACTATATAACCATATAAAAGGAAATGAAATTTAAAAATAATCAATTTCATTAAATAAAGAATATATTTAATTTATAAAACATGATTCCTACTTTATTTTAATCTTTGGAACATTAAAGTACACAAATCCAAATATAAATTATATTTTCACATAACCAATAGTATAACTTTAAATTATTAATAGTATTCATAAAAATGTTTTTAAATTCAAAAAAAAATACATACTTATCTTTGAATTAATTAATGTAAGCATATGTACTTCTCCTTATATTTTCACTAAAACCCAAAATTCTGGATTTCAAATTCATTTTAGTGTTTTAAAACATTATGATTCTATATGTTAAGTTCAATTAAATGTGTTGAAAAATAAATCATTGATGTACTCAAATACTTAGATCATTCAAGGTGCTTTTATACTTAAAGTACATATTAAAATCTTTGTTTGTTATGTTTTAAAAGGAATATTTATAATAACTATGTAGATTAATAATTTATAAAACCGAATACTTATATTAACTAAACCATTAATTAAAAACATATTTAAAATACCATTATAACACTAGGATATTTAAAACATTTGAACCATTTAAAAAGTATTATAAATACTTACCTATGTTTTTAAATCATACTAAGTTTCATAAAATATGCTTTTAAATTTGAAAACACGATGTTAAAGATAAAAAATAATATATATAAAACATAAAAAAATAATTAAAATGCTTAAGGAAATTATATAGGTTTTATGAAAAGATATACAATATATATTAATTTTTTTCACTTAAATTATGTTGGTTTTACAAGATACTAACGGTCACTTTATTTTAATCTCCAACATCCCTAAAAATGGAAATAAGGGACATATATATTAAAAATGGTCAAGAAGACCCTTATAAATACATGTGTAGGGTATTTAAATATTATGAAAAATTGGAAAAAAGGGTGCTTATAATTCATCTGATGCTTAGCATGGTTGTAGTGGTTCTGACTATACTAATATTCATCATGACAGATCCGAAGGACCCCCAATATTTTTATGTAATTTTTTTGTATTTGTTGGTCACCATATTATTTTGATTAGTCTTTTAGTAGGTATCCAAGGGTATTGATATTATTTTGGCCTTTATTCAATGTAATCATCTTAGCATTTAATTAAATAATACATGCCTTTTTTTTTATTTTGAGAACATTGTTTTGATATCATGAAAGTTAAATGAAGTAAAACCATACAGTATTATTATTACACATGAAAAAGGTTTGGGGTGTCACATTTATAGGGAGGGGGTCTCGAAAAAATGAATATGGATTGACCATAAGATAGACATTTTAAATATTTATAACTAATGAACTAACCATGTGATGTGATATAAGTGATCATTGTGTTCTAATTTATAGTACGATGAAATATTGATCAACAACATAATTAAATTAGGTCAACCATAATGAAAATGGGTCGACCTCAAATTCCAGTAAATAAAACACACATGAATATTAACCTACCATGAGATAAAACATTTATTATGACCTATAATTCTGTGATATATAACCTACCATGAGACTTGATGAATAAAGAATACATCATCAATATGAATTTTCTTTCTAAAAATTATGATACACATTTTTATAATATTTTTATATTTTATATATTTATATTTACTATACGATATTATTAATTGTTTTAACTCCTATATTTATATTATATGTAATTAATTTTTATTATATAGTAAGTAATTTAATTTTAATGATTTCAACTCATGATTAAATGGTCATCCCCTATGTTTCATACTCATATAAATTTTATTGAAAAAAAATCATGTTTTAAATTTCAATTTTTAAGAATTGGTATCTTTTTTCTCACATTTTTATAGAAGCATTCCAATGTAAATCATTGTTGAAATTTAGTTTTATAATATGTTCTCTATTTTGTTTTTATTTTAAGAGCTAATTTTATCGGATATCCACATAAATATTTTTTCATGTGCATTTAATATGGAAATAACAAAATGCTTTTTAAAACATATTTGTAGTAGTTTGTTTTTGGTACATGCATGAATTTTGTTAGGAATGATTAAGTGAAAATATATTATTATTATTTTATTTATTTTCCATTTAGGAACTTCATATAAAGGTGTTTAACATAACCACGTCTATTTATAGCGGGTGAGCTAATTCTAGAACTATGTTGTGTCATGCAGCTTGGAGATCAACTACTACTCCCAATTGGATTTCAATTGTTTGATCCTTTACTTCTATATAGAATTCTGCCATGTCTACACTTAAATCCTTAAATCTCTATCCACTTTATATGATTCATAAATATTTATATTATTATATTTATATTAATATATTTAATTATAATAAACTAAAAATGTATGAATTATCATATTCTCCCCATTATAAATGGTACATATAATATTTGTGTAATAATAAAAATATATGGATTTTAGTTTACCCTAGGACATGATAAAGTAAGAATGGTTTCATCTAAACCTATAATATTATAGAGTGGATTGAGACTCTATATGGGAAAACTTCACTCAAGGTGTATTCTTCTAGTGTTTAAAAAGTTAGTTGTGAAGGGAATTACTTCATTCAAAAGATAGAGATTCCATAGTCAGTGGGTGACATTTCTCAGGTGATATAAGTGTGGTTAAGAGTATACATGATATATTATAGATAAAATCTACTATAAATATAAATATATTTATATTATTTATATTTTCACTGTATGAATTAATTAATTTAATAAGAAGTCTTTAAATATTTATTATATATAGTAAAAACCCCGTCCAAAAAGTTTTTCCATCATCACATTGGGACCTAATTTAACCTAAATTTTCTCTAGTGGTAGAAGATGAATCTTTCATAATAGATAGGGTTCAAATCCACATTGACTGATGAATCAAACCTTGAATTATAGATATTGTTGAAAGTATTGGCTATGAAGCTGAAAACTATTTGTCATGAGTTTATTTTAAGTAAAAAAATATAAAATATTCTATTTCAAACAATTGAGTACACTGAATTTATTGAAGGATGTTTCTAGGGATATATTTGTTGTATTTTATTTTTCAAAGAAAAAATTAGTTTCTCATTTCAATAATTATATAATATTTGCGGAAAAATGAACCCCATCACTCATTGATTTATTCCCATCAAAATTTTATCACTAATAACTAATTCACATTGAGAATGAATTAAAGGAACAAAACATTGAATTATATAATAATTTCACTCAAAATATATAGTTTTTAAAATTATAAACATTGAATAATTGAATAAATAATTGAATAAAAATTTTAAATATAAGAACTAACAAAATGTTTAAATAATATTAAAAAACATCCAATACAGCCCTAGGAATCTGTAAAATATCAACCCATAATATGATAAGCCTTAAATTTCTACAAACATAAAAATGGAATATATGATGTTGAATAATATAAGTGAGATTTAAGAAGTGTAAAAAATTAATAAACAAAACAAAATTTTCAAGTGAATAGATTCACACCATGAATTTAATGGTATCACATTCATAAGGATGAGATAAAGAATCATTATGGAAGATAAATTATTTTAAATAGATAATTATATTTAATTAAGAAATATTGTATTTGAAGAACATTCTTAAGACTAAAAATTTGCAACATTACAATATAAGGAAATGAAATAAATAAGAAGATTTAATTTTATTTATGAAATTACCCTTAAATAGAAATTTTTAAATCAAATACTGAGGAAAAGGATGACAAAATTATTATACCTGAAAAGGTAGGACTAATGGTGGAGGGAAGTAGTTGGGGATTAAATTTATTTATGTCCCAAGGTTGAATACCACCTTTTTTCTTTCCTCCAAAAAAAACATGGATGAATACCTTAAAGAGACAAATCCACTGATTCATTGTAAAGAAATTTTTTAATTTGATGTATTCAAATTACTAGTATCCTTTTCTCCAATTGGATTCATCAATCAGAATTTACAGTTGAAAATGTGAGATAAATATTTGGGCTTAAAAAAAAGTCTTTAAATTAAACATCAACATAGGTATCCTTTATATCCTTCCAATGATATAATATTTTTTAAATAGATTAATATAATGTTAATAAGGATGTAACATATATCTAATTAAAATTCCAACATCAATGTAGGTGAATTTAGAACTCGTATTTAATTCAGTGGAAAAATATCAAATCATAGTTTACCAAATATTTCTCCATTGGACACCCAATATGTTCATCTTCTATTATGAATCTCCATATTCTCCCAGATCATAAAATATTCCTAAAAAAATCATAAAAATGATCCCAAAATTACTGATTAAAAAAAATGTTTTCCACACTATGGTATTAAAATGGGTTGAGATTAATAAATTATATAATTGAATTGATAAAATGATGATAAAAAATATTTAAATTATAAAAAAACATAATTTTTTTTTTGAAGAATTAATAAATCAGAATAAATACAATTTAATTAAAATTAGGAACAATGAATGTAAAATCCAAAAACCAAAGAAGATTTTTCTATTCCCTTACAAATTATAGCCCAAAGTTATTAAATTTCAACTCCCATATATCAACAAATTTTAACATATGATGTTATAAATGATCACCCCAATAAAAATTCATAAATCCCATCAATATCCTTTAATACATGCTAATTTCATAGGAATATTTAATTAATAATACTTTACCTCTGAATAAATTCACCATTAACCTTTACCCAATTACAATTAAAAAGTAGATGTGTTAAGTATCACAATTAACTTGGTAGGTCATATTTTTTCAATGAGGGGAAATATATATTCTAGGTACAAATAATATTTTTCTATTTTATAAGTATCCATTTTTTAAAAGTTTTTATTTCTCAAAATATTTTATCATGAAGTGGAATGAAAAGATCAAATTTTGAAAAAACAATGGATTCATAATCATCAAATATAAAATGCCAAATATTTTTTCAATTCAGTTATCTTTGTTGGTGATGTAGTGCATAAATTTAATAATGAAAAAATGGAAACATTATTCCCCAGAGTTAAACACAAAAAATTAGAACAAACTTTTTCTCCTTACTATCATTATATTCATATAATTTTCATTTCATTTTCATGATTTTTCTGAATACTCAAATTAAACCTATTGTGGTCCAAAATCCTATTATGTTAATAATAGATATAAATAACTAAAAATCTCAAACAATAATCCATTTTATGTGCACTATGACATTATGATTTAATGGATTAAAATGTACATGGTGTAAAAACACATTATATAACTATGATTTGAAGCATTATGCTAATAAAAGTATACTTTCATAAAGATCAAAATAAAATCATGATAAATAATTTTTCCATTTAGTATTGTTTAAAAAAAATATGTTATCACATATAAGGAAAAAGGTATTAATATTTCTTTAAAATATTATTAATTTTCATAAAATTAAACATTTTCAATCAACCACGCCAACATGGAATTTCATTACTCTCAGTATTGAATGAGAAGAGAGGAGATATTTTTGAAATGTGATGAAGGTGAAGTAGAGATCATAAAGTATAAAATTTGGACATATATTATCAAAACAATAATAACCTCCATTGAATATAATGACTGAAATCCTAGAAATTGACCATTTAGGCGCAATGTTACATACAAACTCTAACCTCCCCGATTATGAAACTCTCTCAGGTGGATGAAAAGGGTTTGTTATGGGGCATCAAGAATGCCTCCATTTATTCCATAATTTAGTAACTAGATATGGGGGGGGTGATACAATAGTTGGGATATTATTCCCCTCATATAGATCTACAATAAAAATAAAAATAAAAATAAAAATAACTATCATAGTAAAAAATAATAGGGGAAAAATATATATCAAACAAATTAAAAGTAAATGAGAAATGAATAATATAAAAATACTAATTAATTTAGTCAAAGGATGATATGTTTTTAAATGTAAAGATGAAAATAATATAAATTAAAGAATCATTTGACAAATTATAATCTAACAATACCCCGGTCTGGAAACCAACGACGATCCCATATCCTAAATCCAACACATCTAGAAAACAATAACAAGAAACAAGGTCTTATTCCCTTGTCTAAACCTATATCCTTTCAATATTTTTAGATAACAAATTCAACTCAGATAGGTTATGAAAAAAACATAGTAGGCCATCACCACCGTGTCTAACATAATACGTATAATAATAATTGAATTAATTAATCAATTAATATATGTATTTATTAATCAATTATTACAATACCTAAATTATCATGTTTCATATTCATATCGGTATATCTTTTGGCCTATATAACAACCATGCCAACCATAACCATATATCCAAAAAACCTACTTCGACCCCAGGCTTGTGTGAATATGAGCATTTAACATAACCATTCCCACCATAATTACATATAAATATAACCTAGTTAGGTACCATGCATGTATACCTCCGAGCATGTAACAAAACCACGTCAAACATTACCATATATCCATAAAATAAATCACAAAAATCTTGGACAATCCCTCTAAATAATGATTTCATTATGGGATTGTGAATCTCCCATTAAATATAAGCTTTACTAGATGCATTAAAACATGGGACTTGGAATATCCCACTCAATAAAGGAATTACAGTATCGGACTAGGTAGAACCTACTCAATATTATCGTTACAACATGGGACTTGGAAGTGACCACTCAATATAAGCATCACAACATCTGACTGGGATGATCCCACTCAATATGAGCATTAAAACATGGTACTCAGTAGATCCCACTTAATATAAGAATTATAGTATGAATCCCAACAAATAGAATAGAAAAAAGGATATCACAATTTCACATTATAATAATAAATGGTAATTTTTATAAATTACCAATAGTATTTTAATTTAACATTTCATTTATCTAATTTTTCTTAAATCATTTAAATTTTATCCATTTTAATAAAAATGACATTTGAATGGTCAATATATATCAATAAATCACCTAAATCACATGTCTTCATTAACACACAATAATCCATCATCCAATTCATAAAATAATTAAATGGTTTCTAAAAAAACCTGTAGCTATAAGTCAGGTAACTATCAATTGGATCCAAATGAGTCCCATTAATAATACAATTAAAAATTTAATTGATTAAAGTGAATGATATGTTGATAAAATAGAAATATTTTTCATAAATTGAAATTAAATATATAATAGGGTTAGTTTTTATACCCCTCACTTTATCTGGTGAAATAGCAATACCATCAATGGTTAATGCTAATGGAAGTGAAGGCGCAGAAGATATAATGAAGAACCATGGATCATATATGTAATAAAGATGTCTGTAATGGAAGGGGAGACTCATAAATCACATATAAATCATTATAGGTTAGAGAGGTAGAGGCTTCACTAAATGAAAAAAATGATAATCATTCATTCTTACCCATATACAACTGCTCGGTTTGAAGAATACATGGCTTGCAATCCTTTCACATCATGTATTTCATTATATTTTCCTTAGAATGTAATAAAATATTCTCCTAAAGTTAATATTTCTCCTAATAAAAATTTAAATGAACATAATTAGGTTAAAAAACAATAAAAACTTCACTTAATGAACCATTTCATTACCTATTTCAAGAAAAAGTAACAAGTCACATAACATGTATAAGGTGTCTAATTTTCCAATGAACATTGTTTTTTCTGAACATTTGTGAAAGAGCCCAAACATCATCTAAAGGCATCCAAAATCCTGAAAACCCATCACAATCTCATTTCACATGTTTATATCTAGACTCCATTTATATAAAAAACATATATCCTTGAAAATTATGTCATTTTCCACAATAAAATGTCTTTGTCTCTCTATAAAACATTTCCAGCATGATCCAATGAAAAACTGAAAGAGATACATTCCTGGAAAACATAAGAGATATTAAAACCTCACCACTATATAATAGCTTATCCTTGATCTATTCTAGGCATTAGTGTGGGATTTTTAAAAACACTTTTGTCAATTATTATTGCATATCAAACACCCTCTCCCATCACTCCTCCTCAAAATGCCCAAGCCTCCACAACACTAGAACCAAAGTAAACATTCTTCCCTTGAGATAATTATCACTACGACCTAAAATCCACATCATAAACTACTAAAAGGATATATCATCACAAATCATGGCATCCTCAACGTATACAATATGATATAGGTTAGGTTAATATATCCAATTTTATGATATGTGAAACATGTTGTGCATAGAATTGAAGCACTGTGTAAGGGCTAATAAATAGTAAATTGGACCGACCCTCTCCACAATATCAAATTGTACAATATTCCTATGTTCTATGTTACTCCCCGACCCCAGTTACCCAGAGTCGGTGCATTATTACATTACAATGGAATGATCACAAAATATCTAGTCTCTAAAGACCGATTAGTTTAGTAACCTTGGAATAACTAGATACATTCTTCAAGTTTACATTACATCATAAAGTGAAAACTACAATGAAATCTTGTCTCCACACTCATATCCCCTTATACTATCCCTGTAAGTCATTCATAAAATACTTCTTCACATCTTGGGAAAAATAAAACATAGAAAGGGGTGATCTCAAATGCCTAGTAAGGATAACAATATAGCGGAAACTTTTATAAATATGCATAAACATTTAAGGCAATGTATAACTAAAACAAAAGCCTTTTAAACATGAACTTCAAAATACTATGGAAAAAATAAAATTAAATAATGCCATTTACTTATTCACATGGATATTCTACTAGTAAAATAATTTCATGCAATATCAATAACCACTTTCATAATGATGGAATGCATTATTCCAGACTATCATAACCACGTAGCCAAGGCCTCATGCCAAGACTACAAATAGGATTTTGTTATGGCCTCGTGCAATGACACTAGTTTGTCTCATGAGACCTACTGATGCATCAAGGAGCTATAGCGGGCTCCACCCATCACCTACTATGTCCAATGCATTCCTCATATGAAAAGTTTGAATCATATCATAAACATTCGTATTAAAACTAGCATACGAAATGTCAATACTTTAACCACAAACCATGAATTGTATAAAAATTACACATCCACAGTCAAAAATAACACATTCGATACAATATGGAAGATTTATTGTATTGGATTAACCTCAATTGATAATAATGAAGTATATTGACATAGATTAAAATTATCATCAAACTATTGAGAGAAATATCCACCTTTTTCATGAAAACATTTAAAAGACACACTATTTTTCAAGAAGCCATTTAAAAATAGATTTTTGAATCAAAGTGTCCCATACCACTTTGAAAAGTTTAAAATGAATTTCAGTTTTAAAACATTAATGTCTATATAAATAAATCCTTAAAACCATTTTTAAAACATGGACATTAATGAGAAAGATTTAGAATAATAAATCTTTAAAACATTTTAAAAAGATATTTTAGTTAGAGTTCTTACCCAAAAGAGAGACACTTGAATACAAATAATCGAGGTAATAAAAACATTGTAATCTCATGAGAATAAAGGGATTCATGATATACTATGTCAAAGTACATTATATACACCATATAAAAGTGATTTTGTGTATAACAACAAAGGAGTCCCAATGGAATGTAAATTGAGATGAAATCTCTCATAAAGTCTGTATCCTTAGGATAAGGATAAATCAACGACATAATTATGTGTGAAAAATATAAATACACTCAATATGATTGGATATTTAGTGTAAAAAAATCAAAGGACCTTCACACAAATTCTTGTAAAACCAACACCAATGAATTAGATGTTTAACTCAATAAATGGAGATTGAGTTAAAAGTACTCTTATCAATTCCATATCGATGACTTAAGAATTTATCAATGGAGTGATTATGTGTATAAAAAGTATATCCACAGAAATGGGAGTGGAAGTTATGACATAATAAAATAAATAGTTATTCCACACATAATCTAGGAGTAAAATAACCAATGAAGTATTCGTAAAGCCGAATGAGTGGAAATTAAAATTTCAAATTCCCTTATCAATTTGGTAACATATGAAACATACAACCATGAAATAAAGATCATAAAATGATGATGTAAATATCCATAAATTAAAGTATATTACACAATGAATATAATCATGGGCATTACACACACCACATGCAATAAATAAGTGGTGGACAATGGAAATCTCACAGAATTAAAAGTGAGATAAGAAACCCCTTACTTTGTACTTTTTCCTTGGTCGATAGTAGGTTAGACTCCTATATAATGGTTAAATAATTTTTATTGAATTATACATGGATACTATACATTAATATCATATATGATCTTTTAACATTACTTTTTTAATAATATCTTAGTATTATCGTCGTTTTGGGTGTTAACTTACTCGTTTTCTTTTATATGTTTTGTTACATAAGTCATGTTTTTTATGTGTAGGTTATATATTATTCATATACAAAATTATATCAAGTCCTTAAACATTATTTTTAATCATCAAATGAGAATTATACTTGAATGGATACGATGGGGAATGAATCTCATCGCGTTCATGGAGATGGTAGTCCGTACGTACGCACGTGTGATAATATCATTTTTTTTATATTGAAATAATATATAATAGGATGTTATATCATATATAAAGAATTAATATAATGTTATATTTATTATTTACATGAATTACACATCATTATTATACCCATCCAAATAATAATGTATTGAATAACAATTACACCATGACGTGGAGACGGTAGGCCATACATACGCATGTATAGTGACATGTCATTAAAAGGATGGATAGAATACTGAAAATTGTTGTAACATATTTATAATAACATCAAAATATATATAAGATACTGGATTTATTATTTTATAATGTAAATAACAAATAAAAAAGAAGTTGAAGAAGAAAGGAACTTGAAAGAGGGTGGTGAAAACATTACCTCTTCTTCGGGTTCTTTTTTTTGACTTGATCAAAAGGGATCCTTAAGTTGTCTTTATGATCAAACTAAGGAATCTAGGTTGAATTTAGGGTAGTTTAGAGAGTATTTGGGCAGGGTTTGGCCGAGACAAAAGGCTTTTAATGTGTGAATTAGTGAGAATGGGGAGTGCCATTTTATAAGAGGGGTGAGGGGAACCTTTGGAAAAGCTAGAAATATTATTTTATAATAAATTAATATTCGGGTTCTAATGGATAAAAAGTGGATTATTAAAAGTATAAGGTGGGTATGGGTATAAATACATTCAACCAAGGGAATTTAGACAGGTTTGGGTTATTATATTAACCTTATCTTTTAGTTTTTACTCTTAGTTAATTAGTTTGACATTTACCATGTCACTTTGTATTTTTATATTATATAGTTAATAAACATAATATATACATCCAAGATACCCCCAAGTGGTCCATTAATGAAACACCTATCATGATATAAGTCCTTTTTTCGAACCTTAGATTTTTAGGAATATAATATCAACTAATAATATAATATTTGTTTTAAAAACTCATTTATGTCAATTTTAACACTATTCAATAATTGATTTTTGTTAAAGTCATAAAAAATTTATTAATTCGCAAAAAAATCATTTAATCAATACTATAATGTCATATTATCCAATAAAATTCATGGATGTCATCAAAACATCCAAATTATATTTATTTTAATATTTATAATACAAATTATTTGATTCTTTCATTGATAAGGAAAAAACTACATTATTATTGTGTCATAAATAATATTAATTATTAAATGTCTAAAAATAATAAATAAAATTCCATTATGTAGGAAATCGTTTTATCTTTCTATTAAATATTTACAGTCGAAAATCCAACATATATAACCCTACGTAAAAAGTTTGTTTCTAAAAGATATATGCTTGTGTCATTTTTGTATTTATTTTAACTTAATTAATATAAAGTGTCCTTATCACTTACAGGTGGATCCATGGGGTCCCAAAATCGACCCAAAGATGCCCATGGTCTGACATGTATCAACCAATAAGGTTAAGACATGTTTTAGGGGAATTTATTATTATTATTATATTATTTTTGTACCCTTATTTACCGGATTTACCCTTTAACCATGGTAATTAAAATATTTACCGAAGTAATTATTCAAAATGTCTAAAAATAAAAGAAACCTATTTAAAAAATTTGGAAATCCTGATTCCACATATTTAATCCATTTTTTCAAATTCAAAACACAGAAGTGGAAGAAATTAATTTAAAATTAATTCCCGTTGTTAAAACAAAAAGCATGTTTTTAAGAGTAATAAATATCAAAGTATTGACATTTGTTTATGTCCGGTTTAATTGTGAAATTATGTCCAAGGACCAACATTGTATTAAATTATAAAAATATATTCTAAATATACATTAAAACCACTAAAATTCATAATTTATCTCTATTAATTATTTCGATTAAAAAAGTTGCTTTTAATTAAAATTTAGTAATTTTCACTATTCATCAAAATATAAAAGTTATCCGAAAAGTACCAAAATTTTACCCTAGGCTAATTTCGATATTCCAAATCCAAAAATGAAGTCCATTTTGAGAGATAAAATTTATAAAATTTCAAAAAGTGGGTATTACTATTCATAACAGCTACTTTGATTGGTCGTAGTGTGTTAGAATCTTGAAGTTGCGTACAACACACGCTACTGTATTATTCAAAGAGAATCATACCGTGGAAGTTTGGGGTGTTACATTCTCCCCTAATTCAATAAATTTCATCCTCACAATTTTTAAAATTGGGATTGGTAATATAATGTAATGTCCCACATCAGAAAAAGAGCCAATAGAACTATCACTTTAAAAGGAAGAAAGAGAAGTAAAAAGGTCTCTTGAGATAACCTATACTAGGATTCTATGTAGAAAAACATGGATATGGATGATAAAATAGGTGTCAAGTTCTGATGGAGAGGGATAGAAAACATGATCAGGATAATTTTAACAACAAGAATACCAAAAACTTGTGATGGGACAAACGGTCATTAGTTTCCTAGTAGGAAAAGTAAACAGAGAACATTTTTTTTGTTTTAAGATACATTACATAAAGACGAGGAATTCATTTCTGAGATTGACTATGAAAATAAAGAGATATTCTTACTTTTTAAGTATAGTTTCATTCTTTAATAAATTTCCCGAACTAACTCATTTTTTTAAACGATGAGTATTCAAGAAGACTTGGTCACACTGGAAGAGCTAGAATAAAATTATATAGAATCACATGATCCACGAAGGATAAAATATATATTTACCTTGTCTTTAGAGATTAACCAAAACCAAAACGGTTAGTACAAGATCTGATGATCCCCCAAAATGATATTCCTTTTGAGAAAGAAACACTAATCTAAATTTCTATAATCAATACCCCAAATTTAAATAAATACCTTTCAATAAACAATTGTCCTTTAAATCCTTCAATATAATCCAAACTAATATTGAAACCTAAAACTTAGAAGAATTAGGTTATGTAGTCTTCCATGTTAAATTGTATCTCTAAATGACATCAACTACTCTTAAAGTCACATACTTAAAAGTAATTAACCTAATCACATATTCTCTATTATAGGTTAATCATTTTCATAAATAACCCAAATCACTATAAATCCAGAATAAAAACATAGATAAAGATCCACCAATACTATTCAAATGAAACCCTATAGTATTCTATTTCCTTGAGAATATAGTGTTCCCAACAAAGCGAACATCTTCCAAAATAACATTTATCACTTAATCACCAAATCATTTTCCTATACTAAGGGTATTCATTTGATAAGAAATAAGAACCCATATCAAATTATTATTGATCAATAAAATCATTTAACTAAAAATAATTAGTCACACTAACTAGGGACTCCACGTAGTCCAGTGGTAGGCGATAAATCCCAATCGCACTTTGGTTGTGGGTTCGATTCCCACATCTTTGTCTGACGCGACAGGTTGTCACATAGTATGTGTGTTGTCCTTTTTCAAAAACTATATTTTATAACATTACCAAAATGAGATAAATTTCTCAAAATAACCATAACATAATTTTAACCAGAAATGTTATCTCATACCTTTCATTTTCATCCCAAAATATAATAACTTGTAATTTCCTGAAACCCAATGATCATATAAAACCAAATGGTTTTTTATAACTATATCCACAAAGGAAAAGATAAGACTTCCTCAAATATCATTCTCACATGGAAAACTACAGGGTTACAAATACTAGAGAAAATTATTCTAATGTAATCCCATTAATAAGGAGCACTAATACTTTTAAACATTTCTCCAACCATTTATTTCCACATAGCTTCTTCTTTGACAATGAAAATATCCTACAGAATATGGAATTCACTCGGTTAATGGCCATGTTCCCTACATTTACGGCAAATAACTGTAAATGGATTCTTGGGACAATTTTTATTTTCTTCCATAGTAGTCTTCATTTTTTCTCGGCAATTCTTCATTTTATGTCCTTCTTTCCAACACGTAAAGCATTTTGTTGTTCCATTGAGACACTTTCCTAGGTGTCTCCTTCCACATTTCCTACATGATGGAAATTTAGGATTCTTTTCTCCACGTTCTCCACTACTAGAGCTCTTATCATTCATCACATTTATCTTCTTTGTTGAGTCCGAGAGTTGGTTAATATATATGTTGTTGATCATATTTTTGGAAAACTGATTTGCCATGAACACGATATCATTTATGCCTATCAACATCCCATTTTGTTGTTCATTTCTACCACCGTTCCCACCTTGTACATCATTCTCAAAGTTACTATGACTTCCTTGGAATCCAGCTATTGACTAAAACCAGAAAGCTTTATGTGAGTAATAGTAGTCATAAAATCATTTAGAGAATATCATGACACCATATTTTCAATTTGAAACACCTTAGGATTAACCAAGGTCGTTTATTCTCATCTTATATTAAAATACTTCAAATTGTTTTGTAAAGAAAATGTAAATTATCCTAAGCATATCCCCCAGGAGTGTCGTAACCAAGAGTGTAGCAAGGCCTGTTGTCGTGCACCAGTGCCCGTTCAATTATAGCACAAAGAGGTTTTTTTGGGTTTTACCCCTAGGTACATCTTTTCCAGATCCACCTTTACCTGCTCGTATCTAGACAGGTATGTATTGCTTGGAAAACTCACAAAATATATACAATACCAAAATTCAAGGAAGTTATTCTATACTAATCCTCAAAGTCTATCTTAGGTCTATGTGCTCTAATAAGAGTTTATCTAAATCTAGTTTCCAATGTTTGTACTAAACCTCCTCTGATACCAACTGTAATGCCCCGACCCCAGTTACCTAGATTCGGTGCATTATTATATAACATTTTCATGATCACAAAAGATCAAGTCTCGAATGACCGAATAGTTTAGTAGCCTTGGAATAACTAGATACATTCGTCAAGTTTACATTACATCATAAAGTGAAAACTACAATGAAATCTTGTCTCCACACTCATATCCCATTATACTATCCCTGCAGGTCATTCATAAAATACTTCATCACATCCTGGGAAAAATAAAACATAGAAAGGGGTGAGCTCAAATGTCCAGTAAGGATAACAATATAGCAGAAACATTCATAAATAAGCATAAACATTTAAGGTAATGTATAACTAAAACAAAAGGCTTTTAAACATTAAATTCAGCATAATATGCCAAAAATAACATGAAATAACGCCATTTAATGTTTCACATGGATATTCTAATAGTCGAATAATCACATGCAATATCAATAACCACTTTTATAATGATGGAATGCATAATGCTAGACTATTATAACCACGTAGCCAAGGCCTCATGGAAAGACTACAAATAATATTTTATCAAGGCCTCGTGCGACGTCACTAGTTTGTCTCATGATACCTACCAATGCATCGAGGATCTAAAATGGGCTCCACCCATCACATACTATGTCCAATGAATTCCTCATATGAAAAGTTTAAAACACAATATAAACATTTGTATTAAAACTAGCATATGAAATGTCAATACTTTAACCACAAACCATGAATTGTATAAAACTAGCACATACACAGTCAAACATAACTCATTCGATACAATATGGAAGATTTTATTATATCAGATTAACCTCAATCGAGAATAATTAAGGATATTGACATAGATTAAAATAATCATCAAACTATTGAGAGAAATATCCCCCTTTTTCTTGAAAACATTTAAAAGTCACACTATTTTTCAAGAAGCCATTTAAAAATATATTTTTTGAATCAAAGTGACACATACCACATTGAAACTTATAAAATGAATTTCAATTTTAAAACATTAATTTCCATATAAATAAATCCTTAAAACCATTTTTAAAACATGAACATTAATGAGAAAGATTTAGAATAATAAATCTTTAAAACATTTTAAAATGATATTTTAGTTAGAGTTCCTAACCAAAAGAGAGACAATTGAATACAAATAATTGAGGTAATAAAATATTTTTAATATCATGAGAATAAAGTTATTCATGATATACTATGTCAATGTATATTATATACACCATATAAAAGTGATTTGGTGTATAACAATAAAGAAGTCTCAATGGAATGTAAATTGAGTTGAAATCTATAGTAAAGGTAGTATCCTTAGGCTAAGGATAAATCAAAGACATAATTATGTGTGAAAAATATAAATACACTCAATATGATTGGATATTTAGTGTAAAAAAATCAAAGGACATTCACACACATTCTTTTAAAAACAACACCAATGAATTATATGTTTAACTCAATAAATGGAGATTTAGTTAAAATCACCCTTATCAAGTTCATATCGATGACTTGAGAATTTATCAATGGAGTGATTATGTGTATCAAAAATATATCCACAGAAAGGGGAGTGGAAATTATGACATAAGCAAATAAATAGTGATTCCACACATAATCTTGCAGTAAAATAATCAATGAAGTAATCGTAAATCCGAATGAGTGGAAATTGAAATTTCAAATTCACTTATCGATTTGGTAACTTAAGAAACACACACCCAAGAAATAAGGATCATACAATGATGATTTAAATATCCATAAATTAAATTATATTAAACAATTAATACAATCATGGGTAGTACACACACCACATGCAATAAATAAGTGGTGAACAATGGAAATCTCACGGAATTAAAAGTGAGATAAGAAACCCCTTACTTTGTACTTTTTCCTTGGTCGATGGTAGGTTAACCTACTGTATAATGGTTAAATAATTTTTATTGAATTATATAAGGATCATATACATTAATATCATATATGATCTTTTAACATTACTTTGTTAATAATATTTTAGTATTATCATCGTCTCGGGTGTTAACTTACTCGTTTTATTTTATATGTTTTGTTACATAAGTTGTGTTTGTTATGGTTAGGTTGTTTATTATTCATATAAATAATGATATAAAGTTCTTAAAAAATATTTTTAGTCATCAAATGATAATTATACTTTAATGGATACAATGAGGAATGAATCTCATCGCGTTCGTGGAGACGGTAGTCCGTATGTACGCACGAGCGATAATATCATTCTTTTGATATTAAAATAATATATAATTGGATGGTATATCATATATAAAGAATAATTATAATGTTATATTTATTATTTACATGAATTACACATCATTATTATACTAATCCAAATAATAATGTATTGAATAACAATTACACCACGATATGGAGACGGTAGGCCGTACGTACGCACGTATGGTGACATGTCATTCAAAGGATGGATATAATCCTGAATATGGTAGTAACATATTTATAATAACATCACAGTATATAGAATATACTGGATTTATTATTTTATAATGGAAATAACAATGAATGAAGAAGTTGAAGAAGAAAGGAACTTAAAAGAGGGTGGTGAAAACATTACCTCTTCTTCAGGTTCTTCCTTTTGACTTGATCTAAAGGGCTCTTTAGGTTGGATTTATGATCAAACTAAGGACTCTAGGTTTAATTTAGGGAAGTTTAAAGAGTATTTGGGCATGGTTGTTCCGATCCAAAAGGCTTTTAATGTGTGAATTAGTGAGAAGGGGGAGTGCCCTTTTATAAGAGGGGTGAGGGGAACCTCTCGAAAAGCTAGAAATATTATTTTATAATAAATTCGTATTCAGTTTCTAATGGATCCAATGTGGATCATTAAAATTATACGATGTGTATGGGTTGAAATAATTTTATCCAATAGAATTTAGGTAGGTTTGTGTCATTATATTAACCTTATATTTTAGTTTAACTCTTAGTTAATTAGTTTGACATTTACCATGTCACTTTGAATTTTTATATTATATATTTAATAAACAAACTATATACTTACAAGAGACCCCCAAGTGGTCCATTAATGACACGAATATCAGGATATAATTCATTTGGACTACCCTTATATTTTTAGGAATAGAATATCAATTAATAATATAATATTTGTTTTAAAAACTGATTTATGTCAATTTTGACACTATTCAATAAATGATTTTTGTTAGAGACATAAAAAAATTATCAATCCGAAACAAATTAATTTAAGCAATCCTATAATGTCATATTGACTAATAAAATTAATTTATGTCGTCAAAACTTTCAAATTATATTTATTTTAACATTTATAATACCAATTATTTGATTATTTCATTGATCTGGAAAATACTGTATCATTACTGTGTCATAAATAATATTAACTATTAAATGTATAAAAATTATAAATAAAATACCATTATGTAGGAAATATTTTTATCTTTATAATTAATATTTATAGTCGAAAATATAACATATATAACCCTATGTAAAAATTGTCTTTCTTTAAGATATATGCTTGTGTCATTTTTGTATTTATTTTAACTTAATTAATATAAAGTGTCCTTATCACTTACAAGTGGATCCATGGGGTCCCAAAATCAACCCAAATATGCCCAAGGTTGGAAATGTATAAAACAATAAGGTTAGGACACGTTTTAGGGTAATTTATTATTATTATAATATTATTTTTTTACCCTCATTTACCGGATTTACCCTTTAACCATAGTAATTAAAATATTTACCGAAGTAATTATTCAAAATATCTAAAAATAAAAGTTACCTATTTACACAATTTGGACATCCTGATTCGAATTATGGAATCCATTTTTCCAAATTCAAAACACAGAAGTGAAAGAAATTAATTTAAAATTAATTGTCGTTGTTAAAACAAAAAGCGTGTTTTTAAGAGATAATAACTATCAAAAGATTGACACTTGTTTATGTTCAGTTTAATTGTGAAATTATGTACAATGACCAACATTGTATTAAAGGGAATAAATATATTCTAAATATACTTTAAAACCACTAAAATTCATAATTTATCACTATTAATTATTTTGATTAAAAAAGTTGTTTTTAATTAAAATTTAGTAATTTTCACTATTCATCAAAATATAAAAGTTATCCAAAAAAGTACCAAAATTTCACCCTAGAATAATTTTGATATTATGAATCCAAAAAGGAAGTCCATTTTGAGAGATAAAATTTATAATATTTCAAAAAGTGGGTATTACTATTCATAACGACTACTTTGATTGGTCGTAGTGTGTTAGAATCTTGACGTTGCGTATAACACACGCTACTATATTATTCAAAGAGAATCGTACCGTGGAAGCTTGGGGTGTTAAATTATAGTTTTCCTTTTTTCTTAAAAAAGTGTTGGCCCAAAAAAGGTGACAAATGAAGGAAATCATTATGAGAAACCTTGAACTCTAGAGGTCTTCTTTGATAGTCAACATATGATTTCTTCTTGCTCTACCCAGTCAGTAAAAGCCTCCAAGTCAACTGAACATTAGTCAATATCTCTATTATGAGAGTAGACCCAAAACGTACTGACTCAGCTTCCTCTAAATAATAAATAGTAAAATGACAAGGGATATCATAAAATTCCTCAATATGTGCCAACTAGATCGATTCATAGTAGTTTTTATTATATGAAAACATTATGAGTTATAAATTTTTATCAAATAAACCACAAAAATCCAAAACACATGCATATAGGATATCGTCATGAACCTCAATTTTCATCTAATACTGACTTCCAGTCTGAGGATGACAGTCCATACTTAGAAGAACCTATAATAACATATCCTTTTAAAGATCCTACTAAAAATTTGATGTGAAATAGTGATCAATCTCATAAAAGATACACCTCAAAACACCGTGAAACCTAAATATTTTAATAACATAAATATTAACTTCATCCTTAACTACGTAAGTCTTATAGAAAGGAAATATGTTAGAAAAATTCATTAGATGATCCCTGATCACCTGTACTACATTATTCTTGGAGGTTTTTCTTCGTAATCATGTCAAAAAATCCATAATGAGATTATTCCTTTTTCACGTAGGAATGGGATGGGGATATAATAGCCCACCTGGCCTCATATGCTTATCCTTCACCTATATATAGGTGAATCATAATGCCAAAATGATTATAACCTCCTTGTTTATTCCCGGAAACCATTAATTTCTAGAATATCACTATACCTCATTGAAAAAATAGAATTTACCACCCATCTATAGGCATGAAACACTCATCTACACCACATGTAAGCCCATAGAAACCCATAAGAATCCATGGAATTGAATAAATTTTTTCTATATGAAGACCATCTTGATGGTGTATCCTCATCATATTGGATTTCAATAAAAAATAATCCTACTAGATTAGACAACTGATTTATCATGATATAGTATAAAATAACTATCATAATTGATGTCAAACTAGGATCTAATAATCGCATCAACTCTTTACCATCTAAATTTATGTCTATAAAAAGTTAAATCATCTACTACTCATCACAAGAAACCTAAAATGCCACTTTTTTCATCTTCAAAATCAATGAATCAGCATCAAAATTTACCTTGATGGATTTATAAGACTAATCATATTCTAAAGACTGTAGATACTCAAAACACATTCTCTGTTAAAGGTTTTCCCCTGAACAGAAATGAGGTAATAGAGGCTCTTGTGTTTAGTGTAAAAAAATAATATCCCTTATAAGATAACATCTCCAATATCTCCTGGAATGTTCAATTAAATCTAACTCAATATTTTGTGTAGGGTAATTCCTCTCATGCGGTCTCATCATTTTAGACCCATAATCAACAACTTGATCCTCCTAAATAAAAAAAATCATGTATAACCACAGATGCATCACAGTACCTAATATATGCTTTACACAACACTAGAAAGTCTTGATGGGTATTGAGTTGAGCCAGACACTCCACTCCTAAAAATATTTCTCAAATGCATCTGAGCAAAAAAACATCACCACATTCTTGGTTTTCTTGGACATCGATGCTACCAAATAAGGGATGTCTTGGACAAAGCACATATAGATACTTATTAATACATAAACACTTTGAATCTAAAATACATTCATGTGTTTATCACAATATACCAATTTTTCTAACTTCTTTGGGTCCACTGACACACCTACCTATGAGATGAAATTTCATAATAAGTGTACATTAACAATAAATAAAATGGACTCTATTACATTTTCATAAAGATGATTTTCTATAAACATGTTCTTTATGAAATAAATATATTGTCCACGATTGTTTAATGATAGGAAGTACACTAATATTTCATAAAAACTGAATACAATATGGTCCAAAAAACAATAGAATGTTCATATTCATCAAGGCCATGAATACCATTAGTGCATTCATGAGACCAGTAAACATTTCTATGAACTCATACATGCATACTGACTCCTAAAAGAAGTCAGAGTTATGTATGTTAGTATCACCATAAAATAATGTCATCTTGATATCAAATAAATCTTAGTTAAAATCCAAGATCCACTCAACTGATCGAAGTGATCTTGAATTACTTGAATGAAATATTGGCTCTTGATCATTATTTGGTTCAACCTCTAAAAATCACCACAAAAGTGCATATTCCTATCATCCTTCTTGGAATAGAGAACTAGAGAACCCCATGGAGATGTACTAGGCTATATGAAACTTTTATATTCTACATATTCGAACAGAACAATCAACTCCTGATTCACTACTAGATTAATTTTATGAGGAGTAATAGAAACTAGTTATGCTCCTGGAACCAACTCAATCATGAAACTGATCTCCCACTTATGAAGTAATCCATAGAATTCATAGGTGATGTCATCCAGAAAATGGTTTACAACTTGTAGAATACAATCGGGATAAATACCACAATTATGTAGAGGAAGACTGGTTATATGATCCATGAGGAAATCTAATCTATAATGAATTGGTCTTACGAGACTTGCCTGAATATCCCTCTCACACTGGTTTGTATAGCTACCTCCATTTGGAGATTTAAAGGTAACCCACATTCAGTAATTATCAATATGAGAATGGTGTAAGACTAAGAAATGCATACCAAGAATCAAATAAAATCCTATCATTTATAGCACAAACAATTCCAAAAAATAAAATAAAACCACCAATCTCTAAAGAACATGCCTTGAATCATTTGATATTTTATGACTTTTCTCCATGCAGGGTATTTATGGTCATAACACTATCTAAAAATTCCAAAACCAATTCCAAAAAGATTAAAAAAAAATTAGTTTAAATGGAATATAATGCACCTCTATCAATAAAAACACAAGGAAGGGTAGATGATATAAGAAGCATACGTTTGGATGTAGAAGGTTTGGAATCCACACTGGCCTGAGTAGACTACATGACATGTAGTTGACTAGAACCTATACCATAGACTTTAGTCCAACATCCCTATGCTCTTTCCTCTTCATGAAATAACTACTCCTGCACTGGGGTACCGTGTCATGTACCTCGACCTGAATGTCCAGCAGAACTCTAGGTACCATTCTTCTAAGGAGTAGTTAAGTCCTACCCAAACATTGGAACCTATCATAATCCCATGAAATTGTAAATCCTTTTTAGGTTCCTTATCTGGTATAAATAATGACACTATGAATCATTGAATAGACCCTATGGACACATTTGGACCAACATTCCACACTAAAACAACTATAGTGGGGTAGGGTAATAATATGGTTTTCCACTTCCCTAACACATAAATCAACTTTTTCCTTGGTGAAAACATTCTTAACTCTGCTTCATTCCTCTAGAAGAAGATCTTCTTATTCACTATATTGAAATGCCATGTCTTCAGATCATAGACTCTCTCATGTTTCCTTACATAATTATTTATTGATTCATTACATCCTAAAAAATTCTCAGATAGATGAATTCCACTTGTGAGATGTTCTCATAAAAAATACCATCAAGAAATCTCCCTACTATAGAGATATAATCTGCTACTAATGATGGAACAAATCACTATAATATAGTGAATAACCTGACATTGTCTATTGATGACTTTCCCACCCGTGTCAAGTGAAATAAATTATGAGCCATCTCATCCATAAATCTTTCAATATATAAATGGCTCAAGAAAATAACCTCAAATTAGTTCCATGATTACTCGTTCAAATACCCATACTACTAAAGTATATCCATGAAATTCTTGGTAGGTTCATGGAGTATATATGAATCATGATTCAACATATTATAAGTGGGTTTCTAAAGATTCTAATGGATCTGATGGATTGAGTCAATTCAAAATTCAGCTACCTATGGGCCTCCATCCATAGTGAATGTAAGAGAATGGTGAAGATGAGACACTCTAATTAGTATATATATATCAAATTCATGGTATTAAAATTATCCTTTTAGATTAATCACATGACATAAATGAATCTTTAGTGATGCTGGAAAGCATATTAATCCCTTCAGGTATAGAAATGTTAGACTCAGCTTTATTAAGAGTGTTCTGATTTCCACTCTCCTACCCCTAATCTCAAAGATGAAGAAGATTTTTTTTCTCTACAGTACAAAAAACTATTTCAACATTGGTTGTGATAAGGATAACCTCAAAAATTGACAACAATAAAAGTCCACCCCTCTTGGTATCTTTAAACATGTCTTAAAAGAGATTTATCATAACATATAGGTTCTTTTCATTTCATTTATCAAACATAAAATGTATCTCATATCATAGTTAATAAAGTAAAATATATCACATGCAATAATTTAGTCCAAATCATGAACAATTCATACCCATATACAAACCTATATGCCTATCATAATGTATTAATACTCAAATCGTTCTATATCTTTACAGGAGTAAAAATATCAATAAATCATAACATAACAAAATATTTGAATCACTCATGGTGACATAACATCAACTATAACCAGTGAACATCGTGAACAATAATAAAATCCCTAGGAACTCAGATTTCCCCTGAACATTGGTTAGCTACTCCCATGCACAATTTCATTACAATGTCCCAAAACATCCTAGATTTTTTTACATTTACTAAATAGTAAAAATAGTAAATGAAAAAATTTCTACCCCTTAATACAACTTTTTAGCATCCCTTTATCTGGAACTCTCTCACTTTTCCTAAAAGGGATTGTTTTGTGGCCTCTAGCACAACTCATTGTATTCCAAAGGTTGCCGACATATAGTGGGGGTGTGATTAGTATATAATTTACCCCTGGTATTGAGTTACAAGATAATAAAAATTTAAAAAATATTAAAATATCAGAGCAACAGATAACAATGTAAAACATATATCAAATTACTTAGATGTAATAGGTAATCAAATAAAATAATAATAATAAATCATATAATGATAATTGAGATTTATCTAAATGTAAAGATGAAACCAATAAAAATAGTGTTATCTTAAAACATAATATAATCTACAAATATCCATGTCCCAAACCCCTTGGAACTCCCATATCTAAACTCCATCCCATCAAGAAATAAATAATTAGAAACATGTTCCCCTAACATTATCTAAACCTACATCTATGTAATTTTCTTGGGTTTAAAATGGCACCCAAATCTTGTGCGAGTAAAACTCTATAGGTTGAAACCACTACTTCTAACATAACCAATCTAATAATAAGTGCATGAAATAAAGTGAAAAATATGTATGTTAAATAATCCGTTAATATAACTCATAAATCAACATTCGTTGGTGCCTTTCTGGTGAATATATGAGAATTAGAAAAACTTTTCCAACCATTACAGTATATCTAAATAACCTACTTCGTTTCCATGTTGATATGTCTCTGAGAATGTAACACAACTATTCCTATCAAAAAAATATATCCAAATAAACTAATTTTTTCCCATGATAGTATGTCTCTAAGCATGAAACATAACCATTCCAACTACACAAATATATCCATGGAAAAAATCACACAACTATGAGCCAAAACCTCTGTGTATGAAATTTAGCATGGGATTGAAATGATATAACTCATTATAAGTATTATAGTATGTGACTAGGAAATTCTTCTCAATATAATAAATACAACATGGGATTGGGATTATCCCACTCAATATAAGAAATATAGTATGTGACTGGGTAGTGATCTTTCAATATAAGTATTATTGCATGGATCTAGGTAGAGTCCTCTCAATGTAATAATTTTAACATTATAATGTGTAGATCCTCCTTAGTATAGTAATTACACCATGGGATTAGGAATATCTCCCTTAATATAATCATTACAACATGGGACACGGTAGAGCCTGCTCAATATATTCATTAAAAAATGAATCATAACACATATCATATAAATTAGTATTTCCCAATGTCACATCATAATACTAAATGATTAATATTACATATTATCATTAGTCTTCAATTTTCATGTCTCATTTATCAATTGTGTCTTAAACTATTTACATACTATACATTTTAATATAAAAAACCATTTCCACATTGAATCTATATTAAGAAATATGATGAATTTCATTTCATGTAAAAAAAATTAAGCCATTAACCAATTTATATACCAATTCAGGGGTTCGATCTCCCAATGTGTATCCATAAGCCAGGTCTTAACCAATTGGATCCTAAATATTCCCATGAATCATCCAACTCATTATTATATTGATTGAACAACATGATATGTTGGTGAAATCAAGAAATTTAACATACAAAGAAATTAAAAATACTATATGGTTAGGTATTAGATTCCTCACCAATATCCCGAGATTTAACATTACTTGTAATCGGTAACACCAAGGAATGCAAAGGTGTTGAAGATCACAAGAATAAACAGGGATCCAAATTTTAATAATGACTTTCAAAGTCGACAATGAGACTCCAAAATAGCATTTAAATAATCTTAGGTCTGAGTGAGAGAGGATGCATTGAATGAAAAAAATAAAAAACATACATTCCTCCCCACATAAAACCACTTAGTCCCATGAATACATGTCATGTTATGCTTTACCCTCATGTATTTCCTTACTTTTGATTTATGCCAAAAAAAAGTCTCCTTCAATTTATATTTATCCAAATCAAAATTTACATGATGTCAATTAGTTTCACGACATGTTACCAATTCAGGAAGTAAACCAATTCACAAACTATTTTATAGACACCCTATCCTTTTACAAATATCATTACATGATTTTATTCCTAATTAAACACAAAATTTCAAGCTGAGGATCGTAAATTCTAATTCCTTGGAATACTAGGTACATAATCAAACATCATAAAAACAATTTAATATTTATTCTTCATAATGATACACTACGTTACATTGTGCTAAAAAATATTCATAGGAAAACCTAAGGATATCATGAACAAAGGGATGAGATAAAATCCCAATAAGGGATTAAGCATAAGAATAAAGCTTAAGCACATTGGTTAGTAAACATGACATAATGATATAAAAAGTAATATAACATAATTGAACATATGGAACCATACCATGTATAACATGGGATCATATAAACATGGAACCAAAGTAATGTGGCAAAAACATAAAACATGAATTTATCATGATTTAAGGCTCATTACACTTAGAGTTTTAGAATTCATTATTAACCACCAAGACCATTTCACATGGAAGCAGAAGTTAAGGCTAACCACCAGGACCGTTGCACACAGTAGCACAAGCCAAGGCTAACTGGAAAGACCATTGCACATAACATATCATGAGAATCAACTATACACAATGTATTCGAGTAATATCTGGGCACACCCATCATAAAATGTTCACGAATATTCTTTCCACATATATAATCTTACATAATCAATCATACGTACACAAAAGGGAACCCATGCAAAGAAATTGGGATCATAATCATGTCATGAAGATTAATTTAATGTTTGGATCATACATGTGCCCATGAAAGACAGAAATTACAAAATACATGGAAATTAATAAGGTAATATAGGTATATATCATGGTATGTTTGGTTGACCAAAAGTGATAACACATAAAAATAGTACTTAAGAAATTTTAGCATTAAATCATTTTAGTGAGGTTTTACAGAAAATACTAAGGAGAATTTAAAAATGAGAATGGAATGGTATTTTATATTAACCAGAAGTGAAAAGAATGATATTTTCAAAATAAAAATACTGATTTTATCAAATCAATTTTGGATTAAAATATATGGTTGAGTGCACATGAAATTGGTTAAAAATTTGAAAGTTCCCCTAAAACAGGTTTTATTATTGGAATGTATTGAGAAGGGAATCACATAAAAGCATGTATATCCCTGTAAGATAATGATTAATGGATCTTGATACATGATTTTCTACATATAAACAGAAGATATAATATTTACACAAAATTAATGTAGGATTTCATTTGGGTAAAAATAGAGCAAGAAAAACTCAGATGAATAATGGAGGTTCGGGTAGAATCCCTTACCTTAAATGTGATGGCCTTATGCACTTGATATTAATGACATGAATAATAAAATTAGGATCATTAATTAATAATTACAGAACTTATTTTATGTTTAATTGATTTATTATATCCTTTTTATGTTTATTCAAGTCCTTTTTGATGGGTTAAGTGGTTCAATTTCATTGTTCAGATCCTTTTGTTTCCTGATCGGTTTACTTATATACATGGATGGATAATCATGTAAAATGAAAATCATTTTCCAGAATATAAGATATATTTTATTATGGAACATCTAGATGGTTACATCGTTTTAAATTTCATTTGGTTACTTGGAGTGATGTTGAATCATTATATAAAACATCAGTGGTACCCTTTGGGATAATTGGCGGTTTTTTATCACCACAAACACATTTTGTTTTATAAATCAAAAACATGTTTAAAAAAAGATTACAGAACCATATATGAGACATAATACATATATTATAGTATGGTTCAACCATAAAAATGGTTTCATGATCATAACTGAAGACGATAATGGAAATGGAAAACCAATAATCCTTGAATGTGGTGAACTAACACATCTCAGATGGTTTTTTTACGACTAGTATAACTAAGGTTAAAGGATAAATGGTAATAAATTATTCCATTATCATTGATACATTACATTACAAATAAGTTAGTGTAGTTTTCATAAAATTTTGATGAGGAGTGGTAATGATTGAAAAGAAAACAAAGAAACAAATATGGAAAGTAAAAGAATTGAAAAGAGGAATTTACCTCTAAAATTAATCTTCCTTGAGAATCATTTAATGGGAGAGTACTTGTTATTTGGAAGATAAAAAGGGATTTTGGATGTGGGGGAGGGGTTTTGGGAGACATTTGAGTATAATTTAGGAATTTCACAAGGCTTGAGAGAGGGGAAGAGAAGAGGGGAGTGTGGGTGGTTTGTATATTGGAGGGGAGGAGGGTTTTCTTATTATTTTAATAATTAAATTATTATTTTTACATAAGAAAATAAATAGATATGATTACATGAAAAAAATAGTAATAAGTAAATTTTAGTTAGAACCAATTTCCATTTACACCATCCATAACTCATGCATGATGCAGATATTCAGGTTTTAGCACTTATCATAAATTATCTTATTTTACTATTCATAAAAAATTCATGTATTTCATAAAAATACCAAAACCTCACCCAAACCATTTTTTGATTTTTAGAATCCAAAATTGAACTCAATTTGGTGAAAATAATTTTACAAAAATGTGAAATTCAATTTTTATAGAAAATCACCCTTTACATAAAAAATACAAATTTTAAAATTATAACTGATTTTATAATACATTGAAAAATTAACTAAGGTCTCATAAAGTTATTCTACAATCAAAAGAAATAAAAACAACAATATAGGAGTATATTATATAAAAATACAATTTTTTATATTATTAAATTATTAATATATATTTAATAAAACCTTTTTGACTTATAAAAATACTAACACCCTCATGTTGTTACTTATAAGATGAATAAATTTTATTTATACTTTCATTTGTATGGTTACAATTTAAAAATACAATTTACTATTCATAAGGGTCATATTACTATTAATAATGGTAAAATTACTATTCATAAGCGTATATTACTTTTCCCCAAAATTAAATTTGTCTTATCGAACTCTTAACATATTACTAAGCGCAACCGTGTATGTCAGATATTTTATATTCAAATCACAGAGGTTAAAATTTTATTTTTAATGTTCACATAGTAATTAGTAGTTCATTATGTTATGATTTCATGTGATTATATGACATATCTATAAGAAAGTAATTTTCATTTATTAAACTTTGGGTAGTTGCATATTTTTTTGTGGAAGTTGCAAATCATAAAACATAAACATAATGGGTAATTGTCTTGTGAGCAATTTTCAGCCTAACTATTGTTAAAGATCCCGAACCACCACTGAAGGCATCCAAAATCAAAGAAAACCCTCAAAATACCATTTAATAAATTTGAACCTATACTCTATTATTTAAAAAAAACATAAATCCATTAATTTTAGGTCACTTTTCTGGACAAAGAATCTTTATATCTGAGAAAGGCTCGTCTTCAAAGAACCAATGTAAATTTAAAAGTGGGACATTCTAAGAAGAAAGAAAATATCATATATAGACACCTCATAGATGATTGAAAATGGTGTTTGATCTTTATAAGGAATGTTCTCAAATTTAATGTCCCTAAAATATCCATCTCACGTGAAAGAGATATAAAAATTGTGTATAGGGTAATCCTAAAAGGTTCCCTTAACAAAAAAGAAAATTAATAAAACTAAATATAGATCTACAAACCAATATAATATTTAATAATTAGTTTTATAAAAAATAAAAAATAATGTAAATAAAAGATAACTAAAAATAAATTTTATTTCCACCCATAAAGAATTTATTTTAATGTTATTATCTCGATATAGACCCTCATGATACCAAATACCAAAATTAAAAATTATAAATATTCAATTTTTTCATACTCTTACTTGATTGTCACTGAGTATAAATTGTGGTATGAATGATGTTTTATATTATGATATGATATCAATTATATATTTCCTGGTGAGTTTTATAATTAAATGAACATCATAAAGGGTTTGTCTAAATAGAATATTACCCAACCTTACAATATTAAGCATCATTTTTATTTAAATGTATTTTCGGGAAGATGAAATAAAAAAATTATGGTTTTAGTTATAACCATTGAATTCATAAAGTACGGTAAAATTGAATTTTAATTAAATAAAAATTTTGAAAAAATAAAAGTTTATAAATTGGGAGTTGGAATTAAATTTTATTACATTATACACAATTCTATGGAAAATTGATTCCTTTTAAAAAGATGTATCAACCAAAAATATTTCTAGTTTAGTAAAGAAAATTAATATAAACTGATAGGCTATTGTTTCACCTTGGGAATCACTAGTTAGATATCATGAAATATTTTCATTAAATCCCAATAAAATAGATTTAATAAATATTCCAAACTTTTCTTCATGTGAATATGGAAAATCTATTTCCTCATGAATTAAACATCATTTCACAATTAAATTATTTTCATTAGGTTCACATTTGACATAATAAAACCAACTAACTTATTGAGAATTGTTATAATCACTCACTTAATATAAATGGATATTTATTCTTATATAAATTCTCTTTATTTTTAAAGTTATTTTCTAGTTTTCATTCTCTACCAAAATAACTATGTTCTTTATTGTTTAAATGGGATCAATAAAGGTGATGGGAGTTTTATGTGTATGAGTTAATATTGAGTGATTATCATGGAAAATTGATTTAATAGGGTAAATGAATATTTCAATGTTAACCAAAACATCCTATGAGAAACCATAGAGTTTCAAAGACTACAGTCTAGAAGGTTTATAGTGACATATGTGGTTTAGAGATCCTTAAGACCTAATTATAAGTACATGACACATATAATGATGTTAAAAATAGATCCTAGATCATAAATTCCTATGAACACTCATTTTTAACAATTCTAACATTTATATAAGCTAAATTGGGGTCATTCAACTAAGGAGATTGGGTTATATTATTGGTGGTTCTCACACTATATAATATAAAGAAATGTTTTTTAAGTAATGATGTTATTATAAACATGTATAGCCATTAAATTAGTATAATTATACCTTTATGGGATGGATTTCACTGTGAAAATAAATGTTATTCCGAACCTGTGATATGATTTCACTTAATGTTTTACATGAATGGGTTGTTATTTCCATCACGTACCATGAGGGAATGAAGTAAAATGACGGATCATTTAGAGATATGTGGATACTATACATTTTCAGAATTTTTATCATATTATGAGTGTTTTTCTCTGGAATTATAATTTGGTGATGATCCCTAGTATGGTTTTGGATTAGTTTATTCATATTTTTCAATAGTTTTACAACTCTTTAGAATTTGTAGAGCTTTATGATTATTCATGTGAGTCTTGTTTATTAATAGACTCCCCCATTCTCATTTAGTATGTAATGGAATAATATGGTGTGGGTGCCTTACTAGTTTTAAATATATTAAATTACTAATTTTGGGAAAAAACTTAAGAATAATTTTTTTCTATTTTGATTCATAATTTCTAAATTAATGATTTTGAAATATATTAAAAATTGTGTTTAGTTGGTTTTTAATACCTAAGATATGTTGAGCCTATTGGATGGTTTTTTTCATAGGTTGATTAAATTTCTATAAAAGAGGATTGAACTACGATTATTGTGATTGAAACTAGTTTTGAGTTGTAATGCTTTTTTAGTAAAAGGGTTATAAACATGAAATTGAACAGGATATTATTATCCCAATAACCAAATAAGGGGTTCATTTTAAAATTAATTAAAAAAATTTAAGATCTAGGGACTATGATAATTTATATATGTGAAAACCATAGATATCCCCTAGATGATTATCCGTGAATGAATGAGTGGTTAGAAAACTATTAGATTTGCGGCCATTTTTAATCAAAAAATGTGGAAGCATTATTAGTAGTTTGACCATTATGCACTTTTATAATGCCTATCTCTTTAAAAATATAAAGAGGGATTCACTATTATCTGGGTGTCTTTCATCATCCCTAATATTATGTGTCCCAATATATTTTGGAGATTTTTATTGTAGAAAGCAATTCAATTTGTTAGGTTTTTTAGAAACACCTTCCAAATATTGATAATCATCAGTGATGGATTTTTTGAAGGAAGTATTATACATTATATTAGTGAATTTTTTATTTCCTTGAAATAAAAAAATAATAATCTAAATTTTACATGGAATTAGAATCCACAGTGAGGTATCATGTGTTGGTGGTCGTTAATTCATACCCAAAATCCATTACATTAATATTTTTATTTTTCAACAAAATTTTTAATAAATGTTCTTTGAGAAATATTTGTATGTTGGTTAATGTATTTTTTGTAAAGACCACAATTATATTTTTCCCAAGAATTAATGTACACTGGAATCATGTTTTTCAACATATTATTTATTATATACTTTATTAAAAATGGATGTATTTTATTTTGTATTATTCAATTTAATAAAGGGGAACATAGTCCTAATGATGTAATTGAACTCATTGACATATATTTAATTCATATAAGACTTCATCCCATAAAATGTGTGTCTTTCATAATAAATGGGGTTTGAAGATTTATTTTTCATGTCTTTAGGTGGTATATAAGATAGATTATATAGAATTTTACATGGATGGTGTGATGTTGTCATTTATTGTCTGATCCAACATATTAAACCAGTTAGGGACTTATTTAATTGGATTTCCAATTTAGATCCCATCCAATATCATGATTGAATTATCTCATTGAACCTTAATACAAATTTATACTTAGAAATCCATGATTAATTTTTAAATCTAATAGTTTATAACCCCTTGGTTTAATTGATTCTCTTACCATTAAATTATCAACCCTAAATAAGTTTTTAAATGTTCTTAGATGTAAAATTACACGCCTTAACCAAAATGAGTAATGAAAAGTGTCATTGGAGTGAGAATATAATGATAGTGTCTATCTTACATACTTTCATCCCTCATATGTTATTGAGATATTTATTTATGAAGTGGGAAACTACTTTGGTTGATTCTATTTTATAAATATAACATAGAATTAATATATATTTTTTATATTGATTAAATAAAGGTTATTTTCTTAGGATAGATAAGTTTTTTAAAAAACATCATCTCAAAAATTCAAGACAAATCCATCCAATTAGATAAAATTAACCCCATAAATCATTGATATAATCCCATGAAAATTCAATGACTAATCACTAATTCACACATAGAATAAATTTCATGAACACTCAAATAAATTTGACCATACTACTACTCAAAAAAAAATTAGAAAATACAATGAAGAAAATAATTTATCAAATTAATGTTTAAATTAAATAAATTATCATATGTTTTATAGAACATAAAAATAAATAAATTAGAGGTCCATGAAACTCTTTAAAATTATCATAGAATATGGTTATACTTCCATTAACATTATTATTTTATGGGAATGTGGTAATTTGACTAATAGATGAAAGATTAAATTAGATATATCAAAAACATAATGAACACCCCATCACTTTGGATTAAATGGATTCACACCATGAAATAAATTGTATCAGTGTATTTATAAAGAGTGAAATAATAAGTTTCAAGTGTAAATAATTTTCTTTAGAAAACTTTTGGGAATTAGATCAACTGACTTATGAATAACAGCAACACAATAATAATATTAGTATATAACAAAACAATGAATGAAATGTTATGAATGCTTATATTTTATTTCTAAAATCCCTATTAAATAGTTAATATGGAATATTTGGTCAAGAGTAAAGGTGTAAAAATCACCTAACTAGTTAATATAAGACCAAAGGTTGTGTAATGTTAGAGGAGAATTATTTTCCATCTTTTATGAGGCGACCTAATCAATAAATATACAAATATTACACCATTGGAGATTAATATTGAACATATTTTTCCATAATACATACTAGAGGAACATAATTTATTAGTGTCACTATAAGATTAGATAAATTATCATCTTACTTCAAGAAATATGTTAAACATCTCCTACATCAGTCTGTACACATATTACACTTTTTATACATACCCTAAATCAAACCTTTATTTATGACATATGGAATGGGAAAATAAGAAATAGTGAACTAATATGCTTAGTAAGGTTAAAAATAATATATTTCAATCAATAATAATTTGTGATAAAATATAAACATAACGGTATAAGAATGTGGCCATAAAAAATGATAACCATACCCAAAAATTACATGATCAACAGTTATAAATCATAGAATAAGGGTTTTTCCATAAAAATAGAAATTATTTATAAGTGTATGTAATGACCAATAATAATTCATAATCAATTATTACCTATGATAAGAATAATATATATGTTTTCGTAATAAAAAAATAATAGTAAATCACTTTATTAGTTGAGGATCAGAATCAATATAATCTTAGTAGATTGTGTTCACTCTCTGTTTCATCATATCATTAGTCAATTTTTACTACCAAGATTATATTATGTGATAATGTTAGCTATTGATCTAGTTTAACTCCCAATTCCAGACCATATTATATTATTAGATATCCATATTTATACAGTTTATTTTAGGGACATATAATATTAAACAACCCATAAAAAATGAAATCTAAGTATATATGTTCCAAAAGATCCTAAAAACTCAACATATTATTATATCATAACCCATAGAGAGAAAATAGTTTATATAATTATATAATTATTTAATCATACAATACCTCTTGTAAAATAAAAATGTTAATAATGGTGTAATCATAACTTAATTAAAACATGGGAATGAAATTAGTTTCATATATAATCCTCAAAAAAACGTCATAACAATCCATTCAGAGAAATAATGTGGATTGTATCATATGATAATATCTCACCTGAGGTATAAAAATCATTTTATGATTTGGAATAGATGAAAAATACTCTAAATTTACAGTCAACACATTCATTGATTTTTTTTTAAAATTATATATTTATCTTGAAAAAATTGAAATGAAAATTCACAGAATATTTAGAATGTGATTTTTTAAATAAACATTGAAATAATTAATTTAATATTAAATGTAATGATTTTTAATATTGGATAAAAAATTTATTCATACCATATATTTTAAAATATAATTTTCTTTTAATATGTTTTTGAACAGTCAAAATGATTGTTTGGAAAAATAATCTTTAAATAGATTGATATCAAAATGTAGTATATAAATTGACAGGTAATGAAAATAAAATTTTAGGAATATTTATAATATAAAAAATATTATTAAATAACTTTTTATGTTCATGTATATGGAATAAATGATTGATGAAAAAACTGGAAATATGGTTGAATTTTCATTAAGAAAATTACTCTATATGTTTTAGTACCTACTAGTAGTAAAATGTATTAATAAATTAAAATTTCAGTAATAAAATGGTGTGATGAAAATATATTTATTCTAATGGATACAATAAATATAATTTGTTAACACCCTATTATTTTAAAGGAACTATTTATTCACTAACATATACAACACGCACCTCTAGGAATAAACAAACCATCAAAACTATTATTTTAATATGAATATTATTACCTAGAAAATGAATTTATGGTAGTGAATAGGGTTGACCATATTATGGAAGTATGTATATAGGTTTTATTGAATTAATTTATTAATAGTAAATAATTTATGAATTATCAATAAGAACATCTTATTCTTAAAAAATACATTTTTTTAAAAATAAGTTTTAATTTGGATTTTTTGTGCGACAATTATAATTAATTTAGTCCAACTATAGAAATTTTATTTTAGAAAATAATTTTTTTGAAATAATAAAGGCCTATTTATTTTAGGGTGAGTTTATTATTATTTTGAAAAGATTAATTTTCCATTATATAGTGAAATTGACTGATTTTCAATGAAAAGAGTATTTTTGTTTCTAGTATTTACAAAAATTCACTAAAATTTAAAATTATTTAAAAGTTAAATTATTTATATAATATTATAAATAATTATAATTAAGTTCAGTAGAGTAAATTTTATAGTTAAATTTTGTATAAATTCAGTTTTATACATAAAAATGCATTATTTTGAAAAACTATTTTTCATTTCATTTTACATTTGAATAATAGATTAATTTATACAACTTCTTGAAATAGAATATTTAAACATGTATTGATTATTTTTAAATTTTAGGTCATAATTTTTTAAAAAGGTACCCTTTTTGTCACTCCAAATAGTGACAATAGTAAACAATTGTTAACTTAGTAAGGGTAAATAAGGTAATTGGGGTTAAAAATAATGTGATAAGGCAATAAAAACAAAAAAATATGAAATAATTTTATTTTATTAGTTCATGTAAAAAATATTCTTCAAACTACTAAAAATGATTTTTTTCTCACTTTTCTATTATTTTAATCATTATAATATTGAAGTGAGAGATAAAGAAAAAATATACCAGTATTCTTCTTTTAATATCTATAAGTTTTTTATAGTGATAAAAGAACCATATGTTCAATAATAAATTGTTATTTTAAATATAAAAGATTATTTATCATTATTTTTTTCCAATTTTTAGTTTTGTTAAAATTGCCTTAAATTTTTATGAAATGCAAACATGATGTTTATTTAAGTAATATAAAAATAAAACATATTATTAAAAATTTATTAAAAGCAACATATTGTAAATAAATTATTATGTTCTATTATTTTTGTAAATAATTGAAACATTTTTGTGATGTTTATAATGGTTGTATTTGAATTTATTTGATTTCATGTTTCATTAAATGTCAAACTAAGTAAAAAGTACCAAAAATGAAAATAATGATATTTTATAAAAATAAAATTTATTTAAATTCGTTATAATTATAAAAAAAATTATATTTTGAAACATGAAACATGTATGGATGAAATCATCAACCATAGTCCATTGATGGTTTGTATTCATTATATATAAACATTACTTGTAATGAATAGAAACAATATAGTTTTGGGTTTACTATATTTTATGACATTATAGTTTTTCATAATTATTTAATAATTTATTAAACACCATCCATGAAATGAAATAAATTTTTTATTAATATTAATTATTTTAATATTTTCTAATCACATTCTAAATCTATAAGTGGCTTCCCAAAGTTTAAAAAGAACATTTAATTCTTAAAAATATTTATTTTTTAAAACTTTATTTTTTCTTTCAAAAGTATTAAAAAATGGTGTTATATATGGTTCGATTATAATTGTAACGCCCCGACCCCAGTTACCCAGAGTCGGTGCATTAATTACATAACATTGTCATGATCACAATAAGATCAAATCTCGAAAGACCGATTGGTTTAGTAGCCTTGGAAATACTAGATATATTCATAAGTTTTACATTACATCATAAAATGAAAAACTACTACAACAACATAATGTCTCAATAGACCACACTATTATCCCCTCATAAAATCCCTGCAGGTCATTCATAATTTACTTCTTCACTTCCTGGGAAAAATAAAACATAGAAAAGGGGTGAGCTCAAATGCCCAGTAAGGATAACAATATAGCGGAAACTTTCATAAATAAGAATAAACATTTAAGGCAATGTATAACTAAAACAAAAGCCTTTTAAATATGAACTTTCAACATGGTATGGCATAAATAAAATGAAATAATGCCATTTACTTATTCACATGGATATTCTACTAATCGAATAATCACATGCAAAAATCAATAACCACTTTCATAATGTTGGAATGCATAATGCCAGACTATCATAACCACATAGCCAAGGCCTCGTGCCAAGACTACAAATAAGATTTTGTCAAGGCCTTGTGCCAAGACACTAGTTTGTCTCATGAGACCTACCGATGCATCGAGGAGCTATAGCGGGCTCCACCCGTCACTTATTAAGTCCAATGCATTCCCATATGAAAAGGATTAAACATAACATAAACATTCGTATTAAAACTAGCATACGAAATGTCAATAATTTCACCATAAACTATGAATGGTATAAAAATAGCACATACACAGTCAAACATATCACAAAACCTTCAATACAATATAGAAGTTTTGTATCATAATAAATCAACTTCGAATAATCTTAAAATCCATCAAAGGATGTTGACATAGATGAAATCAAAATTCTTTTTAAAGAAGTATCTCCTTTTATTTTGAAATCATTTAAGATCCATATAAAATAAAACATTTTCTTTGAAAATATTCTTATAAGCTTGTATGGAAAGCTTCGACGATTTTATAACGGCGGAAAATAACCGCACCCGCCGTATAAGTTAAAAAAAACATTCTTACCTCAATTCTGTCGAAAAGGTTAAAAAGGACCTTGTTTTGAAAACGACGGAAAGATTCCTTTATAAAACTCTTATAAAAAGTCAAACAAGGGTATAAATGACTTTAACCCATATTCTTGTAAATAGTAAAAATGTTTTGAAATACATTTTGAAGAAACATGGATGTGGATGATAACGAGATCCCAGTAGATTATTACGTATAAACAACCTCGGATAAAGAAGAGATTGTGAAATAACCCTTACCTTGTACTTTTCCTTTGTTGGGGTAGGTTAACCTCCTGTAAAATGGTGAAATAATTGTTATTAAATTATACAAGAATCATATACATTAATATGATATCATATATGATCTTTTAACATTGCTTTATTAATAATATCTTAGTATTATCGTCGTTTCAGGTGATAATCGATTCGTTCTTCTTAAATGTTTGGTTACGTAAGACATGTTTGTAATGGATAGATTAAATCTTATTCATAATCAGAATGATATTAACATTATTTTTAACCCTAAAATGAGAATAAGACTTGAATGGATACGATGGAGGATGGATCTCACCGCGTTTGTGGAGACGGTAGTTCGTACGTACGCACGAACGCTACTTCCATTTAATTTTTATTTTAAAAGAATTGAATCCAAATGATACATAGGTATATTACTATTCCAGTATAATATAATATTTTATATATGTTACTTAAGTTCATTAACACCATCCTTTATACGTTCCATGTGTGGTATGAACGAGTCATATCATTTTAAGGGGGCGGTAGTCCGCACTTCCTCAAATGAAATTATCGTATGTATATACAACATGAAACAAATAATGGTATGAAATAAAATGGAATTACAGAAGCTTATATATAAAATATATATCATTAATCTCATATTTAATTACAGTGCCATCATAATGGCCATCATGAGAGGCGGTAAGATGTATTTGAACAATCATCGTTTCGTGAGGCGTTAGTTTGCCATCCACAGAAACATTATGTTCATCATCCATTAGATGGAGTTGTGTGTATGTGTAGTTTGAATCCTTCTTATAACAACATCCTAGTATATTGTGGATACTGGTGTTGTTACAAAAGAAAGGAAATAAAAAGAGTTTGGGGGTTGGAGAAGCAAAATAAATGAAAATAATTCAAGAGAAATCGTTACCTTTAATCTAGGTAACTCACTTTGGTTGGAACCAAAGGACTTCTTGAAATGCTTTCTGCCTAAGGGGAAGCTTCAAGGAGGAGGAGAGGGATGTGGGGAGCTTAGTTGGGCAGAGTTTGGACGAGCCAAGTGGCTTGAGAGGTGTGAAGAAATGAGAAGGAGGAGTGCCCTTTTATAAGAGGGGTGAGGGGCACCTTTCGAAAAGCTAGAAATATTAATTTATAATAAATTCATATTCGGTTTCCAGTGGCTCCAAAGTTGATTATTCAAATGCTAAGGTGGGGATAGGTCGAAAACCACTCAACCAATAGAATTTAGACAGGTTTGGGTACTTATATTAACCTTATCTTTAAGTATTAACTCTAAGTTAATTAGTTTCACTTTTACAATGTCTCTTTGTATTTTTATATTATATGGTTAATAAACTTACAATATACATCCAATCGACCCCCAAGTGGTCCATTAATGATTAACCTATCATAATATAAGTCTCTTGGCAGAATCTTAGATTTTTAGGAATTTAATATCAATTAATAATATAATATTTGTTTTAAGAACTCTTTTATGTCAATTTTGACACTATTCAATAGTTGATTTTTGTGAAACTCATAACAGATTGATTACTTCGAACAAAGTCCATTAAATCAATCCTAATATATCATATTATCCTAGAAAATTAGTTTAATTCATTAAAAGTTTCATATTATATTTGTTTGGGTATTTATAATATCAATTATTTTAATTTTTCACTATTATAGTAATTACTGCATCATCATTGTGTCATAAATAAAATAAATTATTTAATGTCTAAAAATTATAAATAAAATATCATTATGTAGGAAATCTTTTTATCTTTCTAATTAATATTTATAATCTAAAATCCAACTTATATAACCCGATGTAACAATTGTTTTTCTAAAAGATATATGCTTGTGTCATTTTTGTATTCATTTTGACTTAATTAAAATAAAGTGTCATTATCACTTACAAGTGGATCCATGGGGTCCCAAAATTGACACAAGGATTCCCATGGTCGACCATGTATCAACCAATAGGGTTAAGACACGTTTTAGGGTAATTTAGTATTATTATAATATTATTTTTTTAACCCTTATTTACCGGATTTACCCTTTAACCATGGTAAATAAAATATTTACCGCAGTAATTATTCAAAATGTGTAAAAATAAAAGTTACCTATTTACACAATTTGAACATCCTGATTCCAAATATGGAATCCATTTTCCTAAATTCAAAACACAGAAGTGGCAGAAATTAATTTAAAATTAATTCCCGCTGTCAAAACAAAAAGCGTGTTTTTAAGAGATAATAACTATCAAAAGATTGACACTTGTTTATGTTCGGTTTAATTGTAAAATTATGTCCAATGATAAACATTAAATTGAATGGTAAAAATATATTCTAAATATACTTTAAAACCACTCAAATTCATAATTTATCACTATTAATTATTTTGATTAAAAAAGTTGTTTTTAATTAAAATTTAGAAATTTTCACTATTCATCAAAATATGAAAGTTATCCGAAATGTACCAAAATTTCACCCTAGGATAATTTTGATATTCTGAATCCAAAAATGAAGTCCATTTTGAAATATAAAATATATATAATTTCAAAAAGTAGTTATTACTATTCATAACGGCTAGTTTAATTGGTTGTTAGAACTCGATGTTGCGTACAACATACGCTATCACATTATTCAAAGAGAAGCGTACCGTAGAAGCTTGGGATGTTTCATTTTAAATTTTTGATGTCCCCATTTAGTCAAAAAGTTTAAAATATAGTATTTAAAAAGGGTTCACTATTATAGTTGATAAAAGTGCAATACTGAAAATGAATTTGTTCTTGCATTATATCTAAGAAACTCATAATATGGATTCTAAAATTATAAGGATTATATAAAGTTTAAAATTTAGTTAATACTATTCATAACCTTTTTTGAACGGCTTGTTTGGTGAGTCATGGTGCGCTTGAACTCGGTGTTGCGTGTAGTGCATGTTATTGAATTATTTTGAAGAAATAACACACTATGAAATCTTGGGGTGTTACATTCTCCCCTCCTTCAATAAATTGCGTCCTCGCAATTTGAAATTGTTCTTCGAAAATAAAAGGTTGAAAATAGAAAATATATTTGTGGGAAAACCCACATCGGAAATTGGTTTACTAAAATTTAGTCTTAATATGAGGAAAAGAGAAATGAAAGGGTCACCACCAAATTATGATCTCGATTAGGAGAACATTGGTGGCAATTAGAGACATATAATTGGAGGAAAAACGTAAATATTTATAGGTAGTGATTGAGGTCATCAATCACAAACAAGTATAAAATTGAGGTCTTTAAATTCATCAATCTATGATGAATTGAAATACCATCGGGTCAACAAAACATAGGGTATTAGGATAACACATTTTTGACGTTTCAAAATATCCTAGTTGAAATCCCACATCGAAAAATGAATTAATGAGGCCTCTATTTAAAATAAAGAGTCGAAAGTATGAAGATTACCGAAAATAACACATACTAGGGTTCCATGTAGGAAAATATGGATATGGAAGAAAAATCTAACCATCAATTATCTGATGGAGAGTGGTAGAGAACATGGCTATAAAAAGGCCAACAATCCCAAAGCCATAAATTAGTGATGATTTAAGGTACCATCTAGGAAAACATTTTTGTTCAAAGCTGCTTTTCTTAATATTGAGGAATTTATTTATGAGATTGGCTAAGATAATAAGGAGATATACTTACTTTATAATTAGAGTTTTATCCATTAATAAATTTCTACCACAAACTCATCTTTCATTCTAAAAGATAATAGAACGTAATTTTTTTTTCTATTTATACTATTCGTACAGGGTTCCAAAATAAATGAATTATAATTCATCTACCAGATCTTTTTAAAAAAAATACATTATTTAATTCAGGACATCTCGTGGGACAGTGGTAGGTGATACACCCTTGTCGCCCTTCGGTTGCGGGTTCAAGTCTCGCAGCCTTGCCGGACGCGACGTGTTGCCGCCCGACCTCCGGGTTGTCCTTTTATGGCAATCCAAAATAATCCAAACTAGAACTATCCAAAATACTTCTGTCTAAACTCACAGTCCAACATTTATAAGGAAGGTAAGCATAATATAGATCCTTTTTACCCCGTAATAGAATATGAATACCTTCATCATGTATTACCATATTCCTTATTGATTACATTCATGCTCCCTTATTCCATATAGAATGCTGGATATACTTCATTAATACAAAAATGTTTTAAACCCCAACAATGATGGAATATACAAATCATTAATCAGTTCCAAGGTAGTCAAGAATATCCAATATAATTTATCCAAAACAATCACATATTATTCCAAAATCACTACCTCAGTATCAGAACTATATTATGATTTATCATTCTCTCAACCATATATTTTCTAAAAATTTATCCTGCTATTGAGTCACTTTTCTTTGTTCCACACAATCTCAAGTCCTTAATGAAATAGTACTGCAGTACAATCCTTATATACTCCATAGTTATTATAACAAGTACATTGTTGATACAACACTCAATTGATATAATCAACATAATAACTCTAATCATTCTTCTTCATCTGTGGTAGTATCATAACTTGATTATTATCCAATAGCATCATTTGTGGAATAGTCTGATGACTGGGACATAGGTTCGCGTAGTGTCCAAACTCCTTGAAAATGAAGCATTGTACATTTGAAACCATTTTTCTTACCCTTGCAGTCATGTACTTTGTGCCCTTTTCCTCCACACTTATAACAAACTCCCATTCCTTTCAGGCAAGTTCCAGGGTGTTTCTTTCCACAGTTACCACATATGGGAAAATTCTTCTTTTCCCTCTTCCCTTTATCCATCTTTCTCTCTTCCATCCTTTTCTTCTCTTGCTTCCCTTCAAAGCCATAGGACTCAGTAAACTCTTTACTTATCTTATCAACACATGATATTATTTCTTCATATGATGATAATACATGGGAGACTATTTCTCTTATAAATTCTAGCTCAAGACCATGAAAGATATGATCCTTCCTTCTCTTTGAATCATGTGTATTTATGGAGTTCTCATTCCTTCTACTGGGCGCCATTTCTATACCATGGCATAAACTAGATCAGTGTATGAATCAAAACACATAATCCCATACTTATAAAACACTTAACATAAATTGAACTATTTATGGATATAATCCATAATCATAAAAATGTTTTCTTTGAGGAAGTATATACTCATAAACCCTTCATAATGATTTGTAAAGAAAATGAGAGTTATCCTAAGCATATCCACCGGGAGTGTCGTAACCAAGAGTGCAGCAAGGCCCGTTGTCGTGCACCAGTTCCCGTTCGAGTCTATCTCAAAGCGGTGTTTTCGGGTTTTACCCCTAGGTACATCTGTGCCAGAGCCGCCTCTACCTGCTCGTATCCAGACAGGGATGTATTGCTCGGAAAACTCACAAAATCTCTATAATACCAAAATTCTAGGAAGTTATTCTATACTAATCCTCAAAGTTCATCTTAGGTCTACGTGCTCTAATCAGAGTTTATCTAAATCTAGTTTCCAAGGTTTGTACTAAACTTCCTCTGATACCAACTGTAACGCCCCGACCCCAGTTACCCAGAGTCGGTGCATTAATTACATAACATTGGCATGATCACAATAAGATCAAATCTCGAAAGACCGATTGGTTTAGTAGCCTTGGAAATACTAGATATATTCATAAGTTTTACATTACATCATAAAATGAAAAACTACTACAACAACATAATGTCTCAATAGACCACACTATTATCCCCTCATAAACTCCCTGCAGGTCATTCATAATTTACTTCTTCACTTCCTGGGAAAAATAAAACATAGAAAAGGGGTGAGCTCAAATGCCCAGTAAGGATAACAATATAGCGGAAACTTTCATAAATAAGAATAAACATTTAAGGCAATGTATAACTAAAACAAAAGCCTTTTAAATATGAACTTTCAACATGGTATGGCATAAATAAAATGAAATAATGCCATTTACTTATTCACATGGATATTCTACTAATCGAATAATCACATGCAAAAATCAATAACCACTTTCATAATGTTGGAATGCATAATGCCAGACTATCATAACCACATATCCAAGGCCTCATGCCAAGACTACAAATAAGATTTTGTCAAGGCCTTGTGCCAAGACACTAGTTTGTCTCATGAGACCTACCGATGCATCGAGGAGCTATAGCGGGCTCCACCCGTCACTTATTAAGTCCAATGCATTCCCATATGAAAAGGATTAAACATAACATAAACATTCGTATTAAAACTAGCATACGAAATGTCAATAATTTCACCATAAACTATGAATGGTATAAAAATAGCACATACACAGTCAAACATATCACAAAACCTTCAATACAATATAGAAGTTTTGTATCATAATAAATCAACTTCGAATAATCTTAAAATCCATCAAAGGATGTTGACATAGATGAAATCAAAATTCTTTTTAAAGAAGTATCTCCTTTTATTTTGAAATCATTTAAGATCCATATAAAATAAAACATTTTCTTTGAAAATATTCTTATAAGCTTGTATGGAAAGCTTCGACGATTTTATAACGGCGGAAAATAACCGCACCCGCCGTATAAGTTAAAAAAAACATTCTTACCTCAATTCTGTCGAAAAGGTTAAAAAGGACCTTGTTTTGAAAACGACGGAAAGATTCCTTTATAAACCTCTTATAAAAAGTCAAACAAGGGTATAAATGACTTTAACCCATATTCATGTAAATAGTAAAAATGTTTTGAAATACATTTTGAAGAAACATGGATGTGGATGATAACGAGATCCCAGTAGATTATTACGTATAAACAACCTCGGATAAAGAAGAGATTGTGAAATAACCCTTACCTTGTACTTTTCCTTTGTTGGGGTAGGTTAACCTCCTGTATAATGGTGAAATAATTGTTATTAAATTATACAAGAATCATATACATTAATATGATATCATATATGATCTTTTAACATTGCTTTATTAATAATATCTTAGTATTATCGTCGTTTCAGGTGATAATCGATTCGTTCTTCTTAAATGTTTGGTTACGTAAGACATGTTTGTAATGGATAGATTAAATCTTATTCATAATCAGAATGATATTAACATTATTTTTAACCCTAAAATGAGAATAAGACTTGAATGGATACGATGGAGGATGGATCTCACCGCGTTCGTGGAGACGGTAGTTCGTACGTACGCACGAACGCTACTTCCATTTAATTTTTATTTTAAAAGAATTGAATCCAAATGATACATAGGTATATTACTATTCCAGTATAATATAATATTTTATATATGTTACTTAAGTTCATTAACACCATCCTTTATACGTTCCATGTGTGGTATGAACGAGTCATATCATTTTAAGGGGGCGGTAGTCCGCACTTCCTCAAATGAAATTATCGTATGTATATACAACATGAAACGAATAATGGTATGAAATAAAATGGAATTACAGAAGATTATATATAAAATATATATCATTAATCTCATATTTAATTACAGTGCCATCATAATGGCCATCATGAGAGGCGGTAAGATGTATTTGAACAATCATCGTTTCGTGAGGCGTTAGTTTGCCATCCACAGAAACATTATGTTCATCATCCATTAGATGGAGTTGTGTGTATGTGTAGTTTGAATCCTTCTTATAACAACATCCTAGTATATTGTGGATACTGGTGTTGTTACAAAAGAAAGGAAATAAAAAGAGTTTGGGGGTTGGAGAAGCAAAATAAATGAAAATAATTCAAGAGAAATCGTTACCTTTAATCTAGGTAACTCACTTTGGTTGGAACCAAAGGACTTCTTGAAATGCTTTCTGCCTAAGGGGAAGCTTCAAGGAGGAGGAGAGGGATGTGGGGAGCTTAGTTGGGCAGAGTTTGGACGAGCCAAGTGGCTTGAGAGGTGTGAAGAAATGAGAAGGAGGAGTGCCCTTTTATAAGAGGGGTGAGGGGCACCTTTGGAAAAGCTAGAAATATTAATTTATAATAAATTCATATTCGGTTTCCAGTGGCTCCAAAGTTGATTATTCAAAGGCTAAGGTTGGGATAGGTCTAAAACCACTCAACCAATAGAATTTAGACAGGTTTGGGTACTTATATTAACCTTATCTTTAAGTATTAACTCTAAGTTAATTAGTTTCACTTTTACAATGTCTCTTTTTATTTTTATATTATATGGTTAATAAACTTACTATATACATCCAATCGACCCCCAAGTGGTCCTTTAATGATTAACCTATCATAATATAAGTCTCTTGGCCGAACCTTAGATTTTTAGGAATTTAATATCAATTAATAATATAATATTTGTTTTAAGAACTCTTTTATGTCAATTTTGACACTATTCAATAGTTGATTTTTGTGAAACTCATAACAGATTGATTACTTCGAACAAAGTCCATTAAATCAATCCTAATATATCATATTATCCTAGAAAATTAGTTTAATTCATTAAAAGTTTCATATTATATTTGTTTGGGTATTTATAATATCAATTATTTTAATTTTTCACTATTATAGTAATTACTGCATCATCATTGTGTCATAAATAAAATAACTTATTTAATGTCTAAAAATTATAAATAAAATATCATTATGTAGGAAATCTTTTTATCTTTCTAATGAATATTTATAATCTAAAATCCAACTTATATAACCCGATGTAACAATTGTTTTGCTAAAAGATATATGCTTGTGTCATTTTTGTATTCATTTTGACTTAATTAAAATAAAGTGTCATTATCACTTACAAGTGGATCCATGGGGTCCCAAAATTGACACAAGGATGCCCATGGTCGACCATGTATCAACCAATAGGGTTAAGACACGTTTTAGGGTAATTTAGTATTATTATAATATTATTTTTTTAACCCTTATTTACCGGATTTACCCTTTAACCATGGTAAATAAAATATTTACCGCAGTAATTATTCAAAATGTGTAAAAATAAAAGTTACCTATTTACACAATTTTAACATCCTGATTCCAAATATGGAATCCATTTTCCTAAATTCAAAACACATAAGTGGCAGAAATTAATTTAAAATTAATTCCCGCTGTCAAAACAAAAAGCGTGTTTTTAAGAGATAATAAGTATCAAAAGATTGACACTTGTTTATGTTCGGTTTAATTGTAAAATTATGTCCAATGATAAACATTAAATTGAATGGTAAAAATATATTCTAAATATACTTTAAAACCACTCAAATTCATAATTTATCACTATTAATTATTTTGATTAAAAAAGTTGTTTTTAATTAAAATTTAGAAATTTTCACTATTCATCAAAATATGAAAGTTATCCGAAATGTACCAAAATTTCACCCTAGGATAATTTTGATATTCTGAATCCAAAAATGAAGTCCATTTTGAAATATAAAATATATATAATTTCAAAAAGTAGTTATTACTATTCATAACGGCTAGTTTAATTGGTTGTTAGAACTCGATGTTGCGTACAACATACGCTATCACATTATTCAAAGAGAAGCGTACCGTAGAAGCTTGGGATGTTTCATTTTAAATTTTTGATGTCCCCATTTAGTCAAAAAGTTTAAAATATAGTATTTAAAAAGGGTTCACTATTATAGTTGATAAAAGTGCAATACTGAAAATGAATTTGTTCTTGCATTATATCTAAGAAACTCATAATATGGATTCTAAAATTATAAGGATTATATAAAGTTTAAAATTTAGTTAATACTATTCATAACCTTTTTTGAACGGCTTGTTTGGTGAGTCATGGTGCGCTTGAACTCGGTGTTGCGTGTAGTGCATGTTATTGAATTATTTTGAAGAAATAACACACTATGAAATCTTGGGGTGTTACATTCTCCCCTCCTTCAATAAATTGCGTCCTCGCAATTTGAAATTGTTCTTCGAAAATAAAAGGTTGAAAATAGAAAATATATTTGTGGGAAAACCCACATCAGAAATTGGTTTACTAAAATTTAGTCTTAATATGAGGAAAAGAGAAATGAAAGGGTCACCACCAAATTATGATCTCGATTAGGAGAACATTGGTGGCAATTAGAGACATATAATTGGAGGAAAAACGTAAATATTTATAGGTAGTGATTGAGGTCATCAATCACAAACAAGTATAAAATTGAGGTCTTTAAATTCATCAATCTATGATGAATTGAAATACCATCGGTTCAACAAAACATAGGGTATTAGGATAACACATTTTTGACGTTTCAAAATATCCTAGTTGAAATCCCACATCGAAAAATGAATTAATGAGGCCTCTATTTAAAATAAAGAGTCGAAAGTATGAAGATTACCGAAAATAACACATACTAGGGTTCCATGTAGGAAAATATGGATATGGAAGAAAAATCTAACCATCAATTATCTGATGGAGAGTGGTAGAGAACATGGCTATAAAAAGGCCAACAATCCCAAAGCCATAAATTAGTGATGATTTAAGGTACCATCTAGGAAAACATTTTTGTTCAAAGCTGCTTTTCTTAATATTGAGGAATTTATTTATGAGATTGGCTAAGATAATAAGGAGATATACTTACTTTATAATTAGAGTTTTATCCATTAATAAATTTCTACCACAAACTCATCTTTCATTCTAAAAGATAATAGAACGTAATTTTTTTTTCTATTTATACTATTCGTACAGGGTTCCAAAATAAATGAATTATAATTCATCTACCAGATCTTTTAAAAAAAAATACATTATTTAATTCAGGACATCTCGTGGGACAGTGGTAGGTGATACACCCTTGTCGCCCTTCGGTTGCGGGTTCAAGTCTCGCAGCCTTGCCGGACGCGACGGGTTGCCGCCCGACCTCCGGGTTGTCCTTTTATGGCAATCCAAAATAATCCAAACTAGAACTATCCAAAATACTTCTGTCTAAACTCACAGTCCAACATTTATCAGGAAGGTAAACATAATATAGATCCTTTTTACCCCGTAATAGAATATGAATACCTTCATCATGTATTACCATATTCCTTATTGATTACATTCATGCTCCCTTATTCCATATAGAATGCTGGATATACTTCATTAATACAAAAATGTTTTAAACCCCAACAATGATGGAATATACAAATCATTAATCAGTTCCAAGGTAGTCAAGAATATCCAATATAATTTATCCAAAACAATCACATATTATTCCAAAATCACTACCTCAGTATCAGAACTATATTATGATTTATCATTCTCTCAACCATATATTTTCTAAAAATTTATCCTGCTATTGAGTCACTTTTCTTTTTTCCACACAATCTCAAGTCGTTAATGAAATATTACTACAGTACAATCCTTATATACTCCATAGTTATTATAACAAGTACATTGTTGATACAACACTCAATTGATATAATCAACATAATAACTCTAATCATTCTTCTTCATCCGTGGTAGTATCATAACTTGATTATTATCCAATAGCATCATTTGTGGCATAGTCTGATGACTGGGACATAGGTTCGCGTAGTGTCCAAACTCCTTGCAAATGAAGCATTGTACATTTGAAACCATTTTCTTACCCTTGCAGTCATGTACTTTGTGCCCTTTTCCTCCACACTTATAACAAACTCCCATTCCTTTCAGGCAAGTTCCAGGGTGTTTCTTTCCACAGTTACCACATATGGGAAAATTCTTCTTTTCCCTCTTGCCTTTATCCATCTTTCTCTCTTCCATCCTTTTCTTCTCTTGCTTCCCTTCAAAGCCATAGGACTCAGTAAACTCTTTACTTATCTTATCAACACATGATATTATTTCTTCATATGATGATAATACATGGGAGACTATTTCTCTTATAAATTCTAGCTCAAGACCATGAAAGATATGATCCTTCCTTCTCTTTGAATCATGTGTATTTCTGGAGTTCTCATTCCTTCTACTAGGCGCCATTTCTATACCATGGCATAAACTAGATCAGTTTATGAATCAAAACACATAATCCCATACTTATAAAACACTTAACATAAATTGAACTATTTATGGATATAATCCATAATCATAAAAATGTTTTCTTTGAGGAAGTATATACTCATAAACCCTTCATAATGATTTGTAAAGAAAATGAGAGTTATCCTAAGCATATCCCCCGGGAGTGTCGTAACCAAGAGTGCAGCAAGGCCCGTTGTCGTGCACCAGTTCCCGTTCGAGTCTAGCTCAAAGCGGTGTTTTCGGGTTTTACCCCTAGGTACATCTGTACCAGAGCCGCCTCTACCTGCTCGTATCCAGACAGGGATGTATTGCTCGGAAAACTCACAAAATCTCTATAATACCAAAATTCTAGGAAGTTATTCTATACTAATCCTCAAAGTTCATCTTAGGTCTACGTGCTCTAATCAGAGTTTATCTAAATCTAGTTTCCAAGGTTTGTACTAAACTTCCTCTGATACCAACTGTAACGCCCCGACCCCAGTTACCCAGAGTCGATGCATTAATTACATAACATTGGCATGATCACAATAAGATCAAATCTCGAAAGACCGATTGGTTTAGTAGCCTTGGAAATACTAGATATATTCATAAGTTTTACATTACATCATAAAATGAAAAACTACTACAACAACATAATGTCTCAATAGACCACACTATTATCCCCTCATAAAATCCCTGCAGGTCATTCATAATTTACTTCTTCACTTCCTGGGAAAAATAAAACATAGAAAAGGGGTGAGCTCAAATGCCCAGTAAGGATAACAATATAGCGGAAACTTTCATAAATAAGAATAAACATTTAAGGCAATGTATAACTAAAACAAAATCCTTTTAAATATTAACTTTCAACATGGTATGGCATAAATAAAATGAAATAATGCCATTTACTTATTCACATGGATATTCTACTAATCGAATAATCACATGCAAAAATCAATAACCACTTTCATAATGTTGGAATGCATAATGCCAGACTATCATAACCACATAGCCAAGGCCTCGTGCCAAGACTACAAATAAGATTTTGTCAAGGCCTTGTGCCAAGACACTAGTTTGTCTCATGAGACCTACCGATGCATCGAGGAGCTATAGCGGGCTCCACCCGTCACTTATTAAGTCCAATGCATTACCATATGAAAAGGATTAAACATAACATAAACATTCGTATTAAAACTAGCATACGAAATGTCAATAATTTCACCATAAACTATGAATGGTATAAAAATAGCACATACACAGTCAAACATATCACAAAACCTTCAATACAATATAGAAGTTTTGTATCATAATAAATCAACTTCGAATAATCTTAAAATCCATCAAAGGATGTTGACATAGATGAAATCAAAATTCTTTTTAAAGAAGTATCTCCTTTTATTTTGAAATCATTTAAGATCCATATAAAATAAAACATTTTCTTTGAAAATATTCTTATAAGCTTGTATGGAAAGCTTCGACGATTTTATAACGGCGGAAAATAACCGCACCCGCCGTATAAGTTAAAAAAAACATTCTTACCTCAATTCTGTCGAAAAGGTTAAAAAGGACCTTGTTTTGAAAACGACGGAAAGATTCCTTTATAAACCTCTTATAAAAAGTCAAACAAGGGTATAAATGACTTTAACCCATATTCTTGTAAATAGTAAAAATGTTTTGAAATACATTTTGAAGAAACATGGATGTGGATGATAACGAGATCCCAGTAGATTATTACGTATAAACAACCTCGGATAAAGAAGAGATTGTGAAATAACCCTTACCTTGTACTTTTCCTTTGTTGGGGTACGTTAACCTCCTGTATAATGGTGAAATAATTGTTATTAAATTATACAAGAATCATATACATTAATATGATATCATATATGATCTTTTAACATTGCTTTATTAATAATATCTTAGTATTATCGTCGTTTCAGGTGATAATCGATTCGTTCTTCTTAAATGTTTGGTTATGTAAGACATGTTTGTAATGGATAGATTAAATCTTATTCATAATCAGAATGATATTAACATTATTTTTAACCCTAAAATGAGAATAATACTTGAATGGATACGATGGAGGATGGATCTCACCGTGTTCGTGGAGACGGTAGTTCGTACGTACGCACGAACGCTACTTCCATTTAATTTTTATTTTAAAAGAATTGAATCCAAATGATACATAGGTATATTACTATTCCAGTATAATATAATATTTTATATATGTTACTTAAGTTCATTAACACCATCCTTTATACGTTCCATGTGTGGTATGAACGAGTCATACCATTTTAAGGGGGCGGTAGTCCGCACTTCCTCAAATGAAATTATCGTATGTATATACAACATGAAACGAATAATGGTATGAAATAAAATGGAATTACAGAAGCTTATATATAAAATATATATCATTAATCTCATATTTAATTACAGTGCCATCATAATGGCCATCATGAGAGGCGGTAAGATGTATTTGAACAATCATCGTTTCGTGAGGCGTTAGTTTGCCATCCACAGAAACATTATGTTCATCATCCATTAGATGGAGTTGTGTGTATGTGTAGTTTTAATCCTTCTTATAACAACATCCTAGTATATAGTGGATACTGGTGTTGTTACAAAAGAAAGGAAATAAAAAGAGTTTGGGGGTTGGAGAAGCAAAATAAATGAAAATAATTCAAGAGAAATCGTTACCTTTAATCTAGGTAACTCACTTTGGTTGGAACCAAAGGACTTCTTGAAATGCTTTCTGCCTAAGGGGAAGCTTCAAGGAGGAGGAGAGGGATGTGGGGAGCTTAGTTGGGCAGAGTTTGGACGAGCCAAGTGGCTTGAGAGGTGTGAAGAAATGAGAAGGAGGAGTGCCCTTTTATAAGAGGGGTGAGGGGCACCTTTGGAAAAGCTAGAAATATTAATTTATAATAAATTCATATTCGGTTTCCAGTGGCTCCAAAGTTTATTATTCAAAGGCTAAGGTGAGGATAGGTCGAAAACCACTCAACCAATAGAATTTAGACAGGTTTGGGTACTTATATTAACCTTATCTTTAAGTATTAACTCTAAGTTAATTAGTTTCACTTTTACAATGTCTCTTTGTATTTTTATATTATATGGTTAATAAACTTACTATATACATCCAATCGACCCCCAAGTGGTCCATTAATGATTAACCTATCATTATATAAGTCTCTTGGCCAAACCTTAGATTTTTAGGAATTTAATATCAATTAATAATATAATATTTGTTTTAAGAACTCTTTTATGTCAATTTTGACACTATTCAATAGTTGATTTTTGTGAAACTCATAACAGATTGATTACTTCGAACAAAGTCAATTAAATCAATCCTAATATATCGTATTATCCTATAAAATTAGTTTAATTCATTAAAAGTTTCATATTATATTTGTTTGGGTATTTATAATATCAATTATTTTAATTTTTCACTATTATAGTAATTACTGCATCATCATTGTGTCATAAATAAAATAAATTATTTAATGTCTAAAAATTATAAATAAACTATCATTATGTAGGAAATCTTGTTATCTTTCTAATGAATATTTATAATCTAAAATCCAACTTATATAACCCTATGTAACAATTGTTTTGCTAAAAGATATATGCTTGTGTCATTTTTGTATTCATTTTGACTTAATTAAAATAAAGTGTCATTATCACTTACAAGTGGATCCATGGGGTCCCAAAATTGACACAAGGATGCCCATGGTCGACCATGTATCAACCAATAGGGTTAAGACACGTTTTAGGGTAATTTAGTATTATTATAATATTATTTTTTTAACCCTTATTTACCGGATTTACCCTTTAACCATGGTAAATAAAATATTTACCGCAGTAATTATTCAAAATGTGTAAAAATAAAAGTTACCTATTTTCACAATTTGAACATCCTGATTCCAAATATGGAATCCATTTTCCTAAATTCAAAACACAGAAGTGGCAGAAATTAATTTAAAATTAATTCCCGCTGTCAAAACAAAAAGCGTGTTTTTAAGAGATAATAACTATCAAAAGATTGACACTTGTTTATGTTCGGTTTAATTGTAAAATTATGTCCAATGATAAACATTAAATTGAATGGTAAAAATATATTCTAAATATACTTTAAAACCACTCAAATTCATAATTTATCACTATTAATTATTTTGATTAAAAAAGTTGTTTTTAATTAAAATTTAGAAATTTTCACTATTCATCAAAATATGAAAGTTATCCGAAATGTACCAAAATTTCACCCTAGGCTAATTTTGATATTCTGAATCCAAAAATGAAGTCCATTTTGAAATATAAAATATATATAATTTCAAAAAGTAGTTATTACTATTCATAACGGCTAGTTTAATTGGTTGTTAGAACTCGATGTTGCGTACAACATACGCTATCACATTATTCAAAGAGAAGCGTACCGTAGAAGCTTGGGATGTTTCATTTTAAATTTTTGATGTCCCCATTTAGTCAAAAAGTTTAAAATATAGTATTTAAAAAGGGTTCACTATTATAGTTGATAAAAGTGCAATACTGAAAATGAATTTGTCCTTGCATTATATCTAAGAAACTCATAATATGGATTCTAAAATTATAAGGATTATATAAAGTTTAAAATTTAGTTAATACTATTCATAACCTTTTTTGAACGGCTTGTTTGGTGAGTCATGGTGCGCTTGAACTCGGTGTTGCGTGTAGTGCATGTTATTGAATTATTTTGAAGAAATAACACACTATGAAATCTTGGGGTGTTACAATAATATCATAAAATGATACCAAATATCTAAAACAATGAAAAAAAACAATTAGTAATCCATTGGTTTTGAATTATCCACACCCTAGACATCAAATTCCTATATTTGAAAATTATTAAACAAATCCCTCAAATTTTCTTGCAAATACCAATCCATTTCACCATTGAACTACCCTAACAATCCCTATTAGATAAAATTATGGTGATTTTTCCTCCCATAGTGTCCCCTAAGGTTTTTTCAAGAACCCAAGATTCCATCCTCTAGTTTTAGGAACAACTCTTCAAGGTAAGGGAAATCTCCACATCACTTTTCCATTCAAGTTGCCTTTGTTTGTGGTATCTTTTCCAATTTCCAAAATAAAATCTTCATTAGATTTGTTTCATCCCATTATATTAATTTGAGTCTTTTATGAATTTTAGACAATTTTCCTCACTCATTTTACTCTTTTTTAAAACCATGTATTATACCTATCATGCAGCCAAATTTACATCTTAAATTTCCCTCTTCTACATGAGAAATTATATTTTACTTTTTATTTGAATATTAAATGATCTATTTTTTAAAAGGTATTTAAATATATTTAAAAATGATTTTTATTTGGGTATTTATAAATATAAGTCCCACATTTCCATTTCATACTTAAAAATGGCATAATGATATGACTTTACGCTCTTTTATAAGCCAAGATTTAGATAAGAAATATGTTCCGTATCGACTATGATTTATTAATGAAATGATTTATTACAATCTATGTGGGTCACATAAAATTAATACACCTTAATTATTAACCCTAATAACATTCTAATTCATCGAGAAAATGACATAATATCTAGAGATGGCACGTTTTAGGATACCATAGTGAATTATCTTGGTAATTTATATTTATGTGACCTTCATGAAAAAACATGGTGATATTCTTATGAATGTATCATTTAAATTTTGTAACCACATTTCCATGGTATTATATATTCTATGATTATTATTCATTTTCATTATTTATTTTTATGCCTCATGATTTTATTGATATGTCTTATAACCACATAATTTTGTCTCCCTTGATTATTCCCATACATGGTATCATTCTCATTCCATTCATTTGATATATGTCTTCAATATATGAGATGTAATAAAATTAACTTAGGGTGAACCCATGAATATATCATTCAAGTGTATTATAGAATAATTCTTTATTTATTCATGCATTATATACCTTATTTCCACTAAACTAAAATTTAAAAGATCCTCTATTTGTAGCATGTAATGAAAGGTTATCTAATTAATAAAGAAGGATTCAATAGTTTGTATCAAAGTATTATTTAGTAATTCATGAAAATAATGACTTAAAAACATTAATAATAACTATAGATACAATTTTTAATATAGGAAACCTTAATTTTATTTCGGTAAATATTAACTAACTAGTTTATAAAGAAATACATCACGTCCTGGATACTAAAAGTGGATATAGGTCTAGAACAGATGTGAACAGGGTTAATACCTGAAATTTCCAAATTAATCTAGAATTTATTGGGAACTAGGGCATAACAATTGGCCTTCGTGCACACCTAGTTTGACACTACTATGGGAAATGTTTCATTAGTCACATGCTTATTATGAACCATTAAGAAATGTATATTGAAAATGTAATTTTTATTTCATGAGATTAATAAAATATTTAATAATGATGACTTAAAATATAGACTCCCTTTATAAATATATAATTTTTAAAACTAACACATTTCTCATTAAGGATTTATTATTTTAGAAAAAATGTTGAAAATATGTCATATTAGGTAAATGATGAGTGAAACAGATGATTAACTAGTGGCCTTTTGATGTAAGATGGAATGGAAAAAATCATGAGGATGATAAATCAAGTAACTATAGTAATGAAAAATATAATGATTCTTGTAATGATATTAGATTCACTCCAATGGGAATAACTTCATATTTAGTGATTTATTCGTCAACAAAAACCATCTTTTGGTGGATCTATCAACCCATTGAATTCTGAAATATGGGTAATCATCATAGAAAAGATATTTTCTGTAATCCATTATTCAAAATAAGATAAAGAACACTTTTTAATATACCACTTTGAAGAAAATTTTTTTTAGTTGTATACATTGATTAAAAACATTAAGGTAAGAAGGTAGATTGAGTCTATTGAGTGGATAGAGTTCAGGGGAATCTTATTCAATAAATATGTCCCATTCAATGCCAAAAATAATGGAGAAGGAATTCCTAGAACTCAATAAGAAGGAAAATGAATTAGTTGGATGCTATAATATGAAGTTCATAATACTTACTCGATACTGTAAAGACCCGTAATTTCTATGTATTGTTTTTAAATATATGGAAAATTTACGAGTCCGTAAATATTGACAGCGCGTGATTCGTAGGCCTGGAGTGCCCAGAATTAATATTTCAAGGTACGTTCAGTAAACTTGTGAGCATGTTTTTCTATCTTTTGAACTGGTGCTCAGAATTGAAATTCGAGGGCACCATTGAACTCATAGCGCCAGTATTCACTCAAGAAGACTTTCACCTCGATGGCTATTGGCCGAGGGTGAAAGTTAATTTTTGGGTTTTTTGTGTGAGAATAAAATAAAAATAAATGTGTATGTCATTTTTATTTTTACTTGCAACACCCATGTGGGTGTTGGAAGGTGGGTTCCACTAGAACTAAACCTCCATGTGGAAGTTGGAAATGGGGACCAACAGACCTTAACCTCCCATGAGATGTTATGCGGGTGGGGATCACCTGGGATTAAACTCCTTTGAAACCCCCCTTTTATTGAGAGAAACTCTCAACCCCCTCATTAATGTGGAGGAGCCTCTTGACTTCCTCCACATTAATTGTGCCAATAAACATACCATTAATTGTGCCAACATAGTTAATTGGATTACCCCCCTTTTTAATTTAAGTAATAGCATCGTTGGAATTTAGAAGGTTTCCTAATAAATGAACCGTCATAAATTCCATGATCGTTACCAACCTTCCCCCTCTCCTATTTATATGGAGCTTGGGAGGAGGATTTGGGACGACTTCACCAATTAACAAAGCACTGCTAAAGTGATACGACACCCAACACATAGAGGATTACACTCTCTAATAAATAATGCTACCTCCACGATGAACACTGGTGAGGAACATCATCTACTTCTTCCTCGGAAGCACCTTGTGGAGGCAACCGACATGGGATGTCTTCGAATACTGACCTTCCCTCCTCATCATCATCAACGAACAGTACGAGGTAGGGATGGTTATTAAATTCATGAAAAGTATCGATTAACATCCTCATTCTTGATTCATGATTAATGTTTAGCCACTTGATAACAGTATAAATGCGGAGGTTGCAGGCCAAACCAACATGGCCCAACCCCTCCGTCATTCTTATTTATGGTGTTCATCAGAATGAAGGAATATGGCAGAGGTGAAGAAGGGAACAGTGCCTCCACCCACGGCCACCGCGTCCTGCACCGCCCCTCGCGGTGCCCTGGCTGAACCGGCACCACGCCTCGGCTCATGCCACCCACAGGCCACACCACCAACCGGCTCGTGTCACCCGCCAGCTCAGGCCACCCGCCGGCTCGTGCCACCCGTAGGCCGTGGCACCCGCCCACCGCACCACCCATCATCTGTGCCACCCGGCAGCCGCGCCCCCCTCCGGTCGTGACACCCACCGGACGCCCCGGCCTCGTAGCCGCTGGCCCTCTAAGCCGCCCACCTCGCGTCGCCCACCGAACTCCTGATCCTCCCGCGCCCCTCGTGGTGCCACCAACGAACCGGTCCTGGTCACACAACCCGCTGGCCGAACCGACCCCGACCGCGCCAACCAGGCCACCGGGCCGAGCCGCCCCGAGCCGCGCCCCCACGGCCCTCCGAGCTGTATCAAACCCACACCACGGGCCGAGCCTCCCTCACGGCGCCCTCAAAGAAAAAGCTGACCATGAGTTTCCCTCTAGGAAGAATCTTCCTCGCACCTTCTCGTGGCCTGTCAGTGCCCTCACAGCCGGTTTGCACACTCACATCTCTCTGCGGCCCCTTGCGGCCTGCTGGGTGGGGCCCAGCCAGCCGGGCTAAACCCAATGGGCCGCGCTAGACCTAATAGGTCAGGCCGGTTCAATCCAAACTGGGTCAGTCCAGGCTCGGTCGGGCAGGGTCAGTCCGACTAGGTCGGACCGGACCTGGGCCCACTACGACCCATTTATGCTCTTTCAGCCATAACTTTGGCACAAGACATCCGTTTGAAAAACCGTCAACGATGCTGTAAATCTTGGAGCGTGACGGTCCCTTTGAGTATACCCCGCTGGGGTTTGGGGTATAGTTGAGATATGTTCAAGATGGATTGTGCACGAATCCAACTGGGCCCCCGGGACTAAAAGACTAATAACTCACAGACCGGGCATCCGATTGATGTGCAGTCTATTGCGTTGAGACCCATATGAAGTGGCGGACCATTCCAATGCTTCTTCAGGGGACTTTGTGACAGTTGTATTATCGACCAGTAGCTCATGGAGTAGATCCTCCCCGAGACAAGCGAGCGTAGTGGGGAGACCTAGTAGCTGGATGTGACCTGCCGACTGCTGACTGTTTTGACTCAGAGTGACTCTACTAGCCCAGTGGGGAGCACCTTGGTGTCATGGAAGACCCATAGTGGGGAGTGCCTTGGTGTCACGACAGACCCACGATACTCGACAGGAGGAGTACCTCAGTAGGCTACGATGGGGAGCGCATTTGATGACGTGGTAGACCCACGGTGGGGAGCGTACTTAGTGATGCGATAGATCCGCAATACTCGACAGTAGGAGTACCACAACAGTCCATGGTTAGTGGGAAGTGCGCATGGTATTGCAGTGGGCCCACTATACTCGATAGAGGAGGAGTTCGGTAGTAGATGAGGTTTGTACAATGTGACTGGGGATGTTACTTTATACAACCCGTAGAAAAAAATCCTTGTTGAGATGAGTCAGTTTTTCTCTATTTTCCTCATGATTGATATGGATAACTTGATATCATAGGTATATGTATGGGCATGTACCTTTGTAAGGTTATTTGTTTATTTCATACTTTGTGGTTTATACTTGTTGGATTTTGTGAGACCATGAGTGTAACACCCCAAGCTTCCACGGTACACTTCTCTTTGAATAATTTAGTAGCATGTGTTGTATGCATTTCAAGTTCTAATACACCACAACCAATCAAACCAGCTGTTATGAATATTAATACACAATTTTTGAAATTTTATAAATTTTGACGTTCAAAATGGACTTCATTTTTGGATTCGAAATATCAAAATAAGATTAGGGTAAATTTTTGGTATTTTTCTGAAAACATTCAATTTTTGATGAATAGTGAAAAACACTAAGTTATAGTTTAAAACCGAATTTTTATTTAAATAATTATTTATTTTACTAAAATTTATTTTAGGTCAAAATAGATACATAATACCTATATAAGTTCAATGAAATTCAATGGAGTCAGTTTATAATAATTTTAAATATATAAAAAATTTATTGAACTTTTTACTATCTTTTACCTACCTCCTAGGAGAATTTGCAAATTTACATAACAATTAATTTTACCACTTCTGTGATTTGAATTTTAAAAATCCGAGAGCCTCGGTTGATATCTGAAAGTAATATCTTATTCAATAAGATGAAAATAATTTTGTGTGAATAGTAACTTTTTTCCTTTTATTTACCATGGTTAAAAGTAAATAGGGAAATTTAGGGGAAAATGATATTATTATTACACTAAAACATGTCCTAATTATATTGGATAAGTGGAATTCGACAAAAAACAACCTTAGAAATAAAATATGATCCTTTATGTCCACTGGGATTAGATAAGGACATTTATTATTATTTAAATCAAAGAAGAGTTAAAAGTGTTAAATTCAAAGTTCAATAAATAAACCATTTTTAATATAGAGTTACACATGAGATATGTTAGAAAATAAATACTCATTATAAAGATAAAAAAATTAGTACATAATTTTATTTTATTTATAATTTTATACATTAAATAATTAAATTTATTTATTACACAATGATGATGTTGTAATTACCTAATTAATGAAATATTAAAATAATTGATATTATAAATATACAAATAAATGTAATTTGAGACTTTTTATTAATTCTACAAATTTTCAATGTTAATATGACATGTTAGGGTTTGTTAGATGTTTTTTTAAAGTAATGATGTTGTTGTGAATTTATAAAAAACAAGATACCAAATAGTGTCAAAGTTGACAGAAAAGAGTTTTTAAAACAGATATTATATTATTAATTGATATTCTATTCCTAAAAATCTATGGTTTGGCCAAAATACTTATATAATGATAGGAGTATAATTAATGAACCACTTGGGGTTCACTTTTACATTTATATTATGTTTATTAACCATATAATATAAAAATACAATGAGACATGGAAAATGTCAAACTATTTAACTAAGAGTTAAATCTAAAATATAAAGTTATTATAGTGACCCAAACCTGTCTAAAACCTATTGGTTGAGTGGTTTTCGACCAATACCCACCTTATCCCTTAAATAATTCATTTTGGGCCATTAGAAACCGAAACTTATTTTATTATAAAATAATATTTCTACCTTTTCCTAAGGTGCCCTCACCACTCTTATAAAAGGGCAGTCACCCTTCTCTCTAATTGACACCATCAACGCAATTTGGATTGGCCAAAACCTACCCAAATAACCTCTCAATAGTCCTCCATTAATTCTAGAGGCCTTAAATTCATCAGAAATCCATCTTATGGATCCCTTTTGATCAAATCAAAATAAAGAACCCGAATAAGAGGTAAATATTTCATCACCTCTTTCAAGTTAGTTTCTTATTTGACTTCCTCTTTCTTTTTTGTTTCCATTATAAAATAATAACTCCAACATCTTATATATACTATGATGTTATTATAAATATGGTACAACCATATTCATTATTCTATATATCCTTTGAATGACATGTCATCATACGTTCGTACGTACGGCTTACCATCTCCACGTCATGGTGTAATTGTTATTCAATACATTATTATTTGGATGAGTACAATAATGAAGTGTAATTGATGTAAATAATAAATATAACATGATAATGATTCTATATATATGATATACCATCCAATTATATATTATTTTAATATCAAAAGAATGATATCGTCGCTCGTGCGTACGTATGGATTACCATCCCCACGAACGCGATGAGATCCATTCCCCATCGTATCCATTGAAGAGTAATTTTCATTAGATGATTAAAAATAATGTTTAAAGACTTAATATAATTATGAATATGAATAATATACATCATATCCATAACAATGATTACTTACGTAATAATGAATATAAAGGAAAACGAATCAGTTAACACCTGAAATGATGATAATACTAGATATTATTAACAAAGCAATGTTAAAAGATCAAATATGATATCATATTAATGTAAATGATTCTTCTATAATTTGATCACAATTATTTCACCATTATACAAGAGGTTAACCTACCCTCAACCAAGTAAAAGTACAATGTAAGGGTTAATTTCACAATCTCTCTATTATTCGAGGTTGTTTTTACGTAAGTATCTACTGGGACATCTTTATCATCCACATCTATGTTTCTTAAAAATGTATTCGGAAAAATTTATACTTTTAACTAGACTATGGGTTAAATTCATTTATACCCTTGATTTAATTTTTATAAAATGGTTTGAAAGGAATCTTTCCGTTATTTTCTAAATAAGGTACCTTATGACCTTTTCAACAAAATTAATGTAAGAATATTTTTTAAACTTATACGGTGGGTGCGGCTATTTTCTGCCATTATAACATCGTCGAAGCTTTCCTTACAAGATTATAATAATATTTTCAAATTTACATGTTTTCATTTATAATTACGTGACTTTTAAATGATTCCAAAATAGAAAGAGATATATCTCTAAAAAGGTTTTGATTTCATGGATTTTAAGTTAGTTTGAAGTTGATTTATTATGATATAAAACGTCCATATTGTATTAAAGGTTTTGTGACATGTTTGAATGTGGATGTATTATTTAATACCATTCATGGTTTATGGATAAAGTATTGACATTTCTTATGTGAGTTTTAATACAAATGTTATTGTTATATTTAAACATTTTCATATGAGGAATGCATTGGACTTAGTACGTGACAGGTGGAGCTCTCTATATCATCTCGATGCATTGGTAGGTATCATGAGACAAACTAGTGTCTTGGCAGAAGGCCTTGACAAAATCGTATTTTTATTCTTGGCATAAGGCCTTGACTATGTGGTTATGAATTTCTGACATTATGCATTCCATCATTATGAAAGTGGATATTGATGTTGCATTTAAATATTCGACTAGTAGAATACCCATGTGAGTAAGTAAATAAAATTATTTTGATTTATATTTTCCATATTATGATTAAGTTTATGTTGAAAAGGACTTTGTTTTAGTTCTATACAATTCCTTAAATGTTTATGATTATGTTTGAATGTTTCGGCTATATTGTTATCCTTATTGAGCATCTGAGCTCACCCCTTTCTATGTTTCATTTTTCCTAGGATGCGAAGAAGTATATTATGACTGACCTGTAGGGATAGTCTATGAGATCTCAGTTTTTTCTATGGAAGCAATGTTTTGGTAGTTTACCACCTTATGAGGTAATGTAAACCTTATGAATATATCTAGAACATCCAAGGCTACTAAACTAATCGGTCTTTCGAGACGTGATATTTTGTGATCATGCCAATGTTATGTAATAATGAACTGACTCTAGGAAACTAGGGTTGGGGCATTGTAGTTGGTATCAGAAGAAGTTTAGTACAAACCTTGGAAACTAGGTTTAGATAAACTCTGATTGGAGCACATATCCCTAAGATAGACTTTGAGGATTAATATAAAAGAACTTCCTAGAATTTCGGTATTGTAGATATTTTTTGAGTTTTCCAAGCAATACAACCCTATCTAGATATAATCAGTGGAGGCGGATTTGACACAGATGTACCTATGGGTAAAACTCGAAAACACTGCTTTTAGCTAGACTCGAACGGGAACTGGTGCACGACAACGGTCCTAACTGCACTCTTGGTTAAGACACTCCAGTGGGATATGCATAGGATAATTCTCATTTTCCTTAGAATCCATTATGAAGGGTTTATTAGAATATATTTCCTTAAGGAAATTTTTATTATTATTATGGATTATATCCATAAACTATTCAATTTATGTTAAGTGTTTTACATGTTTGGATTTATTTATTAAGAATCATAAACAAATCTAGTGTATTCCATTGTTTATAAATGGCGCCTAGTGGAAGGAATGGAAACCATATCAATGCATGAACTCCAGGTAGAGATTTCCCACATACTCAAGATAATTATAGTGGAGCTAGTGATACATCTGGTGTTGATCAACTTATCACTATACACAGAGAACTCACTCAGGTAATGAATAATAACCTTACCCATATGGAGCATCCTGATTCGCACCGTGGAGGATGAATGTTAGATCACTTCATGAGGAAAAAACCACCAACATTCAATGGGGGTAAAAATCCAATTGTATCTGAGAAATGGATTAATTAATTAGAGAAAATATTCCACACCTTGGGGAGTAGCGAAAGGGAAAAAGTTGTCCTGGCAGTTTACCGCCTCACTGGAGATGTTGATCAATGGTGGTCATTGATTCGAAACAAAAATGAAGATGATAAAGTATCAAATATGGAATGGAGAGAGTTTTAAGTTATATTATTTGAAAAATACTTTCCTCAAGACCATCAAGAAGATATGGAAAGGAAATTTCTAAGTCTAAGGGAAAAAAGGATAAAAATGTCACAAATTATGAAGCTATCTTTACAAGATTAGTGAGGCATGCTGCAGATTATATATGTAACCCAAGAAGTAATATTTATTGTTTCTTTTATAAGTTAAATCCATTTATCGGTCGAGCATTAGTCTCACAATCCTTCTCATCATAAGAAGATATTATCTCATGTGCTATCAATACAGAAAAAGAATTCTCTAAGCCTTACGACATTAAATCAAAGAAAGAGAAGAAGAGATCTACTGAACACTCTGAAAATGGAAATATGTGGAAGAAAAGAAATGTCGAATATCCATCCTGTAGTAAATATGGGAAAAAACACCTTGGTACTTTATTGAAGGGAATGGGAGTCTATTACAAGTGTGGTGAAAAAGGCCACCATGCTCATGATTACAAGGGGGAGAAAGAGGTTATCGATGTTCAATGCTAAAATTATAGAGAAAGGGGGCATTATTCAAATGAATTTCCAAAGAGTCAGGGGAAATTACTTCAGAAAAGGACAATGGATCAAGGCCATGATTTTGCTATCACTACTACTGAGGTTGAAGCTCTAAAAGATGCAGTGGTAGGTAATTTAATGGTTTCCTCATGTTTAGCCAATTCTTTATTTGATTCTCTATCATTGCATTGTTTCATATTTTCCCAGTTTTCTAAGAAAATTTGATATTTCCAATTTGATTTAACAAGGGAGTTGTCAGTCAAAAATCCTAAGGGATGTATCATTGCAACAATGTTTTGTGAATTAGTTCCCATTAAGGCATATAAACATTGTTTATCTACTGATATCATCTTCATACCCATGATTTAATTTGATATAATCCTCGGTATGGATTGGCTTTCGGAACATGATGTGAACATTTATTGTAATAAGAAGAAGGTTACAATTTTGGATGATGATAAAGAGTACCTTATTTTGAGAGCAGAAACGTCACCACAAAATTCTTATCTAGATCTACCCCAGTAGCTCAACTAAATTCAATTATTGGGGAGGAAGAGAATGAAATAATTTTTGGTGAGGAAAGGAATGTTCAAATAGAGGATGTACCAATTGTGAAAGATTATGTTGACGTGTTTCCAGATGATCTACTTGGACATCCTCCAAAATGATAAATTGAGTTTTCCATTGTATTAATTCCTAGACCGAGGCCCATATCGAAGACCCCTTATAGAATGTCCACTTTGGAATTAGTGGAACTAAAGAAACAACTATATGAATTGAGTAATAAGTGATTTATTTTCCCAAGTGTTTCTCCATGGGGAGCCCCTTTCTTTTTTGTTAAGAAGAAAGATGGATCTATGAGGTTGTGCATTGACTACAGGGAGATTAATGCTATAACAATAAAGAAAAAGTATCCCCTACCTCTCATTGATGATTTATTTGACCAACTTCATAGAGCTAAATGCTTTTCAAATATTGACCTTCAATCTGGATATCATCAGTTGTGTGTGAAGAAGGAAGACATTCTGAAAACATCATTTCAAACCAGGTATAAGCATTACGGGTTTACAATAATGCCTTTGGGATTGACTAATGAACCCTATATCTTAATGGATCTAATGAATATGGTTTTCAAGGAATATCTTGATGACTTAGTAGTGGTATTTTTTGTTGATATATTGGTATAATCCAAAAGAAATGAAGATTATGAAAATCACTTGTGAATTATCCTGAAGACTCTTAGAAGACACAAATTATATGGTATGTTTAGCAAGTGTGAGTTCTTTATTTAGGAGATTTCTTTTCTTGGCCATATTGTCTCTAAGGATGAAATCTCTGTTGATACTTCTAAGACCAAGGTAATACATGAATGGCTATCACTGACAAGTATATCTAAGGTATGAAGTTTTATTGGTTTATCATGTTATTATCGACGTTTCATCCAGAATTTTTCCCAGTTGGCTAACCCATTAACAAAGATCACACGAAAAGGGGTTAAATTTGTTTGGAAAATAGAGTGTGAATAATTTTTTGAATAATTGAGTAGAATATTATTCAATGCTCTTATCATGAATCTACCATCGGGGAATGATGGTTTTGTTATTTTTAGTGACGCTTCAATGAAAGGTCTTGGTTATGTTCTTATGCAGATTGATCGGGTCATTGCCTATGCATTACGACGGCTATAAATTTTTGAGAAAAACTATCCTACTCATGATCTTGAGTTAGAAGCTGTAATATTTTCTTTGAAGATTTAGAGACACTATTTCTATGGTGAAAAATGTGTGATATATATCGATCACAAGAGTTTTAATTATATTTTCTTAAATAAAGAACTCAACATAAGGAAAAGGAGATGGATTGAACTACTCAAGGACTATGATTGAGCTATACACTACCACTTGGGGAAGGAAAATAAGGTATAAGATGCTTTCAGTAGAAAGGATCATGGAGTTTTGAACAAGATGAGAGTTGAAAAGGATCCTATATACATGGATATAGTAAAGATGGATATTGGAATCACCATGGAAGGTGAAACATCAATACCTTTTCAAATTTTTTCCAAACCATATTTACTAGAAAGGATAAAGTGTTCTTAGATGGGTGATGAATAGTTTCAAAGGAAGATTACGACTGTGAATGATGGGGGATTGAGTGACTTTGTGTATGAAGATGTAATTTTTAAATTTGGGAAGAGACATTTTGTTCCTGAAATACCTAATCTAAAAAGGGAATTGTTGGATGATGCTCACAGTTCCAATTTCTCTATACACCCAGGGAGCACCAAAATGTATAGATATTTGAAGGAATATTTTTTTGTGGGACAACATGAAAAAGGATATTACTGATTTTTTTTGTCAAGATGTATGGTTTTTCAATATGTGAATTCTAGAAGTAAACAACCTAGAAGATTTATGCAACCTCTTCCCATAACTGAGTGAAAATGGGATAATATTACGATGGACTTTGTCATGGGACTACCAAATAATCCTAGAAGGAATGATGCAATATGTGTCATTGTTGATCGTCTTACCAAGTGAGCACATTTTGTTACTATAAGGGACGATTTACCACTTGAAAGTTTAGAAATACTATATATTAATGAAGTTTTAGGACTTCATGGAGTACCACTATTGATTGTTTCTAATCATGATCCCCATTTTACATCATGATTCCGGAAAAGTCTTCAGAAAGCCCTGGATACTAAACTTCATTTGAGCACTGCCTACCACCCTGAAACTGATGGACAATCAGAAAAGATTATTCAAACCTTAGAAGATAAGTTGAGATCATGCTCAATTGACTTTCAAGATATGTGGGATCAATATTTAACTATGTTAGAATTTTTCTATAACAATATCTTTCATTCAAGTATTCAGATGGAACCATATGAAGCGGTATACGGAAATAGAGGTCGCACACCAACCTATTGGCATGATGTTGGTAAAGGAAAACACATAGGCATAGAACTTGTGGCGGAAATTATAGAAAAGGTGAAGGTAATCCAAACCCACATCAAAGCAGCTCAAAGATGGCAGAAGAGCTATGCCGATAAACGAAGGAAGGATTTGGAATTTCAGGCAGGAGATCATGTTTTCTTGATGGTATCTCTATGGAACGGTGTAATACGTTTCGGTAAGAAGGGAAAATTGAGTCCCAGGTACATCTGACATTTCAAAATGCTAGAAAGAATTAGGGCTGTAGCTTAACATTTGAAAATGCCTCCAAGTCGTTCAAAAGTCCACAAAGTATTCCACGTATCACTATTGAGAAAATACATGCCTGACCCAATGCATGTACTCACATATGAGGAATTATAACTTGAACCTGATCTATCTTATTGAGAAGAGCTTATCAAGGGTCTTGATACAAGAGAACAAGTGTTGAGAAACAAGATAACTCGTCTAGTAAAGGTTCTATGGAGAAACCATAAGATGGAAGATATAAAGTGGGAACCCGAAAAAATTATGGTGAAGAGCCACCTGAGTCTTTTTATGCAGTAATGCTCTAGAAATTTCGAGGATGAAATTATTTGACGGAGGGGAGAATGTAACACCCCAAGCTTCCACAATATGCTTCTCTTTGAATAACACAGTAGCGTGTGTTGTACACAACTTCGAGTTCTAACACACCAGAACCAATAAAACTAGCCATTCTGAATAGTAATACACATGTGTTGAAATATTATTAATTTTATCTTTCAAAATGGACTTCATTTTTATATTCGGATTATCGAAATTAGCTTCGGGTGAATTTTTGGTATTTTTCTAGAAAATTTCAATTGTTGATGAATAGTGAAAAACACTGAGTTATTGTTTAAAACCGCATTTTTATTTAAATTTATTTCAGGTCAAAATAGATTCATAAAACCTATATAAGTTCAATTTAATTCATTGGAGTCAGTTTATAATAATTTTATAGATATGAAAATTTTATTGAACTTTTTACTGTCTTTTACCAACCTCTTAGGAGCATTTTCAAATTTACATAAAAAATAATTTTATCTCTTCTGTGAGTTGAATTTAAAAAATCTCAAAGACACTTTTGATATTAGTAAGTAAAATGGGGTTCAATAAGATGAAAATAATTTATTTGTGAATAATAACTTTTTACTTTTATTTACCACGATTAAAAGTAAATAGGATAATTAAGGGTAAAAATGATACAATTATTACCCTAACACATGTCCTAATTCTATTGGATAAGTGTAATTCGACCAAAAACAACATTTGTAATAAAATATGATCCTTTAGGTCCACTTGGATCAGATTAAGACATTTATTATTATTTAATTCAAAGAAGAGTTAAAAGTGTTAAATTCAATGTTTCATAACTAAATCATTTTTAATATAGGATTACACATAATATAAGTTTGACTATAAATATTCATTAGAAATATAAAATGATTTCCTACATAATAGTAATTTATTTATTATATTTAGACATTAAATAATTAAATTTATTTATGACACAATGATGATGTAATAATTACCTAATTAATGAAATATTGAAATAATTGATATTATAAATACCGAAATAAATGTAATTTTAGACTTTTAATGAATTGCACTAATGTTATAGGTTAATATGACATGATAGGGTTGGTTAGATGAACTTTTTTTGAAGTAATGATGCTTTTATAAATTTATCAAAAACAAAATACCAAATAGTGTCAAAATTGACATAAAAGAGATTTTAAAAATAATATCATATTATTAAATGATATTCTATTCCTAAAAATCAAAGGTTTGGCCAAAAAATTTATATAATGATAGGTGTATAATTAATGAACCACCTGGGGTTCTCTAGGAATTATTTGATATGTTTATTAACCATATAATATAAAAATATAAAGAGACATGGTAAATATCAAACTATTTAGCAAAGAGTTAAATCTAAAAGATAAAGTTAATATAGTGACCCAAACCAATATAAAACCTATTGTTTGAGTGGTTTTCAACCCATCCCCACCTTATAATTTAAATAATTCATTTTTGAGCCATTTGAAACCGAAAATGATTTTATAATAAAATAATATTTCTAGATTTTCCTAAGGTTCCCCTCACCCCTCTTATAAAAGGGCACTCCCCCTTCTCTCTAATCCACACCTTCAAAGCCATTTGGCTTAGACAAACCCAGCCCAAATACCCTCTCCACAATCCTCCATTCATCCTATAGGCCTTTCTTTAGTCATAAAGCCATCCTAAGGAGCCCTTTTGATCAAATCAAAAGGAAGAACCCGAAGTAGAGAAAATATTTCATCACCTCTTCCAAGTTTCTTTATTAATCCACATCTTCTTTCTTTGTTATTTCCATTATAAAATAATAAATCCAGTATCTTCTATAAATTTTGATGTTATTATAAATATGGTACAACCATATTCATTATTCTAACAATCCTTTGAATGAAATGTCAGCATACGTGCATACCTACGACTTACCGTCTCCACATCATGGTGTAATTGTTATTCAATACTTTATTAGTTTGATGTGTATAATAATGATATGTAATTGATGTAAATAATAAATATAATATGTTAATTATTCAATATATATGATATAACATCCAATTATATATTATTTTAATATCCAAAGAATGATATTGTCACTCATGCGTTTGTACGGATTACCGTCTCCACAAACGCGATGAGATTCATTCCCCATCATATCCATTCAAGAATAATTTTCGTTACTTGATTAAAAATAATATTGAAAGACTTAATATCATTATGAATATGAATAAGATTCATCCTATCCGTAATAAACATTACTTACGTAACAAATCATATAAAGGAAAACGAATCAGTTAACACCTGAAATGATGATAATACAACGATATTATTAACAAAGTAATGTAAAAAGATCATATATGATATCTTATTAGTGTATATGATTCCAGTCTAATTTAATAACAATTATTTCACCATTATACTGTATTTTATCCTACCCTCGAATAAGGAAAAGTACAAGGTAAGGGTTAATTTCATAATCTCTTTATTATCTGAGGTTGTTTTTACGTAAGTATCTACTATGACCTCTTTATCATCCAAATCTATGTTTCTTAAAAATGTATTCACAATTTTTTTTGCTATTTACTTGAATATGGGTTAAAGTCATTTATACCCTTGTTTTACATTTTATAAAATGGTTTGAAAAGAATCTTTCTGTTTTTTTCCAAACAAGGTATCTTATGACCTTTACAACAAAATTAAGGTAAGAATGTTTTTTAACTTATATGTTGGGTGTGGCTATTTTCAACAGTTATAACATTGTTGAATCTTCTCTTATAATCTTATAAGAATATTTTCAGATATAAATGTTTTCTTTTATAATTTCCTGACTTTTAAATGATTTCAAAATTGAAAGAGATATTTCTCAAAAAAGGTTTTGATTTCATAGTTTTTAAGTTTGTTTGAAGTTGATTTATTATGATACAAAACTTCAATATTGTACTAAAGTTTTTTTGATATGTTTGACTGTGGATGTGTTATTTCATACCATTCATGGTTTATAGATAATGTGTTGACATTTCATATTCCAGTTTTAATATGAATTTTATGTTATATTTAAACCTTTTCATATGAGGAATGCATTGGACTTAGTAAGTAACGGGTGGAGCCTGCTATAGCTCCTCGATGCATCAGTAGGTCTCATGAGACAAACTAGTGTCTTGGAACAAGGCCTTGAAAGAATCTTATTTGTAGTCTTGGAACATGGTCTTGACTATGTGGTTATGGAAGTCTGGCATTATTCATTCCATCATTATGAAAGTGTCTATTGATATTGCATGTGAACATTCTACTAGTAGAATATCTATGTGAGTAAGTAAATCATATTATTTTGATTTATATTTTCCATATTATGATGATGTTTATGTCGAAAAGGATTTTGTTTTAGTTCTATATATTTCCTTAAAAGTTTATTCTTATTTATGAAAGTTTATGCTATATTATTATCCTTACTCAGCATCTGAGATAACCCATTTCAATGTTTTATTTTTCCTCGGATGTGAAGAAGAATATTTGGAATGACCTTCAGGGTAGTCTATGGGATCTCAGTTTTGTCTATGGAAATAATTCTATTGTAGTTTTCTATATTATGATGTAATATAAACCTTATGAATGTATGTAGTACTTTCAAGGATACTAAACTAATCGGTCTTTCGAGACTTGATCTTTTGTGATCATTCCAATGTTATGTAATAATGTACCGACCCTGGGTAACGAGGGTCGGGGTGTTATATTGAGGGTCTTGGGGTCCATACTGAGTATCGTTATACTCACCCCTACATGGGCAATGCTCGTACTTCGTTGTGTTGGATGCAGACGACAGACAATGCTGATGGATGTTGAGAGTAACCAGACAGGACGATACCTAGAGGTGGACCATATGGCGTGTCGGAACCCGGAGGAGATGGATGGACGTGGAGTGCTGATGAGGCGATCTGTACCTACCTTTCAGTTAGTAACCTCGGAGGATGATCCAGTAGCTATCTTTTCCCTCTTTTCAGTTGTATTGCAATTCATTTGTACTTGTACCTTTACTGTTGGGCTTTTATTCTGGCCCTTTTACATTCAACAGTCTTTTGTTATACAATTCACTTGGTGTTTTTTTCAGTTGTGTGCTTCCTTGTGTGTGCATTTATAGTTTATAAAGGTAATGCCTTCCCAGTTTTGGGGAATTACGCCTTTGGTGCTAGTCGCTATCCCCTGTCCTATGGAAGGATAGCTTTGGGTAGTCATGACATGGGCCCTGGGGGACAGGTCATGACAAAAACCCCTATATTTTTGTTATCGATTCTGAGGGAAAGGATTATAGATTTTTTAGTGAACTGATACCCCATCTTTGAAGGATTATAGAAAGTCAAGACTATAAAATCTATGAGGAGACAATGTAGAGTTTGAAAAATGTTGAAATATAGTTTATAGAGAGATAGTGGTAACATTGATCAAATAAGAAGAAGTTATAAATGGATCCAAACATAGAGAGGAACATTGATCATGGAAGAGGATGAAAGAATTTTCATCTTTCTATGTGTAATAAATTTGGGAAGAAGCATTTAAATAACTGATTTATTTGGTGTGGAATGTTATAAAAGTGAGGAATAGATGGCCATATATCATGGAACTGTCTTAGGGAGGTGGAGCTTCCACTTCTTATTACTAAAGAAAAAAATGATGATTGTGAAATGGGAGCCAGAAGTTTAATTCTACAAATGGGGAATGCTTGGGAACATTACCAATCAATTTCCAAAACTAAATATAATGGAGGGGGACTAATATCAACCCTATCATAGGAAAAGGGAGAAACATCATACATTTTCTTTGATGATTACAGAATTATACACTCTAAATGATGTGGTGATAGGTACTCTTATTGTGCTCTCAAAGATAGAAATATCATGGGTTTATTATGGTTCTAAAAATTCCTTTATTTAATCCAGGTTTGAAAAGAATATTTATTGGATCCCTAAACATCTAGAAGAATATTTATCATTCATGAACCCTAGAGGGATTATCGTAGATTAAAAGAATACTAAAACTCTAGTATTAATTTTGAGGAGTACAATCTCATCGAAAATCTAGTAGTTTTTTGCATGATGTAATTTGAAAGTATACTAGTAAGTTTATTAGATCTCGAAGTATAAGTATAAGATCAACTATAGAAGAATCTAAATTTTAGTAGTCTTGACTGGAAAAACTAAATTCATTTTCAAAGTAGATATATATAGACCTCAGATATTTCTAGAAGCACCTGGCATAGCCTTCTTTATGGAGATTATCAGTGACGATGGAGATGGAAATTAAAATAAAAATATTGAAAATTTCCCTATATTTCAGGAATACGTTGATTTTTTTTCAAAAGGGATATATGGACCTCCCATAGAAATAGAGGTAGAGTTTGGAATTGAACTCATACATGGATCCATGATGATATCAAATACCTAGTCTAGAATGAAAAATGTGGATATAGAGGAATTATAGAAAAATACCTCATGATATTATAGAGAAGGGGTTTTTTGACCAAGGGAGTCTCCATGGGGATCAGTTGTTATCTTTGTGAATAATATGGACATATCAATTCAATTATCAATAGATTATATATAACTTAATGAGATCATTGTGAAGAAAAATTACTATCTTCAAAGGATTTATTATTTATTTTAATAGATTTGTGTGGCTCAATTATTCTCCAAGATTGACCATTGGTCTGGGTATCATAAACTAATGGAAAAGATATGATATATTCTAAAGTCTGAATTTTTGAAAAGATAGGGGAATTATGATTTTATTGTTATGCCCTTCACATTTATTAATTCTCTTTCTATATTTATAGATTTGACGAATATAATCCCTAAGGACTACCTTGAAAAATTCATGGTATTTTTTATTAATGATTTTATGATATATTCCAAATGTTTTGAGGAGTATGAGCATTATTTATTGGTTACATTCAAAAATATGATGATGTAGAATCATTTTTAAATATTCAAAAAATGAGAAATATTATTACAACAAGTTTTATTCATGGAGAACATTGTAACTTGTGAAGGAATATTTGGCTACACTGTGAAGACAAAGGGTGTAGAGGAGTGGCCACATCCTATAAGAGTAAATGAGATTAATAGATTCCTTGTATTAGTAGGATATTATACAAGGGTTTTGAAAAAAAGTCAGGAATTTCTAATCCACTCACTGAGTTAACTCAAAATGTGGCTATTATCATCTAGAAAAACAAGTCTGAAGAAAGATTCCATGAACTGAAGAAGAGTTTGGTTACTGCAACTATGTTAACTCCACCCTATATCAGATAATTATTCATTATTTATAAATATGAATCAATAATATATATTGGGAGATTCCTCATGAAAATTTAAGAGGTGATTGATTATGAATATTCATAGTAATGGACTCATGTATAGAAGTATCCTATGCATGACCTCAAGTCAACTGCAGTTATTTTTTATTTGGAAATATGTAGGCAATATCCTTATGTGGAGAAATGTGAAATATAAATAGACCACTAATGTATGAATTATATTTTCATAAAAAATGAATTGAACATGGTATATATGATATTTTTTTAACTTATAAAAGTCTATGAGTATTAAATTCACTATCACCCTAGACGAGAAAACTATTTTGTTAACTCATTAAGTATGAAAGACCCTATTGTTCTACAAATGATAAGGATTCAAGGAAATACATTGATCAAGGACCTAATAAAAAATTACATGTGAATTGTTAGGGAAGTTTCATAATCAACCCTATCCAAAATTCTTTCTCAACTATAATTACTATATAATATCACCAATGATCAAATATAGTTTGATTTTTTACAAGATAAGATAGAGTCTTTGAAGAATGGGATGTTTCCTCGGATCAATATTGACCAGTAAGGTGTTTAAAATTTCATACAGGGTTGTTGATGTTGGAATAATGAGCACCAAAAAAGACACAAAGGAATGAATATCTTAATGTGGCTATTATTTTCCCACTCAAAATAAAACAAATAATAAAGAGGATTATACTCATGAATCTTCTGAGACATTATGAAATTAGTGATTGGGTGACCATAATGGTGGCACAAAAAGGAACCTTTCATAGTGAATAACATATAGATGGTCCCATGAAGCCCCTTCTATAAGGTATATGCAATTCTTCCTTGTTTTTCCTCAGTCATAATGGTAATATATACTAGATCCTATGCCATTAAAGTATGTCACTGGTATTATTTAATTGGAATATGAGTTTGTACCAAGTAATGTTCCCCTCCAACTAAGTGATCCATGACTATAATGGGGATAAGATCTTGATCATAAGCCTTGAAAGTATTTCCCAATCCTTTTTATAGTATTACGCCTCTATCTCAAGGCATGTGATTCTCTCACCTGGTTATCCCTAGTTGGAATGGGTATATAAGCTCATTTCGACAGAACTTCATTTATCAAAATATGCTTATAGTCTTCATGGACTGGATCATGAATGTTCACTTGATCTATAGAAGCCACTTGTTCATAATGATTAGAGTGTTGAGATATCCTGTCTATAGTGATAGAAATATGTTCCATTTCCTTTATCCATAAAAATTTCATAATATACTCGCATAATCTATCAGTTGTTTATAACATTTATTGGGATTTTAGAAAAGTGTTCATAGGGATATAAAGATACACATTTTCTATATCCTATAGGTAATGATAGATATCCTTGATGGAATTAGGGATAAAATTCATCTTCATTACTCCATGTTCCATTGAAATATGCTGATGGGATTCATGCCCATGTGTATGTATATGTGCCTCCCCATCCCTAATGTGAGAATATTCCTGTAGACTTTTTATGACATAGTTTCTATATAATTCCACTCACCAGCTGTTTCAGAATATTCCATTATATATCTCTATTTGGAGTAGGGATATGATCCCACTCATGGTCATTCAGATCCTTCCTACACCTGATGTCTCCTCCTTATTTCATGTGTTTGGTCATCATAGGTGGCAGTGTGTCGAGTGGTAGCCTCAGCAGGCGACCGGGGAGTACCAGTGGGATGGTGCTAGTGATGGAAGCTGACCAGAGCCTTCCTCAATAGTCCTAAACCTAAAGGTATACATAATTGAGTCCATGGTCCATCTTCATCAGATATGGAATGTAATGATTTTTGAGATCTGGGGATTAGCTCCCAAAGCATTTGGTAGTGACAATGAGGGATACTTACATAGCTACATAATTCCCTGTGTGATGAGGACTCATATGATTTAGTGCATGTAGACCCTTGTGAGCATTATTAGGGGTCAGTATTGTACCACATCAATGTTACTCCCATACCATTGTTTTCACCACCTGACATGGAATTTATTGGACATGTGAGATCATTTTTGATACACAAGGGTTACAACCATATCTGACTTTCTAGAAAGGTATAAGGTAATGAAATTATCTTAGAATGGGATGTTATTTGTAAGAGAAGGTTATGAAGTCATCTAGAAAACAATAAACAAGGCCATATATTTGTGTAATATCATAGGCATGATGTTCTCAATAAGATATCCATCATTAAAAAAGTGTTATTTTATTCCCAATCCATCCAATTTTGATGATTATATATTTTAATGTGGGTATGGGGTAATTTCATTAGAAGACCAGTTAAAGAGAATCAATTGTAAGATTCATGCTAGGATTTTCATCATTGTTATTTTAGATTATTCAAAAAAAGTTATCTGACACACGATTAACCAATCATTCTTTTATTTTAGAGATTCTTGTTTAGTTCAGTATTTTTATTTTCATATAGTGTAAAAAAACTTGAAAAACTGATAATAAACCAATAATTATTTAATTAGATAGATACATTTCTAGTTCACTATTTCTATTTCCATATATTTCTTAAAACCATACCAATGGATAATAATACAATAATTCTTTATTTAGATTGATTCACATCAGTTTCATCATTTTTTTGCATATCGTGTGCAATTGTTTTGGAAGGATAATAACCCAATAATTCGGTTAATGGAGAGATTCACATTGGGTTCACCATTTAAGTTTCATTAGGATAGAGACAACTTGGAACCCTCATTGATGTTGATTGGGTTTGGCCTGATGGTTGATATTGGGTGGGGGGGGTTCATTTCATGCATAATCATTAACATTGGTTCACTATTGTCACTCTTAATGGAAACCGATAATGTTTCACTCATCCTTAACTCAGTATATACCGAATTTCAAAAATTAGTTGTTCAACTGGGTTTTTAAACCCAACAACACTTAGGGAATCACATTTTTAAGAGGATTGGAGGTTGGGATCATAACACACATTTTTTGGGGATTTTTTTCCATACTCCGAGACACTATTATTAATTTAATACATGTTCAAGAATCTCATTGTAATATTGAAATCAGACAAGTAACCCTAAAAAATGATCATAGGTCAAATCTAATTATATGGAAAATAAGTGTATCTGAAGGGTATATTAATTTATATGTAACTAATGTTCTTCATTGGTTCCCTAGTAATGAATAACTACTTTATATGTTGATGTCATATAACCGAGAACTTAGGAATTTTCTTCAAAATTGGGATTCAGTTAATATTCTAAGGATTGGGTTGTACCACTACAATAATTACTTTATATATCTTTTATTTTAGCAATGAAAACCCACATATTTTTTAAACTTGTGTAGTTTACCTTCATGTAGAGATGACATATGTACGAGAATTGAGGCAGTAAATATCTGATCTCATGCCTCACAAAGATGTCTGATGTAATCTTGTTATAGAATTAATCAGAGTTATTTTAGTTCAATAATGCCATTTAGACATTCCACATGGTAGATAACCACATACATGGGTGCTTATATCATTCCACTCATCAAGGATTACATACTGATATTCCCCTAGCTAGTGGAGATTCATGATTGAAATGACATGAACATCATAACCCCTTGATCCCACATGATACAAGCTCAATGTGATGAAAAGGGATAACATGTAATTTTTTTACTACATTTGATTTAGGGATTATGTTTTGGGACTCACCATGTGATGTGAATATAGAGCTTTAACCTTAGAGAGGAGTCCTACCTTTCCTGATTATGGATGGAATCAATGTCAGGATAGTTCAATAAGTTTATTAGTCTAATGAAGGATGAAGTTGAATGATCATCCCATTGGAACGATTGGGTACTAATTATTGAAATGTCAGAGACATAGAGGAAATAAAACTAATGGGTATTCCCATTTGAGTTCAGTTTTCTGTCGTAGGAAGTCGTCCTATGTATCCTAGTAGTGAAATTAGTTCGAGTCCCCATAGATAAATTAATTGGGGCTTACACACTGATGATGACCTTATATGAGCGACATATCATATTATTCCACTAGTTGGGGAATACAAATTGATGTTTCTCTTTGAGTTCATGTAATAAAGCTTGGGCCTTAGGAAGGTGTACTATGTATCTTGGTTATAGTAGGAATCCTGGTCATGTAGTTTAATTGTTCAGGGCATGCACATTGATGTTTAAATTATAATCAAAACACATATTATTGTTATTATCGTCAAGGAATACATATTTATGGTTCCTTTTCTATTGTATAGGCTACTACTTTGAATGATATGATTATTGAAACACCCTAAGACTGTGTCAGCTATGATTGTTTTGAGAAACAGGGGACAAAAAATAATTAATCTAATTTCTTATGGATATGGGAATATCATATTGGAATAACAGATTGGAGGTTTTTATATGGAACTCAAACCTTATGAAGGTATCCTATTTATCATGATGGTGGAAGGAATCAGATTTATCCTAGTGAATTTATCTTCTCACCCAACTAATGGATAATGAAAGAGGATCAATCCATTGGAATGAATGAGTTCTGATGGTTAAAATGTTATAGACATAGTTGTATGTACACTATTGAGTATTCACATTTTTATTTAGGCTCAGTATGTAATAATCTATCCTATGTATCCTTGTTATGAAAGGAATCATATTCCTTGTAGTTTAGTGGGTTCACAGTCTATTTTATGGTGAGGAAGGAAGATCATCCCATGGGAATGATTGGGTCCTAATTGTTGAAATTTCAGAGACATGGTGGGAATTACAAAAATATGGATACCCAATTTAGTTTGGTCTCATTCTCCAAGAGAAAATCCTTTGTATCTGGTTTATTTAATAAATGAGGGTTCCCATTGTTGAATTGGTATAGGCATACCCACTAATTATTACACATTGGTTCTTAACATAGATCTCAGTCCGTAGGAAGGCATCTTATGTATCCGGATTATATAATGTTAAAGAGTCATCATAGTTCAGTTGATTGAGGCATAAACACTATGAATGGATAAGTTTATCATGATTTATAATTCACAATTGACATAGTATTATTTTCTACCCAACATGCATTGAATATTCACTTGACATTCCATGATTGTATTCCTAACATTTTAGAGGATATCTGCCTAATATGTGAAAATGAGCATATTTTTATATTTCAATATATGTTTTTAAATGATTAGATCGCTTCCCATAAATCAATGCGATCTTATTTTCATCATTTTACGACTTTTGGTGAGTTTTGAGCTTAAGTGTAAAAATTGGCTAATTCTGGACATTTAATAGTTTTATGTTTCCTCTGTATTTTGAGCATAAATTGTACATTATTCATTTAATCCATGTGATTATTTTTTTATAGGATTCCATGGTTCTTTTGATACATATATGCCTTTAGGACACAAATCCAATTAGAATTCAAACAAGCCAAAACAAATTGGTTAATGTGAACACTTATTCTGGCCAGTAGAATAGACCATGACTCATTCAATGACTCATATCCTTGGATACCGACCATAAAATTGGATGATTCAAGCTGGGTCTGAAATCCAAATCAACGAGAAAGATTAAATTTAATGTTTATAGAGAAATGATGTGATTAATTCTGCCCTTTAACCGATCAATTTAGGGTTTGTGGAATAGTGATTGAAAACCATAAAAACATATGTCTACTAATTCGGCCACAACTCATTCCACACTACACCAAATTCCTTGAAACATAATCGGTAGATGGTCAACTACATTCCTCACATCCTATAATAAGGGACATCGGCCTGATTCGACCAAATGGTGGGAGAACAGAAGCTATATTTCTGGGGGATATATTCTGGAGGAGAAAATTTATATTATTTATATTATTTTATTTTCTTATTCTTAGTTTTATAATGACTTATTCTTCCCCCTTCTTCTCAATTACCCTTAGCATGGTGGGGTAAATCTTCTAAGTGATTGGGTAAGGTTATGTTTTGTATTTATTTAATGCATGAGCTCTTGTAATTTAGGGAATATAAGCACTTTCTATTTCTACAAAGGTGTTTTCAAATTCATTTATCAGTTCTTATTATCAAGTACGATTGTATTTGGTTTTTGATTCCGTTATTGATTTTAGCTTTGGTAAATGATCACAATATCCCACCACTAGGTTTTTGTCTATATACGACGGAATATATCAGGGCATAGTGGTGAAGTACTTGGTGATCGCCAGTATGTGTGGAAGGGGTATTGAATATTCTTAATTGTTTGGGATAAACAAGACCCGATCGAGAATTGCGTAACTCAATTGGGGGTATTCGCTACATATATTTCTCACATAGGAAGGATAGTAGGCCAAGATGAGATATTGGTAAGGTTTACTCTCACCATCACCATTTACCAAAGGATTGATTGTATTCTATTTTGAAATATCACTTAAATCAACTTAGTAGAAAAAGATTAAATAAAATGGAACAATGATGGAATTGAAAATAGGGAACCAACCCCAACCTGATCACCCAATTCTTATAAATATTTTTAATTAGATGTTTTTTAAATTGGTTTTTAATATTTTAATTTATTTCTATATTTATTTTCGTTGCTTTGTTTTTAAAACCAACGAATATAAAAAACAACACCATTTCATTATCAAATTTAAAGTGACATAAGTGATTATTGAGCACTCCTCTCTGGAGATGACCTAGGTTAACCACTATAATATATTTTAACTTAGAAAATAATTTTTTTGCCACACCCAATGAGAGGAACGTGTCAAAACATGGAACCGTTGTTGGGGAGGAAGTCCCACAATCTAATTATTAATATTTAAAAAATTTCAATTAAAAAACATAAACAATAATTTTCCATGATATTTTCAAGTGAATATATCTTAAATTCATAGAACAATTACCTATAATTGGAACAATAATATGAGTTTTGTTATAATATAGTTCATATTCATGAACATAGAAATGACAGAACAAAACTAGAGAAAAAATATAATTTTCATTTGAATATGTACGTGCATTGATGAAAATACCAAAACCTATGAATTAACCTAAGGAGGGAAAGAAGGAAGAATTACCTTCTGAGATACATGTGGGAGATAAAAAATATCTAGATGGATTATGGAATGATACTGAAGAACTACTTGATCCACACATTCATTAAAAAGTAGAATATCCAGAACCATTGAAGGAAGACACCACCAAAGTGGTGGAATTTGAAGAAAAGATGGAGGATCCTGACTACCTACCTCTATCTTGTGAAATTCAACTATAAGAGGGACATCATACTGAAGAATCAATTTAATTCAATCCATTTATGGGAGATAATCTTTTTCATAACTCTTTTCTTTATAATTATATGTAATCTAAACTGATTATCACCTCCCCTTGCATGAAATTTTCATATTCGTCCAACAAATATATTGTCGTGGTAGATAAGGAAAAAGAAGAAGATACACCTGAATAGGAACACTTGTAGCTCCCCAAACATGTTGATCATTTATTGCAAGGTGTTAAAGATGAGATCCAAGTGGAAATTCTTGAGAAAAAATAGACATAAGATGATTCCTTTGAAAGATAAGAATTTGATTTTGATTCTTCACGCTTTAATTATTGAATTTCTTTTTGGTTCTCCCATTGATTATTGTTTTGATACAACTTACCTTGAGGAACCACTAGATAATGATGAAAATGTTCTGAAAGTGGAAAAAAATAAATAGGAGGACTCATTCTTTATCCTACCACCACTATGTAAGTTTAACATCATTTTCATAGGGGTGGATTTGTTGTACTGCATCCATAAAGTCATCAAAAAAAGGAAGAAGTTCAAAATTGAAAGAATAAGTGTTGGTGGTTCATCTCAAAGAAACTTAACCAACCATCAGATTATGGATAACCAACTAAAACTTCCCATATAGAGGTAGTCAAAACCCAGGGCCCACTTGGGGGATTAAACCAAGATCTATCATTCTATTCTCATTCTATTTCTATTTTATTTACTTTCAATAAATCTATTGTATTTTATTATCTACCTTTGTTTATAGGTCTTTATGAGAGTAAAAATTAGGAGATTAAATCAAAATTGCACTACCAATAAGTTAGGTTGTACCTTTCATCTACACTTTATTGATTTCTATGATTCAATTAAAAATATTCTTACATGTTAAATCAATTTTAATGCATTGCGGACACTGCATCATATAAGTGTGGGTGAGGGAACCTTTATAGTTTAGTATTTTTAACTGTGTATTTTTCAAAACATTGCGTGTTTCTGAAAATTTTGAGTTGAAATAATTATAATCACATATTTTGAAACCCATTTTAATGTGTGAAACAATTTATCCCATGAAATTGAGATGCTGAAAATGACTTTGTTTCAAGTTAAAATATTTGGAAATAAGATGAAAAGTACTCTTATTTTTCAATCCCATGACACAATTAACTATATTTATATTTGAAATCAATTTCTTGTGAGGATTATGAACCAAATTTTCATAATCTTTTGTTTTACCTCACTTCTCGAGAGAACCATACCATGCTTTATTAACAATAATTTGATTTACTATTATCAAAACATGAGGGTTTTAGGTACATGTGTTTTAAATGATTGAGTAATTTCGTTATTATTAAAGCCACTATTTCATATGAATACTTTTCATTATGGTCTACCATGGATATTTAATCCTTTTATCCCTTATAATACATGAAAATCATGTTTGGTTTTTCACATCATAGGCCAAATTTCCATATCCAACCCGCTCTTGAAGTGAAATTCGATAATCTAGTTGAACATAAGTGTGGGGGAAGTTGTTTTGTATTATGGTACCTAATTTGGTGATACTTTGGGTGGAAAATAAAATGTTGAAGAGGTGTTCTAGTTGCTAAAAAAAATAATTCTGTTGAAAGTTGTGCCTTATCTAGAGCTTTCATTTAAATGAATCTTGCCTTTCTGGAGATTCCAATGAAAAAAAGAAATTTGTGCCTATCTAGAGCTTTCAAGAAAAATAATATTTGAGATTACTGAAACCTTTTTTGAGGAAATTATTAATGGCGTGTAATTTCACTGATTTTTCATGCTGATGGAGCTGATTTATTACTATGGGGAGTTATGAGGAGACCGTACTTGAGTAAAAATTAGATTAATGTAATTTTTCTTAAAAAAGAGCCAAGCCCTCCTCATTCAGCTTCATAATTTTTTACATCTAAATCCTAACAACCAAAATCCACATAAAAAACCTATATAGTTCTCAGGATAATAATATGTCCTTTACTCACATCAGGTGGAAATTTAGGAATTTATCAAGCCTATGGTGACCCTTGCATGTGTATTGGATGAGAATAACATTGTTGAAAATTGATATTTGTGTGATGAGAGAAAATGTATGTTACATAACTGTACTGTGTGCCTGGGAGAATAAATGAAGAGGAAATATATTTAATGAACTGAACTGAGAACTTTTAATAATGGTTTTTGATGTGTAATTATATCTTTTATTTCTTGGTGTTAAATTGTTAGATCTCATGGATATGTGTTTTAAATTTTCTATCATTTGTTATTGATGTTTACTTATCCAGGAGTCTAGTTCTAGGTGTGGGGGAATTGATAGAGCTCATATTTTCATATTTCTACATATGTTTCTAAATGATTTAATCACTTCCAATTAAACAATTTTATCTTATTTTCATCATTTTACGACTTTCATTTAGTTTTGAGCTTAAGTGTAAAAATTGGTTAATTATAGATATTTAATAGTTTTATGTTGCCTCTGTATTTTTAGCATAAATCATACAATATTCATCCAATGCATGTGATTCATTTTTTATGGGATGACATGGTTTGTGTGATACATATAAGTCTTCATGACCTAAATCCAATTTGAACTCCAATAAGACAAAACAAATCGGTTAATGTGAACACTTTTTATGGCCGACAGAATAGACCATGACTCATTCAATGACTCAAATCCGAGGATACTGACCATCAAATTTGTTGATTCAAGCTGGGTTCGAAATAAAAATTGATTAGAAAGATTATCAATAAATTTTATGGAGAAATTATGTGATTAATTCCGCCCTATAAACGGTGAATTTAGGGTTGGTGGAATAGTCATATGAGGCCAGAAAAAGTCAGGTCTAATAATTCAGAAACAACTCATTCCAAACTACAAAAAATGCCTTTAAACATCATGGATAGATGTAAAACTACATTCCTCACATTCTATAAGAAGGTACCTAGGCCTGATTCGACCAAATACTAGGAGAACTGAAGCTATATATCTGGTGGACAGATTCTGGAAGAGAAAATTTCTATTCATTGTTTTCTTTCTTTTGTTCTTCTTAGTTGATTAAAGAATTATTCATCCCCCTTATTCTCAATTACCATTACCATGGAAGGGTAAATATTCTGATTTATTGGGAAATGTTAGGTTTTTTATTTTTGTAATGCATGATTTCTAGTAATTTAGTGAATATAAACTCTTTCCCTTTCTACAAAGTTGTTTTCAATTTCATTTAGCGATTCTTTTTATCAAGTGTGATTTTTTTTTGATTCCATTATTAATTTTAGCTTTGGAAAATGATAATAATCTCCCTCTACTAGGTTCTAGTCTATATATGATGGAGTAGTTCCAGGCTTAGTGGTGAAGTACACAGCGATCGTCAATATGTACGGTAGGGGTATTGAATATTCTTAATTGGTTGGGATAAACAAGACCCGATCAGAAATTGGCTAACTCAATTGGGGGTATTCGCTACATCTATTTCTCCCATAGGAAGGATAGTAGACATAGATGAGATATTGGTAAGGTTTAATCTCACCATAACCATTTACCAAAGGAGTGATAGGAAGCGGTTTTGAAATATCACTGAAATCAACTTAGTAGAAACGGATTGACTAAAATGGAACAATGATGGAATTGTAAATAGAGAACCAACCCCAACTTGATCACACAATTCTTATGAATAATTATAATTACATGTGTTGTTAATTCGTTTTAAATATTTTAGTTTATTTCAATATTTAGTTTCGTTTCTTTGTTTTTAAAACCAAACAATATAAAAAACAACACCATTTCATTTTCAAATTTAAAGTGACATAAGTGATTGTTGAGCACTCTTCTCTGGAGACAACCTAGGATAACCACTAATCTATATTCTCCTTTAGTAAATAATTGTTTTTTCCACACTACACGATATAAATATGTCAATATGTCTTAAGGAAATCATAATATCTAGTTGACTATTCCAAGGGATGTCTCATATCCTAGAAGGAATGTCTATTGGTCGTTACATGATCACATGTGAATTTTTTAGAGGACATCGTGAGAACTAGCTGGATTGTCCTAGAAGTGAACACATGAACCTGACTGATATGCTTATAAGGAGTCACCTAAACTAGCTAGCTCGCTCAGGTGTCATCAGGAGAGCTCACTGACACACATGGAGGACCTTGTGAAGGTTAAGGTAATATGAATTAGAGGGCGATTAATATCTAGGATATCATGTCTAGAGGACATCAAGATATTTTATTGCCATGCTCAGAGTGCATTGTGGGAGATAGTTGACATATCCAGGTGCCACCGTGAGTCATAGATAACATGCACTGGTTCCCTTATATGTGTCAAGAAAAAATTATGATGTACATTTTATGTTTTGGATGGTGAACCCAAAGGGTTTCCAAAGACTTGGGAGGAACAGCCGAGGGGTTCCGTGTGAGATGCTTTTCACATGTCCTGGGGACATTCTATGATATTACTATTATAAAAAATGAGCATCACAAGATCTATATGACATGTGATGGTGCATTTATATAACTTCGGTGGTTTATAAAAAGTTAATGGAGATCAAAATATGTTTTTCTTTCTTGTCTCTCTCATTCCATAGTCTTAGTTTTGGCATTTTTTGTGAATTTATTAGATTTGTTCTGTGTTATCTTGATTTAAGAATCATGTGTATAGTAGATATGAGGGATGATCATTATGTGTCATCCCGTATGTACTTAGAATGATCTATGAGTGATCATGTGAAGCTCATTAGGCATGTTGAATGATCACTGTCATTGTTTACTAGATAATAATTAAGGGGAAGCTTTTCTTGTCACGGGATCAGACGCTATGAGAAATCAGCTCTAGTACTTAGGTGAGTAGGATCGTCTGCATACAAAATTCGAAACCCCTCTTTGATAATGGGGTGGGGAATTTACAAGCCTCACCACCCCAGTTTTCCATCAATTATGATGGCACGTATCAAAATAATCTTTGAAGGATTTGGTGGTGTGATTTTATGTTATGCGTTTTGAAAGTTCTTCCAATAAATCACTATGGGGGTGTCGTATGTTGTTCAGCGTCTATGAGATCATAATTCCAACAACAGATTTATTTTATTAATGAAAACTAATGGGGTTTTGTATAATCTTTCTGACATGATGATGGAAATTCTTATTCACAAGATGGAATATCTATGTACTTTCATGAGATTAGGGTGCTTGATGAATTTACTTGGTGTCATTTTAGTGATGTGTTGAAAGACTGTCTGAGGACCAACGAAGATGAGAAATAATTTCATTGATAATTTCACATTTTTTCCATTATGGATCCAAATGAGGAGAATGAGGGCACCTGGGCATACCCACGACCCTTCACATGGTGAGGATGACATGCTATTGTGATTTTACGAGATGAGTCTTTGTCTAAATTCCTCTTTCTTTTCTATTTGGAAAAAATTATACCCATATCCAGCTATTTCATCCTTTTTGATCTTGGTGATGCTTATTTAGAGGGATGAAATTTTTTTATTAACATAAAAGTATCAAATGAAAATATTAATCACCTTAGACATCCATCATATAAATCAAAAATAGGGGTATCTTAACCTTTACACTTATGATCATCCTTATAATTATTTATGTATGATGGTTCCAATAAATCATAAAATATACTCATCTGAATCATAATATTAGTGTCATTATTGATGGTCCAAAAATATTGTTATATGTTTAAATTAAATAATATTTATTTTCCTAAATATTTTTTGTAGGTTTTCTACTAATTTTAACCTAAGTCCGTCTAAAAATACCTGAAGCCCCAATATAGATGTAACTTTATTCCAATGCCTCTAGATTCATGTAATGAAGTCCCAAAGGGATGAATAGTTTAGAAGTTTGAAGAATTGTACACAATCATCATTTCAATATGAAATTGGAAATATGAAATAAGAATAATAAACGAAATAATTCGTCCTTTTTTATTCATAAATCCCTTATTCATATCTTGGGGAGAAGAAATTAAATAACATGGTGAGTTCAGATGATCATTAATGGTGTTTGTACACTAAAACTTTTCAGGAATAAATAATACATAATCAACAAGAAAATGTAAATATATGAAAAAATACATTTAATCAATAACTTGAGAGTGAATAATAATATATAAACAATAAGCGATGATCAAATAATTATATATAAATAATCATGTGAGATTGATACTTTTCTATGAATATCATAACAAACTAAATAATCACACAGACATCAATATCTAATTTCATCTTAATATAATTCACAAATCTATCATCTGAAACTTATCATCAAGACCATGTGAAATGAAATATAAAAATACCATCAAGAAATAATTCCATGAAATATACATTAACTGGTAAGGACATTGAGAAAACCCAATTTACATTGTCTTATGAGACGTATCGATGCATCGAGGGGCTATAAAAATACCCACCCATAACTTACTTTATCTAATACATTCCTATTTTAATTGATGTGAAATATAATAAATGTAAATATTCTTATTGAAAAACAATCATATGAAATGTTATTATAGTCCCAAATCAGTGAATATAATATAAACCATCTTGAGTAATATGGTGAATGGTAAAAAATAGTACAACCCTAGTTAATCTTAGAATAAACCATCTAGAGAATTAATAAGGATGATATCACTACAACATTTTCCTAATAAATCATAAGTAAATAAATGTTTTTTCTATTGAAAATATAAATAAAATCATTAAAAATTCACAAGGAATGTCACGACCCGACCCTACCCAGGCTCTCGCCGCAACTACCCCAAGCCCGCCTCCATAGGCCAGGGGCTGGTGGCCAGCGCCGAAGCCACAATAACTCAGGGAGGCCTTTTCCTAAGCACCTGTACACACACACACACGTAGAAAACTCAATGCAAAAGTGCATAGAAAAAAGTAAAACAACGGTAAACTGCTATTAATAAACCAGAATGTGCATCAACCTCTAAAACTTCAAAGTACAAGCTGAAGGTAACTAAAAAAGAAAAGGGAAAAAACACGCGCCCAACCAGAAATGTGCCACAACCCGGCAATAGGTAAAAAAAAAGGAAAATAGCTAGAAGGGTCCCCCACCTGGAACCTGACTCTGACCACCGCATGCGGTCCAACCACCCGGCTCCTAAGCTCCTCTGATATCACGACCAACCTGTCCGTCGTCTACAAAGGAACACCAAGTGGGGGCAAATCCCAAGCAGGGGTGAGTATAAAAATACTCAGTAGGATACCCCAGAGGATCGGGGGAGAAACAAAGTAGGTACCTAAGGGTGAGCAGTAGATCGAACAGGGAAAGTAGAGGAGAAAAACTGAAAGTAAAGTAAGGAGTACAGTAGAGAGTCCAGATCAACCCAACAAGAGGAAAGAAGGTAGACTCATCCTGACACAAGGAGACAGAAATGGTGAGAAGGTGAACTTCTCGTCGAGTCTTAGGTACCTATAGCAGGAGAGTATACTCATCCAACTATGAGAAGATAGACACGGAAAGCACATGGCATACCCTGCACGTCTTCGCCTCTCCTGGAAGGAGAGTAACCAAACCTAAGAAGTGGGTACCGGAACAAGGTATATACATAACCATATGTTCAATAAAGAAGCCCATACAAGATCGTAATGGGATCTCTATCCCATAGCTCATCCCAAGAAAAGTGAGTAGCCAACAGTCCCAGAAGTAACACCATTGATGCCCAGTATCCCGCACGTCTACCCCGAACTACAAGTCAAGGGGCTCAAACCACCGCACCTAGACACTATCCACTTTGGGCGGCACTGACTCGCCCGCACAGTTTTAGGTCCCGTCACAAGGATGTGTCTCAGTGGGGAAAGTGCTCCTCATACTTGAGAGTTCTGGGGGAACGTCAAACCACACCTCGTCACTGCCCCACAGTCGAGAGGACTGCTCAAAGACGACATGCGACCCCTTGCCCAGGCCCGCTGGAGGGTCCCTAGAAGTCGACGGGTTCCCACTAGAGGGATACCCGGAAAGAGTCAACAGGTGCCACACTGCCCAGTCCCATAATAGAGTAATCCACTTGAGGGAGACCCAGCTAAAGTCGGTGACGGTACCACTGCCCAGCCCAGCTGGTGGTAACCCAGCATCTGGGACCATTGCCCAGCCCAGCTAGAGGTAATCCCGACATCGGGGACCACTGCCCAGCCCAGCTGGAGGTAAGGCCGGCATCAGGGACCACTACCCATTCCCACTGGAGGTAAGCCCGACATCGGGGACCACTACCCAGCCCCGCTGGAGGTAAACCCAGAATTGCTATGGTCATCCCTACTGGATGGTATTTCTAGGTGACCACTAATGTACTGGCCATCCCTTCCAGATGGTAACCCACTAGCGAGCCCTGCTCGAAACAACCTCAGCCCTGCTGGAAACAACCTCCTGGGTAGAGGATCGGTGCCCGCGTAAAGTGTTGGTCACACCGAATCCAAAAGAACTCTACCAGGGAACACAAAGCAACAGGAGAAACTCCCTAGGCCTCTCAAGGCAATCACGCTCCAAACCACTCAGTCACTGACGTAGCGGACCGAGACAAATCATCCCAGAAAGTGGAGAAACTCCCATGCTATATGAACACACGTAGTCGCAAACAGTGCCGCAGTCCGATGAAAGGGGCATGACATTGAAACCCCTTACAGCAGGAGAAACAGAGGAACCAAAACATCTCTGCCAGCCAAACCATTGAGAACAGAACCAGGGGGAAACAACTCAACCCTGCTGGTCAAAACCATCGAGAAGGGGACCAGGGGAAAACTCGACCCTGCTGGTCACCAAATGAGAACAAAGGGACCCTCTACGTTGTGAGAGGTCAAAATTACGTAAAGCAGAACACGACACGCACATGGGGCCCACAGGATGTGTGGCCCCAAATCAACCCCAACCAAGAACACAAAAATTCTGAGGTACCAACATCCACATTTACCCCAAGCATTTCCATATACTCCCAATGTATACTACATTCCAGCCCAAAGGCTAACGTACACATGACACCCAACGTCAATGTGAAGGTGTAACGTAACAACTCCAAACTTCCACCTCAATGGACGAGGCACAGTCAACCACATCTCTTTAATCATTTATATCACTCACACGGGAGTGCACGCGATCACACGCCAAGGGTCCGCTACAAACACGGTAGAAGAACCACCACCGGGGCACCTTCACATTTCCACATTTAATAAGATTGCGTAAGAGGCTCTGATCTCCTGAACATATTACACTATTGTAATCCTCACATAAAGACACACGAGATAGACTAATTACTCGCCTCAAACAGATATCCGACAGAAAGGTCACCAACGCCGCCTCACGCCCGAACGATATCTCGTGATCCCGAGCCTCGGCCCCGAAAACAGTCGGGCGCATCGCAATAATGCGATCCCTTCGGGAAAGCACGTCAAAAGAACTACTCACATGAGTGCAATGGCTATCCAGAGAAAAAGGTGCATTCCGGCGCACCGCACACGAGCGGTGCTTTGTGGGACCCGTAACCCGGTCCCAAAACAAAACGAACGGATCACACTATTGCGATGCTCTTGAAAAAGAACACAAGTTCGGCTAACCACTTGTCGGAATAAGACACCTGGTGTAGGAGTTGGAATTCACCGTCAAATCCCAAAATGGCCCACATGGGGCCCACACCTCCGTGCAGAATTAAAGCAGGCAAATTGTGCCATTGTAATACCCTCAGAAAAACACCCAGAATCGACTGCTCGCACGCCCCAAACGGACGTCCGGTGAGAAAGGTGCCAAACACTGCTTACAGTTCGAAGGACGGGTCGTGGGGCCCACACCTCAACTCTGGTCTCAATGCCTGAAACTACCCTGTAAAACCTAGCCTCGGTGCCAGGGTTGCAATGCCACTGACTGCGTGCAAAACGGACTCCGGATGTGTCCGCGCCGCCCAAAGCAATAAATCTCGGGAAGCCCGCTAAGCTGCTTTACGCACGTGTCGTGCACCCAAGCCCCTCGTCTCAGAAGATAAAACTCCCCAAACCACCTCAAAAGGTCCGCCTATACGTCAAGTCCATGCCTCCATAGACGGCGCGCAAAACGGATGCGGGTAGCAAAAGTTACGGGCATCCAAATTTTTGAGGGGGGTTTTCCCCTAGGCCGGCCCGGCCGAACCTGCGGGCCGCCGCACCATGGCCCACTGCCTCCCACGAGGACCCCTCGCTCGCGTGCCGCGCGGGCGCCCCCTCCACCGATTGGCCGACACGGCTGGTCCGTTTTCCACGCGGAGACCCGCATCACGCGGGTCCTTGTCTCCCCGTGGGGTCACGCGCCTGCGACCCCGGATGCCCCCTTGCCGGCGCCCTTGACCGGTCCGCCTGGGCCGCCCCACACCGGTGAGGTGACTCCTGGCCGGCCGCCCTTCCGCCATGCCCGATTCCGCGCCGCCGTGCCAGAACGCCGCGCCGCCGTCCTGGAATCACCGTCCACGACTTGGAACCGCCGGAAAACCAGGAATCCGGCCGGAACTTCCCGGGGCTGCCCTGGGCACCCCGGGACTCGGATTTTCTATCTGAGAAAAGCATCGGAAATCTTAGAACATATACTACACATCCTTTTTCTAGATCGATGATCGGACAACAATTCGATAGTATAAATTGGGCTCAATGATTGTGGGAAATTGAAAACGAAAACGATAAACCCCTACCTCAAATGGCGTAGCCTGACGCTTCGTGTGGGGACCATCGGAACCGATGCGCCTCACCAGAGATCGCCTCACCAGAGCTTCCTCACCAGAGATGGAGGAGAGGGGATGGTTTTAGGATGAAGAAGAAGAAGAAGAATAAGAAGTGGTGGGGGTGTTTAAGTACAAATCACTTAAACGCCCGCCCGACAGCCCCGAACTCAAAATTTCAGCGGGGTCAGGTTTAAGCCTCCCCTAGGCTAAAAACCATGCTCCGAACGCACCGGCAGTCTCAGAATATTAATCTGAGGCCCCGGTAAAAAGTAACAACGCCCACGCCCGAGGTTTCCAAAATACCAAAACGCCCCTTGGGTCATTTTCCACTGACGAACCAAACCTGCAGAACTTATACCCCTACTAGGGTAAACGGCACGTTCTGAACTCAACGCTGCCTTCAGTTTTCCCATCCGAGGAACCATTTAAGAGATACTTGAGTTTCACCATTAATCGAATTAATTAAATAATTTATCCGTTTAATGTTCCGAAAGCGAGTGATTGGTCTTAACATCCCGCGTCGACATGTTTTATGTCGTTCCTAGGGTAAAAACCCCATTATAGACCCATCCGTACACTCAGATCTCTGATCCAAAACACTATTTAGGAGTTATCCTATTTATTTGGCATTTATAGTGTGAACACACTGAAAATTTAATTCCATACACTCTGGGGCTCGGAATCGCCCGTCGTCTGAGGGAGCTGCTCTGGAATAATGTTAAGAATATTCCAAAGTCCTTTTTAGCCAAAAACAGGGTTCTTATATAATTCCCTCCTTCATTATTTTCATCCCTAAAAAGAAAAACTAGGGAACAACTCAGGGTACTAAGCCCACACCTGGCTCTCCCGTACCCAGAAGAACTCTTGCACATCCTCACGTCATCGCTCACAGACCAAATGATTTGATCTGTTCATGCGAGGTCAGCCCTTGCTGATGACGTACATAGGAGCAAGCACACATCTCCTCAAGTAAGCCACGTGGGATACGTTGTGCACCCACACCTGACCTTTGGGTTAGGGAAAGGTAGTAGGGAACCTCGCCATCCCTTTGCATGGTCTCACACGGTCTGAAGGCTCTCGGGGGTAGCTCACATCCTCAATCGATCCTCTGCATCGCACGCCGCTATTGGAATCATCGCCCGCACCACGAACAAGGCCCTGGGATTACCTCCTTTAGAACATCCATATGGTGAAACACCTAAGGATATCTGGTCACGCAAGATTTCACAGTCAATGTACCACAACCAAGACTCTTTTACATGCTCGAAAGGAGAAGGAGTCAACACCATCGACTAGATAAAAAGGTCACACACCCTTTTTTTCTTACCAACATAGGGTTACACCAACACCCCATGCCACCCTAGTAATAACTCAAACAAGGAGCAGAGAGAAAAGCATTCCAAACAAAAAGTCTAACAATTATACTGCAAAAAGGTAGAAGATCTGTAGAGCGTACCTCTTATCACCTCATGCTCTGCAGGATCGTAGACATCCAAAGATCGTGCCTGTCCGCAGTCCCAACTGTCATCTCCCGGAGCCTGACGTGGCCCGCCTAGTGGTGATGGGAAGACCTCGTAAAGTCGTCCTGCACTTCTAGCTCCTCCCGCTCCTCTACTAGAACCACCTCTCTGGTCACTACTCTAATCACAACGCTGCCTCCATCGTGGTGGTGCACCTACTGCCTGCCCGAGGCTCTCTGCATGCCTGGTCGGGCAGTTCCATGCCAAGTGAACTCGCCCATCGGAAGCATAGAACCAACTCTCTTCGGGCTACACTGGTGCCCTCCGGTGCCACTGTGGTGTACAACCATGCCCCTGAGTCCGGATGTTAGAAAGTCACCTGCCATGAGGTTCTGCTTGCTGATGCCCGCTAGCTGCGGTAGACATCTCGGCTCCAACGTGCCTGCTGCCACCACCAACTCTAGAAAGTGACAGGAAGCTCTCTATCACTAGCGCCTGCTCTAGAACCCTGGCATATGTGGAAATGCTCCAGGGTACAATGACAGAATGAATCTCTTGGCGGAGACCCTGCTCAAACTTCCGTACTCGGATGTTGTCATCATGGACCAAATCCGAGTAAAAGCGTGCACAGTTTGCAAAACTAGCCACTTACTCGTCCACTGTCACCCCCCCTACTGAAACTACAGGATCTCCTGATTCTGAACGGAGCGCAAGAAGGAGGGGAAAACTCCTCATGGAACAAAAACTGAAATTAACCCCACGAAAGAAACAACTCGTCGCGAAACTGAGTCACCAGACTACGCCAACACCAAGATGCTCCACAAGAAAGGTCGGCTGCCAAGGCCACTCTCTGATCTGTCAATGTCTGCACAAGCCTAAAATGGCGAACCACTGTCTCTAGCCAAACCTCTTCTACTTGAGGGTCTGGCTCACCATTGAACCTCAGTGGTCACTGCTGCTGGAACTCATGGAGCGCTCTAAACCTGCGCTCAAGCCTCACCTGCTCTACTGAAGTTTTCTGCAGCTCAACAGGTGGGGGTGCTGCTACCGGCCCACCCGGAGAGAGGGGCTCGCATGATGGGTCCTGGACTGAGGCCTCTTAGATCATACGGTCGTCGTCAGAAACCCAAGCTGGTATCCTGGCTGGCTGTCTTCGCTAAGACATCCTGAATATTATCAAAGAGTGTCGTGGTCAGATGAGTATATATGTATATACCAATAACAACGATGGTGAGCTGAATCAAGAAGGACAGTCAAAGACTCAATCCTATGTGATGCACAAACCAATTTTCCCTGCAACAAGTGTCTCAGTATGCTGAGTCGACAAGTGGGTTATCAAGGTCCTGGTGAATGGATACGTCGGCCGCTGAACCATCATTGGACTCCCTGGCCTAAGAGAAACTCTCGAGACACGTTAACCCTATTACCCTAAATCCCAACCAATTCCTTTTATTTTAGGGACATCCGAACATCATCCCAAGGAACGAAACACCTTTGATACCACTTTGTCACGTCCCGACCCTACCCGGGCTCAAGCCGCAACCACCCCACGCCCGCCTCCAATAGGCCAGGGGCTGGCGACCAGCGCTGAAGGCACAATAACTCGGGGAGGCCTTTTCCTTAGAACCTTTACACACACACACACACCCAGCACATTCAATAAAAAAGTACAGAGTAAAAAGAAAAACAAAGGGAAACTACTATAAATAAACCACAATGTGCATCGACCTCTAAAAGTAAAAAGTTCAAGATGAAGGTAACTGAAAAAGAAAAGGGAAAAAACACGCGCCCAACCAAAAAGGTGCCACAACCCGGAAACAGGTAAACAAAAAGGAAAACAGCTGGAAGGGTCCCCCACCAGGAACCCAACTCTGACCACCACACGCGGTCCAATCTTCTGGCTCCTAAGCTCCTCTAACATCACGACCAACCTGTCTGTCGTCTGTAAGGGCACACCAAGTGCGAGAAAAGCCCAAGCAGGGGTGAGTGTAAAAATACTCAATAGGATACCCCGAATGCTCGAGGGAGCAACGAAGGAGATAACGAAGGGTGAGCAGTAGATCGAACAGGGAAAGTAGAGGAGAAAAACTAAAAGTGCAGTAAGGAGTATAGTAAAGAGTCCAGCTCAACCCAACAAGAGGAAAGAAGGTAGACTCGTCTAGACACAAGGAGCTAGAAACGGTGAGAAGGTGAACTTCCCGTCGAGTCTTTGCTACCTATAACAGGAGAGTATACTTGTCCAACCATGAGAAGAGAGACACGGAAATCACGTCGCATACTACGCACGTCTTCGCCTCTCCTAGAAAAAGAGTAACCAAACCCAAGAAGTGGGTACCGGAACAAGGTATACACATAACCATATGCTCAATAAAGAAGCCCAAACAAGATCGTAAGGGGATCTCTATCCTGTAGCTTAGCCCAAGAAAAGTGAGTAGCCAATAGTCCCAGAAGTAACACCATTGATGCCCAACATCCCGCACGCCTGCCCCGAACTACAAGTCAAGGGCCACAAACTACTGCACCTCGACACTGTCCGCCTTGGGCGGCACTGACTCGCCGACATGGTTTTAGGTCACTTCACGAGGACGCGTCTCGGTGGGTAAATCATCCCTCGTACTTGAGAGTTCTGAGGGAACGCCAAACCACACCTCGTAACTTCCCCGCAGTCGAGGGGACTACTCAAAGTCGACAAGCAACCCCCTTCCCAACCCTACTGGAGGGTCCCTGGAAGTCGACGAGTTCCCACTGGAGGGAGACCTGGAAAGAGTCGACGGGTGCCACACTGCCTAGTACCATAACATGGTAATCCACTGGAGGGAGACCCGACTAAAATCGGCGATGGGACCACTTCCCAGCCTAGCTGGAGGTAACCCGGCATCGGGGACCACAGCCCAGCCCAGCTGAAGGTAAGACCGACATTGGGGACCAGTGACCAGCCCAGCTGGAGGGAAGCCCGGCATCGGGGACCACTGCCCAGCCCCGCTGGAGGTAAGCCCGACATCGAGGACCACTACCCAGCCCTGCTGGAGGTAAACGCGGAACTGCTCTGGCCATCCCTGCTGGATGGTACTGCTAGGTGAACACTGTTGTACAGGCCATCCCTGCCGGATGGTAACCCACTAGAGAGCCCTGCTCAAAACAACCTCAGCCCTGCTGGAAACAACCTCTTGAGGAGAGGATCGGTGCCCGAGTAAATTGTTGGTCACACCGAATCCACAAGAACTCTATCAGGGAACACAAAGCAACATGAGAAACTCCCCAGGCCTCTCAGGGCGATCATGCTCCAAACCACTGAGTCACTGTCAAAGCAGACTGAGACAACTCATCCCAGAAAGTGCAAAAACTCCCACGCTGTACGAGCAGACGTAGTCGCAAACCCTGCCATAGTCTGATGAAAGGGTCACAACACTGAAACCCCTTACAGCTGAAGAAACAGAGGAACCAAACCATCTCTGCCAGCCAAATCATCAAGAACAGAACAAGGGGGAAACCACTCAACCCTGCTAGTCAAAACCATCAAGAAGAGGACCAGGGGAAAACTCAACCCTGTTGGTCAACAAATGAGAACAAAGGGAACCTCTACGTCACAAGAGGTCAAAAGTACGTAAAGCAAAACACGACACGCACATGGGGCCCACACAACGTGTGGCCCCAAATCAACCCCAACCAAGCACACAAACATTCTCAGCTACCAACATCCAAATGTACCTCCATGAATTTACATATACTCCTAGAGTATACCACGTTCCAGACCAAAGGCTAACGTGCACACATCACCCAACATCAACATGAAGGCGTAATGTAACAACTCCAACCAGCCACATCAATGGCTGAGGCATAGTCAACCACATCTCTTTAAGCATTTATATCTCTCACACAGGAGTGCACACGATCACATGCTAAGGGTCCGCTACAAACACGGTAGAAGAACCGCCACGGGGGGCACCTTCACATTTCCACAATTAATAAGATCGCATAAGAGGATTAGCTCGCCTGAATAGATTAAACCATTGTAATCCTCACGAAAAGACACGGGAGAAAGACTATTTTCTTAACTCAAACAGATATCCGACGGAAAGGTCTCTAACACCGCCTCATGCCTGAACAACATCCTTGATCCTGAGCCTCAGCCCCTAAAACAGTCGGGCGCATCGCACCAATGCGATCCCCTCGGGAAAGAACATCAAAAGCAATACTCACATGAGTGCAACAGATATCTGGAGAAAAAGGTACATTCCGACGCACCACACATGAGCAGTGCTTCGTGGGACCCACAACCCGGTCCTGAAACAAAACGAACGGATCAGACCGTTGTGATCCCCTCCAAGAAATTACACAAGCTTGGCTAACCACTCATCCGAATCAGACACCTGGTGAAGGAGTTGGAATTCACCATCAACTCCCAAAACAGCCCACGTGGGGCCCACACCTCCATGCAGAATTAAAGCGGCCGGATTGTTCCATTGCAATTCCATTGAAAAAACACCCAGAATTGACTGCTCGCATGCCCCAAATGGACGTCCGGTGAGAAAGGTGCCAAACGCTACTCGCAGCTCGAAGGACGGGTCATGGGGCCCACACCCCAACTACGGTCTCAATGCCCTAATATGCCCTGGAAGACTCCGCCTCAGTTCCAGGGTCGCAACGCCACTAACGACGTGAAAGACAGACTCCGGACGTGTCCGCGGGCCCAAAACAAGAATTCCCAGGAAGCCTGCAAAGCTACTTTACGCACGTGTTGTGCCCACGAGCCCCTCATCTTGGAAGTTAAAACTCCTGAATCCACCTCAAAAGGTACGCCAATGCTTCAGGTCCACACCGCCATAGACGACGCACAAAACGGACGCTCATAGAAAAAGTTACGGGCGTCCAAAATTTTAAGGGGGGTTTACCCCTGGGCCGGACCGGCCCGGTCCGGCCCGTCCGCCCTGCTAGGGCCGGACCGCTGAGCAGCGGCCCAGCCAATCCCACGGCCCGCTACCTCTCGCGAGGCCCCCTCGCCCGCGCGCCGCACGAGCATATCCTCCACTGACCGCTTGACAAGGCCGGTCCGTTTTCTACGCGGTGACCCGCGTCACGCGAGTCCCGGTCTCCCTGCGGGGTTGCGCGCCTACGACCTCAGATGCCCCCTCACCGGCGCCCTCAGCTGGTCCGCCAGCACCGCCCCACACTGGCGAGGTGTCGCCTGGCCCTTCGGATGGCCGTGCACCTTTCCACCATTCCCTCTGCCGCACCGCCGTTCCAGAACACCGGGCCGCCGTCCCAGAACCGTCGTCCGCCGCCTGGAACCGCCGGAGAACTAGGAATTTGGCCGGAACTTCCCAGGGCTGCCCCTGGCACCCCGGGACTCGTATTTTCGATCTGAGAAGAGAGTCAGAAACCTGAGAACATATACTACACATCCATGGGCTTAGATCGATGATCGGACACCAATTCGATAGTATAAATTGGCCTCAAAGATTGCGGGAAATTGAAAACGAAAATGATAAACCCCTACCTCAAAGGGCGTAGCCCGACGCTTCGTGTGGGGACCATCGGAACTGCTGCGCCTCCCTGGAGATCGCCTTGCCAGAGCTGCCTCTCCAGAGATGTAGGACAGGGGAGGGTTTGAAGAAGAATAAGAATAAGAAGATGAAGGGGGGGGGGGGGGGGTGTTTAAGTACAAATCACTTAAACGCCCGCCCGACAGCCCTGATCCCAAAATTTCAGTGGGGTTGGGGTTAAGCATCCCCTAGGCTAAAAACCACGCATCGAGCGCAACGACCGTCTCAGAATTTTAATCCGAGGCCCCGTTTAAATGTTACAACGCCCACGCCCGAGGCTGCCAAAATATGAAAATGCCCTTGGGGCCATTTTCCACTAACGACCCGCACCCACAGAACATATACCCCTACTAGGGTAAATGACACATTATGAACTCAGCGATGTCTTCAGTTTTCCCATCCGAGCCACCATTTAAGAGATACTTGAGTTTCACCATTAAATGAATTAATTCATTAATTTATCTGTTTAGCTTTCTGAAAGCGAGCGAGGGGTCCAAAAAACCCGCGCTGACATGTTTTATGTCGTTCCTAGGGTAAACACCCCATTATGGACTCATCCGTACACTCAGATCTCTAATATGAAACCCCATTTAGGATTTATCCGATTTATTTGGCGTTTCCAGTGTGAACGCACTGAAAATTTAATTTCAGCCACTCCGAGGCTCGGAATCGCATGCCGTCTAAGGGCTCTGCTCTGGAATAATGTCATGAATATTCCAAAGTCCTTTGTAGCCAAAAATTGGGTTATTATAAGGAAATAAATTTTTTTTACTTTAAAAATTAATTTTTTAAACTATAAATTTCTAGGATATTTTGAAAAAATGATTATTTTTAAAAAATTGAATCTTGTTGAGGATGCATAAAATAATTTATTAGTAATGATGATTGGTTATTGTGATAACTTTTTATACGTTAAAATAATTATTCTTTCCACAATTTTGGTAAAAACAACTACATTACCTTCTTCTTCAAATTTCAAGACGATTCCTTTTAAAATAATTTTTTTATAAAACGAAATCCTAGGAAAATATCTATTTAATAAATAATTTGTTGTGCTTTGAAAAAATTCATGAAAATAGTTTTATAAAACATGTATGTAGATGAAAAATAATATCCTACAAAGTAAAAAAAAATTAATTTTTTTAAAAAACATTCTCAATCATTTTCATTTCCAAAGCAAGGTAAATTATACTATCATATGAAAAGTCCATGAATAACCACATGAGAAGAATATATATTATTTTTAGGGAATTAATATCAATAAATTCCCCTAGTGGAGTCTTAAACATAAAAAATGCTAAATAATGATGAGATTGTGAAATAAACCCTTAAAACATGGGTTACTTTTGTATCATAAGCCTTATGATAGAAATATTATCAAATAAAACATTTAAATATAGTTAGGATAATTAAATTCAAGTAATAAAATTATTAATGGGGGAGTATATACATATCACATAAGGAATAATTAGTGAATATGGAATATATATCACAGAGCTAAAGGTGAGACGAGAAAATCCATACCTCCGGTATGAAATTGTTTTTTATGTTTCAAACTCTCTTATATAATAATTAAATATTTATAATAATTATATATTAAAAACAAATATTAATATATATTATACCATATTTTTTTTCTTATAACCTTTTATTTCCCAATTATTTATAATTATTTATTAAAATCACAGTTTCGTGTGATTACTTCTTATTTTTTCATATAAGTTTTCATCGATTGTTTTTCTATGAACATTGATCATGGTTATATCATATCCATAATTTTAATAATTAATTAATTATAATTTATATTCATGATATACATATTTATTTGAATCCAAAATAGTTATAGATAAGAAAATTAATTATACCATTCATGGAGATGGTTGTCCATACATATGCATGAACATTGTTTTAATTTTCCAATGGATGAGATGAATAAAGGTAAATATTAATTTTAATTTAGTTAATCATAATTATATCATATTAAACGTATATAATTATAAAATCTATCCTTATTACCATCCTTTTAAAATATAAAAAAGGTCATCGCTTCAGGGATGTTGTACTCCACACGTATGGACATGAGATGTTAGTGTATTATAATGGATGAGAAGGTGAGAATGTAGTTGTGATATTTTAATTATATGGGAATAGTTATTTCAAAATTATTATATATAAAAATTTATTCCATCATTATAACTATCAATGAATTTTTTTGGTGGAAAATAAATTGTAACTCTATGTGGAGACGTTAAGCCATCAGTACGAAGGAGTGATACATGCAATTCACATCTGAATAAAGATGGTGGAAAATGGTGATTTCATAATCAAAATAAAATTAATATACGCTTGGAATTAATTTTTTTATGATAAATAACATAAATTTATTTGGGTTTAATAAGAATAAAAAAAGTGATTGATTATGGTCATTACCTGTCCTTTGAAAGAATTCCTTTAAATATCCTCTTATGGGTTCTAGGGTTGGTCAATTCGGATGACCAAAACCTATAGAATGTGGATAAGGATGTTTATAATAGTTGAAGGTATGTGTTTTTAGACAAATAATAACTTTTTTTGTGTATAGAAGTTATGGAAGAGGTTCCCTTATATTATTGAGGTGAAGGGTTATTTTGGAATTTCATAAAAGAATAGATTATGATAATGTTTTTCTGATGAAAAATGAATCCAAAACGCTAGGGATTCAAACCTGAGGTATTATATGGTAGAAATATAAGAAAATTTAAATTTATTGGTTAATATGGTGTTTTATCCCTTATCATTTTATTTAACCCCATTATTAACCTATTTTAACATTAACCAGGGTAAATTATTTTTCACTCCGAAATTGTTATAATAATACATATATGGTAAATATTGAATCATAAATGGTAATGAGATGAAATTTTAAACCATATATTATCCAATTTTTCCAATTTCAAAAGTTTCATTATTTTAAAATATTTATAAAAAATACTATCTTCATAAATTATCAATAATGTAACATTTGACACAATTCAGTAAATTTGGCACAAAAGACATAATGTAAAAGGTTAAATTTGTATATTATAATTTAAATACCCTCAATGTTTTCATATATATCTATAAATTTGATTTGATATATTAATTATTTCAATTTAATAACTCATGATATTAATAAGTTCATTTCATTATTTTTCTATTAATTGAATTAATATTGTATCGATGTTGTTAAAGTATTTAGGGTAATTATTTAATACCTAATTTTTTTTTAAAAAATTAAATAATGAAATTATATTTATTATTTTCAATATATTCATTAATATTAATTAAATTTTTTTCCCTTTGTGGACCCATATGACATATTCATAACAAAGTAAGTGACATTTTTAATTTTCTCCATTTTAAATATAATTTAGGTTATTTTCAAGTATATGTGTTCACTAAAACATTAAAATTAAATCATATTGTGATATGCTTTGAATTATATTAATCCAATATGAGACTTAATATAATCTCAATTAACTATATTTAACCTTTACCAAGGTGATAAATTTCAAAACGGCTCCTATTAATAATACTTAAAATGAAATGGGGACTATTTACAAAATTTCCACTTCCTAATTAAAAATATGGAATAAATTTTATAAAATTATATTTCTATATTTTTGATAAATTAATTTCAAAAAATTCTAACAATATATGAAGAATCTTTTTTTATAAAAAATTATTTTTAGTTATAAAATTGTTTTTTTAATAATTCAGTCTGGAAATAGATTCCATTGAAATTAACGGGAATATTAATAATATTATAGAACTAATTTTAATTTTTAATCAGTTTAAAATAAAAATAAAAATTGTTAATGATTATATTAGAAATACTGTATTTAATAAAAATATATATTTTCACTATTAAATTAAAATCAATATTATATAAGAAATATAAAAATTATAGCCTAGAAGAATTTCAATATGATGATATAAAAAATGATACTACATTAATAAATTAAAATTCATATAAATTCCAGAAACTAATTATTTTTTCCCACATTAAGAAACATAAATAATTTTATGAGAAAACATATTTATGATTTATAAAATAACATTACTAAAACTGATTAGTTATTTCTTAATAAATAATCATTGATTTTTTTGAGTAGCTCCTTTATATACAAATTTCATAATTCCATTTATACTATTCATATCCTCCAATTAAACTTCTATTTCATAATGGTCATGTAGTCATATCTCATGGTTCATTTAAACTCAATATTGCGTTTTTATATACTATCAAATTTTTTATCATTTTAAAATTTCATGAGGTCATATAAACATCATTCAACAGATATTGAAATGTTCCTATTTCTATGGAATATGTCCAAATTGGTAGATAATATGACCTTCAATAATGGACTCTTCATAAGGAATATGTATTAGAAATTAATTTAATTACACAGGAGATCCATCTTAGTGTGAAAGAACATTCATCAGTGGAATAAATCATTGGTACTATATTTTATTTGAAATTATTAGAGGTTAGTGATATTATAACTTTGTGATTTAGGTTTTTTCATCGTTCCTTGAAAAATGTGTTTTAGTTTTAATAATCACGGATTCTAGGTTGTTTCCATTGGATTTGTTCATGGAATTAGAAACTTCCAATAGTTCTTTATCCAAGGGGGACCTACTTTCAAAAGACAGGTGTTCATTATGATTGAACTTTTATAATACTTACGAACTTGCATTGGCTGAGAGGATGGGATGTAAAACTCATCACACCCTTTTGGAAAAATTATTTTCTACTCTGGGACTCTATTTGAAAATTTAAGATATTTTTATGAATCATTTTTAATTTAACAAGTATAAAATAAGTTTCCCTTGATACTTGCAATCACTTATTAACATGTATAAAATTTTGAATCTTTATTATTCATTCAAGGTAATTCAATAATAAAGATATCTGTATGTATTTGAGAGTCTCCATCAATGGTATCCTCTAATATACTATTTAAATATTCTTTTAATCATTGTTATGATGATACTAGTTTTTAAGCCACATAGTGAAGTGTTCTTTAATTTTCTATCATCCAGGGAGATGAAAGATTTCTTTGATTTTAGTATCATTCCCATAAGATGGGATAACTACGTATCCTTGTGAAAGGAATCAGAAACCTCATAGTTTGGTGTGGCATAATGGGACACATCATACATTTTAAGTTCATGTGACAAGGACCTCTAAGGGGAAGGTGCTTAGTCATAACTTAGTGTCGAACTTATGCTAAAGTAGCCCAAAAAAAGTGATAGGATATTGGTTTCCTAGTAAGACAAGACCCTATTTGGAATATTGACCAAGGAAATAATGGTTGATTAGAAATTTTGGGTCTGAACCTCAAGGAGCCTTCCTACATATCCTATGTTAATGGGAATCAAAGCCCACATAGTTCGATAAGTCTCATAGGAGAGTATAGTCATTTGAGAGAAATGAGTTTGGGATTACTTCTTGAAAAGGATTACTTGATGATTTGGGGTTTTAATTTGGGGATTATTCCTAAATAGGATGCCCAGATTTAAGGGAATTATGGTTCGTTTCTTGAGGAGGATATTCAGTGGGCTCAGGCTCTGAAAGAGGTTCCAATGTATCCTGGTTTGAACAGTAATTAGCATTCTCATAGTTATTTCACCATGGACGTTTGTGTGAATGTTTTAATCCCTATGAATCTCTAATCCCATGTGATTCATGCATGACATGACAAACAAGAGTATGTGAAAGATTCAAAAATGACACTTCACACTTTTCCTCCTCCGATAGTGGAATAGGGCATGTCAATCGTGGAAGTGGGAAGGCGATGAGCCTTCCCTCTATTCATTTTACATTGGACAATAGTCCAATGAGAGGAGGAAGGGATGAAGGTTAGGGGCTTACACTGGGATGGATGCCCATGGTGACATAGCTCGATAGGAGAGGTAAAGCATAACAAAAGTCCCTTTGTCTATATCCCCTTTGGTCTTTGGCACCAAAGAACAAAGGAGGAGCGATGATGATACCTCATGAAAGAAATGATAGGGGCTTATTCCAAGATGATTTCCCTAAAATTGATCCTGGAAGGGGAGGGAGACTTTTATTTTTCATGCCTGAAAAATATAGTGTGAATCGTAACTTCCCTATAAGTGACCTATGGTTCCAGGTCTTAGAGACGAAAAGGGGAGGACAGAACCCAAACCCTAATCCTCTAAACCGGAAACGTCATAACATTGTTGTTGGGAGAATGGTCCATGTGATTGTGGATATAAAAACCCAAAAACATTCCATGTATCTTAACTCCATTATAAAACAAATATTGGAAAACCTATGAATGTAAAAATACAAACCCAAAACATGAGAAATGCTAATGTGCCGTTCCCAAAGGGTTGATTAGTCATGAGGTTTTTGTGGAGGCTTCAACTTAGTTCCTTTCAGATAGGAGAACTAAGGAAGGAGATAACCTTCCATGAATGGATTTAAAGAGGGTATTTGAGTTGGTATGCAAGATTTATAACATGCTCCACCGCATAGGTATCTTTTGAAAGTGTTCCACATAGGTATCCCGCATTGCTACATCGCACACTTGTAACATGATGATATGTCATGCTAGTGCATCACGTAGGTGCACCATACAGATCTATTTGATTACTGAGGAAGAATATTCACATTGAGGAACCAACCCTATGTAAAAATTGAAAAAGAATTTTAAATCATTATTATCCCATTTTAATTATCTCTTCTCTCATGTTTTAGAGATCTACCTAAGACAATTTGAGGGATATAGGAAAAATAGATACACAATGGGAGCTTCTGAGAGTCATTTCATTTTTTTCAGTCCTCAAATGGCGATCCCAAGGGTCCTATTTATAGGCATGGATGGGCCTAGTCGAAGGGACATTTGTTCATGCAGGTGTGTTGTGATGGTCCTTCACATAGATCCTCCGTGCAAGGGTACATGAATTTTGTTGTTGTATAAATCTTTTAGCGCAAGTCTCTTGTGTAGCTCTACCTCGTAGGTCTTCCACGTAGCTCTGTCTCCCAGGTCTGCCGTATGGCTCTCTCATAAAGGTCTTTGGAGCTTTTGGGTTTACTTTGAATTCTTTGAACCTCGTCTTTTGGGATTTTTGAATATCCAGGGTGATCTTCATGATAAATTTTCCATTTTCAAGAAGTGTCAATAGAATTTTCCCCCCAGGATTGGATCCGATTGGAAATATGATCGAGCCCTGAGGTATATTGGCCGGGAAAAGACACTGGGTTAATTTCTGAACAATGTAGGTTTGTTTTGTCGGTACTTCACTAAGGAGCACCACATATTGTTTCCATGCAAGCCTATCACGTAGGGTCTCAACTGGCTACAAATAGGTTCAACCCTTTGTGATTTTCATCACTCGTGCCTCCAAAAAGTTTTCCCAGATCTCGTTGCATTTCTCATTTGTCTAGTCTCAACGTGTTTGGATCTCACGTTATTTCCTTGAAATTTTATCAAGGTGGAACAAATTGGTGGATGCAGCTATGTGGAAGGACTTCATCGAAGAAGTTTCACTAGGACACTTGTCGAGGGACCTCCACAAGGGACCTCATCAAAGGATCTATGCGACAGACCCCATCGAAGGACCTATGCGAATAGTGTCCTTTTCCAAATTTTCAATTTCCATTTTTCTTATAGTTGAAAATTAATTTAAAATTCCAACATAATTGGGGAACTTTGGTAAATGTATTGTAGGAAAAATGGCTCATTTGATGACCTCTACTGTAGAAAATAAGGCTCATTAAAATGAAATGATGAATATTGTTGTACCAGATTATTATGACGTTGTTTAAAGCACGCTTCCAAGACTATAGAAAGGTTTAATTCTGCATCAACGTGACTATCCACCAATTCCTTACTTACCCCTATACAGGCATGTGATTATTCAAGATGCCCATGTTCCCTCTATTAAAAAGTACCTCCCAAATAATTGGATTCATCAATTCTCCAACTATAACTGCATGAATATTAGAGTAATCGGGATCCAGTACATAAAAGAACATTCCCTTTTTGTTTCATTGTGAATCCCAGTGGTTGTAATCTTGATATGAAGGATAATGTTGTAGATAAAATGCCACATTGATATGATTCAACTTATTCGGGCTTCTCAGACAGATCGGTCTAATTGTTGGAAAGACAACTGGGATATTCGTTCTCGAGGAGGTGAGTAACCTGAATGGATGTGGTAATTTTGGGTGTGCCAAACATGTGCAGAATTCTAGAAAGAGTTATTAGATGTTTATATTTATGAAGCAGTTTGGATGGGATAATCATATGTTACTAGAAACGATATTATTCCTGAATTATTGAGCTGATGGAGTCTGTAAACAAATTCCTTCCACTTGATTCATAGTGAAGTTGGAAATAGGTTGAGGGATATCTACCAAATAGATGGGGTTCCCATTCTCAGGGAAATGTATGATGAGTTTATTCCACCAGATACAACATGGGGTGATAATACTATAACACAACAATTGGATCATGAAGTATTCAAAATATCAAATAAATTACCCAAATACAAGAAATATATTCATTCCATGGTGTGGATGGATGCCCTTTTAGAATCAATAATAGAGGAAGGTCCTAGCTGTGGACATCCTACGGTAAGTCCTTCTACTAATATTTGGGGTAGTGCAGGAACATATTGGCCTACATTGGAGAGAGGTGACTATAAGAACTGGGGACACAAAGTCAAGTCTAATATAAATGAAATGACATGCTTAGACTCCTTACTATCCATGTGGCTAAGCATTTACTTGCTTCCAGTCTATTAGTTTGGAGGCAGTGTAAGTCCATGGGCTTTTTTCAATACAGGTAAATTTGTAGAGGGAGGCATATTATGTTATAGGACCTTGTATTAACAAGAATTTACCTTCCCTTGCTACATTAATAGAATGGGAAGGCTCTATTTATAATTATATGTGCATTACAAGTGTTGTGGGGCTGGATTTTAGCACACCTTTCATCATAATCAATGCTAAATTCAGTTATATTTCCCAATGGTCAATTCAACAAATTTTTACAGAATATTTCTGGTATTCAGGCTTTAAATTTGAGACCTGATGTGGTGCTAAATGCATTTAATGTCTCAGGAGAATTCAGCTTCTTTCCTATTGGTATCCCACCAACTAGAACATTTTTTGATAATGGTAAAAGCAAAGAATTATGAGTTGAGATCTTATATGATGGAATTCATGGTTGGTTTATTATCGACCAGGATTGATGGTGAAATTTTCTATGATGTTTACATCTATTATAGGTTTTCTCGTCAGCTCAAATGTCTTTAACAATCAAACTCTTTTCCACTTACGTATGTTAGACATGAGAATCACCCAATGGCAGCAAGACAATTATGGATTCTAATGGATTTAGAGGCATCCAAATTGTCGATTAAATTGCTTCCATTAGATGCATCAATCAGATTGGAAGCTAGATATGCCAAAGCATGGGATTCTTCATATCTTCAAGGGGATTTGACAAATGTAATATATCGAGTTGAAGCTACAACGACTGTTACACATGGCAATAGTGGTAAGAAGCCCAAGGCCAGAGATGATGCAGATGTTTCAGAGGATTCCGTGCCTTCAAAACAACATCACATGAGGTACACCGAGATTTCCAAGTCTAGGGAAGCAATACCTCAGATGCCAAGGCGATCTGGTTGCCTCCATTAAAAAGAGATTCCAGTTCCACCAGATGTAATTGCTAAAGAATAAGGGAGTCATGACAAGGCTCACCGATCAAAAGGTGTTGAATCTCTTCCAAAATAGACTATAATGATATTAAATTACATGCGACCTTCATACATTTACATTTGGGAGATACTGACTTAAGAACATAGGGATTCATGGGTATTCTTCACACAAGGCCTTCTAATACCGAATGTGGGCGACATTAAAAAACATTCTGATTATAATCTATATAATAACCTAGATAATGTATATGAGTACATTATAGAGATGTAGGCCTTCATTTATGAAATTGATGAACAAATTCAAGTCTCTAAATAAGTATTCCACATGATGGAGTTAGTAATACACAAAGGGGTAATTATTGAACCTAAGGAGGAATGTGATATTTATGCTAATTCTGAGAATGTATTTTCATCTTCTTTTATCTCAACTCTACTTTACCATTCATCATCATTGATCTTGATGAAAATACATTTGTGCAGTTTGAATGTAGAGAAGTAAACTCCAGACCAATTCTTGAATCACCAAAATATGGGCCTATAGGCTCTCCTATCAAAACTTCAAAGGATCCTCCCAGGTCTCCATAACATTCTCCGGGATCAAGAATCCTCACTGGGGTAATGGGGACAGATAATCCTCATCCATTATCTCACGTTTCTCTTGCCAAGAGGAGTGTTTCTATTTCTCCCCAAGATCATGAATAGAAACATAACAGAGAAATGATATTGGCCTAAAGTAAGTGCCGAAGGAGTAAGAATTTGTAATATCAAAAAAGAAATAATAATTTTCTCAATATACTCTTGTAATCACATTTCTCTTCTTGTATGATCTGTATCTCTCTCATCTCTCAAGGTATTAAGAGATGATTCTTCGAGACCAGATAAAGAAACCCTAGAAGAAACCCAGGTTCATGGTGATGAATCTACTATCTTTGTAGATAAATTATCCAATGATTTAGCTATACTCTCTCCTGGATCTACTGAGAGAGATAAAAGGCATGGTAAGATTAGATACATTTCTCAGCTGCCTTTGCCAGCAGATTCTGAAATAACCAAAGATAATATTCTTATTGCTCTAGAAGAAAGGAATGAGGACCCATGGCAATCTGAAATAAATGCTGATGTTGGCCCGAACCTATAAAGATCTGATGATGTTGTACCAATTGAAGAGCCAACATAATAGAATGTCAGCAAAAAAAATTTGGGTATCAACCAATGTTTTTTGGATACCTTAAATGGTGATGATTCTATAATATTCTAAGCTGAATACATTGAAATTACGGAATCCCTTAATCCAAATATTGATATTCTAGGATCTGTCAAGAATTTTAGGATTTTCATGTGAAATTTCAAGGACGTAAGTATTTATTCAGGCATTTTACATGAACAATTTTTTTATTTACTTGATTCTTTACATCAAAGTTCACCTTATGCAACTTTATCTGTAGAAAATGTAGAAAAGGCTATTCAGGAATGAGGTATTCCAATCTATCCTTCTATTAGAGCTAGGTAAATACATTTAGAGGATCATCCATCAAGAGATGCTCTAGAGCCATCAAATATGTTAACTGAGAAAACTTAGGGGAGTTCTGCTTCTCAAAAAACATATGCTCAAATCACTAAAGATGAGAATACATGGGATGAACCCAATCATATAGATGATTTATTAATGGGTAAATATAATCAGCTATATGAATCATATCAATTTTTTTCCATTTGAAACTGAAAATGACCCAGATTTATGATTTTGGGTTATCAGCTCTCAGATCAGAAGGTGAAGCTTCTACAATTCTGAGAGAAGTAGAATGAGGCATCTCATTAGGTGATCTATTTCCAGAGTACATTTTACCTCACGCTAGTTATTCAGATTTAGACTTAGAGATGAAATATTCTCTTGGCATGACATGCAAGAATACCTGGAGGCATATATAGAGCCTAATTATTGAGAATCCTTTAGATTAACTGGTATCCCATTTTTCCAAACTCCCAACATTATTCTGTGTATTGGGATTTGATAGATTTAATTATCGACCAGTCTATGATGCTATGATAGAGATCATTTGCTGATGGGAGTAGGAGAGAAAGCTGCAACAATACTTTGAAAAGGATAAATGAATTGTCAATAATGAAGGATTTAAAGCTACAGTAGCTGAGGAGGAGGTTGATAATTTCAAGAAATCTATCAAAATTAGCCAAAATATCAAAGCAGCCACAAAGAAGTCATTATATCTTCAACATAAACTGGATTCTATTCATATCAAACTTGAGAAATTGATCCAGACATTGGGAGAAACCCAATTAGAGGGGATAAATGTAATTTAAACTACTAAGGAAGCACTTCGTCAGCCGAGGAGGCTGGACTTTCTCAGCTATATCAACTTCAATAGGTAGTTTATAGGGCTTATGAAGCTGTTCAACAAATAAAAATTCATGTTGAGAGCTTATTTTGAAACATGATAGAGAGGCTCCATTTAGGTTGATGGCCCTTTGATTTCATATGAATGAAAGAATTTTTTTCCTTGAATCATATATGTCTTCATTCATGTTTTCCATGATTGGAATATTAATAGTAATGTTGATAATGACCCTTTTTTTAAATCATTAAATCTTCATGTTGGAAAATCATTATTACAGTTACAAGAATGGAGTGCTCATAATTTTATTATTAAATAGATGAACCTTATAAGCATAATTTGAGTTTTTTCAATGGTTATATGGAAAACACAACAAATTTTGTATCTTTTGATTTTTTATTACTCAATATTACCTAAATCATACAAAAATGTACGTTCAGTGAGTAGGTACTCGACTTTTGTTCAGAGTTCCGTTTGCGGGTCCTCAATCAAGTGAGTAACAAGTCTTTTTTTGTTGAAAGTTTAGAGTAATTCTTATTTTACTATAAAGGTCTAATAATTAGGGTCGTATAGATTTGACCATATATTTTGAAATTAGTTCCTAAACAAGACACTAAAGCTAAGATTTTCCTTAATATTCTTTAAATATTTCTAAGGGGGATCTTGAGAAATGATTTTTTATGGATAAAAATATAAAACTTGTATCAACATAAGGGTAGTCTGTTCCATGAACTAAGTTACAATTATTTTAAAAACCTGTTATGGGGATTGTGTTATGCAGGGCCAACTATGGCATATGCTGCATAACCAAATAGTGGCATCTTTTGGCTGGCAGGCCTGTTATGTAGGCAACATATGCATGGCCAGCTAAGGGCACATAATTCATAGTCAAAGAAAATATCTCTTAGTAATTTAATATTTTACTGCTGATAGATAGGGTAAAATACGATTTGGGTGACTCAAGACCATAATGAGTGGTTTTTTCAAGGAATGTAATTTTAAGAATGAATGGGCTACTTTATGTTGACATATGTACTGAATAGGAAAACCATTTCTATTAAAATTTCTTGTATGGGGAATGGTTAAAATTAATCAGAAAAAGGAATTTTTGATATCATATTGTGCAGTTTTAAGTCTTGTAGTGAGAACATTTGTATTGTGCAGTTTTAAGTCATGCAGTAAAGACACTATGTGGATTTAATTTAAGGTCTTTAGTTGTGACCAAAGGCAAGAGACTATCCCAATTTCTTGAAAATTTGATTAAAAATATACTACCATATCCAGGTATGGATGGGAAAATTGTAAACTACAATTTACGAATTTCTAAATCTAGTGGATGATATGGGAAAAGGGCTAAAATCATTAGATGAAGTCTTTTCTAAGAACAAAGTTACCATTTTTTGAATGAACTATTATGGGGGCTATGTTATGCAGGTCCAAGTGGGGGTATATAATGCATAGGAAAATAGTGTCATCTTTTGGCTGAAATTCCTATTATGTAGGAAACATAAACAAGGAAACCTAAGGGAATGTACTGTATAGTCAAGAAAAAGATCTCTTTGAAGTTTGACATTCTATTGATAAAAGATGAAGAAAGATTATGGAGATTCATATTTTCCATAGAACAAAATTTGGTTTATAGGGAAAGGTACCTGAATATAGAGAGGTTTTTTCCAAACAAATTTTCCAAATATTCATAGGAATAGGACTCCTACAAAGGTCTAACCCAAACTTAGGAGTTATGGTGTCTGTAGTTTTAGTTCATACAACTCAGACCTGAAATGGAAAAAGTATATGATATGTGTTCAAGTGATTCCAAGGTTATTTCATATTGCATAGAACACATGGTATGGGAAATGTGTAAACTTTGGTGTTGAATAATTTCAGATTGGGAGAAAGATAATAGGGCAAGTGTACCTGAATGACTATTTTAAAATACAGATTCTTTTATATTGTCAGCATTTTTTAAAGGGGACAAAAATACTATAACCAAGAATGAAGATACCATTAATTGGAAAACCCATTATGGGGGATGTGTTATGCAAGGACAAATGGGGCATATGTTGTATATCCAAAGAGAGGCATCTTTTGGATGACAAGACCATTATGTAGGCAACTTATGCCAGGCCACATAAGGGCATATACTACATAGTTAAGAAAAAATGATCTCAGGTATTAAAAACACTTCCCGTAGAAACTATATGGAAGATTATGAAGATCTGGAAACATTCAAGTTTAAGAGTATGAAATATGGAAGGGGGTTATGCTCAATTCACATAAGAAATATTCGAATAAATATAGTTCATGAGTTTTAAGTACATTACATAGATCAGACTCATATATAAAAATGAAGACTTCCTTTGTTTCCACTGAATTAATATTGTGATGTGTAGTTTAAAGTATTGAAACTAGGACATTGTACCTATGTAGTTTTAAGTCACGCATTGGGAACATTGTACTATGTAGTTTTAGGTCATGCGGTGAGTACATGGTGTAACAATGTAAAAAGAAATACATTCAATAGCTGGACTAAGTTATACAACCCAAGTGTCATTATATGTCTTACTGAGGGAAAGATTCAAGTCATACAACATTATTAAAAAATTCCATATGTAGGTTTGATTCTTATATAAGGAATAAATAGGTTTTTTATTAAGGCTGGGACTAATATTGGAGATCTAGGCCTCTCTACGTACCTCATTGAAAATGAGAATCATGCCATACATAGATCTTGAAACAATCAACCCTCACACTAATCCAGTTTGACATGAAGAATGGTGGATTTGACATGTTCTGAGAGAACGGCTAATCTTAAAACATAAAATGGTATAAGGACCAAATCGTATATATTAAGGAAACACTCTATATAAATTATATTCATATACAGAAGGAGAAATGAAAATAAGAAGATTTTGTGACTACAGATGTGCCCAAAATTGGATATTTAGCCACTTCTACGTATCTTATTGAAAATTAGAATCAATCCATACGTAGTTCTTGAAACAAGGTCCCTATGTAGATCTAACTCAGGCATATGGAATAGAGGGACTTATATAATACTAAGGAGTAGCAATGATTTCAATGTTGTTTGCTTATGGAAGTTCCTAACATCTAGTATAGAAGATGTTAACTATACAGTTTAATGTCATGTAACAAGGAAAAATGGTGTCATGTTGTTTAACATTGTGCGACAAAGAAAAAAATGCTATGCATTTTAATGTCATGTTGTATGGGAAAAAATATTTATGTAGTTTAATGTCTTGAAAATAAGACTTTTTACTATGCAGTTTTCTGTCTTGCTGCTAGGACCAATTATCACTGTTATTACACAATGTATTTCCTAAAAAATATTACATTGGTTGGAGTTGAAATGAGTTCTCAATCCATTGATATTAAGGCATAAGAACCATTTGAGTAGATCTTATGTATATAATATGGTCCTTCCCACTTTGGCTCAATCATTAGATGTTTCTTTCCAGGTATCATTGGTGTCATGAGGATAAATACCAATTCTCCTTGAAGAAAAGAAGGGAGGTTAACCTTATTGTTAAAATAACGTGATATTCTATTCTAGTAGACTTCCAAGGGATGTTATGTATGCAATGTATTTTCATCTAAGTGTTCCAGCTCATCAAACCATTTCTTCGTCCTCTCATCTGTAGATAACTGATCACAGACTACAACTCTGAGTGAAGGAAATTGCATTTCAATTTGCAAAACAGCTTCTATTCCAAATACCAATGAATATGTAGTTTCCTGGGTGGTAGTATGGGCAGCGGTCCGATAAGCCCATAAATCATTCAAAAGATTATAATGACATGATTTCTTCTCTTTATCCACCATCTTCTAGAGTATATTTTATAGGGTCTTATTGAAGGCCTCTATCTGTCCATTGGCCACTACATGATAACGAGATGAATGGTTTGATTTAATATTTTGGTCTTGATATAACTTTTTTACCTCAGAAGAATAAAAAATGGTTACATTTTCCTTTAAAATAGTATGAGGGAAACAAAAAATGGTGATGATATTAGTTTTGAAAAAACTAACAAAGAATTTTGCTCTGACTTCTTTGGGGGGTATTTTCTTAGCCCATTTAGAGAAGATGTAAGTAGAAGTAAGAATATATTTGAATTGCTTAGCTGTAGATAGAGGATAAGGCCCTACTACATCCATTCCCCATGTGTAAAATGGCCAGGAGTATTTAGGTATATGTAGAAACTCCAGGGTTTGATGAATGAAGATGGAAATCACTTGGCTGGGATTACATTTCGTAGTGAAATTTGTGCAGTCATGTTTCATTAAAGGCCAAAAGTATCCAAGCCTTTGGATCTGATTAGAGAGGCCATGCCCAGACTGGTGGGAACCACAAGCTCTTAAATGTACTTCATTCAGGATAGTTGTAGTCTCTTACCTATTAATACATCTGATGATAATTCCATAAAAGCCTCATTTATAAATAATATTCTGATGATCTGGACTATAAAAAAGAGTAAAATTGGACACACATCCTCAAATCTATTCTTTTTCATCCCTATTCAGTGGAAGTTCTCTATATTGAATATATACCATGATGGGTGCTCTCCATCTCGTGGTATGACCATATGGATCATAAATAGGGATAAATTCATTAATTTTCTCTATTCTAGTTTGAACAAAATGTAAGACTACATGACAATGGGATATGCTGATGATTGTCTCATCCCAACATGGATTAGCCAAAGCTATAGCTGCATTAGCCAGTGTATCAGATTTGGAATTTTGTGATAGAAAGACATAATACAGTGTCAGCTCTGAGGTAAATTCATCCATTGAATCTCTAACGTAATCACAAAAAGGGATTAACTCTTATTTTCTGATAGAATATTCCCCATTGATTTTATTGATTACCAATTCTGAATTAGCTTTTACATTCATGTGGTTCACTTCCACCTGAAGGGCGAATTCTAAACATACGATGAAAAATTGATATTGTGCGTCATTGTTTGCACCACCTTCCAACAACTGGATGGAATAATGAAAACAATGTCTTTTTTGGGGAAATAAGGACAATTCTTAACCCAAATTTGTTGAGTTTAGGATTTTTCATTCTCTTCCTTGTTGGACTTTTGGAAGAACCATCAATGTACATTTCCCATGTTTGGGTCTTATCCAGAACAGAGAAGATCTGTTCATCAGGGAGTTCATTATTTAATGACGTATCTTCCACAGATGGATGCTCAGCAAGGAAATCAGCCAAATCCTAGCATTTTATTTCTTTATGTAGTACCAAATGTATATCAAACTATTGAAGAATAGCTGCCCAAAAATCCAAACACCCTATAATAATAGGATGACAAGGGATAAATTTGAGTGGGTTACTACGAGATACCAATTAAATATCATGATGTTGCAAGTAGTGATGCAATTTCTTAACAACAAATATTAATGCCAGTCATCACATTTCAATACTTGAATAAAGAATTTATGCATCAATCATAGTTTGATTGAGATAGTAAAGACTATTTTCATTCCCAGCATTGTTATTTTGGGAAGGAAGGCACCCAGTGATCGCTCTAAAGTTATGACTTAGTGGATAAGTGGACATCCTTCAATAGGAGGCATTAATACTGGTGGACTCAAGAGGTAATTCTTGAGGGTATCAAATGATTCATGGAAATCATCATTTCACTTATTGGTGACTCCCTTCTTCATTAATAAAGTGAATGACAAACAAATTCCTACAAAATTAGGGATAATGTACTGAATGTAGGCCATTTTTCCTTATATTCCTCTTAATTTTTTCAAATTTCTAAGAGGTGACATACCAAGGATTGTTTTTTTCGTAGGATCGACTTCAATATGGTGATGGAGTATAACAAAAACCATGAAACTTTCTTGAGGCTACCCGAAAAGCACATTTCAATTGGTTCAACTTCAAAATGTGTTGCTGAAGTTAATTGAATATAATCTCTAGATAAGCCAAGTGATTGGAAAAGTTTCTTGATTTGACCACCAAATCATCTGCATTATATTCAAAAAATTTCCCTAAGAAGGGTTTGAAGATATGATGCATGACACATTGATGTGTTTCTCCTGGATTCATTAAGCCAAAGGGAATTAACCTATAGAAAAATACACCTTGAGAGGACCTAAAGTTTGTATATTTTTCTTCATATGGGGACATAGAAATTTGATTATACCCAGATTAGCCATCCATGATGGAAAGAGCTTTATATCCAACTTTTCATCAATTAGAAGCTATGTAATCAGAAGTAGAAAATCATTTTAGGACAATGTCGGTTATGATATTTAAAATCAATGCGAACACTGATTTTTCCATTCTTCTTTTTCACTGGGACAATGTCATCCAACCATTTCGGATATTGAACATCTCTAACAATATTATCCACTATAATCTTATGAACTTTAGCTTTAATTTTAGAGGCATAATTTGGGTGTGTTCTTTTTGCTGCCTACTTAAATCTGTGGTTTTCTTCTAAAAGACCTAAATGATGGGTGGCTACATCAGGATTAAGACCTGTTATTTCTATATAATTTCAAGCAAATATATCTAAATGTTGCTTTAGAAATTAATTATATAAATCTTGCTCTTCAGAGGTCATGGCTGCACTAATTAGAGTCGGGCGTGGATATTCTTCTTTACCTAGACATATTTTTCTGAGATCATCCACAGTGGTAGAGACACCTTCCTCAAATTCTGGAGGATCATCGATTATATCTTCCAATTCTTATTCATTACGTGTTACCTCTTCTATTTCTACTTTCATAGTAGATGATGAGGAAAAACATTCAGAGTTAAGGGAGGAGTCTGTATTTGAACACCCTGAAGAAGAGGCCATCATAGATGACCCTATTAATGATGAAGGGCCTTCCTATAGTAGTAAAGAGGAGATGATGGATTGGGAATCAACATCATTGTCTTCTTATAAAATTGATACAATTTCTTCTACTATGATTGAAAAAGTAGTGGTTTGTTGTAGTTCATTGGATGAAATGAAGAAATCAATATTCAAGCTTCCATCACTGCTTAGAGGATCAAAAATTTCTTCCATGTTTCAGGCTCAATTGCCACAATTGAAATTTTGAAAGTCATTGGATGAGTTCTTGGATTTGGGATTACCTTTTCAATTTGATTAATTGGTAACACATAATCTGTACTCAAAGGTATGAATGCGTTTTCTTGGATATTTTCCAATCCATTTGGAGCACTAACTCTAGTTATATCCATTGTCATTGATCTCGTTCATTTTGTGTGATAAAAGATCACCTTAATGTATTTAGATTCACTTGTTTTTAATGGAGTCCTATCACCATACAATGTCCCAATTTTACCATTGAAATAGTATTTAAGACATTGGTGGTATGAAGAATGTATGGATGCATGCTGATGTATCCAAGGCCTTCTAAGTAGAATATTGAAGGTTGTTCCCTAGAGATAACCATGATGTATAAATTAGATACAAGATCTCCTAACCGAGTTCTGAGTGTAATTTTTCCAAGAGGTTCTTGTTCATTATTATCATAAGCTTGAAAAATTAATGTGAAAGGAGATAAGTCAGAGTCAGTCAGGCCCAATCGATGAAGTGTACGAATGATAATGAGGTTGACTCCATAGCCATTATCAATGATGGCCCACCAGATATATATGTCATTGAATTTTCCAAATAAATACAAGGGTTTGATATGTCAATGTAAAATATCATCTTCATCTTCATATATAAAAGATATGACTGCATGACATTATTTTTATGGTAAACCTTAGTAGCAACAAATTTATTTTCAAACTATTAAGAACTTGTAAAATCCTCAATAATTGCTTCTCGATGATCTTTTGATATACTTAAGGAAACAAAAAAATTAATTACTCATCCATTACATGGACCAATTGTTTCAAAACATCATTATTTTGGTCCAATGGTATGTGTTTTCCAACATGGATATGCATTTTTGTAAATTCTTTGGAAGCAGATGCTTTTGATATAGACATACCTTGTGTCAAAGAATAAGCTAGAAATACTATTGGATTTTGTATATTAGACAGTGTATGTTTATTCATTTTTTGAGATGATGAAATTGTAACTTCTAATTGGTCCTCCAAAATAATTGTGTCAGAACTGATCAAGTCTTGCATGGAAGATAATTCTTGTTACTATTGAGCCCGTTGAACTGATCTTCCATAATATTCTGCCACATACACGGTTTGAGAAGTGATAGAGTTAAAATGGTGATTTCTAGAATTCCCATTTCTTCCACTGTATCCTCGACCTTGGCCCCTTCCTTTGGTTCCCCAGTTAGTTACAAAGAATTCCTACTCATTATAATCCAAATTACGATCAATATAAGGATCTGTTAAGTGGATAACGTTGATGGAACTGAAGATCAATGCTTCACCTGATGATTATTCTTCTTAACATGTTAATTTTGGTTGTTCCATTTGGCGGGGCGGTGCCCATGATTTTGAAACTGATGACATGATGTCAGCTAGGGTCAAGGACAAGTTTCACTTTAAAATGAACTCATCTTCTTCTGACTGCTCTTTGTCCTTCTAATCATCTCATTTCATTGACGATTTACCGTTTAATGATGTTGGTTTTACTATTGAAGAAGTGGTAGAAGACATAATTAGCCTTTTCAACTGTGGTCATTGATTGGTGTGAGTTCAGCTGATCATTTTGCAGATCATCAAATCATCATATTTCTGAACATTTTTACTTTTGACTTCCTGCCATTTGCCTTATTCCTCTAGATCGGTAACAGTAACACATGCTACTTGAGTAAAAACAAATTCAGTTTCTCTTGGCCGAATTCTGCATTCATTTATTGGAGGTCCTTGAAAACAAAACAATCCAGGGTGGGATGTCCTAATATTTGGTGAAAGGGACAAAAATTCAGAATATATTTATCTCTTTCTTTATTTCATTCCTTCGGCCATAGAAACTGAACCAAATTATTCTAAAGAGAAAAAATGAAGTAACCAAAAACCTGTTTATTCAAAAAGGAGTAAACATTGTTTATTAAATCCTAAAACAATTTCTATCATTTCTCTCCTTGGTCATCTTGATGAGGTGGTCGTTGATTCGGATGCTCATGAGGGGGATCCCTTCGATATGATAATGGTTTTGAAGTGGAAGCCTGTACAGGTTATTGCTTTAGTGTAACTGTAGCAGCCTATGACTTCCCAGTTGTCCTCCTCATATTTGATGTAATTACACGTGTTTTAGCCATATTTTTTATAATATAGTCTTCTATCTACTGAGAGAATGAGGTAAGGTCTCAAAACCCTCATGTGAATTTCACAGGGATCAATGGCATGCATAACTCACCAAGAATATTTTCCACACAGATTTTCAGCAATTGTTTTTGAGGCAGCACCAAACATAAATATTATGTTAATCCTTTCCATTGTTTACAATTAGTATGAAAAAAAACATTGTTTTTAGTAGCAATGAGCTAAATTAAAGAAAGAATTTTTGATAGAGATCATCCCATATAGTAATTAATTGAGATTGTAAACTTGTATGCCAAAAAAAAGCTAGTCCCTTTAATGATTTCACGAAATACCTAAGCATAAATGCTTATTGTTGTTGAGGAGTTCTCATCAAGGGATCACAATGACAAAAATAAATGTGTTAAGTGTTGTTCTAGATCTCCAGAACCATTAAAAATTGGGAATGTGGTATTCAAAAATTTTTTGGGGGAGGAGTTGTATCCACCCATTTAGGGTAAGGTTTCTTTTTTGAATGAACTAGTGCACATAATTCCTTCATAGCTTCCAATCAAGTTTTTAATTACTTAACTGTGTTCATAAGCATTTGAGGAATATCCGGATGAGCTAGAACATATGTAGGTATAGCTACTAGAGCTTGATCTAGTGTAATGTCTGGAAAAACCATTGGTGGTGGTGGTGATATTTTCCCTGGATAACACATGGGAACAATCCTATCAGAATGTGTTCGATCCTACATGGTTTTGTACCAAATGGAAGTAATTTATTATCTGCATCTGTATATACTACAAATCCTCTTTGTTGAGGAGATCCTATAGGATTTTCATGTTGTGGACATGCCTAGGGAGTACGTCTAGCAGATATGCTGCTACAAAGTAAATTTGTATTGAGAATTTTCAACTCCTTCATTTCTTATTCGTACTATGAAAATATCTATTCATGAAAAATATATTGACCTTATCTAGTGGAAAAGTGAGAAGAAATCTGACATTTACCTTTCCCCTTGTTATATGCCTTTTGGAGGTTTGATAGTAGGTTATTTGAAGGCAAACCAAGATTCTGGGTAAGCCTCTGATTTTGAGTACGTACACCTTCTTAATTTTCATCATTGTGTGCCATATTATGAATAAGAACATTATCATATAATTCCCTTGAACCAGACTCATTTTCTTGAGGATCCTCTATAGTGTTGTTAATAACATTCACTGACTCAAAATGCATCATTGACATTCTGTCAATATTATTGTGATCATATTTCTCTGTAACTTACATGAGGCTTTGTTCTCAAATATGATGGATTCTTAGGAGATATTTGATAGACAGTAACCTAAATGGAATCTTTGGATAGTTAACTTGTGCATTCTCCTTGTGACTATTTTCCGAATCAGGTGAAAATTGATTTCTGTTGAGGAGGGGATTGTAGATGTGAAAAAGCCACCAGCCCATTAGGTTGGGCTATTAATATTTTTATTCTTCTTCAAATCTAGGAACATTGTTTAATGAATTTGAAGGTTGAATTAATTGAGCCCCAGTCTTGAAAGCTAAGGTGATTCTTGAACTCCTATAGCTAATTTTTTTGCAACTGCTCTTCTGATTTTGTGAATTTTGGTTCAGTCATTAGTTGTGTGAATTATCTGATAACCAATCAAATCAGCTATTTCGGATGCTCGTTGTGCTATTTCTGACATTTTCATTTTCTAACGGCTGACATACTCTAAGCGGGATGCCTATCATGATTATCAGATGATTGAGGTAAAAGTAACTCAAAAACTTCTTTTATTTGGGCCTGACTCCGATGAGAGCTAGTTGAGTCTTGTTCTTGAACATACCTTTAATGACATACAAAATCTATTGATTGTACAAAACATGGGAAATAAAATTGCACGAGACCACTTTTCGAGGACTTTGTTGATTCTGGAGTGTAGTTAAATTAAATTCTCCATGTGAACCCTATACTCTATTACGAACACTATATGAGTAATCAGAAATTAACTTCCATATCCTCTTTAGAGCATTTAGGCATGCACACTGAAGGGTTCTCTACTATTTCTTAGCCTTAGGATGTTAGGAAATTGAGAGAGATACCCACTCAAATTGGAGTTTCCACCATTCAATTACCTTTACATGATTTTGATATTCATTATATGGTAATAATTTAGTTTTCAAATGAAAAAGAGTGTTCCATAAGTTTATGTGGACATCATGAATGAAATCATCTACCATCAATTCTGGAATGTTAAATTGAAAATTTTCCAAAGGCCCGAACCTGACTGGTATTTCTCCCTAAGTCAATTGTTTTCTCATGTTTAGCATATATTTATCATTTTTTACTAGAGGTATTTTTACTTGGTTTGACCAATGCTGATTCTTTTTATTAGAAGACAAATGACCCAAGGGAGGTTCAGAGAATTAATGTTCCCTTAAGATGCCTTCTGGATATGAAATTGCTTCACCTGTCAATGACAAGGCATCAGAAATGACTGGATCTATGTTTGCAATTGCCTTGAGATAGGAGGGCTTTATCATCGCTACATTATCAATTATAGAATTTTAATGAAAATGTAAAATACTATAGCAGAGAGGAATTTCACATCGAATTCCATCATGGAGAGGATCACCATGGTGGATTACAGAAAGGGATGGATCCTCTTTCTCCTTAGTCTTATGGCCACATGGAGGGTTTTTGTGGAACTCATCCAGATATAGGTGCTCTATATTGACCAAAGTTTTATAAGTAAATCCTTTATAATGAAGAGTCTGATTGGTAACATCAAAATTACTATTAACACTCTCAAAATTTGGTTGTGAGAGGATATGACCTTGAGCTGCAACAGATAAATGTCTGAGGGCTTCAAGAACTCCCACATTAAGAGGAGCCAAATCATCGTTTGACTCTTGATTTTTCAACAGTTATTGGTGAGACATCTTGGATGTTATCATATACTTAGTTTGGTCCAATTTCTGGGAAAATTGGTTATCATGGGCATGTCTATGTTCCTACCTTGGATTGGTTTCCGAAACAGACCTATTACCTCCAATTGGAAAGGGTGTATGTTCCCAATCTTTTTGTCCATATGATATGGGGTAGTATGCCCCATGACACTTCTGGACTGGAAGAGAGGTGTGTATCTACTCTGGGATGGCATGCTGATATGTCATCACATGTGTGGGGATTGATTTATGTGTCTGTTCCCCTTGTACCACTAAAGTAGTTGTTATAATGTCCTGGCATGCTTACAAAATACGGGCAGGGATTTGTGTGTACCCTTTCACCATTAATAATATATGATTAGTGATTTCAGAAGCCGAAACAAGAATATATGTCAATTCCATATCTGTATTATGTGTATGTTCTTTCTTTGGTCATCCTTTTCTTATCAGTGGGTAATGACAGTACTCATGCACGGGGGCTGAGAGTTGGGTCTGCCCCAGATTTATCATCAGATCTTTCCAAATGACTACTCCTGGTGCTTCTAAATAAGGCAGTTAGAAGTCTTGATGAACACTAGGAGGTGTGTGTTCCTGTTAGATGTTTCCCATAAAGAAAGGCTGATGGACTTCTTCAATATTGGTAGATGAGACTACTGAAAGAATTGGTGATTGTAACAAGGTTCATGTTTCTATTTGCCATTTTCCACCAGATTGGGTTGGTGAGATTCTTTAAATGCAATCAGATGATCCTACTAACTGGATGATAATTTTTAAACAAGTGTATGTGCCTACTCATGGTACTTGAGTGGGTTTATTTGGTGGGATTAGTGGGTTTCTTCTAGACGAGTCACCTGGAAAATAAAATTAGGACAGATGGGTGTATGTGCCCGCTCATTTTTTGTCATCAATTTAGGTTGATAGACTTCTCTAGAGGGGGAAGAGGTAAAAACATGCTCCCTGTTGTCCGGACATTGTCCACTGGTTTTTTGTCTTGAGTACCCAGGTCTAAGTGAACTGGGCCGAATGTCCAGAGGTGACACCCCTATCATGTTGGGGGTTCACTATCGAACGATTCTACTGAAAACGATTGTCAATGGGAGTCCTCAGGAAAGACTCCTACATCCTTGAATTTAGGTCTTGAATGGCCTCTTGATCCACCTCCCTGTAGTATGGGAGGGATTGGTTGTTTAGTTTTGGGGATAAGGACACGAAATAATTGAAGACGGTGGTTGGCACTGTCTGCTTCTTGATCATCGATCATCGTTGGTCAGATGATCGAGGATTGTTATTGTCCTTGAGGAGGGAATTTCGAGTAGTGTCCATAGTCAGGATGGCACTGTGCTGGCGATATTACTTTACCATCACATTAGAGACCCAGCATTGAAGACACTAGGTTGGTGATGACTTCTTTCCCATGGATGGGGATCCAACTTGAGTAGCGGTTGGGATGTTCACAGATGTCTTCTTGAAGAAATATGTTTTTGTGTGAAGGGAATTCTGAGATAAACTCAGAAACCACAACAAACTCCATTAAAGTATCATTTTTTAGATGGATACATGCATGATTTATTCCATTTTCTGGACATCATTTATCAATTTTATTGTGACCTAACAGGTGGGTAACAAGATTAACTTGGTTAAGGGTTTATGTCAAGTTCACCATTTTTGTTTCATCTTTCCTTGAAACATGTGTCATAGTTTTAAGAATCACTGCATCTTGGTGGTTTCCATTGTATTTATTCATGGAACCCAAAACTTCCAATAGTTCCTTATCCAAGGAGGAATAGATTTCCAAAGGTAGGTGTTCATTACGTTTGAACTTTTGTGATATGTATGAATGTGCATTGGTCAAGATGATGAGAGGTTGGACTCATCACACACTTTTTGGGGAAATTATTTTTTACTACCTGACACTCTTTGTAAATTGAATATATTTTCATAAATCCTTAATAATTTTCCAGTATAACATATGTTTCCCTATAAATTTTATAGAACTTATTAATATTTATAAAATTTAAAATCATTAGTATACATTCAATGTTATTCATTAATAAATGTATCCATAAGTATTCGGGATTATAGATTAATAGTTTCCTCTAATATGATATTTAAAGATACTTTTCATCATCATTATGATGATACTGGGTTTTAATCCACTCTGTGAGGAACTCTGGAATTTTCATTCATCTAGGGAGATGAATGTTTGTTTTGATCTTGGGATCATGCCCATAAGATGAACTACCTATGTATTCTTCTGAAATGAATCATAACCCTTGTAGTTCAGTGTTTCTTAATGGGACACATCGCACATTTTATTTTCATGTGATAAGGACCTCTTAGTAGAAGGTGATTAGTCAAAAAATAGTTAGGGACTTTTGTTGAAGCATCCCAAGGAACTTGGAAAGGATATGGGTTTCCAGGTAAGATCAGACCATGTTGGGAATATGGCCCAAGGGAAACATGGTTGATTTGAAATGTTGGGTTTTAACCTTAAGGAGACTTTTTATGTATCCCATGTGGATGGCAATCAAAGAACACATAGTTTGATAAGTCTCATAGGAGAGTATAGTCCTTTGAGAGAACTGGCTTTGAGATTACTTCCTGAAAATGATTCCTTGATGATTTGGGGATTTAATTTTGGGATTATTCTTAAGGAGGATTCTCCGATTTAAGGGAATTATGGTTTGATTATTGAGGAGGATATCCAGTGATATTGGGCCCTGAAAGTAATTCCTACGTATCATGGTTTGAATATGAATCATACTTCTTGTAGCTCATTCACCATGGGTGTTGGTGTGAATATTTTAATCATCATGAATCTCTATGAGCACATGAGTAATGCTCAGTGTGAGAAACAAGAGGTTGTGAAAGATTCAACAATGAAACTTCAAAAATTTCCTCCTCCACAAGTGGAAGAGGGCATGCCAACCATGGAAGAGTGATAGGGGACAAGCCTTCCACTTATTCACTTAACATTGGACATGGGTCTATTAAAGGGAACAAGGGGTGAAGGTTAGGGGATTACACCTGGATGCCTGCCCATGGTGAAAAATCTCTACAGGAGAGGGAAAGAGTAAAAAAAGCCCTTATATCCATCTCCCCACTGGTCTTTAGCACCAAATAAGAAAGGAGGAGCGATGATGATAACTCCAGGAAAAAAATCTAGGGGCTTATACCAAGATGGTTGACCTAAAATTGATCTTGGTAGGGGAGGGTGACTTTTCTTTTTTCTTTCATGAAAAATGAACTGTGAACCGTATCTTCCCTGCCAGTGACCTGAGGTTCCGTGTTAGAGAGAAGAAAAGGGGAGGACAGAATCCAAACCCTAATCTTCTAAACTGGGAACTTCCCAACACGATTCATGGGAGAAAGGTCCATATGACTATGGATATACATACCCACAGACATTCCATGTATCCTATCTCCCTTATAAAAGAAATGTTGGAAAACTCTGACTATTGATGTAATAACCCAAAATATGAGTCACACTAATCTACCTTTCCAAAAGGTTTGGTAATTTATGATGTTTTGATGGGGGGTTCAACTTAGTTCCTTAATGATAAGGGAACTAAGGAAGGAGATAACCTGTCATGAATGGCTTCAAAGAGGGTATTTCAGTTGGTATGTAGGCTTTATACCAAAATCTGCCTCATAGGTACCTCATGCAATTGTGTTGCGTAGGTACCCTGCATTGCTGCATCGTGTAGTTATAATGCACATATATGTCACGACGGTGCATCACGCAGGTGCACCATGCATATCTATATGATTACTGAAGATGAATATACACATAGGTGATCCAAAAATATGTAAAAATTTCAAAATCACTTCAAAAAATGATTATCATATTTTAATTATCTCTTCTCTTGTGTTTTTAAGGGCTACCTAAGACAATTTCAGGGATCTAGGAAAAAGAGCTATGCAATGAGAGCATCTGAGACTGTTTTTGATTTTTTTATTCCTCAAATGGGGAACCCAAAATTCATATTTATAGGCATGTATGGGAATGGTCGAAGGGAAATTTTTTCCCGTAGGTGTGCTATGATGGTCATCCATGTAGATCCTCTGCGCAGGGGTACATGACTCTTGTTGTTGCGTAGATCTGTCGCACATGTCTCTCGCATAGATCTACCGTGTAGGTCAACCACGTAGCTTTGCTTCAAAGGTCTGTCGCATAGCTCTACCACGTAGTTCTTTGGATAATTTGTCTTTATATTTAATTATTTGACCCTCGTCTTTTGGGATTTTGGAATATCCCATGCGATCTTCATGGTCTTTTTCCAATTTTTATAGTGTCAACATAGGTATATTTTGCTGTATACTCGTATTATATTTTAAAGTAAGTGTAATATTGGGTAGGTGGGAAGGAATGGAATGAAATTATTTCATATTTTAATGATAATGTTCGATAAATATGTTTAGGAAATTGGAATCATAATAAATATGGGATAAGATAGAGTAATTCTTCCCTTAGAATTGAGAATATAAAAGGGTTCAAATAATTAAATATATAGGTAAAAGTCTGAAGATAATACGAAGGGTGATGTTGAAACTATGGTCAGCTATTTCTCTACATTAAATGAAATTATTAGACATATCATAAGATTTTGTGACATGTTGAATGACTCCATTGTTGTAAAAAAGTTACTGAAAAAATTTATAAATATATTTCAAGTCATTCTATCAAACATGGATGATAAGGAAAATATTTTACTTCATGAAATTTACTCTACTTAAAAATTAAATGATAAAGGCACAAGTATTAGGAATAAAAAAAATTATGAATAATTTGATGAAAAAATAAGATGTCTATGTGCCTAAAAATATCTATGTGGATGATAAAAAAAGTGACAAGGGGAAAATATTCTTAACAGTGATATTTAAAAAAAATCCTAAATTAGAGAAAGGATAATACAAATGAATGATCACATATATAGGTTTTATTGGTGGGTAATATATATTCCATGATTAAGTAATAATAATGATTTTAATGGGTAATATGATGAAGAGAGACATTAAAGAAGTTCTAATGGATGTTAACTAAATTATTCTAATAATTCATCTCATAGAAGAAATAAATTCAATGATGTATGAAAATGTGAATACTGTGTAACATAGAAGGATATTCTTCTTTTGTAAAACATTGATTTTAAAAAAGACTATTCTATAAAATATTCTAATTTAATAGAACATGATGAGAATAAAGAAGAAATCCCAATCAATGACGATGATGATAAATATCATGGGACTTATATGGTATAAATATTGAATACTCATATTAAGAAATAATTCAAGTCTCTCATAAAAAAATGTTAGAACAAATGAACAATGATATAGACAATATTTATAATAAATAGAAATTTCACATTTAAGAGATAAATATTATAAATTGGAAAGTGGTTGAGGATGAGGAAATTAAAAAAATAGAACAATGTGATTTATCAAGATGAAATTCTTAACAAAAAAAATCAATAGTGGAATGGTTTGCCTAATACTAGATAGATGACTCAATGTATTAGACCAAGGTAGAAAGTATATTTTTAAAGATAGAATTAGAAACTAAATTATAGATCTTTCATTAGAGGTTCTTTCTAGAGTTTTATTTCATTTAGGAATAAATCCTAGGGTTTCTAGAAAAATATATCTCTCTGTTATTAAAAAATAATTCCAAAATTTTGGTTTCTACAATCGAATTAGATGTAATCAAGTTGTGAAGAAAGAGAATCTGAGTCAAAGAACATATATGGATCCAATTATGAACACATTTATTGGGAACAATGATATTTATATAAGAATTTAATAGAAGATTCAATATGTATATAATTGTATTCTAATTATTCCATGTCAGAAACAACTGGTAGAAAATTGATTTCTTAAAAGAAAAAAAAGATAAGATATCGGTAATAATAAAAACGGAATTAAATTAAAGTAAAAGGATATATCGATTGATCATTGATTGTAAAATATCATCAAAGAAGCTAAGATACACATAGATAAAAATTAAGAAATAATAACAATATGGTGGGGTAGTCACATTTATCAATGACATATCTCTAAAGGCCAAATGAATTTGAATGGCTGAAAATAAGGAACAAATAAATTAATTAGGATAAATTATTAATTGACGTAATGAATAAAAAAATTCAGTTTATAATCTAGTCACATGATGATGGTAATTATAATATTTTGAAAATTTATACTTATCTCAATAAGAGATTTATTTTCAGAAATATTTTTAGTTTAGGTGAAAGGACATGTAGAAGTAACATTTAGATTTGAGATGCCATGAATAAATTATAATTAAGTTCTATGGATAAAAACAAATAATTTAATTTCATGATGTTTCAGATTGATTATATTAGTTTGAGGAAAATAACCAAAATGATATTTGGCGAGGGACATTCCACACCATAAAAGAGAATGGGAAAAAAATATAGACCATACTGAAAAGAAAAATAAATCAAGGAAGATAGAAAATTGTTCATATTCATACCACCAAACCTATTTAGTTTATCTACATAGATTTTCATAGGTCCAAAATACAAAAAATTACTTTATTTAATATATTTACATCACATTTATAGATAATTATTCCATAATTGAATAATTTTTTATAAGACATCACAATGAGGCAGTGGATTAAATCCAAATTTTGAAGATAATAGTTGAGAATTAATTGGGAATAATAATAATAAAATTAAATATTCTAATGTAAATGATGTTAACTATAGATAATTTTATTTTCACCGTGAAAAATTTCTTATTATCCACACAACCAATCATATTTAGATAACGATAAAAAATAATAGTTGTTTTATAGAAGTTGGAGAAAAAATGATAGCCTATTATAATCACTAAAATTTTTATTAGATTGTTGTTTTGTGAAATATTGTTCATAATAAAATTATATTTATACTGAGTCCAAACTGTATCACAAAATCTAATGAATTTTGGAATAATAAATATCCCACATTATTCTATATCACGGCTTTGATAATCCTCATCCTATAAATATTAAATGTGAAAATGACTTTTAAATTGATTAAATAGATTAGGATGATATCTTCATATAATACATTTCCAGTGATGGTGGGAAGAAATTATAGAAAAAAAATAATCTATAATGTAGTGTATTGTTATTATAAGAAAAAAATTTGAAAATAATAATAAAAAGATATCCAGATAATGGTGTTATTTTAGAAATTTTTTGATTATATCCTATTGCATTATAAGGAAACTAGGTATGAAAATATTGATAATTAACTATATATTGAAATTTTAACCATAATTAATATATTATTGATGAACATGTTGTTGAAATTTAAAATATTAAATATTAACTATTGAATAAGAATTTGAATATTTTGTCTATCTTTGGAAATTTGAATGATTCCGTTGAAATAAGAGGAATTTGAAGATATGATGATCAAACATATCTAATTAGTTTTGCTGGGAAAACATTATTTGATAATTATATCATTGAGGATTAATATATTGCAGGTTTAAAGGATTACAAGACAAAATTGACAAGACATCCACATTGGATCTTATTCCTAGGTTAAATTACAAAACAATTTTGTGACCATATAAAATTATTCAAATAAATTGTATGAAAATGGATAAATCACAAATCATGTGGAAATGATTCTATTAAATGGGTATTTTCCAATTGAAGTAGTTTATTATGAAGGGATTTTACTCTAGTTTCAAATATGGAACTAATTAGAATATTCCTTACAATAACATATTATATTTCATTTAGAATTTATCATAATGATGAAAAATCTACCTTTATGAAATGTATTATAAAATAATTGATTTATATTTCATTGCATGAAGGGTTATAGTAATTATAATAATGGATTTAAAGTTATAAAAAATGAGAAGGATTTTTATTTTTGAACAATGCTCAATGTCCTAATACTAAATGTTGTTAATTGTTTTTAAAATATTTCAAATATTCATATGAAAAAGATGAAAACAACCAATACATATAAGACTTAATAAGATGTTATCTAACTATAATTATTAATGGTTAAAAATATTTTTTTAAATAAATAATTTGTCTTATTAAAATTAAATTTCTATGGAAATTATTTATCACCTAGATTTGTTTAGACTAGTGGTGTTGAGATAATTCATTGTATTACATGTGATTTAATTTCTTTTTACATTATTGTTCAATGAGATATATATTAAATTACTATTAGAGATATATGATATGGATGAATCAATCCTATTATCTTAAACCATGCATGTGGGACTTATATTGATAAATAATACTAATGGTTAGATTTGTAATCAAAATGAATTTAGAAAGCAGTTTTCTGTCCTGTTCTATTTAAATGCATCTAGACTAGAAATGGTATAATTTTTGTGGTATGTGAAATATATAAGAGACATTGAAAATATTCATTTTTTAATCAATGAAATGTATCATAAAATAAGGGGAATGGTCTGTATGTTTTTGTATTATATTAATCTAGGGGATGAAAAAATATATTTCCATATTTATTAAGGTAGACTGTGTAGATAATTTTATAATAAAAGGTATAATTGAAGTGTAATTTTCATCATTAGAGATATATCAATGTTATGATCTTTTAAAAGGATGTATTATATTAAATTTTCTCATGAAAAATTGGTACGTGTCAATTATTAGTGCCCACACACGTATTATTTAGTTAAGAAATTAGTTTGAAACATTGAGGGTGAATGTAGAATGACCACATAGGATTCACTGTGATAATCATGGTGATATTGAGCTTTGTAAAAATTATTATCCAACACTCAGTTTCTAGTAATATTGATATCATCTTTTATATTAGTATGGAGTGTTATCTCAATGCCCAAATTAAATATGAATGTATCCCAAAATGATAACAATTATATGAAAAATTCACTTTGGTTGTCCCTAATAAAATATTTGGGACATGAATGGTGAAAAAAATATTTATCCCCTAGAGAATAATTAATATCCATTGAGAGGACTCCCAATAAGCCTTAATAAGGTATTAATGGAGGGAAAGTAAATGGACTAGTCATTTCATGTAGGATAAAATTTTCATCACAAAGTTGGAGAAATGGTATATAAAAGGGGTAATTTATATTATCATATATATAAACAAATTAGTGGTTACGATTATAGAAAAATGGGGGAATTATTTTGAATGGTGATATCCCTCATTATGGGGAAGATCAATTATTTCTTCTGAAATGTTTTTTCTGATCACTTAGAAATCAATTTATCTAAAAAAACTCTTTTAACATATCTGGTAGTGTACAAATACTGGTCACATAAAAATATATATGATTAGGTGTCTCTTGATGTTGTTTACTTTCATTACTCAACATATGAATATTAACTAGAACAAGTCACCACATAACCTCAGGAACTCCTCCATGAACTCTATAGGCTTTGAACTAGTCATGGGCGTCTATGGCAATACCATGGGGAGGCAATAATACATGTTTGTTTTAGAATGATACAATAATAAATAAAAAGAATTCATCCATTATAATAAACAGAAATAGCATTCAAAAAATACAATCAAGACAAATAAAAAATGAAATAGATTATAGGAGTGATAATCCATGGAATATATAAAATAGATCACCTCCTACTAGGAATTTCCTAGATGTTTACTGATAAAAAAACATAAAATATTTCCTCTTAATGAATAAACTAAGACTCATCTCATCACAATCTATAAGCTCATTCAATCTATTCAATTTATCAAGATATATTGGGCCTCCCCCCAAACATATGCATGTATGAACCATGTTGAAGGTTCTTGACTATAGTTTGAAATGGAAACCTAAGAATGGTGTGAGTAAACAAATCATTAAGGAACCAACAATCTAGTCTGGTACCAACTTGAAAATGTAGTAATTTTCACTTGTGACAGCATAATAATAATTATATAAATGGAATATTATTAAATAAAATAAACCAATGAATCCTTATTATTCATGATTCCTAAATGTCTATGATCATGTATCAATGAATCTTCCAAGCCACATACCAAACCCTTCCATTTTTAATCGTTATGAATTTGAACACGGTTGAACATACTTTCGTTAGCAAGTACCAAAGTTCCTTGGAGCACATCATAATATCATTCTAGGAATATTAAAACTTGATCATAGTGTAACCCAAGAAACCATTATTTTATGGCTGAAATGCACAATTTATTATCATGAATGTCTCTACCACCAAGTCATAGGCATCATGGGAATATGTCTAAACTCCATGTATAAATAATTTCATGAGGGGGATTCCTAACATCATTTGAAATCCTAATATAAAATCATCCCTCAATGTCACCTGCAAAATAGTTTCATCTATATTATACTGTGTAACCCAATTAGGAACAAAAAATATAAATAGGATTAAACGATAAATCCTATTGAAAAACAAGGAATAAAATCCTAATAAAAAATATATTAATCAAACCACCAAGAATGCATGGATAGATCATAGAAATACATAGATTACTAGGGACCCGAGGCATCTTGGGCATCCCATATAGAACCGAGGTCGAATATTGACATCCTAAGAATTCTACATGGTGACTAACTTTTAGATCCTTGGAGGCACTTGGAATCCATAGTGACATCATATTACATTATATCTCACATCAACACCACATAAGGCTCATGGTCAGAACCAAGGAAGTACATTTAGGTATCCATCATGTTGTCTCATCATGTCAGGACCATAGGCCATGTCATAGGAAGTACATATGGGAATTAATAACATCACACATAATAGTTAATGGAAAGAAAAATAAATTTTAAGGAAAAAAAAATTTCCAATACCATCACTACCCTTCAAATGTCATCGAATATACTCATTTGATGTGAGATTTAATTTTATTGTCATTACCATGTCTACCAATCCATATGTACTTTCTCAATGTTAGTTAGTAGAAAATGAACCCACCAAAGTCACCCTTATTGAAAAAATAGTAGAGGAACTGTCGCATTGATCCTCAGTGTCATTCTAGGTCATAGGTCAATTATTAATGGCCAAGGGATACTACATCCCTCAACATCATTTTGAAGATTGGACAGCCTTTCTGGCTGCACATGGCATGAAACATTGAAAATAGCCAAAAGATGACACATGACCCATCTAAGAGTTCATGGTATCACAAGGACTGTCCTCTCCCCAACCATTCAAAATTTCCTATAGTCTTTCCACCTATTCTAACCATATTCCATGTTAAGGCTAAACCAATGGTGGTTTAGGAAAGCCACCCAGAACCTAGATCTGGTAGGGCCTTGTAATTTTTATGACATAGTCGAGGAATTTAAATTTAATAAATTAAATAATTCAATTATATCAATGAATTCAATTATTATTCTTAACTTATGTAAGTAATTTAATTAAACACATAAATCACCTTAGTAGTGACACTGCATTATACAAGCATAAGTGAAAAGAATAAATACCATGGTAGACATTATGCATACCACACAACATTTACCACGCCATTTCCCTATTTACTAATAGTCAAGAGAACTTAAAAGGAATGTACACACCCATTAAGCCTCGTCCTCAATCAACCAGACCCAGATCAGTGTCCCCCAATCCTAAATCAAGGTTAATAAAATTTATTAATTAATTATAAATTGTAAAATTATATAAATAAAAAAAATGAAACATGAAATAAATTCACATAGATCACTGTGTTGTCACTCCTCATGAGAAAAATGTAGAAATTTAGTCCAAAAAACTATGAAAATTCATTAATAAGTCATACCTCTCTAAATAGTCAATTAAATGCGTTAATATGGAATCTATGGATGACTAAATTTAGGGATGAGTAATATCCCAATCAATAATGTCCAATTACACCATTATTCAATAGAATCACAACCAAATACCCTTACTGTATGTCTCACATCTAATACTAAGAGAGTGAAAAAGAAAAGTAATATCACGATCGGATGATATATATCCCAAATCGTCATATAAATACACCAGTAGAACCCCATTGAAGGGTTTTCTAGGGTAAAATCACTGGATAAGGGATCCAACTTGTGTGTGGGAAGGATATGGGATATTATTAGGTTCACCCTCTTAAAATTGTAGGGGGAATATTTTCCCCTTTTCAAGAGGAGTTACAATTTATCCCCATAGTTTTTCAAAATGTATTACATGGATTCTGATGGATCTACCTCTAACCATCCCATATGAATTTGTTTTCCATACTTTGCACATAAATGAACCAACCATTTCAAACGGTTTAACCCCTCTATAATAACGAATGAAAATTTTCTACAATATGTGAATTTTTTTTGCGAAGACCCATATCCAAATTGTGTGACACATTTTACACTAACACCTTTATGGGTTTATATAAACATTATACTAACTTGTGAATTATCCCAAAAAGATACCATATGAACAAAAATATCATTGAGTGTTTGGGCTCCACATTGTTTCTACTAAATGATTCACCCTAAACCATTCCCCTTGGGAGAAAAACAAAATTAATTGAAACATAAATTGAAGGTCTCATGTCTCACCGAATACTTATTCCACATTACAATATTCATTCCACGTCCCAAAAACATATAATTAAGACATTCCATATTGGTAAATTGTATTCCAAAGATCATATCAAATTTCATCTGTTCAATTTATTTAAAATTCCAATTCCTTATTGAATTTTAATCCCATACAATTTTTTTATAATATCCCAGAAATAAAAACATGTTCTCGACAATATGTATCAATGGTAATCCATCCACATCTATTAATGTATCTCGTACATAAATTATCCACCTAGATTTTTCATTCCAAATTGAGATAATAGGGCTCTCTTGAAGTAAAAATTCAAAACCTTGTTTCCCATGACACAAGTACATGATCTAATTCTCATATAAATTTTTTGAAACATGATGATGGTTATCCTTATGACCAATATCTCCCATGAAATAAAAATTTATTCTACTACATCATTATCAGCTGTTTGAGATCTATACCATATGTTTAATCTCAGAAATTCGAATTTCAATACACTATCACCCCTTGACATTGGAATTTCCTATTAGAAATATGGGCCTACTTTTTACTAATGCATGTGGCACCTTTTTTGACTCACCATTCCATAAAACACACAAAACCATTATTCTAACATTATTATCTCTATTTTCTATTAGTTTCTAGATAAAATAGTTGATCCTCCCTCGTCCAATAATATCCCGAGTACCCCAAAAGTTTCATGAAAATCCCAAAACAATTCTTGAAAAAACACATCACACTAAAAACCATGTACCCACTATATTATCAAAACTCACATTATTCATCTCAAGAAAAACCAATGGTAAAAAAATCAGGTTAACCCCTATCGAGTATGCTTCACTCCAATAATCAATGAGAAACCCACTTCTCAAGTATAATGAATTTAAGGATAAATCCATCATATGATTGGCCAAACCACGTTTACTAAATCCAACCCCATGAATCCGATGAAATTTCATGGTTTAACTATCTATGTATATTAAAATATTCTTCCAACATAGTAAAAACTAACATGTCACTGACCTAACCACATTCAATTCACCTCTAAACCATCTCGAGACTGATGCCCACACAGAGACTCTACATGAAACCATATCCAATTTCCTTGAAATTATTTACCAAGGATTCTAGATATATTCATATCATTTTTTTCAATGGAATCATAATTCTGAAATATTCATCCCAAGACTAGTTCCAAGACTATGCACCACTTTTTTTACAAGGATCACATAACTCAATATTAACATCACACTCGCCGCCATAGGGGTGTTCTTTTCATCATGATTTTGAACCAAACACAAATTTATAATGAGGGTCTTTCCCTAAAACATAAAATGGTGTAATTCCTATAATATCATTCACTATAATCCAATACATTAGCCCCACCAAAGAGGTTATTATCATAAGAAATCGCATTCCACCCAATTTATGCCACACCCACTCTACCTCAAGTATTAACTACAAAATACCTATATCAACTGCATCACCATACCTACTCCATTTCCATAAACATCCCTCTCTATACGTTAACTTATATTATTTCATTTGTTGTTCCAGGTCATCATGGTTATAAGAATCATCCCATATTTTTTCAATACAGTTACCTCTTAGGGATTTTTAGAAAATAATAATTACAATAGTGTTTATTATATCTATAATTAATTTCCTCACTCTCATCCAAATATAAGGAGTGTACTCATTCACTCCACCTAGTTTCATCAACTATCTTTTTATCACATGAGTCATACCTTTTAATAGATATTATCACATGCCAAAAAAATATATAATGATCCATGGAATTCTAATTTCATTATTCCATGAGAACCTTTAGACGTCCTCCTCAAAATCACTTGCATTAAAAGTTCCACAATTCATCAAATTGATTATTGTTTTACCAACAAAATTCCCAAAAAAATGAGAAATTTCCCACTGATTCTCCACATTAAATGGAAAACCATCCAAATATGAAAATATAATGAGTGTAATATTTCAAACCACCCAATTTGATCAACTGGATTTTGATCCCATTAGCCACACCTTTCCATAACTAGCCACACATGAAAAAACTAAAGACCATACTCCATGGAACTCTAATTTCACTAAAAAATGTGACCCTTTAGAGGTCCCCCCTGAAAATCATCCTCATTACTAGTTCAAGGATTCATCAAATATTTTATTTTCTTTCCAAAAATATCCCCAAAATCATGATGATTTACCCACACATTTTCCACATTCAAAATAAAATCCCAAAAATATGTATAACCTAACTCTTCCTTATCACCCAAATGAATCAATAAACATGTGATGACCACTTTAATGGGTCCCCCTATCAAAAGAAAATGTTCTAACTCACTAAATACCATTTCGCATGAGAATGTATCTATGTCCCCCCACCCTTCTCATAGATGTGATCTCACTTAGGACACCTGGTCTATCCAAATATCCTATAATTCAGCCTTGAAAATGACACAACAAAAAGTTTGTGACCCATTACCCAATCTCAACCCACAACACTATCATGATATCAAATACATCTCTAAAAATAAGTAAATGATGTTCTGGAACCTCATTCAAATTCATCATCCCACCAGGTCATTAATTATAAATACGAATCCATGAACATGACTACTCCCTTGATAATCACATCTCTTCAAGGGTATTATAGGAATAAATAAATCATCTTTGATGACCAAAAAAAATATATAGAAACCCAAATTATTTGGTTTGAAAAAATTCATTTCATTATATATATGAAATGAACATATTTGTTGTCAAAAAATCCAAATAACTACATATAAATAACATCACCAAATAAGTCATAAGAATTATCACTAGCCTAATATGGTCCCTACACCACTAGTTCGTGGATTCTTCAGTCCCCATCAAGGGCCTCACTATGGTTCCACATTGATTATCACAAGAATAATACATTCATAAAATTCATAAAATATTTTTTATTTCCACCATGTAATTATATAGGAAGACACTTTATGATTATTTTTTATTACTTTTGATAGATGAACCTCAGTATTCATTATAAATAATCACACTAGAAGACCTATATACCATAGATCTTATATTTCTATGTTGATTCCTGAGACACTGCTTCCCTTTATAGGATAGGATCAAAAATCCAATTACCTGTAGCATTCCAATGTGCCAATAGATATAGTTTATAAACTATAAAAAATAAATTTGAAAACATCTTTTGTGGCATGCTATGTGAAAATCATAATAAATATAGCAATGTTATACATGAAAATAAAACTTATACCCATTGTAACCTAGTCACCACCATGAAAGAAGTTTACAATGCACTGATTTAGGTTACATCACAAACCCTGACATCTCTCTATATATCATATCTACTAAAATCACAAACTATATGAAAATTTTAAAAAAAAATGAACACAAATACTACATTGTAACATCTCGAATAGAGCCACATTATGAAAAATAACCAGAATAGTTCACAACATGATCTAAGTAGTTCCACCCCGAACACCAGAGACTGATAAATAAAAGTGGTGGTCAAGAGAGTTATAATATGAAGGTAATACATCCTGTATAATAGTGAATAAAAGAATAATAAATTATTAAATTTAATACACAATAATAAAATAAATGAATAATACATTTATATAAGAATGAATAATAATAAATAAAATGTTGAAAAGTCCCTAACTTCTTTTCCATATATTTAATAGATTAAATTATACTAAGTTTTTCACATATACATTTGTGTAAAAAATAAATAATTTAAACATGAATACATTAAGCCCTATCTTATAAAGATCACTAACATCATCTGAGGAATCTCCTAAAAAAATCTCTTATAGGATTCATCCTAAACTAGTTCATGTAAATACCATGTGGGGGATATTTGAGCGCCCATGTGAAATGGATAACAAAGAAGTTTATGAGTAGCAAATTTATTATATAACCATGAATTCATCCCCACACCAACTAAAATATATAGTGATATGTTCATGTGACATTCTAAAAGAAATGAAATAAATAACTAAATAATAAATAAAATGAACCAATAAAACATGAATCAACCCGATGTTAGAATGTCTCTAAATACATATAGATGATTATGCCATCGATATAATAAACTATAAATTTTTGGATACACAAGACTATGAATTTAATTGACTATATTTTCCTCATCCCTTTTATAAATGTCTGTTAGTAGTTCATGATATCTTTTCATCCCTAAAAAACTTGACCTGGTATATACTAGAGATCCCACTATCTCAGGATTAGACGAAACATTTCTCATAAGGATTTTCTCCATTTAATAATCATTGGAACCCTCAAAATATCCCCAAACTCCAGGTATAAATAATTTCTCGAGGTTTATTCCCATTATCTCAGGAAATCACTAAGGAAAATCACCCCCCAAGTCACCATTCCAAATACTTGGATCATGGGAATCATAGGAAACTTGATCAAGAATAATTCACATCAATATGCTCAAATGGTGTTATCCTTGGGAAACCATAAGAATAAATACTAATAAAAGAGATCATAATAAAAACCGAGTCATACATGGATGGATCATAGACAAACTAGGTATCCTAGGAGACCAAATTCATCCATGTAATAAGACCCCAATTCCATTAGCCTAGAGTTGACAGTTACATTATTACATTGGCAACAGATTGAAGGAATAACATCCAAAAGGACCGAATAAATTAATATTTTAATAATATATATATATATATATGAATTTTTTATTACAACTAAAAACCTAAAAAACAACATAGTGTTTTACTTTAGTGCACCATTATTCCCATTATCATATCCCAGTTTATAAATCCTAATACACTTCCTAGAGCCGGAGAGAAATAAAACATAATAAAGAGGATAGATCTAATGGTCAATAAGGGAATGAATACTATGAAATATATCAATAATTAATAAGGCATAATCAATATGTCAGGTAAATAAAATAAAACACATTACACTTAATTAATAATATGAACATGAAGAATAATAAGGTATGAATAAATGATCATCAAATAATTCCATATAAATAATAAATTGAGATTGAAAATTATCTATTAATATTTTACCTAATATAATAATCACATAGAAATAAATAAATAATATCATAATTATAGAATATATAATTTCAGATATAAAAAATATATTGTTGAGGCCACGTCCCGAGATTTAAAATATAAATTGGTAAGGCCTCAGCCAATACCCAACTCAGTATGTTAATGAGACCTACCAATACATTGAGGGATATATTGGGCCCCACCCATAACATACTATGTCCTATAAATTCCTCATATGGATGGGGAAATCATAATAAATATTTATATATGTGTTGAAAGACTAATAAATTTTCTTAATAATTACCCCAATCAATAAACATAATCATAATACATGAAGAGTTATGTAAATGATATCAAACAAGAACATCCCAAATTGAATTGATCATGAACTAAAAAAAGGATTATTTCATTACAATATATCCCCACCAAATCAGAAATACGAAAAGGGTTACTAACGTTGATGAATAAAAATTTCCAAAAGTTATCATTAATATCCTTTTGGGGAAAATAATATTTATACATAAAAATTAATTTTTCTAAATGAATCTATGAAAATATAGAGGAATTAATTTCTTTAGAACTATCCTAGTAATATTTTAGTGGAATATTAATATAAGTAAGGTGAAATTGGGGGGGGGGGGATTCCATTCATTCCATATAAGTTAAAAAAACATTCCATTTATACATTTGTAATAGAAATTAATAAGTAGATTATTTATAAAATGATAGAAGGATTCCATTTAATTTTTTTTAATAAAAAGTCAAAAAAGGTAAAAATTAATTTAAAAAATTATTTGAGAGTTTTAAAGAAATATTTGATAATATGTATTTAGAAAAAATATACATGAAATAAAAAAAATTATTTAGATACGATATAATCATGGACTACCCCAAATAAGTATGAGATTGTAAAATAAACCATTACTACTTTAGCAAAATTTTAATCGTAATCCTCATAAAAGAAATAAATTCTAGTGAAAATTTACATACCAAAAAAATTAAATCATAAAACAATATATCAAATTGGATTAATATAATCCACAAAAAAAATAAGTGGTGAATATGACATATGTCTTACATATTATATTGGGAGATGAAAAACCCTTACCTTTTAGTTAGGTTTCCTTTGTACGTGTTTTATCCTCATATATAGACAATGTAGATTATATATATATATATAATTCAGAACCATAGTCATATATATAATACGATATATGATTTTCTTATAAAATTTTATCACCCATTTGTTACCAATTCATTGTATAAATCACTGTTTCTGGAGGTAACAACTTCATTTTCCATGTATGTTTTGATTCAGTAGTTCCAATCCTTACATGTTTATCATTTTAACATCATATAAAGAGCCTTGTTTATTAATTAAAAATCACATATATATATTCATCCATAATTATAATGATAGAAAAAATAATTACATCATTCATGAAGCTGACATGTCATACATACACATGTACATTGTTTTCAGTTTTTTGTGGATTAGATGAAAGAATGGTGAGGAGAAACTAAAATTTATACAATATTTGGTTTTCATATTTATATTTTATATTCATTAGTTCCATATTTAATAATATATAATTAAAATGGTAATGAAAAATTGAAATACAATAGTGTGTGGAGAAGGTAGACTGTACATATGCATGAGATATGTTTTCTCTTTTCATCGGATAGATAAATTTTGGAATATGGTTTTATAATAAAAATAATAACATGGAAAAAAATAAATTGTAAAATTTATATTATTTTTTGAAGTAAATATATATTAATATGCTGTTGAATAATAAATAAATTGATAGAGTTCAGGTAAGACAATTACCTCTTCTTTAGGAGACCTTCTTTAGATCAATTCTTAAGGGAATTATTTATGGGTTTCTTGGAGACCATCACATCCATAAAGAAGATAAAGTTAATTAGAAATATAATGGGTATAACTTGGTAAATATATAAGGTTATAATTTGGTTGAATATGTTAAGAGGGATGTTCCCTTTTATAATATAGGTGATGGTCACTTTTGGAATGTCTCAAAAGATTAAAACGTAATAATACTATTCTAGATCAAAATATATAAATATTAAACATAAATTCATATGGGAAGAAATTTTCGATGATAGATTTCCCATTTTTTATTATTTAATAAATATCTTATTCTTAAATAATTTAATAAAACATTAATCCTATAAAATATCATTACTGCCAATTTTGATACTATTCATTACTTTGATACTATAAACATCAATATAGAAATAATAATTATAAAAAAATATTTTATTATATCATAAAAAAATAATTTACATATATAGAATTTTTCATCACCATAATGATAAAAATTTATATTAAATATAATATTATTGATACCATCAATTTAATTTTTCTATAAATTAAATTAATATTGTGATATCATTGCACAAATATATAATGTAATTATATAATTTTAAAAAATTATAAATATATTTAAATCATGATTCTTTTAATTTGGATAAATATATAAATTAATATATTTTAAATATTTATTTTAACTCATATACATATCATGAATACTCATTTAATTGCTTATTTTGACTTTTCTGGCCTTACACAAGCATTTCACAAGAATTTAGTTCATCCAAAAGTTATATAACCCAAAAATTATTTTAAAACCATAATAATTCTAAATAATAATTAATATTTAATATCCATATCTATCCTGTACTTATATCATTCCAAAGATTATTTTTAGGATACCAAATTTGACTTTTACAGTGATTCGAAGGCTCTACGTCAGCATTCAAACTTACTTTTATATTTTTATGGAATAAATTATAATCAATTTATATATAAAATATTAATGAATGATATTTATATTATAATATAATAATTTATTATTTCCATAAGTTTCATAAATATTTATATTATTTCAATATGTTGGTGATATCATAAAAGATATCGCATTGCATATAAATAATAACTTTTCTACTATTCACTAAAAATTAAACTTATGTAAAAAAATTATCGTACAATAAATTTGGATTTATGAATAAAAAACAATTTTATAAAATTAAATTTCTATAATATATTTAATGTAATTGTATTATAAGTACACAGAATTCCACAAATACTACTTTTTAGATCAAGTAATGTTTTCTTAAAAATGCCTCTTTATGTATTATAATTATTTTTACAAATTATAGTTATACTTTTTTTCGAATGAAACTAATTTAATTATTAATAGTATTATAAAACAAATAATAATTTAAATTGGATCTTTGAAAATGGATGAATCCAAAAAACACCTTTAAAAAATTGGTATTTTCACTATTCACTAAATTATCAAAATTTTCTAAAAAATGAGAAATGATCAACCTTATCTACTGATAATATAATTGTTCAAAAATTATATTTTATTTAAAAAAAAATTTATTTCAAAAAATTTTATTATAATATTCACTCATAAAAAATGAATACCAATTTTGAAGAAAGGTAATTTATGAAACATAAAATTACATTAATAAAAATTGAGAAATTATTTCATATTCATTAATCAATCAATTTTTATTGAGTAGGTCATATAGATATAATTCATAATTATGTTAAAACTATTAAAAACCACTAATTTAATTTCTACATTATATCAAACATATATAAATAAAAATCTTTTTGGATTCGTTTGAGCTCAGTTTTGTGTGTTCTATAAGGGATAAAACATAGTGTCCATTCAAAATCATGGGGTGTTACATTATCCCCTCCTTAAATAAATTTCATACTCACAATTTTAAATTCTAATTCATAATATATGGTTTTAAATTTGAAAAACATTTGTGTAAAAACCAAAATCTTATGAATGATTAATAAAACATCCTCTTGATAAGATAGGATTACAAGAACGAATGTCATATGGAATAATTAAATAACTAATTTCAATGAAGGAGAATATATGTGCGATGTGAAGACAAGTAATGGAATAAAATAATAGTTCCACAATATTAATGGTGGGTGATAGAGTCCATTTATCAAAATAATGGGAATGATTAAGATAAATTAAACAACCAAAAAAGTATAATCATGTGATGTGTCAAAAAGTGAATTGATTCAATGAATATGAATATAATAAGATAACATTTTTATATCAATATAATTTTCCTAGAGTATTGAAATTCCACTACCATTCAGACTATGAATTTATTGAAGTATAGTTACTTGATATCTTTCTAGTCTATAGAAATATTTTAATTCTTTGGTTGTTATTTGATAATTTCTAACTTCATATCTCACTCATATAAATAAATATTGAAGAAAAATTTTTATGCATGATACAATAAATTTATACTTTAACAAATAATTATCTCAATAAAATAATTAAATGACATTCCTCCTATCTAAATATATTTTTCAACTACATAATGTTTATCAAAATTTATCTAACAAAACCCAAAGACTATGTTGATCCATTATAAAAAATAGGTAATCTTAAAAATCATCCAAAATATATCTTTCCAAATTCAATGTCCCAAAATTTAGATGGAAGGTCACTAAATTTAAAAAATATACTTAATATTATATTCCTCAACCAATATAATGTACCTATTAATGTAACAAATCAGATATATGAATACCTTCATCCCCTTAAAATCATAATTAAAACATACATGATTCCAAAAATTAACTCTCTCTTTATTAGTAAAATAAAATATCATATTATCTAATTTATTTTATAAATCCCAAAAATGATGTAAAATCCATCATGAACTACATAATCAACAAATCACTATCCATTTTAATGTTCACCAATAATATCCTAAAAATATATATTTATCATTATTATCTTAACATCAGAAACATAATTAGGGTTTTCTTCCCCAAATCATGGGTATTATAAAAGATCAACATTCTATAGAATCTCTACTTTTGGTTACCAGTATTATTCATCTCATGCTTCTAAATAATTAAAGGAGTATTTTAGTTTAATACTTATATAACTCTTTATTATTGAAACATTAATATCATTAATATAATAATTTTATAATATAATTTTTAATTCAAAATTTACAATATATTTAATCATTCAATTAAATTCTTAAACAATTAACAATACTTCATATAATATTCCACAATACCTCCTTCTTTTAATATGATAGTTGTACTAACATTATCATCAGTTGTAAAACCATTACTTTTATATCCATGATGAATCTCTTAACATTCCCCCACCCACCTTTCTCATAATTTTTCATAATATTAATACAATTCACATTTAAAACATTCAATCATCAATGATACCATATGGAGACCATTATTCTCATCTATTTTGTTAACCAAACATTTCAAATTTCCTTGGAAATTTCATTATTTTTTACCTTTTACACACCAACAATCATCTCATTCCTCTAAGGAATTCAATTTGTTGCTTATTATACCATTTTCAACCTATGGAAACATGAATATTCATTCTTTTATGGCCTCCTCCAACTAAGCTCTCAGTGAACTCTCTCCCATCCAACTTTTGTGGGCCCATGAGTTAGTTATGGTTAATGTTGTTAATCATGTAATATGATCAATAGTTATGAATAACCACACTATATTTTATACTACTCATAATCCCATTTGGTTTTATATCAACACATTTTCTTTCAAATTTAATGTTAACATAGTTCTTTATAGTTCCCACTATTGACTAGAACCAAAATACAAGTTAAAGAATCAAACTACAATATTTAGGGAGATATATCAAATAATCATGAAATTTTATTCAAATTATTTCAAAATCATAAAAACAACTTCTCAATCTATGAGTAATTATTTTTGAAAAGGATATACATGGTTTTAAAAAATCAATAAGCTGTTATCCCATTCTTAGACTTATCCTCAAAGTTATCCAAAGAGTTATATTCCCAAATCAATTTTCTCCAAAATCTAGATCCCATAGATTCTAAAAATCCTTTGATATGAATTTTAATGACATAAATTCCAGTAGCCTAGAGATTGAGTTTACATTATGATATAGGAACCAGATACAAGGAATGACATCTTGAAGAATAGAATAGTTTAGTAGTATTGGTTCTAACACCCCAATATTTTTTGAAATATATTTTTTTGAATTAATTTAATGTTTTCTATATTTCGATATTCAAAAAACATTGAAAACAATTTTTTACAATAAATAAAAATATTTGGATTGCGTTATATGTATAGATTCATTAATCATTCACTATATGAAATAAAAAATTTATCATGATCTACCCAGAACACTGAGGTTAGCATACATTGCATGCAACACTGACTTTCCTTGTTGGCATGCGTAACATGGAAGATTAAGTTTTATCAAAAAATAATACATTATTAAATTATTATTATTTAATATAATAATATATAAATTATCTATTCAATTTTAGTTTATGAATTGTATTAACTAAATTAGGAAAATATATGGATCACATAGTTATATGATGAACTCCTAGTTTGCCAAATTATTTGAAATGAAAGTATGATAACTAATTGAATATAATGGATATATATTTATTTCTGTTCTCTAAAAGATATTTTATATTAATAATTTAAATTAATTAAAATTAGTGAGTAATAATAATTTAATATATATGTTATATATTCACTACAATATTTTTATATTCATCTAATATATTTGATAGACATAAGATAAGAACAATCAAAATTTTATTCTTAAAACCTATATTTATATAATGGTAGTTTTACCACTTTATAATGGAGAAACAATTTTAAATCCAATTTTTGTAACTTTTATAGAATTAATTTGTCGTAATAAAAAATATATTTCTATTAGAAACATAAAATTTGGTTTGGATAAATTTTCGGAATTTTTTTGTATGGATTCATTTTTTAACGAATAGTTAAAAATATTAGATTTTAATTAAATATTTTTTATCTAATTGATTTTTAACATTAAAATATATTTCCAATATGATAAAAAGTTTAATTAGATCATATTTTTATCATTTAATACAATTTGGGTCATATCTATAATTTTCACTTTGAAATTGGGTATAAAAACATACCAAAGTTTCCAAATTATTTACTTTAAAACCCATCATTCCCGTCCCTTCTACAACATTAATTTTATATTAATATGTACCACTCATTGGTTATGAATTTAGAAATATTTATATCATATATATAATCTGAATAATTTATAATATATTATAATTTAAAATTAATTTTTTTAACAAACGTTTAGGGAATAATGTTAAAATTAATTACAGCGATTTACGTAAAATTATGCTTATGAAAAGAATAAACCTAAATATTAGGTGCCCAAATGATGAAAAAAATTCACCAACACCCATTTTATTTCAATATATCAGCAATAAACCTGTAATTTTTTATTTTTGTAGTTTTTTATCACATTATTTTGGTAAAAACATCGGTACACCAAACAAGTTGTAAAAAATGCCATGGGTGTCCTTTCCCTTCTCTATAAAAGGCCACCACTTTTCCCACATACTCACACCTCTAAAACCACATAATATCATAAATTAACTTTCCAATATACTTCCAAACAATCCTAACTTCCTTATTTATGCCTCCATTTTGGATTAATGGCTTACAAGAAATCACTATGGTGAAAACCAAATAGAGTTACCTAATTATGATGTACACCCTCCCTCAAGTTCCTTTCTTTTATTTCTATTATAAACTCCGAAAACACATATTAGTCCTTAAATGTATAACAAAATAGTATAATAAATATAATTGTATATTTAAAATTATTATTTTTGAACAAACATTACACACACATTCATATAATGGGTAACAAACATACTATTTACATGTACCATGAACTACTGCCTCACAAAAATGATGATTGTCCATTTTTCATTTATCACCTCTAATGAATGAAATTATGATGAAAAATATACTATATGTTATATATTATATATATAAAATATAATTTTATTGTCTTTATTCTTCAATAATTTTTATTTATTACATACCCATATACATTACATCCTGTGTCCATACAATGATTTCATTTGAGGATGTGTGGACTACCACCCTGTTAAAGCGATGTAATTATTTCACATAATACATGGAATGCATTAAAGTTTTTTAGTGATAGTATATGATAAATAGTATATAATAATTTTACTTAATTAAAAATTTATACATATATACATATACATATATGTCATTTTACTTTATTTGTTTCAATACATCAATAAGAAAGAATCATTATTCATGTGTACTTATGGCCTACCGTTTCATTGAATGGTGTATTCCACTTCATATTTCTATATTATATAGATTATTATAATAAAAATATACTTAATATAAATTATATTAATATCATTTTATACACTCTGTAAATCATGAGAAAAGTATAAGGTCCAACGATACAACAAATTAAGACCCAAGCAAATAACAAAGCGAATATTACCCGAAGCATAACCTTAACATGAAATTAATAAAAAGCAGGTAATATGAAGTCATAATGAAACCATATATAGTATTAGATATATGAATATATTCAATTAACATATATATACTAAAACTTCATTTATTATATGGTGTATTGGAACGAGTATAATGAGAGTCAACCCACACGGTTAGGGAATTTCATCTCACTTTTTATTTCCATGAGATACATGCCATATTCAACAATATTTAATTTTTAGTGGTATATATAATGACCATGAATGTATTATATTATTAACAATATTAAATTTATTGGTATTTAGATATAGATTATATGATCTTTCCTTAAATGGGTTAATGTTTCAAAAGTTACCAAATCCGTGATGTAATTTTATAACAATTTTACTTCTTTGAGCCACATGTTTTGTTAGGCACCTATGTTCTTTAATACAGTGTATATAACTCCAAATTACATGTGATATCCTTAATATATTTCATTTTCATGATATGTTAGGCTCCATTTAATTTAATTTTGTTACATAAGGAGTATGATTTAAAGTTACCAATTGGAAAGAGTTTATTGAAACAATAACATCATTTATTGAGATTATTTATAAATATGCTTCATTTATTAAAATATTATGATAAATATCAAAAAAACTGTTTAATTATATTATCCACTAGTTTATTATTAGGTCATAATTTATTAGTACCATTTTTCACTATATAGTACTTAAGATAACAAAGATATATTTCTATTAAAGTCCAAATTTATTTCTCCTTTTTGTCTGAAATCTAAGCTCTTTCAAAACTGTGATTTCTATAAGATTTTATAAAAATGTTTTAATATTACCTTATGATTTTATAGGATACAATTACCCATATTTTACCTTTTAAACAAATTTGAACTTTAAATTCAATCACATTTTTGTTTTCTTATGAAGGAAATTTTCTAATCTTTTTATGGTGAAAAAGGAATGTTTGGCATGTACGAATTTACCCACCATCATGGCACTCATTCCATTAAATATTTTTTTACAATATTAAGAAGTTATTTTTTTAAAATGTTTTCATAATATTCTGGATTCATTATTTTAAAGTTTCTTTCAAGGATAATGGTTTTCAAAACATTTTTAAGGAAATTTTATAAGTTTAAAATGAAAATGATTTCCAGAACATTTTCATGCTCCTTTTATATGTTTTTAGGGAAAACTGTTTTATAATTTTTTTGAATATCCTTTTATAAATTTTCAAGGAATATTTTATTCAAAAAAATTACAAGATATCTTTATGTTTTTATAAAAAAAGTTTTCCAAAAGGTTTTTGAAATATTTATTTTTTATATTGTAATTTTATTTTCATTAAAATGGTTTTCAAAATGTTTTCTATTATAAAGACCCTTTTACAAAGACGAAAAGATATTTTCCCCAAAAAAAAATTTTCAATATATTTTTCTATGTAATATTACATCTAATATGAAATCCTTTTATGTTACTCAAGAACTTTTAGAAATGATCCAAAGGATTCATTTGTCTTCTCTCTTAAATGGTAAATGTTTTGAAAGAATGATTCTCAGGAAACCATTTTTTATTCTATGGGTTATATGACTTTGAAACCCTCTTATTTTAAGGGGTTATGATTTGATGAAATAATTATTAAACTTATATATTTTTTATAGGTTATAATGTTTTGATAAATTAATGATATCGACATCATTTCATGGATTTTGATTTGATGTTTAGATAACCCATATCTTTTTATAGATCATGATATGATCTAACACCCCGACCCCAGTTACCCAGAGTCAGTGCATTATTGCGTAACATTGGCATGATCAAAAAATATCAAGTCTCGAAAGACCGATTAGTTTAGTAGCCTTGGAAACACTATATACATTCATAAGTCTTACATTACATCATAAAGTAAAAAAAACACTAAAAAACATCCTGTATTCATATCCCCTCATACTATCCCTGCAGGTCATTCATAATATACTTCATCACATCCTGGAAAAATTAAAACATTAAAAGGGGTGAGCTCAGATGCTTAGTAATGATAACAATACAACATAAACTTTCATAAATAAACACAAACATTTAAGGAAATGTATAACTAAAACAAAAGCCTTTTAAACTTGAACTTTAGCATAATATGGAAAAAAATAAAATGGAATAATTCCATTTACTTTTTCACATGGATATTCTTCTAGTTGAATAATCACATGCAATACCAATAACCACTTTCATAATCATGGAATTCATAATGCCAGACTATCATAACCACATAGCCAAGGCCTCGTGCCAAGACTACAAATAAGATTTTGTCAAGGCCTCGTGCCAAGACACTAGTTTGTCTCATGAGACCTACCAATGCATCAAGGAGCTATAGCGGTCTCCACCCATATCTTATTAAGTCCAATTCATTCCTCATATGAACAGGTTTAAATATATCATAAATCATAACATAATTGTATCACATAAAACATGCATAAATGAAACATAACATTTCCACATTTCAATCACAAGGTATCAATACATAACATAAATATAATAAAATCACTTTAAAAACCATTTTCAACACCAAAATAAAAGAAAATTAAAACTTGGTATTTATTTTTCAAAAAATGTTATGGCTTCTAGAGGAAGCCAAAACACAAATAATGGTCTCGGCGGTGGAGAAGTAGTTGTCGCTACATACGTACGACAAAAAAACATTCCCTTTTGTCGTTTAGTGAAACGTTTTGTATAAAAAAGAGTCCTTTTGAATAAAAATAAAATTTTAAGGGGTTTATACACTGTATAAAAGAAATATGTGTATAAAATATAATATGCCTCAATGAAAGGAGATTGAGACGAAGTCCTTACCTCATGTCCGACTTGACTCAACCGTTCTTTAACCTCCTGAATAATAAACTACAGTTAATTTATAATTTCTTAAGAACCTTTTTAAAGTTTATTATTCCTTTTATATCACCTATTACCATGTTATGAGCATTATTTAATTATTTATGTTAATAACGGTCGTTTTGTCGATCTTTGGTAATTGAGTCAAAATTAAACTTCTTATAATTACAAGTTGTTCATGTGGTAAAATATCCATTATATCAAGAATTATATTCTTGATGTAGATATCATATATATCATATATATCCAGTACATACATTCATTCATAATATTACGTAACATTTAGAGGTAATAAATGAAATGCACCGTTCATGGAGACGGTAATCCGTACGTATGCATGAACGCTACTTTCATTTATATTTCGTATTTAATGGAATGAAATCATAATTATATAAAAGAGTATTATAATTCCAGTATAATATCATATATAATATCATTTACTCCATCCTTTATACTTCCCACATATGGCATTAACGATTAAAATCACTTTGAGGGGGCGGTAGTCCGCATTTCCTAAAATGAAATTATCGCGTTTACCCATAATGGAAATCATAAAGGTATGCCATAATTGAGAAATACAGAAGAATAAAGAAAACATAAACATAATATATATATCATATATGAAAATAGTGTCATCATAATGGCCACCATGAGAGGTGTTAAAAGAAGATTGATCAATCATCATTTCATGAGGCACTAATTCGCCACCCACAGAAACAATATGTTCTTTAACCATTAGACGAAGATATGTGTAAGTGTAAAGAAAATACTTGTCATGAAAACATCCTAGTATATTTTAGATACTATTGTTGTTACAAAATAAAGGAATAAAAAGAGTTTAAGGGGTTGGAGAATCAAAATAAAACAAAAGAATATAAGTGAAGACATTACCTTAAAATCGGGTAACTCTTTTTGATTTGAGCCAAAGGATTCCTTGGGAAGAATTCTGCCCAAAGCGAGGTTTCTATGAGTAAGAGAGGAAAGTTGAGAGGGTATTTGGGCAGAGGTTGGTCTAGCCAAATTGCTTTTATATTGTGAATAATGTGGTAGAGGTGGGGGCCTTTTATAAGAGGAGAGGACGGGCACTCTTGGAAATTAAAGAAATGTTACATTATTATGAAATGTTTTTCAGATTTAAAAGGTCCCACAATTATATATCTAGAATATAAGGTGATAAGGGTTCTAAATGTACTCATCAAATATGTTTTTGACAAGTGTAAGTCATAAATTTTACATTATCTTTTCATTTTATTTAAATCATTAATTAATGAGCTGATCGTTGCATCATTATGGTGTGATAAATAAATTTATTTATTTAATGTCTAAAAATTATAAAAAAATTACCATGATGTAGTAAATAGTTTTATCTTTCCAATTAATATTTATATTCGAAAGGATAACTTATATAACCCCATGTAATAATTGTTTTAGTAAAACAACACATGTGTATGACAATTATATTTTTATTTCAAATAAAAAGTTATTAATGTCATTTTCTTACCCAAGTGGCTCTATGGGGTCCTTAAGTTGACCCATGGATTGTCTTGGTCGTCCATGACTCATCAAATAAGGATAGGACAAGTGTCAAGATATTTTCATATTTTTATAATATCATTTTTACCTTAAATTTCACTAATTACCTTTAATCGCGATTAATAAAACTTAAAAGTTACTATTCACCAAAAAATTATTGTCATCCCATTGAACCACATTTTACTTCCTAATGACAACCATGTATGTCGGATTTTTGAAAATCAAATCACAGAAGTTGTAATGTTTCATTTACACGAAAAATTAGTTTTTAAACTACCACTTAGTGATTTCACTATTCATAAAAAATTGATGTTTTTCAGAAAAATACCAAAAATTCACCCTAAGCTATAATTGATATTCTGAATTCCAAAATGGTGTCTATTTTACAAAATTCCAAACATATAAGTTTCATAAATTAATTTATAATTAATTCCAATTGTTACAACAAATAGCATGTTTTTAAGAAAGAATATCAATCAAAAGATTGACAATTGTTTATATCCAATTTCAAAGTGAAATTCATTTTAATGACCACCATTGGATAAAATGGTAAAAATATATTCTAATTATACATTTTATAACCACTCAATTTTATAATTTATCACTATAAATTATTTTTATTAAAAAAGTTATTTTTAAGTATTTTTCACTATTCATCAATATTGGAATTCTTAGAAAAATACCAAAAATTCAACATAGGCTAATTTCTATATTCTGAATCCAAAAATGAAGTCCATTTTGAAATATAAACTTTTTGTAATTTCAAAAAGTAGGTATTACTATTCATAACGGTTACTTTTCTTGGTCGCGGTGTGTTAGAACTCGAGGTTGCGTACAATACACGCTGCTCTATTATTCAAAGAGAAGCATACCATGGAAGCTTGGGTTGTCACATTCTCCCCTCCTTCAATAAATTGCGTCCTCACAATTTGGAATTTTTTTTGAAAATATAAGGTTGAAAATAGAAAATACCTTTTTGGAAAACCCACATCGGAAATAAGGTTAATAAAAATATAACTTTAAAAGAAAGAAAGAGAAGTACAAAGGTCACCCGAGATAGCCAATACAAGGATTCTATGAAAACGTGGACATGGAGGAAAAAAAACCATCAAGGTCTGATGGAGATATGTATAAAATAAGATTATGAGAAAGTTAACTACAAGAAAATCACAAACTTGAGATTAGTTAAACGATCATTGATTCCCAGTAAGAAAAGTTAACCGACAACATTTTTGTTTTAAGTTACCTTTCATAAAGTTTAAGAATTTATTCTTGAGATTTACTAAGAATGTAAGGAAATATACTTACTTGTCATGTAGAAATCCATTCCTTACTAAATTTTTACCACAAACCCATCTTTCACTCCAAAAGGTAATAGAACTCAAAAATATTATATTTATCCTAATCTTACAAGGTTCAAAATATTAACACATATCATTTAGATTATGAAAACTATTTTGTAATAACCGGGGACTTCCTCTAGGCTAGTGGTAGGTAATAAATGCCTGTCGCACTAAGGTTGTGGGTTTGATTCCTACGGCTTTGTTCGACACGATGGGTTATCCCACGACTTGTAGGTTGTCTTTTTCCTAAAACTATAGTATTATAATATTCCCAAAATAATCTTCATAATTTTTTTAACCTTAAACAATAGTATCCAAAGATGATCTTAATCCAATCCAACCTTTATTTGTATCCAAAATACTTCTATCCAGAATTTCTCTAAAAGGTCTCTATATTCAAAAATCAATTGTAACATCAGATTCCCCAAACAAAGTAAAGTTTATCTTATTGTCACATACTAGAAATATGATTACCTTCATCATATTAAAACCTTAATGAAAACAAAAAGTACTACAGTACAATATATCACATTATTCGTATAACCAGAATATAATCCTTGAGTCCAAAAGCACCAATACATTAATTATTACTCTTCAACTTTAGTAATTGCATAAGATTGGCCTTGATCCCTCGGCCTTTTCTGAGGTATGTTTCTTTGGTGCTTAAGAAATTCATTTTCATATGCCCCATTTGTCTACAATTGTAGCATTAAACACTGATAGCCTCTTTCTTTCCCTTACAATCACGACCCTGGTGACCATTTTTTCCACATTTATAACAAACTCCCATTCCTTTTAGGCAAGTACCTGGGTGATTATTCCCACAATTATCGCATAATGGAAAATCGTTCTTTCCCTTTTTCCCGTTATCTATCACTTGTTCCACCGTTCTCTTCTTCTCGTGCTTTATTTTGTTGTCATAAGACTTAGAAAATTCTTTTTCTGTCTTGATAGAACACGAGACTATATCTTCGTATGTTGAGAAATATTTTGACACTAAATCTCGAAAGATAAATGGTTTTAACCCATCAAAGAAACGATCAATCATAATTTTTGTGTTACGTATATAATCTGCAGCATGTCTTGCCAACCTTGTAAAGTTGGCCTCATATTTTGCGACATTCTCATCCTCCTTCTATCTCAGACTCAAAAATTGCCTTTCCATATCTGCTCGATGGTCATGTAGAAAGTATTTTTCTAAGAAAATTTTCTTAAACTCCCTCCATTCCATACTTGATACTTCTTCATCTTCCTTTGTGTTTTGAATCAATGACCACCATTGATCGACATCTCCAGTGAGGTGGTAAAATGCCATGACAACTTTCTCCCTTTCGCTACTCCCCAAGGCGTGGAGTATTTTCTCTAAGGAGTTTATCCATTACTCAGATACTTATGGATTTGTAACCCCATTAAATGTTAGCAGTTGTTTCCTAATGAAGCGGTATAACATTGATCCTCCACATTGCAGATCAGGGTGCTCCATACGAGTAAGGTTATTATTCATAACATGAGTGAGTTGTCCCAATATGGTGATAATTTGATCAACAATAGTTGTATCTCCAGCTCCACTATAATTATATTGAGCAGGAGGGAAATCCCTACATGGAGTGTGTGCATTGATACAGTTTCCCTTCTTCCCACTAGGTTCCATTTCTAAACAATGGCATAAACTCGATTATTTTATGAATCAAAACACATAATTCCCTACATGTAAAACACATAACATAAATTGAACTATAATCATAGAAATGTTTACTTTTAGGAACTATATACTCATAAAACCTTCATAATGGTTTGTAAAAAAATGAGAATTATTATAAGAATATCCCCCGAGAGTGTCGTAACCAAGAGTGCAGTAAGGCTCGTTGTCGTGCAACAGTTCCCGTTCGAGTCTAGCTCAAAGTAGTGTTTTCGAGTTTTACCCCTAGGTAAATTTGTGCCAGAGCCACCTCTACCTGCTCGTATCCATACAGGGATGTATTTCTTAGAAAACTCACAAAATCTATATAATACCAAAATTCTAGGAAGTTCTTATATACTAATCCTCAAAGTCCATCTTTGGGCTACGTGCTCTAATCAAAGTTTATCTAAATATAGCTTCCAAGGTTAGTACTAAACTGCCTCTGATACCAAATATAACACCCCGACCCCAGTTACCCAGAGTTAGTGCATTATTGCGTAACATTGGCATGATCACAAAAGATCAAGTCTTGAAAGACCGATTAGTTTAGTAGCCTTGGAAACACTAGATACATTTATAAGTTTTACATTACATAATAATGTAAAACAAAACTAAAAAAACATCCTGTCTTCATATCCCCTAATACTATCCCTACATGTCATTCATAATATACTTCATCACATCCTAGAAAATTTAAAACATTGAAATGGGTGAGCTTAGATGCTCAGTAAGAATAACAATACAGCTGAAACATTCAAAAATATACATAAACATTAAAGTCAATGTATAACTAAAACAAAAGCCTTTTAAACTTGAACTTCAGCATAATATGGAAAAAATAAAATGAAATAATTCCATTTAATTATTCACATGGATATTCTACTAGTAAAATAATCACATGAAATATCAATAACCACTTTCATAATGATGGAATACATAATGCCATACTATCATAACCACGTAGCCAATGCCTCGTGCCAAGACTACAAATAAGATTTTGCCAAGTCCTCATGCCAAGACACTAGTTTGTCTCATGAGACCTACTGATGCATCGAAGATCTATAGTGGGCTCCACCCATCACTTATTAATTCAAATGCCTTCCTCATATGAACAGGTTTAAACATATCATAAACCATAACATAATTGTATCACATAAAACACGCATAAAGGAAACATAATATTTCCACATTTCAATAACAAGGTATCAATACATCACATTAATACAAGAAAAAAACATTCAAAAACATTTTCAATACCAAAATAAATGAAAATTTAAACTTGGTATTTATTTTTCAAAAAACGTTATGGCTTGTAGAGGAAGAAGAAACTCAAATAATGGTCACGACGGTGGAGAATTCATTGTCGCCGCATACATATGACAAAAAAATATTCCCTTTTGTCGTTTCTTAAAACACTTCATATAAAAAAGATTAATTTTTAATAAATGTAAAAGTCAAAGGGGTTTATACACCGTATAAAAGAAAGTTTTGTATAAAATAAAATATGTCTCAATGAAAGGAGATTGAGACGAAGTCCTTACCTCGTGTCCGGCTTGACTCGACCATTCTTTAACCTCCTGAATAATAAACTAGAGTTAATTTATAATTGCTTAAGAACCTTTTTCAGATTTATTATAACTTTTATATCAACTATTACTATTTATGAACATTATGTAATTATTTATGTTAATAACGGTCATTTTTTAGACCTTAGGTACTTGAGTCAAATATAAACTTCTTATAATTACAAGTTGTTCGTGTGGTAAAATATCCATTATATCCAGAATTATATTCATGATGTAGATATCATATATATAATATATATCCAGTATATACATTCATTCATAATATTACATAACATTTAGAGGTAAGAAATGAAATGCACCATTCATGGAGACGGTAAGTCGTACGTACGCATGAATGCTACTTTAATTTATATTTCATATTTAATGGAATGAAATTCTAATGATATAAAGGTGTATTATAATTCGAGTATAATATCATATATAATATCATTTACTCCATCCTTTATACATCCTACATATGGCATTAACGATTCAAATCACTTTGAGGGGGCGTTAGTCCACACTTCCTAAAAAGAAATTATCGCGTTTAACCATAATGGAAATCATAAAGGTATGCCATAAATGAGAAATACAGAAGTATAAGGAAAGCATAAACATAATATATATATCATATATAAAAATAGTGTCATCATAATGGCCACCATGAGTGTCACATACATGACTTATTTTAAAGTTAAATTCAATTTAATTTTCATTCAGGCTTTGTTTTGAGGGTTTCCCAAGAATTTATGGAGGAATGAGGGAGTTTTTATGAATTGAGCCAAACCATGAGCCCAATTCCAGATTTAAAAATAAATTTTAATCCCTATATAACTCCTTCATTTTTCTATATTTTTCATCCATTATAACTCCTAATTTTCATCACCTGACCTATTAACACCACTATATTAATTTGGACCATTTAGAAATCCATAATCCTGGTGGATATGGGTTTTTATGTAAGGGATTGGGCCTGCCTGAAAGCCCATTTTATGCTTTAAAAATAAATTTTAATTCTTTAATAACTCCTTCAATATTTTCATTTTTCGGTGATTCCAACTCTCACCCGAGCCCACTTACCTAAGGCGCGACACCATTCCCTCCTCCCACAATTTAGAGCTCTATAGTATCGCGAAAATGGTCGAAATTGCAAAAGATTTCAGAAATCATCCAGATTTGGAGAGGTAAATTGATCCTTTAATAACCTATTTTATTTTTACTCTTTTTCCCTCATTCCAGTTCCTAAAAGATATCATAATATTTCGTCGAACTTCCCATGAATGTTTGGATGTTTTCAAATTCATATGCTGGTGGATTTTAGGTCGTTTTCTTCAAGATTATTTTGGGTATGTGTTTCTATCTTCAATTTCTTCCTTTTCTTTAGGGTTTCCTCCCACTTTCATAAATTTATAGAGTGTCAAAAAGTTAGGGTTTATACCTAGGGTTCATTTGGGGTATTTTTGGTGAAATATTATGGTTTAGGGTTTGTTTTAACATCCTTGTGGTGCGTTAGAGGTGCAGTTAAGTTTTCACACAAAGATTCAAGGGTTTTGACTCAAAAAGTAAGTGGTTCCATATGTAAACAATTATTAATGGGTTAGATTGTGGTATTTAACCATTTTTCATATTCCTCATATATTGGGTGTGGTGTGAAAACTGTTTATGATTGATTTGGTTAGGTGTTAAATTTTATAGTCTCTTTTTAACATGAAATTGGGTGTTTTCATTTGTAACTCATGGGGTTTTATTTGGGTGTGGTTTATAACTTATGAAATTGGTTTATTAAATCTTGTGTGGCCTTCCAATTCTGGGTTTGTAATTTACTACTGTCATGTGGTCCTAAAAGAAGGTTTTTAAATAGTTTTGATGTGAAAAACATTGTTATACTTCTTGAGGTCATTTTAAGAAAATGTGTGTTTTCATTTGTATCTTTTGTGGTATTATTCAAGGTTATTTTATAACACTTGAATGTGTTTTTGTAAATGTACCAAGGGCTGACAATTCTATTTTTTTATAGCAATTGGTATGGTTTTGGTCTTAAATGGGGGTTTTGAAATGGGTTTTGTGGGCAAGACATAGTTACACCCCTTGAGTTGTTTTATGAAAATTGTGAAGGTTTTTTTTTGTTAAAAAAAGTGGATAAAGGGTTTATATGTACTGTTTGGGGGGGGGTGTTTTCACCTAATATGGGGTTTTTAATGGTGATTCATGATCAAATTTACCCAAGAGAAGAAGGTAGGACGGTCCTTGTAGTTTAGATTGGGTTGTCGAATCCTCAGAGACCTAAGAAAAAACCTATAGACACGTATATTCTATGGACTATTTTTGGCTATGAAGTGGCCAAATTGGATTTGTTTTAGATGGGTTTAAAGAAAATCTAAGAGAATTAAGTGAATTCAATTTAAAAGAATGATTTTACCCAAGGTTATTGCTCGGGGTGGATTGAACGTATTTCCTTTTCAATGATTTCAATTACTTATATTTGAGATGGGTTCATTTAAGGAGATAAAACAACATAATAACTTACTGGTTTAATGCCTACACCCTTTAATACTAATCACCTATACAATTGAAGGATCAATGTTTTGAGCACTTAGAGGTAAAGGTTCGTATTATCACTTAAAGCGTGTGGCCATAAATTCAACAAGGACGATGGAGTTTAAAAATCATCAAATAAAAATCTCAGTTAAAGAAGTAATTATGAATTAATGGGGTGATAAATCACATCCAATCCAGCCCCTTTCTACTCCATTGGATCAACCCATAATTGGGTTAGCCCTCCATTGATCCCATGGTTTCAATGGAAGGGGAAAGTAGACTCATTAGGGAGGAAAAGGAGAAGTAAAGAGAACAACAAAAATAAAATGATCACTCCACCGTTGTGTGAATAATTTCACAAAGTTTGGTGTAAATAAATTCACTCCATGATCCAACGGTATCAAATTGATATGAAGAACAATATAATAAGAGTATAATAAGAACTTTTATTAAGAAACTAAAGTGAATTGAACAACTTACATGTGAAAGACAAATTTGAGACAACAAAATTGCAGCATAACATTACAATTGAACAAAGCACCAAAATATTCTTTAATCCTCCAACACCACTTCCTTAAATAGGAATTTTAGATCCCTTGGGTCGCGCCTCTAATATTCCATGTCTCCTCAATTAATTGTGGAAGGCCATAGGTGGGTGGAAAGTAAGGGAGAGGAGACTTTCCACCCTTGACCCGAAAAGGCATCCAGCTTCCATCCACCAAACAGAGGCGCATGAAAAACATTATAGATGGCCGAATATGGGTGGGCCATATAAGACTTAAATTAAAATAAGGATGTCCCCTAACAGACTGTAAAATATCAGCCCAAAAGGAGTTATGGTTTTAGAGATATGGTTTAATTGGTGGGTTGTTTTTCTAGGCCGTAGAATCTGGACCAGAATTTTATCTCTAACTTGGGCCGCCTAAATGGACACCATGGAGGCTGAATTAGCATTGGATCATGAAACGTTATTTGTTCCTCTACATGTATTATATAATCCCACGAATGGTGGGATTCATTTGGCCTGTATTTTGGGGCCCAAAGTCTTATCAGTGAGCTGGTTTCCAATCTGCCTTCTCTAGAATTGCTTCCTTTCATAAAAAAATATCCCCATCTTCTTTCATGAATTCTCCATTGATCCCTGAATGAAACATGTTCATATTGGAGTGTAGATAAATTTACAAAAATATCAAATTAAAATATGTATAATCAGTTGAATCATTAGGTACTTCAAATGATGTTAAAAAATGTACCACATAATAGTGCATTTTAAGAAGGTATTATAATCATAATGTGAAATGATGTTCAAAGTGTAAAATGCACTAAAATGGTTTTTACGAATAATAAAGAACATGAATATTATGTATATTAACAATAAATATTAGCCTAATTTTGTGTCTAATTAAATGGTATGGTGGTTATTTAAGATTTCATATATTTTTTTAGAATGTTTTATAAAGTAGTGATATGTTTTAGAAAATGGAAAGAGAGCTGCAAAACATGGCTGTGGGCTGTTTTGTTTGAGTGTGTTGTGAAAATTGAATTTTGTTGATGAAAGTGGTATTATATTTCATTTTAGTGGGCTGTTATGTGAGTGATAATGTCTTTGAATGGTTTATAAATTTTTTTAAAGGATTTGTGGAAGTGTCAATGTAATATGAAGAGTGTTGTGGGCTATTTTTGTATGAGTCGGATTTCAAAATCAATTTGAATGAAAAGTGTACTTTTGTGACATGTGTGGTATACATGTGTGATGTTTGGTGAATTTTTGATATGTAAATAATATTTTCATGTGCAAAGTATATATCTTGACTTGTTGAACATGTTTGAGCATAAAGGGAAAACATGGGTTTCTAGGTGGGTGGACGTGTACTAGTATGCTAGTGAATCTGTGGGGTTTGGCCCCAATTTCACTTAGAAAGATTGACGCTTACAACTCTAACTAAACTATGATGATGATTATTGGGGACCACTAGGTTATGAATATGTTCCCTACTAGTGGATCTTGCATGAGAACAGATATTTGTGATGGTTACTCTCATCGAGATACGAGGTACCTGGGACCCACAGCTAGCTAGTTCCTAGGGGTTATTTCCCATTGCTTGTGATCACTGGATATTTTTTTCTTACCGTCGGCATATGGTATGTGAGGATGGAAAATTCAGTAGCTATGGTATTTATTTTATAATTTTTTATTCTTTAAATTATCCCACCTGAAAACTGTTTTTATTTAATGTTGCATCTTTTATAAATTTTAACTAGCATCTCATATTTTTGAAAACATCCATGCTTTTCTTCATAAAATGTTTATCACATGGAATCTATTAATGGTGGTATACTATTGGGATTTGTATCACATCCTACTTACACCATTGTGTGTAAGTAGACTTGGTTATTTTTGTTGTGGCAGGTTGGGTATAGTTTTTAGTTCCAGTGGTTCGGGTTTCTGGAAGGTCCTTGGTGGTGAAGTCTTGTGGAGATGGCTTAAGGGCGGTGACCCTTTCCATGAGGGTTCTTGGGCTATCCTTAATTATTTTTCACCTTTTTAATGGTCTTTAAAAATACTTTTAACTTATGTAATTCAGTTCTGAAATTTTGTAAAAGATGGTTTTAGTTGAAAAATCCATATTTGTTTTATTGAGTTTGTTTATTGTTTAATGTTTATAAAATCAGGTAAATCATTCCCAATTATCTTTATATGATACCCGGGCACTTGTGCCAGCCCGTGGGGATCGGGAACGCCCTTTGGACCTTGTCACAAGATGGGTTTGGAGTCGGTTTTGGCGGTGACCAGATTTGGTTCATGAAAAAATGGTATCAAAGGAGGTTCAAGTTAACTCTTTAAGTCATGTTATTTGGGGAAGAGTCAGGATAGTCTGGAGTTAGGTTTGTTGGGACATGGAACTCCTATTATGGGTAGTGTTCCTAATCACCACACCTCATAATGGGATTCCAGTTTCCAAGAGAAGTCAGGATTTATCTAAGTCCTTTGGTTTTCTTGGTTCGATGATGATTAGGGGAAATGAAAAGAGAGTTGGGTTAATGGTCCTAGTGAGCTCGCAGGGCCTGGCAAGCCATATAGAGCCAAGGATATTCCCTAGAACACTCTCTATGATAGTGAAGTGATTGGAGTATGGATACCAACCATATTCCGAAATCACCCCCTGAAACTAGTTTCCTATCACATTGTTTTGTTCTTAGGTTTTGAAATCATGGCACTTTGGTTTTAAGAAGTGTAAAGTTTTTGTGAAATGATTTTCAAAAAAAGAGGGAATGGTTTGATTTATGAAATGGTGGAACTGAATTTTTAGAATTGTTTTGAAATGGAAAATGGTGTGCTAATACCTATTATGAAAGCAGGTACTATATTGAAGTTGGTTTTGAAAAGTGTTTCCAATAGAGTTTTCTAAACAATCAAAGGGTATTTTAATGGGATGAGATGTTTTGAAATTTATGTGAATATCTTGAAAGTGAGTTATTTTATAAATGTTTGTGTCTTTATGAAAAGTTTTTTAAGATGTGAGTTGGGATTTTGATCTCGTGGTTAGCGGTTTTGAGAAAAAAGGATGTGTTGGTTGACCATTTTGGTTTTGAAAAGTGGAAAGAATTTTTGTTTTAGCCATTGGTATTTTCATGAGAAACCACATGCATGGGGTTATATGGGAAGATGGATGATTTATGACATGACTGGATGAGTGACGGGATGGATATGAGGAGGGTGCCTGGTGTGGTATAGAAACATGCATGTGTAAGGCCCATGGGGTACCATTGGTGGATGCAATAACCACTGAACAATTTTTTTCAAAGAAAAGTTTTTAAAGAGAAACATGATGCCTTGATGAATTGTTTGAGGTGGTTTATATTATTTGTTTTTGGAAAATGTTGATGTTGTGGGGTGTTTTGTGTCCAAGAACCCCTCCTGTTCGAACTGTGTTTTGAGTTTGTGTTTGGTCGGTAAGATGTGTAGAAGGACTAGTTAGTAGTATCCTCTGAGATATGTTTTGGGACACCTTTATGGTGGATCCCTTCATGTGTTTGGATCTGGTTTGTTGCACTTTTTGACCAATGGACCAGCATGGTTGGGTCTTTAGGTTATCTTGTTGGATAAGGTATGCCCCCATTAAGGGTTAATGCATAACTGAAGTGCAACCCAGATTGTTTTTCCATTCTAAAATCCTCCAGTTGATCAATATAAGGAATATTTTGTTTTTCTCAAGATCTGTAGATTGAGTCTACACCCATTCCTTTCCTTGATTTTTAGATCCTCTTGTAATGGGAGAGTGCTCGTGGAAGGTTGAAAGAGACCTTAGTTTCTTAAGTTTCTTAATTTATTGAAGGTGGATGTGGTCTAGGGTTGTCAGTGTGGATGAGTGTCTCGATGGTGTCTAAGAGGGCCATTGGGTTCTTCAAAGTTTCTATGAAGTATGAGTTCATGTTATACCACCAGTGTGGGAAATATTGTCACGATAGGATATTGTAGCCACTTTCTAGAATTGTGTGTTGTTTGGGGATGTCGTATAAGGTCCCTCTCCATGAATTGTCTATATCAGTCGCAATTGTCTTGTTCGGTTATGCCTTATGATGTCATGTGCTCGATTTACCGTATAGGTGAAAGTCCTGAAATCCTCTGAGAGTCCCTGTTATGTTGGGAGAATGTCTCCCATGTAAACACTTCAAAATATTCCATTTTAGAGGAAGATGAGTTTAGGTGTTCTTTACTTCTATTGTTTCTCACCCGAACAAACAAGGATTGTTGTATGTGCATTTTCTAATCCCTTGTTTCAATGAAACATCAGGTTAGGGTAATGTGAGTTTGGAAAGTGTTATGTTATGGAAAACATATCAGGGATTGTGGTGTAGTTGTTGGTTGCATCTAAAGAATAATTATCATCCAAAGGGTTTCCAAAGCCCAACTGTGAGTCCGAAGATGCTTCAATCATTTGATCTCCAGCCATAGGTCTCGGAGTGAAGTTGGCTCATAGTCAGGGGGAATCCCAAGGTCGTTTAAACCCGTGAACAATGTCCAATACTCACCATTAAATATAGGAAGATTTTAAACCTTTGGTGTCATCATCTTTTTCTTTTGTTCCTTTTCGGTGGAAATAGGTTGAGGGCCTTGTACCCATGACTTCACGTAATGTCATTCCCTCCCACTTTGGTTTCCATGGAGTCATTAGAGAATGGTTGGAAATTTGGATAGAAATACTGAGGACATAGTTTGTGCACGATTAGTAGTGACCATGTTCCAGAAATCCATGCAGAAATAATGATCTGCACAGCTAGTCCACGGTTTCCAAAATTGTGCAGACTAACCCTATGCCCTTCCCAAATCTTTTAAAAAAAAATGGGCATGTCTGTGTCGGCCCATGCTGGTCAGTTAAGATGTTTAGTTCTTATGGTGGGGAGACCCACTATGATTCTCATGTACATTACTTCACAAAAATTGAATGGAATTCTACCATTTGTACTAAGGAGTCCGTTCAGGCCTCCCCTGTTAGAGTTCTGATTCTGTCTCAGAAAAATATAGGTTGTCTCTTTTGGCGGGGAGCCTATTTGTGTCCACCCCTTACCAATAACTCAGATTTATCCATGGTCTTGTCTTGGCAGTAGGTAGTCTTATTCAGAAATATCAAGCTACCAACATATTCCTTAAGTAAATGTTGGGATTGGAGAGTTCCCAATGGTTTAGTTAAAGGTAAGTGTAACCCTGTTTGATGTCGTTGTTCGTTTGGGTGAATTGCTTGAGTCTTGTTCAGATAGTGTTTTAAGAGTTTTCTTTTGGGATAAATTATGAATGTGATTGATCATTTCAGGAAATTGGTGTATGTTTTGGTTGTGATAGTAATCCTTAATTGATCACTGGAGGTGTTATGTCCTTTGTGGGTGAAACCTGGCAAGGGAGTACCTCTTGGTTTCTCAGTTGGGTTTGGTTGTTGCTTTGGCCTTGATGTGAATTTTCGGGGCAGAATGTTTTCATGGTGGGGATAATTGTCACATATATTACTTATTTTGAAGTTAAATTCCATTTAATTTTAATCCTTTTTTAGGGTTTCCCAAGCATTTATGGATGAATGGGGGAGTTTTTATGAATTGGGCCAAACTGTGAGCCCAATTCCAGATTTAAAAATAAATTTTGATTCCTTTATAACTCCTTCATTTTTCCAAATTTTTCGTCCATTACAATTCCTAATTGTCATCCCCTGACCTATTAGCACCACCATATTAATTTGGACCATTTAGAAATCCATAATCATGGTGTATATGAATTTTTATGTAAGGGATTGGGCCTGCCCGAGAGCCCATTTTCTGTATTAAAAATAAATTTTAATTCTTTAATATATCCTTCAATATTTTCATTTTTCGGTGATTCCAACTCTCACCCGAGTCCACTTACCTAAGGAGCGACCCCATTCCCTCCTACCATAATTTGGAGCTCGATAGAATCACGATATTGGTCGAAATTTCACTGGATATCAGAAATCGTCCAGATTTGGAGAGATAAATTGATCATTTAATAACTTCTTATATTTTTACTCTTTTCCCCCATTCCATTTCCTAAAATAACTCCTAATCTTTTTTCTAACCTCTCATGAATGGTTGGATGTTTTTAAATTCAGAAGCTGGTGGATTTTGGGTCGTTTACTTCAAGATTATTTTGGGTATGTGTTTCTCCCTTTAATTCCTTCCTTCTCTTTAGGATTTCCTCCCACTTTAATAAATTTATAGAGTTGCCAGAAGTTATGGTTCATACCTAGGGTTTGATTTGTGGAATGATTGGTGAAATATTATGGGTTAGGGTTTGTTTTCAAATCCTTGTGGTGCGGCGGAGGTGTGGTTGAGGTTTCACACCAAGATTCAAGGGTTTTGACTCAAAAGGTAAGTGGTTCTATGTATAAACAATTATGGATGAGTTATCATGATGTATTTAACCATTTATCATATTACTAATATGTTGGGTGTGGTGTGAAAACTGTTTATGATTGATTTGGTTACGTTTTAAATTTTATAGTCTCTTTTTTAACATGAAATTCGGTGTTTTCATGTGTAACTCATGGGGTTTTATTTGGGTGTAGTTTATAACTTATGAAATTGGTTTATTAAATCTTTTTTGGCCTGAAAATTTTGGTTTTTTAATTTACTAGTGTCATGTGGTCCTAAAAATAAGGTTTATGAATAGGTTTGATGTGTAAAACATTTTTATACTTCTTGAGGTCATTTTAGGAAAATGTGTGTTTTCATTTGTATCTTTAGTTGTATTATTCAAGGTTATTTTATAACACTTTAATGTGTTTTTATAAATGTATCTAGGGCTGGGAATTATATTTTTGATAGGAATTGGTATGGTTTTGGTCCTAAATGGGGGTTTTGAAATGAGTTGTGTGTGCAAGACATATTTACACCCCTTGAGTTGTTTTAAAAAAATCGTGAATGTTTTGTTTGGTTAAACAAAGTGGATAAAGGGTGTATATATACTGTTTGGGGGGGGGGTGTTCACCTAATATGAGTTTTTTAAAGGTATGGTTATTATTTAAGATTTCAAATATTTTTTTAGAATGTTTTATAAGGTGATGAAATGTTTTAGAAAATGGAAAGAGAGATCCAAAACATGGTTGTGCGCTGTTTTGTGTGAGTGTGTTGTGAAGAATGAATTTTGTTGATGAAGGTGGTGTTATATGTTATTTTAGTGGGCTGTTATGTGTTTTATAATGTCTTGGAATGGTTTATAAATTTTTTAAAGGATTTGTGGAAGTGTCAATGTAATGTGAAGAGTGTTGTGGGCTATTTTTGTATGGGTTGGATTTCAAAATCAATTTGAATGCAAAGTATACTTTTGTGACATGTGTGGTATAAATGTGGGCTGTTTGGTGAATTCTTGATATGGAAATGATATTTTCATGTGCAAAGTATATATCTTGAATTTTTGAACTTGTTTGAGCACAAAGGGAAAACCCGGGTATCTAGGTGGGTTGACGTGTACTAGTATGCTAGTGAATCTGTGGGGTTTGACCCCAGTTTCACTTAGAAATATTGACGCTTACCACTCTAACCAAACTATGATGATGATTATTGGGGACCACTAGGTTATGGGTATGTTCCCTACTAGTGGCTCATGTACGAGAACGAATATTTGTGATGGTTACTCTCACCGAGATACGAGGTACCTGGGACCCACAACTAGCTAGTGCCTAGGGGTTATTTCCCATTGCTTGTGCTCACTGGATATTTTTTTCTTACCATCGGCATACGGTATGAGAATATGTATAATTCAGTATCTATGGTATTTATTTTAAATGTTTTTATTCTTTAAATTACCCACCTGAAAATTGTTTTTATTTAATGTTTCATCTTTTAGAAATTTTAACTAGCATCTCCTGTTTTTGAAAACTTGCATGCTTTTCATCATTAAATGTTTATCACATGGAATATATTAGTGGTGGTATCTTATTGGGATTTTTATCACACCCTACTTACACCCTTGGGTGTAAGTAGACTTGGTTATTTTTTTGTCGCAGGTTGGGTACAGTTTTTAGTTCCAGTGGTTCGGGTTTGTGGAAGGTCCTTGGTGGTGAAGTCTTGTGGAGATGGATTAAGGGTGGTTCCCCTTTCCATGAGGGTTCTTGGGCTGTCCTTATTTGTGTTTATACCTTTGTAATGGTCTTTAAACATAATTTTATCTTATGTAATTCAGTTCTGAAATTTTGAAAAAGATGGTTTTAGTTGAAAAATCCAGATTTGTTTTATTGAGTTTGTTTGTTGTTTAATGTTTATAAAATAGGGTAAATCATTCCCAATTATCATTATATGATACCTGGGCACTTGTGCCAGCCCATGGGGATAGGGAACACCCTTTGGGCCTTGTCACGGGCTAGGTTTGGTGTCGGTTTTGTCGGCGAACAGATTCGGTTCGTGACAATGAGAGGAGCTCAAAGAAGATTGATCAATCATCGTTTCGTGAGGCAGTAATTCGCCACCCACAGAAACAGTATGTTCTTGAACCATTAGACGAAGGTATGTGTAAGTGTAAATAAAATCCTTCTCATGAAAACATCCTAGTATATTTTAGATACTGGTGTTGTTACAAAAGAAAGGAATAAAAAGAGTTTAAGGGGTTGGAGAATCAAAATAAAACAAAAGAATATAAGAGAAGACATTACCTTAAAATCGGGTAACTCTTTTTGATTGGAGCCAAAGGCTTCCTTGGGAAGACTTCTGCCAAAAGTGAGGCTTATAGGAGTAAGAGAGTGAAGTTGAAAGAGTATTTGGGCAGAGGTTGTCCAAGCCAAATGGATTTGATGGTGTGAATATTAGGTGGTAGAGCTAGGGGCCTTTTATAAGAGGAGAGGAGGGGCATTCTTGGAAAGTCATGAAATTTTACATTATTATGATATGATTTTAGGATTTAAAAGGCCCCACAATTATATATTTCTAAGATAAGGTGATAAGGGTTCGAAATATACTCATCCAATTGGTTTTTGACAAGTGTATGTCTTAGATTTTACATTATCTTTTCATTTTATTTAAATCGTTAATTTGTGAGGTAATTGCTGCATTATCATGGCGTGATAAATAAATTTATTTATTTAATGTCTAAAAATTTTAAAAAAAATTCCATGATTTATTAAATATTTTTATGCTTCCAATTAATATTTATAGTTGAAACTTTAACTTATATAACCCCATGTAATAACTTTTTTAGTAAAACAACACATGTTTGTGACACTTTTATTTTTACTTTAAATAAAACGTTATTAAGGTCATTTTCTTACCCAAGTGGCTCCATGGGGTCCCCCAGTTGACCCATGGATTTTTTTGGTCGGTCATGACTCATAAAATAAGGGTATGACAAGTTTAAATATATTTTCATATTTTTATAATATCATATTTAACTTAAATTTCACTAATTACCTTTAATCGCGATTAATAAAACTTAAAAGTTACTATTCACCAAAAACTTATTTTAATCCCACTGAACCAAATTTTACATCCTAATGTCAACCATTTATGTATGATTTTTGAAAATGAAATCATAGAAGTGGTAATGTTTCATTTACATGAAAAATTAGTTTTTAAACTACCACTTAGTGGTTTCACTTTTCATCAAAAATTGATGTTTTTTAGAAAAATACCAAAAATTCACCCTAAGATATAATTGATACTCTGAATTCAAAAATGGTTTCTACTTTAATAAATTCAAAACATATAAGTTTCATTAATTAATTTTATAATTAATTCCCGCTGTCACAACAAATAGCGTGTTTTTAAGAAAGAATATCAATCAAAAGATTGACAATTGTTTATGTCCAATTTCAAAGTGAAATTAATTATAATGAACACCATTGGATAAAATGGTAAAAATATATTCTAATTATAATTTAAAACCACTCATCTTTATAATTTATCCCTATAAATTATTTTTATTAAAAAATTTGATTTTAAGTATTTTTCACTATTCATAAAAAATTGGAAGTTCTCAGAAAAATATCAAAAATTAAACCTAGGCTAATTTTGATATTCCAAACACAAAAATTAATTCAATTTTGAAATGTAAAATTTATATAATTTCAAAAAGTGGGTATTACTATTCATAACAACTACTTTTATTGGTCGTGGTGTGTTAGAACTCGAGGTTGCGTACAACACACGCTACTCTATTATTCAAATAGAAGAATACCATGGAAGCTTGGGGTGTTACATATGATTAATGTTTTATTATATTCTGGAACATGTATTGATGATTTTATTATGATATGAGTAGGAATTATTCCTCCCATCAATGACTTTTTTAATTATTTATATCTCAAACGACAGACTAATATGGTATTGGGAGTTAACCGTTACTAATAAGATGTTAATGTGAGTGAACCATGACTACCATGATGGTATGAGGAGTAAACTCATTCTTCTAATTTGTGCATGGGAGTGAACCATGACTAAAAAGATGGTATGGGGAGTGAACCCATACTATTATGATGTCCTTGATGGTGATTTCAGGGCTACTATAGAAATCATATTATATGGTTATGGGTTTACCACAATTCTATGTTTTATTCCTATGTTATGATTTTATGGATTATGTTTTTCATTTCTATATGATTCCTATCTTATGAAATTTCTATATTTGTTCCATGATTATTTTTATGATCTTTTATATGTAGGATACAATCTTCTATTTTCATGATCATGTTCTCACACCCTAATGCTCATGATTATTCTTATATATCTCCCTATTTTACCCTTACTGAGCATCTGAGCTCAACCCTTTTTGTGTTTCCTTTACTCTAGGTTATAAAGATATGTATTGTGTTTGATACATCTATTAATGGTTATAGTCATTAATAAAGTTGTGCGAGATAATTTAGATCACTTATATACCAGTTCTTATGTTTCAATGTTTCTAAATGCACTAAACTAATACAGTCATTTGAAGTCTGTTTGTATATTTTTTATGTACTCCGCAAATGTTATGTAATGTCTATGTACATTAATACTGGGTTGTTATAGTTTGTATCAGAGAAAATGTTTAGTAATCATTTTGAAACTAGGACAAGAAACCTTCAGTGAGATCCCTAGGTATATTTCTATGTATATGTCTAGGGATGCATCTAAAGATAATTATAAGGATGAGTTAACATTTTATAAAATTTCTTGGAATTTTGGTAAATGATATAGTTAGTGGTATTGTAGAAATACAACCCTATCTAGATACTGTATTTTGTAGTGGTTCTAGATCATATGTACCAAGGACTAATAATACGAACAATTTTACTTGGGACGTACTTAGCATAATCTGGTACACAACAATGAGATTTAATACGAACCTAGTTTGACAAACTCTAGGGATATGCATTAGAAATTCACAACCTTTTTATGAACCATTATGAAGGATTTTAACAGAATATGGTTATGAATAACCTAGGTTAAACCTAACGTGTCATCTATTAAAATTATGTGCCATGATTTTGACATACTGTAAATAATTTTTCATAATTACATAGTTTTATTTAATGATATAGATTACTCACCCTGTATTTTAGCTTTTATTAAATAGATATAAAAGTTGGAAGATGGTTAACATTGAAGTTTTTTTATGTGGAAAGCATGGGAATCATGAAAATATATTTTACAAGTGTAAAACATATAAAGAGAATTAGTAAGGTTGTATGAATATTGGTTATGTGTATGAAGATAAGGAGACCAGAAACAACATGTGAAATGTATGTGATGTTTTTCCTATACAATTTACAATAAAAATAAGAATCATGATTAGATTAAGTTTTAGGAACATTTAAACATTATTTATATTACATATTCTAGGAATAAGGTATTATGGAATATGTTTATGAATCCTAAGTAATGGTTTAACAATATTATTGGGGAATGAAGTAATTATGTTTTTAATTCAAAGATTATATAATATAAATCCTAAAATATATCAGTATTTTCAGTTTAAGTTTTCATTAAAGACTGAAAATGGAATTTTTTAATGGTGATAAAGACTTAGATAAGTGATATTTTTATTAAGGGAAGGTTACCAATAATGTGTTCAAGATGTTGAAAAAATTGTGTATTTCATGGATAAAGAGATGATTGATTTAGATAAATTGGATTGGATAACAATAATTACCCTATTTCTTATTGTTGATTTATTTGAAAAGAATTATTTGTCATTATAGATGAATATTACATATTCTTTTATTTAAGGAATATATATAGTAACCATAGGAATTCAGAATAATAATTTTTTTCGAAAAGTATTTATGAAAATTATATTATTTTCATGTTTCAAGATAATATATCATGAGGGTATTCCCATGTTTGGAATGTGACAACCAAGAGATATTTTTTGATATATGGGAGATCAATGTTAAGCTTATTTTGTGACATTCTTTCAAAATAGTTGTATTTTCATCTTTTAGACAGGTTATAAGGTTAACTATTTATGGAAAGACTAAGCTACTCCTTTAAAAATGTTTGTAAGATTAATGTATTATCTAACCACATGAGGATTTATGCATATTGGATTAAATATTCTAATAACATTTTGTTGATGATAACTTATGATAGATGAGATGGAAAGTCATGGATATCATTATCTCTATAAGGACCCAACCTTAAAACATTACCTCCTCTTGAATTAAATGAATAATTCACAATGAAGATCTTTTCAGGTTTATAGTTTTAGAGACTTAGACCATAACTATTACATTACATCTCAAAAAGTACAAAGTAGACACCTCTACTCAGTTTCCATTATTTTCATAAAATAACAAAACTTTAAAAAAAGATTCATGTCTATTTCCTTGATTTAGACAACATGACTTTTCCTTAATTCCATCTTTGACCCTATTCATCATTAAGTCCTGTGAAAAACATTTCAAAACATGGGATGAGCATAAAAATATCTATAAGGGTTATAAAAAAAGAAAACATTATTTCATCAATACATAAATAACATAATCTCTTTAACATGCCTCATGAAATCATAAGATTTATGGATAACACACAGTAATCACAAATCAGAAAGGTAACTTTTGGCATCTATAACATACTTATGTTGTAGCTTTCACAGCAATGTAGGGAGTTAAATTTGGAATACCCATCACAGTATATTACCTAAATCTCTTAGGAGAAACATTAACATTTACCTCTACCACATTACCCAATGCATTGAGGAGCTATCTCAGGCTCACCACCCTAGTATTATCATGAAACCACCCATATACGTAAAAAATTCTCAAGAACCATAACATATTCATAACACATAAAAAAATATAAAGGAGAGATAAAATTTCCACATTTCAATAAAAATATATCATTTAAATATATTGATATAAAAAATCCATCATAAAAACCATTTTCAACATCAAAATACATAAAAGAGTATATGGTATTTATTTTCCTTTTAAAATCATTATTTCTTGTTAAGGAAGACAAATATCAAAAAATACTAGGGGCGACAGAAATCTCGTTGTCACTACTTATGTTAAAAGAAAAATTATTTTTTTAGTTTAGTAAAACACCTCATAGAAAAATATTCCATTTGAATGAAATTAAAAGTCAAAGGTTTTTATACACTGTATAAAAGAAAGTAATGTATAAAACAAAATATGCCTCAATGAAATGCATTGAGATGAAGTCCCTTACCACGTGTTTGACATGCCCCGTTCATTCTTTAATCTCATGAATAATAATCTAAAGTTAATTTCTAATTTATTAAAACCATTTTTCATGTTTACTATTCCATTTATATCACTTATTACCATGTTACGAAACTTACGTAATCATTTATTTTAATAATGGTCGTTTTGTCGATATTTGGTACATGAGTCAAAAATGAACTTCTTATAATTACAAGTTGTTCCGGTGGTAAAAAATCTATTATCTCCAAAATTTTATTCATGATTTAGATATAATATATATCATATATTTGTATTATATATATGTATTTATAATAGTACATAACATTTGGAGGTATGAAATGAAATGCACCGTTCATGGAGACGACAATCTGTACGTACGCATGAACACTACTTTCATTTCTATTTTATATTTAATAAAATTAAAAATTTATTATAAATAGGTATATTATAATCCCAGTATAATTTAACAAATATATATTCACAATCTCCATACTTTATACGTTCCATGTATGGCATGAACAAGTCATATCACTTTGAGGGGGCGGTAGTCTGCACTTCTTCAAATGAAATTATCAGGTTTACCCAATATTGAAAAAATAAAGGTATGATATAAATGAAAGATATAGTAGTATATATAATATATATAATATATATCACATATAAATACGTTTCCATCGTAAGTGTAGTTTGAATAATTATCATAAAAACAAACTAGTATATTGAAGATACAGGTGTTGGTATAAAATAAAGGTATAAATTTTTTTAGGGGGTTGTAGAAGTAAAATAAAAAAAGAACTTAAGAGAAGATGTTACCATTAACAGGAAAACTCCCTTTGGTATAAACCAAAACGATTTCTTGAAATGCCTTATTCCTAAGGAATGGATTCTTGGTGGAAGAGAGGGATCTTAAAAGATTATTTTGGTAGAGTTTTTATGATACAAGTGTCTTGAGATGTGTGAGTAATGATTTAGAGGAGAGATATTTTTATAAGGTGGGGGGGGGGCTCTTTAAGAAAGTTTGAAAATATTATTTTAATATATAATGATTTTTGGTTTCTAAAGGTCAAAAACTTATTTAAGTAGAATATAAGGTGACCCTTGTTTGAAATAAAATCATCCAATAATAATTGGATAGGTTTTGGATATTGTTTTAATCTTTATAATCTTATTTATTTAAATTATTCATTAATGAGGTAAAAACGGTATCCTTATTGTATCATAAATAATTTTAATTATTTGATGTCTAAAAATTAAAAAAAAACCAAGATTTAGGAAATATTATTAAATTTTAAATGAATATTTATAGTATAAGAGATAACTTATATAACCCAATGTAAAAATGGATTTACTAAAGGATCTATGTTTATGTCATTTTTGTCTTTACTTTATATTAATTAATATAATGTTTCATTATCACTCTTAAGTCAATCCATGGGGTCCGAAAATCGACCCAAGGATGCATATGGTCGACAATGTTTCAACCAATTGTATTAGGACACTTTTTAGTGAAATTTAATACTATTATATTATTATATTAACCTTAAATTACCCTATTTACCTTTAACTACGTTCAATAAAAGTCAAAAGTTATTAGTAACCAATAATTATTTTCATATTTTTAAACCACATTTTACTTACTAAAAACAACAATCTATTTCAGATTTTCAAAATTAAAGTCACTAAAGTGGTAAAAAATAATTTAAATGAGGAAGTTAGTTTTTAACTACTATCATTGTTTTCACTATTCATCAAAAATTGAAGGTATTCAGAAAAATACCATAAATTCAGCCTTAGATATATTTGATAATCCGAATTTAAAAATTATGTCTATTTTAGTAAATTCAAAAAATAGAAGTTTCATTAATTAATTTAAAATTAATTTTCATTTCCAAAACAAAAAGCGTGTTTTTAAGAAATATTCACTATCAAAAGGTTGACAATTATTTATATCCAATTTCAAAGTGAAATTACTTCCAATTACCAACATTGGATTAAATTTGTAAAAATATAATCTAATTATACTTTAAAATCAATTAAAAAGATAATTTATCCATATAAATAAATTTGATTAAAATGCAGTTTGGAATTAAAATACAGTATTTTTTACTATTCATTAAAAAACAAATTTTATCAGAAAAATACAAAAAATTTACCAAAATTAAAATTTGATGTTATGATTTTAAAAAGGAATATTATTTTCAAAATTAGAACATATAAAAGTGATAAAAATTTAGAATTAAAAATGGTTCACCATCAAAAGGCGGTAAATCGACCTTTTAAGGAATATTAGACTATTTCTTCTTAAAATTAATTTCATTCACATTTTAAGCATCTAACATTTATTAGATAAATGTAAAAACAATTAAAAAATATTTATATTCATATTATAGTTAGTTCTATTCATTCTAACCAATACAATGGCTAGAAATGAACTTCTATTTTAAATAATAATATTATATTATTGTTTTTCAGTATAACTCAACGTTTTGTGCAACTTATGATTTCAAATAAACCCATTTCTACATATCGGGTTCACCATCGAACATAGAATCCCATTTAAAGTAAAATTAATATTTATTTCAAAAATAATAACAAATATGAAAATTTCATATTCTTTATTTAGCTGGGATGTTACAACCTTCCCCCCATTTGAAAAATTACATCCTCCCAAAATTAATTCACATATCAAATAAATAGGGGTATTAATCCCTCATAGCATTTTCGGATTCCAACGTTGCCTCTTAAACAGTATGGTTTTTCCATAGAACCTTTACCTAATAAATTACATTATTCTGCAACACTTTATATCTTCAGTCAAGAATCTGGACTGGTTATTCCTTATAAGAGTGATTCTTTTCCAACTGAACTAATTTTAGGTTCAAAACATAATATGGATACGACATATACTTTCTCAACATTGAAACATGAAAATCATTGTGTACCAGGGATAAACTTGGAGGTAAATCCACTCTATATGAAACTGATCCAATATTCTCCCGAATTTCATAATGTCCAATGAACCTCAAACTAAACTTTTACTTCTTACCAAAATGCATCACACGTTTTCATGGAAAAACATTGAGAAATACATGATCACCTACCTCAAAAGAAATATCATTCCTCTGATTATTCACATAAATTTTCATCCTGCTCCGATCTGTTCTCATGTGCTTCTAAATCAACTGAACATTTTCTACCATCTCTTCAACTGATTCTGGTCCTATCAATTTCCTTTAACCGACTTCATCCCAAAAAGATGGAGTTCAACATTGCTTCCCATATAATGCCTCAAGTGGAGCCATCTGTATACTGGAATGAAAACTATTATTATATTATAAATCAACCAAGGAAATATATTGGTCCCAACTTCCCAAGTAATCCAATGAACGTACTTGTAGAATATCCTCCAAGGTATGAATTTTTCATTCTGACATCCCATTTGATTGAGGATAAAAATCTATACAAAAATTTAATTCAGTACCCAATGACTTCTGAAGGTCTTTCCAAAAGTCAGAAGTAATCCTGGGATCATGAGCCGATATAATGGAGAGGGGAAATCCATGAAACTTAACTATCTCATTAACATAAAACTGAGAAATTTGATCTAGAGACAATGTATCTTGAAATGGATGCAAATGAGTAGATTTAGTCAATCGGTCAATAATAACCTTGATTTCATTATTACCTCAATATGTCTTTGGTAATCACACAACAATGTCCATGGGTATATTTTCCCATTTCCACTCTCGCACCGGTAAAGACTGATGCATCCCTTTTGGTAAATACCTCTCTGATTTAACCTGGTGAAAAGTCAAACACTTCACAGTAAAGTCACCAATATCTATTTTCATTATATCCCATGAGTAATACTTCCAAAGATCTCGATACACCTTATTACTGGTAGGTTTAACTAAAAAGTAAGAACTATGAGCTTCACATAACAACTCATTCTTAAACTGTGAATCACAAGGAAAACATAGTCTCTTCCTAAATCTCAAAATACTACCATTATCAATGTTAAAATCATGGAAGTTAGCTTTCTAAACCAACACTACCTTTTTTATAAAATTCAATGTCTTCCTTCTTTTCTTTCTTAATTCTGTCTGATAGAGATGATTTCCCTGACACCTGAAACAAAAATAGAAAAATTTCCTACAACAACAACTACTATGCCAAAGTTTTCCAAATCAATAATCAAAGGTTCTTGTTCCAAAATTAACAAAGTTAATGTAGCATTATTTTTTTGACTCAAAGCATCATCCACATTATTTGCCTTTCTGTGATGGTAATTAATTGGGCAATCATAATCATTACTTAATTCCATTCATCTCTTCTGTCTCATGTTCAATTTGTTCTGAGTTAATTTATATATGAAAATTTTGTGATTAGTATATATTTCACACTTTACTCCATAAAATGATTCCACAAAACTTTTAATGAAAAAACAACAGTAGCTAATTCCAAATAATGGGAAGGGTAATTTAACACATGAGTTATCAACTAAGGTGAAGCATAAGCAATTACCTGATCATTCTGCATTAGGACATGACCAATTCCTTTAAACAAAGAATCATTGTAGATAACAAACTCAACATTTCTGGAAGGTAGTGCCAAAACTAGAGCATTCACTAATCTTCTTTTCAATTCCTGAAAACAATCATCACATTCATTTTTTCAAATGAAATTGACACCTTTTCGAGTTATCTTAGTTATTAGGATAGATAACTATTATTTTTTTTTCAAAAAAACTCCATTAATAACCTGCTAAACCAAGAAAACTATGAATCAATGTGGAATTGGTTTTTCTTGGCCATTCTTCACCAACTTTTATTTTAGAAGGATCAACAGTTATGCCATTTTTTTGAAATAATGTGACCATGGAAAGAGATTTGTTGTAACCAAAACTCATACTTTCTTAATTTACCATACAGTTTCTTTTCTTTTAGGGTTTGGAAAACATCTCTAAAATGAATTTCATTCTCTTCTTTACTTTTAGAATAATGCAAAATATCATCAATAAACAGGACCACAAACTTATCCAAAAACTCACATAAAATTATATTTATAAGATCCATGAATATATCTGGTGAATTAGTTAACCCAAAAGACATAACTACAAATTCATAATAAAAATATCTATTATGAAACATGGTCTTTGGAATGTATGCTTCTTTTACTTTCAACTTATGGCACCCCAACCTCAAATCAATCTTTGAAAAATACTATGCTCCCTGGAGTTGATGAAACAAATCATTGATTTGGGGAAATGGATACTTTTTCATAACAATGATGTTATTCAATGATCTATAATCATTTCTAAGTCTCATTGAACCATCTTTCATTTTAACAAACAATATATGAGACCCCATTGTGATGTGCTGGGTCGAATGAAACCTTTTTCTAAAAACTCCTGAAATAGCTTCTTTAACTCTAAATGTTCAATTGGAGCCATTCTATTAGGGGGTTTTGAAATTGGATTTGCATCAGAAACTAATTCAACAGAATTTTCAACTTCCTGATTAGGTATAATACCAGGAAACTCATCAGGAAAAACATTAAGATAATCATTTACCACTGGCACATCATTAATATGATCAGTTCTTTTTTTCAACAATATGTGCAAGGTAACAATCATTTCTATATTTTATTATTTTCTTAGCTTGCTAATATGTTATCAAAATTATGTGTTCATTATAGTACAAAAACTGAAAATATTTCTAAAAGGAATCCTTTTTATCTCTATAGTCAATCTTTTCATGATAAATAAAAATTCAATCCATGCCAAAAATAACATCAAACCCCATTAGAGTCAAAACAAAATAATGTTTGCAGGTAGATTCTGTAACATCCTGTAACACCCCAAGCTTCTACGGTACGTTTCCCTTTGAATAATGCGATAGCGTGTGTTGTACGCAACCTCGAGTTCTAACACACACCACAACTAATTAAACTAGCCGTTGTGAATAGTAATACCTAATTTTTGAAATTATATATATTTTATATTTGAAAATGGACTTCATTTTTGGACTCGGAATATCAAATTTAGCCTAAGGTGAAATTTTGGTACTTTTCGGATAAATTTCATATTTTGATGAATAGTGAAAATTACTAAATTTTAATTAAAAACAACTTTTTTAATAAAAATAATTAATAGTGATAAATTATGAATTTTAGTGGTTTTAAAGTATATTTAGAATATATTTTTACAGTTTAATATAATGTTGGTCATTAGACATAATTTTACAATTAAACCGAACTTAAACAAGTGTCAATCTTTTGATAGTTATTATCTCTTAAAAACACGCTTTTTGTTTTGACTGCGGGAATTAATTTTAAATTATTTTCTGCCACTTCTGTGTTTTGAATTTAGGAAAATGGATTCCATATTTGGAATCAGGATGTTCAAATTGTGTAAATAGGTAACTTTTATTTTTAGACATTTTGAATAGTTACTGTGGTAAATATTTTATTTACCATGGTTAAAGGGTAAATCCGGTAAATAAGGGTTAACAAAATAATATTATAGTAATACAAAATTACCCTAAAACGTGTCATAACCTTATTGGTGGACACATACCCGACCATGGGCATCCTTGGGACAATTTGGGGACCCCTTGGAGCCACTTGTATGTGGTAGGGACACTTTATATTAATAAAATTAAAATAAAAATAAAAATGGCATAAGCTTACATCTTTTAGAAGTACAATTCTTACATAGGGTTATACATATTGGATTTTCAATTATAAATATTCATTATAAAGCTAAAAAGATTTTCTACATAAGGATAATTTATTTATAATTTTTAGACATCATATAATTTAAATTATTAATGACACAATGATGATGCAGTAATTACTAAAATAGTGAAAAATTAAAATAATTGATCTTATAAATACCCAAATAATTATAATATGAAACTTTTAATGAATTAAAATAATTTTATATGATAATATGATATATTAGGATTGATTTAATTGACTTTGTTCGAAGTAATCAATCTGTTAAGAGTTTCACAAAAATCAACTATTGAATAGTGTCAAAATTGACATAAAAGAGTTCTTAAAACAAATATTATATTATTAATTGATATTAAATTCCTAAAAATCTAAGGTTCGGCCAAGAGACTTATATCATGATAGGTTCATCATTAATGTACCACTTGGGGATCGCTTGGATGTATATAGTATGTTTATTAACCATATTATATAAAAATACAAAGAGACATTGTAAAAGTGAAACTAATTAACTTAGAGTTAATACTTAAAGATAAGGTTAATATAAGTACCCAAACCTGTCTAAATTCTATTGGTTGAGTGGTTTTCGACCTATCCCCACCTTAACCTTTGAATAGTCAGCTTTGGAGCCATTAGAAACCGAATATGAATTTATTATAAATTAATATTTCTAGCTTTTCCAAAGGTGCCCCTCACCCCTCTTATAAAAGGGCACTCCTCCTTCTCATTTCTTCACACCTCTAAAGCCTTTTGGTTCGGCCAAACTCTGCCCAAATACTCTCCCAACATCCCTCACTACAACCTAGGGGCCTTAGTTTGATCAGAAAGCCAACCTAAGGAGCCCTTTTGATCAAATCAAAAGGAAGAACCCGAAGAAGAGGTAATGTTTTCACCACCCCTTTTCCAAGTTCATTTCTTCTTCCACTTCTTCTTCCTTTGTTGTTACCATTCTAAAATAATGACTCCAGTATCATTTATATACTGTGATGTTATTATAAATATGGTACAACCATATTCAGTATTCTATCCACCCTTTGAATAACATGTCACCATACGTGCGTACGTACGGCTTACCGTCTCCACGTCGTGGTGTAATTGTTATTCAATATATTATTATTTGGATGGGTATAATAATGATGTGTAACTCATGTAAATAATAAATATAACATATTAATGATTCTGTATATATGATATACCATCCATTTATATATTATTTTAATATCAAAAGAATGATATTGTCGCTCGTGCGTACGTACGGACTACCGTCTCCACGAACGCGATGAGATTCATTCTCCATCGTAACCATTAAAGTATAATTATCATTTTATGATTTAAAAATGATGTTTAAGGACTTGATATCATTCTGGATATGAATAAGATACAACAAACATGACTTATGTAACAAAACATATAAAAGAAAATGAGTAAGTTAACACCCGAAACGACGATAATTCTAAGATATTATTAACAAATCAATGTTAAAAGATCATATATGATATCATATTAATATATATGATTCTTGTATAATTTAATAACAATTATTTCACCATTATACAGGAGGTTAACCTACCCCAACCAAGGAAAAGTACAAGGTAAGGGTTATTTCACAATCTCTTCATTATCTGAGGTTGTTTATACGTAATAATCTACTGGGATTTCTTTATCATCCACATCCATGTTTCTTCGAAATGTATTTCAAAACATATTTATTATTTACAAGAATATGGGTTAAAGTCATTTATACCCTTTTTGACTTTTTATAAGAGGTGTATAAAGGAATCTTTCCGTCGTTTTCAAAACAAGGTCCTTTTTAACCTTTTCGACAGAATTAAGGTAAGAATGTTTTTTTTAACTTATACGGCTAGTGCGGTTATTTTCTGCCGTTATAAAATCTTCAAAGTTTCCCTTACAAGCTTATAAGAATATTTTCAAGAAAATGTTTTATTTTATATGGCTCTTAAATGATTTCAAAAATAGAAAGAGATATTTCTCTAAAAAGTGTTTTGATTTCATCTATGTCAACATCCTTTGACGGATTTTACGCTTATTTGAAGTTGATTTATTATGATACAAAACTTCTATATTGTATTGAAGGTTTTGTGATATGTTTGACTGTGGATGTGCTATTTTTATACCATTCATAGTTTATGGTAAAATTATTGACATTTTGTATGCTAGTTTTAATTCGAATGTTTATGTTATGTTTAAACCTTTTCATATGGGAATGCATTGGACTTAATAAGTGACGGGTGGAGCCCGCTATAGCTCCTCGATGCATCGGTAGGTCTCATGAGACAAACTAGTGTCTTGGCACAAGGCCTTGACAAAATCTTATTTGTAGTCTTGGCACGAGGCCTTGGCTATGTGGTTATGATAGTCTGGCATTATGCATTCCAACATTATGAAAGTGGTTATTGATTTTTGCATGTGATTATTCGATTAGTAGAATATCCATGTGAATAAGTAAATGGCATTATTTCATTTTATTTATGCCATACCATGTTGAAAGTTCATATTTAAAAGGCTTTTGTTTTAGTTATACATTGCCTTAAATGTTTATTCTTATTTATGAAAGTTTCCGCTATATTATTATCCTTACTGGGCATTTGAGCTCACCCCTTTTCTATGTTTTATTTTTCCCAGGAAGTGAAGAAGTAAATTATGAATGACCTGCAGGGATTTTATGAGGGGATAATAGTGTGGTCTATTGAGACATTATGTTGTTGTAGTAGTTTTTCATTTTATAATGTAATATAAAACTTATATATCTAGTGTTTCCAAGGCTACTAAACCAATCGGTCTTTCGAGATTTGATCTTTCTTGTGATCATGCCAATGTTATGTAATTAATGCACCGACTCTGGGCAGCTAGGGTCGGGGCGTTACAGTTGGTATCAGAGGAAGTTTAGTACAAACCTTGGAAGCTAGATTTAGATAAACTCTGATTAGAGCACATAGACCTAAGATGAACTTTGAGGATTAGTATAGAAGAACTTCCTAGAATTTTGGTATTGTAGAGACTTTGTGAGTTTTCCGAGCAATACATCCCTGTCTGGATACGAGCAGGTAGAGGCGGCTCTGGCACAGATGTACCTAGGGGTAAAACCCGAAAACACCGCTTTGAGCTAGACTCGAACGGGAACTGGTGCACGACAACGGGCCTTGCTGCACTCTTGGTTACGACACTCCCGGGGGATATGCTTAGGATAACTCTCACTATCTTTACAAATCATTATGAAGGGTTTATGAGTATATACTTCCTCAAAGAAAACATTTTTATGATTATGGATTATATCCATAAATAGTTCAATTTATGTTAAGTGTTTTATAAGTATGGGATTATGTATTTTGATTCATAAACTGATCTAGTTTATGCCATTGTTTAGAAATGGCGCCTAGTGGAAGAAATGGAAACCGTATCAATGCGCGCACTCCATGTAGGGATTGCCCTCCTGCTCAAGATAATTATAGTGGGGCTGGTGATGCAACTGGTGCTGATCAGCTAATCACCATACTGGGACAACTTACTCAGGTTATGAATAATAACCTTACCCGTATGGAGCACCCTGACCCGCAGCATGGAGGATCAATGTTAGATCGATTCATGAGGCAACAACCACCAACGTTCAATGGGAGTACAAATCCCTTAGTAGCTGAGCAATGGATATTTTCCCTAGAGAAAATATTTCAGGCTTTGGGGAGTAGTGAAAGGGAAAAAGTTACCATGGCAGTTTACCGCCTCACTGGAGATGCTGATCAATGGTGGTCATTGATTCAAAACATGAAGGAAGATGATGAAGTATCAAACATGGAATGGATGGAGTTCAAAGATCTGTTTCTAGAAAAATACTTTCCTCGCAACCATCGAGCAGATATGGAAAGGCAATTTCTGAGTCTGAGACAAAAGGAGGATGATAATGTCACAAAGTATGAGGCTAACTTTACAAGGTTAGCGAGGTATGCTGGAGATTATATTCGCAACCCAAGAAGTAAGATTGATCGTTTCTTTGATGGGTTAAAACCATTTCTCCGTCGAGCATTAGTATCACAATCCTTTTCATCGTACGAAGACATTGTCTCATGTGCTATCAAGACCGAAAAGGAATTCTCTAAGTCTTATGACTTTAAAGCAAAGCAAGAGAAGAAGAGACCTGCTGATCAATCTGGGAATGGAAATAAGGGGAAGAAGGGAAAGGTTGAATATCCATCTTGTGGTAAATGCGGGAAGAAACATCCTGGTACTTGCTTGAAGGGAATGGGAGTCTGTTACAAGTGTGGTGAAAAAGGCCACCAAGCTCATGATTGCAAGGGGAAGAAGGAAGCTACCAACGTTCAGTGCTACAATTGCAGGGAGATGGGGCATTATGCATATGCATGTCCTAAGCGTCAGGAGAACTTACCTCAGAAAAGGCCAAGGGATCAAGGCCAGGCTTATGCTATCACTACTGCTGAGGTAGAAGCTCCGAAAGACGTGGTGGCAGGTAATTTAATGGTTTCCTCAAGTTTAGCAAATGCATTATTTGATTCTGGATCATCGCATTGTTTCATATCTTCCCAGTTTGCTAAGAAAATTAGATATTTCCAATTTGATTTAATAAGGGAGTTGTCAGTTAAAACTCCTAAGGGAAGTATCGTTGCAACGAAGTTTTGTGAATCAGTCCCCATTAGAGCACATAAATTTTCTTTATCTGCTAACCTCATCGTCATACCTATGATTGAGTTTGATATAATCCTCGGTATGGACTGGCTTTCGGACTATGATGCGAAGATTTATTGTAAGAAGAAAGAGGTTACGATTCTTGATGATAATGATAAGGAGCACCTTATTTTTAGAGCAGAATCGTCACCACCTAATTCTTATTTAGACCCACCCCCAGTAGCTCAACTTAATTCAATTATTGGGGAGGAAGAGAATGAAGTAACTATCGGTGAGGAAAGGAATGTTCAAATAGAGGATGTACCTGTTGTGAAAGAATTTGTAGATGTATTTCCGGAAGATTTACCTGGACATCCTCCAGAACGAGAAGTTGAGTTTTCTATTGATTTGATTCCTGGATCAAGGCCTATATCGAAGACCCCTTATAGAATGGCCACTGTAGAGCTAGTCGAACTAAAGAAACAACTAGAGGAATTGAGTAATAAGGGATTTATTCTCCCTAGTGTTTCTCCATGGGGAGCCCCTGTTCTTTTTGTTAAAAAGAAAGACGGATCTATGAGGTTATGTATCGACTACAGGGAGATCAATGCTATAACGATAAAGAACAAGTATCCCCTACCTCGTATTGATGATTTATTTGACCAACTGCATGGAGCTCAATACTTTTCAAAGATTGAACTTCGATCTGGATACCATCAGTTGTGTGTGAAGAAGGAAGACATTCCGAAAACAGCATTTCGAACCAGGTACGGGCATTACGAGTTTACTATAATGCCGTTTGGATTGACTAATGCACCCTCTGTATTCATGGATCTAATGAATAGAGTTTTCAAGGAGTATCTCGATGAATTTGTGGTGGTATTTATTGATGATATCTTGGTATACTCCAAAACCTACGAAGATCATGAAAATCACTTGCGCATTATCTTGAAGACTCTGAGGAGGCATGAATTATATGGAAAGTTTAGCAAGTGTGAACTCTGGCTTCAGGAGATTTCTTGTCTTGGCCATATTGTCTCTAAAGATGGAATCTCTGTTGATCCTTCTAAGGCCAAGGAAATCCAAGAATGGCCAGCACCTACGAGTATAATTGAGGTACGTAGTTTTATTGGTTTGGCAGGTTATTATCGACGTTTCGTCCAGAATTTTGCCCGATTGGCTAACCCATTAACGAAGCTCACACGTAAAGGGGTTAGATTTGTTTGGACAAAAGAGTGTGAAGAATGTTTCGAAGAACTGAAGAGAAGATTAGTCAATGCTCCTATATTGACTCTACCATCGGGGAATGATGGGTTCGTTATTTATAGTGATGCATCAAAGAAAGGACTTGGTTGTGTCCTTATGCAGAATGATAGAGTTATTGCCTATGCATCACGACAGTTGAAAATTCATGAACAAAACTATCCTACTCATGATCTTGAGTTAGCAGCTGTGATCTTTGCTTTGAAGATATGGAGGCACTACCTCTATGGTGAAAAATGTGAGATTTATACTGATCACAAGAGTTTGAAGTATATTTTCTCACAAAAAGAACTCAACATGAGGAAAAGGAGATGGCTTGAATTACTCAAGGATTATGATTGTACGATACACTACCACCCAGGGAAGGCAAACAAGGTGGAAGATGCTTTGAGTAGAAAAGACCATGGAGTTTTGAACAATATGAGAATTGAAAGGGATCCAATTTTCATGGATCTAGTGAAGATGGACATGGGAATAACCAGGGAAGGTGAAACATCAATGCTTTTTCAAATGGTTGCCAAACCATCTTTGCTAGAAAGGATTAAGAGTTCTCAGACCAATGATGAAGAATTCCAAAAGAAGATTAAAGCTGTGAATGATGGGAGATTGAGAGACTTTGTGTATGAAGATGGAATTTTGAAATTCGGGAAGAGACTTTGTGTTCCCAATATACCTGATCTAAAAAGGGAATTGCTGGATGATGCTCATAGTTCCAATTTCTCTATACACCCTGGGAGCACCAAAATGTATAGAGATTTGAAAGAACATTTTTGGTGGGACAATATGAAGAGGGAGATTGCTGATTTTGTGTCAAGATGTATGGTTTGTCAACAAGTGAAAGCTGGAAGGCAACAGCCTGGAGGAGTCATGCAACCGCTTCCCATACCGGAGTGGAAATGGGACAATATTACGATGGACTTTGTCATGGGGCTACCAAAGACTCCTAGAAGGAACGATGCAATATGGGTTATTGTTGATCGTCTTACCAAGTCAGCACATTTTCTTGCTATAAGAGAAGATCTACCCCTGGAACGTCTAGCAAGACTATACATTAATGAAGTTGTGAGACTTCATGGAGTACCCTTATCAATTGTTTCTGATCGTGATCCCAGTTTTACTTCAAGATTTTGGAAAAGTCTTCAGAAATCCCTGGATACTGAACTTCATTTGAGCACTGCTTACCACCCTCAGACAGATGGACAATCAGAACGGACTATTCAGACCTTAGAAGACATGTTGAGATCTTGCTCACTTGATTTTCAGGGTATGTGGGATCAATATTTACCACTAGTAGAATTTTCCTATAACAATAGCTTCCATTCGAGTATTCAGATGGCACCATATGAAGCGTTATATGGAAAGAGATGTCGTACACCAACCTGTTGGGATGACGTTGGTGAAAGAAAACTTGTAGGCCCAGAACTGGTGGAGGAAACGGTGGAAAAGGTGAAGGTAATCCAAAATCACATTAAAGCAGCTCAAAGTAGGCAGAAGAGCTATGCCGATAATCGAAGGAAGGATTTGGAATTTCAAGTCGGTGATCATGTTTTCCTAAAGGTATCTCCGTGGAAGGGAGTCATACGTTTTGGTAAGAAAGGTAAATTGAGTCCCAGGTACATCGGACCTTTCGAAATTCTAGAACGAATTGGGGCTGTAGCTTACCGATTGGCAATGCCGCCAAGTCTCTCCAAAGTTCACGATGTGTTCCACGTATCTCTGTTGAGGAAATACATGCCTGACCCAACGCATGTACTCACCTATGAAGATTTAGAACTGGAACCCGATCTGTCTTATTGCGAAGAGCCCATCAAGATTCTTGATACGAGAGAACAAGTGCTGAGAAACCGGACGACGCGTCTGGTAAAAGTTTTGTGGAGGAATCATAAGATGGAAGAGGCAACGTGGGAACCCGAGGAACTTATGATGAAGAACCACCCGAGTCTTTTTATGCAGTAATACCCTAGAAATTGCGAGGACGCAATTATTTGAAGGAGGGGAGAATGTAACACCCCAAGCTTCTACGGTACGTTTCCCTTTGAATAATGCGATAGCGTGTGTTGTACGCAACCTCGAGTTCTAACACACACCACAACTAATTAAACTAGCCGTTGTGAATAGTAATACCTAATTTTTGAAATTATATATATTTTATATTTGAAAATGGACTTCATTTTTGGACTCGGAATATCGAATTTAGCCTAAGGGGAAATTTTGGTACTTTTCGGATAACTTTCATATTTTGATGAATAGTGAAAATTACTAAATTTTAATTAAAAACAACTTTTTTAATAAAAATAATTAATAGTGATAAATTATGAATTTTAGTGGTTTTAAAGTATATTTAGAATATATTTTTACAGTTTAATATAATGTTGGTCATTAGACATAATTTTACAATTAAACCGAACTTAAACAAGTGTCAATCTTTTGATAGTTATTATCTCTTAAAAACACGCTTTTTGTTTTGACTGCGGGAATTAATTTTAAATTATTTTCTGCCACTTCTGTGTTTTGAATTTAGGAAAATGGATTCCATATTTGGAATCAGGATGTTCAAATTGTGTAAATAGGTAACTTTTATTTTTAGACATTTTGAATAGTTACTGTGGTAAATATTTTATTTACCATGGTTAAAGGGTAAATCCGGTAAATAAGGGTTAAAAAAATAATATTATAATAATACAAAATTACCCTAAAACGTGTCATAACCTTATTGGTGGATACACACCCGACCATGGGCATCCTTGGGTCAATTTGGGGACCCCTTGGAGCCACTTGTATGTGGTAGGGACACTTTATATTAATAAAGCTAAAATAAAAATAAAAATGGCATAAGCTTACATCTTTTAGAAGTACAATTTTTACATAGGGTTATACATATTGGATTTTCAATTATAAATATTCATTAGAAAGCTAAAACGATTTTCTACATAAGGATATTTTATTTATAATTTTTAGACATCATATAATTTAAATTATTAATGACACAATGATGATGCAGTAATTACTAAAATAGTGAAAAATTAAAATAATTGATCTTATAAATACCCAAATAATTATAATATGAAACTTTTAATGAATTAAACTAATTTTATATGATAATATGATATATTAGGATTGATTTAATAGACTTTGTTCGAAGTAATCAATATGTTAAGAGTTTCACAAAAATCAACTATTGAATAGTGTCAAAATTGACATAAAAGAGTTCTTAAAACAAATATTATATTATTAATTGATATTAAATTCTTAAAAATCTAAGGTTCGGCCAAGAGACTTATATCATGATAGGTTCATCATTAATGTACCACTTGGGGATCTCTTGGATGTATATAGTAAGTTTATTAACCATATTATATAAAAATACAAAGAGACATTGTAAAAGTGAAACTAATTAACTTAGAGTTAATACATAAAGATAAGGTTAATATAAGTACCCAAACCTGTCTAAATTCTATTGGATGAGTGGTTTTAGACCTATCCCCACCTTAACCTTTGAATAGTCAACTTTGGAGCCATTAGAAACCGAATATGAATTTATTATAAATTAATATTTCTATCTTTTCCAAAGGTGCCCCTCACCCCTCTTATAAAAGGGCACTCCTTCTCATTTCTTCACACCTCTAAAGCCTTTTGGTTCGGCCAAACTCTGCCCAAATACTCTCCCAACATCCCTCACTACAACCTAGGGGCCTTAGTTTGATCAGAAAGCCAACCTATGGAGCCCTTTTGATCAAATCAAAAGGAAGAACCCGAAGAAGAGGTAATGTTTTACCCACCCCTTTTCCAAGTTCATTTCTTCTTCCACTTCTTCTTCCTTTGTTGTTACCATTCTAAAATAATGACTCCAGTATCATTTATATACTGTGATGTTATTATAAATATGGTACAACCATATTCAGTATTCTATCCACCCTTTGAATAACATGTCACCATACGTGCGTACGTACGGCTTACCGTCTCCACGTCGTGGTGTAATTGTTATTCAATATATTATTATTTGGATGGGTATAATAATGATGTGTAACTCATGTAAATAATAAATATAACATATTAATGATTCTGTATATATGATATACCATCCATTTATATATTATTTTAATATCAAAAGAATGATATTATCGCTCGTGCGTACGTACGGACTACAGTCTCCACGAACGCGATGAGATTCATTCTCCATCGTAACCATTAAAGTATAATTATCATTTTATGATTTAAAAATGATGATTAAGGACTTGATATCATTCTGGATATGAATAAGATACAACAAACATGACTTATGTAACAAAACATATAAAAGAAAATGAGTAAGTTAACACCCGAAACGACGATAATTCTAAGATATTATTAACAAATCAATGTTAAAAGATCATATATGATATCATATTAATATATATGATTCTTGTATAATTTAATAACAATTATTTCACCATTATACAGGAGGTTAACCTACCCCAACCAAGGAAAAGTACAAGGTAAGGGTTATTTCACAATCTCTTCATTATCTGAGGTTGTTTATACGTAATAATCTACTGGGATTTCTTTATCATCCACATCCATGTTTCTTCGAAATGTATTTCAAAACATATTTATTATTTACAAGAATATGGGTTAAAGTCATTTATACCCTTTTTGACTTTTTATAAGAGGTTTATAAAGGAATCTTTCCGTCGTTTTCAAAACAAGGTCCTTTTTAACCTTTTCGACAGAATTAAGGTAAGAATGTTTTTTTTAACTTATACGGCTAGTGCGGTTATTTTCTGCCGTTATAAAATCTTCAAAGTTTCCCTTACAAGCTTATAAGAATATTTTCAAGAAAATGTTTTATTTTATATGGCTCTTAAATGATTTCAAAAATAGAAAGAGATATTTCTCTAAAAAGTGTTTTGATTTCATCTATGTCAACATCCTTTGACGGATTTTACGCTTATTTGAAGTTGATTTATTATGATACAAAACTTCTATATTGTATTGAAGGTTTTGTGATATGTTTGACTGTGGATGTGCTATTTTTATACCATTCATAGTTTATGGTAAAATTATTGACATTTTGTATGCTAGTTTTAATACGAATGTTTATGTTATGTTTAAACCTTTTCATATGGGAATGCATTGGACTTAATAAGTGACGGGTGGAGCCCGCTATAGCTCCTCGATGCATCGGTAGGTCTCATGAGACAAACTAGTGTCTTGGCACAAGGCCTTGACAAAATCTTATTTGTAGTCTTGGCACGAGGCCTTGGCTATGTGGTTATGATAGTCTGGCATTATGCATTCCAACATTATGAAAGTGGTTATTGATTTTTGCAGGTGATTATTCGATTAGTAGAATATCCATGTGAATAAGTAAATGGCATTATTTCATTTTATTTATGCCATACCATGTTGAAAGTTCATATTTAAAAGGCTTTTGTTTTAGTCATACATTGCCTTAAATGTTTATTCTTATTTATGAAAGTTTCCGCTATATTTTTATCCTTACTGGGCATTTGAGCTCACCCCTTTTCTATGTTTTATTTTTCCCAGGATGTGAAGAAGTAAATTATGAATGACCTGCAGGGATTTTATGAGGGGATAATAGTGTGGTCTATTGAGACATTATGTTGTTGTAGTAGTTTTTCATTTTATAATGTAATGTAAAACTTATATATCTAGTGTTTCCAAGGCTACTAAACCAATCGGTCTTTCGAGATTTGATCTTTCTTGTGATCATGCCAATGTTATGTAATTAATGCACCGACTCTGGGCAGCTGGGGTCGGGGCGTTACACATCCTGGGTAAATAAATTATAATAGATTTTCATATTTAGTAATATTTTTGTATTAAATTTAAATTTTTATTTAAAGGGGATGCTATGTTTGATGACTTACCCGATACACAACAACAGGTTTCTTTGAAATCTTGTATTGCACAATAATAATATAATATTATTATTTTAAATGGTACTTAACGCTAAGACATTGTATTGGTGGAAATGAATATAACTAAATAAAATATGATTATACATGTTTATTAAATGTTTTTACATTTATCCAATAAAATTTAGAGGCTTAAAATAAGAAAAGAATTTGATTTGAAGCCTAAATACTCTAATATTCATTAAAGGGACAATTTACCACCTTTTGATGGCGAACCGTCTTTAAATATAGTTTTGGTCATTTATATATGTTATATTTGACAAAATAAAATTCTTTTTTAGAATCAGGACATCAAAATTTACTTTTGGTAAAATTTTGGTATTTTTGCGATAAAATTCATTTTTGATGAATAGTGAAAAATACTGTATTTTAATTCAAAACTGTGTTTTAATCTAATTTATATATATGGTTAGATTATATTTTTAAATTTTTTTAATGTTTACTTATAATATATTTTTACCGTTTAATCCAATGTTGGTCATTGGAATTAATTTCACTTTGAAATTGGACATAAACAAATGTCAATCTTTTGATAAATATTATTTCCTAAAAACACGCTACTTGTTTTAACAACGAGAATTAATTTTAAATTAATTAATTTCTATTTTGTGTTTTTAATTTGAAAAAATAGACATCATATTGGAATTCGGAATATCAAATAAATCTTAGGCTAAATTTAGGGTATTTTTCTAAAAAACTTCAATTTTTGATGAATAGTGAAACCACTTAGTAGTAGTTAAAAAAGTGACTTTTACATTTAAATGAAATTTTACCTCTTTTTTGAGTTGAATTTAAAAAATCCAAGAGACACGGTGAATATCAAGAAGTAAAATTTTGTGCAATAAGATGAAAATAATTTTTGGTGAATAGTAACTTTTGACTTTTATTTACCACGGTTAAAGGTAAATAGGGTAATTGAAGGTAAAAAGTATATTATATTAACAAAAAATTAATTTAACACTTATCCTAACCTTATTGGATGAGTCATGTCCGACCATGGGCATCCTTGGGTCGATTTTAGGACCCCAAGGAACCACTTGAGAGTGATAATGACTCTTTAGATTAATTAATTTAAAGTAATGAAAAAAATGAAACAAACAAATATCTTTTAGTAAATTAATTTTTACATGGGGTTATATAAGTTATATTTTCGACTATAATTATTCATTGGAAGGATAAAAATATTTCCTACATCATGGTATTTGGTTTTATAATTTTTAGACATCAAATAAATTAAACTATGTATGACACAATAATGATGTAGTGTTTACCTCATTAGTAATTGATTTAAATAAATAAGATTATAATGATTGAAATATAATCCAAAACAAGTACAATTCTGATTGGATGATTTTATTTCTAATATTAGTCATCTTATCATTAACATTAATATGTTTTGGACCTTTTTAAACGGATGATAATTTTTTAATAAAATAATAGTTTCACACTTTCCTAAAGAGCCCCTCCTCTGCCTTATAAAAGGAGACCACTTTTAACCAATTCTTCACACCTCTCAAGCCTTTTGGATCATCCAAACTCTATCTAATTAAGCTCCATACATCCCTATACTTCACCTAGAAGCCTTACCTTAGGTAGAAGGTACTTTAATAAGTCCTTTTGGTTTAAACAAAATGGAGTTACCCAAATTAAAGGTAACGATTTCTCTTAAATTCATTTCTTTTATTTTACTTCTCTAACCCCATTAAATCTTTTTATTCCATTCCTTTTTAAAAACACAAGAATATTCAATATTCTAGGATGTTTTTATAATAAGTATTTGAGCTACACTTACACACACCTCCATCTAATGGGTGAAGAACATAAAGTTTTTGTGGATGACAAACTAATGCCTCATGAAACGATGATTGTTCTATTATCTCCTACCACCTCTTATGGTGGCCATTATGATGGAAAATTATTTATATATTATTATTATTATTTTTATGTATTCTATATTCTTTTGTAAGTTTCATTTAAAAACACACCAATATGCTTTCCAATATGTGTGACAACGATAATTTCTTTTGAAGAAGTGCGGACTACCGCCCCCTCAAGGTGATATGATTCATTCATGACATTCATGGAACATATAAAGTATAGAGTTAATTAAATTATGTAAAACAATTTATATATGATATTATAATGGAATTATAATATAACTATGTATCATCATGTTTTAATTACATTAAAATAAAAAAATAGAAATGAAAGTAGCGTTCGTGCGTACATTCAGTTTACCGTCTCTATGAAAGGTGCATTTCATTTCTCATATCCAAATGTTATGTACTTTTATAAATATATATATATATATATATATATAATGGATATATATTATATATATGATATATAAGTAATTTATATCATTCTGGAGGTAATGGACATTTGACCACATGGACAAGCTGTAATTATAACAAGTTCATTTTTGACTCAAGTTCTGAACATCAATAAAATATCCAATATGAATGCAAATAATTAACTAATTATTATAGAAAGGTAAAAAGTGATATAAAAGGAATACTAAAATTGAAAATTTTTCTTAATCAAGTATAAATCAACTTTAGTTTATTATTCTGGAAGAACAAGGAACACACAAGACAATTCAGACTTGAGGTAAGGTGTTACTTATCTCACTTTTAATTCTGTGAGATTTCCATTGTTCACCATTTATTTATTTTATGTGGTGTGTGTACTGCTCATGATTGTATTCATTGTGTAATATAATTTAATTTATGGATATTTACATCATATTTGTATGATTATACTTTCATGGGTGTATGTTTCGTATGTTACCAAATTGAAAAGGGAATTTGAAATCTCAATTTCCACTCATTCAGCTTTACGCATACTTCAGTGACTATTTTACTCCAAGATTATGTGTGCAAAAACTATTCATTTTCTTATGTGATAATTTTCCACTCCCCTTTCTGTTCATATACTTTTGATACACATAATCAATACATTGATAGATTCTCCAGTCATTGATATGAACTCGATAAGAGTAATTTTAACTCAATCTCCATTTATTGAGTTAAACATCCAATTCATTGGTGTTGTTTTTACAAGAATATGTATAAATTTACTCTGACTGATTTACACTGAATATCCAATCATATTGAGTGTATTTATATTTTTCACACATAATTATTTCGTTGATTTATCCTTAACCTAAGGGTACGGTCTTTATATGATATTTAATCTCAATTTACATTCCATTGAGACTTCTTTGTTGTTATACACCAATTCACTTTTATATGGTGTATATACTGTACTTTGACATAGTATATCATGAATCCCTTTATTCTCATTATATTATATTGTTTTTATTACCTCAATTATTTTTATTGATGTGTCTCTCTATTGGTTAGTAACTTTAACTAAAATATCATTTTAAAATGTTTTAAAGATTTAATATTCTAAATCTTTCCCATTAATGTCCATGTTTTAAAAATGGTTTTAAGGATTTATTTATATGGACATTAATGTTTTAAAATTAATAATTTCTTTTAAATGTTTCAAAGTGGTATGGGACACTTTGATTCAAAAATCTATTTTAAACAGCATCTCGATAAATAACGTGACTTTTAATGTTTTCAAGAAAAAGGGGGATATTTCTCTCAAATAGTTTTGATGATTATTTTCATCTATGTCGATATCCTTCATTATTCTCAATTTAGGTTAATATATTATAATACAACCTTCCATATTGTATTGAATGAGTTATGTTTGACTGTGGATGTGTTATTTTTATACTATTCATGGTTTGAGGATAAATTATTGACATTTCATAAGCTAGTTTTAATATGAAGTTTTATGTTATGTTTCAAACTTATCATATGAGGAATTCATTGGACTTATTAATTGATGGGTGGAGCCCTCTATAGCTCCTAGATGCATCGGTAGGTCTCATGAGACAAACTAGTGTCTTGGCACACGGCCTTGACAAAATCTAATTTGTAGTCTTCGCACAAGGCCTTGAGTATGTGGTTATGATAGTCTGTCATTATTAATTCTATCATTAAAAAAATGGTTATTGATATTGCATGTGAATATTCGACTAGTATAATATCCTTGTGAATAAGTAAATTGCATTATTTCATTTTTTTCATATTATGCTGATGTTCAAGTTTAAAAAGCTTTTGTTTTAGTTATGCATTGCCTTAAATGTTTAGGATTATTTATGAAAGTTTCTGCTATATTGTTATCCTTACTGAGAATTTGAGCTCACCCATATCTTTGTTTTATTTTTCCTAGGATGTGAAGAAGTTAGTTATGAGTGACTTGTAGGGATAATCAAGGAATCTTGGATGTTTCCAATGAAATAATTTAGTGTTGTTTCACGTTTCAAGTTGTAATTTTGACCTTATAAATGTATCTAGTATTTCCAAGGCTACTAAAGAGATTGGTCTTTCAGGACATGATTTCCTTGTATCATGCCAATGTTAGGTAATAATGCACCAAATCTAGGTAACTGGGGTCGGGGAGTTATAGTTGGTAATAGAGGAAGTTTAGTACAAACCATGGAAACTAGATTTAGATAATCTCTGATTAGAGCACATAACCTTAAGATAGACTTTGAGAATTAGTACAGAAGAACTTCCTAAAATATTGGTATTATAGAAATTTCGTGAGTTTTCCATGCAATACATCCCTATCTGGATATGAGCAGGTAGAGGCGGCTCTGGTACAGACGTACCTAGGGGTAAAACCCGAAAACACCACTTTGAGCTAGACTCAAACAAGAACTGGTGCACGACAACGGGCCTTGCTACATTCTTGGTTACGATACTCTTGAGGGATATACTTAGGAAAATTTACATTTTCTCTACAAACCGATTTTAAGGATTTTAATATAAGAGAGAATAAATGTCCTTGGATAATACTAAGGTGTTTCAAAATTGAAAATATAGTGTCATGATATTCTCTAAATGATTTTATGAGTACTGTTACTCACATAACGATTTCTGGTTTTAGTCAATTGCTAGATTCCAAGGAAGTCATAGTAACTTTGAGCATCATGTACAAGGTGGGAACGATGGTGGAAATGAGCAACAAAATGGAATGTTGATAGGAGTAAAAGATATCATGTTCATGCCAAATTAGTTTTCCCAAAATATGATAAAAACATATATATTAACCAACTCCCATACTGAACAAAGAAGATAAAGGTGATGAATGATAAGAGATCCAGTAGTGGAGACCATAAAGAAAAGAATCCTCAAATTCCATCATGTAGGAAATATGGAAGGAGACACCCAGGAAAGTGTCTCAATGGAATAGAGAAATGATTTACGTGTGGGAAATAAAGACATAAAGTGAAGAATTGGTGAGGAAAAATAAAGAGTACTATGGAAGAAAATAAAAATGGTCCCATGAATCCATTTATAGTCATTTACCATAAATGTAGGGGACATAGACATTACATGAGTAAATTCACTATTCTATAAGATATTTTCTCTGGTCAAAGAAGAATCTATGTGGAAATAAATGGTTTGAGAAATGTTTAAATGTATTAGTGCTCCTTGTTGATGGGATTACATTGGAATAATTTTCTCTTGTATTTTTTAACCCTGCAGTTAGTCATGTGAAAGTGATATTTGAGGAAGAATTATCTTTTCTCTCGTGGATATAGTAATAAATAACCATTTGGTTTTATATGATCATTAGGTTTTAGGCAATTATAGGTTATTATATTTTGGGATGAAAATGCAAGGTATGAGATAAAATTTGTGGTTAAATTATGTTATGGTAATTTTGAGTAATTTATCTCATTTTGTTAATGTTATAAAATATTGTTTTTAAAAAAAGGACAAAACACAGACCATGTGACAACCCATCGCGTCAGACAAAGCTGTGGGAATCGAACCCACAACCAGAGTGCGACTGGGATTTATCGCCTACCACTGGACTACGTGAAGTCCCTGGTTAGTGTGACTAATTATTTTTAGTTAAATGATTTTATTGATCAATAATAAGTTTATTTGGGATCTTATTTCTTACCAAATGAATACCCTTATTATAGAAAAATGATTTTGTGATTAAGTGATAAATGTTATTTGGAAGACGTTCGCTTTGTTGGGAACTATTTATGCCCATGGAAAATAGAATACTATGGGATTTCATTTGAGGATTAATGGTGGATTTTTATCTAGGTTTTTATTGTGGAATTATAGTGATTTGGGTTATTTATGGAAATGATTAACCTATAACAGAGAATATGTGATTATGTTAATTACTTTTAAGTATGTGAATTTAAGAGTAGTTGATGTCATTTGAAGATACAATTTAACATGGAGGACCGTGTAATAAAATTCTTCTTTGTTTTGGGTTTCAAAATTAGTTTAAATTATATTGAAGGATTTAAAGGGAAATTGTTTATGGAATGGTATTTATTGAACTTTGTGTATTATTGTTTCAATTTTAGAAATTAATATTATTATTTATTTCTCTAAAGGATTATCCTTTTTGGGGATCATCTGATCTTGTACTAACCATTTTGGTGGTGGTTAATCTCTAAAGAAAAGGTAAACATATAGTTTATACTTTACAGATCATGTGATTCTCTAGATGTTTATTCTAGCTCTTTCGGTGTTACCAAGTCATCTTGAATACTCATCGTTTAAAAAAATATTTAGAGGTAGAAATTTATTAATGAATGAAACTCTAATTAAAAATTAAGTATATCTCCTTATGTTCTTAGTCAATCTCATAAATAAATTCATCACCTTTATGAAATGTAACTTAAAACAAAAAAAAATTGTCCATTTAATTTTCCTACTGGGAAACTAATTACCATTTGTCCCATCACAAGTTTGTGGTTTTCTTGTTGTTAACTTTCTCCTGATCATGTTTTCTATCCCTCTCCATCAGAAATTGACACTTTGTTTTCTCCTCCATATCCATGTTTTCTTGAAATCCTTGTATCTGTTGTCTCAGGTAACCTTTTTACATCTCTTAATTTATTTTAATGTGATATTTTTATTGATTTTTTTTCTGATGTGGGACTTTCAATGAAGTCTCCGATCCCAATTTTAAAATTGGGAGGAAGAAATTCCCAAAAGGGGGGAGAATTTAACATCCTGGGTAAATAAAGAACAATATATTTTCATATTTATTATTATTTGTGAATTAAATGTTAATTTTAATTTAAAGGGGATGCTATGTTCAATGGATTACCTGATACACAACAATAGGTTTCTTTTAAATCTTATGTTGCACACTAATAATATAATTCGATTTTAAGCATAAATACTCTAATATTCATTAAAGGGCCAATTTACCACCTTTTGATGGTGAACCCTCATTAAATATTGTTTTGGTACTTTTTATATGTTATATTTGACAAAATAAAATTCTTCTTTTGAATCGGGAAATCAAATTTTACTTTGGGTAAAATATTGGTATTTTTATGATAAAATTCATTTTTTTGATGAATAGTGAAAAGTACTATATTTTAATTCCAAACTGAGTTTTAATATAATTAAGATACATGGTTAGATTATCTTTTGAATTTTTTTAAAGTGTAGTTAGAATATATTTTTACTATTTAATCCAATGTTGTTCTTTGAAATTAATTTCACTTTGAAATTGGACATAAACAAGTGTCAATCTTTTGATAGCTATTATTTCTTAAAAACACGCTATTTGTTTAACAACGAGAATTAATTTTAAATTAATTAATGCCATGTTTATGTTTTTAATTTGGCAGAATAGAATTCATTTTTGAATTTGGAATATCAAATAAGGCTTAGGCTGAATTTTTGGTATTTTTCTGAAAAACATCAATTTTTGATTAATAGTGAAACCACTTAGTAGTAGTTAAAAAAGCAAATTTTACATTTAAATGAAATTTTACCTCTTCTTTGACTTTAATTTCAAAAATACAAGAGACACAGTTAATATCAAGAATTAAAATATTGATTAATAAAATGAAAATAATTTTTTTTCAATAGTAACTTTTTACTTTTATTTACAGTGGTTAAAGGTAAATAGGGAAATTCAATGAAAAAATTATTTTATAATAATACAAATTTAATTTAAAACTTGTCCTAACCTTATTGGATGAGTCATGGATGACCAAAACCATCCTTGGGTCGATTTAAGAACCCCATGGAGAAACATGAGAGTGATAATGACTCTTTAGATTAATTAATTTAAAGTAAAGAGAAAAATGACATAAACAAATATCTTTTAGTAAAGTAATTTTTACATGGGGTTATATAAGATATATTTTCGACTATAAATATTCATATTAAATATAAAAATATTTTCTACATAATCGTATTTTTTTATAATTTTTAGACATCATATAAATTAAATTATATATGACACAATAATGATGTAGTGTTTACCTCATTAATAAATGATTTAAATAAATAAGATTATAATGATTAAAATATTATCCAAAATAAGTACAATTATGAATGGATGATTTTATATCGAATATTAGTCATCTTAACTTCGACGTTAATATGTTTTGGACCTTTTGAAACTGAAGATATGTTTATAATAAAATAATAGTTTCACACTTTCCTTAAGAGCCCCTCCTCTCCCTTATAAAAGGTGACCACTTCTAACCAATTATTCACACCTCTCAATCCTTTTAGATCATCCAAACTCTGCCCAATTAAGCTCACTACATCAATATACTCCACCTAAAGTCCTTATCTTAGGCAGAAGGCACTTCAAAAATTCCTTCTGGTTCAAACCAAAGGGAGTTACCCAAATTAAATGTAATGGTTTCTCTTAAATTCATTTCTTTTATTTTACTTATCCAACCCCATGAAATATTTTTATTCCTTTCTTTTGTAACAAAACCAGTATCTTAAATATAATAGGATGTTGTTATATGAATTATTTTAGCTACACTTCCACACACCTCCATCAAATGGGTGAAAACCATAATGTTTATGTGGATGACAAACTAATGCCTCACGAAAAGATGATTTTTCGATTATCTCCTATCGCCTCTTATGGTGGCCATTATGATAGAACTGTAATGTAAATTATGTTTATTTTTTCTCTATGATTTAGTAATTTTTATTTAAAAACACACCAATATGCTTTCCAATATGTGTGACCACAATAATTTCATTTGAGGAAGTGTAGACTACCGCCCCCTAAAGGTGATATGATTCGTTCATGACATTCATGGAACATATAAAAGATAGAGTTAATTAAATTATGTAAAACACATATAATATGATATTATAATGGAATTATAATATACCCATGTATCATTATGTTTTAATTCCATTAAAATAAAAATAATAGAAATGAAAGTAGTGTTCATGCGTACGTATGGCTTACCGTCTCCATGAAAGGTGCATTTCATTTCTTATCTCCAAATTATATGTACTGTTATAAATACAAATATATAATGGTTATATATTATATATATGATATCTAAATAATTCATATCATTCTATAGGTAATGGAATTTTGACCACATGGACAAATTGTAATTATAACAAGTTCATTTTTTACTCAAGATCCGAACATCAATAAAATATCCAATATGAACTCAAATAATTAATAAATTATTATATAAAGGTAATACGTTCTATAAAAGGAATAATAAAATTTAAATATGTTCTTAATCCATTAGAAATTAACTTACATTTATTATTCAGGAAGAACAATTAACACACAAGACAATTCAGACTTGAGGTAATGGGTTTCTTATCTCACTTTTAATTCCGTGAGATTTCCATTGTTCACAATTTATTTATTGCAAGTGGTGTGTGTACTGCCCATGATTGTATCATTGTGTAATATAATTTAATTTATGGATATTTACATCATCATTGTATAATATTTCTTTCATGGGTGTATATTTCGTATGTTACCAAATCGATAAGGGAATTTGAAATCTCAATTTCCACTCATTCTGCTTTACACATACTTAAGAGATTATTTTACTCCAAGATTATGTGTGGAATAACTATTTATTTCTTATGTCATAATTTTCCACTCCCCTTTCTGTGGATATACTTTTGATACACATAATCACTCCATTTTTAGATTGTCAAGTCATCGATATGAACTCGATAAGAGTAACTTTAACTCAGTATCCATTTATTGAGTTAAACATCCAATTCATTGGTGTTGTTTTGAAAAGAACATGTGTGAATGTCATCTAATTTATTTACACTAAATATCTAATCATATTGAGTGTATTTATATATTTCACACATAATTATGTCTTTTATTTATCCTTAACCTAAGGATATAGTCTTTATAAGAGATTTCATCTCAATTTACATTCCATTGAGACTTCATTGTTGTTATACACCAAATCACTTTTATATGGTGTATATAATGTTCTTTGACATAGTATATCATGAATCCATTTATTCTCATGATATTATAATTTTTTGATTACCTCAATTTTTTGTATTCAAGTTCCTCTCTTTTGGTTAGTAACTCTAACTAAAATATCATTTTAAAATGTTTTAAAGATTTATTATTATAAATCATTCTCATTAATATCCATGTTTTAAAATTGGTTTTTAGGATTTATTTATATGGACATTAATGTTTTAAAATTAAAAATTTATTTTAAAAGTTTCAAAGTGGTATGGGACACTTTGATTCAAGAATATATTTTAAACAGTTTCTTGATAAATAGTGTGACTTTTAATGTTTTAATGAAAAATTGGGATATCCCTATATGCCAGACGCAGGGCCAGATCATCTCTACTGGACAAACGACACCTCAGGAGAGTACACCGTGAAAGATGGCTACCGGCGAGCTCTCAGTGCTCAAATTACAGAAGGAGATGCGAGGCCCTGGACATCAATTTGGAAGCTTAATGTTCCCCCTAAAGTCCTCTTTTTCTGGTGGCAGGTGTGCACCGGTATCCTTCCTACTAAGAGCCTCCTAGCCTACAGACACTTTTCAAACGACAACTCATGCCCCTTCTGCCCTACTGCGCCTGAATCCCCTCTCCATTCTCTCATTCAATGCCCCGGGGCTCAGGAGGTTTGGAATGGTTGGGGATCTACTACAGAGCTGTCCCTGGACGTCGCCTAGGATCTTACCTTTCTCCTGATGCGATGGTGATCCTCCATTTTACAAGCTAAAGCAGGCGCCCTGTGCATTCTGACTTGGATTATCTGGGATAGGCGGAACGAGGCCATTTTCAATCTGTTTCGGAGGCCCCCCAGATTTTGGATTGACCGGGCATCATCATGGATTGCGGTTTGGCAGAACCACCCTGAACAGCAAAGACTTTTCACCCCCTCTCCTCATTCCCAACATTAGTGCCCCCCACCGAAAGGGATTATTAAGATCAATGTGGATGCCTCTCTCCCTAAGGATGGCCCAGTTGGACTAGGTTTGCTGGCCCGAGACAACCAGGGAAATCTTATCGCAGCCAAATACGAAGCACGCTACGCACTTTGGGAGTCCCCAGTCACGGAGGCCGCCACCATCCTTGCAGGGTTAAACTTCTCAAAAGACCACGGTTGGGATTCCATTCACATCGAATCTGATTGTCTCACCGTAATCAATGCCATCAATCTCACTGACGGCGGGCTTCAACCTTTCGGCTCCATTACTCGGTGTATTCACTCTCTGAGACAAGGCTTCACATCCTACAACTTCTCATTTATTAAAAGGGAAGCGAATGAAGCCGCTCACAAGATGGAAACCATTGGCCCTCCTTACGAGGATTTGCTCTGGTTTAATCATTTTCCATCATGGATATGCGATTGTATTTCTGCAGATCTCCATCATTAATGGATCCATCTTATTTTGTCAAAAAAAAGAAAAATGGGGATACTTCTCTCAAATAGTTTTGATGATTATTTTCATCTATGTCGATATCCTTCATTATTCTCTATTGAGGTTAATATGTTATGATACAACCTTCTATATTTTATTGAATGATTTATGTTTGACTGTGGACGTGCTATTTTTATTACATTCATGGTTTGTTGATAAAGTATTGAAATTTCGTATGATAGTTTTAATACAAATGTTTATGTTATGTTTCAAACATTTCATATGAGGAATTCATTGGACTTAGTAAGTGATGGGCAGATCCCACTATAGCTCCTCGATGCATCGGTAGGTCTCATTAGACAAACTAGTGTCTTGGCACAAGGCCTTGAAAAAATCTTATTTTTAGTCGTGGCACAAGGCCTTGACTATGTGGTTATGATATTCTGGAATTATGCATTCCATCATTATGAAAGTGGTTATTGATATTTCATGTGATTATTCAACAAGTAGAATATCCATGTGAATTAGTAATTCGCATTATTTCATTTTTTTCCATATTATGCTGAAGTTCAAGTTTAAAAGGCTTTTGTTTTGGTTATGCATTGCCTTAAATTTTTATACTTATTTATGAAATTTTACACTATATTGTTATCCTTACTGAGCATTTGATCTCACCCCTATCTATTTTTTATTTTTCCTAGGATGTGTATAAGTTAGTTATGAGTGACTTACAGACATAATATAGGAAGCTTTGATGTTTCCAACAGAATAATTTAGTGTTGTTTCTCTTTTCAAGTTGTAATTTTGACCTTATGAATGTATCTAGTATTTCTAAGGATACTAAACTGACCGGTCTTTCAGGACATGATGTCTGTGAATCATGCCAATGTTATGTAATAATGCACCGACTCTGGGTAACTTGGGGTGGGGCGTTACAAGCTAGGGTTCCGAGAGTTTTACGAGATGACAGCCCACCGAGGGACAAGGCCTTGATGTAGGGCCCAATCACAGTGGAGGCACCAGTGGTACCACTACCCATTAGACCATAGATAGCACGTTCCCCAGCAGCAGAGAGTGCGCGCCACTTGATCACATTGCACATGTTCCAGCGCTAGAGTCCCCACAGGTTTGGGGGTAAGACGGATCTACAGGCAGTTGAGGATTGGATGGAGGCTGTGGTGAAAGTATTCATACTAGTAGGGACACTAGCCGACCTTATGGTGATCCTTGTCGTGAGTCTTCTTCAAGAAGCAGCAGGCAAATGGTGGAGCTTGATGCTCTAGGTGCATGACAAGGTGACACTTCTCTGGGTTGAATTTGAGAGACTGTTTCGGGTGGAGTTTGTCCCAGAAACCCAACGTGTGGTACAGATACAAGAGCTACTGCATCTACAGTAGGGTAGTATGACGGCGGCACAATAATCAACGCGGTTCAAAGACCTCTCATGCTACACCACAAATATAGTTCGGGACCCATTCTTCAGGGCCTGGACCTTTGGGCAGGGGATTAGGCAAGAGATCATATCTTCAATAGTCTCCCTCAGCATCTCGATACAGGCGGGGGTGTTGGAGCGAGCCCTTTTATTGGAGAGTTTCATTGTTGAGAAATCACCAACAGCGAGACCCACCATCGGGCATCAAGAAGTGGATTCTTCTACAGCTGGTAGTAGACATATGTTGCAGAGGTCCAAGTAGACCAGACCATCTAGTGGACGACCTCAGGACATAGGTTAGGTTGTGCGAGCCACATGAGATAAAGACTGTCATGTGGGGAACAAACAGTGTTTCACATGCGGTGGGGAGGGTCACATGGCTCGTGACTGTCCGATGCACTATTTGGATGATCAGAAGACTATTGAGGGACCTCATAGGCAGATGTATAGGTTCGATCGAGGCAGTATGTATGGAGCAGGCGGACGTGGAAGTGGAGACAATCGTGCAGCTAGTAGTGGACGACGTTACGAGGTGTTACCACAACCACCACCAAGAGGTCCAGCCCGATTGTAGGGAGCAGGTCGACAGGCGAGAGCTCAGCCTCAGGCAGCTGAGGCTTATGATCACGGTGCTCTGTAGATGATTCGACGTACTATTTTTTTCTACTCCACCATATCTACAATTATTATCGACACAGGTGCCTGTAAATATTTCATTACCACTTCCTTTGTTTGGAGCTCGGAGATTCTGATGGAGCTGTTGGCTCAATCCTTACAGCTAGTGACTTCTATGGGTGAAGATTCGTTGATTACTTATAGGTACCGACAGTGTGAGCTTACTCTAGGAGGTGAGATCTTAAACTAGGATATCCTTGTAGCGGGGTCAAGGCCTTACGACTTCATCATGGGTATGGACTAGTTATCTACAGTATATGCTTAGATTGACTGTATTAAGCGCAAAGTGCAGTGTGTCCGCACGGATGGGACTAGTTTTAACTTCATCGGTGAGAAGGGAGACTTTACAGCACATGGAGAACTTAATCAGAGGAGGGTGTAGCTGATCACTCATCAGTTGGATACCCTTACCCTCAGAGTAGTAGATATGGAGAGTACGAGCTATCCTGTAGTGGTGGATCAGTATGCAGATGTTTTCCCTGATGATGTCCTAGGTCTACCTCCTCATAGCAAGGTAGAATTATACATTGACATGTACCCTGGGATGGCACAGATATCTACACCAATGTATCGGATGGCTCACGTAGAGCTTCGCAAGCTGCGGGTACAGCTATAGGACTTGCAGGAGAAGGGATTTAATCGGCCCATTGTTTCTCACTGGGCAACCCCGATTCTGTTCGCCAAGGAGGATGGGAGCTTGAGGCTTTGTGTCAACTACCGTCGCCTAAACCAGGTAACCGTGAAGAACACGTACCCACCTCCGAGGATAGATGAACTCCTTGATCAGCTAAAGGGAGCACAGTGAATCTCAAAGATATACCTCAAACCAGGTTATCACCAGCTCAGTGTTCGAGATGAGGATATGCCGAAGACTGTCTTCAGGTGTCTGTACGACCACTATGAGTTCTCGGTTATACCATTCCACATAACCAACACTCCAGCAGTGTTCATGGGACTCATGAACAAGATCTTCCATATAACGACCCATACATTACATACATGGTTAACAATTCAAAATTGAAGAATACTTATTATAACATATAACAAAACCATGAAAGGACCGTGTAGGTATAGTGTCTTTAGAAACTAGGAAACAAAAACAACTGGTTCATAAAGCATCTACACTGTCTCCCATTTATTTCATCATATCTATAGTCCCTTTTGGCATATCTTACTTAATAACCTTCTTCCTGACCTGGGGAAGGAAAACTTACAAAAGTGTGAGCTCAAATGCTCAGTAAGGGTAAACAAAAGAAATATGAATCACATCATATTCATAAGAACATAACATTTTGGAAATCTTACCCTGCAAAAGAGATCATAATTTCATAACATGGTATAAATCATGGTAGTGTAATGTAATCACAATAATCATAACATAAAACATGAAACATTGTGACATACACACATAATCATAGAGAATCATTTCTTATTAGTCAAGACTCATTTCCAAGACTATCTTAGTGGACAAAGTCCATTTTTGAACCGAGTTCATTCCTCGTTTCAGTCCTGTTTCACTGAACCGGTTTAACCTGTCGTTCCAGCCATGTCTATCTCATGAGATATAAAATCTTTACCCAATGCATTGGAGGGAGATATAGGTCCCACCATTCTCATAATGATACCATTATTATGTGTGCCACAAAATCATAAATCATACATCATTGCATAACCCATGTAACAAAAATGGGATTCTTAAACATCGTGACATCATAAAACAATTCATATAGGATAAAGGAATTCATAAAAATAATTCCATCACAACATAATCAAATCAATGTAATAATAGGGATAGAAATAGAACCCTATATTACCTTATATGGAAAATAATTTTGATAAAACACTTAAACTCCATTCTTGAGGAAAATATCCTATCTAGTTTAAAAACATTTCTCCATTCATAACATGTCATACAATTTTGAACTAAAAGAAGTTGATTAAAAATAAACATGAAAACTTGTAAAGGAGGATTCTTGAAAATAATGTTTTAAAAATCCATTGATGCCGTATAAGTTAAAAAAACATTATTCTCATACTTTGGTCGAAAAAGACAAAAAGTACCTCGTACGAAAAATGACAAATGATTCCTTTCATATCTTTTACTAAAAACTAACCGAAGGGTAAAATTGGATTTAAACAATTGTAGGAGGATATAAATAATATTACATATTGAGTACACATGGATGTGGAAGATAAAATACACCCTAGTAAATACCAAAGTATAAAAAATCTCGGATAAAAATGAGATTGTGATATTTTCCCTTACCTTAAGTCTGACTTTCTTCGTAAGTGTCCGAACCTCCTGTATAATGATTTAAATAATTCCATTTACTTATTCCATAATCATACTCATTGTTATGATATCATATATGGTCACATTCTTAGCTTTTTATTGCTACTTGTTATTCAGGTGTTTATTACTTTTGGTTCTTAAGCGTGTTTTGTCGAATAAATTTTTATTCTTATCTTTAGGTAATAGATACCTCATTTCCAGAATGGTATTAGTTTACTATATATCATATTTATTTATTCAATTCATTTATATAATCATTATGAAATGAATATCATATAGAATGATTCGCATCACATCATGGAGACGATATTCTGTACATACGCACGAGTGATGATATCGTTCCCATGATCGTGGAATTGTATTGGAGTGTATGTATACTATTTCATAATCAATACCACTTTAAAATAATCATATAAAGTTATTTATTTGCACCATTATACCCATCCAAGTAAGGTGGTGATGGAAAATAGATTACACCACGACGTGGAGACGGTATTCCGTACGTACACACGCGCGGTGATTTCGTTTTCCATAGGATGTATAGATGGTGAAATAGGGTTTTTTAATACTTATAATAACATATCAGTATATGAGTTATACTGATTTTATTACTTAATAATGTAAAAACTAAAGAAGAAGAAGTGAAAGAAGAAATAAAGTTGAAAGGATGGGTAACAGACATTACCTCTTCTTTGAAGCGCCTCTTTGAGACCTCTTTTTAGGGAACTAAAATTGGCCTTTGAAGAAGACCAGGACCTATAGTATGTTTCTAGGGAAGTGGAGAGGAGAAATTGGCAGGGTTTGGCCAAGATTGAAGGCTCAATGTTGTGTGAGGAAGAGAGGGAGGAGGTGCCCTTTTATAAGGGAGGAGAGGGGCACCTTTGGAAAAACTAAAAATATTATTTAATTATAATGTCATGTTCGATTTTAAATACCTCCAAATTGATTTATTTCGAAGCTAAGGTAGGGATGGGTCTAAATCCTCTCATCCAATATAATGTAGGCAAGATTAGGTTTCTATTTTAACCTTATCTTTTAGATTTATCTTTAAGTTAAAAAAATTTACTTTTACGGTGTCTTCTTGTTTTCTTACACTATAAGGTTAATAAACATACTATAGCAAGCCAAACGAACCCCAAGTTGTTTATTATTAATATATATAACATTATCTAAGTAATTTGTCCGATCCATATATTTTAAGAAATAAAATAACAATTATTAATATAATATTTGTTTTAAAAACTATTTTATTTCAATTTTGACCCTATTTGGTAATTAATTTTTGTGAAAATAATAACAAAAATATTATTTCGAAAAAAGTTACTTAAATCAATACTAACATGTCATATTAACATATACAATTATTGGAATTCATAAAAAGTCTCAGATTACAATTATTTGGGTATTTATAACATCAATTATGTCAATATTTCATTAATAAGATAATTATTGCATCATCATTGTGTCATAAATAAATTAAATTATATATTGTATAAAAATTACAAATAAAATACCATTATATAGAAAAATCTTTTTAGATTTATAATGAATATTTATAGTCGAATTTATCTTATGTATAACCCTATATTAAAAATTATTTACTTATTAAACATTGATTTTAACTATTTTATATCTTCTTTAAATAAATTAATAATAAATGTCCTAATCTAATCCAAGTTGGCCTAAATGGTCATATTTTATTTCTAAGGCTGTTTTAGGTCGAATTAAACTTATCTAATAAAATTAGGACACGTGTTAGGGTAATAATAATATCATTTTTATCCTTAATTACCCTATTTAATTTTAACCGTGGAAAAAAAAGTAAAAAGTTACTATTCACCAAAAATTATTTCCATCTTATTGAACCAAATTTTACTTACTAACAACAACCGTGTCTCTCAGATTTTTGAAATTCTATTCACAAAAGTGGTAAAATTATGTTTTATGTGAATTTGGAAATTGTCCTAGGAGGTGGGTAAAAGACGGTGAAAAGTTAAATAAAATTTTTATATATCTAAAATTATTATAAAATGACTCCAATGAATTGCATTAAACTTATATAGGTATTATGTATCAATTTTGACCTAATATAAATTTAAATAAAATAAATAATTATTTATATAAAAAGTCAGGTTTTAAATAGTAACCTAGTGTTTTCACTATTCATCAAAAATTGAATGTTATAAAAAAAATTACCAAAATTTCACCGTAGGATAATTTCGATATTCCGAATCAAAAAATGAAGTCCATTTTGAAAAATAAAATTTACAAAATTTCAGAAAGTGGTTATTACTATTCATAACGGCTAGTTTTAGTAATATTTTAATAGCATATCGTTTTTTAGTGAAACTCGATATTGCATACGACGCAAGCTATAAAGGAATGTCACGATTTCGTGTAAAGAATGACAAGCTAGTGTTGTGTGTAGTGAAAGATTCCATTAATGATTTATATAAAATAAAAACAAAATATTTCTTATAAAAGTCTTAGGTGTTACATTCTACCGCCCTTAAAATGAATTTCGCCCTCAAAATTCGTCACTTGTAACAAACAGATGAGGATACCTCTCCCTCATCATATCCTCAAGCTCCCATGTAGCTTCTTATAACTGATGGTTCCTCCATAAAACTTTCAACAATCGAGTGGTCTTGTTCCGTAGGACTTTTTCACTATGATCGAGAATCTCTATCGGCTGTTCTTCATAAGAAAGAGCTTGTTCCAGCGGTACAACTTCTGAGCTGAGTACATGTGAAGGATCATGTATGTACTTTCTCAGGAGAGATACATGGAACACATCATGAACTTGAGAGAGATTCGGTGGAAGCACCAATCGGTAAGCTACCTTCCCAACACGATCCAGTATTACGAAAGGACCGATATATCTAGGGCTCAACTTTCCCTTCTTTCGAAATCTCGTGACCCTCTTCCAGGGAGATATTCCTAAGAACACTTTATCACCCACTTCAAACTCTAAGTCTTTTCTTCGATTTCCGGCATACCTTTTTTGTCGGCTCTGAGCTGATCTAATGTGGTGTTGAATAGATCTGACCTTTTCTGCCATCTCATCCACAAGATCAGGTCCTAATAGCTTTCTTTCCCCAACTTCATCCCAGCAAGTTGGAGTCCTGCATTTCTTTCCATAGAGAGCTTCATAAGGAGCCATATGAATACTGGAGTGAAAGCTATTATTATAAGAAAATTCCACCAATGGTAGGTGTTGATCCCAACCCCCTTTTAAATCCATAGGGAAAGCTCTCAACAAATCTTCTAGAGTTTGTATTGTCCTCTTAGACTGACCGTTTGTCTGAGGATGATAAGCAGTGCTGAAACTCAAATCTGTATCCAGAGTATGCTGAAGAATTCTCTAGAACTTTGAGGTAAACCTCGGATCCCGATCAGATATAATAGAAAGTGGTACTCCATGCAATCTTACCACTTCCTTTACATATATCCTGGCAAGCTGATCCAGAGAGAAATCCTCTATAATAGCAATGAAGTGTGTAGACTTTGTAAGATGATCAACTATGACCCAGATAGAATTATTGCCTTTGGATGTTTTAGGAAGTCCAGTGACAATGTCCATAGTGATTTTTTCCCATTTCCATTCTGGAATGGGTAATGGTTGTAACGTCCCCTTAGACTTCTGTCTCTCAGCTTTACCTTGCTGACAAACCATGTATCGAGAGTCATATTCAGAAAAATCTCTTTTCATGCCATCCCACCAGAAGTACTCTTTTAGGTCCCTATACATCTTCGTGCTTCCAGGATGAATAGAGAATGAATAACTATGAGCCTCATCCAGCAGCTCCTTCTTTAATTCTGGGATGGGAGGAACACAAGCCCGATTCCTGAACTTTATTATCCCATCACAATCAATGTTGAATTCAGGAACATTTCCCACCTTCTTTTTTAACTCTACATATTCTTTTTGTGCCTCTTTAATCTTCGGATGTATAGATGGTTGAACATTCATTTGAGAAAGATACGATTTTCCCCTTTCATTATAATTCCAAGATCAATCCTTTGTAAATCCATAAATATTGGATCTTTTTTGATCCTCATCATGGATAAAATGGCATGGTCTTGTCGACTTAATGCATCTTCCACCTTTTTTGCTTTCCCAGGGTGGTAATGAATTGAGTAGTCCTAATCCTTAATCAGCTCCAACCATCGTCTTTGGCACATATTCAGCTCCTTTTGTGTGAAAATATACTTTAAAATTTTATGATCAGTAAAAATTTTACACCTTTCTCCATAAAGATAGTTCCTCCAAATATTTAATGCAAAGATTACCGCAACTAACTCCAAATCATGAGTTGGGTAATTTTTCTCATGTATTTTCAACTGTCATGAGGAATAAGCTATCACCATATCATTTTGCATAAGAACACACCCCAATCCTCTCTTGGATGCATCCCTGTATATCACAAACCTTTCTCCACTACAAGGCAGTGTGAGCACAGGTGAACTTGATAACCCTCTTTTCAACTCCTTGAAATTATCTTCACATTCCTCTGTCCAAACAAACCTAACTCTTTTCCGAGTCAACCTGGTGAGTGGATTAGAAAATCATGAAAAATCTTTCACAAAACATCGATAATGTCTAGCCAAACCAAGAAAACTTCAGATCTTGGTTACTGTTGTTGGTCTCGACCATCTTTCGATAACCACTGTTTTTGCGGGATCCACAAATATCCCCTCTTTTGAGATTATGTGACCCAAAAATGCAAATTTTTTAAGACAAAATTCACACTTGGTAAATTTGTCATAATGCTTCTCCTTTCCTAGGGTCTTCAATACAATTCTCAATTGATCTTCATGTTCTTCCTTTTTCTTTGAATAGAAAAGAATATCGTCTATAAAGACTACCACAAACCGATCAAGATATTCTCTAAAGACCCTATTCATTAGATCCATAAAGATAGCAGGGGAATTAGTAAGACCAAATGGAATCACTATAAATTCATAGTGTCCATACCTTGTACGAAAAGCCTTATTTGGTATATCCTCTCTTTTGACCCTTAATTTATGATACCCTGAACGAAGATCAATCTTGGAAAAGTATTGAGCTCCGCGTAGTTTGTCAAATAAGTCATCAATGCACAGGAGAGGATATTTGTTCTTGATAGTGATTTGTTAAGTTCTTGATAATCAATGCAGAGACTCATTGATCCATCTTTCTTCTTAAGAAACAGAACATGTTCTCCCCAAGGTGACGCACTAGGGCGTATGAACCCCTTATCAAGATTCTCTTGGAGTTTCTTCTTCAATTCCTGCAACTCAATTGGGGCCATTCTATAAGGTGTCTTTGAAATAGGTAAATCACCCGGTACAAGTTCAATTGAAAACTCAACTTCACGATTTGGTGGAAGACCCAAAAATTCCTCCGGAAAGACATCATCAAACTCCCGTACAATGGGAATATTCTTAATCGTGAGTTTGTCACCAACAATTTGAGATAAATAACCTTCATTTAGTGGAATCAAGACCCATAAGATGTAAGAAATTTCCACTGGAAGGTTATGTTCATCCATGCATCGATAGACGATCAAAGATTGATCTGGAATATGAAATGTGACTTCCCTTCTTTGGCAATTGATATGAGCTCCATATAACGAAATCCAATCCATGCCAAGAATCAAATCAAATTCCACTATAGGAAGGATCACAAGATTTTCAGGAAGCCCTTTCCCACAAACTTCAATCGGAGAAGAATTATAAACATTTGATGCGACTGTTGTGCCATTAGGGGTTGTCACAGCTCACTGAACATCTAATTGTTGAGGTAATATGGTGATACCCTTAGAAAATTATTCCGAAATAAAAGAGTGGGTGGATCCAGAATAAAATTGAACATTTTCTACTTTAGAGTGGATGGTAAGTGTACCTTTCACCACTTTGTTATCGTACTCCACATCACTGATAGAAATTTCATGTGACTTTCCTTTGTCTTTAGCCTTAAGAGTTTGTTGACGTCGATCATCATAAGAAACCCTTTGATTAGGGCATTGATTGGCATAATGCCCCATTTTCTTGCACTTGAAACATTGAAGTGTATTAGGTTAATTCTGTGTATACCTTCCTTTTTTTTGCATCATTAGACATCTTCTTCCCATTATTTCGACATTCAATTGCCCGATGACCTTATTTTCCACACTTATAACATTTTCTTGTACCCTTAAGACAATTTGCTCCATGTTTCATTCCACACTTTGAGCATAAGGGAAAAATCATCTTCTTTTCAGTGTGCTCTTTATATTTTCCTTTGAATTCCATTTTATTCTTCTTATCAAACCCATATGACTGATGGGTTACTCCAATCTCCATCTCAACTCTGAGAGCACATCGAACGATTTCCTCGTATCTATTTAAGTCCCTTATGGATAACGCCCTATGAAGACTTGGTTTTAAGCCACTAAAGAATCGATCGATCTTACTCTCGGGTTGGATAATAATCTCAGAAGCATACCTTGAAAGTCTTGTAAAATTTTCTTTTTAGGTACCAACAGATTCATCATCCTTTTTCTTTAGTTCAAGAAACTCCTTCTCCATCTTTGTTCGAAGAATATGAGGGATGTACTTATTGAAAAATAAGTTCTTGAACTCGTCCCATTACATGGACTCAATTTCATCTCTTGGCCTCATATTCTAGATAAGATTCCACCATTGATCAGCATCTCCTTCCAAACGATACACTGCTAAGATGAATTTATCATGTTCAGAATATTGAAGAACTGAAAATATCTTTTTAGTAGTACTAATCCATTGTTCAGCAACTAATGGATCAGTAGACCCGCTGAATGAAGGTGGACACTATCTCATGAAGGATTCAATAGAATGTTGCTCCTTCCTTTTCTTGTTTGGAAGTCCTGCATGATTCATAGCTTGAGAAAGTTGTGTGAGAATGGCTACAAGATTTTTCATTCCCGCTCCCATAATGTTTGGTTGCTCAGGGGGACAATCATTGCATTTCCCATCGCATTCCGCATTAACACGGTTTCTTCGGGTTCCAGCCATTGACTAAAACTAAGAAGAATAGTGTGAGAAACAATAATTATAATAGAAAAAACACATAATCAGGAATAAAATTTTACACTCAAGGTCTTATCATAGGTTGTTCATGGCCATTTTTAAAACACTTAGATCATGTTCTATGCTTAGACATATCCTTAGGTTTCTTACTAAGGCTTTCGCATCCTAGTTTCCAAAGGTTGACTATACCTTTCCTCTGATACCGACTATAATGACCCATACTTTACATACATGGTTAATAATTCAAAATTGAAGCATACTTATTACAACATATAACAAAACCATGATAGGACCGTATATGTATAGTGTCTTTATAAACTAGGAAACATAAACAACTGGTTCATAATGCATCTACATTGTCTCCCATTTATTTCATCATATCTATAGTCCCTTTTGGCATATCTTACTTAATAACCTTCTTCTTTACCTAGGGAAAGAAAACATACAAAAGGGTGATCTCAAATGCACAGTAAGGGTAAAAAAAAGAAATATCAATCACTTCATATTCATAAGAACATAACATTTTGGAAATCTTACCCTGCAAAAGAGATCATAATTTTATAACATGGGATAAATCATGGTAGTGAAATATAATCAAAATAATCATAACTTAAAACACAAATATTTGTGACATACACACATAATCATACATAATAATTTCTTATTAGTCAAGACTCATGGCAAGACTATCGTAGTGGAAAAAGTCCATTTCTGAACCGAGTTCATTCCTCGTTTCAGTCCTGTTTCACTGAACTGGTTTAACCTGTCGTTCCAGCCATGTCTATCTCATGAGATATAAAATCTTTATCCAATGCATTGGAGGTAGATATAGGTCCCACCCTTCTCATAATGATACCATTCTTATGTGTGCCACAAAATCATAAATCATACATAATTGCATAACCCATGTAATAAAAATGGGATTCTTAAACATCGTGACATAATAAAACAATTCATATAGGATAAAGGAATACATAAAAATAATTCCATCATAACATAATCAAATCAATGTAATAATATGGATAGAAATAGAACCCTATATTATCTTAGATGGAAAATAATTTTGATAAAACACTTGAACTTCATTCTTGAGGAAAATATCCTTTCAACTTTAAAAACATTTTTCCTTTCTTAACATGTCTTAAAATTTTAAACTAAAAGAAGTTGATTAAAAATAAACTTGAAAAATTGTAAAGGAAGCTTCTTGGAAATAATATTTTAAAAATCCATTCATGCCATATATGTTAAAAAAACATTCTTCTCTTACTTTGGATGGAAAATTCAAAAAGTACCTCGTACAAAAAACCACAAAATATTCCTTTCATATCTTTTACTAAAAACTCACCGTAGGGTAAAATTGGATTTAAACAATTGTAGGATGATATAAATAATATTACATATTGAGTACACATAGATGTGTATGATAAAATACACCCTAGTAAATACCAAAGTATAAACAATCTCAGATAAAAATGAGATTGTGATATTTTCCCTTACCTTAGGTCTGATTTGATTCATAAGTTTCCGAACCTCCTGTATAATGATTTAAATAATGTCATTGACTTATTCAATAATCATACTCATTGTTATGATATCATATATGGTCATATTCTTAGCTTCTTATTGTTACTTGTTATTCGGGTGTTTATTACTTTTTGTTCTTATGCGTGTTTTGTCGAATAAATTCTTATTCTTATATTTAGGTTATAGATACCTCATTCCCAGAATGGTATTAGTGTACTATATATCATATTTATTTATTCAATTGATTTATATAATAATTATTCAATGAAGATCATGTAGAACGATTCGCATCACATCGTGGAGACGGTATTCTGTACGTACGCACGAGCGATGATATTATTCCCATGATTGTGGAATTGTATTGGAGTGTATTTATACTATTTCAGAATCAATACCACTTTAAAATAATCATATATAGTTATTTATTTTCTTCATTATACCGATCCATGTAAGGTGGTGATGGAAAATAGATTACACTACGGCGTGGGGATGGTATTCCGTACGTACGCACGCGTGGTGATTTCATTTTCCTTAGGATGGATAGATGGTGAAATAGGGTTGTTTCATACTTATAATAAAATAACATTATATGAGTGATACTAATGTTATTACTTCAGAATGAAACAACTCAAGAAGAAGAAGTGGAAGAAGAAATAAAGTTGAAAGGATCGGTAACAGACATTACCTCCTCTTTGAAGCGCCTCTTTGATACCTCCTTTTAGGGCACTAAAATTGGTCTTTGAAGAATACAAAGACCACTAGGATGTTTCTAGGGATGTGGAGAGGAGAAATTGGCAGGGGTTGGCCGAGCTTGAAGGCTCAATGTGGTGTGAGGAAGAGAGGGAGGAGGAACCCTTTTATAAGGAGGAGAGGGGCACCTTTGGAAGAACTAAAAATATTATTTAATTATAAAGTCATATTGGGTTTTAAATAGCTCGAAATTGATTTACTTAGAATCTAAAGTAGGTATGGGTCTAAATCATCTCATCCAATATAATTTATACAAGTTTAGGTTTCAATTTTAACCTTATGATTTAGATTTAACTTTATGTTAAAAAATTTTACTTTTACCATGTCTTCTTGTTTTCTTACACTATATGGTTAATAAACATACTATAACAAGACAAACGACCCCAAGTTGTTCATTATTAATATATATAACCTTATATAAGTCATTTGGCCGAACCTTAGATTTTTAGGAATAAAAAACAATTAATAATATAATATCTGTTTTAAAAACTATTTTATGTCAATTTTGACACTATTTGGTAATTGATTTTTGTTAAAATCATTAAAGAAAGATTAGTTCGAATCGAGTTAATTAAATCAATAATAACATGTCATATTAACATATAAAATTACTGGAATTCATAAAAAGTTTCAAATTACATTTATTTGGGTATTTATAACATCAATTATGTCAATATTTCATTAATAAGATAATTACAGCATCATCATTGTGTCATATATAAATTAAATTAATAATTGTATAAAAATTACAAACAAAATACCATTATGTAGGAAATATTTTTATATTTCAAATGAATATTTATAGTCGAATTTATCTTATGTATAACCCTATATTAAAAATGCTATACTTATTAAACATTTATTTTAACTATATTATCTCTGCTTTAAATAAATTAATAATAAATATCCTAATCTAATCCAAGTGGGCCTAAATGTTCATATTTTATTCCTAAGGTTGTTTTTGGTCGAATTACACTTTTCCAATAGAATTAGTACATGTGTTAGGGTAATAATAATATCATTTGTACCCTTAATTACCCTATTTACTTTTAACCGTGGTAAAATAAAGTAAAAAGTTACTATTCACCAAAAATTATTTTCATCTTATTGAACCAAATTTTATATACTAACATCAACCATGTCTCTAGGATTTTTGAAATTCCATTCACAGAAGTGGTAAAATTAAGTTTTATGTGAATTTGGAAATTCTCTTAGGAGGCGGGTAAAAGATGGTGAAAAGTTCAATAAAATTTTTATATATATAAAATTATTATAAAATGACTCCAATGAATTGCATTGAAATTATATATGTATTATGCATAAATTTTGACCTAAAAGAAATTTAAATAAAATAAATAAATATGTAAATATAAAGTCAGTTTTTAAATAGTAACCTAGTGTTTTCACTATTCATCAAAACTTGAAAGTTTTCCGAAAAATACCAAAATTTCACCCTAGGATAATTTCGATATTCCGAATCCAAAAATGAAGTCCATTTTGAAAAACAAAATTTACAAAATTTCAAAAAGTGGTTATTACTATTCATAACGGCTAGTTTTAATAATATTTTTATAGCATATTGTTCTTTAGTGATACTCGGTATTGCGTACGACACAAGCTATCAAGGAAGGTCGCGATTACGTGTAATGAAAGCCAAGCTAGTGTTGTGTGTAGTGAAAGATTCCTTTGATGATTTATATAAAATAAAAACAAAATATTTCTTATAAAAGTATCGGGTGTTACATTCCAACCATACCTCGATCGCTTTGTCGTTGTCTTCATCGACGACATTCTGATCTACTCAACTACTGAGGAGGAGAATTCCTACCATTTGCAGGCAGTACTAGACACACTCGGAGAGAACCAGCTTTATGTTAGTCTCTCGAAGTGCCAATTTCAGATTAGAGAGGTTCACTTTCTAGGTCACGTCATCTCAGATGTTGGAATTGCAGTAGATCCAGTAAATATTGACGCGACACCCTCTTGGGAGCCACCCAGGAGTGTGATAGAGGTACGGAGTTTCCTGGGTTTTGTTGTTTACTACCAGAGGTTAATTCCAGACTTCTTCCAAAGTTACAACACCACTATTAGCCTTGACGAAGAAGGGGAAACCCTTCGTGTGGTCAGAGAAATGCCAGCAGAGCTTTCTAGAGATGAGGCAGAGGCTGACTAGTGCCCCCCATCTTAAGGATTCCAGAGGAAGGCTTAAGCTACATAGTCAACTAAGATGCATCAGGGATTGGACTCAGGTGTGTCCTGATGCAGGAGTGAGCAACGATCGCATATGGTTCCCAGCAGCTGAGACAACACGAGAAAAACTATGCTACCCATGAACTAGATTTAGCAGTAGTGGTATTCACCTTGAAGATGTGGCAGAACTATCTTATGGGAGAATGTTTTACTGTATAATCAGATCACAAAAGTATCAGGTCTATCTTATCTCATATGGACCTAAACATGAGACAGTGGTGATGGAGTGAGTTTCTCCAGGACTATGACTTTGAGATAGTCTATACTTATGGAAAGGAAAACATTGTAGCAGATGCACTGAGATGGAGATCTAGTATACAGCTGTCAGGAGAAGCGATAGAGCAGATGGATTCTTTATAGATATCCTTTGTGGATAGAGATGGAGGAGCCTTTAGGCAGTCTCTTATAGTTACTCCCTCGCTTCTTCAGCGTGTTAGGGAGGCGCAGCGTGGAGATGTTGAATGCGAGACATGATGTGCTTAGATATCCCTAGGGTAGGCACCTGATTGATTTTCTGAAGGTGGGGAGTATTCCATTCTCTTCAGAAGATATATTATAGTGCCATTGTCACATCAAGAGGAAGTGTCAAGGAAGTTCCACACAACCCCTTTAGCGGTATATCGAAGAGTTGCGAAGATGTACCATGACCTTCAGCGACTGCACTGGTGGCCAGGTATGAAGAAGGTGGTAGCAGTGTTTATCTCTCAATACTTAACTTTTCAGTAAGTGAAGGTAGAGAACCAGGTACCAACAGGCTTTGTACAGCCTTTAGAGGTACCAGAGTGGAAGTGGGATGGGATATCCATGGAATTTGTGACAGATCATCAACATACATCCATGGGTCATGACTCGATTTAGGTTATCGTTGACCGACTCACCAAGTTGGCCCACTTTCTACTGATTAGAGAAAATGGTTTAGTAGAGAGCTTGGGACATCTTTATGTGAAGGATATTGTGAGACTACATGGATTACCTTCTCCTATTTTCTTGGATCATGATGCACAGTTTACTTCTCGGCTATAAAAGGGGTTGCAGGAGGCTTTCAAGATGCTGTTTCGTCTGAGCACTGCCTTCCATCCTCAGACAGATGGTCAGACGGAGTAGACCATTCAGACTATCGAGGACATGCTACATGCATGTGTCCTTGAATTATATCACAGCTATGAGGATCACTTACCTTTGGTAGAGTTTTCCTACACAACAACTATCACTCCACCATAGGGATTGAAGCTTTTGAGGCATTGTACGGGAAACCTTGCAGATCACCCTTCTGCTGGAATGACCCAGGGGATTCAGCCTTGGTGGGACCAAAGATGGTACGAGCTATCACAGAGATGGTGCATATCATCCAGGAGTGGATGAAGACAGCACCGAGCAGGCAGAAGTCATATGCTGGCAGGAGACAGAGACCTCTAATGTTCGAGGATAGTGACCACGTCTTTATATGGGTCTCACCCCGACGTGGTCTACAGAGACTTGGATGAGGTGGAAAGTTATCTCTGAGATTTATTAGACCATTCCAGGTCCTCAACAGAGTAGGTGAGGTGACTTACCGCATGGATCTTCTACCTCAATTGCACCGGGTGCACGCCATCTTCCACATATCTCATACGAGGAGATACGTGCACAACCCTTCTCACATCATCGACCATGAAGAGCTAGACATTGATGATGGGGAGATGTTCACAGAGGTTTTAGTGGAGATAGAGGATTGACAAGATCAGGTCCTATGTGGACGTTCGATACATCTAGTGTGCATTCGCAGGCAGCACAGGAATCTCCAGGAGAGCACATGAGAGCGGGAGGCTCAAGTGCATGATCAATACCCCCACTTTTTCCCTTAGTTCGAGTTATAGTTTACAGGGACATAAATCCCTAAGGTGGAAAGAATGTAAAGACCCGAAATTCTAGTGAATTTTTTTTCTTAAATACATGGGAATTTTAAGAGTCCGCAAAAAATAATGGTGCTTGATTCTGAGGCCTGGTGTGCCCGTAATCAATTTTCTGAAGTTTTGTTCGGGTACATTCAGTAAACCTAGGAGCGGGTTTTTATAAATTTTGAACTGGTGCTTGGAATTTAAATCTTATGGCACTGTCGAATTCGCAACGTCAGTATTTTCTTAATAATTCTTTCACCTTGAAGGTAGTTGGTCGAGAATAAAAGTTAGATTTTGGGTCATCATGGAAAGTAATAAAACAAAGTGAGTTTCCACTTTATTTTATTTAAGCTTCCATGTGGGTGACTGGTAGTTAAAACCTCCTCATGGAAGTTAAAGGTGGGACCACCACACCATAACCTCTCATGGGAGGTTATGGTGGTGGGGCCCACCCGAACATAACCTCTTGCGAGAGGTTACGACATGGGGACCACCCGAGATCACATAACCTCTCATTTGAATAATAGGGGTGGGGACCACCCGACCCCTATTAATGGGAGGAGAGTATAACCTCTCAACTCTCACTCATTAATGAGGAAGAGATTCTTGACCATCCCTTAATTTAATTGGTGCCAACTCCACAATTAATCCATGCCAACACATGTGAATTAATGAGGTGGATTCTTTTAATTCAATTCACCATTTTGAATTTTGTTCCAACGAAATAATAGATAAACTAATCTATTATTTGGCACAACGATTTCACATGGGTGATTAGAGAGAAGGCTCTCAACGAGGAACCTCATCTTTCAATGAAGAATTTAGAACACTGACATTCCTCTAATTATACCTTGAAGTTTCAACATTCATGAGATGTCTTCGATGACCGACTTCTGCATCGTCATCAACGAGCCGACGTAACACGAGATTGGAAGTGCTTGGCGGACGCGACGAATGACGATATTCTACGTCTACTTTCTGCAACTTGGTCAATGAATGACGAACGGTGAACAAAGATAGGGGTTTAATTTTATCTAAGTATGATCTTTCCCATTTTCATCATTTCTCTCAAAATTAAGAACAAGGGGTTTTTACTTCATACTTGCGAGCCTCCTGATACCACCCTAACCGCGGAGGGTGTGGGGAAAACCTACATGGACCGACTCCTCTACCGCTCTTATTTATGGTAATAATTGGTGTGGCAACAAAGCAATGTGGCAACCAAGGTAGCGGAAGGTAAATGTTGCGCTACCTGCGGCCTCCGTGAACCACACCGCCACCGTGGCACCCCACACCGCCGCCGGCTGGCCCGCCGGCCTACCCAGGATGCCACCCAGCCTACACGGCCACCCTGCCGGCCTGCCCAGCCGCCCATTTGGCCTGCCCGATTGCGACCCGGCCTCCCCAAGCCGCCAGTCGGCCTTACGAGGCCACCACTCAGCCTTACCAGGCCGCCACAGGGCCTTCCCAGGCCGCCACAGGGCCTTCCCAGGCCGCCACAGGGCCTTCCCAGGTCCCCAGCCGGCCTTCCCAGGTCTCCACCCGGCCTTCCCAGGCCGCCACCCGGCCTTCCCAAGCCGCCACCCGACCTTCCCAGGCCGCCCCCGGCTGGCCCGGCCGCCCTACCCGGCAGCCCCGCTGGCCTGCCCAGGCTGCCCCTGGCCTGCCCAACCCATCCCCCGACTTACCCAGCCACCACCGGCATGCACGACCACCCTGCCGGCATGCCAATGATGCAACTCGACCTCCCGACCGCCCCACCGGCCTACCAAGGCCGCACACCGGTTCTCAGCTGAACCAGTCGAGATGTGCCCACCTACCGAGCTGGCCCGCAGTCTCCCACATGGTGCCGCTGGACAAACTGGCTCGGACTCCCGGGCCGAGCCACCTGAACCATGCATGTTGCGGCGCTGGCCGAAACAAACCGGTCGCGCCGTTTGGGCCGAGCCGCGCCCCTCGCGGCGACCTCTGGGCCAAACCACCCTCATCATCTACTGGGCTAGGCCCAGTAAACCAGGCTGAACCTAACAGGCTGGCCCACTTAATGGGCCAAGCCAGACCTAACTAGTCTCGCTGAGTCGACCCAGACTGGGTTGGTTCGACCGAGTCAGACCAGACCTAGGCCCTCAACCGACCCTTTACTTCTTTTGGCCATATCTTTGGTACCAAACGACCATTTGATGAACCATCAGCAGTGTTAGTTTTCATGGAGAGAAATGGTCCCATTGAGAATACCACTTTGGTGTTTGGGATACTGTTGAGATATGGTCATGTTGGATCGTGCCCAAATCCAACTGGGCCCCTGGGGTAGAAAGACTAAAAACTCATAGATCGGGCATCTGATTGACGCGTCGTCTATTGCATTGAGACCCCTATGATGTGACAAACCTCTAAGGTACTTCTTCGTGGAACTTTGTGGCGGTTGACGTATTTTATCTTGGCTTGAGGAGCAAAACCTCCTGGAATCAAGCATGATTTGTGGAAACCCTATGGCTGGCTGCGCTCTGATGACTATTCTTGGATCCTGTGTGGGTCCGATAACTCTGACTACTATTCCTAGATCATGTGTGGGTCCAACAGCTCTGACGACTATTCTTTGATACTATGTGGGCCCGATAAATCTAACTATTGTTCCTGGATCATGTGTTGGTCCGACAACTCTCACTACTAGTCCTGGATCCTGTGTGGGTCCGACAACTCTCAGTACTAGTCCTGGATCCTGTGTGGGTCGGACAGTTCTGACTTCCGTTCTTGGATCCTGTGTGGGTTCGACAGAATAGCTGGTCCTGGATTCTATGTGTGTACGACAACTCCAACTACTATTCCAAGATCCTGTGTGGGTCTGATAGTTCTAACTATTGGTCCTCGATCCTGTGTGGGTCTGAAAAAATATATGATTTTGTGGCTATATATCCTCATCTCTCTCTCTCTACATAAGTTGTATACCTGTGTGAGCAGATTCAGTGACTTCTGCATTTTCCTCATGTTTGATATGAGTTACTTATTAACATTGGTATATTTATGGGCATATACCTATGTATTGGCTATCCATTGATTTCATACTCTGTGGTTTATCCTTGGTGGATTTTGAGAGACCTTTGAGGTCTCGAGGTCCCTACTGAGTATCGTTATACTCACCAATACACGAGCTATGCCCGCACCTCCTTATGCTGGATGCAGACGACGAACTGTGTTGATAGAGGCTGAGTGTTCCAGAACTGGATGGTACCTCGAGGTGGACCATACGACTTGTCGGTACATGGAGGAGACCGATAGATGTGGAGTGCTGAGGAGGCTATCTGTACCTACACATTAGGTAGGTTTCGTGGTGGACAATCCAGGAGCTGCTCTTCACCTTTCAGCTGTTTTTTTTCTATTGTACTTATACTTTATAGTTGGGCTTGTATTTCCAGCCCCTTTTATTTTTCATCACTATTCTGTTATACAGTTTTACTTAGTGTTTTTCTTCCATCTTGTACTCTGTTGTGTGTTATTTCAAGTTATAAAGGCAATGTCTTCCCCGTTTATGGATTTTTTCCTTTGGTGCTAGTCTCCAGCCCCTGGCTTATAGAAGGCGGGCTTGGGGCAGTCACGAAATGGGCCCTGGGTGACGATCATGACAGATAAGATGTTCAAGATGTAGTTGAGGGGTATGATTTGAAGTTCGGTTCACTGAGGGGTAGCACCGACAACAGGTGTCTTTTGTGTAAAAATTTTGATATTAAGACAGATTATAAAATGATTAGGGTTTCTTAATTAGATTGGGATAATTTTACTAGTGCTTACAAATAAGTGCTGATATAAAGTCCTTTTATGAGTGCTTATTACTTAAGCAATGATAAAAGAAATCTTTATCTGAATATTTTAATGCTGATAAAGGTAGTTATTTATCAATGCAAAAAAAGTGTAACAAAAGTCAATAGTTATCAGCACCAAAATTATAGTGATGATAAAAGATTATTTTATAATCTCTTTTTAGTGCTAATTAAGCCTCATCTTTATCAGCATAAAACAAGCATTGATAAATATTCTCTTATTGGCTCTTACTACTTAATCTATAATAAGGGATTTATAACCACAATTATAAATAAAAATTGTAAATATTAATATATACTTAATAAATATAAATATAAATAAAACTAATAAATGTATTCCTTTAAATATTTTTATTATAATTTAATAATTATTTATTTAAATTTAAAGGAATATATTTTAAAAAGTACTTAAATAATTATATGTATTTATATAATTAGACATATAAATTAAATAAATATAACAATATATTAAATATATTAACTATTTATGTAAATTTATTATAAATATAATAATTATTTAAATATATATAATAATTTTGTTATAATTATATACATAATATTAATTAAAATAGTTATTTATATATAAATGTAAATATATAATTGTATAAATATAGTAAATGTACATTTATAAATATTTTTATTTAAATTTTTTATCCAATACATTTTTAACATTATTAATGAATATGAAATTTCAATTTCATGCATATATGTTGATAATGAGTGAAGTTGAATAAATTAAGAATAAGTATGCCTTAATAATATTGATAAAATAAATAAGTTTTATTTGTGTGCATTTTATATAAATGTGCATCAATTTTGTATATGTGAAATCAATATAACACTGATATGATCTATGTATAAATGAAAAATCAAATGGAATAATATTATATGTTGAGTACTATGTAATTAGTCGATATTTTCAATTCATTTTAATTTTTAATTATCAACTATTATTTAATAATTATATGACCACTTAATGTAATGTGCATAGATATTTTTTAATATATAAATCATATTTATATACATTAATATATATCAACATATTTAATATATACATTTTAATAACATTAATAATCAAAATTACCTAATTAAAAAAATGTTTAATATTTAATAATGTATAATCAATTCAGTCATTTTTATCAAAAATTATAAAATTAATAATATTAGTAATATTTTTTTATTAAAGTCATTTTTTATTTTTATTTTATTTAATTATTTCATTTTTTATTCAGGCCTTTATCAGTTCTAAAAATTTATTGATGAACAGAATATTTATCAACCCTGAAATTAAATAAATGATTACGGATACTAATTATCATTGCTAAAAATAAAGCGCATATAATGGTTTACTTGATCAATGCTAATAAATAGTTGATATATATTCAATTTATCATCATTTCTTTCTTACTTTGATAAATACCAGTATTGATAACTGCGAGTTTTATATTAGTGATGATTGTAATGTTGATTCATTTTGTGTAGACACATTTAATGAAAATTTTAAAAATTATAATTGATGTATAAAGAGGATAATTATGTCTTTATTATTATTCTAAGGATGTTATATAATGACCCCTTTGACCATAGTTGACCAACAAAGGTGGTTTTTGACACATAAACCGAAATTTTCCAAAAAACCGACTTAAATAAGATTTGTTTTAGTAGTTGTAAACAACATAGTAAAAAAGTGAAATAAATGAAATGAAAAACATGAAAATGTTTCTCAAGGAATTAAATAATTAACATAATTTTATTATACTAGATTTTAAAAGACATTCAAATGATAGGAAATGAAATGTAAGGGATTCTCATCTCATATTTATCATCAGGGATAAAAATGTAATGTTCACCACTTAAATATTTTTTTATGGGTTATCTACTTCCCATTTTTATATATTATATCATCAATTCTGTTATATACCTCATATTTAATACATTAATCTAAAATTATTCCTTCATGAGGTTTATGATATAAAATGTTTTAAAGTGGTATGTGACATTTTGTAATGCTTAAAGATTATTGAACATAGAAATAACGTTAATTAACATTCAATGGTATTACTATTTATGGAAATTATATTACCATTGTTCAATAAACCCTCACATTTTTCATTCTATAGTAATTCATGATCCTTTTCATGTATTAGTACCATTTTATACTATTTTGTACTCAAAATGTTTTAAAAACGTTCTTGTGAAATCATGAATTCATTTATATCTTTCGTCGAAGTACAAATTACATTATAAAAAAAATATTTTTTTAAATCTTTTAAAAATTGTTTTTGAAATGATTTGGTTAATAATTTTTTCTTTTATTTTATTTTACTAATGTTTTCAATCGAATCTTTTTGTCTCTTGGTGAATAGGGCATCATTCTAACCAATAACTATAAAAAAGGACGGTAATTTTTACCTCGTTTGGCTTGTAGTGATTTACCTCCTATCATTTCATTGAATTTTACTTTTCATGTTAAAAATATTTATTTTTAAAGAAAATATTTCCAAACTAGATATTTAAATTAAAGGTTCTTTAAATGTGGTTTCAAAAAAAATTATATATTCTTCAAGAATATATATAATATATATTTTTCTAATAATTTTATTCATCAATGAAAAAAATCATTCATTTTTATCCACTTGTGGATTATTTTATTTATACCATCTATATAATCCATGTGGATGATTTATTAACGATATATGAATGATAGCATTGAAATTCAATTCCTTGAATAATTTGTTATTCCCCTTGAAATATTCAAACTTCTAAGATCATTGAGCATTTAATTACCACTAACAAAAAATATCATTTATCATTGATATTACTATTGACTAAATTATATACCATTTTACATATGATGTATACTTTGATAGTAATTTTATTATTTTGGGAAATATTGGTAGTAAAATATTCCTTATTCAATATGGTTGTTTGATAAGACATAAAACTAATTTTGATTATTCAATATGATGAATGTTTTGGAATGGTATGACATAGGTGGGGCCCAGTTATAGATATCCCATTACATGGGTAGTCTCATGGGACTGTTAATTTGGCTTGCCATCATATATTCATTTTTATCCGATATTTTGTAAATTTTAAAGTGAAAGGTCGTGATGGTGAAGGTACAATGTTCCTAGGAATCATGGAATCCCATAATCAATCATTTCCTTCAAATTTGTTTCTATTATTATTTATCCATGATATTTTTTGTGGGAATAGATATGGATACATTTCATTTTCAATTCATTTATTAAATGGAATGTGTTTTGGTTTTTTACCATTCTATATGTTTTTCCCATATCTAGGTATTTCAATGGAATGTGTTTGTAGTTATTACATTTCCATATTTGTTATGCACTTATCTCTTAGTTTACAGATTATATGACATGTGGTATTAATTATTTACTATGTCATAATAAGTATTCTAATGTTTAATTATTTAATTCACTATATATTTCACATACTATGTATTTGATGTCATCGTTATTATGTTCCCTTCCCCATGAATCCATGAATTGTAATATGAAATATATATTGGGATTTATTAGATAGACTAGAATAAACCTTGATGTTATTTATTGAAAGAAAGAAAAACAATTATTTTTTAATCATATTAATCTTCATTAATAAAATTATCATGTATTTATCTAGTTTACTAAGATTAATAAACTCTTGGGTCCATCATGGATTGATTCCATATAATTATTCCAATGTAATTTCATAGTAGGCATTGGCTCTAGGTTTTCTAGGGTTGGGTCAATACAGATGGTATCAAATTATGTTTAGTAGAAACCTGGGCAACTATATTCAGAAAAACATATGTCAAATAACATAAACTTAATGAATAATTTGAGGATAAGTATATAAGAACATCTAATAATTTTGGTATAGTAGAGATTATTTGTGTCTTGCCAACAATAAATAAATGTCTGGATACTATAAGTGGGCATGGATTTGGAACTGATGTACATCGTATAAATAACTCTGAGAAGGTTTTTTGAGCCAGAATCGGTGTAACATGGTACATGACAAAGGACCATACTGTGCACCTGGTTTGAAACTCCTAGGGGATATTCCTAGAGTAATTTAAATTTCTATTACAAATAATTATAAAGGATTTTCATATGTAATAATTAACCTAGGTAAAAACAATGGTTTTTTTATATTAAATACAAGTTTTTTTGTTTTAAAAATACTAGAAATGATACTAAGTATTAACATTATATGATGGAGTGACCTATGCTGAAATAAAAAAATTAAGTATTTATGTATTCAGGTTTTACTAAAAACCGTACTTAAAAGGATATTTAGTGATTAACCATACCTAAAGTATGTACATTAGATTTATTTATTAAATTATATTAACATGTTTTTATAAAAGGACAACCTATGTGTCGGGTGACAACCAATATGATCTGAAAAGGTCGTGGGTCATCAACCCATGAATGAAAGATGATAAGGGTTTCACTCCTACCACGAACCAACCCAATGTCCTTGTTAATTTTTCATTGTTTTTAGTAAACCAATTTAATGATTAAATTTTAATGACAAACTATTAGTATCACTTTGTAGTATTAGAGATTAATATATGAATCATATTGGCTTTAGAAGATATTTAAAAGCAAATAGTTAGATATATCACTCTTTTATAGGCCATGCGATCCTTAAAATGTTTCTTTCAGTGCATAAGGTAGAAAAAAGTCATTATTGGTAATTAATTTCTAGGAGTAAAGGAATCAATTAAATTTGAAATAAGAACAATAAAAAGATAATATTTATCATATGATTATAAACCTATCAATTATGTATACATACTTATATTCAATGATTTTAATAGAAATCCCCAGCATTAGGATTTGTATCTTCAAACAATTGTTTTTTCCTAATAACATATTTATTTCATTTAGATGTCTTCTAAATCATTGAAAATATTTGGAAATGAAAACCTAAATATTATACCAATAGTTAACTTGTTTTTGATTAATGAGATCATTGAATGATTATAATATTTTACACTTTTCCTCAAATTATGTATCTTTTCTTTCCACTAATGTTCTCCTACTATGATACCTTGTTATATGTTAGTCCATGTTAACTTTTCACTTCACATTCACTCTTTTCTAGAGGATATTTTATGAACACCTTCAATGACGTGGGATTTAAACAAAGGTAATATCAAAAAATCTATCAGCAAGATCGAGTTTAAATTGTGAGAACAATATTTAACTAAGGTGGAGAGAATGTAACACCTAGAAAATATAATATTGGAACCTTGTATTGGATAGCATGTATGACACATGACACCAAGAAAGTAGGGTAATATATTACTCGAAATATTTATATTATATTTAATATTAAATATATATTTAATGGATTATATATATTTTAAATCCAGTAACAATTAGTTAGTTTTCATTACATGTATGATTGATCTTCTTCAATCTATTGCGTTACACGTAAGACTATGCTTTACTGAATAATTAAATGTTATTAAAATATTATTATTTTTATTATACTACATATCTTCGACATTAAATTAATGGATAAGAAAAATAGTATACAAAATTTTAAAATTTATGGTTTTTATAAATATAAAATTAATACATTGGTTACCAATTAATGAGAAACAAATATCAAAACAATTTATATGTAAAAAGAAATATTATTATTATTTTTCTTCCAAAGTAGTTTTTTCTTCAAAAACGAAATAATTAATTTTTTTAATTATTTTAAAAATAAATATATTCTATATATTAATTTTTTTATATTCATCCGTTAGGTTTGTTATTCATAAGATACAAACAAGCCCTATTTTACAAATAAAGCCCAATATTTTTATAAATTCAATTTTACTACCGTTTAATGGAAAACTAATATTAAATATTAATTTGAAAAATTTAATTGATATAATATGTAAAAATAAACTTCTACAGTGAAATTGAAACAAATCAATTAGTTTATAGTGAATTTTTGATATTTTTCTGAAACATTTCACTTTTTAATAAATATTTGAAAAACTGAATTTTAGTTCAAGAATACTTTTTATCTAATTTATTTATAAGGTTTAATTTAGTTTTAATCTGTTTTAAAGATTTATTAGATAATATTGTTATTAAATAATAAAATTCATGTCATTGTAATAAATTTATCTTTGAAATTGAGTATAAAAAGATAACAATCTCTTGGAAGTTTTATGTTTAAAAACATGCAATCTCATCCCTCATTCCGGATGAATTTAAAAATAATTGTATTCAACTTTTGATATTGGAATATGAATAAATTAATTATATATTTGGATACATAATAATTTATAATTTATTATAACATCAAATGTGTTTCTGAACAAAATGATTACTAAATGTATTTAAAATTAACTACAATTACAACTGTAAAATTAAGCATAATAAAAGATTAAACTGTTAACATAAAATCCTAAATGACATTGACACTTTTCCAAAAGCCATTTATGGCCAAAATTAAGCCATAAAACTTCCATTATTGAGTTATGTTGATTCATTTGCAAATATTTAAGGTAAAAACATGTGTACAATTTACTTGCTTCCAAAAATTCTGTGTGAGTCATTTTCTATCCCTATAATGTCCCACCTCCACTCAACATTCCTTACACCTATCAAACCCCTAATGTTCCCTCATTATCTACCAAAATAGATTCCCAACACCCAAACCCCCTATAACTTCATTCATCCCATTTTAAAATAATCATTCCAAGGAAGTATTTTGGTATAAAAAAAAGTAGTTACCCAATTAACAGGTAAGGGACTTACTTAAGATTTATGTTTTTTTTAATTATCCAACCACAAAAAAATTATTTTTATATGATTTTATAAAAAACGATTCATATATATAGTATTATGGGGTTATGTTATGCGTCTTACCAAAACTTACACACACTTCCATCGGATGGGTAATGAACATACTCGTTCTAGGTATAGTGGACTACTCTCTCAGGAAATAATGATTGTTCATTTTTCCTTTACAACGTATCATGGTGGTCGTAATACTAGATACTATATTTATATATTTCATGTATGATATTTAATATGTATTTATTCTTATTTAATTATATTAAAACACATATTATTATTTTTTTAAGCATAAAAATAACATCGTTTGAGGAAGTGTGGACTACCATCCCCTCTAAGAAAAGTGATTCATTCACATGATCCATGGAATATATAATGGATGGTTTTTTTAATCAAATGAAACATAAAAAATTACTTTATTATATTAATGATATAATTAAATTTATATATTTATATGTCATTTTACTTATTATCCATTCACACACATAAAAAAAGGGATAACGTTGTTCATGGGTGTGTGGACTACGTCCTCTTAGACATGATGTGATTCCTTTTATATGAAAATAATTATATATAAAATTTTAACAGATAAAATAATTTTATATTTAATATATAATTATAACTTGGTAGGGATATAATGGTTCTTAACATATTTCAATAATGATCATTGAAATATGAGGATGTTACACATGCGTACGTATAACCTACCATTTCCATGATCCTAATCCAGAATACTTTTCCAAAAATAAATTTTATTTTTTTCTTAAAAAGTTTAATTTATTTATGAATATGATAATTATTTCATTATTATTATTCTAAATTAGTTATATCATAACCTATTTTATCATATTTTACCTTCCAATGTCTTTTGACCCATAAACTAAATTTTATCCAAACAACTAACGTAAATAGAATTTTTAAAGTATTTTTATACAACATAGTAAAAAATGAAATAAAATTAATCATAAACATGAAAAAGGATTTAAAGAATGTAAATAATTTATAGAATTAAATTATACCTGAATTTAATCTTTTTTTAACCTAAATAAAACACAATTTAAGGGATCCCCATTTCACTTTTTATATCAGTGAGATAAATGTCATGGCCACAACGTACATCTTTTTTATAGTGTATCCACTACTAATTTTTATATATTATATCATAAATTAATTTATATTCAAGGTATTTATGAGTTTAATCTAAAATTATTCCATCATAATTTTTATTATTTAACAATTTTCAATGTGTTATGGGACACATTATAATGTTTAATGATTATTATCCTGAATAATAACTTTACTGATATTTCAATTATATTTCCATTTTAGGATATTGTAAAACCATTTATCTATAAAACATTTCAATTTACTCCACTCTTGTAATTCATGAAATGTTTACATTATTAGTAACATTTTCCCACTCTTTGGTACTAAATAAGTTTTATAAATGTTCTAAAGAACACCTCACATCATTTCTCTCTTTAGTCAGAGAACCTATTTTCCTCATAAAATAATGTTTTATTAAACTATTTCAAAAAGTATTCTGAAATGATTTTGTTTATAAATTTTTACCTGTTTTTATTTTACCAATGTTTTCAAAGGTATATTCTTGTCACTTTCTAAAAAATTCATCTATGTGACCATTAACAGTGCAAATTGAATGTTATTTTTACCTCGTAAAACTTGTAAGGATTTACCCACCTTCCTTTTATTTAATCTTAATTTGAATGTTTGAAAATCCACATTTTTAAAAAAATTATCTTCTGTAACACCCAATGACTTCATAGTACGTTATCTCATTAAAGTAATTCAATTACTAGAGTTTCATGCTACAACGAGTTCAAGCGCACCAGAACTTACAAAACTAGCCATTCAAAAAGCAGTTATGAATAGTATTAACTGCATTGTGAATCTTATATACTCTATATAATTTTAACAACCATAGTATGTGTTTCATAGACATAATATGAGAACAGATTCAATTTTCTGATAAAATAAGTATTTTTCAAAAAAAATGCAATTTTACCACCTTTTAATGGAGAACCCATTTTAAAACCAATATTTGAAACTTTTATTTATTAAATAAAATGAAATGAAATTTTTATTTAGAATCAAGAAATAAAAATTTAGTTTGGATAAATTTTTAGTACTTTTCTGATAACTTTCATATTTTGATGAATGGTGAAAAATACAAAATTCTAATTGAAAACAACTTTTTTAATCAAAATAATTTACATTGGAAAATTATGAATTTGATTGGATTGAATGTATAATTATATTTTATTTTTATCATTTAATACAATTTATATTATTATATGTTATTTCACATCTAAATTTGACATAATCTTATGTCAATTTTTAGATAGTTTCTACAATTAAAAACCCCAATTTTTTGGTTTTGACAATGAGTATTAATTTAAAATTAATTAATGAAGCTTATATGTTTTGAATTTAGTAAAATATAATTCATTTTCGAATTTGGACTATCAAAATTATCATAAGGTGAATTTTTGGTATTTTTCTGAAAATATTAAATTTTTGATGAATAGTGAAATGCACTACATTATTATTTAAAACTGACTTTTTATATAAATAAATATTTAATTTAGTGAAATTTATTTTAAATAAATATTTATATATTGTGCCTATATATTCTTAATGTAATTCATTTATGTCATTTTATAATAAAATAATATGTATAAATTTTTATTGAACTTTATATCGTCTTCTACCAACCTTCAAGGAGCATTTACAAATTTGCATAAAAGATAATTTTACCAATTCTGTGAGTTGAATTCCAAAGCTCCCAGAGACATAGTTTACATCATTAAGTAAAATTTGGTCTAATAAGATTAAAATAAATTTAGGTGAATTGTAATTTTTGACGTTTATTTACCACTGTTTAAAGTAAATATGCTAATTAAGGGTAAAAATGATATTATAATTACCCTAACACAAGTCATAATTATATTGGATAAGTGAAATTATACCAAAATATAGATAGGAATAAAATAATATCCTCTTTGGTCCACATGTATTAGAGTTATAAAATTATTATTATTTTATTTAAATAAGAGTTAAAAGTGTTAAATTCAATGTTTAATAACAAAACCATTTTTAATATATGGTTATACATAAGATAAATTCGACTATAAATGTTAATTAGAAATATTAAATGATTTCCTAAATCATGTCATTTTATTTATAATTTTTAAATATTAAATGGTTAAATTTATTTATGACATAATGATGATGCAGTAATTAACTTATTAATGAAAGAATCAAATAAATGGTATTATCAATATTAAAAAAATATAATTTCAAAGTTTTTATGAAATCAACGAATTTTCTAGGTGAATATGACATGTTAGGATTTATTAAATGTATATTTTTTGAATTAATCATGTTTTTATAACTTTCAAAAAAACCAAATACTTAACAGTGTCAAAATTGACATAAATGAGTTTTTAAAACAAATATTATATTATTAAATTATATAATATTATAAAAATCGATGGTTCTTCCAATGGGGTTAAATAATATTAAATATGTCATTAAATTACCAATTGAGGTTCTCTTGTATGTTTAGAGTAAGTTTATTAACCATATAATGTATGAATACAAGAAGACAATATAAAAGTTAAACTATTTAACTAAGAGTTAAATCTAAAAGATGAGGTCAATATGGTAACCTAAACCTGTCTGAAAACTATTGGCTGAGTGGTTTTCAACCCATACTAACCTTATACTAGAAAAAAATCATTTTTATCCATTCTAAACCAAAAATTAATTTATTATAAAATATTATTTTATTATTTTCCTAAAGTGACCATCACCTCTCTTATAAAAAGGTACTTCCCCTTCTCTCAAAATAACACCTCAAAAGACATTTGGCTCTGATAAAACCTACCCAATTATCCAACCATCCGCCCTCAAATCAGCCTAGAGTAATTAATTTTATCTTAAATACAACTTAACTAGCCTATTTTATCAACTCAAAAGGAAACACTCGAAGAAGAGATAATAATTTCACCACACTCTTTCATGTTTTTTCTTCTACTTCGTCCCCTTTCATTGTTGTTTACAAACCAAAATAAAACCTGCAATACCTCCTACATATGATGATGGTATTATAAATATGTTATTACCATATTATTTATTTTATCCATCCTATAAATGAAAATGTCACCATACGTTCATACGTATAGCTTACCGTCTCCACATCGTGGTGTAGTTTGTTATTCAAGCACTTCATTATTTGGATGGGTATAATAATGAGTATAATTGAGTTAAATAAAAAATATAACATTTTACTGAATATTTATATATGATATATCATCCAATGACATATGATTTCACCATCAATATAATGACATTGTTGCTCATGCGTACGTACGTATTACTGTCTCTACGAGGTGATGAGATTCATTTCCACATTCATGATTCAACAATGATTATAAAAAGATATATTATTAATAAGTATGTAATATATGAAACTATAATTATACTTAATATATATATATATATATATATGTATTTACTTAAATATATCTTATTCACTGACTGTCATTCAATATGATATGAATACGGAAATGACATTTATGCGTACGTACGGCCCACCGTCTCCATAAGTGACGTTGTCCATTTCATATATCTATCTAGTATACATATTTATATTATAAATATATATGAAATATAAATTAGTTTTTATATTTTTTATGATTGTAAATCATGATCTAAATGATATGATCAAGAATAAAAAGCTTAAACATGTATGATAAAGAATGTGATTTTTACCAAAAATGTTAATTTTTAATGGAAATCATTGTTAAATAGGTATTATGAAGTCATAAATGAATCATGTATGATATAATAAAAATTAATATTGTTATCATATAATTTAATAGTATACTATGGTTATTATACAAGAGGTTAAACGTACCCTCGACCAAAGCAAAGTGCAAGGTAAGGGTTAATTTCAAAATCTCTTTATAATCCGGGGTTGTTTTTACATAAGTATCTACTAGGACATAATTATTATCCATGTCAATGTTTAATAAAAGATTTTTTAAAGGGATTCGTTTTAAGGTAATTTTTTTACTAAAATATCATTTTAAATGCTTCAAATATTTATTCTTCTAAACCTTTCTCATTACTATCCATGTTTTCCAAATGGTTTTAAGGGTTTATTTATATTCACATGAATGATTTAAAATATTAATTCTGTTAAATAGTTTCAAAGTGGTATGGGAAACTACAAATAAAAACTATATTTTAAATGACTTCCTTTATAAATTATGTGACTTTTTAATGATTTCGTGAAGAAGTGATATTTCTCTCAAATATTTTTACTGAACATTTTCAACTATGTCAACATCCTTTACAAGATATTATTCTTGATCGAGGATGATTTATTATGATAAAAATATTCCATATTGTATTGATGGTTTTATGATATATTTGACTATGGATGTGTTATTTTTATGCAATTCAATGATTAGGGTTAAAGTATTTACATTCTTTATGCTATTTTTAATAGAAATGATTATGTTATGTTTCAAAATTTTTATATGAGGTATGTATTGGACTTAGTAAGTGATGGGTGGAGCCCGCTATATCTCCTATGTGCATTGGTAGGTCACATGAGGCAATTAGACATGGAATTGGATGATGCCTTTCTCAATTTTGATTTATAGTTTTCGCCGAGGCCTTAATCATTTTTAGACGACTTGGTCGAGGCCTTGAAAAAATGTTTCATAATGTACCACATTATACATTCCATTATAATGAAAAAAATATTGATGTTTAGTGTGGTTATTAGACTAGTAGAATACCCATGACTATGTTTTATTATTGCATTTTTTACTCATCTCATATTCCTTCCATAAATAGTTCATTTTATTATTTGTAAAGGAATGTGTTTTAAATTATTCACCATGCCTAGTTTTTTGGTTATCATCCACTATTTTCTTAACCTTGCTAAGCGTTTGAGGTCACCCTTTTCTTATGTTTTATTTTCCAGTGATTCCAATAAGTTTATTAGGATTGATAAGTGGGGTTATTCTAGGGGATTAATGGAATTTTGAAAGGACCATTTATGTTGTGTTTTATAATCTAATGTGTAATGTAATGTTCATGTATGTAATCTATTTTCCACGACAGCTAAACTGATCAGTCTTTTGAGACTTGATTCCTTATAATCATGCTAATGCATTAAAATAACGCACCGACTATGGGATTCTGGGGTCGGGGCATTACAGTTGGTATCATAGAGAGTTTAATACAAAGTTTGAACCTAGATTTAGAAAAAATCTGATTAGATAACAATACCCTAAGATTGAATTTGAGGATTAGTATAGGAGAACATCATAGAATTTTAATAATGTAGAGATTTTGTGAATTTTCCAAGCCGTACATCCCTATCAGGATATGATCAGTTATAGGTGGCTCTGGCACAGATCTACCTAGGAGTGAAAACTCCGACAAGGAGTTTCTGGATTGACCCATGGTATCGTGGTACATGACAATGGGCCTTGTTTCACTTTTTTTATGACACTCCAAGGGGATATGCTTAGGATAATTCAAATTTTTCTTTACAAGAAATTATGAACAATTTTGGAGTAAATACTTTCTCAAAGAAAACCTTTTATTATTATGGATTATATACATAATAATTTCAATTTACTGTAGGTAGTTTACAAGTTTGGAATTATAAATTTCAATTCATAAACTAACCCAGTGAATGCCATTGTCTAGAAATGGCACCTAGTAGAAGGAATGGTAATTCCAGCTATACGCATGATTAAAAGATTAAGAAGGATCATATCATTCCTGGTATTAATCAAACATTAAAAAAGGAAATAGTCTCCCATGTATTCTCATCGTATGAAAAAATAGTATCATTTGTTAATAAGATAAGTAAAGAATTTTCTGAGTCCTATGGCTTTGAAGGGATTCAAGATAAGAAAAGGATCGTACCGAGAAATATAGATAATGGGAAAGGGGAAGGAGGATTTTTCCATATGTTATAATTGTGTAATCAATCACTTTGGTGAATTATTGATGGGAATGGGAGTTTATAATACTTGTGGAGAAAAAGGACACCATTTAGGTGATTGTAAGGGTATGAAAAAGGTTTCAAATATACAATGCTTCATTTGAAAGGAGTTGGAACACTACACGAATCAATGTCCAAATCATTGAAATATTTCCCAAATGATGTTGATGGACAATAATCAGGTTATGATACTACCATAGATGAGAGTAATGAAATGTGTCATTATGTTGTTATTAAATAATAATTTCATTTTAGTGTTGTATCAATGATGTAATGGTTATATGAATTATGGATATAAATAAGGATTGTACTGAAGTACTATTTCATTAAGGATTTTAGATTGTATGGTACCATGTAAAGTGTTATATTTTAAGATTAATCTTTTTGGAAAATACATGGTTGAAGAAAAGGTAAACCATAATATGGTCCTGATACTGAGGTAGAGATTTTGGAATAAGATATGGTTGATTTGGATAAATTATATGGGATATTCTTGACTACCTTGGAAATGATTAATGGTCTTGTATTCTATTATTGTTAAAATATTTATAATTTTTAGATATAAGTAATGTATCTAGTATTCTATAGGGAATGAAGGAGCATGAATGTAATCATTAAGGTTTTATGGTAATTCAAGGTGTTACAATGTTTTAAAAGAATACACGATGAAGGTATTCATATGTTATTACATATCAAAATAGATATTCATTTTCTTTAACTTACATATAAATTTTGGACTGTGAGTTTGGATAGAAGTATTTTCTATAATTCTAAAGGTTGGAATGGATTAAGTTTGATGTCATATACTATTATTAAGGCTGCATCATTTCTTATGATTATTTTGGGATTGTTATAAAAAGGAAAACCTAGAGGTCGGGAAACAACTCGTCATATCCAACAAAGGTGTGAGACATGAACCTACAACCGAAGGGTGAAAAGGGTGCATCACCTACCACTGGCCTACGTGATGTCCTGATTTTTGTAATGTAGGTTTTTTAAATAGTGTAAAAAATGAATTATAAATTCTTTTTTTTTGGAACCCCATATAATTATGATAAATAGAATATTTTTAAATTCTTTTATCATTTGGAGTGAAAGGTGAGTTTGTGGTAGGAATTAGTTGAAGGATGAAACTCTACTTGTCATGTATTTTTTTCCTCTAATTCTATGAATACAATAATTCTAAACCTTTAGGGAAGGTATCTTAAAACCAAAAATATGTTATCCTAAAACCATATGTTTTATTCAACGCATGATATTTTAAATCACCATATATTGATGGCATTGAGGACTTCAATTTTACACTTATTTTTTTATTGATGACCTCAATCACTCCCTATAAATATTTATGTTTTTCCTCAAATTATGTGTCACTATTTTCCACCAATGTTATTTAAATTGAGATCATAATTTGGTGGTGACTTTTTCATTTCCCTTTCACTTTTATTAAGACTAAATTTTTGTAACATCCCAGGTAAATGAAGAATAATAGATTTTCATATTTATTAATATTTTTGAATTAAATATTAATTTTACTTTAAAAGGGTTTCCATGTTCGATAGAATACCCGATACGCAACAACATGTTTCTTTGAAATCATACGTTGCACACTAATAATATAATATTATTATTTTAAGTGGATGTTAACTCCTAGACATTGTATTAGCAGGAATGAACAAAACTAAATATTATATTATTATACATGTTTGATAAATTTATTTACTTTTATCCAATAAAATTTAGATCCTTAAAATGTGAATGAATCTAATTTTATGAATAATTTAATGGAAAGGTAGATTTACCACCTATTAATGGAGAAACCTATTTAAATATTGTTTTGGTCACTTTAATACATTATATTTGTCCAAACAGAATCCTTCTTTAAAATAGGGACATCAAAATTTACTTCGTCTACATTTTTGGAATTTTTCCGATAATGTTCATTTTTTAATAAATAGTGAATGATATTGTATTTTAAATCAAAAGTGCCTTTTAACATAATTTATTTTTATTGTTATATTATATTTTTTATTGGTTTTAAAATTTAAATTGAATATATTTTTACCATTTAATCCAATGTTGGTAATTGGAATTAATTTCACTTTGAATTTGGACATAAACATGTGTCAATATTTTGATAGTTATTGTTTTTAAAAAACACGCTATTTGTTTTAATAACGAGAATTAAATTTAGATTAATTAATGCCACTTCTATGTTTAGAATTCAGGGAAATAGACATCATTTTTGAATTCATAATATCAAATATATCATATGCTGAGTTTTTGGTATTTATCTTAAAAACATCAATTTTTGATGAATAGTGAAACCACTTAGTAGTAGTTAAAAAACTGACTTTTTCATTTAAATGAAATTTTGCCACTTCTGTGAATTGAATTTCAAAAATACAACATACATGATACTTATTATTAAGTAATATGTGGTTCAATAAGATGAAAATAATTTTTTGTGAATAGTAATGTTTTACTTTTTCATATCACGGTTAAAGGTAAATATAGAAATTCAAAGTAAAAAGTATTTTCTAATAAATTGGAATTATTTTAACACTTTTTCTAACCATATTGTATGAGTAATGGCCAACCATTGGCTTCATTGGGTAGATTTTGGGACTCCATGGAGACACTAATGAATGATAACAGCACTTTATATTAATTAACTTAATGTAAAGACAAAAATGACATAAACAAAAATCACTTAGTAAATCAACTTTATCATGGATTATATAACTCATATTTTGGATTATAAATATTATTTAGAAATAGAAAATTATTTCCTACATCATAGTATTTTTTTATAATTTTTATACTTCGAGTAAATTAAATTATTTATGACACAATAATGATACAATATTTACCTCATTATTAATTGATTTAAATAAATAAGATTATAATGAATAAAATATTATTAAAAACCCATCCAATTTCTATTGGATGATATTATTTAGACTATGAGTCATCTTATTTTTGAATTTAATGATTTTTGGACCATTATAAACCGAATATCATTATATAATAAAATAATATTTTCACACTTTTCTAAAGATCCTCTCCTCCCCCTTATAAAAGGAGACCATTTCTAACCAATTCCTCACACATTTCAAGTTTTTTCACTCATCCAACCTCTACCCAACTAATCTACCTAACTGAATATCTTCCACCTAGAATCCATTCCTTAGGCATAAGGCACTTCAAGAAACCATTTTGGTTCAATCCAAAGGGAGTCGCCCAAATTAAAGGTAACTATTTCTCTTAACTTCGTTTCTTTTATTTTACTCTCCTACCCCCTAAACACTTTTTATTACTTTAATTTATAACGACACATGTATCCTAAATATAGTAGTATGTTTTTTTGAGAATTATTTTAACTAAAAATACACACACCTCTATCTAATGGGTGAAAAACATACTGTTTCTATGGATGGAAAACTAACACCTTAGAAAACGATGAATGTTCGATTATCTCCTACCGCCTCTTATGGTTCCCATTAAGATGAAACTATATTTATATATAATATATATTATGTTTATGTTTTCTATATGCTTTGTTGTTTTTATTTTATAGAATACCTTTATGGTTTCCATTATGGGTAAACATGATAATTTCATTTGAGGAAGTGCGAACTACCGCCCCCTCAAAGTGATATGACTCGTTCATGCCATACATGGGATATATAAAGTATAGATTTATTGGTATTGTATATGATATTATACAGTAATTATATTATTCCTTTTTATAATTATATTTTAATTACATTAAAATAAGAAATATAAATGGAAGTAGCGTTCATGCATACATACGGCTTACCATTTCCATAAACGGTGCATTTCATATCTTACCTTAAAATGTTATGTACTATTATAAATACATGTATATAATGGATATATATAATATATATGATATCTAAATCATTAATATCATTCTGGATATAATGAAATGTTTACAATGTGAACAACTAGTAATTATAAGAAGTCCATTTTTGACTCAAGTACCAAATATAGACAAAATGAAAGTTATTAACTTAAATGATTACGTAATGTTTATAACAAGGTAAAGAGTGATATAAAAGGAATAAAAAACATGAAAAAGGTTCTTAATAAAGTATAAATTAACATTAGTTTATTATTCATGATATTAAATAATGAACATGTCAAGTCGGACATGAGGTAAGGGACTTCGTCTCAATCTCCTTTCATTGAGGCATATTTTGTTTTAATACATGACTTTCTTTTAAATTTTTTATAATCACCCTTAAATTTTCAAAGGGAATCTTTTTTCTATGAAGCGTTTTACTAAATGAAAAAAAGGAATGTTTTTCTAACGTAAGCGGTGATAATGACCTTTCCGCCATCTTGAGTATTATTTGTTCTTTGGCTTACTTAACAGGCCGTAATATTTTTTATCATGGAAAATAAATTCCATATATTATTTTGTGAATTTTGGTATTGAAAATGGTATTGATAATTGATTTGTTATGTCAATATATTTATGTGATATATTGTGATTGAAATGTGTAATTTTTTTCTTTCCTTTATATTTGTTTTATGTGTTATGATTTTATAATGGTACTTGGACATTTGACGGGTGGTTACGTGATAAACCAAATGACAGGTGGTGCCGTGATAAACCAGGATAGGTGGTTATGTTATAACCTCCATTTAATTGGGTATAGAAGTCGGCTGCATGGCTATTCAATTTAGTGATATGTGCGGATGTTGATAGTATGGTTAATCAATTTAAGTGTGTTTATATCCCAAGTTACCTTTATATGCTATGTGTTATTTATATGGGTTTTATGTTAATTTTTTGGTTATAAAAGGGTAATTAGTGATATTTTATTTAGTTAAAAAATTTACTACTTCATAAAGGTGAAATGTATTACTTAAGTTAAAGTAACAAAGGATTACCTATTGTTTTGAAAAACTAACAGTTTTCATTCTTTGTGTATCCCTTGCTGAGATTTTTATTCTCATCCCAAGTTTTTGAAATGTTTTTTATATGATATAATGTGTTATAGGGTCAAGGATGGGATCAATGAAAATTTTTTCTTTATTAAACATGGAACTAGATATGACACTGTTTTTTCAAGAGTTCTTGTTTTGTGAAAAAATGGAAACTGAGTAGAAGTGTCTACTTTGTATTTTGTTTGAAATGAAATGCAATAGTTATAGCCTAATTCCTAAAAACTCTAAACCTGAAAAGATCCTTGATGTGAATTATTCATTTAATTCATTATTTGGTAATGTTTTAAGGTCAGGTCTTTTAGTTGGTATCATATGTCGGTTTAGATAACTTTAGGAGTTAGGGTATTGTTAAATAAATGTCTATAAATTAATTTATGGTAATATTGAAATGATATAGCATTTCCAGATTACCATGTTTCTTAACCTAATATATTTCTATGTTCAGAATGTTTTTCATAGAGGAAAAAAGGAAGTTGTGATGGGAAGGCATACAAATGCAAATGACCTTCCAAATCAGTATACTGAGATAGTCAGAATCAGAATTGAATAGTTTACAACAATGATGGAAAAGTTGACTCAGGTGATAAATGGTGGTTGTGTTTATTGATGATATTTTGGATTATTCTAAAAGTATAGAGGAGAATTAAAGTCATCTAAGGGTCATCTTTCAAACAATAAAAGAAAAGAAACTTTATGGGAAATTAAACAAGTGTGAGTTTTGGTTACAAAAAATTTATTTTTATGGTCACATTGTTTAAAAAAATGGAATAATTATTGATCCTTATAAAAGAAGAGTTGTTGAATAATGGACAAGACCGAAAAATATAACTAAGATCCGTAGTTTTCTTGGTTTAGAAGGTCATTAAAAGAGGTTTGTTGAGATTTTTTTCATGGTTATCTAGTCCAATGACTAAGTTAACTTGAAAAGGTGTTAAGTTCATTTGTACAAAAGAATGTGATGATTGTTTTCAGAAATTGAAAATAAGATTGGTGAATGATCCAGTTTTGGCACTGCCTTCCAAAAATGGTGAGTTTGTTATTTACAGTGATCCTTCATTAAAAGGACTTGGATGTGTCATTATGTAGAATGATCCGCTAATTGCTTATGCTTCCTGTTCATTGAAACCTCGTGATTTAAATTACCCTACACATGATTGGGAATTAACTGCTGCTATTTTTTGCTTTTAAAAATTTGAGCCATCATTTGTATGGAGTAAAATGTGAAATATATGCTGACCAAAAAAGTTTAATGTATATATTCACTTAGAAGTAATTGAACATGAGACATATGATATGGCTTTAATTAATCAAGGATTATGATTTCACGATCCATTACCATCCAGGAAAATAAAATAATGTGGCTGATGCTTTGAGTTAAAAAAGTAATATCCCATTAACCATGATACATTTATAATGAGATCCTTTGGTTTTTGATTTGATTAACTTTGGCATAGAATTATTCGGTGTAGAAAATTCTTCTATTTTGTTTCAGGTGTCAGTGAAATCATCTCTATTAGACATAATAATGAAATCACAGAAATGAGATAGTGAGTTGCAGAAAAAGGTAGAGTGAGTTCAGAAGGGTAAGTTGGCTAATTTTAACGTTGATAATGATTGTGTTTTGTGGTTTGGGAAGTGATTATGTGTGCCTTGTGAGTGAAAGTTGAAGAATGAGTTATAATGTGAAGCTCATAGTTCTCCGTTTTCAGTTCATTCTGATAGTAATAAGATGTACAATGATCTTTGGGAGTATTACTCGTGGGATGAATGAAAAGAGATATTACTGATTTTACTATGAAGTGTTTGACTTGTTTGTAGGTTAAATCCGAGTGGAAATTAATGAAAGGGATGCATCATCCTTTACCGGTGCCAGAGTGGAAATGGGAAAATATATCCATGGACTTTGTTGTGGGATTACTGAAGACATATGTAGGTAATAATGAAATCTGGTTTATATTTGATTGATTGACTAAATCTTCTCATTTCCTTCTTATTCGAGATACTTTGTCTCGAGATTAACTTTCTCGGTTGTATGTTAAATAGATAGAAATTTTTCATGGAGTTCCCCTCTCTATTGTATCTGATCGTGATCCCATGTTTAATTATAACTTTTGGGAAATCTTTCAGAAGTCATTGGGTACTGAATTAAATTTTAGTATAGCGTTTCATCCTCAATTAGATGGGCAATCAAAACAAAAAATTCAGACCTTGGAGGATATACTACTTTCTTTTTCACTGGATTGTCAGGGATGTTGTGACCAACATATTTCTTTGGATGAATTTTCTTATAATAACAATTTTCATTCCAGTATTAAGATGGCTTCATTTGATTCATTATATGTAAAGAGTTATCAAACTCCATATTTTTGGGATGAAGTAGGTTAAAGGAAGATGATGGGACCAGAATTGGTAGAAGAGATGGAAGAGAATGTTCAGTTGATTCAGAAGCACATGAGAACAGCTCATAGCAGACAGAAAATTTATTCAAATAACCGGAGGATGGATATTTCTTTTTAGGTAGGTGATCATTTCTTTCTCAATGTTTCTCTATGGAAAAGTGTGATGCATTTTGGTGAGAAGGGAAATTTGAGTCTGAGGATCATTGGACCTTATAAAATCATAGAGAAAGTTTGATCAGTAGCGTAAAAAGTGGATTTACCTCCATGTTTATCCCAGGTACACAATGTTTTTAATGTTTCGATGTTGAGAAAGTATATTCCAGATCTATCTCATGTTTTGAGTTTAGAGGTAGTTCAGTTGGAAGAGAATATCTCTTATGAAGAACAACCATTCTAAATTCTTGACCATGGAGAGAAAGTGTGGAGGAATAAGGCAATTCACCGGGTAAAGGTTTTTTGGAAAAACCATATGGTTGAAGAGGCAATGGGGGAATATGAAAATGCTATGAGGGATAAATACCCCCACATATTTTGATAAGTGAGTAAAAATTGCGAGGACACAATTTCTAAAAGAGAGGAAGGATATAACATTCCAGGTAAATGAAGAATAAGGGATTTTTATATTTATTAATATTTGTGAATGAAATAATAATTTTTCTTTAAAAGGGTTTCCATGTTCGATAGCGTACCCGATACGGAACAACGAGTTTCTTTGAAATTGCACGTTTCACACTAATTATATAGTATTATAATTTTAAATGGATGTTAACTCCTAGCCGTTTTATTGGAGGGAATGAACAAAACATACTAAAATAGGATTATACATGTTTGTTAAATGTATTTACTTTTATCCAATAAAATTTTGAGGCTTAAAATGTGAATGAATATAATTTTAAGGATAATTTACATTAAAAGGTCGATTTACCACCTTTTAATGGTGAACCCTCACTAAATCTAGTTTCAGTCACTTTAATACATTCAATTTGACCAAATAAAATTCTTCTTTAGAATGGAAACATCAAAATTTACTTTGTGTAATTTTTTTGAATTTTTCTGATAAAGTTCATTTTTTAATATATAGTGAAAAATATTGTATTTTAATTTCAAAGTGCCTTTAATTAAAATTTATTAATATGGTTGTATTATATTTTTAATTGGTTTTAATGTGTAACTAGAATAAATTTTCACCATTTAATCCAATTTTGTCCACTGTAATTAATCTTACTTTGAATTTGGACATAAACAAGTGTCCATCTTTTGATAGTTATTGTTTTTTAAAAACACGCTATTTGTTTTCACAACCAGAAATAATTTTAAATAAATTAATGAAAATTTTATGTTTAGAATTTGGTAAAATAGACTTCATTTTTGAATTTGGAATATCAAACATTTCTTAGGCTGAATTTTTGGTATTTTTCTAAAAAACATCAAGTTTTGATGAATAGTGAAACCACATAGTAGTAGTTAAAAAAACTGACCTTTTCATTTAAATAAAACTATACCACTTATGTGAATTAAATTTTAAAAATCAGAAATACATGGTTGTTATCAGTAAGTAAAATGTGGTTCAATAAGATGAAAATAATATTTGGTGAATAGTAACATTTGACTTTTTATTACCACGGTTAAAGATAAATAGGGTAATTCAAGGTAAAAAGAATATTATAATAATTAAAAATTACCTTAACACTTTTCCTAACATTATTGGATGAGGTATGGTTGATCTTTCACATCCTTGGGTCAAGTTTCAGACTCCATTGAGCCACTCATAAATGATAATGACACATTAAATTAATTTACTTAATGTAAAGACAAAAATGACATAAACAAAAATCATTTAGTAAATAAATTTTTACATGGGTTTATATAAGTCATATTTTCATGACCCGTCCCCTGGGGCCCATGTTGTGACTACCCACGTCTGCCTTCCTTAGGCCGGGGGCTGGTGACTTTCACCAAAGGCGTAAATCCCTAAACTGGGAAGGCATTGAATTTATAATCGAAAACACAACTGGAAACAAAAGACTAAGCAAAACTGTACAACAAAAGAGTGGTAAAAAGTAATGGGGTTAGAAATACAAGCCAAACTGTAATGTACAAGTACAAATGAAAAGAACAAAACAACTAAAAGGTGCAAAGTAGATCTGGGATCGTCCCCCACGGATCCTACCTGAAGGGTTGGCACAGAGAGCCACCTTAGTACTCCATGTACGTCAGTCTCCACGGGGTATTGACTCGTCATGAGATCCACCTCCGGGTACCATCCAGTCCTCGTACACTCAGCCTCGGTCAGCACTGTCCGTCGTCTGCATCCAACACAACGAGGTGCGGGCATAACCCGTGCAGGGGTGAGTATAACGATACTTAGTAGGGACCCCAAGACCCTCAAGGTCTCACAAAATTCACAATGGATAAACCACAAAGCATGTAAACTGGTGACAAACTAACTTAGTTATATGACCATACATATACCTAAGTTATCATGTAAACCCATCTCAATCATGAGGAAAACACAAAGTCCAAATCAAATCCCAATGCTCAACTGTTCCAGAAGGGAAGGGAAGCCACGAAGGTAAGTACCACATAGGTATTCCACACAAAATAATACCACCATGGTATTACCACAACAGAAACTACCACACATGTACAGAATCAGCTCACATAGGTATACAACTTTTGAAGAGAGATAGAGATGATCAGATATAGAAACTGAATCATCTAAGCTGTCGAACCCACATATGATCTAGGACCATCAGTTAGAACTGTCGGACCCACACAGGATCTAGGAACAGTTGTTGGAGCTATCAGACCCACACATGATCCAGGACTAACTATTCTGTTGAACCCACACAAGATCCAGGAATAAAAGTAAGAACTGCAAACCCACAAAGGATCCAGGAACAGTGGTCAGAGCTGTCAGACCCACACAGGATCCAGGACCAGTTATTCTGTCGAACCAACATGGGATCCAGGAACAGAAGTCAGAACTGTCAGACCCACACATGATCCAAGAACAGTCCTCAGTGCACAGTCAGCCACAAGGTTTCTACAAAGCATACTTGAATTCAAGAGGGTCCGATCCTTAAGCCAAGAGTCGATACATAAATTACCAGAAAGACCCATGAAGAAGTATTTTAGAGACTTGCCTTATCATATGGGTCTCAACGCAATAGACGAAGCGTCAATAGGATGCCCGATCTGTGAGTTATTAGCCTTTCAGTCACGGGGGCCCGGTTGAATTCGTGCACAATCTGACCTGACTGTATCTCAAATGTAACCCAAACTCCGATGGGGTATTATTATGAGGGACCATCACACTCCAAGAAATCCATCACCGCAGATGGTTCGTCAACCGGTCATTCGGTGCCAAAGATATGGCCAAAGGAAGTAAAGGGTCGGTAGTGGGCCTAGGTCTAGTCCGACTCGGTCGGACCAACCCTGTCTTGGAAGACCCCGTCAGACCAGTTGGGTCTGGCTCGACCCATTGGGTGGGCCAACCTGTTAGGTTCGGTCTAGTCTGCTGGGCCTGACCCAATAAACTATGAGGGCAGTTCGGCCCAAAGGCACCGCAAGGGGCGCGACACGGTGCGGCTCGACCCGGAGGGCATGGTCGAGCTAGTTCGGCCAGCGCCGCGAGAGGTGTGGTTCGGGTGGCACGACCAGCAACTGTAAGAGGGGGGTCAGGAGGCCACAGGGGGGCCAGTGTTCCAATGGCACGCAGGGCGCACGCAGAGGCCTACCGACAACCGAATCGATGGGCACGTGTAGAGGCCGACAGGGTGGCCGGGGAGTGGCTCGGCCAGGCGGGGCGTGGCCAGGTGGGGCGCGGCCTGTCGGGCGACCACACGGGCTGCCGGTTCGGGCGCAGCAAGTCGGGAAGCCAGGCAGCCGGCCAGGTAATCGGTTTGGGGAGGCTAGCAGGGCTCGCATAGAGGTCGGGCAGCCGAAAGTCCGGAAGGGTAGCACAAGCCGGCGGAATTTGGCAAGGAGCACCTAAGCACGGCGGGGGCGACACATTTTGCAGAGGCCGCGGGTAGCATGGTCATTATCGTCACCACCTTCATCATTCTGTAACCTCATAATCTCGTCGAAGGTCATCAAAAACAAGAATGACGGAGGGGGTCAGGCCATGTTGCTTTGGCCCACAGCCTCTGCATTTAGGGTTGTGTTATGCGGTTCATCAAGATCAAAATAATGTTAAAAAACATCTCACCCACAACGAATCCTTTCCAATTGAAGAAGAAGATTCAAGAAAAGCGTCAACATGAAATAAACCCCCCACCCATGATCTTCGATCATTGTTCATTGACGGAGTCATATAAGTAGATGAAGAAGTTCATCATTTGTCGTGTTTGCCGCACGCTTCCAATCCTGAGCTGTGTTAGCTTGTGGAAGACGTTCGACGTTGGTAGGTTTCTGTGGAAGAAATCGAAGAAGGATCATCGATGGCATTTTTCATTGGAAGAACGTGTTCTTTGTACTTTGTTCTTCGTTGGGAGCATTTATCCCTAGCTCTCCTCTTCCCAAGTGACAAATTCCAACCAACATAATAGGTTATCCTTACCAATTATTTAATAATTGGCACATAATTCAAAAAGCTTCAAATTAATTATTGTAAGGATTTTTCGCCATAAAGTGGGGATCTCAAGGGGTTTCTCCCCCACTTAATGGGGAGTGCAAGAGGTTATAACCACGGGTTGTCCCCACTAAATTAATACTCACATGCGAGGTTGAGTTTGGGTGGGCCCCACCACCATAACCTCTCATGGGAGGTTAAGGTGTGGCGGTCCCCACCTCCAACCTCCACACGGGGGTTATAACAAATAAAATAAATTAATACATGCACTTATTTTATTTTATCATTCCATGTAAAACCCAAAAATTATCTTTTATTCCCAACCATCTGCCATCGAGGTGAAAGTGTTCTTAAGATAATGCCAACACTGCAAGTTCAACGATGCCCTCATATTTCAATTCCGAGCACCGATTCAAAAGTCAAAAAACGCCGCTCGTGCGTTTACTGAATGTACCCAAAAAAGTTCAGAAAAAATATTATTAGTCATCCTCGACTCGCGCTGGTCAAGGTTAGGCTCTGCCTAGGTGAAGCACACCCCAAAAAACCCAACAGTACTATCATATATTAAATCTGAGTTACAATTTAGAATATATTAATTTTACAATAAAATAAATTTCACTTAATTATTTTAATTGCGGCCAAAAACTAACTTTTTCTAGTGGCTCGCCCTGGCCAAGGATAGTATATGCGTAAATAAAGAATGACCTCACATGTTTATGGGTGGTCTTGGATTTTTAATCTGAGCTACTATTTGTGAGTTATAACCATTTGAAAAATAAAATAATTTATTTAATAATTTTATTTACGATTATGCAATTTTTGGGTTTTCTCACAGGAGGACCGTATCAACTAATCTTAAGTCATTTCTAGGGTAAACCCACAATCCTGAGTGCAACAGTGCCCTTAGATTTCTAATCCATGTAACCATTTAATATTTATTCCACTTTTTAAGGAAAACTTCGTACGTGTGGTAGCATAAGCTTAATAAAACATCAATGAGTCATTTCGGGCACTCTAGTCCTTGGAATCGCGCACCGCCAGATGTTGCAGACTCATAAAATTCACATGTAGTTAAGAAAAAAAAATTCTACAGAAATTCCATGTCATTACATTCTCCCCACCTTAGGTCTTTATGTCCTCAAAAGCTACAAATCGAACTAAGGGAACAAGTGAGGATACTGAGCACACATCTGAGCCTCCCGCTCCCATGTACTATCCTTGAGGTTCATGTGCTGCCAACGAATGCACACTAGAGGTATCGACCGTCTATTAAAGAGTCGGTCCAATCGATCCTTAATCTCCTTTGGAACCTCCGTAAATTTCTCCCCATCGTTGAGGTCCATCTCTCTATGGTCGATGATGTGGAAAGGGTCATGCACGTATCTCCTCAGTCAGGACATGTGGAAGATGTCGTGCACCTGGTGCAACTGAGATTGAAAAATTAGTGGTATGCCACCTCTCCAATTCTGCTGAGGTCCTAGAAACGTCCGATGAATCACGGAGATAACTTGCCGCCTCGGCCAAATCTCTATAAACCTTGATGGGGTGATACCTGTAGAAAGACGAGGTCACTATCCTCGAACTCTAGAGGTCCTTGTTTACTCTCAACATATGAATGTTTCCCACTCTATGTAGTTTTCATCCACTCCTAGATGATCTTCAACTTCTCTGTGGTATCCCGTACCTTCTCTGGTCCAACTAGTGCTGACTCCCATGGGCCTGTCCAGCACATGGGTGATTAGCAATGTAGCTCGTACAACGAATCTAAAGGTGTCATCCCAACGGTGGAGTGATATCATTTGATGGAAGAAAACTCCACCCAAGGCAAGTGATCCTCCCAACTGCGACCAAAGTCAAGGACACAAACACAGAGCATGTCCTCGATGGACTGAATGGTCTGCTTAGTCTGACCATCCGTATGAGGATGGAAGGTAGTGCTCAGATGATGATGCATCCCAAAGGACTCCTACAACCCCTTCCATAGCCAGGAAGTAAATTGTACATCATGATCAGAGACGATAGAATAATCTACTCCATGTAGCCACACAATCTCATGTACATAGAGGCGTCCTAGGCATTCTATAAAACCCTACCCTCTGATCGGGGGGAAGTGGTCTGACTTGGTGAGTCGGTCAATAATCAACCAAATAGAGTCATGACCCATAGATGTACTTGGAATACCCATCATGAATTCCATATATATCCCATCCCACTTCCACTCGGGAACCTCTAATGGCTGAACCAAGCGTGCTGGTACCTGGTGCTCTACATTCACTTGCTGACAAGTGAGGCGACGAGAGACAAACTCCGCTACTGCCTTCTTTATACCTGGTCACCAGTGCTATCGTCTGAGGTCCTAGGACACCTTTTCCACCCCTAGATGTACCACTAGAGGGGATGTGTGGAACTCCCCCAACACATCCTCCTGAAGTGAAACTGTTACCATAGTACGTCCTTTAAAGAGGATGACGTGCTCCCCACCTTTATAAAATCCATCAGGTGCCTCCCCAATGGATATATTAGCACGTTATGTCTCGCAGTCATCATCTCCGTACTGTGCCTCCTTGAATCACTAACAGAGTAGGGGAGTGACTGTAAGACACTAAAGAAAATATTCTCCATGTTGATCCACAAAGGATATCGGCAAAGCAGCTAGCTCCTATGTCGCCTCACTCAGTAGATGCAGGCCAGACCTCTTGTTGAGTTTGTCTATTACCATGTTCCCCTTTCTAGGATTGTATACTATCACAAAGTCAACTTTTGCTACCATGAGGATGAAGTTGGACGACTCACAAGTGATTGGTTGCACCAACTATGCATGAGTTTATCCGGTGCTTCCTGGGATTCCTTTTTCATCGACCAACAAAAACCCCATCACAACATTGTAGATAAACCACATGTTATTTTCATAATATAGTCAATATGAGTGAGAACTGTGGATGTGAAGTCTAGACCCAAACTAACATCATAAGGCCTCGACACTGAGACCAAGAGGTTCTAACCAAAACACTCGCCTCATGGGTCAGATCAAACCATTGTTGTAAGAGTGATTATCGAGTCTCCTCCAAAGGTATCTCCAAACGTGAGGGTTAAGTCAAGGGTTTAACTGGAAACTCTAGGTCCTGGACAAGATTCATGGAAGGAAGGAATGATTTTTACCTATATCTATTGATATGACAGCTAGTAGTAGACATATACTATACCTTGAATCATTCTTAGATCTCTTGGGTCGCATTCCTTAATCATTGGAAATAACTATCTTCCCCTTTTTTCCAGCTCCCTTAGCCTGGTGGGGTCCACAAAAAAAGGGTGGTTGTAACTTGTCGAAAAGTACACCACCACATACTGCTCTCCTAGCTCTGCTTCCACATATACTACCTTGAAGATTCATCTGTCCCATACACTTCTTCTTCCCAAAACCTTTTACATGACCAAGTATCAGAGACTACTGCCCGTTTCCTGCTTTCCCACTGCTAACATTCACGGCCTGTATCCACACATCCAATGAACATTCAACCAAAAATGTTCTCTCTAGCACCAAAAATAAGTAGGAATTCATATAGGAATATTATTGGCTCCAATTTCATTTAAAAACAACTCTCTAGGAAGTTCTAACCCTAATGAAATAATCATATCATATTCATCGAGTACCTGGAAAGATCGGTATGCCTCAATGAAGACTCAGTAACCAACATGTTATCTTGCCAAAGTTATAGAATTACTAGAGAACAATCAACCACCCCCTCGAACCAGCCCTCAACCGCCTGTGAGTCGGGATCGCCTTAGAACCTGAAGGGTATCTAATGTTAAACCATGTGTAAGGAATTAAGCCTACATGTGTCCTTTATCGGTACCGCCGGTTTGTAAATTCTGACCAACATGTAGTGATATAGCTGGCACACTACCCAAAGGTACTATCTTGGGCAACAGTCCACGTACCAAAGCCTCATCACTAATTGGACCATCCTCATGGTCACACACTAAAAAAGACTAGTAGCTAAGATCACTGTATGCTCTACTGGTGTCTCAACTAGATGGGAAATTCTAGCAATCACCTCCAGCTTTCCCTTAGCTGCTTGGGAATCTGTCTCACCTAGAAACCTCAGAGGCCTCTGTTACTGGAACTCGTGCAACATGATCAGTCGGCATGCACCGTCTGCTAGTGCAGAAGGTGGTAACTTTTGCCCAAAGGGTGGTGGTGCTGCTGGTACACCACCCGAAGGCACCAACATTGTAAGATGTCCCTACACGGGAACCTCATCACCTAGTGGGATGTCATCGTGTACTCTCTTAGGAACCCTAGAAAGCTATCTATACAGTGGAATCCTGATAAGGAACAGGTGAACCACAATCATTAATCTATACCTGGTGAGCTGACTCAAAAGAGAATACAAAGAAGACTCTTCAAAACACACATACAATCAGTGTTTTCGGTCACTGAGTCAGAAATCAGAAGTCAGGGTCCTAGTGTATGGATACGTCGGACGCCACACCCATACTAGAGACCCTAAACTAAAAACCACACGTAGTACCTATAACACTATTTCATCACAAAAATATCAGAGTCTTAAGTTCTGTAGTAGAACCGGCTCCTCTGATACCAATTTGTCACAACCCGTCCCTCGGGGCCTGTCCCGTGACTACCCCAAGCCCGCATTCCATAGGCCAAGGGATGGCGACTAGAACCAAAGTCGTATTTCCCTAAACTAGGAAGTAATTTACTTTATAACTAAAAACACACAAAACCGAGTACACAGATGGAAACAAAACAGTAAGAAAAACTGTGTAACAAGAGAGTGCTAAAAACTAAAAGGGCCAGAAATACAATCCCAACTGTAAAGTACAAGTACAACTGAAAAGGAAAAAACAACAGAAAGGTGAAAAACAGCTCCTGGATCATCCACCACACATCCTACCTGAAGGGTATGTACAAATAGCCCCCTTATCACTCCATGTACGTCGGTCTCCACCGGGTACCGACTCGTCGTGAGATCCACCTCTCGGTACCGTTTAGTCCTCGTACACTCAGCCTCGGTTAGCGTTGTCTGTCGTCTGCATACAATACAACGATGTGAGGGTATAGCCTGTACATAGGTATATGACAATAAATATACCTAAGTTATCATGTAAACACATATCAATCATGAGGAAAACACAGAGTCTAAATCAAATCCCAAATCACAATTGTTCCACTACGGAAGGGAAACCACGAAGGCAAGTACCACACAGGTACGCCACACTAAAGAATACCACCAAGGTATTACCACAAAGTAAATTACCACACAGATAAAGAATCATCACACACAGGTATACAAAGTATGAAGAGACATAGAGATGATCAGATATAGCCAATGAATTATCTAAGCTTTCATACCCACATAGGATCCAGGACCAGCAGTTAGAACTGGACGATACCCGGAGGTGGATCTCAAGATGAGTCGGTACCCTGTGGAGACTGACGTATATGGAGTGATAAGAAGGCTATCTCTACCTACCCTTCATGTAGGATCCGTGTTGGATGATCAAGGGGATTCTTTTCACCTTTCAATTGTTTTTTCCTTTTCCGTTGTACTTGTACTTTACAATGGGGCATGTATTTCTGGCCCCATTACTTTTTAGAACTCTCTTGTTATACAGTTTTTCTTAGTGTTTTTTTTGAGTTGTGTACTCTGTTGTGTTTGTCTTCAGTTATAAAGGAAATTCCTTCCTAGTTCAGGGAGTTACGCCATTGGTGTTAGTCGCCATCCCCTGGCCTATGAAAGGCGAGGTTGGGGTAGTAACGACATAGGCCCTAGGGGACGGGATGTGACACATATTTTCGACTATAAATATTATTTATAAAGATAAGAAATATCTTACATCATATTATTTTTTTATTATTTTTAGACATCGAATAAAGTAAATAATTTATGACACAATAATGATGTAGTATTTACCCCATTAATAAATTATTTAATTAAATAAGATTATCATGATTAAACTATTATCCAAAACCTATCTAATTCTTATTGGATGATATTTTTTAGACTATGAGTCATCTTATCATCAACATTAATGATTTTTGGACCTTTGGAAACCGAATATCAATATATAATAAAATAATATTTTCACACTTTCCTAAAGAGCCCTTCCTCCCCCTTATAAAAAGACACCTTTTATAACCAATTCCTCACACCACTCAAGCATTTTGTCTCATCCAACTTCTACTAAATTAACCCCCCTATATCTCTTTCTTCCACCTTGAAGCCTTACCTTAGATAGGAGGCACTTCAACTAACCATTTTGGTTCAAACCAGATGGAGTCACCCAAATTAAAGGTAAATGTTTCTCTTAACTTCATTTCTTATATTTTACTTTTGAAAACCCCTAGACTCTTTTTATTACTTTATTTTATAAAAACAAAAGTATACTCAATATACTTGTATTTTTTTATGAGAATTATTTGAACTAATCTTACACACACCTCCACCTAATGGATGAAGAACATACTGTTTCTGTGGATGGAAAACTAATGCCTCACGAAACGATGATTGTTCGATTATCTCCTACCATATCTCATGGTGGCCATTAAGATGACACTATATTTATATATTATGTTTATTATGTTTATGATTTCTTTATGATTATGTATTTTTCTTTTATATCATAACTTTATGGTTTCCATTATAGGTAAACATGATAATTTCATTTGAGAAGTGCGGACTTCTACCCCCACAAAGTGATATGACTCGTTCATTCCATAAGAAGGACATATAAAAGATAGATTTAATATTAATAAATATGATATTATATAGGAATTATAATATACCTATGTATCATTATGTTTTAATTCCATTAAAATAATAAATAGAAATAGAAGTAACATTCATGCATACGTACGGCTTACCGTCACCATGAACGGTGTATTTCATTTCTTACCTCCAAATGTTATGTATTATTATAAATACATGTATATACTGGATATATATGATATATATGATATCTAAATCATTAATATCATTATGTATATAATGAACTTTTTACCATGTGAACAATTTATAATTATAAGAAGTCCATTTTTGACTCAACTACTAATTATCGACAAAACGAACGTTATTAACGTAAATGATTATGTAATGTTTATAACATGGTAATAGGTGATATAAAAGGGATAATAAACTTAAAAAAGGTTCTTAAGATATTATAAATTAAATTTATTTTATTATTCAGGATATTAATGAACGAACGGGTCAAGTCAGACATGAGGTAAGGGAATTTGTCTCAATCTCCTTTCATTGAGGCATATTTTATTTTAATACGTGAATTTCTTTTATACGCTGTATAAACACCATTAAATTTTCTAAATGGAATATTTTTTCTATGAATCATTTTACTAAAAGACAAAAAGGAATATTTTTTTAACTTAAGCGGTGACAACGACCTTTCCACAGTCGTGAATATTATTTGTTCTTTGGCTTCCATAACAAGCCGTAATGTTTTTTTCAAGGAAAATAAATTCAATATACTCTTTTATGTAATTTGTTATTGAAAATGGTTTTGATAGTGGATTTGTTATGTAAATATATGTAATTGATATATTGTGATTGAATTGTGGAAATGTTTTATTTCCTTTATATTTGTTTTATGTGTTATGATTTTATAATGGTACTTGGACATTTGATAGGTGGTTACGTGATAAACCAAATGATGGGTGGTGCCTTGATAAACCAAGAATGTTGGATAAATCATAACCACAAATGAATTGAGTTTGGAAGTCAGCTATATGGCTATTCCATTTAGTGATATGTTCAGATGTCGAACGTATGGTTATTCCATTTAAGTATGTTTATGTACCAAGTTACCTTTATATGTTATGTTTTATTTATATGGGTTTTATAGTATTATTTTGGTTAAAAAAGGTTATGTAGTGATATTTTATTCAGTGAATTGAAATTACTACTTCATAAAGGTGAAATTTATTACTTAAGGTAATGTATAAATGGTTTACTTGTTGTTTTGAAAAACTGACAGTTTTCTTTCTTTGTGTATCCCTTACTGAGATTTATTTTCTCATCCCACGTTTTTGAAATGCTATTCACATGACATAATTTTGAATAAGGACAAGGATGTGATCAATTAAAATTCATGCTTTCATAAACATGGAACTAGACTTGACTCTTTTTTTCTGGAGTCCTTGTTTTGTGCAAAAAAACAGAAACTAAGTAGATTTGTATACTTTGTATTTTTTTTTGAAATGAAAAATTATAGTTATGGCCTAATTATCTAAAACACTAAACATGAAAAGAACCTTAATGTGAATCATTTATTTAATTGATGATTATGTAATGTTTTAAGGTTGGGTCCTTATAATTCTGTTAACCCAAATTTTTTATGTGGGTTTTCCACAAAGGTATTTTTCTATTTTTAACCATTTATTTTTAAAGATCAATTTCAAATGGCACATATTCAATTTATTGATGGAGGGGAGAATGTAACACCCCATGATTTCAAAGTACACTATCTCATTAAAGTAATTCAATAACTTTCTTTACAAACAACATTATGTTTTAACACACTACAACTTACCAAACTAGCCATTAAAAAAATTATGAATAGTATTAACTTAATTTTTTTCTTATTTACACTATAAAGTTTTAAAACCCGTATTATGTTTTTTTAATACATAATATGAGAAGAAATTCATTTTTTCATACAAAAGAAGTATTTTTCTAAAAATGAAATTTTACCACCTTTTAATGGCGAACACTTTTTAAACTAATATTTTACACTTTTTAAATTAAATTTAATGAAATTAAATAATCTTTAGAATCATGACATAAACATTTATTTTGGATAATTTTTTGGTACTTTTATGATAACATTCATATTTGATGAATAGTAAACAAATACTAAATTTTAATTGAAAACAACGTTTTTATTCCAAATAATTTATTGTGATAAATTATGAATTTGAATGTTTTGAAGTATAATTATATTATATTTTTATCATTTACAACAATTTAGGTCATTATATGTAATTTCACATTTAAATTTTACATAATCACATTTCAATCTTTTGATTTTTGTTTCTGTTAAAAAACCTGCTTTTGGTTTTGACAACGGAAAATAATATTAAATTAATTTATGCAACTTATATGTATTGAATTTGGAAAAATAGAATTTATTATTGAATAATGAATTTCATAATTAGCTTAAGGTAAACTTTTGGTGTTTTTCTGAAAACATCAAATTTTTTATGAATAGTGAAAACACTACATTATTGTTTAAAATAGACATTTTATTTAAATAATTATTTAATGTATTTAAATTTATTTTAAGTAAAAATAGATCTATAGTACCTATATATGTTCAATGAAATTAATTGGATTCATTTTATATTAAAAATAGATTTATCAAATTTTATTGAATATTATACCATCTTTTACCCAACTTCTAGAAGCATTTGCAAATTTGCATAAAACATAATTTTACAACTTCTGTGAGTTTATTTTGAAAAATATGAGAGACACGAATGATATTAGTATGTAAAATGTGGTTTAATAAGATAAAAATAGTTTTTGGTGAATAGTATCTTTTGACTTTTATTTACCATTGTTAAAAGTAAATAGGGTAATTAAGGGTACAAATGATATTATAATTACACTAAAGAATGTCCTAATTCTATTGGATAAGTGAAATTAGTCTGATAAAAACCTTAGTAATAACATATTATTCACTTTGTTCCTCTTGGATTAGATTAAAACATTTATTATTATTTTATTTAAAGAAGAGTTAAAAGTGTTAAATTCAATGTTTAATAACAAAACCACTATTAATATAGATTTATAAATAAGTTAAATTCGACTATAAATATTGATTAGAAATATAAAATGATTTCTTACATCATGGGATTTTATTTATATCTTTTAGACATTATATAATTAAATTAATTTATTACAAAATGATGATGTAGTAATTACCTTATTAATGAAAGAATCAAATAAATGGTATTATAAATATTAAAATAATTATAATTTCAAATTTTTTATGACATACAATAATTTTTTCAGTTAATAGGACATGTTAGAATTTATTTAATGTATATTTTTATAAGTAATCAAGTTGTGATGACTTTCACAAAAACCAAAGACAAAATAGTGTCAAAATTGACATAAATGAGTTTTTAAAACAAATATTATAATATTAAAATATAAAATATTCCTAAAAATATAAGGTTCAGTAAAAGGATATATATTATAATATATGTCATTAATGAACAACTTGATGTTCTTTTGGAAGTTTTTAATAAGTTTATTAACCATATAGTGTAAGAATTCAAGAAGACACGGTAAAAGTTAAACTATTTAACTAAGAGTTAAATCTAAATGATAATGTTAATATGGTGAGCTAAACCTATCTAAAACCTATTTTTGAGTGGTTTTCGACCCATACATACCTTATACAAGAAATAAATTATTTTGGAGCAATTAGAAACTGAATATTTGTTTATTATAAAATAATATTTCAAGCATTTCATAAAGTGACCCAAACCTATCTTATAAAAGGGCACTTTCCCTTCTCTTAAAATATCAACCCCAAAGCCATTTTTCATGTCCAAAACCTACCCCAATATCCTCAAAACATTCATCAAATCAACCTAAAGTCCTTACTTTTACAATAAGTCCAACCAAAGGATCCATTTTGATCTATACAAAAGGAAACACCTGAAGAAGTGATAATAATTTCACAAGACTCTTTGAAGTTCTTTTCTTCTTCTACTTCCTTGTTCATTGTTCTTTCCATTAAAAAATAATAGCTCCAGTACTTAATACATAAATTGATGTTATTATAAATATGGAAAATCATATTTGTTATTCTATCCATCCTATAAATGACAAAGTCACCATATGTGTGTACATATGGCTTACCGTCTCTACGTCGTGGTGTAGTTTGTTATTCAAAAATATCATTATTTGGATGAGTATAACAATGAGTATAACTGATGTAAATAATAAATATAACATTATAATTTATCTATATATAGGAAATTCCATCCAATTACATACTATTTCACCATCAATATAATGATATTGCTGCTCGTGCATACGTACAGATTACTATGTCCAGGACGCGATGAGATTCATTTAAACATTCACCATTCAATGATGATTATAAAAATATATATTATTAATAAAGATGTAATATATGACATAATAATGTTACTTAATAGATATATATATATATATATACTTACATATATCTTATTCACATACTTCTATTCAATACGATATGAAAATAGAAATAGTGCTTATGCGTACGTACGGGCTACCGCCTCCATAAACAGTGTTTTCAATTTCATATATCTATCTTTTATAAATATTTATATTCTAAATATATATGATATATAAATCATGTTATATATTTTAGAATTATGTAAATCATGATATAAATGATACGATCAAGAATAAAAAGTTAAAATACGTACGATATAGAAAGCGATTATTACCCAAAATGTTAATTTAACATGGAAATAATTATTAAATTTGTTTTTAAAGGTTGGGGATGAAGCCTAATTTATTATTAAATCAAAGAAAATACCACTTTAACTGGGTAGAGGGAGACCCATTACATATCTCGAAGGCCGAGTGGGCATTTATCCCATTACATGGCCCATAGGTCAATTTTTTTGTCCCAAGGCCCATTATGTAAATATTACTACTATAGTACCACACAGTACCCACGGTTGCTATAGTGCTCTGCTGCTACAATAGTGACATGCTACTGCTATAGTTCCCACAATTTCTACAATACACCTCTGATACAGTATGCTATAGTATGCTACAGTACCTGCGCCCAATGGGTTTTGAACCCCCATTTTTCATGTAGGATTACGGGGTGCTTACCACTAAGACCAACCCCTACTACCATTATTAAAGGGGTAGTATAAATTCATAAATGAATCATATTGGATATAAAAAATATTAATATGGTTCTGGTATAATTTAATAACATACTATGGTCATTATAAATGAGGTTAAACATACCCTCGACTAATAGAAAGTGCGAGGTAAGGGTGAATTTCACAGTCTCTTTATTATTTGAGGATATTTTTACGTAAGTATCAACTGGGACATATTTATTATCTATGTACATGTTTTATAAAATAGTTTTAAAAGGGATTATTTTATGGTACTTTCTTACTAATACATGATTTTAAATTTTATTAATGGTTTATTCTTCTAAAAATTTCTCATTAATGTCCATGTTTTCACAATGGTTTTGAGAATTTATTTATATGGAGATGAATGTTAAATATGTTAATTAATTTCAAATGTTTCAAAGTGTCATGGGACACTTTTGACAAAAAAAATATCTTGTAAATGAATTCCTTTATAAATTATTTTATTTTAAATGATTTCATGAAAAAGGGATACTTCTCTCAAGGATTGTTACTGGTCATTTTCATCATTGTCAACATATTTTATGGGATATTATTCTTAATCAAGGTTGATTTATTATGATACAAGTCATCCATATTGTATTGATGGTTTTGTGATATATTTGATTGTGGGTGTGTTATTTTTATACCATTCATGGTTTAGGGGTAAAGTTTTGACATTCCGTATTCTATTTTTAATGTGAATGTTTATAGTATGTTTTAACCATTTCATATGAGTAATGTATTGGAATTAGTAAGTGGGGGTTGGATCCTGATATAACTACTTGATGCATCAGTATGTCTCATGAGACAATTATACAAGGAATTGGCCAAATACTTTTCCAAATTTTTATATAAGGATTTGGAAGAGGGCCTAATAATTTTTAGACATCTTGGCTGAGGCCTTGACAAAATGTTTTAGAATGTATGACATTATACATTCCCTCATTATGAAAATATTATTGATGGTTCACGTGGTTATTCGACTAGTAGAATACCCATGACTATGTTTTATTAGGTCATTATTTACTCATCTCATATTCCTTCCATAAATTGTTCTTGTTTGTTATTTGTAAAGGCATGTGTTTTAAGTTATTCAATAAACCTAATGTTATCTTATCTTCCATTATATTAATTAACCTTACAGAACATTTGAGATCACCACTTTCTTATGTTTTATTTTGAAAAGACACCATGATGTGTGTTATGATTGATAAGCATGGTTAACCTGGGGGATTAATGGCGGTCTCAAAGGACATTTTATGTTTTGTTTTATTTTCTGAGGTGTAATATAACGTTTATGTATGTAATATATTTTCCAAGACTGCTAAACTGATTGTTCTTTCTAGACATGATTACTTTTAATCATTCCAATGTATTAAAAAAATGCACTGACTCTGGGATTCTAGGGTCGAGGTGTTACATCTTCAAATTTATTTTCAAAGATATGTTTTTCAAAAAGGGATTTAAAAACAAGAGGATATTTTCCTCATGAATGTTTTTAAAATAATTTTTTTTATGATTTTTACATTCTTCATTGATGATAACCCTTCATTTTACTTCAATTGGGCTATGTTGTGTTTATACCATACCTATCATTCTTCTACATTTATTATTAATTATTTCTCCTTGTATAGTATACACAGAAAGTTCCATGAATGATTTGTTATTCCATTAAAAATAATCAATCATCCATGATCATTGAAAATTGTATTTCCCTTTAATTATCCATATCATTTTTTGTTGATATTTTTATTTCATAAACCATATACCCTTTTACACATAATGTCTACTTCTATAGGTATTTTTTATTTTGGGAAATATTGATAATTCCATTTTCTTTATTCAATATGTTAATTAGATAATTAGTTTTTTTATTTTAATTATTCAATATAAGGAATGTTTTGGACTGGTACGACTCATGTGGGGATTGGTTATAGACAACCCCTCTATGAATCTATATTCTCCTGGGACGAGTCATCTGGTTAGCCAACTTATACGTGTTTTTTCCTAATATGTTTTTAAATCGTCTTGTGATTTGTCTTTATAGTAATGATACCATTTACCTAGGAAACATGGCATCATATAATAAATAATTTCCCTCAATTTATTTCCATTTATTATTCATCAATGATTTTTTTAATCAACATATCTATGGATACATTTCATTTTTAGTTCATTGATTAAACAGAATGTATTTTTGGTTCACACCCTTACGTATTTATTTTACATTATTAGTTTATTTTAATGTCATGTGTTACTATTTATTATCATGCCATATTGTTTTTACACTTCCCTCTCTATTTATTGAATATATGGAATTTGAGTTCTTTTATTTAAAGTGTCCAAATTATTATTCTATTTGATTCATTATTTCATTTGATATATTTTCCCTTAATGAGAATTTGACCTCATGATTATTATATTTCTCATACATGTAATCCATGAAGTGTAGAATGAATTATATATAAAGATTTACTTGGTGCATTAGAGTTATACTCTAATTTATTTACTAAAAAACAATTAATTTATAAATTTTGTATTCTTTTGTAATAAAATTACTATATATGTATCTATTTCACCAAGACTACTATAAACATTGTAAATTCTTGGAGTGATTCCATATAATCATGCCAATATAATTTTGTAGAAGATACCATAGACAAACATAATGGGGTTAGGTCTCCCAAAATATGGGGAAATTACCCTTTCAAAAAAACAATGACAAATATAATTTTATTTAGTGAAAATATTACATGGTGATGAATTTAATTTATAACATGAATTAAGTGTGTTGTATATTTTAAAAATAAGGCCATAATATGTATTATTTTATAATGATACTTCTATATTGTAATTTTCAAAATATAGAGTCTAATTGATTTAAAATAAAAAATAATATGAGATAATTGAATAAGAGAAATCCTTTCATGGTGGATAATGAATAAGTTGTGAATATATTAGATATTGGAGCCCCCAATATGGTTAAAGGTTGGTATACTCTCAAATATTTCCTAAAGAATGATCTTAAAATAAAGATATTAGAGAAAAAATTAAGTATAAGGAATTAATATTTCCACATATTAATTTAATTACTCACTAGAGGATGAAGACATGTGGATAAATATAAAAAAGACATTAGCAAGTCATATTGAAAATATTATGAAAAATATGTGAAATTTTAATTTGAAAATGGAGTTCAAGAAAAACATGATTTATTAAACAATATATTAATGAAATTGGGATTTCAATACCAAGACATTGATGATGATGAATATATATCTAACTTAAATAGTAAAAGGATGAGTTATTACATGTTCTTATCCCCATTCATAATTTTATTTTTTAATTTCCTTCAAGCATAGTAAATAATAATAAAATATAAATCTAATTAATGTTTATTCATTTTGAAGCATAAAATGGTGGAGATTTTTTTAAGGAGTACAAAATATTATTTTTACCTATTTCAGGAAGAAATATCTTATTTATATGATGTATGTTTTGGAATGTGTTATTAAATGGATTGAGTAGTGTGGTATACATGATTGATTATTTGAGGTCAACAATTTTTGAAGTATTCTAAGTTGTTTTTCTGATTATTATTGAAGGATATTGTATTAATAGGATATTTAAATATTTTTTTGAAAGGTTTACTAAGAATTGATACTAAATTGGTTTTAATCAAATCATATATTATTTTAAAAAATTTAATCAACGTTTTTTATTTGTTTATTGTATAATTAGTGTCTAGATGATTCATGGGTAGCGTAGTTGTGACTGACAATAATTTTTTTAGAGAAAACTTTTTATTTATTTATTAATTACAATTATTTTATACAAAACATTTAATCACGTTTTTTTTAATTTGATGTGTTATATATAATTTATTTTCCTCTATGGGTAAAAATCCAAATGGAGATATTAGGTGCCAAGAGTCATTCTAAGAGATTATTGAGCCTATAGAGTATAATGGGGGAAGTTAAGAAGACATTGAGGTGGTGTAACTATTGTCATATCATTGGGTATTAAAAAACATATTCAAATATGAATAATCAATTATGTATCATTTTTGGTGAAGCAAATTGTAATATATTGGAGTGATTTGATAATCATGGATTTTTTGAGGAAGAAGGTGTTTGATGTGTAGGTGAAATCACAACATCATGTCTATTATATGTAATTTATATATAGATTTTATACTAAATTAAAAAATTTATTATTATTAGGGATCATGAGTATATACAATCCATGAATTTAGCAATATATTCAGATATATGAAAAAAATAATAAAGAATATGTAGTGTAACCTTACATAATGGTTAAATTTAGAGATATATTCTAAAATAAGAATTTTGTTTGGGATTTAGTATATTTTTTTATATTAGATATATAGAAATATAATATATAATTAATGTGTCCTGGTGTATTGTTTGAGAGTTGATGGTTAGGATTAAAGTGGAAATTACCATGATGTGTGGTCAATTTAGTGGATGTTTTTTATTCACAACAATAATATATAGATTTGTTCATTTGGAATGAAATTCTATAGAATTTGTCATTTTTTTAACTTTTTGAGATCCACACCATGGAGATTTAACTGGTAAATAAAATGAATCCTGATAATAAATAATTAGTAGAAAACATTTTATGGTTCTAGGGGTATAGATATATTTTAAAAAATTGATCATTTATGGTGTACTTAAATGGAAAATAATATATCATTATGAATTTCACGGTTAGTGAAAAATGTTTTCAAACATAAATAAAATTACATTGGGATGGGAGGAGAAATCATAGTATGATGACATATCTATATTCTGAGTAGATTTTCTATTGATATGGAACCCTCCATACATTATATCAATGTAAATTTAACATAATAAATAGTTTATTTTTGATGGTAAATGATTTAAAGGATTATATGGTATTGTGGTAAGTTTAGATATCTAGGATGAAGGTAGATGATTGAATTTCATTTACAATTTTTGGATTATATGTGAAAATACTACTACTGTAAAAGAATAAAAAGAATAGGTAATTTAATTTTCAAGTCACATTTGATAGGAGAGGCGTTGTGTGGAATGATTTTTGTTGATTTTGAGGAATTTTTTTAAATAATATAATATGGGGTGAAAGTTACTCTATATATAACAGAACACACACTAAAGGAGTGTGTTCATGCAGTGAATGTTGTAGAAGAAGAGAATAAGGTACACATAATTCTATATATGAGATCATCACAACTATTACATGAGAGGTGGAAAAATAAAAATAAATAGAATTTATAAACTAAAAATATGTTCGGGGGAAATTTTATATTTTCTTAGAAAAATCAACTGATGAAGAATGATTACCCCACCTCAACAATAAAATAATATAGTATGTTTTTTCTACGTATAATAGTGTTACTTATAATTTTATTACAACTAAACGATATAACCAACATATTATAATCACAATGATGATACTATGGGATTATATTATCTTGTATAAGTATGGATCACGACTAGAAATAACTACACATTTTGATAAGTGTACTGTATACAATGAGTTCACTCAATGATGATTTGTTTGGTCTGTCACATATCATATTTTGAAATGATGTTTTATAAATATCTATTTATAAATACAATTATAAATGTTAAAATATTTTATTTCTTTTAAAATACAATATATTTCACACAAATGATATATTTTTATATATTTTTAAATTAAAATAGAAATTTATTTATAAAAGTGATTTTATTTAAATGATGGCTCATAGGCTAAGAGACAATTCAGTGCATCTATCATTGTTGTGTGGCTTGAAAAAATGTATGTAGGGGGAATAATTAAATACATACTTCCAACAAAGGATCTATCATATTTCCATCATACATCATATTATATATACAAATATATTTTATTATATTAATTTAGCTTCCAAAATATATGATTTTATTTTATAAATACATTCCTTTTATTATTAATTTTATGTTCACATCATCTTAGAAGACAAGTCATTGTAATTTAATGTTTAAAAAGATTGATGCACGTTTTCTATTTCATAAAATTATAACATTAAACAAATTGATAAACTATGATTAAATATTTTATGAGTCACACATTATAAAATAAATGTTTAAACATAAATAATATAATATCATGAATTTTTTATGTAAACTTTTTTTTTATTTTAAATTATTAAATTTATTTTTATCTTATTCTCTATATATATTTTATTAAATAAATTTTTTTATTTTAAATGATTATGTAACATGTTTCAAAATAAAAATTAAAAAAATATATATTTTATTAATTGTTAAAAATAAATTTCCTAAATGATCATAGTTAATAAAATTCCTACTATTATAATAGATAAACTATTAAAATACACATAATGTCTTGATATTGACTATTATACTGAATAATAATAATGGAATATAAACATGATGGAATAGTATATTCACTAAAAGGAACTCCAAAGGCTCTAAATACCCTATAAATTTCATCCCTTCAATAATGAATTTAAAATTATAGAGAGAAATAAGAAAATGGAAGATATTTTCATTGAATATCTAAGAACCTTTATAAGATATGTGGTGAATGATGATGTAATAACTAGAGTTTATTTATCAAAAAATATGGTCATTTTCCATTACGAATATTGGAAATAATTTTTGATGGTAATTATAAAAACTAACTAATGAGACAGTTTTTCACTATTATTATTGGTAATGTAAAGGTAGCTTACTGAAAATCATGTTTATTTTTTATATAACTGAAATTGACATTTTTTTAGATACTATTTATATTAATTTAGTTTCCAAAATATATCATTTTATTTTATAAATACATTACTTTTATTAATAATTTTATGTTCACATCATCTTAGAAGATAAGTCATTGTAATTTAATGTTTAAAAAGAATGATGCACGTTTTCTATTTCATAAAATTATAACATTAAACCAATGGATAAACTATGATTACATATTTTATGAGTCACACATTATAAAATAAAATTTTAAACATAAAGAATATAATATTATGATTTTTTTATGTAAACTGTATATTTTGTTTATTTGTAAATTTATTTTTATGTTATTCTGTGTATATATTTTATTAAATTAAAAATTTTCTTTTAAATGATTATGTAACAAGTTTCAAAATAAAAATTAAACAAATATATATTTTATTAATTGATAAAAATAAATTTCCAAAATGATCATAGTCAATAAAATTCCTACTATTAAAACAGATAAACTACTACACTACAAATAATGTCTTGATATTGACTATTATACCAAATAATAATAATGGAATATAAACATGATGGAATAGTACATTCACTTAAAGGAACCCCATAGGCTTTAAATCCCCTATAAATAGCATCCCTTCAATAATGAATTTAAAATTATAGATAGCAATATGAAAATGGAAGATATTTTCAATTAATATCTAAGCACCTTTATAAGATATGTGGTGAATGATGATGACATAATTAAAGTTTATTTATTAAAAAATATGGTAATTTTCCATTATGAATACTGGAAAAAATAGTTGACGGTAATTATAAAAATTAACTAATGAGATAGTTTTAAACTATTATTATTGGTTATGTAAAGGTAGCTAACTGAAAATCATGTTTATTTTTTATATAACTGAAATTGAAATATTTTTAGATACTATAAATATATTCCATTAATAATATTAATTATGATAAATTTAAATGTTTCAGCAAAAAGTAATTTTTGAGAAATAATCATATATTTGACTATTTATAAGATAATATGTCTTTAACATAGTCATATTTAATTTTTATAATGGTAAAATTGTTTATTATGTTGTAAAAATAAGAAAAATTTAGTAAATAATTGTTTTTATTAAATAGTTAAAAGTATCATATTTAAGAAACTGTATTTTAAAAAAATTTACTCAGAAAATCAAAAATACCATTAGATTATTTTTTGAAAATTTTCAGACAAATATGATTTTTTTCTAAAAAAGTTATTGTTTCTATATTTTGACTACCATGATTTTAAGAAATCATAATAGTTTAGAATTTTTCAAAAAAATATTAAAATTTTATATTTAAACTAAAATATATTAAATAATGGAAATTTTAATTTATAAGTCTATAAATTACAATATTTGAACAAAAAATTGGATTTTATAAATACACATTATTTTTCAAACCTATGGATTATATTGCATTGTTAGAAGAATATTTTATAATTGGGAATGATTTGAATTATGAATTAATTTCATTATCAAATTTCATTTCCAACAAATTAGATATAATACATTTCACTGAAAAGTGGTAGGCTTATATAATAATATTATTTCTATTGTAACCATTATACCAACCCATCTAAAATATAAATATCACCTATTCTCCTAGTACCCTCCACTAAAATCTAAATAATTAAGATGTTCCCATCACTAGCCCTCTCTGAAGACCTCCCAATGTGTTCCTTGAATTTTATTGGGTCTCTATCAATCTATATGAATAATCCTCTCATGGAAAGGTTTTTTAATCCTCCATTTTCCTTTTCAAGATCTCTACATTTTTAATATTATAATTTTAAATATCATTTTATCATACTACCGTGTTTTTATTTAATTTTATTATATTAAAATTTTTAATATCTAAATGATTTCTTATTTATCCCCCTCATTTTAAATATGATTTTATCATACTACCATATTTTTATTTAATTAATTTTTTAGGATCTAAATGAGATTTTATTTATCCCCCTCATATTTTTTTATGTTGTGATCTATGTACCAATGTTATAAAATATCCATTGGTTCTATGGTATTGTTATTTTATTTATTGTAGATATTATCCATTTGAGTTTTAGTATAATCCATCGCGACAATATTTTTAATAACATACATAGAAAACAAGAAACGTAATACACTACCTTATGATATTATAAAAATATTACAAGATTATGAGCATAAATTTTAATTATATTTGGAAACATTAAGATAATTTATGGATTTTTTAGGTAATTTTTTTATGAGTTTGAGAAAAACCAACATAAAAATCCTATATTTAACGAATATTTATATTGGTTGATCTGAATTTATAAAATGGTAACCACATAGTATATTATAAATTCATGACCTGAAATATTATAAATTTGATAAATTTTATTTCTTTATATATTCTTGATCAGACATAATTAACTATTTTGGTTTTATTTGATGACTATAAATCAAGGGTAGCTAATTTCAATATAATTATGTTCTTATAAATTCAGTTTAAATATTAATTATATTTTTTCAATAGATTTAAAGTATTTTTTAATAATGAAATGATGAAAATATTTTATGACTCTCTTATCTATCCAATACTATTTCATTACAATCTTAATTTAAAAATCAAGTTCAAGTGATCCTACAACATTTATTTTGAATTTAGGGCACTCTTATATTACTTTACAAAATATCTGATTATCATAAAATTCATAGATATTATGAGGATATTTCCAAACCCTTCAGCTACATTATAAAATGTATCTTTATATTAATACTCAATTTTTGAATTACAAAACTGAACATCCTCAACACTTCACAATATTGAAAACTAAATTAGTCATTACCATCCATTATAATGTCATATTGGATTGTGATCTCTAGGAAGTATATATCTATCATATTTTAAAAATTAAAATATTATTTTTCATATTTCTATAACCAACAATGTTTTCAACCATTATACAATGATCATTTTTAAGGTCGTGTGATGTCTATCTGTAACACCCTGAGCTGCCACGATACGCTTCTCTTTCAATAATGCAATAGCCTGCATTGTACGCAAGTTCGAGATTCTAACACACCGCGACCAATCAAAGTTGTAGTTATAAATAGTACTACCCACTTTTTGAAATTATATAAATTTTATATTTCAAAATGGACTTCATTTTTGTATTCGGAATATCGAAATTATCCAAAGTTGAATTTTTTGTAATTTTCTGAGAGCTTCCAATTTTTTATGAATAGTGAAAAATACTTAAAAACAAATTTTTTAATCAATGTATTTTATAGTGATAAATTATACTTTTTAGTGGTTTTAATTTGTAATTAGAATATATTTTTACTATTTTATCCAATGGTGATCATTTGAAATAATTTCACTTTGAAATTGGACATAAACAATTGTCAATCTTTTGATATATATTGTTTCTTAAAAACACGCTATTTGTTGTGACAATGGGAATTAATTATAAAATTAATTAATGCAACATATATGTTTGGAATTTTGTAAAATAGACATCATTTTCGAATTCGGAAAATCAATTATAGCTTAGGGTGAAATTTTGGCATTTTTCTGAAAAACTTCAATTTTTGATGAATAGTGAAACCACTAAGTGGTAGTTAAATAACCGATTTTTCGTTTAAATGAAATATTACCACTTCTGTGATTTGATTTTCAAAAATCCGACATACATGGTTGTCATTAGGAAGTAAAATGTGGTTCAATGGGATGAAAATAATTTTTGGTGAATAGTAACTTTTAAGTTTAATTAATCACGATTAAAGGTAATTAGTGAAATTTAAGGTAAAAATGATATTATAAAAATATGAAAATACCTTTACACTTTCCCTAACCCTATTGGATAAGTCATGGCCGACTAAGACAATCCATGGGTCAACTTGGGGACCCCATGGAGCCACATTGGTAGGAAAATGACATAAATAACTTTTTATTTAATGTTAAAATAAAAATGTCAAAAACATAAGTTGTTTTACTAAAAAAAATTTAAATGGGGTTATACAAGTCATATTTTTGACTATAAATATTAATTAGAAAGCTAAAAAGATTTCCTACATCATGATATTTTGTTTATAATTTTTAGACATTAAATAAATTAAATTATTTATGACAACATGATGATGCAGTGATTACCTCATTAGTTAACTATTTAAATAAAATGAAAGGATAATGTAAAATCTAAGGCTTACACTTGTCAAAAAACCTATTGGATGAGGATATTTCGAACCCTTATCACCTTAGACTCGAATTATATATGTTTGGGACCTTTGAATCCGAAAATCATTGTATAATAATGTAACATTTCCTTACTTTCCATGAGTGCCCCTCCTCTCCTCTTATAAAAGGCCCCCACATCTACCACCTTACTCACACTTTCAAAGCCTTTTGGCTCGGCCAAACTCTGCCCAAATACTCTCCCAACTTCCCTCACTTACTACTAGAAGCCTCACTTTGGGCAGAATTCTTCCCAAGTAAGCCTTTGGCTCAAATCAAAAGAGTTACCCGATTTTAAGGTAATGTCTTCTCTTATGTTATTTTGTTTTATTTTGCTTATCCAACCCCCTAAACTCTTTTTATTCATTTCATTTGTAACAAAACCAGTAACCTCTATATACTAGGATGTTTTTATAAGAAGGATTCGAGCTACACTTACACACACCTACATCTAATGGTTAAAGAACATACTGTTTCTGTGGATGGCGTATATTTGCCTCACGAAATGATGATTGGTTAACACTCATATAACACCTCTAATGGTGGCCATTATGATGACACTATTTTTATATATGATATATATTATGTTTTTGTTTTCCTTATGATTTTTTATTTTTCATTTATGGCATACCTCTATGGTTTCCATTATGGGTAAACACGATATTTTCATTTTAGGAAGTGCGGACTACCGCCCCCTCAAAGTGATTTGAATCGTTAATGCCATATGTGGGATGTATAAAGGATGAAGTAAATGATATTATATATGATATTATACTTGAATTATAATATACCGTTATATCATTATGATTTAATTAAATACGAAATAGAAATGAAAGTAGCGTTCATGCGTACGTACGGCTTACCATCTCCATGAACGGTGCATTTCATTTCTTACCTCTAAACGTTAAGGAATATTATAAATGTATGTATATACTGGATATATATGAAATATATGATATCTATATCATGAATATAATTCTTGATATAATGGATATTTCACCACATGAACAACTTGTAATTATAAGATGTTTATTTTTGACTCAAGTACCAAAGATCGACAAAACGACCGTTATTAACTTAAATAATTACATAATGTTCATAACATGGTAATAAGTGATATTAAAAGAATAAGAAACTTGAAAAGATTCTTAAGAAACTATAAATTAACTCTAGTTTATTATTCAGGAGATTAAAGAATGATCAAGTCAATTCGGAGACGAGGTAAGGGAACTTCTTAACCCAATTTCTATTCTTTGGGTTAATCTCTTACTTTCAAATTACGTCATGATATTATTATGTCCCATCTTGTATTTGTAATTTCTTTATGTTTAATTATAGTGAATACACGTAATAGATCTATTTTATTTTAAAAATGATCTTTGTAAGGACTCCGTCTCAATCTCCTTTCATTGAGGCATATTTGGTTTTATACACAACTTTCTTTTATACGGTGTATAAACCCCATTGACTTTTACATTTATTCAAAAGGAATGTTTTTATACGAAGCATTTACTAAACGACAAAACGGAATGTTTTTGTCATACGTAATCGACGACAACGACTTCTACGCCGCTGTGACCATTATTTGAGTTTCGGCTTCCTCTACAAGCCATACCTTTTCTAAAAGAAAAATAAATACCATGTTTTACCTTTCTTCTTTTTTGGTATTGAAAATGGTTTTGAAAGTGTTTATATTATATCAATGTGTTGTATTGATATCTTGTGATTGAAATGTGGAAATGTTATGTTTCCTTTATATATGTTTTATGTGATACGAATATGTTATGGTTTATGATATGTTTAAACCTATTCATATGAGGAATGCATTGGACTTAATAAGTGACGGGTGGAGCCCGCTATAGCTCCTCAATGCATCGGTAGGTCTCATGAGACAAACTAGTGTCTTGGCACGAGGCCTTGACAAAATATTATTTGTGGTCTTGGCACGAGGCCTTGGCTACGTGGTTATGATAGTCTGGCATTATGCATTCTATCATTATGAAAGTGGTTATTTATATTTCATGTGATTATTCGACTTGTAGAATATCTATGTGAGTAAGTAAATGGCATTATTTCATTTTACTTTTGGCATATTATGCTAAAGTTGAAGTTTAAAAGGCTTTTGTTTTAGTTATACATTGCCTTAAATGTTAATGTTTATTTATGAAAGCTTCTGCTATATTGTTATCCTTACTGAGCATCTGAGATCACCCCTTTCAATGTTTTAATTTTTCCAGGATGTGAAGAAGTATATTATGAATGACCTGCAGGGATAATATAAGGGGATATGAAGAGAAGATGTTGTAGTTTTGTTTTACTTTATGATGTAATGTAAGACTTATGAATGTATCTAGTGTTTCCAATGCTACTAAACTATTCGGTCTTTCGAGACTTGATCTTTTGTGATCAGGCCAATGTTACGAAGTAATGCACCGACTCTGGGTAGCTGGGGTCAGGGCGTTACACTATCCCTATATGTGATTTCATTACTATAAGATCAAAATACATTACTACATATCAATTTTCTAAAATTATAACAATCATGGGAATTATGATGTCACCTATGTGATTGGGAACAATAATTTAGTGAATTTAGTCACCTTATGATACATTGTGCAACTATTGGATGTTACATGATTCACTATGGAGCCTCTAAAATTGACAATGAAATTGGGGGTACCTGGTGATATTTATTTTATGAATTTTTCATGAAGAAACATCAATGAATAATTACCATATTTGGTGTAATATTTTGTATTAATGTTTTATAATATCAATATACCTATATTTTGTGATCGAATACATATATCACATAGTCTTCCCTATGATAGAAATCTGCGTATCTCTTTATAATTAATATTTTTATTCACAAAAAATTTTATATATCCAATGTTATTATTATTAGTATGTAGAAATTAAAATATTAGTTGAAAATTTTAATTTTTAGTGGATAAAATATAGTATCATATATTTTTATTGAAAACTTTTATAAATTTTATTTTATAAATATAAATATAAATGCTTAATGATTTTCTTTATCATAATAAACCATGTACTTATCACCTAGGTTAGAAATTTAAATATATTTTTGGAAATTATTAAATTATTTGTAAAAAATTCAAGAAAAATGGAAGCTCATAGGTTAGGTGAAAACCGATTTCATCTTACATAACCATAGGGTTTAAACCCTTGTAATATGGGTGACTAGGGAATAACACATACAACCACATTAAATTAAACCCTACATACATAATACATAATGGTTTAATATATATACACCTATAATATTATATTAAGGATATATATTTACTCTTTTTTATAAATACATTACTCTTATTAATAGTTTCATTTTCATAACATCATGGTAATTAATTTATTTCACTTTAATTCTTATCAAATTATGGTGCTTGTTTCTTAATTATATAAAATTATAAAAAACCAATGTCTTATATTTCTTATGAAATTTTATGTGCAATACTTACTAAAATAAATGGTTAATGCATGTAAATATTTTTTACACATTTCTAATTTACACTAATGTTAATTTGATTTATAAATGTTTTTATCCAATATTGTGTATGAATTTAATTAATTTAAAATTTTCAATTTAATTATTTTAGAATCACATTTCATAATAAAAATTCAAAAATTCAATATTTAGTTAATTCAGAAAAAATATATTTACTAAAAAATCATAACAAATTAAATACGCACTATTACAATGGAACAAATTTTAAATTACACCTCATGTGTTGATATGGACTATTATAATTAGAATACTAATGAGATATAAACATACAGGAATAATACATTACCTAAAATAAAATCTATTGTCCTAAAATCCCCAATAAATACTACTCCATGAGTAATAATTCTAAAAACAATGGGAATCATTATGAAAATGATTGGAATTTTCATTGAATGTGTATGAACCATTGTAAGCGCTGTCATAAATGCTAAGGGAAGAATTTTTATATTAGGAAATTTGGTCATTTTTATTGTGTATATTTACTAATATAGTCAATGAAAATTATGAAGAGTAGTAAATAATGTAATTGGTAATTACTATTGACTGTTATGTAGAGATAATTAAATGATCGTGATGATTATAATTTATTATTACCAAAATTGTTTTATTGTTGGATACTATAAATATATTCCATGAAGCATCTATTTTTTTATAAATTTAAATGTATTAAATAAATGTTATTTTCATGTTTTAGTCTTATAGTATTATTTTTAATTTTTAATATATTTCAACAAAACCAAATGTAATTTTTATAACTGTAAGAATTATTATTATGCTATATTTTTTTATATATCAATAAAATTTTCTTTTTATTTAGACATATAATTATAATATTTATAGACTTATTTTGATAAAATTTATTTAATCTTTGAGCTGCACACACTAAATTTATCATAGGGACCATGTTTATATTTCGTTTAATAATGTTAGAAGTTTTGTTAAAAAGTGAAAATTGGTGTTTTATCAGTACCAATATTTTAAGAAAACATTATTTTTTGAGAATAATTCAAATATTTCTACAAATTTAAAGAAATTATTATTTAATTTAATATGTAAAAAAATTAATTTATAAAAATTAATTTGAATTTATAATTTTATATATTAAATTTTGGATCTGAGAACATGACTTTTGAGATAAAATTTATTTTTGGTTTTTGTAAATTAAGTGGATTTTTTTGAATGTGTTTTTCAAAGCTGGATTAAATTGATTTTCAAATAAATATCATTCAGTCATCAATAATCCATGATTTAAGTTATTTTTATCTATAATTATATAAGAAATATTTAAACTATTAAAATGACCTCACCATATGTATAAATATCCCCCTTTCTCCATATCCTCTCCACTCAAAATTCATTAATTGATCATTTTCTATGCATGTCCTTATATAAATACTTAAAGAGTTTTCATTAGTCTTATATGGGGCCACTATATATCTATAACATAAATCATCTCAAGGTAAAGGTTGTTAATCCGGCTATTTTATTTTCATTTCACTTATATTTTTTATATTTTTATTTAAATTATCTTTTTCATAAAATATCATGCATGTTATTCTATGGTATTATCATCCAATTTATAAGTATTAATTGAGAGTTTATTTTTTTATCTCATGGTCAAAATTGTCAATGTTTTTTATAAACAAATGTAAGGGTCCCAAAGACAACTATTTTATTTTCATGATCATTACATATTTTATAGAGTCTTATTAAATTTATTTCTCCTCTAATACAATTATTATTATTCAATGTAATTATATTATATAAAATATGTTTTAAAAGTATTTTTATTTTTTATTTATCATTATATACATTTACTATATCAGTGTTATGATTATGTGAGGGTTTCCAATCCCCCAATTTAATTTTCAATTGGAATTTAATTGACATGTTTTATTTTAAGAATAATTTTCATATATAGAAATTCATTTAATTAGATATCAGATTCATCTATTTGAATGATTTTTTTAAAAAATCACTTTCCCCCATAATTTATTTCTTTTTCTAAGGATTTAAAATGCTCTAACTATCCTAAAAATATGTAAAATCATAAAATTTCAGTAATGTAAAGTCTATGTGGTTTTTAAAAAATATATATACCTTCAAAAATACAATCATGTGGAATTATTTTTGTTATAGATTCATCTAGGGTAATAATCCAAAAACTAGTTCGTTAAGTATATCTCAACTATTATTATAGTGAATGGTTACTGGGACCATACTATAAGTAATGATTTAAAATCATGGGGGATATAGTTTCGGTGATTCACATTATTTTTTCAAAAACTTCATGATTTATTTATCTACAATTTAATTGGTCCCAAACCTTTACATAAACATGTATTCATCTACCTAGAAAATCAAATAATATTTTCCATTATAAACACATAATTACTATAATATTTTATTATTCTCTTGTTAATGATTATAATTTAAACATTTTTAATCCCTATATATTCCATTGTGATTTCACCTTCATATCATTTGTAATTCATTGATTGGGGAAAATACTATTATACCATTAATTCTTTTGTTTTATATCGGAATTATTTGTAGGATATGCCTTATTGATACATTGTGATGGTAATTATTTCTATTCATTATTCAAAAATTATTCCATGTATTCATTTATTATGTGATGGAATGAATTTTTATTTTTATCTGATAGGTGGGAACTGGAATTATATTAACCTTTAGGGAACTTATATGTCTCATGAAGCAACAAAAATAATGTAATGAGAGCATCATTAAAAATTATGTAAGATTTCTTGGTAGAATTCCTTGAAAATGTATTTAATATGTTTGAAATTATGAATATCCATCACTATATGATATGTTATTATTACCCAAAAATTTGATAATTTTTATGTTGATCATAGATTTATTTATGGTTTCAATTTATTTTCTAATTGTATAACTATGTATTTTTGTTCTCACAATAATTTATGTTTTATAATCACTTTTATTATACCCTACCCTTTTCATATCATGTGATATCACCACATTATATTTTTTCATTTTCCATTTAAAATAACCAAGAGTAAAATATATGAATATGGATTGCATAGAGAACAATATTGTTTTCAAGTAATTAGATAATGAATTTATTATTTCAATGTAATTTAAAACTCATGTATGTATATTTTTTCTTGAGTAAATTAAATTGTTAGATACTTTGTACTATGATCTTGGTATTAAAATAATCAGTGTCTTCTAGGTATTGATTTTGGGGATGTGAAATGTTAACTATTGGTAATATATTAATACCACTTTCAAGTGACAGTGGTTTATTTTTATATAAAAAATAAAATGGAAAATATATAACTATTAACTAAATAACCCCCTATATGTGAACATATATCATAATAAGTAATATCATTTAAAAATTACCTAACATAAATATAACCATAAGATACTTGTATGTAAATAAACACTATATCCAATATCATTATATCCTAATTCCATATACTCAATATCTATATTTCCATCAACCATATCTCTAATGAATATATATCCAACAACCGTATTTACAATTATCATATTTATAATAATAAAATTAAAAGTCTATATATTTACATAATTAATTTTCAAAAAAATTAACCTTTCTTTTATACCATTATATAAATTTATATTTTATTTATAATGTTTTCTCTTATTTATATATTTATAATAATCCATTTGATCTTGGAAGTGAACAACTTATAAGATGATATAATGTTGGTATTCATTTTATGTAGTTTTATTTTAAATGATAGTTTACAAAAATATGATTCATATTGTAATAACAATATTTATTAATGTTTATTATTCTTTGTAATATTTTTATCTCAATAAAATATACAGTTTGGTCATTTTATTTACTATTTTTTATATTATAGGATATGAAACAGAAAATATTTATTTAAAATAATGAACATAAAAAAATATATTCATTTGTATTTTACACGCATAAAATAATTTAACCCTCAAATTATCTTTAATCAAACTAAATAAATGAGGTTACTTCTTCCTCATTTCTTTGGTTGATGCGTAACTTCAAAAACAATGTATTACAATAGTGATCATTGACTAGATGGGTGGTATTTTTTCAGATTAAATTATCTATACCATCATTTTTTAGTGGGGTTTTTTTGTAAGAGAAATCACGATCTTAGTATATGACTTATATGTTTAGTATAAGTGAATTTTCAGACATGTACATCCAGAAATGTGATAAATAGAACACGTAAAGCACTACAGTGATGTTTAATTAAAGTTGGATGCGATAACCTACCATTCATAATTGATTGGGTATTTCATAAGGGTCATTATATCTATGTCTAAACATTCAATTTTTCCTAAATATCACAACCATATTCTGTTGTAAAATTCAAAGGAAATAATTTTTTTTCCAATTTATACTACCAATGTTACTAATGATTATCATCATAGCTCTTCTACCACATTAGGTTATATATGACGTGTTATTGAAATTATACAATCTATTTTATCATATTCCAATAATAATCAAATAATAGTACCTTAGTGTCTCTAATTTCACTAGAATATTTTTTAGTTATACACTATGTCACATATATAGCATCATATTGTCCCATTTTTATTCAAAACTAAATGTTATTTTAAAGAGAATAGTTTTTTCTGATTCCTCAAATTGTGTCTTGTGGTGATACGTGGTTTGAGAAAAAGGAACTAAGTGTTCATATTTTATTATATAATATTATATATGTTTTAGTCTTGATGAGGTATACATGAGTATGTTACAATAATGTATAATTTTGTAGATGAAACTTGTAAGATAACTAATTTCCTTACAGTGTGGAGGATAAAAATGTGGTTTTGGTGGTAAGGAAAAAATTGAGAAAATGACATTTTATGGTGTATTTATTATTATGGAGCCTCTATAATTAGGTTTTCTTTTATATCCCACTATAGGGTATACTATGACTTGGGAATGAGGATGATCCATGTTGTCCTATAGGGTCGAGAAATTATTACTACCAATGATGGGATGGTTGTGGTGAGGTTAATTGATTTTTCAGTAGCCTTACCTAGAGATTACTAGTATAGGGATGATATAATGGGGTATTGTTTTCATATATTCTTCATGGCGTAGTATCGAGACCATTAAAACATATATCCTCTTGATACACTATAGTTAATGGGAATACTATTGTGTTTGTGACATGGTAAAAGGGGATGTGTATGTTCTTCAATATTTATAAGAACTTTTAAAATTTGGATAGAGTTTTTATTTTTATTATTCCCATTCATCCCCCTTTGATATTCGGGATGTTGATAACCACATTGACATCCTTTAGTGTCCTTTTAATTGGATTTATCCTTCATTTTCTAGAGAAATATTCATGGTGACTTAAATTTTATTCATTTTTTTGTTGGTATTATTTTTGAAAATTACTATCTCCACAGTTTCAATGTTTATTAGGTTGATTTTAATTTTATTTCATCATATGGTGAATTTTTTATTCCTTGGGGGATAATATTCTTTGGGATTGAGTATTCCCAGGATGAGAGGTGATGGAAAATTTGTGCTTTCTATATTTTCTAACTCAGATAGTGTAGAATGTTTCAATTAGAAGTGTGGGTTTCGAAACATCTATTTATATATATTCATGGGTGGGATTTTATGGATTAGTTCCTATATAACATTCTAGAATCAACCAATTTATGATAATAAACTGAATTATGAATGAATCAAAAGTGTATTCTGATTTCATGTGGTGTTTCTTTGTTAATGATGTGTAATTCTATTTACTAAAAAGTGTATTATATTTTTTCTATGATTTTTATAAAAAAATATAATAACTAATATTAATTAAAATTTTAAAATAACATATATCTATTAATGATAAAATTATTAATGAATGTCACATGTAAATTTTTATATAATTCATCACTAGAAATAAATGATTATGGTGAATTTTATTGAAATTTGTTTATGGTAAACAGATAGCTTCAAATTGTGGTTGATTTCTGGCTTGTTGTAGATGAATCAATGTAAAATTAATTGGTTATTTAATTATGGTATATTAAGTGGTTACTTTCTATAATTAAAGTTTTTTGTACTGTTATGGGGACAACCATACCAAAATTCAATGCCTTCATTTTGTGATTATTCGATGTTATATTCTTACACCTGCATGAGTTTTTTATGATAAAAATATGTTTTTATTACATGATTTTTTTATTTTGGATAATAGAGCCCTTATATATTTTATTTTTCTTGATTAGTATTGTTGATATTGATGTAAAATGATCTTTGAGTGGATTGTTTGTTGTAAATCACTATGATGATATTGGGGATGCGATTAATGAAAAAGGAAGAGATATATTTAGAATTATTTCTAAATTATTATAATGGTTGTTTAATTATTTATTGAAATAGGTTTTGATATATGATTTACCATATTGTTTAATGTTTTTTTATGGATGGTTCACCTGATGGGTTTCTATTATTTCTTCCAACATCCTAATATAGTAAACTGATGTTTGATTAGTGAGACATCATTATGATATTTTAGGTCAATACCTTCATTTCATAAAATATTCAATGGTTAATTGATTAATATCTACGTAATGAGACTTTGTGTTTTTAACAGTTATAATAATGTATTAAAATAATCCTTGTGATGGAAGAAATAAATGATCTAAGTGAATGGTAATGAAATACGTGAATTTGAAGATGAATTATAAATGCATGTTAAAATTTCCTGAAATTAAAAGATTAAAAAAATTAATGGTGTTAATGAATTGTTGGTGATAGAAAATAACTAAATTTATATGATTATGACATTAAATCTCAATGTATGTGTGTCTCTATGGGATCCATGTCAAAAAAATTGTCAATAATAGTCAGTGTTATGCAATATGATAAATAATATTTAGTATAAGGATAAATATTTTCCATTTTTTGAATTTGTGATATATTAATCATTATATTTTCCTATTTCAAATGCCCCACCACAAATGTGGGGTGATTAACTTCTCCCTAACTTTTTGGGGTTTCTAGTGTTTTATTCATCAAAAATTTATGTGGTGGGATTGATGGTTGATTTATCCATTAAATTTATAGAACTATATGGGATACAGTGGGGATTAATATGTGTATTGTTTGTGTGTTTGACCAATAAACTTATGAAGTATATCCCTTTCTACATCAATTTTTAATAAAAAATATTGTTTTTGTAACATGGACTTGGTGGTTGTATTCTGTACTTCTTTATTGAAAAGAATATTTATGTTAATGTAGAAGCATATATTTCTCTTATTTCCATTCAAATCCCTTAATTAGTAGCATACATGAATACAAATTTTTAATAACCTATTAGGCCTTTATAAATTAAGATATAATGTATCTTCACAAGAACAATTTCTTTTGATCCTAGGCGACATTGTTGTTATCCCATTATTTTTTTAAATATATTTCTCTATCACAAAACAATTTATGTTAATTAATTAATTTTAATTTTATTTCCTCATATAGTTAACGATGGAGTTCATGGGGTTTGATATTATCAAGGATTTAATCTTCCATGTTTGAGTGATTTATGTAAATTTTTTCTTCCTCTTTAAATATTACATTGATAATGATGAATGTTTCATCATATTGTAGAATTTTCGTAACATATAATTATTTATAATCAATTATGGGATTATAATTACATAGTTCCTCAATTATATTATTTAATAATCCTAATGAACATAAAAACATTAATTAATAATCAATTAGATGTGTGTTATTATCGCATGTGGTGATGTTATGTTATTGATAACTCTCTATATTTTCTAGATAGCATGTAATCTATTCACTATGAGTTTGTTTCCCTAGAATTATTGATATGTATAAAATTGGATATAAAATGTTATTATGGTAAATATGATGTGATTAATTAGAGATACATGTAAATTTAATTATTTTCCCTCGTTGGAAATAATTGAATCTAAAGGTATTTCACAAATAATGTTTTGGGTGGATTGATATCCATTGAAAGTTATTGATGTTACGAAGCTTACCGATGAACCATTAAATGGCCAACTGGTATATCAGATATGGTAATGTAAATATTTTCATACTAGAATTAAATTGTTTTTGGATATTATAGTCTCACTCATTCTTTTATTTTATGTATTTTATTCTTGTTTACTTGATACAATGGACTTAATTTCCACTATAGTTTTTTAGGTTGAAAATGTGTTTTGTTTACATATGTTCTCTCTCCTGAATGGTAGATAATTTATATTTTTTTGTTTCTGATTTGATATATGTTGTATAGATAAAAATGGGTTGAGATGTAGTTGTTCATGATGTATATCACTATGATACGGTCAAGGTTGGGATATATGAAACAATTGAGATATGGTCATGAACGTTTCAATATTATTTTACTAGTTTGATGATCATTTTATTTGTATGGTATGACTATTGTGGTTGGACATAATGCTTAATATTTCCATTTTATGCAATTTTACCTAGATATTAAAAGTTATGGAATTTATGTTCTTACTATTATTGTCCAATGAACCAAATGTATAGCAATTTTATAGTATTTCAGTTAGATTCCTAATGTTCTAGGAATATGAAATGGTATATTTAATGTTAATTAACAGATGTGATTATTTATTGATAGTGGTTATTATTGTGTATTGAATAATAAGAAATGGGATGGTTTCAATGAATACTCCGAGACAATGGAATTGATATATGGGGATTTAAGGCTAAATTTTAAAATCATGGTAACTTGTAATGAATTAAAATGATTAATAATGGAATTTTTAAGGGTTTAATGAATCGATGGTTATTGAAAATTTTAAATGGATATGATTAAAGAGGATAAATATTGATGCATGTATACTTCTATGATATACAGTTCCCATGACCATAGTAGTGACGACTATGTGTTAAGTTAGATAAAACCTATAATTTAATCTAATTTAAGGTATAAGGAACCTGCCTACATAGGTTATCCCTTCATACATTGCCTAATGTGTACGGTTATTTGGGAATTTATTTTCCATGGTATGGTGAATGTGTCTAAAAAGGGATTGATGGATCTTATTTTATTCATAAATGTATTTTTTTTAAAATATGTTTATAAACCCAAAATTCATTTTTAAAAAGTAATTATGGTTATAATATTGGTACATTAATTAGAATTGATGGATCAAAGAATAATTTATGATACATTTGATTTAGTGGAATCAAGATATATGACATGTTATGATATGTGGTCACGATGTGTTTGCATGTGGTGTATAATAACACATGTTATTGAGTTTTCTTTTCATTTGGTACATATTGATTTAAGGAATGGAATATCACACATGGAATAAAAATAGTGAATCTTAATGTCATGGATTAGTGTTGATCATGTTGTGAATTGGTTACTCATTTCTATTAGCAATCCTTTAAAATTAGTTCCCCTAATTGATTCTTTCCTTAGCCATTTTGAGTTAATATGTGAGATCTGTCACCCTAACAAGTGATAGAAGTTTATTTGGAATAAAATTCTCAAATAAAAAATAGAAATATCTCACTAAATAACCCCATAATTTATTAATATACACTATACCTATATATATAACAATTACGTGAGTTTTATGTACTTTTTGGATAATAAATAAAAATATCCATGTATATAATGGTTATATATTCAATGTGCATATGTCCAATGACTATATTTCCCGTAACAATAATTCCAAAAATTGTATACACTATTAAAATATATATAAAATAAAATTAATATATTGTCTATTTATTTATATACAATTTGAAAGAACATTTATCTTATCGATTAATATCTTTCTCTAAATTCATAGTATAGATTAAATGTTATTCATTATTTATATAACTTTAATTACATGTATTATCTTCAAAGAAAACTGTGATTATAAGGATCTCATGATTATAGTCATTTAATTTTGTTTTGATCTAATTTATCATATTTTATAAGTAATTATTTTTCATATTTTATTATCATAATGTATTAAGTATTATTTTGCACTGTAATATTTTTCCTCAATAAAATATATTATTGTTCATTTGATATTATAGTTCATGTTTTAAGAGCTTTAATAAAACAAATATTTATTCAAAGTGAAGTACATAATAAAATTATTGTGTGTTACATTTTATACACATAAAATAATTTAACCGTTAAAATATCATTACTCAATCAATATTACATTAGGTTACTTATTCTTTAATATGCCTTTGGATTCGAATGGATCCTTATTAAACATATTATTCCTCTAAATATATTTAACATAGTGAGTGGATATATATCAATAGAAATTTTCTCTATCAACCCAATTTTGTGACATTTTTTTCCTTTTAAGAGATATAATGTTCCAGTTACACTAATTTTGAGTTATATATAGGTGAATAGTGAAACATGCATATCCTAAAAAGTGATACAAGGAATATATTTTTCATATTTGAGGGATTTAATGGATTTGAATAGTGATGTGATTTCATCCCCAATTTATTGATTATTTCATAGGGTCAATTTTATCTATGTCTCAACTATCTCTTCCTTATATATCTGATAACACTATTCCATTACATTATTAGATGTTATACATTGTTCCTGAAATAAAAAACTACATCTTTCTAATGATAATCTGTATAAAAATTCTAATAATTTTTTTCCTAATGAGTCCATGAATGGATAAAATATTATCTATTGTATCCAGAGAAGGAATAAGACCCAGTGGAATATTCTCCGCATATTCATCACAAAAATTTCTAGTTCTATAACATATCACATATAAAGCCTCATTTGGTTCAATTTGAATGTCAGAATAGATGTTTTTATGGGACTATTTTATCTTAAGCCCTTACATTTTTTAGTGGGTGATAAATGAATTCAATGAATGGATTAAATAGTGGATGTGGTCTTGTTATAAATTCCCATATAGAAGAGGTTGGTGACAGTGAGAGCTTGTATATTTTATCATCCTAGTGTTTTAGAGATTCATATTTAAGTGTAATCAAGGACTTTGTGTTGTGGATTCTTTTAATGTGGTTTTGGTGGTTCTAAATATATGGAGGTATTTTTGTTTTAGGTCATATATTTTTTCATGGATTACGTGGGATTATATTTTCTTCTCTATTCCTTTATAGGGTTCATTATTGCATGGCCATGAGAGTGTTCCATATAGACATATAGGGTAGTGACCATATCTCTCTCATATTAGGGAGGACTGTGGTGTTGTTCATAGACTATGATGTATCCAAGACTTATTTTTATATGATTATGGAGGATAATATAGTTATTTAGATGTGTATTTTGAAGGGGGTTGGACAAAAACTGTTTCGGAATATAACCCCAAGGAATATCATTGTTTTAATGAATAATAATGTCTTTATTTGATGGTTTATATGTTTTCAAATAGAATACAATCTTGATAAGAAAATTTAAATACATTTACAACTCTTAGATTTATATGATTTACTTTACTCTCCCTTGAATTTTAGAATACATGGGGATGTATTTCAAAGACAATTGTTCTACTTTTTACAAGGATTTCTCCCCTAGCTTCTGGAGAATAACTCATCATGATCTGAGGTGATTTGATTATTATCTATTGGTTTTATTATTGTAACATCCCGACCTAGAAGCCACTAAACCGGTTCTCATAGGTGGTTCACCACAAGGCCTCAAGCGTGCCTCCCCATACGCCAGAGGCTTCCGACTAGCAGCGAGGGCCTAGGGTGTGATAGTTGGGAGACTATGCCCTCATACCAGAGTATGAAAACAGTGGAAATAACTGAGTATCATACACATCAGAATGTAAACAGAGTGAGGAAGTAGTAAAAAATAGAAATAGAACTAGCTGCAATAGTAAAATGCTGTAAAATCCCAGACATCTATGAAATACAATACAACAATGGTCACCCACTAGCTGACCATACAGATACATGTACAAAAGAAACTGAACGTAAAAGTACAGGGGTCTGCTACGAACTCCGAGCCAAACCACATACCCGATCTTCATACACTGTCGAACTACTGTATCCCGATGAATAGAACCAATCAAGCAGCTCTGCTCGATCATGCAACACTGGGCCGCAGCCTTATCCACCATGCAACTTGTGCTCAACATGAAAAACATACATGAGGTCTACATGTGCACAGAGGTTCACTTTCAGGGGTGAGAAATAATCTCAGTAGGGAACCCCGATAAGAAACCTATAACATTGCTGCTAATAGTGTATGCAACAACAACGTGCTCAGCCTAGCTGGAACACAACAAAGGAATTAAACCAAACGTGCAACCACAGTTGATATCAGGGTATATAATCCCTGTCAACTGGGCAAGTGCCACCATGGATGTGCATATCTATATATGTACACATGTATAGTCCCATACCTATACACATGTACATAAATATGAATATTCATGATTAAGTGATTCAAATTACAAGAAACCACATCAGCAGTCGATCCTTGGGACCATAAGCCTAATCTCCTGGACATCCTGTGCAAGGGCATTGAGCTGGAAGTCGTGCCACTCAAGCTGTGTATCATTAAGTCGATCTCTGGGTCCGTAATCCCATCGACATATACCTGCTTCGGCCAACGTCAGAAATCTGCCTCTAAACAAGCTAACTAAAACAAGAAACCAATGTCCTCAGACATATGAATCATTACCCTCAGGTGAATAGAATGAAACCCTCAGGTGACTACCCTTAGGCATAATGAATAGTTCCCTCAGGCGTATAAGAATCTTTCCCCAAGGATAAATGAACACTTTCCCTCAAGCTAATAAAACCACGCCCTCAGGCTAATCAGAATCATGCCCTCAGGCATACCAGAATCTTGCCCTCAGGTATACGAAGTGTCGCCCTCAGGCATAGAAGTCAATCCCTCAGGCACGAAAGGTTGCCCTCAGGTGAAATAGAACATTGCCCTTAGGATAATACAGTTACGCCCTCTGGCTAATCACAACAACTCCCTCAGGCTATATAGGTAATCGGGCCATGCCCAATAGGTAAACAAGCAGTAACAAGCAAATCCTCTCAAGGAAATTCCACAATTTTTACTTTAAAGTCATACCCTCGGGTATCCTGGCCAAATGGATAAACAGTGGAACACACCCCCAGGTTGGTCTCAGATCCAAGCAACGATCCCAACCAGAATTTTAATATCATAATTAAATACCTAATAAATTCTAGTTGTTTAATATAGCAACGACCTCAGCCACACGACACCCCAACAAGGGTTCGTGGCACAAAAACGCATAAAACACACAGCAGTTGGAAAACTAAATACCAAGCCACCTACTACTCAAGAACAAAAGTAAAGGTAGGTATCCCAACAAATAACAAGACACCTCGTGTTAGGCTCAATAGCCATCAACCAGGAATCACCTCTGGTAATAACTACATCATCAACAACCCAAGTAAGATATAAACAAACAAGTGAGGGTGGTCGAACGCCCAACCCAACACTAAAACCATAACCCCATAGGATTACTAGCTTGGAACTAGTTCAAGATGACACATGATCACCTTCTCTACCCCAACCCGACAAAACAACTCAGGTCGGTCAAACAACGGGCACCCGCTGGGTCCCACAAGTCAAAAACCAAGGAGTCATCCTACTTTGGATCCACCAGATAACTAGAGAGAAGGAATCCTATATGAGATCCTTAGTAAAGAGGAATCCTACATGGGATCCTCGAATAAATAATAAAAGAGGCGACCCATAACAGGGGTCCTCTCAAAGAAAACAAGAGAGAGTTCCTACAAGGACTCCCTAGTTCAGTACAGAAGCAAGGCATCCCCCAGGGGACCCTTAGAAGCATCTGGTCTCACGTCCTCTTAGGCCAGAAGGGCACATCTCACAAGTTAAATTCCCTCGGAAGACAAGTTTATGGGAGATAGATCAAAACTCATATCATATTAAATGTCTCGACGAAGTTGGTCCGAACACCCAACCTATCAACCTTTCCAAGTCTCACCCTCAGGTGACGACTAGGCTCGATAAATGGAGAAAGAAACCGCCCTTAATTTATATAAAACCCCAAAACCCTATTTAAATGACCTCTAAATGTCAAACTGATTCCATCATTGTTATCTACATGAAAAAACGCTCAGAATTGACTACTCACATACCCAATTCTGACTTCCAGAGCATAAGATATCTCAAAATTAATAACTGGAGGAGTACATGGCCAGAGTACATGGCCAGAGCCCATTGGGCCTACCTGTGTAATAGTACATGGAGTGTAATTTACTGTACACGGCGTGTACTATTCAAAAAAAGTCGCACCATATCCGTTTTCACCCGAACACAAGCCCATGTACCACTACACGGCTTGTATTTACTATACACAGTGTGTACATCAAAAAAACCACTAAAACCGTGTTCTATTCCACACAGCCAGCCACATGGCCACCACTACATGGCGTGTACTCAAAGTACACAGCGTGTACTTAAAAAAAATCATCTTCCACGAGCAGGAAGAACACACGGTGTGTTCCCATGGAACACACGCCGTGTATACTGGCTTTTCTGACGGGAAATCCCTAAAAACACCCGATTCACCCGTTTTCGTCCCTGAAACATCAGATCGAGCCCCATGGGAATATCAGTAAGAAATATAAGGATTAAAAAACATAAAAAAACTTTTTTAAAGGGGATATATGGTGAAAATGTAAATGGCCCTACCTTTGGGCGGAAACCGCCGAAGCTTTAGTTGATTTCACGGCTCCCGGTTGCCCTTCGCGGAGTCAGCGCGTCGAGGGCTTCGAATCGGTACCACTCTTACATTCCTTCTCTATCATTTTCTTGATATCCCAATTCTCCCATGGGACACAGCCAAGGAGAAGCCACACATGGTATGTTCTCAAGAAGGAGGAGGGAGGAAGAGAGAGAAAAGAAAAGAACAGAAGAAAAGAAAATGAAGAAAAAGGGGCCCGGGCCGGCCCTGGCGCCCGACATGAGTTTATGCCTTCCCTAGGCTAAACTCTACATTCTGGACTCAACGATGCAAAATAAATCACAATCCGACACTCTGTTTAAAATTTATCCCTAAACGAACTCGCGTGAATAAATTAAAATTTAATTTAATAATATTAAATATTAAATATTCTGCCAAAATTCGAACAGCTCAGAATTCCTCCAAACTCCTGTACTAGGGTAATCACCCTATTCCGGGACCAACGGAGTTGTCAGAAAAATTAGCCGAGATCATCTGGAATGGGAAATGACCATTTTACCCATCATGAGCATCCAACAACAAAAATTCAAATTTCTGCTCAAAACTAGAGTCTCAAAAAACATGGGTTCTTAAAAAACCCCACCATAAACCTTCTCATCCCCGAGAAGCCCAGTGAAAGAACCAGTAGCCATACTCATAACCCAAGAATCTACACAAACAAGCTATCTAGACTGTCTGACGACCAACCTTATAGAATTAACCACAAATTCTATACAGAAGGCATTCAACTACGATCGATCTAGTACTCCCCACCATAGGAATACCCTTATCATCATCTTAAAGGAAAACCCTGAGCTCTAAACTCCTGGAAAACATTGATGTTTAACCAGAACAAGGATAACCACCCTCAAAGGGCCAGTGGTGCACTCCCCACCATAAGGATTTCCTTACACCGCTCCGAGAGCACAAACAAAACATGTTCCATCCTCAACAGGGATGACCTTAGGAAAGAAAAAAGAGCTCGATGAAGGTCTAAGCTCTCTCAGCGTACTCAAGATGAATCAAGATAGGGAATTATCATCTCTAACAGAAGTACACTATGATTTCACTAAAGGCATTTCCAGCTCCCTCCAATCCACACTAGCATCCTACCAAAACCTGACCATAATTCAAGCACAGGTCAACCACCCTCAAACAGGTTTCCCCAGAAGAAAATGGAAATCGACCTACAAAGGTTCGAGTAAAAACCAAGGGTCCCTAGGACTTCCACATAGTCCTAGAGAAAAAGCCTCACTACTGGGTCACACGGTCTAACCACCTAGCCCAAAATATCCAAAACCTCTCAGAAGACGGTAAAGATCACAATGACCGAAAAGTCAAAACCAAAACACAACCTACAAGGGCCCTGATCTTCTCCGAGCATCATCAGAAGGAACTAATCCCTAGAGTTCAAAACCCAAGCAGAAGAGAAACTTAACTGACACTCATCAGGTATCCGTATATGGGAATACCCCAAGGATGTCTAGTTCACAAGAAAAGCCTTGTTATCTATCGAAATCTTTCTCAACGATCCAACTAGATAGCCACAGACCTGAGAAACAACGCCCAATAAGGGTGAAATAGAAAGGCATCACGTGCCACATAGACCAACAGGGTCACTGAACCACATGTGCATGAGGACTGATTCATCAACCTCAACAAGAATGCCTCAATGTAGATCCACACAACCTACCATCAGAGTAAAAAGTATGTGCAAGCAGAGCCAAAGGTCTCAGTCATCAGTAAAAAAACACACTAGCAGGCCTATATGCTGTGAATCCTATGTGCCTAGTATGATGCATGAGTCACCTCTTTCCATTGCTGGCCAAGAGTCCAAAACCACCCCTGGCATATTACCAATGGCCAAGATCAATAGATCCATAGTAAATAAAAACACCACACAACATGTGCGTCACTAAAGGAAAAAATCATGTACAACTGTAACATCACAAAATCAGAACAGAAATCCCAAACCTTGGCAACCAGGACTTTTTACCAGAACAAGTGTTCTCGATGCACCAGCCTGATATCCCTCACAGGTTTCAACAAATTCCTAATACTCTTGTCTACCATGTCCCAAATAGTAAAGACCAGGAAAGAAAAATCCTTTGATACCACTTTGTAACGTCCCGACCCGGAATCCACTAAACCAGTGCTCCGAGATGGTTCGCCACAAGGCCTCAAGCACGCCTCCCCGTACGCCAGAGGCAGCCGACTAGCAGCGTGGTCCTAGGGTGTGATAATGGGGAGACGATGCCCTCATACTAGAGAAAGAAAACAGCAGAAATAACTAAGTATCATACACAGTAGAATGATAACAGAGTGCAGAAGCAGTAAACAACTTAAAGGGAACTAGCTGCAATAGTAAAATGCTGTAAAATCCCGAACATCTATGAAATACAATACAACACCGGTCACCCACTGGACGACCATACAGATACAAGCACAAAAGAAACAGAACGTAAAAGTATAGGGCTCTCCTACTAACTCCGAGCCAAACCACGTACTCGATCTTCAGACACTGTCGAACTACTGCAGCCCGATCAGTAGAACCACTCGAGCAGCTCCGCTCGATCATGCAACACTGGGCCTCAGCCATATCCACCATGCAACTCGTGCTCAACCTAAAAAGCAGACATAAGGTCTACATGTACACCGAGGTGCACGTGCATGGGTGAGAAATAATCTCAGTAGGGAACCCTGACAAGCAACCTATAACATTACTGCTAATAGTGTATGCAACAACAACGTGCTGAGCCTAGCTGGAACACAACAAAAGAAGTAAACCAAACGTGCAACCACAGTTGATCTCAGGGTATATAATCCATGTCAACTAGGCAAGTACCACCATGGATGTCCATATCTATATATGTACACATATATAGTCCCATACATATACACATGTACATAAATATGAATATTCATGATTTAGTGATTCAAATGACAAGAAACCACATCAGCAGTCGATCCTTGGGACCATAAGCCCGATCTCCTGGACATCATGTGAAACGGCATTGAGCTGGACGTCGTGCCACTCAGGCCGTGTATCATGAAGTTGATCTCTGGGTCCGTAATCCCATCCACATATACCTGCTTCGACCAACGCCGGAAATCTGCCTCTAAACAAGCTAACCAAAACAAGAAACCAATGTCCTCAGACATATGAATCATCACCCTCAGGTGAATAGAATGAAACCCTCAGGTGACTACCCATAGGCATAATGAATAGTGACCTCAGGCATATAATAATCTAACCCTCAGGCTAAACGAACACTTTCCCTCAGGCTAATATAACCACGCCCTCAGGCAAATTAGAATCACTCCCTCAGGCATACCAGAATCTCGCCCTCAGGCATACAAAGTGTCGCCCTCAGGCACAGAATTCAAGCCCTCAGGCACGAAAGGTTACCCTCATGCGAAATAGAACGTTGACCTCAGGATAATATAGTCACACCCTCAGGCTAATCAAAACAACTCCCTCATGCTAAATAGGTAAACGGGCCATGCCCAACTGGTAAACAAGCAATAACAAGAAAATCTTCTCAAGGAAATTCCACAATTACTACTTAAAAGGCATACCCTCGGGTATCCTGGCCAAACAGCTAAACAGTGGAACACACCCCCAAGGTGATCCTGGATCCAAGCAACGATCTCAAACTGAATTTTAATATCATAATTAAATACCTAATCAATTCTAGGTGTTTAATATAGCAACGACCTCATCCACATGACACCCCAACATGGGTTCATGGCACAAAAGCACACAAAACACATAGAAGTTGGAAAACTAAATACCAAGCCACCTCATATTCAAGAACACAAGGCAAGGTAGGTATCCCAACAAATAATAAGACACCTCACTTTAGGATCAACAACCACCAACCAGGAAGCACCTCTGGTAACAACTACAACATAAACAACCCAAGTCAGATATAAACAAACAAGTGAGGGTGGTCGAATTCCCAGCACAACACTAAAAACATAACCCCACAAGATTACTAACTTGGCACAGGTTATAGATGACACCTGAAAACCTTCTCTACCCCAACCCGACGTAACAACTCAGGTCAGTCAAACAACGGGCACCCGCTGGAACCCAGAAGTCAAACACCAAGGAGTCATCCTACTCAGGATCCTCTGGATAACTAGAGATAAGTAATCCTACATGGGATCCTTAGAAAAGAGGAATCCTACATGGGATCCTAGAATGAATAATAATAGAGGTGACCCATAACAGGGGTCCTCTAAAGGGAAACAAGAGAGAGTTCCTATAAGGACACCCTAGTTCATCACAAAAGCAAGACATCCCTCAGGGGACCCTTAGAAACATATGGTCTCATGACCTCTTAGGCCAGAAGGGCACGTCTCACAAGGGAAAAAACCTCTGAAGAAAAGGATAAGGAAGATAGCTCAAAGTTCATATCATATTAAAGGTCTCAACTAAGTTGGTCCGAACACCCAACCTATCAACCTCGCCAAGTCTCACCCTCAGGTGACGACTGGGCTCAATAAATGGAGAAAGAAACCCCCCTTCATTTATATAAAACCCCAAAACCCCCATTTAGATGACCTCTAAATGTCAAATGGAGTCCACCATTGTGATCTATGTGGAAAAACGCTCAGAATCGACTACTCACGTGACCAATTCTGTCTTCCAGAGCATAAGATATCTCAAAATTACTAAACTGGAGTAGTACATGGCCAGAGTACATGGCCAGAGCCCATTGGGCATGCCTATGTAATAGTACACGGCGTGTACTTTATTGTACACAGCATGTACTTGAAAAAAACCACTAAAACCGTGTTCAATTCCACACCGCCAGCCACACAGCCACCACTACACGGCTTGTACTCAATGTACACGGCGTGTACATAAAAAAAACTCATCATCCCCAAGTGGGGAGAACACATGGCGTGTTCCCCTGGAACACACGTCGTGTCTATTGGGTTTTCTGACGGGAAATCCCTAAAAACACCCAATTCGCCAGTTTTCTCCCTCGAAACATCAGATCGAGCCCTATTGTAACACCCCAGGTAAATAAAGAATATGACATTTTCAAATTTATCCATATTTGTGAAAAAAATATTAATATAACTTTAATGGGGACGCTATGCTCGATGGCGTACCCAACACGCAACAACGAGTTTCTTGGGAATCTTACGTTGCACTCTAATAATAAAATAATATTATTTTAAATAGTAGCTAACATGTAGCCATTGTATTGGTGGGAATGGATAGAAATAACTAAAATATTATTATATATGTTTTTATATGTTTTTACATTTATCCAATAAAAGATAAAGGGTTAAAATACGGAAAGAATTCAATTTTAGGCGTATCTGCCCTAGTTTTTACTAAAGGATCACTTATCACCTTTTGATGGCGAACCGTCATTAAATATAGCTTTCTTCACTCTTATACATTCTATTGGACCAAATAAAATTCTTTTTTAGAATCGGGACATCAAAATTTACTTTGTGTAAATTTTTGGTATCTTTCCGATAAAGTTCATTTTTTAATGAGTAGTGTAAAATGTTGTATTTTAATTCAAAACCTCTTTTTAATCTAATTTTTTTATATGATTAGATTATATTTTTAATTTGTTTTAAAGTGAAATTAGAATATATTTTTACCATTAAATCCAATAGTGGTCATTGGAATTAATTTCACTTTGAAATCAGACTTAAACTAGTGTCAATCTTTTGATACTTATTGTTTCAAAAAAACACGCTATTTGCTATGACAGTGGGAATTAATTATTAAATTAATTAATGTGACTTATATGTTTTAAATTTTGTAAAATAGACTTCATTTTTTAATTCAGAATATCAAATATATCTTAGGGTGAATTTTTGGGATTTTTCTGAAAAACTTCAATTTTTGATGAATAGTGAAACCACTAAGTGGTACTTATAAAAACCGATTTTCCGTTTAAATGAAAATTTGCCACCTTTGTGTTTTGAATTTCAAAAATCCGACATACATGGTTGTCATTAAGATGAAAAATGTGGTTCAATGGTATTAAAATAATTTTTTGGTGAATAGTAACTTATTACGTTTTTAATCGCGATTAGAGGTAATTAGTGCAATTTAAAGAAAAAATGATATTATAATAAAATGAAAATACCATGACACATGTCCTAACCTTATTGGATGTGTCACGGCCGACCGAGAAAAGCCATGGGTAAAATTGGGGACCCCATAGAGCCACTTTGGTTGGGAAATGACATAAATAACTTTTTATTTAACGTTAAAGTAAAAATGACACAAACATGAGATGTTTTACTAAACCAATTTTTACATGAGGTTATAAAAGTCAGATGTTTGACGATAAATAACCAATGTAAAGATAAAAAGATTTCCTACATCATAGTATTTTTTTATAATTTTTAGACATTTAATAAATTAAATTATTTATGACATCAGGATGATGTAGCGATGACCTCATTATTTAACGATTTAAATAAAATGGAAAGATAATGTAAAATCTAAGCCCTAAACATGGCCAAAACCTATTGTATGGGTGGATTTCGAACCCTTATCACCTTATCCTAGAAACACATCAATGTGGGACCTCTTAAATCCGAATACCATTTTAAAATAAAGTGACTTTTCTTTACCTTCCAAGAGTGCCCCTCCTCTCCTCTTATAAAAGGCCCCCACCTCTACCTCCTTTCCCACACTCCCAAAGCCTTTTTCTCGGCCATCCCCTGCCCATTGTGGCTCTCCACATCCCTCTATTACTCCTTGAAGCCTAACTTTGGGCAGAAGTCTTCCCAATAAAGCCTTTGAGCTCAAACCAAAGGGAGTTACCCGATTTTAAGGTAATGTCTTCTTTTGAGTCCTTTTGTTTTATTTTGCTTCTCCAACCCCCTAAAATCCTTTTATTATTTTATTTTGTAACAAATTCAGTATCCTAAATATACTAGGATGTTGTTATAAGAAGGATTAGAGCTACACTTACACACAAATACACTTAATGGTTAAAGAACATACTGTTTCCATGGATGGCGAATTTCTGCCTCCCGAAACGATGATTGTTCAACATTCTTTTAACACCTTCAAAGGTGGCCATTAAGATGAAACTATATTTATATATGATATATAATATGTTTATGTTTTCCTTATGCTTCTGTATTTTTCATTTTGGGCATACCTTTATGGTTTCCATTATGGGTAAACGCGATATCTTCATTTAAGGAAGTGCGGACTACCGCCCCCTCAAAGTGATGTGATTCGTTAATGCCATATGTGGGACGTATAAAGGATGGATTTAAAGTTATTATATATGATGTTATACTGGAATTATAATATACCTCTATATCATTATTATTTCTTTCCATTAAAGTAGGAGATAGAAATTAAAGTAGCGTTCATGCGTACGTACGGCTTACCGTCTCCATGAACGGTGCATTTCATTTCTTATCCTCAAATGTAATTTACTATTAAAATTACATGTATATAATGGATATATATAATGAATGATACATCTAAATGATGAATATAAATCTGGAATTAAAATATACATTCCTCTCATTTAGTTTTAATTCCATTAATATGACAAAGAAATGAAAGTAGCGTTCATGCGTACGTACGGCTTACCGTCTCCATGAACAGTGCATTTCATTTCTTACATCTAAATGATTATGTGATATTATAAATACATTTATATGCTAGATAAATATGATATATATGATATCCAAATCAGGAATGTCATTCTGGATATAAAGAACCTTTGACCACACGAACAACATGTAATTGTAAGAAGTCTACTTTCGACTTAAGAACCAAATATCGACAAAACAAACATTATTAACTTAAATGGTTACATAATGTTTATAACATGGAAATAAGTGATATAAAAGGAATAATGAACTTGAAAAAATGTTCTTAAGCAAATAGAAATTAACTCATGTTTATTATTCAGGACGTTAAAGAACGATCGAGTCATGTCGGACACGAGGAAAGGGATCCTACTCCTCTCTTTCTTTTTAAGTACAATCTTTTATGTCAGTCCTTCTAAGCTCATATTTATTGTGACTGGGATGTTCTTTTATATTACTCTTACTGTAATTTTTATGTTCATATGATGAGAGACCCAATTCTCTCTCATCAATCCATTTTGGAAGTTTTGAGTGGCACCGTTAGGCTGCCGAATTTTCGTAAGAGATCCAACCTCTCTCTTTCTTTTTAAGTACCCTACTTTATGTCACATCTTTTAAGCTCCTCTTTGTTATGTTGGGGGATATTCTTTTGAATTCTTCTTTTTGTAAACTTTATGTCGATATGATGAGAGACCCTATTTCCTCTCATCAATCCATTTTGGATGTTTTAAGTGGCGCCGTTAGGCTTCTGAGTTTTCGTAAGGGATTTTTCATCTCACTTTTATTCTCATGAGATTTGTTCTAAATTTGCCACCATTTAATTTGAGTGGTATATGTACAGCCCATTATTCTAATCTTTTTGTAATATACTTTCATTTATGAGTATTTACATCAATGTTGTATTGTCCTTCTTTTATGGGGTGTATGTTTCGAAAGATACCCAAGTAGGTAAGGGAACCTTTCACCCTCCTTTTTTTAAAAAGACTTCTTTTGTTATGTCTTTTAATTCAAATACTATTATGATGGGATATTTTCTTCTATATCCTTATTTATGTAAATTTTATGTCCAAGTGATGAGATACCCTTTATCTCTCTCGTCAACCCTTTTTGTAAAATTTTATGTGATGTCGTTAGGCTGTCGAATTTTACCAAGGGAACTTCTTAACCCAATTTCGATTTCTTTGGGTTCAACATGTAGTTATTGAATATGTCATCCTTTGATATGTGTGAATAACCTTTGATTTTTTTACACTTAATATCCACTTATATTGGGTGTATTTATATTTTTCACACATAATTATGAGATTGATTTATCCTTAATTTAAGGATACCTTCTTTATAATGGATTTAATCTCATTTTACTTTTCTTTTGAGACTTCATTGTTTTCATGCACCAATTCACTCTTATATGGTGTGCATACTATCCTTTGACATATTATATCATGAATCCCTTTATTCTCATGATATTATAAAGTTCAGATTAAATGTTATTCCGCTATTATTCGTATTCAAGAGTCTCTCATTTTGTTAAAAAATCTTTAACAAAAATATCGTTTTAAGTGTTTTAAAGATTTATTATTCTAAATCTTTATCTTTAATGTCCATGTTTTCAAAATGGTTTTCAGTATTTATTTAAATGGACATTAATGTTTTAAAATTATAATTCCATTAAAAGCTTAAAAGTGGTATGGGACACTTTGATTCAAAAATCTCTTTTAAATGTTTTTTGAAAATGGATTGATTAATTCAATATCTGGGAATTACTTATTGTGATTGCAAATGAAATGTTGTTATTGAAATATTTATATATTCAATATTTTATGTGTAATGATGGTACTTGGACATTTTACGGGTGATTACGTGATAAACCATATGACGGGTGGTGCCATGAATACCAGGACGAGTGCTTACGTTATAACCTCCAATGCATTGGGTATGGAAGACGGCCGTATGGCTATTCCATTAAGTATGTGTGGAAGTCGGCCGTATGGATATTCCATTAAGTATTTGTGGAAGTCGACCGTATGGTTATTCCATTTATGTATGTTTATGTCCCAAGTTACCTTTATATGTTATGTGTTATTTATATGGGTTTTATGGTAATCGTTTGGTTACAGAAGGGTAACTAATGGACTTTTATTCAGTGAAGAGTTTTTACTACTTCAAAAAGGTGAAAAGTATTACTTTGATAAAGTATACATGGTTTACTTGTTGTTTTGCAAAAAACTAACAGTTTTCATTCTTTGTGAATTCCTTACTGAGCTTTTTATGCTCATCCCATGTTTTTGAAATGTTTTTCACATGACTTAACGTGGAATAGGGTCAAGGATTGGATCAAGGGAAAGTCATGCAACCTAAAACATGGAACTGGACATGTTTATTTTTAAGAGTTTTTATTTTATGGAAACTTAGTAAAAGTTTCTACTTTGTAATCTTTTGAGATGTAATAGTTATGTTCTACTTCTCTAAAACTCTAAACCTGAAAAGATCCTCAATGTGAATTATTCATTTAATTCAATATTAAGTAAGGTTTACGGCCAGGGCCTTATAGTTGGTATCAGAGGTCGGTTTAGATAACTTTAGAGGTTAGGGTATTCTTTAAGCATAAGTGACATTACCACAATGGTTAGAATTTCAGAAAGATTCCTAGTTTTAGATAAAGTGAATGAGTAAGTATATCTTAGTGTTTATATTCCTCATTAGTACATAATGGTTTTGTTGATATACTCACACTAACATTTCTGTTTTTAATGAATGGATGGATCTAGCAGGCACCAAAGAGACAACAGGTTTGATGGAAACTATGGCGGTTCTCTGATTAAGATACTAGATAAAAATGGGGGATTCAATGAGGAAACTCATGGTTGTTCTAAAGCAACTATCAAGGAGTCATGATCAACCACTTGAACCTTGGTACGTTCTGTAATACATCATGTACGAGATGACCAATCGATGTGGAAGTTCAGGTAATAATTATAAAGGTAACCATTAGAGTTTATATGATCCTTACTTTTGAGGTAATTATGGGTTACTCTATGATATGATGGAAAATGAAAGGCATGAGATAAACATGAGGTTAAAATATGTTATGATTATTTTTTGAAGATTTTATATCATTTTGGGGAATGTTTTGAGAATTATATTGTTTTGGAAAAAGGACAACACGCAGACCGTGTGACTACCCGTCGCGTCGGACAAAGCTGCGGGAATCGAACCCACAACCAAAGTGCAACTGGTATTTATCACCTACCACTGGACTACGTGAAGTCCCTGGTTAGTTTGACTGATTCTTTTTAGTTAGATTATTTTATGAATTAAGAGTAAGTTGATTTTGGGTTATCTATGGAAATTTATTAACTTATCATGGAGGATATGTGTTTAGGTTAATTACTTTTCAATATGAGAATTTAAGAGGAACTGATGTTATTTAGAGATAAAAGTTAATTTGTACCTTGGAAGACTATGTGACTAAATCCTTCAAATATTTGGGTTTCAATCTTAGTTTCGTATACTTTGAAGAATTTTATGGACAAATTGTTTATCGGATTGTTCTCATTGAACTTTGGGTTTTGTTGGACAAATTTTGGAGATTAAGAATAGATTTTCTTTTTATAAAGGGTTATCCTTTTCTGGATTATCTGATCTTGTACTAGCCTTTTTGGTTTTGGTTTTGGTCTAAAGACATGGGAAGTATATAGTTCTCTTTTGTGGATTAAGTGATTCTCTAGAAGTTGATTATAGTACTCTTAATGTGAACAAGTCTTCCTAAATACTCGTCTTTTGGAGAAAATATGATTTTGTGTAAGAAATCTAGTAAAAGTCAAAAGTCAACATGATAAGTGATTATGTTTCCTTATGAATAAATTCCTCAATAAAAAGTAACTTAAAATAAAAATGTTGTCTATTAACTTTTCCTACTGGGGAATCGAATACCGTTTAACCCATCACAAGTTTGTGATTTTCTTATGGTTAACTTTCTCCTAGACATGTTTACTATAACTCTCCCTCAAGAACATGACCCTTTGATTTTTCTTCCATGTCCATGTTTTCCTATACAGAATCCTATTATGGGTTAACTCGGGTGACCTCTGTACTTATCTTTCTTTATTTTAAAGTGATTGTTTTACCGACTCTTGTTCTGATGTGGGACTTTCAAGGGTGTTTCCAAGCCCAATTTTAAAAATTCCGAGGACGCAATTCCAAAAAGGGGGGAAGGATGTAACACCCCAGGTTAATAAAGAATATGAAATTTTCATATTTATCCATATTTGTGAATAAAATATTAATATGACTTTAAATGGGATGCTATGATCGATGGCGTACCCAACATGCAACAACGAGTTTCTTGGGAATCTTACGTTGCACTCTAATAATAAAATAATATTATTTTAAATAGTAGTTAACATGTAGCCATTGTATTGGCGGGAATGGATATAAATAACTAAAATATGATTATATATGTTTTTATATGTTTTTACATTTATCCAATAAAAGATAAAGGCTTAAAATACGGAAAGAATTCAATTTTAGGCGTATATGCCCTAGTTTTTACTAAAGGTTCACTTATCACCTTTTGATGGCGAATCATCATTAAATATAGTTTTGTTCACTCTTATAAATTATATTGGACCATATAGAAATCTTCTTCAGAATCGGGACATCAAAATTTACTTTGTGTAAATTTTTGGTATCTTTCCGATAAAGTTCATTTTTTAATGAATAGTGTAAAATGTTGTATTTTAATTCAAAACCTCTTTTTAATATAATTTATTTATATGATTAGGTTATCTTTTGAATTGGTTTTAAAGTGAAATTATAATATATTTTTACCATTAAATCCAATAGTGGTCATTGGAATTAATTTCACTTTGAAATCAGACTTAAACTAGTGTCAATCTTTTGATACTTATTGTTTCATAAAAACACTCTATTTGCTCTGACAGTGGGAATTAATTATTAAATTAATTAATGTGACTTATATGATTTGAATTTTGTAAAATAGACTTCATTTTTGAATTCGGAATATCAAATATAGCTTAGGGTGAATTTTTTGGATTTTTCTAAAAAACATCAATTTTTGATGAATAGTGAAACCAATAAGTGGTACTTATAAAAACTGATTTTCCGTTTAAATGAAATTTTGCCACCTTTGTGTTTTGAATTTCAAAAATACAACATACATGGTTTTCATTAAGAATAAAAATGTGGTTCAATGGGATTAAAATAATTTTTTGGTGAATAGTAACTTAATAAGTTATTAATCGCGATTAGAGGTAATTAGTGCAATTTAAGGAAAAAATGATATTATAATAAAATGAAAATACCTTGAAACATTCCCTACCCTTATTGGATGTGTCATGGCCGACCAGTAAAAGCCATGGGTCAACTTGGGGACCCCATGGAGCCACTTTGTTTGGGAAATAACATAAATAACTTTTTATTTAATGTTAATGTAAAAATGACACAAACATGAGATGTTTTACAAAAACAATTTTTACATTGAGTTATACAAGTCAGATGTTTGACTATAAATAACCAATGGAAATCTAAATAGATTTACTACATCATAGTAACTTTTTTATAATTTTTATACATTTAATAAATTAAATTATTTATGACATCAGGTTGATGCAGCGATGACCTCATTATTTAACGATTTAAATAAAATGGAAAGATAATGTAAACTATAAGACCTACACATGGAAAAAACCTATTAGATGGGTGTATTTCGAACCATAATCACCTTATCCTAGAAACACATCAATGTGGGACATCTTAAATCCGAATACCATTTTAAAATAAAGTGACTTTTCTTTACCTTCCAAGAGTGCCCCTCCTCTCCTCTTATAAAAGGCCCCCACCTCTACCTCCTTTCCCACACTCCATAAGCCTTTGCCTCGGCCAACCCCTGCCCATTTTGGCTCTCCACTTCCCTATCTTACTCCTTGAAGCCTCACTTTGGGCAGAAGTCTTCCCAAGGAAGCCTTTGAGCTCAAACCAAAGGGAGTTACCCGATTTTAAGGTAATGTCTTCTTTTGAGTCCTTTTATTTTATTTTTCTTCTCCAAACCCCTAAAAACATTTTATTATTTTCTTTTTTAAAAACTTCAGTATACTAAATATAATAGGATGTTTTTATAAGAAGTATTCGAGCTACACTTACACACACATACATATAATGGTTAAAGAACATACTGTTTCCGTGGATGGCGAATTTCTACCTCCCGAAATGATGATTGTTCAACATTCTTTTAACACCTTCAAAGATGGCCATTAAGATGAAACTATATTTATATATGATATATAATATGTTTATGTTTTCCTTATTCTTCTTTATTTTTCATTTTGGGCATAACATTATGGTTTCCATTATGGGTAAACACGATATCTTCATTTAAGGAAGTGCGAACTACTGCCCCCTTAAAGTGATGTGATTCGTTAATGCCATATGTGGGACGTATAAAGGATGGATTTAAAGTTATTATATATGATTTTATACTGGAATTATAATATACCTCTATATCATTATTATTTATTTCCATTAAAGTAGGAGATATAAATGAAAGTAGCGTTCATGCGTACATACAGCTTACCGTTTCCATGAACAATGCATTTCATTTCTTATCCCCAAATGTAATGTACTATTAAAAGTACATGTATATATTGGATATATATAATGAATGATACATATTAATGATGAATATAATTCTGGAATTAAAATATACATACCTCTCATTTAGTTTTAGTTCCATTAATATGACAAAGAAATGAAAGTAGCGTTCATCCGTATGTACGACTTACCGTCTCCATGAACGGTGCATTTCATTTCTTACCTCTAAATGATTATGTGATATTATAAATAAATGTATATGCTAGATATATATGATATATATGATATCCAAATCAGGAATTTCATTCTGGATATAAGGAACCTTTGACCACACGAACAACATGTAATTGTAAGAAGTCCACTTTTGACTTAAGAAACAAATATCGACAAAACAAACATTATTAACTTAAATGGTTACATAATGTTTATAACATGGAAATAAGTGATATGAAAGGAATAATGAACTTGAAAAAAGGTTCTTAAGAAAATATAAATTAACTCAAGTTTATTATTCAGGATGTTAAAGAATGATCGAGTCATGTCGGACATGAGGTAAGGGATCCTACTACTCTCTTTCTTTTTATGTACACTCTTTTATGTCATTCCTTTTAAGCTCATCTTTATTGTGATTGGGATGTTATTTTATATTACTCTTACTATAATTTTTATTTTCATATGATGAGAGACCCTATTCTCTCTCATCAATCCATTTTGGAAGTTTTGAGTGGCGCCGTTAGGCTGCCGAATTTTCGTAAGAGATCCAACCTCTCTCTTTCTTTTTATGTAACCTCCTTTATGTCACTTCTTTTATGCTCCTCTTTGTTATGTTGGGGGATGTTCTTTTGTATTATTATTTCTGTAAACTTTATGTTGATATGATGAGAGACCCTATTTCCTCTCATCAATCCATTTTGGAAGTTTTAAGTGGCGTCGTTAGGCTTCCGAGTTTTTGTAAGGGATTTTTTATCTCACATTTATTCCCGTGAGATTTGTGCTACATTTGCCACCATTTCCTTTGAGTGGTATATGTACAGCCCATTATTCTAATAATTGTGTAATATACTTTCTTTTATGGGTATTTACATCAATGTTTTATTGTCCTTATTTCATGGGGTGTATGTTTCGAAAGATACCCAAGTCGGTAAGGGAACCTTTCACCCACCTTTTTTTAAAAAGACTTCTTTTGTTATGTCTTTTAATTCAACTACTAGTATGATGGGATATTTTCTTCTATATACTTATTTATGTATATTTTATGTCCAAGTGATGAGATCCCCTTTATCTCTCTCATCAACCCTTTTTGTAAAATTTTATGTGACGCCGTTAGGCTGTCGAATTTTACCAAGGGAACTTCTTAACCCAATTTCGATTTCTTTGGGTTCAACATGTAGTTATTGAATATGTCATCCTTTGAATATGTGTGAATAACCTTTGATTTTTTTACACTTAATATCCACTTATATTGGGTTTATTTATATTTGTCACACATAATTATGAGATTGATTTATCCTTAATTTAAGGATACCTTCTTTATAATGGATTTCATCTCATTTTACATTTCTTTTGAGACTTCATTGTTGTCATGCACCAATTCACTCTTATATGGTGTGCATACTGTCCTTTGACATATTATATCATGAATCCCTTTATTCTCATGATATTATAAAGTTCGGATTAAATGTTATTACGCTATTATTTGTATTCAAGAGTATCTCATTTTGTTAAAAACTCTTTAACAAAAATATCGTTTTAAATGTTTTAAAGATTAATTATTCTAAATCTTTATCTTTAATGTCCATGTTTTCAAAATGGTTTTCAGTATTTATTTACATAGACATTAATGTTTTAAAATTATAATTCCATTAAAAGCTTCAAAGTGGTATTGGACACTTTGATTCAAAAATCTCTTTTAAATGGTTTTTGAAAATGGATTGATTAATTCAATATCTGGGTATTACTTATTGTGATTGCAAATGAAATGTTGTTATTGAAATATTTATATTTTCAATATTTTATGTGTAATGATGGTACATGGACATTTTACGGGTGGTTACGTGATAAACCATATGACGGGTGGTGCTGTGAATTCCAGGACATGTGGTTACGTTATAATCTCCAATGCATTGGGTATGGAAGTCGGTCGTATGGCTATTACATTAAGTATGTGTGGAAGTCGGCTGTATGGATATTCCATTAAGTATGTGTGGAAGTCGACCGTATGGTTATTCCACTTAAGTATGTTTATGTCCCAAGTTACCTTTATATGTTATGTGTTATTTATATGGGTTTTATGGTAATCTTTTGGTTACTGAAGGGTAAGTAATGAAATTTTATTCCGTGAAGAGTTTTTACTACTTCCAAAAGGTGGAAAGTATTAATTTGATAAAGTATACATGGTTTAATTGATGTTTTGAAAAAAACTAATAGTTTTCATTCTTTCTGAATCCCTTACTGAGCTTTTTATGCTCATCCCACGTTTTTGAAATGTTTTTCACAGGACTTAACGTGGAATAGGGTCAAGGATGCGATCAAGGGAAAGTCATGCAACCTAAAACATGGAACTGGACATGTTTCTTTTTTAAGAGTTTTTATTTTATGGAAACGTAGTAAAAGTTTCTACTTTTTAATCTTTTGAGATGTAATAGTTATGTCCTAATTCTCTAAAACTCTAAACCTGAAAAGATCCTCAAAGTGAATAATTCATTTAATTCAATATTAAGTAAGGTTTAAGGTCGGGGCCTTATACCTATAGGGATACCAGAAAGAAATATAAGGTTTTAAAAACTTAAAACAACTTTTTTAAAGGGGATCTATGGCGAAAATGTAAATGGCCCTACCTTTGGGCGAAAATTGCCGATGCTTCGATTGATTTCACGGCTCCCGGTTGCCCTTCGCGGAATCAGCGCGTTGAGGGCTTCGAATCGGTAACACTCTTGTCATCCTTCTATCCCGTTTTCATGATCTCCCAATTCTCCCATGGGACACGGCCAAGGAGAATCCACACATGTTGCATGCGCAAGAAGGAGGAGGGAGGAAGAGAGGGAAAAGAAAAGAAAAGAAGAAAAGAAAAGGAAGAAAAAGGGGCTTGGGCCGGCCCCGACGCCCGACATGAGTTTATGCCTTCCCTAGGAAAAACACACCATTCCGGACTCTTAAGTGTAGGAGAAATTTCAATCCAATGCTCTATTTAAAATTTATCCCTAAACAAACTCGCGTGAATAAATTAATATTTAATTTAATAATATTAAATATTAAATATTCCGCCAAAATTCGAACAGCTCAGAATTCCTCCAAACTCCTGTCCTAGGGTAAACACCCTATTCCGGGACAAACAGAGTTGTTAGAAAAATTATCTGAGATTATCTGGTAAGGAAAATTACCATTTTACCCCTCACGGGCATCCAACAGCAAAAATTCAAATTTCTGCTCAAAACTGCAGTCCGGAAAAAACATGGGTTCTTACAATTATATCAATTTCCCACTCAAAAAACCATAGATTTTTGTTTATTTTATTTTTTTATTTTTCTTAATTATGTGTTTAACTGTGGACTACCTAGGGATTCTATTATTAAGGAACCAAAATTGTATGTTGGATAGGTTATTTAAAATTTTTGTTTTCTCTTCTACTAAAGCTATGATAATGTTGAATGTTTCATCTTAAGGTACTTTATTGAGAATATATTCCTTTTTATATAAAAATATGTGATTAGAATGATTCACTACCTTTAGACAATTATTGAGTTTACTTAATGGGAATACCGGCCTGAATAAATTATGAATTAGAAGGGTGTTTTGATTGCTTCAGTCGATATTATTTTTATGATGACTCTTTAAATTTATATGGTAGTGTGATTTATTTTATTCCATATAATTTTTTATAGTCTTGAACTTCATTAATTTTTTTTAATTTGATATTGTTAATAAATGAGGAATATAATTTTACATTCATTTTATCCTTGTAAATAAATGAATATTATGGTATTTCATGAATCATGTTATAGAAGAATCATTAATATTGATAGTTTTCATTGTTTGGTTTCTTTTTAAGTGGACATATGCAAGAATATTTGTATTATAAAATAATATAATTAAAGTGATCTCTTGTAAAAATTAATGTGTTTGGGGATATTTTAGTCCTCAACCAAACTGCTATTCCATTTTTATTATTCTTGTTTTTTCAATGTCACGTCCGCAGTTTCAATCTGAGTTTTATTTTGTGAAAATATATTTTTCATGTTTTTATCAATGATGTTGGAGAATATATATTTTTTTTGGGTAATGATTTTTATACCTAAAAAAGATAGAAAAACGTTAATAGAATGGTTTCTTGATAAATTTCACTAATACTAGTTGAGTATGGGATATATGACATAGCTTGGTGGATGAGAGTTAATATTTATAGATTATTGAATTAGGTTGTTGAATGGTTGATTTGTATGTGTTATAATATTTTAATTGACATATTTGTTAATGTTTTATTTTAATTAATAGTTTTCATGATGGTTTCTTGTTATGATTTCCAACATCCTGCAGTAGTTGGCCTATGCACTATGAGTGCAATATCCCTATGGTGTTCTTGGATGATTCCTACAATATATATATTATAAAAAATGGTAAGTTAATTAAAAATTAACAAATGGAGAAATGTTTTGTCAATGGAGAAAACAATTTATTAAATGAGGAACGATTAGTTGGTTCTAATTAATTTTCCATGGGTAGGAATTAAAATCAAACAATTTAAATGTAAATTATTAAAGCATAACAACTTGTGATACAATAAAATCATTCAATAAATATTTTTAATGAAGTTAATGAATTGTTAATAATATAAAATTAAAAAATGTATATGATTAATAATATTAAATATTGACTCTTTGGTGTTTCAAAGGGATATAGTTCCCTTGACCATAGAAATGACTATCAAGTGTTATGATGGGAAATAACAATATTTTTGTATATGTTAAGGTACTTTCCATTTGTTTTTGGGTTTGATATATTATTAAATATATTTTAGATATTATTCTATATTCCTTATAAACCAAATTAGGTGGGAGTTAAATGCCTAAATTATTTGGGTTCCATGTGATTTCTCAAACAACCATGTTGTTGCGGGAATGGACAAATAATTTCTCCCTATTACTAACTCTTCCTTCACATAAGGAATGATGGGGAGGTATATCTAGGCTACAATATACCATGGTTTGGGGAATTATTCTACACAAGTTATGAGGTCTCTTACTTTCATCATAACTATATTTTTGGGTTATAGTGTCCTATGGATATAAAACACACCAGATTTCTAGTATAAAAATTTTATTTATTATGGTTGTACCTAAATTCGATGTGATGGAATTTAGAATAATGCTTCATATATGGGGTGTAATTAATTCTAAACATACGAATTATTATTGGTTATTTTTTAATTTTTTATAAAAGGGGTATAAGAAGACATATGTTTTCACATTGTCTTATGGGGTTCATGTGTATCTAAGTAAATGACAAATATCCATGGCATTTGTTTTGAAGAATGTGACATAAAGATGAGAACCCCATAAAGGTAGGAAAAAGATCATTAATTTTAATTTAAACCTAATATTATAATTTATTTAGTTCTAGAACATGATAAAGTATTACATTATGTGTCATACATGGTATGATTTAACAGAGTTTTACCTTCTTAGGTGGTGAGGTGGTTTTCTCTATTCAATAGTCATGATTAACTATTCTTGCTTCACATTTTCACAATTTATTTTGAGGATGATCCTAAGATTTATTCGTGTACACTCACCCCAAATTTCTATCGATATGGAAATATATTTAATAAAGGTTTTCAAATCATTAATTATAAACATAAATATATTTAATCATTAATATATATTTTTGATTTTATGAATTGTTGTAAATTTTTAAATGTGTTTTTATTTAATTTAATATTATACTAAAATCTTTTTTTATTGAGTTTATTTCATAATTATTTATTTCTTAAAATTTAAAAGAAATATAAGAAAAATATATCAATATATTTTTGGTTTTTTTATCTAAAATATTAAATATTAAATATTAAATGGGTAGAGTTATTGGAATAAATCATTCTAGTATTTTATGATTTATTATACATTTATTATTATATGAGATATTTTTTTCACTTGTTTAATTTTGATTCAATTTTATGATAAATTTTATAGGATATTTTCTATATGTACTTAATATATTTTAAGACCCCCTTTAATTCATTATAGAAACCATAAATGTGCAAGGAAAATTTAAAAATCATTCTTATTAAAATTTTAGGATTATTTTTAACATATATGTTATTTTTCATATATGGATGACGCAAAAGTCACTTCCATATAATTCCCATGTATGATATTTTGATTCAATTTATAATCATCTACATTGTAATTTTTATCAATATTAAGAATAAAATGATTCCAAAGCATGAGTATTTAAATAATACAAGAATCGATATGGGTATAGATATTAATATTTGATTCCACACTAGCTTGGTTGAATAAATTAGATTTCAAATAGATGGGAGAATTAAAATTAATTGTGGAGATCATCACAATGTATATAGAATGATTCAAAACCAATAATTTAATATCAAATATTTAGTTTTTAATATTCCATGTTCAATGAAAAGAAATAATTTTTTAGGAATTTTTTTTTGTTTTGTGTTCTAATAAACTAAATGGAAATCATTGAGCCTTAAAGAGATTTGATTTTGGACAATGTTGAAATTAATCTGAGACCCAATGAATCCAAGAGAAGAACAAATATAATTTTTCTAAATATTAACATTTGGATGTTCAATATATATAGAGGAGTTCTATAAATGAAAAATGGAGGCGAACTATAAGGACAAAATTTAAAGCATGAAGCATAACATTTCCAACATTCCATAAAAACAAATATATTAATGAAAGGGAGATCTCCTATGCCAGAATTTATTTATAGAAACAATACTACCACCAGATGGGTATAAAATTCTATTAGTGTGCATCAGTAGAGCTTCATTAAAGACATAAAGTCATTGATTAAGTGAGGAGATAGCGTATTGTACTCGGTAGAGAAGAATAGTATTCTTTTCTTTATATTTTATTCTTCTATATATGTATTCATATTGCTTATACATTTTCTCTTCAATTTTTATCAAGAATGTTACATTAATTAAAGGGGAAAATTTGATATATATTTTTGATAATAATTTATTTTTCATGATTAATTACATCCAAGAAGTATTATATTCTTATTTTTATTTAATTTTACCAAACATTGATGATTATTGATGTTATGATGGGAGAATATAAATTCAAGACAATTTTGAAATTAATAAAACTTTTAAAAAATATCAACTTATAGAAAAGTATGAATTTATGGAATTTATCATCTAATGTGTCATGAAAGTGAATTCTTTAAATTACATGTTATTACAAGGTTTTCTAAGATATATAAGACAACTATTTTAACTGAGGTTTCTATATACAAATGAAAACTTCCTTTCCAAAAAACGAATTTTGTTAAATTCTAATAATTTTTTTTATGCATCAATCTTAAAACATTTATTAATTTTTATAAATTTCAACACTTCATTCATATTATTCCTTTATCCATCATGGATTTTTATAACTTTTTCCCAAAATTATTTGTAATATATGATAAAATAATTCTTTCAGGAAAACTTACTCCCATCCATTACCTTCAAACCTAAAAACTAGTTTATTAGTGAGAGTTAAGGGTATAAATTTATATTTATGTTATTTTAAATGTGAAAATATCATTTATAAACATTTTTAGTTCCAAATTATATAGTTTGTTATTTAGTTACATGATAAAAGAATTTATTTATTTTTAGGATCTTTTATAGTTTAGGATTTCATGATATTTTTTTGTTAATTTTATGGTGTTTCCAAAATTTATTAAAATATATTTAGGTATTGTGATCATTTATCTATCGATGTGTTTGTATTGATTTATGGAAAAATTCATATCTTTTTCCAAAAAAATTTATATTTAGGGGAACTACTCCCATATGTATTCATTCAATACCCTTGGCGCTATTCATTATCATGTATTCTAATTGATGTGGGATGTTGGTATCATTTCCATCTTCACTAATTGTTTAATGTGGTTACTATTGGGTGGATAATGAAAGATTTGTGTCGAAGATAATATTTGGGATATATTATGTAGTTCAAGGATTTTAATTAGTAAGGATTATGTGAGTTGTTAGGGAAATAATATTAGTTGGACAAAGATGGGGAGGTATAAAATAGAGACTGAAATTGAATAATGATTATTGGCCACCCTATAGTTCAACAAAAAAAATGTTATTTTTAATAAAAAATATAAGAAAATATATCCTTATTTTGAGGTACACACAATGATATTTATTTTGAATCCATAATTTTTATTCATGTGAATTAATTTAGAGTACAATGGTAATAAGTGTAAATTTTAATTCATTAACATTAAATAATCTGTATACTATTTTTAGGTGTCTCTATAGTATGTAAAATTCTATGAATGACTCCAGGTCTATGTCACCATCAAATTCTATCTAATGTAATTTAGTGAGACTCCCCAATAGTATTCCATATAGTTGAGATTTATGTGGATGTTTATTTGAAGAATACACTTCAAGGGTTCCCACATTAATGTATATAGACGAATGAGGAATCCATTTTAGATCATGAGAATATAAATTGGTTGTAGGATGTAGAGAATACATTATATTTGATCTACGTTTAGAGGGATAACTGAGTTCCATTTTACTTCTACCTAATATATAGTTCACCTATGTATTAGTGGGTATTATTTAATGGGTATTTTTATGTGTCTATTGTATAATTAGATAATATTTTGTATCATATTCATCTTCACATTTATTATTATTTCATGAAAGATTTTTTTAGTATGATATTCAATACTTATAGTTATGTGAAATGTAGTTTGTGGGAGTTATGTATAATGTATACAGACCTTTTATTTCTTAAGAGCTTATACCATATAAGGATGCAATATAGTGGAATTTTGAAGAGACCATGCATCTAGATATCCGATGAAATATCCCTCAATACAATTTTTTTGACAATTTTCTTGGTGTTATATATAACATAGGTAACTTATATAGAGATATATAAAAATTATTAATAAAGGTAATGGATTATATAATGATCTCTATTGAAAAATTTTATTTCTAAAAATTCATTGCTTCCTATTCGGTGGATGATTCTTATAGAAGGGATGTAGTTCCATCCGTGTTCACACAACATCTCTGGGGAATTTTGTTCTTAGATTCCTACATTTGGGAATGTAAATGGTTTGTTATCAATGTGATGATTATTTCAATATAATTATTTATTTTCCAAACATATCTTTTAATGTTGATGGTGCTGCTAGTATAGTTTATGCTTTGATGTTATAATAGTGTTCCCTAATGTTGTGACATCAACAATACTGAACTCTACTTTTTATTTATGTTATGGGGATGAGGTTTGAAAATAAAAACCTAATGATACACCCTCATCATCAAGGAAAATTGTAAGAGCATGTCTATGGTGCAGGCCACAGAGTGGGTATGTGGGTTCATTATATAAGACCCAGTCAGTTGAACGTGTTTTAGTTTTCTATGATAGAATATCCATATATCACAATGTGTGATATATTATTTTATTCTTCTTATATGTTTTCCTTTTTTATTCACTAACTATAATCTACTTCAACGCACCAACCCTAGTACGTTATTTAGGATGTTCGGTAAAAAGGCATCAAGTTCCAGTTGGGTTTACTATGAAAGTTAGTGTTAATGATAAATGATGTGATGTGTGCAGATATTTCGGAATGACGAAGTGAAAATTTCAATATTTTTGATATTCTTTTTGAATATGGATATATTTTTTTAAAAATTATCCATTAATTCATTATATGTATTTAGTATAGGGTCTTCTATATTTCTATAGTAAGTACATTATATAATATAGCTCAAATGGAGAGTGTATTGTGTTTTATGTAGGAAGTACCATTAGGATGGTTGTATGTGGTTTTAGTCCTTATATTCATTGATGTTAATATTAATTGTCATATCATGGGAATAATAGTAAAGGGTATTTCCCAGTGTTTTTGAAGAGTAACCTAATGTAGTTTCAGAAGATTTTATAACAAATCCTCCTTAATATGAGATTTATTTTGAAATATACCTATAGTCAAATATTTATTTGATATAAATTACTTTCTATAGGGTATATCCTTTTATATTGAGGGTGCTATAGATTTAGATATGGTACCTTTTATAGTGAGGTTTTATTCAATATTGTATATCTCCATGGGATTTAGAGTTCAATTTTTTGAGAATGTGGATTTAGATATATTTTTTATAATTATTTTCATCACATATAATTTGGTGATATGGAGAAATAACTATAATCTATAATATATTAATGAATTATTTGATTTATTAGAGAGATATTAATTATTCTTAATCATAAATTTCATTTCATGATATATTTATATGTTCATGAAGGAGGAGGTTATCCTGGAAACTTCTTTCATATGAGGTTCTGAGAATTATTACTTTTTTGTAACAACTTTAAGTGTTACAAATGCTCTGTCCATATTCATGTGTATAATGAATTATTTTTTTCATGAACATTTGTAACGGCATATTTTTTTTATTTTTTAAATACTATAATTTTGAATTACCATTGAATAATTATTTAATAGAAAGCATGATGTGTTTGAATTACAATGGAATTAATAGAAATTCAATAATCTCTTATTGTGTATATTTTGGGCCCATGAGATTCTTTTTTTAAAAAAACATATTTTTGTGTTCTGTATACATAGGTATGTTAGTGGTTTATGTGGTTATTCCCATGTTATCCAAAATAATGTTTCATAGTGGTAGATCATACTCAAACTTTTATGATATTACATGTTATTTAAACTCATGATCCTTAGATTAAGACCCTAATAACTACTCAAAAATGGAAGGATCAAGTAATTTCATGGACTAAACAGGGTTGTTATACATTTAATGTTTCAATAATAAAGATTCTCAATGTAATGCTACTTTGATTACTAGAGGATGTAACTATGACTGAGGTATATTATTACACATCAAATTTTGGATTCAGTTGTGTTCTGATGTATCATATTGTAGTAATCTCATAAGGGGTTTTATAGACTCATGATTGAAACTATACCACCAATTATATTATGATTACAGTCATTGAGTTTTGATGAATATTATGGACGTATTACTTCTGTTTTGTGTGCTTTTGGGTCATTACATATCACAATAGATTGATTCATATCTCCCTATACGGCGATTTATATTTTTATATCAATGATGAATGTAATTATTATAGGATTATGAATTTTTTGTTTCCTAATCACATATGAATGGGAGAGTTATAGATAGTGCTCAAATAGGATGTTTCGTAGGGATGGTATGCCAATGTCTAGTGATATTTTATGGTTGGTAGGGGAACTATCCATAATGCTTCAACATACTGGTTACTTTTATGGGAATTGGATCTTTTATATTCCAATGGTGTAGAGATCCTATGAAAAACATATTTGGAAGTACCAAATGGTGTATTATGAGGTGTAGGTTTAAGAATATTGTTTCAATGTGTATTTTATCATGAGGGATAGTCTATGGAATTAGGGCATTGGATATTGTTTCATGGGTGGCTCATTATTCTATATGTGATGTGGATGTGGAACTCTATGACTTACATAGTACAACTTTTCTTGTCTATCATGGTGTGAAGAATAATTATTATTCGTTGTTGTTTTATATGGGAATATGTGTTTTTTAGAGTTTTTTCCATTTTATTATTTTCCATTGGGTGAAGATTTTTCACATTATTCTTGATGGGATGCTTGAAAAACTCTATGTTATCTAGAGGATGAGGGAGGAAACGTACATGAAATTCATCATTAGTATTAGTCAACAATCAAGGGTCATGTAATGATTTATGGGATATCATATTCTATTAGAAGAATAAATAATGTGTATTATAGATTAATTAGGTGATCGTAGTGGAGGATCTGTTGAAGCATAATCATGAGGAGGTAGTGTTGATTCATGGGGTTTTGAACACGATCATCTCTGGTCATGATCTTCATTTCACCTCATTAAGTTTAGAGGTCTAAGATGTGTTTTTGGTCTATACCATGCCATAAAAATAATTCCATCCATTAGAGGATGTTCAAATAGTGAATTATATCTATAATTTAAATGAAATTTTGTTCTCATGCATTCGGGATTTTATATGTTTGTGGGTGGGACAAGTGTAATAACCTTTGATTTTGAATCATTTAAATTAATACTATCTTTGATATCTTTTGTCACACATAACACAAAACCAACACATTGCCAAACTATAACATACTATGTATTATTCAAATTATATGATCATTATAATTTTTTTTTATAAAAATTGATAACAATCAGTTTAACTAATTAAATATTATTATTTTTCATTGATTAATTAAAAAATAATTCATATCAAATAAGTGGGGGTGTTTCATTTTTTAATTATCATAATTATATGATTATTATTACCGATAATGTTTACAAATATAATATAATATATCAGACATAATTTAATTATAAATTTATATGAAATAATATTAAAGGAACTTGATATTTAAACAGTAATTTAAAATAAAAAAAATTCTTCCATATTTTGTATCTTCATTAAAATATTAAATTATTTAAATTTTATAAATTGAATATGTAAAAATTAATTCACTTATTAATTTATAATGTGAAGATTTATATTTTTTTACATTTTTATATATTTTTTTTAAAATAATTCGTTTTTAAGTGAGTAGTTAAAAATATTGTTTTTACTAAACTTGTTGTGATTGTTACTATATAAGGAAGATATTGAACATAAAAAATATTAGAAAACATTTCATGATAGAATATTTATTTTTCTAAAAAATTTGTGAAATTAAAAATATTGTTTTTAATTTATTAAACCACTTTTTTACAACTAATGCATACATTCCAATGAAATATTTTATTGTTATTTAATTTCAAATAACATTTCTTTTTTTTGTAAAATATTTTTTTAGGTTTCATTTAATGAGAAAGAAAATTTATTTTTTTAATATAAAAAATTTTATCATTAAATTAAACGTATTTAAAATTTCATCCTACACATAAATTTTATTTGAAAATTTAACATCATTACAAAATGGTCTTTTTCACATTATATTCTCAAAATATAAAAATAATTTTTATTAGAGATAGAAATATTATTTACTACATATCAGTTGTTATTAAATATAAATAAAGCCATAATAATTATTAAGAAACATTTTTAGGAATTAATTTTAAGAACCCAAATCAATATTTCCGATATGGATATTTTTTTGGGTGTTTTTATAGAAATTATTTCTTTTGGAAAATTTGAAAGTACACATCGACTACTCTTGAGTACACGTCGTGTACCAATTTCTATGGGTAGCCTTGTACTGGCCATGTAACGGCCAGGTACATGGCTATGTGGACTACCTAATATGTGGGATGGTTGTGTCATGTCTATGGTGTGTACATTAAATGATCATGTCATGCACTTTTTCATTTGTTTGGTTAATCGGATCGGGGTCACATCTAATCCAATGAAATGTCTCCATCTTCTTGTGTCTTGGGAAAGAGAGCGTCATACTGATGATTATCCACAAATGCCCTTAGTTCCTTCGTATGACCTATGATTGTGGTGCTTATAGGTGTGTTGGATTCCCACAGGTGTGTTCTCTCTTTACCTAGAGCCTCTCCTCCTGGTTTCTCCTCCCTCTGGAGTTATTAAAGGTTGAATGTTTTTGTCCTTTTGAAGATCTACAACATTCTAGGCTGATTCTTGGGCCTACATTCAAGAGTGTTCATCTTACATCATCAAGGTAGGTGGTTTGTTGCTTTTTAGAGTTTGTCTTTAAGTTATATAATCCTATGTTCGGATTTCCCGTGATTCATGTATTTTATGTTAAAAAATTGAACCACTTATCATTTTCCTTTTTATTGATAGATTATGGGTTTTCTTTGATATATTATGCTAAATTTATTGTTTAGGGGACACCCCATGGGTGTGTATCCATATTTGAATGTTTATGGCCGCTTAGCCCAGGTTACCTATGATGCAGACCTTGTTTCCTTTCATTTCTTGTTATGTTGGAATTGATTGCTTATTACTATTTTTTAAATGCATATGTTATGCATTGTAACTGCTTAGCCTTGTAATAATTGATATTAATTTGGGATGCTAAATTTTGGTAGTGCATGATTATATTTCACAGGGTTGTGAGAACTTGGTGTAGTGAGACCATAAGAGGAATTAACATTGAGGGATTCCCCATTGTGTCGGTTATGTTTACCTTTTAATACTATTTATGGGATTGACGATGGGTGCTCTCTGAGAGTGTCTATAGTATACCGTTACAAGTCCACATGGGGAATGGATGTGGAGTGGTTCCCCTAATATTCTATTGTTTATCGTTAAAAGACAACATGGGGAATTGATGGTGAGTGATTCCTTAGCGAGTATTTGTTTTGTGTTCCCAATGGTGTTAGAATATGTGAGCTTTCTCGGAGGATCATTATTTCTTTCATGAGTTGATGATATATTGAACCTGAGGGTTTGGATTGTGAGAATGTTACCAAAGGTTTATTTGTGAATGTTGGATTGATTGTGACGATCCTGCCAAGCCAAATCACAAGCTTGGACTCCATCATACTTGATTGTTAGATGCTCTTTCAAGACATATATTTTTCTATTTCATAGCAGATACAAAGCTTAAGCTCGATCGCCAAATTTCATTATTCAATGGTTTAAATAATTAATAAATGAAAATGTATATAATTAGAAAATGTTGGATTGTAACTTTTGGGTACTTCCTTATTTATTTCCCTGTTTAATATTACCTACAATAAATATTCCCTGATAGTTAGGAAGATATATTTTGGTGATTTCCTACAGGGATTCGTCTCTCACACTATTCGGGTCATGTTTTTTAGCCGAAACAGACAATATGGTTGCATGTATAGATAAGGGAAATTTCCATTCTTCAACAGGTACTTGATAGCTATCCTCCTGGAGAGCATGGGAAGAAGCAAAATATTGTGATGCTATTGGAGTTGTTTATTGTTTTTAGTACATTGGTTTTAGTATTGTACTTACAACATTGTGAATGGTTTGGATACTGTACAAGATATTTGTGACATGCATCATTACTTATATATATATGGATGTATGTTGTAGTTGTTTTTACTATCATTCTTCCATTGTTTACCTTGTTGTACAGTATTACTGCTTCTACTAATTTTTACTATTTTATTTTTCTTGTGTTACGCTGCCAATGAGGGAATTGTTTCGACACTATCATACCCATGTCCATCGCTGCTAGCTGAAAACCTCTGGCATTTGGGGAAATCTGCTTGAGGCCATATGACCAACCGGGTATGGGGCACCTCTGGGTGGCACCCAGATCCCAAGAATTAAAAATTTGTATTATAGGGATTTTCTTTTCTTATCTACCTTAATTTTTAGATCCTACAGATAGGGATATGAAAGAATAGGTTATTTGTAATAACTTGTGACTTGGATTAGCTAACCCATGTATAGGGAAAAGCCATGTTACCTCGAATACTACAAAAATAATTTTGTTTTTATTTTGTTAGAGATGATTTGATTTCACCTTTGGGTGATTCACATGTTTTGAACTATTATCATTTATATTATTGAGGTTCTATTTTGGTTGCAACCCAAAGAGATGAGGGTATCCCATCTCATGCATAATATTGTCACTTTCATGTTATCACATGCCATGAATTTTATCATGCCATTTAGAGTGGATTACTAATTGCATGTTGTTTTGATAGATGGTGTACTAGAGCTACGTGTTATTATGATAGATTATGTGGTAGAATACATTCTATTTTTATGGGACCACATGGATTTGAATTTGGTGGATCATGTTTGAACTTTAATTGGATTTCATAATTATATGATATGAATAAGGATGCAAAACTTTGATTCGTGGCAGTATGGGCTCTCACTGGTCGGGATTTTTCATTCCTTTGATGAAATTTTATGTTTTTAAGGATTCTAAAGATGTTTTAGAGGTCTACTATCTGGAAACCCAGACAACCTGGCATGTGGTGTCATTAACACACTCTATGTGTTCTTCTGTTCTGGAAGTAATAACATTTCATAAGTACACACCATGTATTATATGTACCTCCGTGTAGTATTTAACTGTGTGAGAAGAGACACGGGGTTGAGAAACATTCGTAGAACACACCGTGTACTAAGAGTACATTCCATTCCATAAGGACAGTGTGTCTGGCCAGGTGACTAATGATACAATTGGATGAAAACTAGGTTGTACACATCATGTTCGGTTTAGGAAGGTTTTGTAGATTCGATTGTGTCTTCAACTATGTGACTAAAGGCACAGGTGGTTAGAAGATAACTGGTAGACTCCATGTTTAGGGTGAACACACCATGAAGTGTTTCCCAAGAGATAACACAATGTCTTGGCCTTGTAGAATAACTCAGATAGGAGAGAAATTTTCATGTACATGTTGTGTCTTGAGGAGAAACATGCCATGTGTACCGGTGTTACACAACTAGGTTTGGAAGTGGTACATGATCATGTTTAAAACCAATGGAACACACTGTGTAGAGTGTATAAATTCCATGTAACCCTGTTTTGAAAAAAATGAATGTTTTCTTATCCTATTCCTTTCTTTCACTTCTATGTTTTATATAACACCCTGACCCATGTTACCCAGAGTCAGTGCATTATTACATAACATTGGCATGATACAAAGAATCATATACCGACATACCAATCAGTTTAGTATCCGTGTAAGTACTAGATACATACATTTGTTTCACATTACATTTTAAATTGAAAAAACACCGTGTCTCTGTAGTACACACTCATATCCCTTATCATATCCCTATAGGTCAATTATAATTTACTTCTGCACTTTCATTAAAAAATAAGTCAAAAGAAATGGGTGAGATCAGATGCTCAGTAAGGATAACAATATAGTAGAAACTTTCATAAATTAGAATAAACATTTTAGGTAATGTATAAGACTAAAAAGAAAGACTTTTAAAAATAAACTTTATAATAATATGGAAAATATAAATTAGATAATTTCATTTACATATTCACATGGATACTCTTCTAGATGAATAATCACGTGTAATATCAATAGCTAAATTTATAATGATGGAATGCATAATACCAGACATAATAAACTACATAGTCAAGGCCCCGTTCCAATTATACAAATAATATTTTGTTCAAGGCCTTGTTCCAAGACACTGTTTTATCTCATTAGGCCTACCGATGCATAGAGGAGCTATAACATGCTCCACCTACCACTTACTAAATCCAATTCATTCCACAAATGAAAAGGATAAAACATAACATAAACATACATATTAAAACTATCATATAAAATTTTAATACATTAACCACAAATAATAAATGGTATAAAAATAACACATCCATAGTCAAACATATCAAAAAACATTGAATACAAAATTGAATATTGTATAATAATAAATCAACTTCAAATGAATGTATAATCCATCGAAGGATGTTAACATAGATGAAATAAATCCAAAAACTATTTGAGTGAAATATTTCTTTCTACATTGAAATCATTAAAAATAAAAGAAAAATTTTATTTTCAAAATATTATTATAAGATAGTAGGGGAAGCATCGAGGTGTTATAATAGTGGAAAATATCCACACCCTCTGTATAAGTTAAAAATCATTTGTTTCTTAATTTTTTGAAAAGGTCATAAAATACCTTGTTTGGAAAGCGACAGAATTATTCATTTCAAACCATCTTCTACAATGTCAAGAAAGGATATAAATGATTTAAACCCATTTTCTTGTCAATAATAAAAAAAATTAAATAGATTTTATATATCATAGATGTGGATTTTAAAGAGCTCCTAGTAGATAGTTACATATTAAAAACCTCGGATAATTAAGAGATTGTAAAATTTACCCTTAACATGTACTTTTCCTTGGACGATTATATGTTAAAATCTTGTATAATAGTGAAGTCATTGCTATTAAATTAATAAACAACCATATACACAAATATGATAACATATATGATCTTCTAATATTGCTGTGTTAATAATATTTCATTAGTATCAGTGTTTTGGGTTGTAACTGATTCATTTTCTTTTATATGATTTGTTACATAAGTCATGTTTGTTATGGATAGGATTTATTTGATTCATATCCCGAATTATATTGTGTTCTTAAACATTATTTTTAACCATAAAATAAAAACTATTCGTGAATGGTTAATAAGGGGAAGAAATCTCATTGCGTTCGTGCAGTCGGTAATTCGTATGTACGCATGAGTAACAATATCATTCTATTGATGGTGAAAAAAGCATTAATTGGATGGTATATAATATATATGGAATCATTATTATGGTTTATTTATTATTTAAAAAAATTATTCTAATTATTTTTCCCATCCAAATTATGATGAGTTGAATAACAAACTACACCACGACGTGGAGACAATAAGTTGTATACACGCACGTATGGTGACTTTTTCATTCATAGGATGGATAGAATAATTAATATTGTTGTATCATATTTATAATAAAATCATAGTGTGTAGAATGTATTTTAGTTATTACTTTGGTATGAAAAAAAAAGAAAAAGGAAGTGGAAGAAGAAAATAACATTAAAAGAGATGATTAAATTATTATCTCTTCTTCGGGTTCTTCCTGTTGATTTGAACAAAAAAACTCATTAAGTTGGCTTTATGGTAAAAGTAAGGCCTCTAGGATTAATTAAGAGTAGTTGGGAGGATATTTTATCTGGGTACGTCTATAAAAAGTGATTTGGAGATGTGATTTTGTGAGAAGGGGAAGTAACCTTTTTTAGGAGAGATGAGGGTAGCTTTAGGAAAAGATTGAAATATTATTTTATTATAAAATAATTTAAGGTTTATAAATGCTCCAAAATAATTTATTTCAAGGATAAGGTATGTTTTGTTCTAAAAAATCTCAACCAATAGGTTTTAAACATGTTTAGTTCACCGTATTAACCATATCTTTTAAATTTAACTCTTAATAAAATAGATTAACTTTTACAATGTATTCTTCTATTATTATAATAAATTGTTAATAACCATACTATAAAAATCCAAGAGAATTCCAAGTGGTTCATTATTTAAATTTATAACCATATATAAGTCCTTTTTCAAATCCTTATATATTTTAATAACATTATATCATTTATTAATATAGTATTAGTTTTAAAAACTCATTTATGTCATTTTTGACACTATTTGGTATTTGGTTTTTGTAAAAGTCATAACAACTTTATTACTTCAAAAATAATTTATTTAATAAACCTAACATGTCATATTAACCATGAAAATTCTTGGGATGGATCAAAAGTCTCAATTAAAATTTATTTTGACTTTTATAATATCAATTATTTTAATCAATTTTAAATTAGGTAATTACTGCATCATCATTGTGTCATAAATAAATTTAATTATTTAATGTCTAAAAATTATAAATAAAATACCATTATGTTTTAAATATTTTTATCTTTATAATGAATATTTATAGTCGAATTTATCTTATACATTACCCTATATTAAAACTGTTTTTGTTATGAAAATTTGAATTTTACGCTTTTAACTATTCTTTAAATAAAATAATAATAAATGTCCAAATAAAATCCATGTTGATCAAAAAAGATCCTATTTTATTGTAAGGTCGATTTGAGTCACAATAAAATTATCCTATATAATTATGACATGTGTTAAGGTTATTATAATGTCATTTCATCTTTAATTGCCCTATTTACTTTTAACCATGGTAAATAAAAGTCAAAAGTTATTGTTGACCAAAAATTATTTTCATCTAATTGATTCACATTTTACTTAATGATGTGAACTTTGTCTCTTTAATTTTTTTAATTCAATTCACAAAAGTGGTAAAACTATGTTTTATGAAAATTTTCAAATGTGCCTAGAAGTTGGGTAAAAGACATTAAAAAGTTCAATAAAATTTTATACATAAAATTTTATTATAAAATTACTCCAATTAATAACATTTAACTTATATAGGTATCGTGTATCTATTTTTACATAAAATTAATTTTCATAAAATGAATAATTATTTAATTAAAATTTCGGTTTTAAACAACAACGCATCATTTTTCACTATTCATCAAATATTGAATGTTTTCAGAAAAATACCAAAAAATCACCCTAAGCTAATTTTAATATTACGATTCTAAAAATAAAGTCCTGTTTGAAAAATAATATTTACAAAATTTTAAAAAGTGAGTATTACTATTCATAACGGAATGTTTGATGGGTCATTGTGTGCTAGAACTTGATGTTGTGTACAAAGCAAGCTATTGTATTATTCAAAGAGAATTGTATCATGGAAACATGGGGTGTTACATTCTTCCCCCCTAAAATAATTTCATTCTCGAAATTTCTAGAATACTTCTGGATAAAATTATTTGGGTGGTTCTTCCTCATAAGTTCCTCTGGTTCCCACGTTGCCTCTTCCATGTTATGGTTTCTCCATAGAACATTTACAAGACTATTCGTCCATTTTTTCAACACTTGATCTGTGGTTTCAAGAATCCTGATAGGATCTTCATAATAATACAAAACAGATTCCAGTTCTAATTATTAAATGGTGAGTACATGCGTTGGTTTTGGAGTGCATTTTCTCAACAGTGATACATGGAATACATCCTGAACATTGGAGAGATTTGGGGGCATTTCCAAATGGTAAGCTACAACTCTAAATCATTCTAGAATTTTGAAAGGTCTGATGTACCTGGGACTTAAATTACCCTTCGTACCAAATCGTATAACACCCTTCCACAAGGATACCTTTAGGAAAACATTATCACTTACCTGAAATTCCAAATCCTTCTTCCGTTTATCATCATAGCGTGTTTTCCTACTTTGAGCTGATTTAATGTGGGTTTGGATGATCTTTACATTTTCCATTGTTTTATTAACATGTTCTGGGCCTATGAGTTTTCTCTCACCAACATCATCCTAACAAGTTGGTGTGAGGCACCTCTTTCCATATAAATCTCCATATGGTTCCATATAAATACTTTAATGGAATATATTGTTATAATAAAATAATACAAAAGGAAATATGGATTCCACATACCTATAAAGTCATGTGAGAAAAATCACAACATGTCTTTTAAGGTGTGAATAGTCTGTTCTGATTGTCCTTCAGTTCGAAAGTGGTAGGCAGTGATTAAATGAAGTTTAGTATCTATGGATTTTGGAATAAATTTCCAAAATCTTGATCTAAAATGGGGATCATGATCAGAAACAATCGATAGGGGTACACGATGATGTCTTACCACTTCATTAATATATAGTTTTTAAAAACATTCATGTGGTAAATCTTCTCTTATAGAAAGAAAATGAATTGAAATTGTATGTCGATCAACAATGACCCATATTGCATTATTCCTTATAGGAGTATCTGGTAGTCCCAAGATAATGTCCACCATAATATCTTCCCATTTTTACTAAGGTATGAGAAGAGGTTTCATGACTCCTCCAAGATGTTTCCTTCCAACCATCACATGTTGAAAAACCATACATCTTAACACATAATCAGCAATATCCCTCTTTATGTTTTCCCCCAAAAAGTGTTCCTTCAAATATTTATACATATTAATTCTACTGAGGTGTATATAGAAATTTTATCTATGAGTTTATTCCAAAAATTCTCTTATTATATCAGGTATATCGGTAACACAAAGCCATTTCCCAAATTTCAACATTCCATCTTCATTTACGATGTCAATCAATCTCCCATCATTTGCAACTTTAATTTTCTTATGAAATGCATCATCACCAGTCTACGAATTTTTTTTAATTTATATTAAAGATGGTTTGGAAACCATTTGGAAAATTATTGATGTTCCACCTTCCATGAGTATTCCCATATCTATATTTTTAAGATCCATGAACATATGACCCCTTTCAACTCTCATCTAGTTCAGAACTCCATGATCCTTTATTTTAAAAGCATCTTCCACCTAATTTTACTTCCTCAGGTGGTAGTGTATAGTTAAATCATAATCCTTGTATAGTTGATGCCATCTCATTTGCCTCATGTTCAGTTCTTTCTGTGAGAAAATATAATTTAAACTCTTGCGATCCGTATATATCTCACATTTTTCACTATAGAGAGAGTGTCTTCATATCATTAGAGAAAAGATTACAGCTGCTAACTCAAGATCATGAGTCAAGCAGTTTTGTTTAGGAATGTTTAGTTAATTTTATGCATATGAAATAACCCTATAATTTTGCATAAGTTTACAACCCAGACCATTTTTGAAGCATCACTATAAATGACAATCCCACCATTCCCCTATTGTAATGTCAATATAGGATAATTGAATAATATTCTATTTGATTCCTCAAAAAATTCTTAACACACTTTTTTTCAAAAAAAAATTAACCCCTTTATATGTGAACTTCTTTAATGGGTTAGCCAATTGGGAAAAAATCTAGACGAAATTCCGATAATAACATTGTAAACCAATAAAACGACATACCTTAGTTATACTCATCGGTGCTGGCCATTCATGGATTGCTTTCATAATTGAAGGATCAATAGAGATCCAATAGTTAGAGACAATATGGACAAGAAAAGAAATCTTCTGAAGCCAGAATTCATGCTTTCTAAATATCCCATATAATTCATTTCTTCTAAGAGTCTTTAGAATTTTGCTCAAGTCATTTTCATGATCTTCGTAGTATTTGGAGTATACCTAGATATCATCAATAAATACCACTACTAAGTCATCATGATATTCCTTCAAAAATATATTCATTAGATCAATGAAATAGATAGTTTAGTAATCAATCCAAATGGCATTACTGTAAATTCATAATTCCCATACCTAGTTCGAAATTCTATATTTGGAATATCTTCCTTTATAACGCACAATTGATGGTATCCAGATTGAAGGTCAATATCTGAAAAATATTGATCTATATGAAGTTGATCCAATAAATCTTCAATACGTTGTAGGGGATACTGGTTATTTATTGTTATAGCATTGATATCACTATAGTCAATGCACAAACTTATGGATCCATATTTAATTTTAACAAAAATAATAGTGCCTCCTAATTGTGAAACACTAGGTAGAATAAATCCTTTATTACTCAGTTCCTCTAGTTGTTTCTTTAGTTCCACTAATTCCATAATGTCCATACTATAATGATTCATCAATATGAGCCTTCAACAAGAAATTGAATCAATAAAAATCTCAATTCCTTGTTCTCGAGGATGTCTAGGTTAATCCTTTGGAAACAAGTAAACAAATTCTTGCACAATAGGTACATCTTCTTTTTAACATTCCTTTCCTCACCCATAGTTTTTTCAATCTATTCCTCTCTAATAATTGAATTTAGTAGATACTAGGGTAGGATGTAGATAAGAATCAGATGGTGATGTTGTTGCTCTAAAGATAAGCTAGTCCTTATCATCATCAAAAAATTTGAATTCCTTTTATTAAAATATTTTTTTTCATGTTCTGAAATCCAATCCATTCTAAGGATAATATAAAATTCAATGATGGGTATAATGATGAGATCAGTGGATAAAGCATGTTTATATTCCCTAATGGGAACTAATATAAAAAACATTGTTGCAATAATAATTCACTTAGTAGTTTTGACTGACAACTCCCTTGTTAAACCAAACTGGAAATATCTAATTTTCTTTTAAATCTGGAAAGATATGGAATAATAAAATGATCTAGAATTAAATAACAGACTCAATAAATTTGAGGAAACCATTAAATTACATTCCACCACATCATTAGAGGCTTCAACCTTATAAGTAGTGATCGCATAAGCTTGGCCTTCCACACTTTTCCTTTTCTGAGGAACGTTTCCTTGGCATTTAGGACATTCATTTCCATAAATATCCATTACATTAAATTGATGCATTAAACATTGAAAAACTCTTTATTTCCCTTGAAATCACGAGTTGGGAGGCCTTTTTCACCACACTTGTAACAAACTCACATTCCCTTCAAGAAAGTACCATGTTGTTTCTTCACAAATTTACTACAGGATGGACATACAATTTTTACCTTATTCACCTTATTTCTATTCCCATAGTGTTCATTAGATCTCTTATTCTTCTATTTTTCATTAACGTCATATGACTTACAGAATTATTTTTCTATCCTGATAACACATGAGACTATATCATTGTGTGAAGAGAAGTATTGTGAGACTAATTCTCAATGGATAAATGGTTTAAACACATCAAATAATGGATCAATATTACTATTTGGGTTAGGTATATAATCTGCAGCATGCCTTGCTAACGATGTAAAGTTTACCTTAAAAATTGTAACATTCTCATCCTCTATTTTCCTTAGACTCATAAATTTCCGTACAATAATTTCTTGATGTTCACGAGAAAAGTATTTTTCTATGAAAATATCCTTAAACTTCATCCATTCCATATTTTATACTTCATCATCTTATATTTTTTTAAAATCAAAGACCACCATTGATTTGAATCTCTTGTGAGGTGATAAACTTCCATGAAAAATTTATCTGTTTCGCTACTCCCGAAATCATGAAATATTTTCTCTATGGAACTTATCCATTACTCTACTAAAAATGGATTTATATTCCCATTGGATGTTGGTTGCTGTTTTCTAATGAAGAGGTCTAACATTGATCAATAACTATGTGAATCAGGGTGCTCCATGTGGGTATGGTTATTACTCATAACCTGAGTGAGTTTCTTAAATATAGTTATGAGTTGTTCTGCACCAGTTGTATCACCAACTAAACATTAATTATCATTGTTAGGTGGGAAATACCTACATGAATTACGTGCGTTGATAGGGTTTCCATTACTTCTACTAGGTTTCATTTCTAAACCATGTAATTCACTATATTAGTTTATGAATTACAATACATAATTCCAAACTAGTAAAATAACAAATATAAACTGTAAAGTTAATGCATATAATCCATAATCCTAAAAAAATCCTTGAGGATGTATTTACTCATAAATCCTTCATTATAGTTTGTATTAAAAATTTGAATTATCATAAGCATATCCCCCAAGAGTGTTGTAACAAAGAGTGCAACAAGGCCCGTTGTCGTGTACCAGGATACCCTAGGTTAAGCCCGAAACTACTTGTTAGAGTTTTCACTACGAAATACATTTGTTCCAGAGCCGTCTCTACCTGCTCGTATCCAGACAGGGATTTATTACTTGGGAAATACAAAAACTCTCTAAATTACCAATATTTTTAGATGTTTTTCTACACTAATACTCAAAGTCTATCTTAGGGTAGTGTTCTCTAATGAGAGTTCTTATAAATCTATCTTCCAAAGTTTGTACTACCTTTCCTCTAATACCAACTGTAAATCCCCAACCCCAGTTACATAGATTCGGTGCATTATTACATAACATTGGCATGATACAAGGAATCATTTCCCAAAAGACCAATCAGTTTAATTGACATTTAAGTACTAGAAACTTATATATGTTTTACATTACATTTTGAATTGAAAAGAAACAACATTGTTTCTCCGTAGAAAACACTCATATTTACCACAACAATATAGTAGAAACTTTCATAAAGAGGCATAAACATTTAAGTCAATGCATAAGACTAGAACAAAAGCATTTTAAAATTAATATTTACCAAAATATGGAAAATATAAATCAAATAATGCAATTTACATATCCACACAGATATTATACTCGAAGAATAATCACATTTAATATCAATAAATATTATTATAATGATGGAATACACAATGCCGAAAATCATAACCACATAATAAAGTCCTCAATCCAAGACTACAAATAAGATTTTTTCAAGGACATTTTCCAAGACACTAGTTTGTCTTATGAGAACCACTGATGCATCGAGGAGATATATTGGGATCCACCCATCACTTACAACGTCCAATGCATTCCTCATATGAAATGGTTGAAACATAACGTAAACATTCGTATTAAAACTAGTATACAAAATGTTAATACTTTAACCCTAAAACATGAATGTTATAAAAATAACACATACATAGTCAAACATATCACAAAATCATAAATACAATATGGAAGATTACATTATAATAAATCATCTACAAACAAACATAAAATCCAATGAAGGATATTGACATAGATGAAATCAATCCAAAAAATATATGAGTGAAATATTTATTTCTACATTGAAATCATTAAAAATTAAATAAAAAGTTTATTTTTTAATATTTGTATAATCTAGTAGGGGAATCATAGAATGTCTTATAATGGCAGATAATAGATGCACCCAATGTATATGTTAAAAAACATTCTTTCCTTAATTTGTCGAAATGGTCATAATATACTTTGTTTGGAAAGTGATGAAAAGATTCATTTTAAAACATTTTATTAATAGTCATAAAAGTGTATAAATGACTTTAAAACATATTCTATTAAATAGTAAAAATATTTTGAAATAAATTTTACGAAACATAGTTGTGGATGATAAAGAGGTCCCAATATATACATTCATATTAACAAACTCAGATAATAAAGAGATTGTAAAATTAACCCTTAACTTTTACATTTCCTTGGTAGAGGGTATATTGACCTCTTGTATAATATTTAAATCATTGTTATTAAATAATACAACAACAACGTACAAAACTATCATATCATATATGATCTTCAAATATTTCTTTGTTAATAATATTTCAGTCGTATCATTTTTTAGGTGTTAACTGATTCGTTTTCCTTAAAATAATTTTTACATAAATCATGTTTGTTATGTATAGGATGTATTTAATTCATATACAGAATGATATTAAGTTATTAAATATAATTTTTTTACCAAATATTGAAAATTATTCTTTAATTGATACGATGGGGAAGGAATCTCATCGCGTTCGTGGAGACGATAAACCGTACGTACGCACGAGCGATATTATCATTCTATTGATGGTTAAATAGTATGTAATTGGATAGTATATCATATACTGAAAATTATTAACATATTATATTTATTATTTACATCAATTCTACGCATTATTATACCCTTCCAAATAATGATGTTTTCAATAACAAATTACACCAGGACGTAGAGATGGTAAGCCATACATAAGCACATATGGTGACATTTTCATTCATAGGATGGATATAAGACTGAATATGGTTGTATGATATTTATAAAAACATCATAATATGTATAAGGTACTAGATTTATTACTTTAGTTTGGAAACAACAAAGAAATATGATGTGGAAGAAGAAAAGAACATTGAAGGAGGTGATGAAATTATTACCTCTTCGTCATGTTCTTCCTTTTGATTGTACAAAAAAGATCCTTAGGTTGGAATTATGATCAATGTAAGGCCTCTATGTGGAATTTAGGTTGGTTGGGAGGATCTTTTATCAGGTTTTGGCCGAGACAGTTGGATTTGGTGGTGTGATTTTGAGAGAAGGGGAAGTACCCTTTTATTAGAGAGGTGAGGGTCACTTTAGGAAAAGCTTAAAATATTATTTTATTTCAAAATAATTTTCATTTTATAAAGGCTTCAAAAGGATTTATTTAAATTCTATGGTGTTAGTGGGTCAGAAAACTACCAATAAATTGGTGTTGGATAGGTTTTTGTCACCATATTGACCATATATTTTAAATTTAACTCTAAGTTAAATAGTTTAACTTTTAACATTTATTCTTGTATTATTATAATAAATGGTTAATAAAATTACTATAAAAGTCCAAGAAAACCCCAAAGTGGTTCATTATTGACATATATAACATTATCTAAGTCCTTTGACTAATCCTTATATTTTCTGAAATAATAAATCATTTAATAATATAGTATTTGTTTTAAAAACTCATTTATGTCAATTTTGACACTGTTTGGTATTTGGTGTTTGTGAAATCCAACACAACATTATCACTCTGAAAAAATTTACTTAATCAACCCTAACATGTCATATTAACCTATAAAATTTGTGGTATGCATTAAAAGTTTCAATTTATATTTATATTGATATTTATAATATCAATTATTTAAATATTTTATTATTAAGTAATTACTGCATCATCATTGTGTCATAAATAAAATTAATTATATTATTTCTATTAATTATAAATAAAATTACATTATGTAGGAAATATTTTTATATTTCAAAGAAATATTTATAGTCAAATTTATCCTATGTATAACTCTTTTTTAATAATGTTTTAGTTATTAAATATTGACTTTACACTTTTAAATATTCTTTAAATAATATAATAATAAATGTCCTAATCTAATGAATGTTGATCAAAGAAGATCATATTTTATTAATAATTTTTATTTTGGTCGAAATAAATTAACCTAATAGAATTAGGACATGAGTTAGGGTAATTAAAATATCATTTTTACCTTTAATTACCCTATTTACTTTTAACCATTGTAAATAAATGTCAAAAGTTACTATTAATAAAAAATTATTTTCATCTTATTGAACCAAATTATACATAATGATGTCAACCATGTGTCATGGATTTTTGAAATTAAATTCACAGAAGTGGTAGAATTATGTTTTATGAAAATTTTCAAATGTGAGTAAATGGTGGTTAAAAGACGTTAAAATGTTTAACAAAATTTTATATATCTAATTTTATGAAAATATGTCTACAATTAATTAAACTGAACTTATATCGGTATTATTTATCTATTTTGACATAAATTGTGTTTAAATAAAAATAAATAATATTAAAATAAAAAGTTGGTTTTAAATAATAATGTAGTCATTTTCACAATTAATCAAAAAATGAATGTTTTCATAAAAATACAAAACAATTCACCCAAAGAAAATTTTGATATTACTAATTAGAAATTGAAGTCCATTTTGATATATAAAATATATAATATTTCATAAATTGGGTATTAATATTCATAATATCTAGTTTTATTGGTCGTGGTATGCTAGAACTCGAAGTTACGTACAATGCAAGATATTGTATTATTCAAAAAGAATCATTTCATGGATTATTGGGGTGTTATATTTTAGTCTTTTTTAATCTTGAACTGAGGTGTTCACAGGAACTTGCAGATTCATGCTGCCGAGATGACCTCTGGATGTACGCCAAATACATGGCAATGATCAGACACAAAAAATGGTAGATCATGGACTACTAGTAGATCCTCCCATCATGGATTGCGTGGAAGAAACTATGATACTAGACATAGGTGTTGCTGCACAAAACCAAGAAGGGTTCATGAGGTTTTAGTAGATCTACCGAGGGGCACCACATCCTGCCCTCTCTATAGAAGTGATGACATGGGTTTTTCACAAGCAATGTCATTCCACTTTCTTAGGGGATACAAGACCTTAGGCTACTGATTCATGGTTGTAAGCCATGTTATCAATCTTTGAGCATTGTGAGACACCACTTGATAGGAGGGTGAAGCTATCAACCTACATGCTTTGATATTATTCCAAGAAATGATGGGATGTGATATCACAGGTGGGATGCCAATGATTTGTGTCTTGGGATGAGTTCCAACAGACCTTCTATGATATTTTCTACCGAGAGACCTTAAGGGCCGACTAAGCATAAGATTTCATGGGTCTAGAATATGGTACTCTTTCTATCATGGAGTATTCCCCTCACTATAATGACTTCTAGTGCTTCACACCCATTCTGGGGGGTGGTGAGTTATTTCTGGCAAGGAAGTTTTAGGATCATCTTAGAAATGACATCTAATCCCATGTGAACACCTTATGGTTGACTTTCGTATCATCCATAGTAAACTGGGCACTAACCAATAAACATAATCTAAATGAGTCTGTATCTGTGAGCCAGGGAAGTTTGGTATCCAGATTTGGTAATCCCTCAAAATATAGTGGCAAGCGCTATAGGGTGTCTACACGTAGAGATTAGAGAAGATGAGATACATCTTTAGGAAATGAGGTGTTATGCTTTCAATGTGGTAAGAGTGCGAATGCAAGACCTCAGTGCCCAAGAGACCTAGTCGAGTTCCAATATTGTAGCAAGATGGGCCATCTTCAGAGTTTTTTCTTGTTTCTCTCACTAGTAGCTAGTGATAGGGGTTCTGTTATGACTCCACATTCAAGAGTAGGACCACCATTTTTCCATCAGTCAGGGAACTAGAGATTGTATAGAAATTCAAGACATGTAGGTGGTCATGGTCATGGTAGCCAGTCGACAAGTGTTTGGCTACAGCAGAGTGGATCAGCTTAGGGAAGTTAGGCAGGGTCACGAGGCCATAGTACAGGTTAATCCTTCATAGTAGAGAAGACCCAACATGAGCAGGATCCCAGACCCTCTACGGCTAGAGGTACAATTCTTATTGCCTCAATTTTACAGTATAATTTTTTTGATACAAGGTCTTCCCAAAGCTTTATATCTATTGATATTGTGGAGATCATTGGGCTCTATATCTTTTCATCTAAGGATTTTATGATTCTAGACACTCTTTTAGGGATTTTGATGGATGATATATGTTATTCCAAGGAGTTCCCACTTGAGGTTGGTGGGTGTCACATTTTATGAGACCTCTATGTCTTTGAGATGGTAGGCTTCAATTTCATTCTCGGAATGCACTAGTAAGTGTCTTTCATGGAATTTGTTGACTGCTATCGTCACATGGTGAGATTCATGCAACTAGATGGTTGGTATTTATTATAAAACGGAGAAAGGGAAGTCTAGGTGAGCAGATATAGACGGGAGCATCATGGGCTGAGAGGAATTATAGCGCATATTTAATGTTTATATCTAGATGTCTAAAGGAAATCACAGATGTAATTTCCCCTATTTGTGGAGCATTTCAAGTATGTCTTTCTTGATGACTTTTCAAGTTCACCTCTAGATAGAGAGGTAGATTTATCTATTGATCTTGTGCCAAGAGTGGTACTAGTGTCCATTCCCCCTTATAAAATGGCTACACCAGAGTTACCGGAGCCTTAGATGCAGTTAGAGGAGTTACAGAAAAATGGTTTCATCCAACCCAGTACTTCACATTGGAGTTTTTCTATCATGATTCCGAAGAAGTAAGACGATACCCTTTGACATTTCATGGATTATTAGAAGCTGAACTGGTTGATAGTTAAAAACCTTTATCCTTTACTGGGGATTTAGGATATCCTTTATCATCAGCATGGATCCCAAGTGTTCTAGAATATTGACTTGAGATCCGGTTGTCATCATTTTCTCATTGGACCATCAGATATACCTATTACATCCATTTGGAGTAGGTATGGTCTATACAAGTATGTGGTTATGCTATACTATCTCAAAAATGTGCTAGCGGTTTTCATGGAACTAATAAACCGAGTTCTCCATCCATATGTGGATAATTTTTTTGTAGTCCTCATGGATAATATCATGGTGTACTCTCACACTCGATGCAACCATGCCACCCATCCTTAGGTCGTTTTGAGTGCAAGGAGATAGCATCATTTATTTTCTAAGCTCTCAAAATTCCCCTTTTGGATGGGATAGAATCACTTCATGGTATATGTTTTCTCTGAGACAAGAGCTTCAGTATTCCGAGAAAAGTGAGAGTAGTTATTTTTTAGGAGCAGGTGAAGAATATATTTGAGGTACAGAGTCTTCTTAGGCAGGATGGTTACTACAGGTGTGTTATACGATAATTTTCATGCTTAGAAACACCAATAATGGGCCTAAATAAGAATGGTAAAAAGTATGTGTGTGTAAATTCCTAGGATTCCGCCTTTCAAGAGATGAAGGGGAGGTTGACTTTAGTACTAATACTGGGTTTTTCAGAGTCAGAAATGAGTTACGTAGTTTACTGTGATGTGTCTTGTATTAGTTTGGGTGGAGTTCTTATGGAAGGGGAAAGAGTCATCATATATGGGTCTCGACAGTTGAGGCCACATGAGAGAAATTAGCAAATGCATGATCTTGAGTTAGATTTAGTTGTACGTTATTTACGGTGTTAGATACATTATCTAGTGGGAGATCATTTTGTGGTGTTCACAAACCACAAAAGTCTTAGGTATATATTTACTCAGCATGATATGATCATGAGACAGAGAATATGGGTTGATTACCTTTAGTATTTTGACATTAAACTTTCCTACACACCTATGAAATGATACTCAGTGGCTGATGCATTGGGTATGAGGACTCAAATATAAGTAGTTCAGAAGGCCAACTGTGAGTGGAAACTTGTGGATATATTATCTAAGATGCATTTGGAGGTGCACAATAGACAGTAGAAGACATTTCCTCCTTCTGTAGTTGTTACATATACTCTACTGGATTGGATGACAATGAGGTGTCTATTAGAACATGAAATCGTAGTCTTATAGTATAATGTTTCAAGAGAGGACTCTATAATCTATTGGACTGTAGGCATGGGTGAGGTCTTACATTTTTCATGGATGTGTATGGGTGTCAGCAGACATGCATGAGGAGCTAATGCGTGGTTTTCATTCATTAGTTCGGGAAGTTCATCTAGGGGTCAACAAGATGTATTGGGATCTACCCCCTTAGTATTGTTGGCCAGATATGATGAGGGATGGTGCTGGCTTTGTTATGAGATGTTCCACCTGTCAGCATGTGAAGGAGAAGTATCAATGAATAGTAGGGCTTTTAATGCAGTTACCCATTCTTGAGTGGAAGTGGAGTGACTTCGCGATGGATTTCATGATAGATTTACTGAGGTCACCTTGAGAGAATGATGCAGTTTTTGGTTTTCATTGACAGAATCACATTGTTTTCACACTTCTTACTGATTAAGGAAAACTTATGTGTTGATGCACTTACATGGGTGTACATAAGAGATATTGTATGTTTGCATGGGGTTCCACACTCAATCATTTTAGAGAGGGATATCATTTTATTTCTCGTGTCTATTAGGAACTAAAGAGGGCTTGGGGTAAATAGGTACTTCAATGTAAATCTTACCATCACCAGACTGATGGCATGTCCTATAACATGATTTAGTTATTGGAGGACATGCTTTGAGCATGCGTCCTAGATTTTAGGGGTTCATGGGAGACACATATACCCCTAGTGAAGTTTTCCTAATGTAACAGTTTTTAGGTGGTGATTGATATGGATCCTTATGATGCATTTTACATTAGGTCATACTAATCACCTATGTGCTGGTTGGAGGCCGGAGATGCATCTATGCTAGGACATCATCTCGTCCAAGAGACCACTGAGCATGTGGAGTTGATTTAGAAGGGGATGGCTACTGCGCAGTCTTGCTAGAAATCTTATGCTGATCAACATAGATGCCCTCTAGAGTTTGAGGATAGATATTATGTTTTCTTATGTGTCACCTTGTGGTTGTGACACAAAAGGATTAGGAAACTAGGGAAGTATTCACCGATATATGTTCGACTATTTGAGGTTTTGGAGAGAGTTGTGCTGGATGCCTATCAGTGTTTGTTACCTCAGAGGTACCAAGATATGCACAATTTCATTCATGTTTCTAAACTATGATGTTACATTTCAGAATTGTCTTTGATTTTTCTACCTGAAGAGGTTGAGTTGGAGGTGGATGCATCCTTTGAAGAGAACCTTGTACATATTTTTGATCATAGGACGGTGGTTCTCCATGGCTAGTTTGTTCCTCTAGTATGTGTGCTATGGCAGCATAGGAGAGTATAGGACGAGACTTGGTAGAGGGAAGCTGATGTTCGATAGTAGTGCCCAGAGTTGATTGATTCTCTTCATCACCACCCATAAAAGATAAATTCAAGGATGAATTACTTTAAGGGAAATTTTTTTTAAGAACCCAGCTCTTCATTTCATGTATGGATCTTGTTTTTGGATTGTTTTTAGGAAAAAGTATGTTTTTGGAAATTTTCAAAGTGTATTCCATGTACTATGGAGTACTCACCATGTAGCTGGTTTCCACGAGTAGCCATGTACTAGTTATGCAACAGATAAATACATTATTGTGTAGACCATCGAAAGTGGAATCCGGTTGAGGAATGTACACGACATGTACATTAAATGAACATGCAATGTACATTTTCTTTTATTTAATTAATTTGACCGGGGTCACATCTAATCCACTGAAATATCTTCTTCTTACATTTTCTCAGATAGGAGAGAGACATACGAGAGATTATATTTGAGTTCCTTACATTCATCTATAAGAACATTGAATGAGGCGCCGCTGTGAGTGTTGGATTCCCAATAATGAGTTCACTCTTTCCCTAGAGCCTCTCTTCCATATTTCTCTTCTCTCTTGAGTTTTCAAAGGTTGATCATTTTCCAATTTTTTTTATATATACAAAGTTCAAGGCCGATTCAAGGGGTGACATTCGAGAGTGTTTTTTATACATTGTTGAAGTATGTGGTTTTCTTCTTTTTAGAGTTTTTTTTGAGTTATATATGCATATGTACTAATTCCACATGATTTAAGTATTTCGTGTTATGTGATTGAAACTTGTTGTCATATGCCTTAGTTGATTGATAAATTAATTATTTTTCACTGATATATTAGGATAAATTTGATGTTTAGGGGACAAACCATGAGTATGTTTCATTTTTTTATTGTTTAATGTTGTTTGGACTAGGATTCCTATGAGGCAGACCTTGTTTACTTACCTTGCTTGTTAAGTTGGAATTGATTTCTTATTTTTACATGTTAAATTACTATCTTATGAATTGTAACTACTTATCCTTGTAATTGTTGAGATTAAATTGGGTTTCTGGATATCTTTTGTGCACTATTGTATGTCATAGGGTTGTGAGAACCTAGTTTAGTGAGACCATTGGGGTAATTGGTGTTAAGGTATTCTCTAGAGTGTCTGTTATATTTACATTACAAGACCATGGGGGTGATGGTGAATATTCACTCACAGTGTATATAATATACTATTAAAAGATGAAACTGAGAGTGGATGTTGAGTGCTACCCTTGAGAGTCTATAGTATATCATTAAAAGACCACAGGGGGGATTGACAGTGACTGTTTCCTTAGAGATACTTTGTTTTTTGGAACCAAAGGGGTCATACTATGTGAGCTTACCTAGATGGTCATTATATCTTTATTGAGTTGATAATATGTTGAACCATAGGGGTTATACTGTGATAATGTTCCCAGAGGGTTGCTTGTGAATGATTGATTTGTTGTGGTGAGCCTGCCAAGCCAAATCACATGTTTGGATTCGGTATTACTTGATTGTTAGTTGGTCTTCTATGACATTTTTTTTATATTGAACAGGGGATATAAAGCATAGAATATATTCTCATATTTCATTATTCAATGGTTTAAATAATAAATAAATAAAAATGAATGTAATTGGAATATATAGGATTGTTACTTCTGAGTACTTCCTTTTTTATTGCTACATTTTTCATATTATCTAATATATATATATTCACTTATAGTGAGACAAAAATATTTTGGTGGTTACCTACAGCGATATTCTCACACCCTATTTGGGACATGTTTTTAGGCCCAAAAATATTATATGATTTTAGGTATAAATATGGTAAAGTAACCTTCATCATTTGGTACTTGATAGCTAGAGAGCTGGAGAGAATGGGACCGAGCTAAAGCCTACAATGCTATTAGAGTTGTTTATTATTTTCAGTACATTGGTTTTAGTATTTTAATTCCATCATTGTGACTTGTTAGCTACTTTCTTAGATATTTTTGACATGAATCAGTACTTATATGTATGTGTTGCAGTTGTTTTTTCTATTATCATTCATTGTTTACCTTTTGTATGGTATTATTTCTTCCTTTATTGTTTACTATTTAATTTCTGATGGGTTTCTCTACCTATGAGGGAATATGTTCCCCACTATCACACCAAATGTTCTAGCTACTAGTTGGTAGGCTCTTGAATTAGGAAAAATGCACTTGAGGCCATGTGACCAAGCTGGTATGGGGAAACATTTGGCGTCACATAAATCTAGGATGTTACATTAATATTAAATTACTTTGGTTAAATTTAATTACCATGTTAATAAAAAATGGTTAGTGTGAAAATTCTAAGAGTAATGATCTTAATTTTTTTAAACATGTCTAAAAAATAAATGATGATGGAATTATAAATCATATAACAGTCCACAAATTGTTATTTTTATTTTTGGATTCTTCCTAACATTTGTAACATGTTCAATATTTATACTAAATAGAAATATTTAAAAAAAATCTATTCTCACCACTTTTAAATGGGTAATATCATCATTCCTTCAATTCAACCAAACGAATTTAGTTTACCTTTATAGAAATTCCTCTAACACATTCACTTATATTTCATTAAATTCAGGATTTGGCTATGTTATATTCGTTTAAAACTATTATTTCTATGGAAAACATTATGGAAAATGAAAATATTTCAACATAATTACTAATTGTTCATAGCCTATTTTATATTATATAAAACATTTTCAATTATAATGTTTAAATTAACATATAAATAAATTAAATTTTATTTTCAAATGAATTTATTTTTTAATATGAAAAAATATAAACTATATTTTCACTTTTTTATTATGAAAAAAGAATACATCATTATCCTTTTTTTGAACAACATCCACCACAAAGTAAAATATCTCATTTTTAATTTACGTTATTTTATATTAATTAATATAACATAAAATTTTATTCATAAAAAATAAATTAATCTATAAAATATTATTAGCCAAACAAAATAATTATATAATTAAAAAACAAACCCCTTTTATAATCATAATCATCCATTAATTATGATATCTTTATGTTTGGTTCGATATAACCACAAAAAAGTACATTAACAGATAATAATACCATAGATGACAAATAGAAAATAATTAACCTTAATATAAGATATAAATAAGTAAATATTATTTTCTTTTTTTTGAAAAATGGTTATATTAATATTAATCTAATTTATTAAGAATCCAATGTCAATTTGTTAAAAATCATCGGAACATTCTCATAGATGATTTTATATTTAAAAAAATAACCAAAACTCTAATAGTATAAATTATAAAAATATTAAAAATATAAAAACAAAAATTATAGTAACTTTTATAACATGGGAATGATTAAACTCTAGAGAATAATGAAGAACAAGACCCCCAATATGGCACTATTTAAAAGTCACACTGATTACTGACATCTAATATTTAAAATAAATAATTACTAATTAATACACACATAAATAATAATTATAAATTATTATATTAATGTTATATATAAATAAAAAAGGTTCTTAAATAAGCTGTAAAGATATTTATTTTGGTTATATATGATATTAGAATGCATTTGACTAAGTGGGGAAAATAGTTAAGATTTTCTTTTCTCAAATTTTAACCCATGGACATTTTACTTATTATACACCATGTATTGTTTGTAATATAATTCCTAATAGACTATTAATAATTTATTTCATTATCCTGTCATATTTCATGTAATTTGACATTTCATTTGAAATCATATCCTTCAACAGGTTCTGGCCATAATGTTTTTATGTCTTAAAGGGTTTCATTTTCTTATCTTTAGATCCACAAGACAGTATTGAAATTTTTCGTAAGTATTTGTTTAATATTATATAAAAGATGACCTATAAAAATAAAATATTATTAATTTATATATTCTCATGATATTTTAATTTCTACTAAATTTTACCTCTCTCATGTTCTATTGATTACTATGTTATCATCATAGTAAGGGTTCCTATCTCAATTTTCACCATTTGACACATTATTCTTATTATAAACCAGGATTTATTTATAATGGTGTTTCTACTTCCACATTATTATTTTTATTATGATCCTCTAAATATTTATTATTTATAATGTTACATTTGAAATTATATCCTTGAAGGGGTTTTAAATCAAATGATTATCTATTGTTAAGGGTTCATCAAATAAATTATGGATTCATTAGGTCATTTTCTTTCTTACATGATCATACATTTCAATCATTAATTTATCCTTCCATTCCAACTTTCTATTAGGTATATACAATTAATATATGGTAAAGTAATAATATCTATCAAGATACCCTTCTTTGATAAAACTTTTTTTATAATAAAATTATACATTTATAAAAATAATCCCCATTCATAATAATTAATATTATCTTCTGTGTCCACAGATTAACAATAAAATGTGTCATACATAATAAAATAAAAATATATATTGGATTCTATATTCCACTTATTTTAAATTACCAATATTATTAAATGAAATTTTTTAAACATTTTGAAAATGTGGGGATGGGTTTAAAATGACCTACAATGAATAACAAAGGCATTTCATTTAATTAGTTAACACCAAGGAATTATTAGTATAATTTTTTTTACATTCATGGATCCTTTATTTTTAAATATTTATAACAAATATATCAAACTTCTTCTCAGTACCTTTTCATAAATTATTTTTAAATTAATATTCACTTCGTCTTTTATAATAATGTTTAAATGGTATTTTGAAATAATTTATATTTTCAATTTTTTCATCGATGGATTATTTGTGCTGATGTGATGTTTTTTATCACTATCTATATTCTATTATGTTAGGATTCATTTTTTAAAATTAAATTATTGATATCTTATGATTTCTTATGTCTATTTTTTGTGATTTTTTTCAAATGTTTTTCAATGGCTTTTGTATGATATGATGATTATTGATTAAAATAGGCACACATATATAAGGATTATGATATGTGAGGTATAATATCAACATATACTTAATTAGTTTATATTTAAATCTCATGAAATAGTCAATCATGTCTATAATAGTTTTGTTAAAATAGTCGTATGTATATAGTGTTTTCTCATATATTCATTTATATACACAATATATTTTTCACATAGGGACATGTATATTGAGTTTGTTCAAATTATTTAATTATGATTTTATTTGTGCCACATCACCATGTCTTTTCACGTTATGATGCCTTTCATTTTTTTTGTCTTTTTATTATCTGATATGACCCATATTTGAACATCTTTTCTTAGATATTTTAAACTTTTATGTTATTCGGTGCCTTATTCCATGATTTTTTATACATTCCTAGATATATAAATCATTTTATTTATATTTTTTATACCCATATGATTATCATATGATCACTTTTGATATATAATTGTTATCAAATATATTTACCCTTAATAAAAATATAATAGCACCACTTCATTATGTTTTCCCACGGTTATAAATAAACCCAATACTAATTATTTATATATGTGAGAATATTTTTTGGAATGTTTTTTATACATTATGAAAGATTTTTTTGGATTAAGTAGTTATTAATACAGTGGGATAGATTTCATTTAGTTCAAAAATACATCAGTTTAGTTAGTTAATAATTTCCCATAATTCTATAAAAATCTATATCTAAAATATCATGTAAATGTATTAAAGTGAAATATTTTCTATACGTCTGAAAATTATTAGATATCCACATTCATTGGTTTTTATAAAAACTAAATATTTTGGTGTTTTTAGAAAATAATTGTTATAACACCTCTATTAGTATGAATCTCTCTGTAGAACATTTTAAATTAAATATACATTCTCTATCGTGTAGGACCAAGGTAAGGGATAAAATGATTCTTAGACCCGAATTGCAGGTGATGAAGATAATGAAGTTGAATGTGATATATGTGTGGATGAAGGTATCCCATCTATATATTATGTTCTTATCATAGGAAGTCAAATATCTAGACTTGTGTTAGAGGTTATGTGTTCAGTATGATATGTCATCATTAATTTTTTTTGAATTTTCAATCATTTGAGTAATATTTGTCTATAATTTTTTACCTTATTATGTTTTTTATTTATTTGAGGTATTGAATATAATTTGGAACTTCCCCCATATATGGGAGTTCTTCATGATAAATTTCATGTTCCATAGAATTGTTAGGAGAATCATAATAGTTTGATTTTAATTGAATTAGATGTCCTAGAATTTGATGATTATTAAAATTTCAAACAATGTCCAATTATGATTTAAGAATGTGATAAGATGGTGTCTCACTAGAGTGTTATTACCTTTTTTGTATCTTATAGTTACATAGTTTATTAAAAAAGTAAACTTTCATGATGGAGTCATAGTTATGAACAGAATATCATATGTATCTTAATTTTTTATTTTATGGAGATGATGGATATTGTGTCATGTTTATAAACCTTATTCCATCGATATGTTTCTTAGGTTTATGATATAATTGTATCCTTGAGAGATATCATGTATGGTGGTTATTTTTTTCCAATTCTATCTTTCCTGGGATAATATAAAAATTTTATAGAATGACCTTTTTTATGATGTATCTATTGTAATGGAGTAGTTATTCTTAATCCCTTTCTCATTGTATTGGTCTGATTCCAGGTATCAAAAAATTAATAATGGATTGAAAGTGGTTTTGAGAATAAATTTCATTCATATGTTGGTGATTTCATTGTGAGAATGACTTTTTCAAAATTGTGTTGTCATATGGATAGACATTGAATTAAAAAGGTGCAATATGAGTATTTGGTTGTTATAATCATATTAAGGTAGTTTTAGTAGTTCTTTCCATAGAGAATTAGGGAATGAGAGCACTAAATATTCTTCCTAATACAGAAATATGGTGTGGGTGCGAGGCTATGACAAATTATCGCAGTGAGGTGAGAAATTTTATCTACAAATATCATAATGGTTTTGGAATGATTATTAGTTATTTCCATATCCTTTAAATTTATTGTATCAAGGAGATATACAATGGGGATTGATCCATGGGTTCATGAGGGTTTTGTATTGGGGCCCCATTTTGAATATCCTCCCTTTCAACTTTTTGATTTATGAAAATAACCTTGTTTTCACAACATAGTCAAAGTGATTTTATCATGTTCTTATATTTTAACTGAAATGTATAAATTTAAAACCCATATGAGGTTTAAATTATTTTATTTCATCCCCTTTGAACCCATGGTGACTTCAGAACCATATTCATATACAATTTATTATACTTTACTAGGATTTATCCCCTATCTTCATAAGAATTGTTCTAGTGATTTTATGTGAGTTTCTTCTTCTATGTTGGTTTTCCCACTATCCCATCTAACAGACCTATACATGTGTTTTCCTAGGAATTTATTAGGGTTTCTTCACATGGTTAATAGTCCATCCTATGAGGATGATAATCTTAGGGATCTAGGATTATATGCCAGATATTTTATTGTGTATGTGGGTTAGTTATTCGGCAATTTCATAAAGAACAACTTACTTTACCTCTCTAGGCATAGGAATTTTCAAATATATTTAATTATATGCATGTGTGAGAGATTAAAATATAGTTTCATTATATAATTTTGGAAGAAAATTAATGTTGGTAATTACCAAAATTAATAAATAATTAGATGTTTATTTTTTTATCATGATGAAATTCTACATTGACAATGAATCATGTTATATTCAAGATATTATACTTCATATTTTTCAATATTTTTATTCCCAAGAAGTTCACAAATGATTGAAATTAGTTATTGAAAATAAATCTTGTATTATATTTCTAACTAATTATAGTGGAATGTGTATTTAATTACTTTTCTCTTTTCAAATAACTGGACATTTGAGTAATGGTCGAACCAAGTTAACATTTGATTCAAAGCTATTGATAGAATGCGATGATTGGATTAATTGTGTGGAATTATTTTAATAATTTATCAGCTAAATCATGATGGTAATAGTGAATGTTATGTTTTTTATTTTATTTTTGTATTAGGTTGTTGTATGATGATCCCAAATGTCATTCAATATTTTATAATCTTGATTACTCAATATTATAACCTTAAATTCCACTTATGAAATTTTTTGATGAAAATATTTTTTCATTCCATGTATTTTTTATCTCTTATGGTAGTGAATTTTTGAAATTTTATTGTGGGGTTTATTATATTATGGACAGATGTCACATAATTAGAGTGTGTCTTTCTTAATGATTATCATTTATATGAGTTTGATTTCGGGATGGATGGTGCATTTTTTGTGTTGAGATTTCATGTTATCATATTTTTTGTATTGTATTTTTTATTTTTTCATTTTTTGTTGATTTATGTTATTCTCTATCTTGAAATATGTTTTCTTTTCAAGGATGTTTTCCCTCATGGGTTTTTATAGTTTCTCACTACTTACTATATTCTTCCTATGCAGCGTGAGTGAATTATCATTATGGTATTTCACATGAAGAACTAGAAACCCTATATTATATAATGGCTATTGATAAAGTTATAAATTCATGGTATTGTGTGTCGTTAATGGTGGTAATTATATATTAAATATTAAAAAATGATTTAATTAAAATAGATGAATGTTTAAAATCTAATGGAAATATGATAAATTGAATATGAAATAAAAAGTATGTTGTCTTGTAATGAAATTAAATGAATAAATAAAATTATTAATGTGGTTAGTGAATTATTAATAATTGATAATTTATAAATTAAGAACATAAATTGTTATTAATCATGATTCTTTTTTTATATTATGAGATCCAGTTCCCAAGAACATTACAATGGCAGCTGATTGTTATATTGGATAATGGATATAGTTGAGTCTATTTATATTTTGTTACCTATTGTTTGGTTGTGGGATATAATATTGATTATATATGATTATTTCTTATGCACCACCATTCGAGTTGGGTGGACAACTATTGAAAAAATATTTTGTGTCTTAATATCTTTCCATAACATTCATGTCAGTTAAAGAATGATTAGATTATATCAACAATTTCCACGCTATCACATTACACATGGTGTGATGTAAAATTTTATCCTAGTTGTAATAACTTATGTTATAGATTATTTTTTCCATGGGTTTTTATGGGTTTTAGTTTCAACATACCTATATAACACTCATGAATTTACATGAGATTACATAAAAAAGTGTATAATAGAAAATTATGTTTTGTTACTACAGGTATAATTTAATAAGCTAAGTTAATATCATTTACAATGTTTAATACATGGGATATAGTATAACCTGTAATTATAACTAGTTATGAGATGTGGTTGAGATGATTATTTATGTGGAGATGGATGAGATAATACTGTGATATAGTTCTATGGGGTGTGTAGTTTTTTATGGAATAGCATGTATAGAAGGACATTTTTCAATGGGTAATGGGATTTACATGACCATGAAAATAGGGATAGGTGGTACCTTTATCATGTATATGATTTCAATATTATGTTACATATTTCTATTCATCTCTTATTAAGAAGTCCTGTGTGTGGATATGATATAGTTTTACTATCTTAGGTGATGTGTTTACTTCCTTTATTTATTTACTGCTACATAATATGATTAGTTCAAATTAATACAAGATGTTTCTGGTTGGATCCTATTGATTATAACTATATAGTCATCCTACATCAATATAAATTGTTTTTTCTCTACTAGGGATAGTTGATGTTGAATTTAGAATTACTAGCTTAGAGTAGTTACCAGTGATTTGTTAGAGTTTATGGTCACTGCATCGACTTTTTGAAATTGATAGTTTGTTAGGTTATGTTTGACATTTCATACAAATAGTAAGATTAATTATATTTTTTATTATGTTTGGTGCTGTAAATAATCTTATCTATTATCACTAAATTTTTATAATGAGGTTAATTTCTAATATATGTAATCATAATATATTCTAGGTGGTAGCCTCCTACCAATGTACAATTGATGTTGGGATTCATGGACCATCCTAATCCTTACTACCGACCTAGGATGGGTATCAATGGGGTGACATTTCCAAAAGTAAACCATAACTCATTAAGGGATGTTGTTAATCCCATCCTCATTAGAAATAAATTTACCAATATCACATTATTTGATATAATTATTTAGTTTTACTTTTATATTTACAATCATACTATGAATAACAATAATTATTAAGCTCAACACTATATGAAATGGTTGTTGAAGAGTACAAAATAACATAAATGTAAACTTAATTTCTCAATCAATTACACAGAAGAGTGGTAAATCCTTAATATTTTACCACTTACATTATTTGTATCATTTAATGTTGATAATGATAGAAATATTATAAAATAAAAAATATATTTTGATTATAGAAGGTGAAAAATGTATATCTAAATAAAATATTTTCTTTAGTGGTCTTAAAAATATATACCACTAAATTCATGGTGATGGTATAAAATTTCCATAATTTTTTATGTAATGTATACACCAACCCCTTAAAATATATAATATCGAAATTTAACTATTTTAAAAATATTTAAAGTGATATGAATTGATTATCAGACACTTCATTTCATCAAACTAGAAATGATTCTTGATATATATATAAATCATTACGCTTCCATGTTGGATAGAAAATTTTTATTTATGTGCATTATACAATTATATACTTCTTCAATTCTATTAATGATCAATGAAAAAATCAATTTCCAAATACCATAATGACCTCATTGTTATATTTTCACTCATAAATATATTCACATTCTCCTGTAGTATGGTATAGTAATTCTCTATGTCTTTGATCATCACATTGACATATGGTTGAGAATTCATTTTTTGAATGATATGATTTCATCACATTACAAATTATCTCAAGGTCTATCCATTCTGAATCCATGAGTATTTTATCTCTTTACGCCAATATAATGGATAATGTAGCCTGATGTTTCTTGATCAGAGAATCAACCATTTAATTTTCCTTTATACAGTTGTAATTTATTATGTAGTGAGATGCCATAAGTAACTCTAACAACATCATTTGATATATATTAATCAAATTCTATGAAACTATATAATTTAACTACATTTTATTAGAATATATTCAAAATTATCACCAATAAAATAATGAAACATTATATTTAATTATAATATTACAAAGAATAATGTTAGTTAATATTGAATCATTAATTCCCATGAAACATAAGCTAGCACAATATCATTTGGAATGAGGAAAATCCCTATATCTTCCCTACTACAAAACTATATATCAAAAAACAATCTTTGATATATAGTTGTGTAATTTTATCTAAAATGATCATAATTCCCTTGGCCACCTTGAAATTATCATCATGTTCATTTATCCTAATTAATATGACTCGTATCAGAGTTAGATTTGTTTATGGTTTTCATAGCGATGATAATTATCTAAAATATCATCCCTATGATAAAACCAATCCACAAAAATTACATATTAGATATATTTTAATTGGACTATGTCAATATCCAAGAACCTAATTGACTGAAATATCCATAGGTATACACTGTATTTTGATTATATTATTTATGAATGATACTTTATATATATAAAAATTACACATTGAAAATTTGAAATGAAATTTCTCACATCTTATATTTTATTGAACTGTCATCAAATGATCTCTAATATCATCATGTCTCATACAATTTAAATTATTATCATCTATAAAAACTTCCTCACAGTGAATTAGATAATCACTAATGAACCAATTCAAAATATCAATAATGATTACTACAGAATTTATTTTCCAAAATGAATCATGTTGAATTATTAGTTTCCATATTTTATATGAAATTACCTATTTAGTACATATTTTATTTTAAATAAGTAATGAAGATATCCACACCAATTGTTATTCACTGTGTAGAATTGAACCCAACAAAATTTATCAAATAGTTTTTAAACATTATTTTAAGGATACATATATACGATCTTAATCATGGAAAGTCGATTAAAATAAAAATAACATTACCAAATATCCATAATTATTTTAAAAATGATATGTGGTGTACCCCATGGTGAGGAAATTAGTTCTATAAAACCATTACAAAGGCTATTCGAGTGCTGATTAAAAATTTATGCCTACTTAATTAGGTTTATTTTATAAAACATCATAGAAATAGATATAAAACCATGTGTGAGCTCAATTAAAATATGAAACACATGATCTAGGGGAATTACATGAAAAACTCTTGGACAAAAATCAATATATTCATTTAAAATCATTATATACTCATAACTGATTTGACACATCCATTTGAGCTAAGTACACCTCCTCAATTATTTTTAAGAAACATATAATGAATTTCATTACCTTAGGGAGGTCATGGTCATCCTTACATTAATAGATGATCATAGGTTTACTATAGATTTGAATTGTCAAATAACCACCCCAATAATTAATATAAGACATATATTGATAAAAAATATAGATGTATATAATCACACAAAATTACACTAAAGGATCAATAATAAGATATTGAGGAAAGATATTCCAAAAAAAGTATCTGAGGAATGTTATGGGCCCGGGATGCAATCACCATGCAACTTAGTCTTTTCAATGATAATTTAATAGGTTATCATTTTGGATATGAATTAATACCCATAAATATTGTTCATGAAATAATATAATTAATATAAATATGATAAATTAAGATTCCTTAAATATCGAACACACCTTTCATGGACCTAATTTATTGTTTATATCTTCCATCCATCTCTAAAAAGTGGTTAGTGTCATTTTAATTGAATACTAAATAGACTAAGAAATAACATTATAAATAAGATCAATATAATGAATGCAAAAATTATGAGAACTCCATTTACACCTATGAAATTTTACTTTTAACCAATAACTCTTTTGGATCATCATATATCATTTTATGGTTAGTTATATTATACATCATAACCTAATCTCGCAAAATAACTAAAACACACTCTAATAATAATTGATACAAGATAGCAAGATGATATTGATATAATACATCATATAATATTATAATTCCTTATATATGACAATAAAACACACCCCAAAACAGATGGGTTTAGTTTCCTTCAAAACAGAATACACAGTCAATTAATTTTTAAATGATTAACAATCATGTACCAAAATTATTATCCAAACATGATACCTTATTATAAATATTCTATGTAATACTTTTATTCATAAAACAGGGAAATTGAAAAATAATTAAGGGAAAATAGAGTTTCCCAGTATGGGGTGAAAATAAGAGATGTTGATCCAAGAAAAAAATTGGTAATAATATGATTATATAGTTATGAAAACAGAATCATGGATCCTCAATATCATATATGATAATCATACCCAATAAGACATATGACATAAATCATGATCCATTTTATAATCTAATTATCATATAATAATGGATTAGTAATATTGAGTGACACAAAAACAATAATTATTCGAGATCCATGAGAACATAATACATATACATTAAATAAAAATGAATTAGAAAAAACATAAGATGAAAAATAAAAACATATTTTAGGGTTAAAAAATATATTAATATCATATTGGACTAGGAAAAACACAATCCAAAAATCTATCCATATAATTTTTGAATTTGGGAAACAAATCATGTCCTATACTGGTCTAATTAATAATAAAACATTACTTAATTCATTATCAGGAAATATCAAATAACCCAATAATAATGATAAACCATGCATAGCTAATGAACTGAAATTTCACTGTATAATATATGTAAAAAAATAATTTTATTTATATTTTTCTCCACAGGAAACACAAAACAAAGAAAAATTGACAATGCATTTAGATAAAAAAATAAGTATTGAAAACATTAGTTAAAACATAGCTATTGAATTAAATAGTATCAAATGGGGTAACCATATTATAAAATAAGTGTATGCATAAAATCAATCCCACTTTCAATACAAATAAAATAAAATTAACGTAGATAAATAAATAAGAATTTATTTATCAATTTTTTTTTGAAAATTAGAGTTTCTTTAATCAAATAATGTATATTATTATTAAATAATAAAATATATATATTGATAATATGGAATAAATTTTAATATTTAATTAAATAGGAATAAATTTTAAATAAGAACAAAAATAGTCAATATTTCAAAAAAATATTTTCAAATATAATGTTTCCACTGTATTTTGTTATTTTATTTAAATATTAGGATCTTAAATTTTATAAATTTTATTTATAATAACTTGACATCATTTTTGGATTAAGCATAATAAAATATGTTTATGATATTTTTATCTTATTTTTCTAAAATAAATAATTCTTATGCGAATAGATCAAAATAACATTTTCTAAAATATTTAGTATTTCATGATATCATTTTGATAGAATCATTACCTACAAAATGAACAAAATTCCTAGAAGAAATCAGAATTTTTTAATTTACTTTATAAAATTTATATTTTAAAAATTTGTTATAGCCCTATATTTTTTATGTTAGAACACGAGTAATATTTTTCTCAAAATTTATTTTTATACATTATGAATTTTTCATATCAAAATAATACTTTCAAACCATTGGAAAAATAAAAATAATTTTTAAAAAAACATATAATCAGGGTTTAAAAGTTATTTAATATTGATTACATTATTTTTTGATATATAGATTATCTATGTTGGTTAAAAATAATTTGCAATATAAAATAATAAAATAAAAAAAGAATTATTTTAAGAGGTAAAGGGATTGAAACGTATTAAAAATTAATTTAAAATTGACTATAAGATATATTCATGAACATATCAAATCATTAACTCAACTATTTTACAATTTTAGAGAGACTATAAATGTTTAACATGTTCCCCCTTTATATTATGTAGAAATAGTTATAAAAAAATTATGGTCCACACAACATCCCACTAATAAAAATCTTGAAATTAGAACCACACTAAAAACCGTTACTTCATTACTAAATTATAATCTTATTTCACTCTTATAATCTTTGGGTTATAATATATTATCCTAGTCCATTCCCTTTCACAGTTTCCTCTAAGAGAAACCGATGGTTCACAACATAAGTTACACCTTTTTTATAATATATTTTCAATTTATAATTCAATTTAATATCTATATAATTAAAAATATTTAATTATGTATTAATTATTTATTTAACATATAATTTTTATGATATTTTTATAAATAAACATTAACCACATATATTTTTCCACAAATGAAAAGTGAACACGTAAATTGTTTTTTTGTGCAAACCACAACCTCCACAACATAACACATTTCTTTCTCCAAAAACAACATAGACTGGTTTAACTAATAAGGTATTTAATATATAAGTATAATATTTGTAAAATTGATTAGTTTATGATAAAAATAATTTGTATTAATACTTCTCTCATGTTTTTGGAAAAATAATAATCATAAATGAATATGTCCAGACTACATCTTACATTGAACTGTATATTCAATTTTTCACTATCACCATCAAAAAAAATTAAAAATAGAAATTTTCTTGTATATAATATTTGTGGGATTATTAAATATCATTAATAAATTTTTATGGATAACCCAATAATTAGCCATCTTTCTCATGAAATCCATCAATATCGATAAGTAGCCTAAAAATAATTCATCTATTATTTTTTATTAATGAACCATGAAAAAATATTTATATAATGGGATAGTAACATTATAGTTCATTATAAAATGTCAATTCTAGTATATTATATAACCTAGGAATTTGAAAATTTGAATAAATTAATTTTCACCAAAAAATTCATTATGAAGTATGCAGAAAACAATAATCATACTAACACTAGATGGTTGAAAAAAGGGATATCTAAGAATTATATTCGTAAAACATCATCCTATATAAATTATATAAAATATAATTTTATATTGTAATGTTTTTGAAATATTATATTAATATATAATTTTCATAGTATTTTAGAGAACATTTGAAAATGTGAATATAATGTTAAGGGTTTTAATATAAAAATTTTCTCTTGGAGGCATGTTTTAGTATTTTAGACGTAATTTAATTTATGTGATTTATAATAAGAATATTTTATATAATATAAAATTAAGAGAAAATATTCATTTAAAATTAAGTCCAATTCAATTCTCCATCTTTTTCAAATGGTTTTATATAAATTATCAACACGTTTTAAGGGTGTTTCATAACTCAAACCCATTCCATGGGTCATAATTAATTATATTATTATAAAACAATTCATATTTTATATTATACGACATGTGATAATTGTATGTATATTTTCCAAATTATTTTATATTTAAAGAATATTTCACATCAAATACATAATCTTTGATGAATCTACTCTTATGTGATAATTTAATTTTATCCAAGAGAAGTCTAGTTTAATTTAATGGATTTTCCACAATTTCTAAATTCATTTTTCTAACCAATGTTCTCATTCATTCGTAGAAATATATCTTTGTGTTTTCACATGTAAATATTACATTTCCATTTTCCCCTTTTCAAATGTATATTTTTTAACTAAATTTTCACTTGATTGGTTGAAAAATTATTTACGAAATTTCATGATGTTTTCCATCCATATAATATAAATTTTTTTATCTTATACTACACATTTATTTTGATAACCATTATTTATTTTCAATGATATTTTATTTAGAATTTATTTAAAAATTTAATTTAATACATATTTCTTCACATTTCCTTTTTTAGTCCTTCATGACTTTTCCAAGGACCCACTATTATAAGCTAAATTTTAAAAAGGTAATCATTTTTAAAAATATTTCACTTCACCTTTTAAAAAATTAAATATAATGGTGACTCTAACTTCTTATTTTACATTAAGGATAATTTTTCTTTTAAAATTTATTCTACAATTTCAAAACCTTTTTTATATTTAACTATTTATTTATAACATAGTTGGATGTTATTTTTCAGGATTCACCTTTTAATGGTATATATGAAATATCATTTTTATTTGATTCACTATTTTATGGAATCATTAAATATTAAAGATAAATTTTTTACAAACCAACTTCATGTGGTAAATATTGATTTTTTATTCCATCAGTTCTTTATGATGTGATGAATGAAACCCATTTTATATTCCATATGTTTCATGATATGTTAAATTATTTATGCCTTTTAGAACACACACACACACATATGGATTAATATGACTATTTTCCTATATCACTATAAAATGATTTTATAAATGATTCACATCTCAAAATGCATGGATAATATCAATAGATATATTTTTTCACAACAACAAAGAGCATGAAAAAACAAATTTCACAATATTATGCGTGACAATTTTTTTAATGTAACTTGAAACATTTTCATTTTAAAAAAAATTAATTTTGGTAATATTTTTATAGAAAAGGATCAAGGGAATTTTGGTTTTTCAGTACATAATGTTTCCTAATTTTGATTATTCTCAACATTATAATTTCTTTTTAAAAATTTTGTTCGAATGTTCATTGTTATATTAATTTTCTAGGGTATATAACATTTCCATTTCAAATTTTTAGTCTTATTCTCTAGGGATCATGTTTATAATCATTATCTTAACTAATTTTTTCTTTTAATATTTTGTTTATTTTATATTACATGTCCATCCATAAGAAATTATAGAAAACTCTTATTATTAAATTAAATTTTAATATTATATAACTCCATCACTCATTTGATATCATAAAATTAAGATTAGACCCCAAAAAAAATGTTTCTATGATTTTAATGATATAGTTTTTGAGCTCAACCATTTTCCATGATATTATTCCCTAGGTTTTAATGAATAATATATCGCACGAGATGTCTTTAATAAGGCTTCTTGGATTCAAATTGTAGTGAAATATTAACAAGTGTTTTAAAAAAATATTTGTGTGTAGTTAGTCTCTCTACCACTAAACCTTTTGGTCCTATGTTTGTGATACTGTTTTAGATATTTTTTATTTAATACATTTAATGGATGTCTCATTTTTATATTTTTATCTTTTGTGATCATTTTGGATATCCATGAATGGTTTTGTTATTTTTGGGGTTTGATATTGATACAATTTGGTATTAATGTTGTATATCCTTAATAAAAAAACATGAATTTGAGTATATTTATTGAATGATATTATGATGTTTTGGTTATAATTTAATTATCATGTAGTTATAATAATATATATCTGACTAGAAACTAGAAGGTGGAAGTAGATATGGAAAAGATAAAACTTGGTCAATAATTTTGAAAATGGATAGTTTCAAATTGGATAAATAATCTCTCTGATGCATGGTGAGTTGTCCAAATAATTCACACCTAGCTATTCCCTTCTATGTTATTTTCATTGGATGATCATATCATCTTTATGAACTACAGTGAAAGAATTATTTAAATTTGTGTTAATGGATTGTGTTTTAATGTATGAGAAAACCCATCCTAAATTTAATCTAATAGTGATCGTGCTTGAATTAAAAGTATACTAGAATAAAATTTTAATATCTAAAACATTTATAATATGGATTTTTAAAAAGTTATATTTATTTTTTAGTTTAATTCTCTTTAAACACTATTCATCACTCTTGATAAACTATATTATTTTTATTTAATGATAAGAAAATAGAGATATAAAATTTCAATAAATTTTTATGGTATATTTATTATTTAATGTATCAATTTTTTTGTTTTAATAAATTATATATCTTTAATAATTATAAAATGGAGGAAATAATCATTAATATTCTATCCCTCTTGAATGAATTTATTGAAATCCTTATTGAAAAATCTAGTAAGTGCGATCCTACCACACATAACATCCCGACTTTTCCTAAGGTATGAGTCCCTTTTTAAAGTACTAAATATAGCTATTGATAATTACTTTAAAACATGCATGGTTATTTAATAATAGAGGTTATTTGTTTTGGAGATATGTGGGGAATTATATGGTTGTTTTGTGGCTGTAGAGGTCCACAGATCAGATTATGTTCTCCTAGTAGAATGGGCTTCCATCAAGTATGATATCAACTAGAAGGTGGGATGTCCCCTAGTGATTATTAATATATAATACCACTAGTAATCTTATAGTATCAATTGGGAAACCAATGGCCTTGATATGAGCCTGACTAAACAAGGAATTTTTAGTCATTTAACCCTACTAAAACCCTTGTGTAACATTTACAATCACTCCCTTAAGGGAAAATTTATCTAGTACGAATCCATGGATTCTAAAGAATTTTATTGGGATATATAACTTCAAATTAATGGAGGTTTAATCATAAATTTAGGGTTAGTTTGTCTTTTCATGTGTTTAATCAACCGCTTGCCATTTAACCCATTCCATTAGAAATTGGAATCAGTTTTGGGATGCCATTCTGGTGTTGATTTTTCATGTTATAATCATTCTAATATATTATCTAGATCCCTCACATGATTGTATTTATGACACTAGTTACATTATTGATTGGGGTGTGGAATATTATATTATTATGGTAATAGATTATTTATCATCTCCTTGGTTACCTTTTTTATGGAAACTCAATTTAATGTTGTGGAATCATGTATTATAACCTATATAACTTTCTATTATGTTCCCTTACCTTTTGAATTTTGGATTGTGTCACAGTTGTCATGAGGTGCATGATTCTAGTTGGATGTTCTTTATCTACCCTATTTTTGGTCAACTAGGAATGACTTCATTTTTAATAATGGCATCATAAATGAATTAGGATGATCCTTGAATAGACTGATATGTTTGTGTGAAAAGTGTTTTTGGAAAAAATAGTTTTTATCATGTTTTGTTAAAATAATGGTGGCTTCAAATAATTTTGAAATTTATTTGGAAATAGGTTTTCATGTAATAACATTGATGAGAATTTAGTTTTTTTGAAATGCGATAATCTATTTGAAATATATTAGAAAAATACCTTCATTGGGATCATTGGGTATCTAAGTAGAGGGTAACGAACCAAAAATTGTTATTGTTTTTAATAAATTATCCCTTTCATATCAATTTTTTAATTTTAAATTATTTGAACATTGAGCATCATGTAATCATATGATATAGTAAATCTTAGAAAAATAATTGAATGGAAATTGAAATCTAGAAACTAGAAACACTTTATTTCATTGATTAATAAAGATACATTATGACCAAAACTATCCACATTAGTATTCCAAATATTTCAATGGGATTAACAAATAATAATAAGAAAATTAAAATATAAAAATTTGGGTCACCTCGTTCCCCTTGAATCATCACACCTACAAACCTCAATATATCAAAGAAATAAATAGTTAGTAATACAATATACCTATTTGGAAATGATATTGATACCTTATTTGAATTGAAGTGAATTATAAATAGGAATAATTAAGGTGTATATATTGGGAGATATGATAATAAACATTTTTTTATCAAATAACATAGTTTATCCACATTATCACCACTAGTCTATAAAAAACATGTCATTGTTGTTGTTGATTACGATAATATATTTAAATATGTGTTATGATTATTTAACAAGAAAACTATAATACTTTATGAGAAAAAATAAATATTATTTGAAATAATATTTATAACGATGTTTATTAAAAATTTATTTCTAGAAATAATATTATTAATTTATCTTAAAATGATAATATAGTTTAATAATTTTCAAAGTAGTTTTTTATAATGGCATGACTGTGTAATTCTCTATTAAATTTTAATTTTTCCTTGAAATAATGATTTCATATCATGTTAAATTTATCATAAATAGAGGATTATTTTGTTGAAATAAATTTCATTTTTAGACTCAGTATGTTAAAATTATCTTATTTTGTTTTATTTATAATTATCTAACAAAGATAATTTTTAGGGAATTAGTGAAAACTTCCAATTTACAACCATCGTGATTTTATTACATCATTAACATGATAGAATGATTAAAGATTTTATGTATAATTTTTATAAATAAAAAACAACATAAATAAGTAGAAAAATTAATTTTTAGATAATTGTACATTCATTATATTCAATGGATAGAAATAGTAAAAACCAGACCAACAACCAATATGATTGACAAGGTGATGACTGTAAAAAAGAAATACCAAACCCCATTGGATTAGGAATCCTCAAATTCATGATGATAATTTATCAACCAAATCATTTTTTATACTAAAACAGGAATAACTAGGATTAACCAAATCACCCTTAGAATGAAAAAAATGTTATTGACTTCTTTAGGTGATAAAGTATTATGAATTTCAGTTGAACATTTTAACCCTTAATCATAGAAAAATGGATTAAATCCATTATGATGACATTCGTAGTCCCTCTATATATTATGAAATATACATTTGTACTGGTTATCTATTGTATGAAATTAGAATATGATTATTAGTGGAAATTGATAAAAAAAATATGAAGCCTGATGATGATATCGATGTGAAGTGCTGAAAAGAATTCTGGTTTTTTTTTTCAGAAAATATTTTCCACACAATCTTCAATATCAATAAGAAATAGAATTTATATCCCAAATGAAATAAGATGATGATTACATTATGGTTTATAAGGAATGAATCATAAGAAATTCACTATATTGATACACATTTTTCATTACCACAAATTAAAATTTGACCACTTCTTTTGTGGTCTAAAAATAAGTCTAGGAAAACCCCTATTGATTCATGAGTTAGAAAACTGTGAGGTAATTTTTCATTTTCCCGAAAAAGTAGAAATGGTGATCAAATATTCTCAATGGAATCATGATTATAATAATTGAAAAGTGGATATAAATTTTAGTTGTATGATGGGGAAATAAAAAGATAGAAAGAAAATCCAACATCCCACATGTCAAATGAATGGGACGTGGAATCCTACAAAATCCTTGACGGGGGTAAATAAATTATTCAATTAAGGAAGGAAGGGTACATAGCTAGTGAGTGATGATAGGATAAGACCACCAATTCAATGGATGATAGGAATTCTCCAGTCAACCCTCATCCTATTTTCAAATTTTTCAAATACATGGAACAACCTACATGACAAAAAGCGAGATCATATAACAACATAACCACAATGGTTGATCCTAAAATAAGATGGACACACTTATAATTATTTTTTAATAAATAATAGAAAAAATACTTGTTTGTTTATAATTCTACATATTCATTTTTATCACATACATTTAGTATAACTATTAAAACAAAAATACAAATCATAGAAGTAGTTTTTTTGAGGAAAATAGAATTTTTTGAGAATATATCGTCCTAACTATATAAATATTACCCAATTATTTTTTTCTGAACATTATATTAGATCATGAGATACTATCTTTAGTGGAATTTTATTTAGTTCAAAGTATGTATTGTAATTATTTATATATAGACAAAATAAATTTATGATACATGTAAATTACCCTCCTTATCAAGAATCACCAACCAATTATGTACAAGATGATGGATGGGGATGAAACGTAATTGGTATCATCATCGCAAGAATGGATATTATTACCCTATAAAAAATAATATCTCACTAAATTGATTGAGAGTAAAAAAAGTTCATCCTTGATGAAATGCCCATTATGAGGGAATACAATAATGTGTTTCATTATAAACAGACTAGTCTTCCACCTAACAGACAGGTTAAATTTTCAATGAACATTATAACTGGGGATTTTCCAATTTCTAATACTCTAGTTTAATAGGATATTGTGAAAATATAGTAGATTAATAAGGAAATTCAGAAGAATCTGGATAAAGGGGTCATATGCCCATGTACTTCAGCATGTTCTGAAGTAGTCTTCTTCTTGAAGAAGATGGATCATCAATGCACTATTGGATTCATTATCAACCACTTAACAAAATCATGATAAATAAAAAAGAAAACTCATTCAAGGATTCATGAAGTCTTTGATCAGACATGTGGATACCAATACTTCACCATGGTGGATCTTCAATCTTGGTATTTACAATTAAGAGAGATGAATGTGGATATCCCCATAACTGCTTTTTGTAAAAGGTATGAGAACTATATGTTCAGTGTAATGGAATTAATACACTTTTATTATCCCAATTATTATTGAAATTGAGGTATTTAGTATTAAATATTATCTATAAATATGTTTTTTTATTTATATATGATATTTAAATATATTGAAACCTCAAAAATGAACATAGAAAGCATTTGAGCACTATGGTAAAAACATTAATGAAGGATATTATTTATGGATGTTATAGAAGATGTGAAAATTTGTTAAAGGAATTATCATTATTGGGAATATTTATCAAAATAAATCAGATATGTTTATACCCTTTAAAGATGCATGAAATTGAAGGATGGCTATGTCTAACATCTCGGACATGTATCCATAGATTACCAGGGTTGGTTCAGTATTACATATGATTTATGAAAAAATTATCTTCTCCACCAAACCCTATAACCATGGTAACTCAGAATTGAGTATGTTTTATAGGAATAATAATTGTGAAAGGAGATTCACAGAGTACAAAAAGAGACTTGTCATGAAACATTTACTTAAGAAAACCAGAAGTGGGGAACAATTCAAGGTATACATCTATGATTAGATGAAGGACATAAACTATGTACTAATATATAATGAAAAAATGATATCTTATGCCTCAATAAAGTTGGAATTTCCTGAATAGAACTTCCGAACAAATGATATGGAGTAAGAAAAATTCATTTTTGAATCAAAAATCTTGTGGAATTATCACTATATAGAGAAGTGTAAAATATACATATATTGTAAAAGCCTAAATTTTATATTTGGAAAATGAGATGTGGATATGTTTCCGTAAGGTGGGTTAGAGATAATTAGTGAATATTACTACTTAATCAACTACTCTCATGGAAATGAAAATAATGTGTAAGAGGATCTATGTAGAATTGATCTAGAAATTTAATGATTGATGAGAATTGGAAAGGATCCATTATATATATACATGAATATGATGGAAATGATAATCATAAAGAAAGAAACATAATCAATCCTTTCACAAACGATATCTCAACCGTTCCTTTTATATAAGATAATGGATGCTCATAGAGATTGGGTAGAAATTCAAATGAATGTGGAAGCAATAGTAAAATGGAAAACCTTAAAGTATAAAATTAATTAATGAGTTATAAGATATGGGTCATGAATATTTATTCAATGAAATATTTGTATAATAAAATAATTTTTGGGTGATTCACATATCCTGACCTTATATAAGCACCCAAGGACATTAAAGATATATCCAAATAGCTATAAACACTATTGGTGGGACAATAAGAGTATGGAGATCATGAAATATTCACCATGGTGTCCTTTATGATAGCATGTTTAGACTAAAAGGAAAAATTATAGGGGTACGATGCAACCATTGCCCATAACAATATGGAAATTATAAACCATAAACATGAACATTGTCAAAGTTATTCCAAGGACATCAAGAGAAATTAATTCAATATGGGTTATAGTAGATCATCTAACAGAAACATATCATTTCACTGAAATTTGAGAGGAATTATTACTTGATAAACATAGAAGTATGTACATTAGAGAAGTGTACAGGCTGCGTTGAACACCACTTTTGATTGTGTATAATCGATATCTAATATTTCCATCAATGTTCTAGAAGAGTCTTAAACATGATCTAAAAATTAGGTTGAACTTTAGGATAGGTTATCATCCTAAAATGTATGGTCATTTTAATAGCACTATCCAGATGATTGAGGACATATTGAGGGTATTCTCAATGAACATAAAAGGATGAATGGGAAAAAATATCTCCTTGGGTGATTTCTTATTCAATAATAGTTTACACTCCAACATTAAATGGATACCTATGAATCCCTATAGGTAATGATACGCAAAACACATTCATGTTGGGATGAAGTGGACAAACACAAACTATTGTATCGTGAAATGGTTAAGGAAATAATTTAAATGTTGAATACCATTAATTAGAACATCAAGGCTATATGGATTTAACAAAATATCTATTTGGAAATAGTCAATGAATCTTAGAGTTTGTGGTGGTAGATATGGTATTCCTCCACATATCTCTAGAGAAGAAATTCATGAGATTAGGGGAGAAGGGTGAGATTATTCCATAAGTTTATCTATCACATTAGAGTACTGGTTTTAACAACTATCCCTCCCACCAACCCTATCCCATGTACATGAAATATTCCACGTGTACCATATAAAGAAGTACATACCATATCTATCACAAGTACAAGATTCAAATGTGTTTTGTTAAAACATATTCATTCATATGAGGTGTTTTTGGAGAATTTGTTGAATCATTAAGAAAAAATTTATTTATATTAGATAATGCACCTGGTCATAATTCTATGGAGAAACCCTATATTATAGTAAGGGATAAGGGAAATGGAGGAGGTGATGAAATTAAAATACCCTCATCTTTTATTGTGTAAAATGAAAATATTTATGGAGATATTTTTGAAGAGTGGAATAATATAACGACCATAAAACTGTTCTTCTTTTTTAATAATATATCCCATGACTCTAATTTTTTAAGTCTTCTATAACTGAACAATATATATATTTTTTTCTTTTATAAGGACATTAAAAATTCTAATATTAGTACATAAAAATAACAATTATTAATTAAAACATTATAATTGGAGGACTAATAATGAATATATAAAGATAATATATTTATGTTAACTAAGATCCCCACGAATCATCCCACCCATGAACAATGATATGACAATGAAACATTGAGTTAGTAATATAATATTCATTTTAGAAATAGCATTGAATATTGATTGAAATTAAATTCAATGATGATGAAAAATGATGATGATATATTTTTAGTGAAAATAACACATAGAATTTATGTTTTTCAGCTAACACATTTGATCAGTATTATGACCATTAGTATGTCAAATAGTATATCATTATAGTTTTTTGTACGTTTTCATATTTAAATGATCATCAAGAGTATATAATATAAAAAATTTCATTATTTTTAAAGACTGAAAATATATAATATGAAAATATGATTAATGTGGATGTTTAAAATAAAAAAATCAATAAAAATTTTATTATTTTTTTTTAAAAAATAATAAATTTTCATGAATCCCAAATATATTTTTATAATGGTTATAATGTTTTTTCTTCTATTAAATTGTAAATTATAAATAAAATAATGGTTCATTTCTTAGTTACTATTCTCATACCTAGAGGTTCATTCTGATGAAATAAATTTCATTTTTAAGAACAATACATTATAATTATCTAGTGGCGTTTTTTGGAATTTTCTAACAAGGTAAAATTTTTGGGGAAAAAGTGAAAATGTCTGCATTACGAGGACTCTTATTTTCTGACATCATTATTATATGGGAATTGTAATATTTTTTTGGAAATAAAAATTTAAAAAAATTAATTTAAAAACTATACAAATTAATTTTTAATTTTTAATTTTCAATTATTTTTGAACAAAAAAAATATTCTTTGAAGTAAAATTCGATTCCTGGATTTTTTGCATTAATTAATTTGGATTGAGGATGTTGTTCAGTATAGAATATACAAGATCATCAAAAAACACTATAACACTATTTTTAGTCCAAAAAATGGTTTGAATTGATTAATCTAATAATTTTATGGTTTGTATTGTAAAATAAATAATATTTAATCCTTTAGAACCCACCCCTCCTCATGTATTAATACCACACAATACCTATTAATATCTAGTTCATTATCATAATCCATTAATTTATTACCTATTACCCTATATAAATATCTTTCCAGGGGTCCCCAATGTGTATCCATAGTAATATGGTTTCCCCCATCATGATTTTGGAAGCAAATCTTTATGTTAAGGGACCCTCTCTCTCGCTTCTTTTTTCCATTAAGGCAACTTCTTTATATAAAAACATTAATTTCAAATTCATAATGTCGGGATATATTTTTCCACATCTTAAATAAAATAATTTTTATTCCCAAATGATGATAGACCCATTTATTTCTAAATAAAACATTTTATGAATATTTATGTATTGTCGTAATGTGGTCAACATTTCCCTACGATTTTTCATGTCATTGTTTTATTCAAAAACTATTCTTATTACAAAATTTATTTAAAAATTTTACATGTCTCATTATGTTTATACATATCCCTTTTAATTTCATTATTATAACCAATTGATCTTATACCCCTTTTAGTCTCATTAATCCCACTTGTGAACCTTTTTATGCCCTTATTATGCTACAAAAATTGTCTAGTGATTTTCTACACCAACAATTGTGATGTTTATACCCATCCCCTTTTCTAGTCTATATAATTCACTTAGTTATAAATATACATAATTTATTTTTGTGATTCATATATTAAACCCATAATCATTAATCATTGTATTAAATATGATTAAATATGTTCTTTTCTTATATGATCTACATGGCACGCTTATGCATGTAAATGATATCATTAAGATGGATGCTCCTAGATATAAATAAAATGAATGGAGTAATGTTTTTGTTTAATGAGACGCTATGTACAGTTCATGGGAGGTTAATCTAAGAGAATTATGTTATTAAGACATGGTTTTTAATTATGACTTATTCTTATGATTTCATGATTAATGTTGTTGTGACATTTTAAGGTATCCATTATCTTTCAATAATATATCTTACCCCATTGTTCAAGATTATTTTCATTCATTTTTCATGAATAATTTATATTTATATTGAATAACATGTGTTTAATTCATCATGTAATTATTTTCTTATCCCCTTATTATGATTTAGATCTCACCCCTTTCTTATGTATTTCCCCAGGTTATACCATCCAGTTTTAAAATCCATGAAATTCTAGAAGCATGTTAAGGAAGTGTTTAATAATGTTGTAGCATACATATTTAATTTTTATATTATATGTACATACGTACAAAGGAATCTAGGATTATTGATCTTATGATTTATATGAAGTTAATTTTTATATAATAAATCCTAAATAAATTATTAATAAATACATGGGTTATCATTTGGTGGTAATGTATTAAGCCCTTCCCATTTATATGTAAAAAGGGTTCAATTTATGATGTGAAAATAAATTCATAGACGATAGATAAGTCATCCTTAAAAACAAGGTCTTTAAATTATATGTTTTTCACTTTATTGGGGTTTTAACTATCATTTAGTCATGGGTGCATTGTATAAAGGTACTTGTGTGTTCACTTGTCATTGCTTCTAATTTAAGTGTGAGTGACCATGCTTGACCAGATATTGTTATCCATATAGTAACATCCATTGATAATTGTCACTATAATATTTTTGATATGATATGATTTTATATATTCATTGATAAATATAAATGGTTTATAGAAATTTTACCTTGAATTTATATTAACTATTTTTTTAATGATTCAAAAAAAGGGAATTACCTACAATGATTTTGAAAGAAAATTTTAAAAATGGTTATCACGACATTATTTCTACTAAATTGATGATATTGAGATTATTTGGAAGATAATTATTTTGAAACAACAAGATGAGACCCTACAAATATTTATTTTCTCACACTATCCACACGCCCTTTTGGGTCCATAGACCTTGTTTTTTCTGATACTGGAAGGGGAAAGTGGCCACAATTTAGTGGTGTTGTTTTTATTCAGTTGGGCTTGGGTAGTTAGTGGAGAGATGGTGGGATGCCTCCAATGTATCAAATGGACTAGTAGTGTATATTTTTTAGTGCTTTATTTTGTTCTCAGTGTAGATATATACCTAGGTTTTATCTAAATACCTTTGTTTGTATCACTACAATTAACCCTTTTGATTATGGAACATTTTATTTAACGTTTTCTAAAGATATATATATATATATATATATATATATATCATGTATCTTGTTTCATATAGTGAAACCCTTTACCTCATGTTGTTTTTGGATTCCTACGTGGTTGTATCAAGACTTTGGGGATCTATAAAAACCTTCTTGTCATTACATATTTTTGTTTGGAGCTTTGTTGGATAGAAATTCATGGTCAAGTCATGGATATTTGGTATTAGAGAATGGTATTTTTTATTTTGGGAATATGGTAGATGTGGATATGATTGTCAAGGATTATGAGAAAGGTTTTAGTGAGTAACTAGATAGAACATTCCAGGATGATAATTTTTTAGCCATTTAATTTTTTGAATCTTTTATCATGGTTTTTTTGGCCTTGATCTTAATTCTTGATTATATTCATTTACTTTCAACTGATTTGTTTTCATTTTAATCTCATTTACTTATTCATTTTTATGTAGAATCATTCCTCTAAGACGCCATAAATTGGTTCCATAGGATGGAGTGGGGCTATATACTATTTAAGTAAATACCAAAATGGTTAACGATCTCATAGAGGTTGTTGTATGGATTTTTCGATCAATAAAAGAAAATATACAACTAGTATAGAATAAAAATTTTAATGCATAACCCATATCCAGTGGATAGGGGATCAATATAATGAGTTCTTTTATTATAATCCCGCATACATGGGGGTAAAAATGAACCACATGGGGTCAATGACTAGCTGGATAATATCGATAAGATCATTTATTTCTTGGAAACACCTTATTTTGTCAATGTATAATGAGAAATTATTGTCAGTGAGGATCCTAGAAAGTTGTGGTGGGATTCGATGGTTCATAAAATCTTGTATGAGGGATCCAAGTTTATGGGATTCAATAACCTTAACTTTTAAAATCTATACATATAATCTCTCATTATAAATAAGACATTACAGTTACTCTCTTTCCAATGTATATATAGTTTTATGTCATCATAAGGAAATGGTTTTGTGAAGTTGGTTTGTTTCACTCTATATAGGGTAATTAATGGTCAAATCTGGGTTTAGATATACCTCTAGTATTTGTGACATAACATCTGAGACTAGGTATATGCATAAAATATCTCCACCTTTAATGATATGTTTGATAGATCTATGATGGAAGAGATGGATATTCCAAGAAATATTTGCACATTTAGATATTATCTTCCACCTAGTGGGTGTTGTAGCATCACAGATAGAAAGAAGGGGAAGTGGGGAAATAATTATATAGCTAGTAGAGGTTGTTCCTAGTTGCATACTTCCTCTTCACCTTTATAATTATACCACATTATTTAATTGACATTATATCAGTGTGGAATATTATAAATCACCTGATGGTATTATCCAGAATCCATAAAAATGTAGTTCTTAGAGCCTTCAATGTCAACTATATAGGTTATGCTATGATTTATATATTCCATATTATATATAAGTATATTTTATTCAAATAGACAATATTGTACGTTCAGATTATTAACATACTATAATAATTCATCCATAGGCCTCAAGTGTGATAAATTTTCACATAGTGGATATGTTTATAGTGTATGTTGACACGGGCCTTGATACATTGATAGGTAGTAACATTATTATATACTCTACTGAAACTATTAATTTCCTTCTAGGTGCCTCATAATCTTTCTTATCTTCCCCATTTTTTCATACTGAAACATAAAACAAAGATCATTACATTTGGTATAAAGATGGTGATGCTTATTAGAAATAATAAAGAGTTGAGGTTTCTATTTCTATCATGTACACTTTTGATATTTAATGAAAAGTTAGTTTGGGACTTCTTGGTTACAAGTCATGATATTTTATACATCATCATGGTGATGGATTGGATAGTTTCTCTCTGTTGTTTGTTTCATTTTTATCATTATTGCATATATATATCTATTGACTATGTGATATCTCATATATTCCTCGAATATTGGAATATGATGTCTCGTGATGAAATAACTTCTCTCACAGTGCTCAAAAATCTATTGTATTCATTTACAATTTATCTCGATGATGTTTCCTCTCCTACTAATATTCTTTTGGCTATTTGGGATTTCAATGAGGTTTTCACAATAGCCAAATCTAGTAACTATATAGTGATGTGGGAATTTTTACCTATCAATATTGTTATGGGAATGAAGTTTATTTCTACACCCTCTTATCATATTTCTCCAGGTGAGCTAAAAGGATCAGGATCTAGGTAAATGATCTAATGGAGACGCTATTACTCATCAAAGTGATTTAGCATAAAACACCCAAAATATGTTTTCATAATACTGATTGTTCTATGTATATCTACGTGGAAATTTAAATGATGAACCAGGTAACTCTTAAAAATATGTACCCATTTTCCAACGTAGATTTTCTATTTTCCCAGTCAATAGTGGAATATTGGTTTTCAAAAATTGATCTTCAGTCGGGGTATCACTAGCTCATATTTTCAAAGACAGATATCGCCAAAACCCCATTTAGTAGAAGGTACATTAACTATGAATATCTGGTAATTCGTTTTTTGTAACGCCCCGACCCCAGCTACCCAGAGTCGGTGCATTACTTCGTAACATTGGCATGATCACAAAAGATCAAGTCTCGAAAGACCGATTAGTTTAGTAGCCTTGGAAACACTAGATACATTCGTAAACGTTACATTACATCATAAAGTGAAAAACTACAATAACAAAGTCTCCATAGTCCACACTCATATCCTCTTCTGACTATCCCTGCAGGTCATTCATAAAATACTTCTTCACATCCTGCAAAATATTAAAACATTGAAAGGGGTGAGCTCAGATGCTCAGTAAGGATAACAATATTGCGGAAGCTTTCATAAATAAACATTAACATTTAAGGCAATGTATAACTAAAACAAAAGCCTTTTAAACATGAACTTCAACATAATATGGCAAAAGTAAAATGAGATAATGCCATTCTCTTCTTCACATGGATATTCTACTGGTCGAATAATCACATGCAATATCAATAACCACTTTCATAATGATGGAATGCATAATGCCAGACTATCATAACCACGTAGTCAAGGCCTCGTGCCAAGACCACAAATAAGATTTTGTCAAGGCCTCATGCCAAGACACTAGTTTGTCTCATGAGACCTGCCGATGCATCGAGGAGCTATAGCGGGCTCCACCCGTCACTTATTAAGTCCAATGCATTCCTCATATGAATAGGTTTAAACATATCATAAACCATAACATAATCGTATCTCATAAAACAGGCATAAAGGAAACATAAAATTTACACATTTCAATCACAAGATATAAATACAACACATTGATATAATAAAAATGCTTTCAAAACCATTTTCAATACCAAAATAAAAGAGAGTTAAAACTTTGTATTTATTTTTCATTAAAAAAAATGATGGCTTGAAGAGGAAGCCGGATCTCAAATAATGGTCACGGCGGCGGAGAAGTCGTTGTCGCCGCATAAGTACGGAAATAAAAACATTCCCTTTTGTCGTTTAGTAAAACGCTTCGTATAAAAAAGATTCCTTTTGAATAAATGCAAAAGTCAAAGGGTTTTATACACCGTATAAAAGGAAAGTTGTGTATAAAGCCAAAATATGCCTCAATGAAAGGGGATAGAGACGAAGTCCTTAAAAAGATCATTTTTAAAAATAAAATAGATCTATTATGTGTATTCACTATAGGTACACATAAAGAAAGTAAAAATAAAAAAAATAGGATATAATATCATGACATAATTTGAAAGTAGGAGATTAACCCAAAGAATGGAAGTTGGGTTAAGAAGATCCCTTACCTCGTGTCTGACTTGACTCAACCGTTCTTTAACCTCCTGAATAATAAACTAGAGTTAATATATACCTTATTAAGAACCATTTTCAATTTCATTATCCTTATTATATCACTTATTACAATGATATGAACATTATGTAATTATTTAAGTTAATAACGGTCGTTTTGTCGATCTTTGGTACTTGAGTCAAAAATAAACTTCTTATAATTACAAGTTGTTCATGTGGTGAAATATCCATTATATCCGGAATTATATTCATGATGTAGATATCATATATATCATATATACAGTATATACATTCATTCATAATGTCACGTAACATTTAGAGGTAAGAAATGAAATGCACCGTTCATGGAGACGGTAAGCCGTACGTACGCATGAACGCTACTTTCATTTCAATTTCATATTTAATGGAAGTAAATCATAATGATATAAATGTATAATATAATTCCAGTATAATATAGTGTATAATACCATTTACTCCATCCTTTATACATCCCACATATGGCATTTACGATTCAAATCACTTTGAGGGGGCGGTAGTCCGCACTTCCTAAAATGAAATTATCGCGTTTTACCCATAATGGAAATCATAAAGTATGCCATAAATGAGAAATACAGAAGAATAAGTAAAACAAAAACATATTATATATCATATATAAAAATAGTGACATCTTAATGGCCACCTTTGAAGGTGTTATATGAGTGTTGAACAATCATCGCTTCGTGAGGCAGAAATTCGCCATCCACAGAAACCGTATGTTCTTTAACCATTAGATGTAGGTGTGTGTAAGTGTAGCTCGAATCCTTCTTATAACAACATCCTAGTATATTGAGGATACTGGTGTTGTTACAAAAGAAATGAATAAAAAGAGTTTAGGGGGTTGGAGAAGAAAAATAAAACAAAACAACATTATAAAAGACATTACCTCAAAATCGGGTAACTCTTTTTGATTTGAGCCAAAGGCTTCCTTGGGAAGAGTTCTGCCCAAAGTGAGGATTCTAGAAGTAAGAGAGGGATGTTGGGAGAGTATTTGGGCAGAGGTTGGCCGAGCCAAATGGCTTGAAGGTGTGAATAAGGTGGGAGAGGTGGGGGCCTTTTATAAGTGGAGAGGAGGGGCACTTTTGGAAAGTAATGAAATGTTACATTATTTCAAAATGCTTTTCGGATTCTAAAGGTCCCACATCTATATAATTCTAGGCTAAGGTGATAAGGTTTCGAAATATCTTCATCCAATAGGCTTTGGACAAGTGTAAGCCTCGGATTTTGCATTATCTTCTCATTTTATTTAAATCGTCAAATAATGATGTCATCGCTGCATCATTATTATGTCATAAATACTTTAATTTATTTAATGTCTAAAAATTATAAAACAAATACTATGATGTATGAAATCTTTTTAGCTTTCCAATGACTATTTATAATCAAAATTTGGACTTGTATAACCCCAATTAAAAATTGTTTTAGTAGAACAATTTATGTTAGTGTCATTTTCACTTTAACATTAAATAAAAACTAATTTATGTCATTTCCCAACAAAAGTGGATCCATGGGGTCCCCAAGTTAGGCCATGGCTTGTCTTGGTCGGCCATGACTCAACCAATGAGGTTGGGACATGTGTCTAGGTCATTTAATATTATTAAAGTATTATCTATACCTTAAACTACACTAATTACCACTAATCGCGATTAAGAACTTAATAAGTTACTATTCACCAAAAAATTATTATAATCTCATTGAACCACATTTTACTTCTTAATGACAACCATGTATGTCGGATTTTTGAAAATCAAATCACAGAAGTGGTAATATTTCATTTAAACGAAAAATCAGTTATTTAACTACCACTTAGTGGTTTCACTATTCATCAAAAATTGAAGTTTTTCAGAATAAGGCCAAAATTTCACCCTAAGCTATAATTGATATTCCGAATTGAAAAATGATGTCTATTTTACAAAATTCCAAACATATAAGTTGCATTAATTAATTTTATAATTAATTCCCGCTGTTACGACAAATAGCGTGTTTTCAAGAAACAATTTATATCAAAAGATTGGCAATTGTTTATGTCCAAATTCAATGTTAAATTAATTCTAATGACCACCATTGGATAAAATGGTAAAAATATATTCTAATTATACATTAAATCCACTCAATAGTATAACTTATCACTATAAATTATTTTGATTAAAAAAGTTGTTTTAAGTATTTTTCACTATTCATAAAAAATTAGAAGTTCTCAGAAAAATACCAAAAATTCAACATAGGATAATTTCGATATTACGAATACAAAAATGAAGTCCATTTTGAAATATAAAATTTCTATAATTTTAAAAAGTGGTTATTACTATTCATAACGGCTAGTTTGATTTGTCGCGATGTTTTAGAACTCGAAGTTGCGTACAATGCAAGCTATTGTATTATTGAATGAGAAGCGTATCGTGGAAGCTCGGGGTGTTACATTCTCCCCTCCTTCAATAAATTGCGTCCTCGCAATTTGAAATTTTTCTTGGAAAATAAAAGGTTGAAAAGGGAAAATACCTTTGTGGAAAACCCACATCGGAAATAAGATTAATAAAATTTAGCCTTAATAAGAGGTAAATGGAAATAAGAAAGTCACCACCAAATTATAATCTCGATAAGGAGAACATTGGTGGCAATTAGAGACATATAATTGGAGGAAAAACGTAAATATTTGTAGGGAGTGATTGAGGTCATCAATAACAATCAACTGTCAAATTGAGGGCCTCAAAGCCTTCAATCTATATTGATTTAAAATATCATCAGTTCAACAAGACATAAGGTATTAGGATAACACATTTTTTTGTTTTAATATCCCTTTACTAAAGTTTAAGAATTAATTTATTCATTGAATAAGAGATAGGTATATATATATTTATGCTTGACAATTAGAGTTTCAACCTTCAACTCATCTTTCACTCAAAAAGATAATAGAACTCAAAAATATCATACTTATCCTAATTGTATAAGGTTCAAAATGTTAAAACATACCATTTAGATTAGTAAAATTATTTTGTAATAACCAGGGACTTCCTGTAGGCTAGTGGTAGGAAATAAAGGCTTGTCGCACTTTGATTGTGGGTTCGATTCCTACAGCTTTGTCCGACGCGACGGTTTATGCCCCACCCTGCAGGTTGTCCTTTTCCTAAAACTATAGTATTATAATACTCCAAAAACAATCTTCATTAATTTTTTAACCTTAAACCATACTATCCAAAGATCAACTTAATCCACTCCAAAATAACTCTGTCCAGACTTTCTCTAAAATGTCTCTTAATTCCAAAATCAATTGTAGCATCAGATTCCCCATAAAAAGAAAAGTTTCTCTTATTGTCACATACTAAAAATATGATTACCTTAATCATATTAAAACCTTACTGAAATCAAAAAGTACTGCAGTACAATCCTTATATAGATCACATTATTCTAATAACCAGAATATAATCCATGAGTCCAAAAGCACCAATACATTAGTTATTCTGCTTCAACTGTAGTAATAGCATAAGATTGTCCTTGATCCCTTGGCCTTTTCTGAGGTAAGTTTCCTTGACGCTTAGGACATTCATTTGCATAATGACCCATTTCTCTACAATTGTAGCATTCAACTTTGACAGCCTCTTTCTTTCCCTTGCAATCACGTGCCTGGTGACCTTTTTCTCCACATTTATAACAGACTCCCATTCCTTTTAGGCAAGTACCAGGGTGATTCTTCCCACAATTATCACATAATGGAAAATCCTTCTTTCCCTTTTTCCCTTTATCTGTCTCTTGTTCCACCGTTCTCTTCTTCTCTTGCTTTACTTTGTTGTCATAAGACTTAGAGAATTCCTTTTCTGTCTTGATAGCACATGAGACTATATCTTCGTATGTTGAGAAAGATTGTGACACTAGAGCTCGACGGAGAAATGGTTTTAACCCATCAAAGAAACGATCAATCTTACTTCTTGGGTTACGTATATAATCGGCAGCATGCCTCGCTAACCTTGTAAAGTTAGCCTCATACTTTGCGACATTCTCATCCTCCTTCTACCTCAAACTCAGAAATTGCCTTTCCATATCTGCTCGATGGTCACGAGGAAAGTATTTTTCTAAGAACAACTCTTTGAACTCTCTCCATTCCATATTCGATACGTCATCATCTTCCTTTGTGTTTTGAATCAGTGACCACCACTGATCGGCATCTCCAGTGAGGCGGTAAACTGCCATGACAACCTTCTCCCTTTCACTACTCCCCAAGGCATGGAATATTTTCTCTAAGGAATTTATCCATTGCTCAGCTATTGTAGGATTTGTACTCCCATTGAAGGTTGGCGGTTGTTGCCTCATGAAACGGTCTAGCATTGATCCTCCACGTTGCGGATCAGGGTGCTCCATACGAGTAAGGTTGTTATTCATAACCTGCGTGAGTTGTCCCAGTATGGTAATAAGTTGATCAGCACCAGTTGTATCTCCAGGTCCACAATAATTATCTTGAGCAGGAGGGAAATCCCTACACGGAGTTCGTGCATTGATACGGTTTCCATTCCTTCCACTAGGCGCCATTTCTAAACAATGGCATAAACTAGATTAGTTTATGAATCAAAATACATAATTCCATACTTGTAAAATACTTAACATAAATTGAACTATTTATGGATATAATCCATAATCATAAAAAGAAATGTTTTCTTTGAGAAAGTATATACTCATAACCCTTCATAGTGGTTTGTAAAGAAAATGAGAATTATCCTAAGCATATCCCCCGGGAGTGTCGTAACCAAGAGTGCAGCAAGGCCCGTTGTCGTGCACCAGTTCCCGTTCGAGTCTAGCTCAAAGCGGTGTTTTCGGGTTTTACCCCTAGGTACATCTGTGCCAGAGCCGCCTCTACCTGCTCGTATCCAGACAGGGATGTATTGCTTGGAAAACTCACAACATCTGTACAATACCAAAATTCTAGGAAGTTCTTTTATACTAATCCTCAAAGTCTATCTTCGGGATATGTGCTCTAATCAGAGTTTATCTAAATCTAGCTTCCAAGGTTAGTACTAAACTGCCTCTGATACCAACTGTAACGCCCCGACCCCAGCTACCCAGAGTCGGTGCATTACTTCGTAACATTGGCATGATCACAAAAGATCAAGTCTCGAAAGACCGATTAGTTTAGTAGCCTTGGAAACACTAGATACATTCGTAAACGTTACATTACATCATAAAGTGAAAAACTACAATAACAAAGTCTCCATATTCCACACTCATATCCTCTTCTGACTATCCCTGCAGGTCATTCATAAAATACTTCTTCACATCCTGGAAAATATTAAAACATTGAAAGGGGTGAGCTCAGATGCTCAGTAAGGATAACAATATTGCGGAAGCTTTCATAAATAAACATTAACATTTAAGGCAATGTATAACTAAAACAAAAGCCTTTTAAACATGAACTTCAACATAATATGGCAAAAGTAAAATGAGATAATGCCATTCTCTTCTTCACATGGATATTCTACTGGTCGAATAATCACATGCAATATCAATAACCACTTTCATAATGATGGAATGCATAATGCCAGACTATCATAACCACGTAGTCAAGGCCTCGTGCCAAGACCACAAATAAGATTTTGTCAAGGCCTCGTGCCAAGACACTAGTTTGTCTCATGAGACCTGCCGATGCATCGAGGAGCTATAGCGGGCTCCACCCGTCACTTATTAAGTCCAATGCATTCCTCATATGAATAGGTTTAAACATATCATAAACCATAACATAATCGTATCTCATAAAACAGGCATAAAGGAAACATAAAATTTCCACATTTCAATCACAAGATATAAATACAACACATTGATATAATAAAAATGCTTTCAAAACCATTTTCAATACCAAAATAAAAGAGAGTTAAAACTTTGTATTTATTTTTCATTAAAAAAAAATGATGGCTTGAAGAGGAAGCCGGATCTCAAATAATGGTCACGGCGGCGGAGAAGTCGTTGTCGCCGCATAAGTACGGAAATAAAAACATTCCCTTTTGTCGTTTAGTAAAACGCTTCGTATAAAAAAGATTCCTTTTGAATAAATGCAAAAGTCAAAGGGTTTTATACACCGTATAAAAGGAAAGTTGTGTATAAAGCCAAAATATGCCTCAATGAAAGGGGATAGAGACGAAGTCCTTAAAAAGATCATTTTTAAAAATAAAATAGATCTATTATGTGTATTCACTATAGGTACACATAAAGAAAGTAAAAATAAAAAAAATAGGATATAATATCATGACATAATTTGAAAGTAGGAGATTAACCCAAAGAATGGAAGTTGGGTTAAAAAGATCCCTTACCTCGTGTCTGACTTGACTCAACCGTTCTTTAACCTCCTGAATAATAAACTAGAGTTAATATATACCTTATTAAGAACCATTTTCAATTTCATTATCCTTATTACATCACTTATTACAATGATATGAACATTATGTAATTATTTAAGTTAATAACGGTCGTTTTGTCGATCTTTGGTACTTGAGTCAAAAATAAACTTCTTATAATTACAAGTTGTTCATGTGGTGAAATATCCATTATATCCGGAATTATATTCATGATGTAGATATCATATATATCATATATACAGTATATACATTCATTCATAATGTCACGTAACATTTAGAGGTAAGAAATGAAATGCACCGTTCATGGAGACGGTAAGCCGTACGTACGCATGAACGCTACTTTCATTTCAATTTCATATTTAATGGAAGTAAATCATAATGATATAAATGTATAATATAATTCCAGTATAATATAGTGTATAATACCATTTACTCCATCCTTTATACATCCCACATATGGCATTTACGATTCAAATCACTTTGAGGGGGCGGTAGTCCGCACTTCCTAAAATGAAATTATCGCGTTTTACCCATAATGGAAATCATAAAGTATGCCATAAATGAGAAATACAGAAGCATAAGTAAAACAAAAACATATTATATATCATATATAAAAATAGTGACATCTTAATGGCCACCTTTGAAGGTGTTATATGAGTGTTGAACAATCATCGCTTCGTGAGGCAGAAATTCGCCATCCACAGAAACCGTATGTTCTTTAACCATTAGATGTAGGTGTGTGTAAGTGTAGCTCGAATCCTTCTTATAACAACATCCTAGTATATTGAGGATACTGTTGTTGTTACAAAAGAAATGAATAAAAAGAGTTTAGGGGGTTGGAGAAGAAAAATAAAACAAAACAACATTATAAAAGACATTACCTCAAAATCGGGTAACTCTTTTTGATTTGAGCCAAAGGCTTCCTTGGGAAGCGTTCTGCCCAAAGTGAGGATTCTAGGAGTAAGAGAGGGATGTTGGGAGAGTATTTGGGCAGAGGTTGGCCGAGCCAAATGGCTTGAAGGTGTGAATAAGGTGGGAGAGGTGGGGGCCTTTTATAAGTGGAGAGGAGGGGCACTTTTGGAAAGTAATGAAATGTTACATTATTTCAAAATGCTTTTCGGATTCTAAAGGTCCCACATCTATATAATTCTAGGCTAAGGTGATAAGGTTTCGAAATATCTTCATCCAATAGGCTTTGGACAAGTGTAAGCCTCGGATTTTGCATTATCTTCTCATTTTATTTAAATCGTCAAATAATGATGTCATCGCTGCATCATTATTATGTCATAAATACTTTAATTTATTTAATGTCTAAAAATTATAAAACAAATACTATGATGTAGGAAATCGTTTTAGCTTTCCAATGACTATTTATAATCAAAATTTGGACTTGTATAACCCCAATTAAAAATTGTTTTAGTAGAACAATTTATGTTAGTGTCATTTTCACTTTAACATTAAATAAAAACTAATTTATGTCATTTCCCAACAAAAGTGGATCCATGGGGTCCCCAAGTTAGGCCATGGCTTGTCTTGGTCGGCCATGACTCAACCAATGAGGTTGGGACATGTGTCTAGGTCATTTAATATTATTAAAGTATTATCTATACCTTAAACTACACTAATTACCACTAATCGCGATTAAGAACTTAATAAGTTACTATTCACCAAAAAATTATTATAATCTCATTGAACCACATTTTACTTCTTAATGACAACCATGTATGTCGGATTTTTGAAAATCAAATCACAGAAGTGGTAATATTTCATTTAAACGAAAAATCAGTTATTTAACTACCACTTAGTGGTTTCACTATTCATCAAAAATTGAAGTTTTTCAGAATAAGGCCAAAATTTCACCCTAAGCTATAATTGATATTCCGAATTGAAAAATGATGTCTATTTTACAAAATTCCAAACATATAAGTTGCATTAATTAATTTTATAATTAATTCCCGCTGTTACGACAAATAGCGTGTTTTCAAGAAACAATTTATATCAAAAGATTGGCAATTGTTTATGTCCAAATTCAATGTTAAATTAATTCTAATGACCACCATTGGATAAAATGGTAAAAATATATTCTAATTATACATTAAATCCACTCAATAGTATAACTTATCACTATAAATTATTTTGATTAAAAAAGTTGTTTTAAGTATTTTTCACTATTCATAAAAAATTAGAAGTTCTCAGAAAAATACCAAAAATTCAACATAGGCTAATTTCGATATTACGAATACAAAAATGAAGTCCATTTTGAAATATAAAATTTCTATAATTTTAAAAAGTGGTTATTACTATTCATAACGGCTAGTTTGATTTGTCGCGATGTTTTAGAACTCGAAGTTGCGTACAATGCAAGCTATTGTATTATTGAATGAGAAGCGTATCGTGGAAGCTCGGGGTGTTACATTTTTGGATTTAAAATTACCTTGAATTTTTTTGGATTTGAGGAACTGGATTTTAAAATTGTATATTGATACCTATGTTTTGGTCTTCATACATGATATCATATTTTATTTATGATCTGATTGTGAGTGTGATAACCTTTGGAATTTGGAACATGAAATCTTATAGAGTTATATATTTTATGAAAATATATTAAAATTATATTTATAATTCCAAAAATTGATGTTCTTGGGGTATTTGTTTTCATAATTTTTCCTTTTAGTCAATCCTAAAATGGTGAATCCTATATTTTCATGGGAAGGATGAAAAAACATCTTCAATATACATATCATTAAAACTATGGATGAATATTTCTAGTGGTTAATAATTTATTTCACAATGCTATAATCACCACTGACTACTATTCATAGGAAAGGGTCTTGTTATTTTGGTATTTTATGTTGCGTACCTCTTTTGAGGAGTTGATATGACTTTTTTCATATGCGCTTATTATAGTTTTTTTGGATCTTGAGAAGGGATAAATGGTATATTGTGATGTTTGTTTTTCTATTTTTGGTTATGTGACAATGTTGGATAATCATGTTTGGTAATATAAATCCTATAAACACATAATGCATGGGAATAATGAAACACTCATGATATGGAGACCTACATAGTTAGGCATTAAATTATTTTATTGAGACTCTATCACTGTGGGGGGAGGTTCATGTTATTTTATGATCTAATGTGGTTGAGTTACATATTTTCTCCCAAGGAATTAAATTTTTGGAAGAATTTATTGGTGGAATGACTCATGCCATTTGACATTAAAATTTCCATTACCTCAATAATGGATAATGTCATAACAAATTCTCTAATTAGGAAATACCAATTCTAGGGAATCATGGAATTGAAATTAGTGTGGAACTATATGGGTATTTCCACTAAATTATATATGGATATGATACAAGATTATTAAGGTATTGTTCTGACTAGTGTTCAACTTTAATTATCTCTCTTCAAATTTATTATTCTGCTTTAGTAGTTGGTCGATGATATTAGAGGAATCAAGAGAATCATATATGTTAGGGAGACTATTAAAGTGCATCTCACACCGTGGAAAATATTATTCAAATTGGGGTTATATTTTTTTATCCAAAAACCTATATATAATTTATTTAAGAATGATTACTATAGTTTTTATGGGTTTTTAATCCTAATATGACGAACATGTATAATGAAATGAGACACGATTTGTGTTTTCTAGGTTTGAAGCTCAATATCACAAATTATATGCCATGATGTAACACCTATAAATAGATAACAGCTGGGAAGATAAATCCTTATGATCTACTCTAGCCTTTTATGGTGTGTTTTAGAGATTATATGAGGTTCCCATGTACTTTATTGTTGGATTTACATAGACACATAGAGTAAATAATACAATCTAGGTGGTAATTGTCCGGTTAATGAAATTATGTCATTTCATTCCAGTTAGAGACACCATTATTGTTGATTATATGGTTAATTTGAATATAAATCATATTTTGAGGTTTCATAGGGTCCCCTATACCATTGATTCTATATGGATCATAGGATCACATCCATTTTTTGGAATTGTATACAAGGGGTGATGGGTACTATTTCCAGATTGACTACAATATATAATAAATATATAGATGAAAAGATGAACAGTTATATGTAGATTCCCAAAGATATGATATATGGATATGTCATGTATTTTCATGGATAATAGAATATCCATCTGGTATTAATTGTGATAAATTATAATATTAATTAACATTCATCACATAGTACAAATACCTGTGTGGCTTTGTGAGGTCAGTTGTGAAAGTCTCTTCATTTTTGGTCAATTGTTGGTGAGGCCACTCTTTTGTGACCATGTATTATTTAGGATATTTGAAAAATGATCAATGATATTTGTATACTCTTGGTTATATCATATATTTATTTGAAATATTATATTGATCTTCAACACTGTACTTTGGTTTTTTCCAATGGGGATTTAATTTTCTAGAAGGTTACACCCCAGTTAGGTTCTCATTGTCTTGGGAAATTAGTGATGCTATAGAGATATATTAGACAATATGAAATCACTTAGTGGAGTGGAAATGATGCTTATCAGTTGGTATTAAAATTTTATTGAATCATTATTTAATATTTTTTACACATATCTCAACACAATAAGTGCCACCATGTTACTTCCAATTTTATTATTTCTGAGAAGATTGAGTTAGATCTAAATATTTCTATTACAGAGCAACCCGTGGAGATCATTGATTCTCAGATGAATGTTTTTTCCAAGAAGACTATTTCATTGATAAATTTGTTATGGTTCCATAGATTAGATTCTTTGGGGATGTGGGGTATTGAATCAATGGTGAGGGAGCATTATACTCACCTCTTTCCCGAACATCCATCATCCATGATACATTCATGGGATAGAATGACTTTTGGATGAAATAAGTGTAACATTACTCCTTACATAATTAATAAGTCCATTTTTATGTGTTTTTATAAAGATATATTGATTTTGGGAAATCATATTGAGGGTTTTCAATGGGATATATGTTTTTATAGGATTTGGTAGGGCATTGGAGTTTATTTGGTGGTCGCATGTCACGATCCTTCTCAGATACCTTGTTACACTAGTACATGAAATGACTGAAACTGGATAGATGGGTTCTCCCAATCCCCATGCGTTTTTAAGAAGTATAAGGGTATCATGAATCATCCATAGGAAAAAGTTTATCCCAAATATGGAACCATAGGTATAAATCATTAGACGATAAAACAAAGATAATTCTATATAGAGAACACTCCTAAATGAGAAAAGTGAACCATAAAAATGAAAATAATTATCTTAAAGCAATTCATCATCTAAAATATGAAACACAATATTTTGAGAAGAATCACAGTTTCTCTATGTAACAGGTGGATCAAAGTTCCACTGATCACCAGTACATCCCGTGTTCCCATATATCATGAACATATGCCTCCTCTAAGGAGAAAATTACCTTTTCCTAGACTATAAAAACAGTTTACCAAATCTCAGAGGAAAACATAGGGTGTTTGAAAAAAACCCAGTTGGATTTTGCCAAATTTAACAAAACAATTTAAACATCAAATAAACCATTTTTGAACAAATTTAATTAAAATATTCATGGATGATCATTTTCAAATGTTTATATAAACATGGTTTCAAAAAAAATTAATTTCAAATAGATAGAAGGTATTTAAAAAATTGTATTAAATGGACTTTTATAAATAATTAGAGATGAAATCATAAAATTAGGTCAAAAAAATTTAATGTAATAAATCGAATATCAATAATAAACGATAGTAATATTCCCTATGGTTGGTCAATTTCTAGTATAAGTATCCTCAGACTACTCAGTCAATAAAATGGATCATGTGTGTCATCACATCCCTATGGATCCATACATCAAGATATAATGAATTAACACCCAGTCAAGGTTGTTCATGTTGAAAATTGTTTAGGTAGGGTTTTCATTATCAATATTTTGCAGGGCAGTCCATGTCATAGTATGATTGTATTAATATACCATTTGTTGTTGGGCATAAAATGTTCTTTTAAAAATTCAATCAATAATTGGAAAATCATAGAAAATCAAAACAATTCATCATTAATAGTTCAATTTCCACATTCATGTTTTAGCATGTCAATTAAATTTCATTAATATAATAATTGGGGTTTCAATAGATTCAAGAATTTTAAGGTATTCTTTAAATTTAATCCATTTTTATCAAGAATCATTATAAAATCATTTAATCACAATATTTATTATCTGAATTTATCTTTTATTAAAATACATCTGATTAATAAAATCCCTTGATAATGTAAAACCCATACCCCGTTACCTAGAGTCAGTGCATTATTAAATAACATTGGCATTCTCACAAGGAATCAAGTCTCGAAATACTGATCAATTTAACAGTCTTGAAAAGAAGATTACATACCTGATCGTTACATTACATATTAAGAAATAAAACACCACATAAGTGATCCTTTGAGAACACCATTAATCCCCTATCATAACCCTATTTATCAAACATAATTCACTTCTTTGAATCCTAGGAAAATAAAACATATGAATGGGGTGATCTTAGATTCTCAGTAAGGATAAAAATATAGAGGAAACATTCATAAATAAGAATAAATATTTAAGGCTATGTATAGGACTAAAACATAAGCCTTTTAAACATAAACATCTGAATAATATGGCCAATATAAATCAAATAATTCCATTTACTTATTCACATGGATATTCTACTAATTTAATACTCACATGCAATATCAATATCCAACATCATAATGATGGAATGCATAATGCCAGACTTCATAACCACATAGTCAAGGCCTTGTTCCATGACTACAAATAAGATTTTTTCAAGGCCTTGTGTCAAGACACTAGTTTGCCTAATCAGATCTACTCATTCATCTAAGAGATATAGTGGCCTCCACTCGTCACTCACTAAATCCAATGTATTCCTTATTTTAAATTATTTATACATAACATAAATATTCATATTAAAATGATCATATGAAATTTAAATACATTATACATAAACCATGAATGGTATAATAATAACATTTACAAAGTAAAAAATTTCAAAAAACCCTCAATAAATATTTAAGATAGGTATAAAGAATAAACCTTGATCAAGAATAATATCTGGTAAAGGTTGATGACATAGTTAAAAATGATTAGTAAAAATCTTTGAGAGAAGTATCCCTTATTCATGAAATCATTTAAAATTCACATAATTTATAATGGAAATAATTTAAAATATACTTTTGAATCAATGTTTCTCATACCACTTTGAATCTTTTGAAATGAACTAACATTTTAAAACATTCATGTCCACAAAAATAAATCCTTAAAACAATTTTAAAAAAATGGACATGAACGAGAAAGGTTTAGAATAATAAATCATAAAAACATTTAAAATGATGTATTATTAAAAGATTCACTTAAAACTAATCCCTTTTATAACTGTTTTATGAAATATGGTCATTTAAAATAAATGTTTACCATTATATACTTATGTAAAAACAAACTTAGATAAGAAAGAGATTGTGAAATTAACCCCTAACTTGCACTTTCCTTTGGTCGAGGGTACATTTAACATCTTGTATAATGAAAATAGTATATTATTTAACTATAAAAGAACCATATTAATATTTATTATATCATAAATTATTCATTTCTGACTTTATACTACACATTTAATAATGATTTCCATGTTAAATTAAAATTTTGGGTAATAATCGCATTCTATATCGTATGTGTTTTAACTTGTTATTATTGATTGTATAATTTAGATCATGATTTAAATACATCAAAAATATAAACTAAAATTTTAATATAATATATATTTATAATATAATTATTTATAATAGATATATATATGATATGGAAGTCAGCATTTATGGGGATGGTAGGTCATACATACTCATAAATGTTGTTTCTGTTTTCATTTCATATTGAACAGAAGTAAGTGAATAAGATATATATATATATGTACCTATATATATATATCTATTAGAATTATTATGTCATATATTAAATATTTATTAATAATTTATATTTTTATAATCATAGTTGAATGGTGAACGTGGGAGTGAATCTCATCACGTCGTGGAGACGATAATCCATAAGTACGCACGAGCGACAATATCAATATATTGATGGTGAAATCAAATGTAATTGTATTTTATATCATATATACATAATAATTAACATGTTATATTTATTATTAACATCATTTTTACTCATTATTATAACGATCTAAATAATGAGGTGTTTGAATAACAAACTACACCACAATGTGGAGACGGTAAGTCCTATGTACACACGTAGGTGACTCTGTCATTTAGAGGATGGATAAAATTATGAATATGGTTGTACCATATTTATAATGACATAAAATTATGAATGAGGTAGTTGGGTTATTATTTTGTTTTGGAAACAACAAATAATGAGTAAGTGGAAGATGAAAAAAACTTGAAAGAGGGTGGTGAAATTGTTACCTCTTCTTCAAGTGTTTCCTTTTTTTATTTTATAAAAATGGATCTTTAGGGTGGCTTTATGATAACATTAAGGACTATAGGTTTATGTGAGGGAAGTTGGGTGGATATTTGGGTCGGGTTTGGCCATGCCAAATGGCTGTGGATGTGTGATTTTGAGAGAAGAGGATGTTCACTTTTATAAGAGGGGGGAGGGTCACTTTCGGAAATGATTGAAAAATTAATTTATTATACAGTCATATTCCATATATATTAGATTAAAATGAATTTATTTCGTGAATTAGGGCGTTATAGGTCAAAATCCTATCAACCAATAGGTTTTCTACAAGTTTATGATACCATTTTAACTTTATATTTTAGATTTAACTCATAGTTAAATAGTTTAATTTTTACTGTGTCTTCTTGTATTCCATCACTATATGGTTAATAAACATACTATAGACATCCAAGAGAAAATAAAGTGGTTATATAATGATATATATAATAATTATTAAGCCCTTTGGCCGAATCATATGTTTTGGAGAATATTATATCAACCAATAATATAGTACTTTAAAAAAAATTAATTTATGTCAATTTTAAAACTATTTGGTAATTTGGTTTTTTGAAAGTAATAACTACCTTATCACATATAAAGAATTTATATAATCATCCCTAACATGGAATATTAACCTATAGAACTCGTGTATGGAATCAAAACATTTAAATTCTACTTATTTTATTATTTAAAATATAATATCTTTTAATATTTCATTAAAAAGGTAATTACATCATCATCTTTGAGTCATAAATAAATTTAATTATTTAATATCTATCAATTAAAAATAAAATAGAATTATTTATTAAATATTATTATCAATATAATGAATATTTAAATTCAAATTTATCTTATGTATTACCCTATATTAAAAATGGTTTAGTTAACAAACATTGAATTTAACACTTTTAACACTTCCTTAAATAAAATAATAATAAATATCATAATCTAATCCAAGTGGACCTAAAGGATTATATTTTTTTCCTAAGGATGTTTTTGGTCAAATTACTTTTATCCAATATAATTAGGACATGTGTTAGGGTAATTATAGTTTCATTTTTAAATATAATTACCATATTTACTTTTAACCGTGGTAAATAAAAATCAACGTTATTATTCACCAAAAATTATTTTCATCTTATTGAATAAAATTTTAATTTCTGATGTCAACCTTCTCTCTAAAATTTTTTAAATTCAAATCATATAAGTGGTAAAATTATGTTTTATGAAAATTTGCTAACATTCCTAGTAGGTGGGTAAAAGAGGATAAAAGGTTCAATAAAATTATATATATATAATTTAATTATAAAATGAATCCAATGAATTAAATTGAAAATATATAGGTATTATATTTCTATTTATAATTAAAATAAATTAAAATAAATTAAAAAATTATTTAAATAAAAAGTCAGTTTTAAATAATAACATAGTGTTTTCACTATCCTTTAAAAAATTAATGTTTTTAGAAAAATATGAAAAATTCAACCAAATAAATTATTGATATTCCGAAATCAAATATGAATTATTTTTTGTAAATAAAAAACATAGGAGCTTCTTTTATTGATTTAAAATTAATTACCGTTTTCAAAACTAAAAATTTGTGTTTTTAAAAGTTTAAACTATCAAAATATTTACATGTGTTTTTGTCCAATATAAATGTGATATTACTAATAATGACCTAAAATGTATTAAATGATCAAAATATAATATAATTATACTTTAAAACCATTCAAATACATAATTTAAAACTATAAATTATTTTTATTAAAAAAGTTGTTTTCAATGAGAACATTGAATTTTTCACTTTTCTTCAAAATATGAATGTTATCAGAAAAGTACAAAAAAAATTCCATACTAAAATTTTATGTCCTAGATATAAAGAAGAATTTAATTTCATTAAATTTAATATATGAAAGTTTCCAATATTGGTTTTAAAAATGGTTCTCCATTAAAAGGGAGTAAAATTTCACTTTTTGAAAAACACTTCTTTTATTTGAAATACTGAATTTGTTTTATATTAGGTCTAAGAAACACATAATATGAATGTTAATATTATACACAACATATCAAATTCAAAATGCAGTTAATGCTATTCATAAATTCTTTTTGAATTACTCGTTCGGTATTATGTGGTAAGCTCGAACATGGTGTCGCCTGTTGCACAAGCAATTGAATTACATTAATGAGATAACATAATATGAAATATTAGGGTGTTAAATTATCCCCTCCTTCAAAAAATTTCTTCTTCACAATTTGAAATTTTTATTCGAAAATAAAAGGTTAAAAATAGAAAAATACCTCTATGGAAAACCCACATCGGAAATTGGGTTAGTAAAATTTAGTATTAATAAGAGGGAAAGTGAAATAAACAATTCACCACCAAATTTTGATCTTGATTAGAAGAAAATTGGTCAAAATTTTATAAACATAATTGGAGGGAAAACCTAAATATTTATAGGGAGTGATTGAGGTCATAAATCACAAACAAGTGTAAAATTCAAGGCCTTAAAGCCATCAATCTATGACGATTTAAAAAATCATTTGTTCAACCAAACATAATGTATTAGGATAAAAAAAATTTGGTTTTAAGGTCCCTTCCCTAAAGATTAAGAATTAATTTATTCATAGAATAAGAGGTGAAATAATATATACTTGACAAGTACAGTTTCATCCTTTAACTAATTCCTACCATAAACTCATCTTTCATTCCAAAAGATAATAGAATTCAAAAATATTCTATTTATATTAATCATATAGGGTTCAAAAAATAATGAATTTATTTTTCACTTTTCAAGATTTTAAAAAAAACAACATTATACAAACCACGACATCACATAGGCTAGTGGTAGGCGATGCACCTTTTTTGCCCATGGGTTGCAAGTCCAAGTGTCATGACCTTGCCAGACGCGACGGGTTGTCTCCTGACCTCTAGGTTGTCCTTTTTATAAAAATAAAAAAACAATCTCAAGAAATTTATTGACATTAAAAAATAGTTTCCAATTTCCAACATAATTTATTTAAACCTTTAGACTTATCTGAAATACTTCTGTCCAAACACACAGTCCAAAATTTATAAGGAAGGTAACAAAAATGAAGATCTATTTTTCCATGTAATGACATATGAATTCCTTTAGCAGGTATTCTTTTAAAACATGGTAACACCCCAAATTACCATAAAACCTTATTGATTACATTCATACTCTCTTATTCCTTATATAATACTAGATATATTCCTTATATCCAAAATTTTGAAAATTCCAACAATGATGGAATAAACAAACCAATAATCAGTTCCATGGTAGTAAAAAATATCCAATATAATATATCCAAATCAACTATCTCTTATTCCAAAGTCTCTACCTCAGTATCAGGACCATGTTATTGTTTACCTTTCCTTCAACCATGTATTTTCCAAAAAAAAATAACATGATATTGAGTCACTTTTCTTGGTTCCACACAATCTCATGTCCTTAATGAAATAGTACTTAATTGCAATCTTTTTATACTCTATAATTATTAAAAAATGTATATCATTAATTAAATACACAAATGACACAATACTTTTATAATAACTGTGATGTCTCAGATTTTTCCATGTATTATTTTAATATTATATGGGAATTAATTCGAGACCAGGCTCTGAGACGACGTGCAGTTCTGAGGCCCAGTGAGCCCAGAACAAATGTTTTAATTTAATTTAATAATTTAAATAGCCCACGCATGTGGTTTTCTTGAAAAAGTGGAATAACATCTGAATGGGTGCTCGGATCAGAAACTTGAGGGGCACAATTGCGTTCGAAACAATGATTTTACCTTAGGCGAGTCCTAACATCAGCCGGCGCAGGTCGATGGTGGAATCCGGTTTTTGGGACGTAAGGGTAATAAGATATTTAAATAAAAATATTTTATTCTGTAGAAAAATCGTTTAAATCTATAGAAATAGATATCCCTTTCCTTTTTAATTAAAGGTTGGCGCAAGGTTCCAGGGTTACAAACCTCATAACCCTGAAACCCTTGGCGGCTCTGGAGGCTCTAGAGAAAACCACCCAACACGGCGATGATGACGCAGCGACCAGATCATCGCCAAAGAATGCCATGGAATCCAGGTAGGATGTTTTAATTATGATTTTCTTCCCTATTGTTGATTTCCAGAACGAACGCAGACTAATCCACGAACAGATTAGCCCGCGGATCGATCATTCTTGCGGGATGGGATTTTTCGGGAATTTTGGGGACTTGATTCTTGACATTATTTTGGTTTCGTTCCGCCTCCAAATGGTGACAGACCGAGATCAACATGAGCATCGATCAATATTTGTCCCTCTCGATATTTTGTGTTCTTCTTCCCCAAATTCTACACGTTCTTCATTGGGTTCTACGCGTTCTTCATGAGGATATGAGCAACAGATCATTGCGCACCCATTTTGTAGTGTAATGATCCCAAATTGAAGATCTGGCATTGATATAACCCTACGGAGGTGCGACTGTGGTGAAGACAGATGGATCGAAGTGGATTGGAAGATATCGTTCTTCGGATGATTTCCACATGAGTGACCAGAATTGGATTTCGGAGCCGATCAAAGGCCCGAAACCCATGGATTCGGCATCACAACATCGAGGTGTCCCTTGATCTTGAGTTTCGTGGCAAACGGACCAGAGGAACGCGATACGAAGGATCTTCCAAAGCGCGAGGAAGATTTCGATGTTTCTGGAATTTTCCTAACTACACGCCGTGTAGTATGGGATACACGACATATGTTTGTCAGCAGGTTTACATGGCGTGTACTCCGGGAGTACACGGACATGGGCATGGTACACAGCCAAGGACACGCCGTGTATACCCCTCCATGGCCAGACCCGGCCAGATACACGGGATACCCCGTGTACTGGTACACAGACATGCGACACAGACACAGGCATTGACCGTGTACGGGCACATGGCCAGTGTACACGGAGCGAGCCCCAGGTGCTCAGACATGGTGTGTGATTCTTATACATGTCGTGTAGTTAATTTCTTTCTAAGAAGCCCGATGACACGGGCCGTTTACATGGGTAGTACTCGCAGTCAGAAACACGGCGTGTACTTTTCTACACGCCCTGTAGTTGAGTTTTACATAGCTTTTGGAGATGACACATGCCGTTTACATGGGCAGTACCCAGGGTCAAGGGACATGGCATGTAACCATACTACACGCTGTATAATAAATTCTTCAAGGGTTGAGCCAGCTGCCTTATGTGACTTGGGCTAGTTTCATTAGGGTTCATTCCCTTAGTCATTCTTCTGAAGGTTTTCGGTATCGTCTCCTACATATATGAGTATGATCCCTTCAGCAAGACTCCCTAAATAGAGTTGTTGGAATCCCCTCTGTGAGACATATATCTGGATCCTCTATTCATTCCTGGAACCCTACGTAAAGTTTTTGTTATCTACGTGACCAACTTTACCAGGGTGCCGATCCTCTGCTTAGCGGATTAGCTTAGACTGAGTTGTCGGAATCACCCCATGACTTGGTTGTGATCCTCATCTGAGCATCAGGTTCTCAGGGTACTTGTGGAGTGTGTTCTCCTAGAATGAGTACATCACATCTCTCTCTTCAGACCAAGTAGTGTGTTATCCTTGTTATTTTCTTAGTGGAATCTTCGAGAAGGATCTTAGTGGTGGTTTCACAATAGTCGATCATGTATGAGTATATCTGGATATTCTTGTTATATCTTCGGTAGACATATACTTTGTAGAGCTGACTCTATCATTTTTTTGGTATTTCCCTTGTATTATTTCCTTTTTGGTTTTGGGGTGTCCTACTGGGTATTGTTATACTCACCCCTGCACGGGCTTTGCCAGCACATGTTGTGTCTTGTGCATAAGAGCGAGCGTTTGACAGGATTCTAGGTGGAACTGGACTAGATGGTGCTCAGTGAGATAAGGCGAGCTGATGTGTGTTCCTATGACTACAGATTATTGTCACTGTACCTTTCTTTATAGGTCCGACTTTGTTACAGACTTTCTCTTTGTGGGCTTGTACTTTTCGCCCAGGGTTTTACACTTGTTGTACTTTACATTCTTGTCGTACTATGTTGGTTGAGTTTTTTTAGTGTATGCAGGAATTTCCATTTTTAGTAGTTTTTAATTTTCATCTTTGTGGGCTTGGAGATGTGTGTGTGTGTACAGGGTTATAGGAAATTCCTCCCATGTCAGTAGCATGCCTACTCGGTGCTAGTCACCATCCCCTGGCCTATTGGAGGCAGGCTTGGGGAGTTGCGGCTCGGGCCCCACTGGGACGGGTTGTGACAGAGTAGAGGTGGTCGTTTCTACCATTGGACCGAGAGTCTGTGAGTTGGTTTGGGGCAACAGTGTTATGTGTTTTGAGTTCGGCATTCACGCCAGGGACCCTAGTGTTGGTGCGGGCGACCGACATATCCATACACCAGGACTCTGATAACTTGTTTTTTGACTAGAAACATGAGAACTCTAGTTGAAAGGGAAATATAATGGTACATGCATCATATAGGAATGGGTTGTGGTTTCCATGTCCTTCTTGAGTTAGCTCTCCAGATATACACACTGACTGAGATACATCTTGTTTCTTAACAGGATGCCTCCACGATGCGTACCCACTAGGATCCAGAAGCTCGATCACGAGGATAACCCCTTCAGTGATGAAGCATCGATACAGGGACCGGATCCCCCATTTTTACCATCAGGTGGTGTTCCAGGTATCCTGCCTCCTGTGGAGAAGTGTTTAGTGACTTCTGTACTAGTGTAGGAGGAGTGCATGCTAGGCACACTCCATGAGTTTCATAGATAGAGACCCCTAAGGTTTCGAGGTGAGCCTGACCCTCAGGAAGCAGAGGACCAGCTAGAGGCAGTGGCCAGAGTCTTCCGTTTGTTCAGGACACCAGCAGAACAGATGATGATCCTGGCAGCGAGCCTTCTGCAGGGCTCGGTAGGATAATGGTGGAGTTTGGTTATCCAGACCCATGACGAGGCGACTCTTGCATGGTCAGAATTTGAGAGTCTCTTCAGAGAGGAGTTTTCACCGATTACCCTGAGAGCAGTACGCATACAAGAGCTTCTTCATCTCCAGCAGGGTACCATGACGGTGTCTGACTATTCGTCGAGGTTTAATGACCTCTTGCGGTACTTGATGGATATAGTCATAGAATAGTACTTCAGAGCTTGGACTTTTGAGCGGGGCTTGTGTAGAGATATCTGAGCTAGAATCATCCCTATGAGAATTCCTACTTATGTCCAGGTGCTCGAGCAGACTTTGGTGGTCGAGAGCTTCTTGCTATAGGAGAGACAACCGGTAGTTGTAACTAGTGGGCGAGCGGGAGTAGATACCTCAGTAGTAGGGAGCTAACATCAGGGACCCAGGCATGAGACACGTTTCCAGAGGAGATCCCAGGATAGGGGTTCTTCCATACATGGTTAATAGGGCGCATCCAGCCAACCTCGGGAGAGGCGATGCTACTCGTGTGATGGCAGGGGACTTCTCACTCGAGATTGTCCGACCCACAGTAATCCTGACACACGAGCAGTGGATGGACCACTGAGGTAGAGGAAACGTGTGGAGTAGACAGATCCACTGGGCGGCAGACGTGGTAGAGGAGCTGGGAGAGCAGCTAGAGGTGGTCGTCGTTTTGACCCTTTTCCACCACCACCCCCAGGAGGTCCACCCCAGTCCCAAGGAGCTGGTGGACAGAGGCAGGGACAGCTGTAGGTGGCAAAGGCTTATGACCCAGGTAATCCTGGAATGATTAGAGGTACTATCTGCCTATTTTCTACTTTGGATATCGTATTGATAGACACATGTGCTAGTCATTCCCTTCTGGAAGATTATCTTGTTCGAGACCTTGAGATTCCAGTTGATCCATTGACTCGACCCTTACACATAGAAACACCTACTGAAGAAGATTCAGAGATCACAAACCTCTGTATACAGTGTGACCTAACCCTTGGAGGTGAGAGTTTCAGTTGGAACCCCTTGGTGGTAGCGTCAAGGCCTTGTGATTTCATTCTTGGTATGGATCAGCTATCCACAGTTCATGCCCAGATCGACTGTTTTAGGAGAATGGTGCGGTGTGTCTGCCGTGATGGAAGGAGGTTCTCTTTTGTCAGTTAAAGAGTGACCCAGGCAGCGCATGATGGACTTGTGCATAAGAGGGCACAACCAATTTCACATCAGTTGGCTAGCCTAGCCCTTGGCGCAACAGATGTTACGAGTTTCTAGTTTCTAGCAGTAGTGGCTGAGTACAAGGACGTCTTTCTTGAGGATGTCCTTGGGCTACCTCCCCGTCAGGAGATAGATTTCTGCATTGAGTTGAAACCCGGGACAACACTGATATCATCATCAGCATATCAGAAGACTCCTGTAGAGTTTCGTGAGCTGAGGGTGCAGTTGGAAGACTTGCAGAAGAAGGGATTTGTGAGACCCATCGTTTCACCCTGGCCGGCCCCAGTGCTGTTTTCCCAGATGGCAGATGGGAGATTAAGGCTATGCGTGGATTACTGGCGTTTGAATCATGTGACATTGAAGAATCGGTATCCACTATCAAGGATCGATGACCTCTTCGACTAGTTAAGAGGGGCACAATGGTTCTCGAAGTTTGATCTACGATCATGCTATCACTTGTTGTGAGTACGGGATAATGATATACCGAATACGGCTTTCTGATGTCGCTATGGTCACTATGAGTACTTGGTGATGCCCTTCGGCATGACGAACGCCCCCGCAGTGTTCATGGGACTCATGAACCGGATCTTTTAGCCCTACCTAGGTCAGTTTGTAGTGTTCTTCATCGAAGATATCCTTCTGTACTCTGCGTCCGAGGAGGAGCATGCGAGACACCTAAGGATGGTTCTGGACACACTCCGAGAGCACCAGTTGTTTGGGAAACTCTCGAAGTGTTAGTTCTAGTTATATGAGGTCTATTTTCTGGGACAGGTTATATCGACAGATGGTGTAGCAGTGGACCCAGCCAAGGTGGATACAATGCTAGCATGGGATCCACCCTGGAGCGTGATGGAGGTGCGGAGTTTCCTTGGGTTGGAAGGCTACTATTGGAGATTCATCCTTGATTTCTCCAGGATTGCAGCACCCATGACAGCTTTGAACCGAAAGGGGCATCCTTTTGTGTCAACTGAGAGATGCCAGCAGTCATTTCAGCAGTTGAGACAGAGTTTGACGAGCACCCCGATCTTGAGATTACTGGAGGAGGGTGTCGAGTACGTAGTGTTCTTCAACACATTCGGAACCAGACTTGGTTGTGTCCTGATGCAGAGGAAATCGATGATTGCCTATGGCTCACGTCAGTTGAGGCCGCACAAGCAGAACTACGTGACCAATGATCTTGAGTTGGCAGTGGTAGTCTTCGCGTTGAAGATGTGGCGGCACTACCTGATGGGTGAGAGGTTTACCGTCTACTTTGATCCCAAGAGTCTCAGATATATCTTTTCTCGGAAGGATCTGAATTCGAGACAAAGACGATGGATTGAGTTCCTCCAGTATTATGACATTGAGATCATTTATACTCCTGGGAAGGGGAACGTAGTGGCAGATGCTCTCAGTAGGAAATCCAGTTCACAGTTGCTGGATGAGGGGACGAGGGAGTTGGCCTCTTTACAGTTATCCTTAGTGGATGGAGATAAGGGGGGTTATATTCGGTCAATGGTTATTACCCCTCCACTCTTAGAGAGAGAGAGGGAAGCAGAGCGCGAGGATGCTAGCTGTGAGACTCTACATGCTCAGATATCCATAGGTGTTGCGACTGATGGATATTCAGAAGGTGGGGAGGACGTTTTTCTTTTCTGAGGGCATACAGTAGTACCAGTGGCATTGTCGGAGGAGGTTCTAAGAGGGTTCCATACATCTCCTTTGGCGGTAAATCTAGTCATGGAAAAGATGTATCAGGACCTCCGATGTCAGTACTGGTGGTCAGGAATGATGCAGATGGTGGTAGAGTTTGTTTCTCGGTGCCTTACTTGTCAACAAGTAAAGGTTGAGCACCAGGAGCCAGTAGGTTTGACTCATCCCCTTGAGGTTCCATAGTAGAAGTGGGATGGGATATCCATGGACTTCGTGATGGGTTTACCACGTATGTCTAGGGGACACGATGCCATCTGGGTGATCGTCGATCGACTCACCAAGTCGGCCCACTTACTAGACATACGGGAGAAGAGTTTGGTAGAGAGATTGGGATTCCTCTACATCCAGGAGATAGTTCGACTTCATGGAGTTCCATCCTCGATCGTCTCATGTCGTGATGCTCACTTCACATCCCCGATGTGGAAGGGATTACAAGAAGATTTTGGGACTCAGTTACTCTTGAGAACAATATTTCATCCCCAGACTGATGGTTATACAGAGCGGACCATCCAGGTCCTAGAGGATAAGCTTCGATCTTGTATACTTGACTTCAGTCGTAGCTGGGAGGATCACCTACAACTGGTGGAATTTTTTTACAACAAAATTTATCATTCCACTATTGGTATGGAACTATTTTAGGCGATGTACGGGAGACCTAGCAGGTCACCACTTTGCTGGACTGACCTAGGAGAGTCAGCACTCATGGGCCCAGAGATGGTGAGAGCTACTACAGAGAAGGTGCAGGTCATCCAGGAGCAGATGAAGACTGCACTGAGTCGGCAGAAATCATATGCCGATAGGAGGTGGAGGCCCTTGGTTTTCGAAGACGGAGACCATGTGTTCCTTCGGGTCTCACCTCGATGGGGATTGTGGAGATTTGGCCGAGGTAGCAAGCTATCTCTCAGGTTCATGGGCCCTTTTTAGATTCTGAGTAGTGTTGGAATGGTGGCATATTTCTTGGCTCTACCTTCTCAGATGGACCAGCTATACAACGTCTTCCATGTGTCACAGCTACGGAGGTATGTGCACGATCCATCACACGTTATAGACTGGGGAGAGCTGGACATCGATGATGGGGAGACCTTTTCAGAGTAACCAGTAGAGATCGAGGATCGACAAGAGAAGATCCTTCATGGATGAGATATTACCTTGGTGCGTGTCCGGTGGCATCATGAGAATCTCCAGGAGAGCACATGAGAGCGGGTGGCTCAGATTCACGTGTAGTACCCACATCTTTTTGAGTAGTCCTTGTTTTGGATTTTTGGGGATGTAAAATACCTATGGTGGGTGTGATGCTATGTATCAGATTTTTTTATGTATTATTTTAATATTATATGGGAATTAATTCAAGACCAGGCTCTGAGACGACATGCAGTTCCGAGGCCCGGTGATCCTGTAACGAATGATTGAATTGAATTTAATAATTTAAATAGCATGCGTGTGTGGTTTTCCTGAAAAAGTATAATAACTTCTGAATGGGTGCTCATATCAGAAATATGACGGGACCATTATGTTCAGAACTGTGATTTTACCTTAGGCGTGGCCTAACATTGACATGAGCAGGTCGGTGGTGGAATACGGTTTTTAGGATGTAAGGGTAATAAAATATTTAAATAAAAATATTTTATTCTGTCGAAAAAACATTTAAATCTGCTGCAAAAGATATCTCTTAACATTTTAATTAAAGGTTGGCACAAGGGTCCAGGGTTAAAAACCTCATAACCCTGAAACCCTTGGCAGCTCTGGAGGCTCTAGAGAAAACCACCCAACGCGGCAACGACGATTCAATGACCAGATCATCATCGACGAACACCGTGGAATCCAGGTAAGATGCTTTAATTATGATTTTCTTCCCCGTTGTTGATTTCCACGACGATCACAGACTAATCCACGAATAGATTAGCATGTAGATCGATCGTTCTTGCAGGATGGGACTCTACGGGAAACGTGGGGATTTGATTCTTGACATTATTTTGGTTTCATTCAACCTCCTAACGGTGACGGACCAAGATCGACATGAAAATCGATCATGGTTCGTCGATCTTAATTTTTTGTGTTCTTCTTCCCCAAATTCTACACGTTCTTCGCTGCGTTCTACGCGTTCTTCATGGGGATATGAGCAATGGATCATTTCTCACCCGTTTTGTGGTGAAACGATCCCAAATTGATGATCTGGTGTCGGTACAACCCTACGGAGATGCGGCTGTGGTGGCGACGGATAGATCGAAGCGGGTTGGAAGATATCATTCTTTGGATGATTTTCGCATGGGTGACTAGAATCAGATTTCAGAGCCGATTGAAGGCCTAAAACCCACGGATTCAGCATCATGATGTTGAGGTGGACCTTGATCTCGAGTTTCGCGGAAAATGGTCTTGAGGAATGCGATCCAGAGGATCGGCTGAAGCCCGAGGAAGAAGACGGCGTTTCTGGAATTTTCCTGAGTACACCTCGTGTAGTATGGGATACACAGTGTGTGTTCATCGACAGGTTTACATGGCATGTACTGTGGGAGTACATGGACATGGGAAGGGTACACGACCAAGGACATGCCGGGTATACCCCTCGTCAGCCAGATACACAGGATACCCCGAGTACTACTACACCGGTAGACGACATGGACACGGGCATAGACCTTGTACGGGCACATGGCCAGCGTACACAGAACGAGCCCCAGGTGCTCGGACACAGCATGTGATTCTTATACATGCCATGTATTTACTTTCTATTCGACAAGCCCGATGACACGGGCCGTTTACACGGGCAGTACCTGGAGTCAGAAACATGGCGTGTACTTTTCTATACGCCGGGTAGTTGAGTTTTACACAGCTTGAGAAGATGACATAGGTCATTTACATGGGTAGTACCAGGGGTCAAGGAACACGGCGTGTAACCATAATACATACCGTGTACTAAATTTTTCAAGGCTTGAACCAGTTTCCTTTTGTGACTTTGGCATGTTTCCTTAGGGTTCGTCCCCTTTGTCTTTCTCCTGAAGGTTTCCGGTATCATCTCTAACCTATAGGAGTATGATACCTTCAGCAGGACTCTCTGAATAGAGGTGTTGGAATCCCCTCTATGAGACATAGAGAAGGATCCTCTATTCATTCCTGGAACCCTAGGTAGAGTTCTTGGTATCGACATGACCAACTTTACCCGAGCACTGATCCTCTGCATAGTGGATTAGCTCAGACTGAGTTGTAGGAATCACCCCATGACTTGGCTATGATCCTCATCTGAGCATCAGGTTCTCAAGGTACTTGTGGAGTCTGTTCTCCTAGAATGAGTACTTCGCATCTCTCTCTTTAGAACATGGAGTGTGTTCTCTTTGTTACGTGCTTAGTGTATTCTTCGATCTGGATCTTAGTGGTGGTTTCACGATTTTCCATCATGTATGAGTATATCTGGATATACTTGTTATATGTTCGGCAGACATATATTGTGTAGAGCTGACTGTATCCTCCTTTGTGGTATTTCCCTTATTGTATTTTCATTTTGGTTTTGGGATGTCCTACTGGGTATTTCTATACTCACCCATGCACGGGCTTTGCCCGCACGTGTCGTGTCTTGTGCATATGAGCGATCCATTGACAGGATTCTAGGTGGACCAAGATCGGACAGTGCTCAGTGAGATCAGGCAGGACGAGGTGTGTTCCTACAACTATAGATTGCAGTCCCAGTACCTTTCCTTATAAGTTGTACGTTATTACATAATTTCTCTTGGTGGGATTGTACTTTTGGCCCAGGGTTTTACACTTTCTGTAATTTACTTTCCTATCATACTCTATTGGTTGAGTTTTTTTAGTGTATGCATGCATTTCCATTTTTAGTAGTTTTTACTTATCAGCTTTGTGGTATTGGAGATGTGTGTGCATGTGTACAAGGTTATAGGCAATGAATCCCATGTTATTAGCATGCCTACTCGGTGATAGTCACTAGCCCCTGGCCTAATGGAGGCAGGTTTGGACAGTTGCGGCTCGGGCCCACTGGGACGGGTTGTGAAAATAACATAAGAAATCTAATCATTCCTCTCAGTATTTGGTAGTATAACTACATGATTATTATCCAATAGCATCATTTGGGGTATACTATGATGATTTGGAAATTGGTTCGCGTAGTGTCCCAAATCCTTACAGATGAAACATTGTATATTTGAAACATTTTTTTACACTGGAAATCACTTACTTAGTGTCATTTATCTCGACACATATAACAATCTACCATTCCCTTAATGCATTTACCTAGGTTATTCTTTCTATTTTTATCACATATGGGAAAATCTTTCTTTCCCCACATCCCTTTATCAATCTTTCTATCTTCCATCCTTTTCTTCCTTTGCTTCTCTTAAAAGTCATAGGACTCGTAGCATTCTTTACTTATCTTATTAACACATGAAGTAATATCATAATATGATGAGAATACGTGGGTGAATATTTCCTTTTTAAATGTTATCTTAATAACATAAAATATCTGACCCTTCTTAATATTTCAATCATATGTATTTCTGGAATTATCATTCCTTCTACTATGCCCCATTTCTACACAATGGAATACACGAGGTTTGTTTATGAATCAAAATTCATAACCCCAAACTAGTAAAATACCTAATGTAAATTGAAAAGATTATGTATATAATCTATAATCTATAATAATAAACTATTTTCTTTGAAAATGTATTTACTCTTAAATCCTTCATAATTTATTGTAATGAACATGTGAATTACCTTAAGAAAATCCCCCGAAAGAGTCATAAGAATGAGTGCAACAAGGAGCATTGTCATGTACCAGGATACCTCGGGTCAAGCCTGAAACTCCATGTCAGAGTTTTGAATCTTTGGTACATTTTTTCTAGAGCTGAATCTACCTGCTCATATCTAGGCAGGGATGTATTGCATATAAAATACATAAAATCTATACATTACCAAAATTATAGGAAGTTCTTCTATACTAATCATCAAATTCTATCTTAGGGTAAAGTTATTAAATCAATGTTATTCGAAATTTAATTACAAGTTTATTTATAAACATCCTCTGATAACAACCATAACACCATGACCCCAGTTACCCGAGTCAGTACATTATTACATAACATTGGCATGATGACAAGGAATCATGTCCTAAATCACCAATCAGTTTAGCAAGTATGGAAAATAGATTACATACATGAATGTTAAATTACACATTGGAAAATAAAACACAACATAAATGATCCTTTGATAATTCCATTAATCTTCTAGATTAACCTTGTTTATCAATCACAATACACTTCTGGGAATCCTAGAAAAATAAAACAAATGAATGTGGTGAGCTCAGATGATCAGTAAAGATAACAATATAGCGGAAACTTTAAGAAATAAGCATAAACATTTTATGAAATGTATAAGACTAAAACAGAAGCCTTTTAAACATAAAATTCTGCATAATATGGCCAATATAAATCAAATAATTCCATTACATATTCACATAGATATTCTACAAGTTGAATAAACACTTGCAATATCAATATCCAATTTCATAATTATGGAATGCATAATTCCAGTCGTCATGAACACATAGTCTAGACATTCTGCGAAAATTACAAATAAGATTTTGTCAAGGACTTGGCCAAGACAATAGTTTGTCTCATGAGACCTAACGATGCATCAAGGATCTATAGTGGGCTCCACCCTTCACTTACTAAGTCCAATGCATTCCTCATCTGAAAAGGTTTAACCATTACATAAATATTTGTATTAAAACTTGCATATAAAATGTCAATAATTTATATAGAAACCATGAATGGTATAAAAATAACACATCCACAGTCATATATATCACAAAACCTACAATACAATATGTAATATTTCTATAACAATTCATCCTTGATCATGATTAATATCCCGTAATCAATGTTGACATACATGAAAATGATCAGTAAAAATATTTGAGAGAAATATCCCATTTTGATGAAATAATTTAAAAATAACATAATTTTAAAGGAATTCATTTAAAAGATAGTTTTGAATGAAAGTGTACCATAGAACATTGAAACCGTTGAAATGAATTACCATTTGAAAAAATTCATGTACATATAAATAAATCCTAAAAACCATTTAAAAAACATATACATTAATGACAAAGGTTTAGAAGAATAAATCAAAAAACATATAAAATAATGTATTATTAGAAAATTACCTTAAAAATAATCCTTTTTAAAACACTTTTCTGAAACATGGATTAGGATAAAAAATATTTCCCATTAGATACTTACATAAAAACAACTTCAGATAATAATGAGATTGTAAAATTAACCATTACCTTGCCCTTTACGTTGGTTGAGGGTACATTTAACATCTTGTATAATGAACATAGTATGTTATTAAATTATACCAGAGCAATATTCATATTTATAATATCATATATGATTCATTTATTACTTTATACTACCCATTTAATAAATATTTCCATGTTAAATTAACATTTTGGGAAATAATCACATTCTTTATCGTACGAGTTTTAACTTGTTATTCTTGATCGTATCATTTAGATAATGATATACATACATCCAGAATATAAAAATTGATTTATTTATCATATATATTTAGAATATAAATATTAATAATAGATAGATTTATGAAATATAAGTCACCGTTTGTAGAGACGGTAGGTCTTACATACGCATAAACGTTGTTTTTGTTTTCTTATCATATAAAACAGAAGAAATTTAATAAGATAAATGTCATTACATATCCATATATATATATATATATATATCTCCAGTTCCATTATAAACTCATATATTACATTCTTATTAATAATATATATTTTTATAATCATCGTTGAATGGTGACCGTGGGAATGATTCTCTTCAAGTCGTGGAGACTGTAATCTGTACGTATGCACGAGAGAAAATATCATTATATTGATGGTAAAATCATATGTAATTGGATGGTATATAATATATAAAGAATCATTAACATGTTATATTTTTTATTTACATCATTTATACTCATTATTATATTCATCTAAATAATTAAGTGTTTGAATAACATCGTACACCACGATGTGGAGACGGTAAGTTGTACGTACACGCGTATGGTGACTTTGTCATTTAGAGGATGTATAGAATAAAGAATATTGTTGTAACATATTTATAATTAAATAAAAGTACATTTGAGTTACTAGATTTGTTATTTTGGTATGGGAAAAACAAAGAAAGAGGAAGTGGAAGATTAAAATAACATGAAAGATGGTGGGGAAATAATTACCTCTTCTTCAGGTGTTTTCTTTTGAGTTGATCAAAAGGGGTCCATAGGATGTCTATTGGATAAATTTAAGGACTCTAGTTTGATTTGAGAGAATTTGGGAGAATATTTTGGCCGGTTTTTCCCAAGCCAATTTGCTTTGGATGGGCGTTTTTTAGAGAATGGGAAGTTCCATTTTATAAGAGAGGTGAGGGTCACTTTAGGAAAAGATTAAAATAATTATTTATTATAATGTAATATTCAGTTTATAATAGATCAAAATGAATTTATTTTGAGCCTTATATTGTTATGGGTCTAAATATGCTCAACCAATAGGTTGTAGATATGTTTATGTTACCATTTTAACGTTATCGTTTAGATTTAACTCATAGTTAAATAGTTTAACTTTTACCATGTATTATTGAATTGTTACACTACATGGTTAATAAACATACTATAAACATACAATATAACTTCAAGTGGTTCATTAATTATATATATAGTATTATTTAAGCCCTTTTGCTGAACCTTTTAATTTTTGGAATATTATATTTATAAATAATGTAGTATTTGTTTTAACAATAAATTTATGTCAATTTTGACAGTATTTGGTATTTTGTTTTTTTGAAAGTAAAAAAAACCTTATCACGTCGAAAAAAATCTATCTAATCAACTATTACAGGTCATATTAACCTATAAAATCAGTGGATTTCATTAAAACTTTTATATTCTATTTATTTTAATATTTATAATATAAACTATTTTAATATTTCATTTAGAAGGTAATTATTGTATCATCACTGTGTCATAAATATATATAATTATTTAATCGCTAAAAATTATAAATAAAATATCATTATGTATAAAATATTTTTATCTTCCTAATTAGTATTATTAGTGTAATTTATCTTATGTATAACCTTGTATTAAAAATTGTTCAGTTAATAAATGTTGAATTTAACACTTTTTACTCTTCTTAAAATAAAATAATAATAAATGTCATAATCTAATCAATGTGGACTAAAAGGATCATATTTTATTAATAAGGTTTTTTTGTTGAATTAAACTTATCCAATAAAATTAAGACATATGTTAGGGTAATTATAGTATCATTATTAACATTAATTACCCTATTTACTTTTAACGGTGGTAAATAAAAGTCAAAACCTACTACTCACAAAAAAATATTTTCATATAATTAAATAAAATTTTACCTAATTATTTCAACCATGTATTTCATATTTTTGTTGTTCAACTCACAAAAGCGGTAAAATTTTGTGTTATGTAAATTTGCTAATGTGCCTTGAAGGTGGGTAAAAGAAGTCAAAAGTTAAATAAAAATTTATACATTTAATTTTATTATAATATGAATCCAATGAATTACATTGAAATTATATAGGTATTATATATATTTTTACCAAAAAATAAATTAAAATAAAATAAATTATTATTTAAATAAAATGTTGGTTTTAAATAATAACGCATTGTTTTCACTATTCATCAAAAAATGCTTTTTTTTGAAAAAAAATACCAAAAATTCACCCTAAGATAATTTTGATATTCCGAATTCAAAAATGAAGTATATTTAATCAAATTAAAAACATATAATTTTCATTAATTAATTTAATATTGATTGCCATTGCCAAAACTAAAAAGCAGGTATTTAAAAACTAAAATCTATCAAAAGATTGACTTGTGTTTATGTCAAATTTAAATGTGATATTACTTATTTTGACCTATAATGTAATAAATGTTAAAAATATAATCTAAATATACATCAAAAAACAATGAAATGAATAATTTAACACTATAAATTATTACGATTAAAAAAGTTGTTTTCAATTAAAACATAGTATTTTTCACTATTCTTCAAAATATGAAAGTTATCTAAAAAGTACCAAAAATTTACTCAAAGTAAATTTTTATGTCCCGATCCTAAAGAAGAAGTATATTTCATTAAATTGAATACATAAAAGTGTCTAATATTGGTTTTAGAAAGGTTTTTCCATTAAAAGGCGTTAAAATTGCAATTTTTTGAAAACTACATCTTTTATCCGAAAAATGAATTTGTTCTTATATTATGTCTAAGAAACACATAATATAGATGTTAAAATTAAATATAGTACATAAGATTCAAAATACAGTTAATACTATTCATAACTACTTTTTGAACGGCTAGGTTGGTAAGTTGTGGTGCGCTTAAACTCGGTGTTGCGTGTTGCGCAAACTATTGAATTGTTGTATTGAGATAATGAACTATGAAATCTTGAGGTGTTATAGAAAAAGTATTTTGTTTCAAAATTTCATGACACATTGAAAATAAAATACCCTATGCACAAAATTCAAGGAATATCATGAAATAATTTTATGATTTAATTTAAATTGAAAATACTTATAAAAGTAGCTACCTTTAGGTCACGCGATCAAATGATTTGTTACCCAAATAGAGAACTGCCAATGGAGATTAGATGGAAAAGTGATCAAAGAGAAATACATTGAATTAAAATTCAGAAAAATATGGATATGATCGATCCTAAACCTAAATATTTATCACATTCAAATAATTTTTGAGAAAATGATAGGGGAATTTCCAAATATTGACATTTCACTTACTAGAAGGAACCAAAACACATTCATTGGAGCTCTATTATGAGAATATGAGAGGTTAGAGAGTGAAAATAACATCTTGAGTAGCTCAATAATATAATGCGTCGGATTATTGTAGAATGAGATTTGTTGGGAAGTTATAATGGGTGTTTCTGGATTTCTAACCTCTAGAAAACAATATTCCATAGTGCACCCACAACACCATGAATTTGAAGTGCTGAAAAAGGGTTAAACCATAACACATTGTAATAGACTTGAACATAGTGGGATGATCAAAGCCACTTATGAGAAATATGGTGATATCCCACTAAATATCTAAAATACCATGTAAGGGATGATGATTTAATAGGAAATTATTTGATGTAAACTCAACCCCCAATAAGGATCCACATGATAGACTATCAACCAAACTACAACCATGCCAAAAAATAATAAGCAGAAAAAACATAGCCCGAGAATCCACGTTCCAGCAGCTATGACCATGTTGCACCTATGCTGAAAATAGAAGAACTAGAAATTTCTCCATCACAAGTATCAACACCACAACTTATTACCAATTCTACAATAGTTTCAAAATTGGAAGAAAAACCATGAGGAACCACGCTCTAGTTATATTTTCCATGTTAGAGCTATCTTATTCATGTTGCATCCCTAATATTCATAGAAAAACTCCCTATAAACCTCCTTGTTGGGAATAGAAACATCAGAAAAGACCTAGAAAAAAACCCAAACAACCATTGATCAAATACAAGGGATAAAATTATCCAATCATCTAGTAATGGGATGTTATAGATTCCCTATAATCATTTCTTTCATCTACCTGAATGAATTTAAAAATAAATCCATGTCTTATAAATGAGGGGAAAACTCTCTCCTCTATCCCACGCACTGCCAAATACCAGGTGAATTAAAACTATGCTACCATAACATCAAAACCAATGGTATGGAATTCCAATAAAAATCACAATCTTATTATCAAAAGTATGATCTGGCTTCTCAATAATGGATATATCAAGTTCAAAATCATGAAACTCCTATCTCAAAATATTATATGGCTTCTAGGAATACATTTTAAATTTTTACATCTAAAACATTTTATTAATCATCATCAACTGAGGGGAACATCCTTGTTCTAAACCTCTTTTAAAATCACATCAACAACCTCAAACGGTCCCATATATCAAGGTGAAAGATATTATTCTTCTCCAAGAAATAAATTACCCAACCATGGTGAACTATAAAAAAATTATATTCACAAAGAAAAAACATAAAAGGGTGTTGATGATTATTAGTATTGGATTTATACTAATTGGGTATCATTACTATTATCTGATAAATCAAATAAATCATTTTTTATTATTTCAGACTAAACATTTCCCATCCAAGGAATCTTTACCAATATCTAACCAACAAAATAGAGACTTCCATGGATGGTCATACATTTCTTTCAATGGTATCCATTAAAATGGATTATTGGTAATTTTTGTATTAGGATAACTCAACCAGCCACAATTCAAAATCCCAAGATCTATGAATGTTGAGAATGCAAGCACGAATCCATTCCTCTAAGATCAATTTATATCATTCTATCTAGACATATGTTTGGGGATCATATTACACACTAAATCAATCATGGGATGTCATTACCTCATAGAAGCCTCTCAAAAATTTAGAATTGACTCAAGGCCCCTATTAGAGACTACAGTAGATCAAACATTGTTTAATATGATGTTCTCATTTATATTCAGACTTCCCATGTCCACAAATATGGCCACATTATTAATGGGTACATGTGATCTTCTTTGTTCATTTTTTTATTAACTACCCAAATAACACTCTTCCCCTATGGGGTACGCTGAAGACCAAAATTGAAATTTATCAAAATATCATTCCACTTAAATTTCATCATAGAAAGGGTATGAAGAAAAACCGAATGTATTTGATGATTTCCCATAATCTTCTAATATTTATAAAAATATGAAACTAATTCAGTAATGTCTTGTCACATACCTATAATATGAATCATCATTACATGTTATTGATCTTCATGGTATCTAGGTAAAATGCCCAGTAGGAAATATGGAAATCCCACATGAAATATTTTATCATAAGAAATGGTATTGTTATACAATTATAGATGCATAGAATAACCTCATAAAAGAATTACCCCTAATCAACGGTCTTCCAACATTATAGAGAGTCCTTATTTCAACTGAACTCATCATTGTGATTCTTCTCTTGAAGAACCATATCATGTATAATGTTGGCCAACTAGAATATTAGAATCATCTTTTTAGCACCCGAATGTAAGTGATAAGTGAGAGGAAAAAAGTTACATTATTTTAATGATTCATTAATTTCCTAAGTTAGAATTATCCTGCTTAATGAACTAGAATAGACAATAAACTTCCATGGTTTAGAAAAAAAATTCAAATTCAAGTGATTGTAGGCACTCCAACAATCTTCCTTTGAGCAGGATAAACTATTTTAGAGATAATATATTGTAAAATATTATTTAATTAGAAAACATGGTAATTTTTTTAAAGGGTAATTTTAAATAAATCATGAGATCACACACCACATATTGTAGTTCAAGATCATGAGTATAATAGTTCTTCTTGTGTGGCCTATGTTGTTAGGAACCATAAGCCAGTATGTGATCATTATTCATGATAATGTAGTCTAAACCCAAACTGGATGTATCACAACATACAAAAAAAATTTTCACATCCTTTATTAGATTCATCATAAAAACATAATTTTAATTACATTCTAACTCATCAAAATAATTCTTGCACTTCGATTACCCTATCACCCCAACTATTTTCTGAGTGACAGTGGACTTCAAAAAATAAAATTCTAATAAATCATTAAATAGTTTGTAATAAAACCAATATCATATGAAGAATCACTATATCTCAAAAAATTGTGTGGTTGTTCACATGTTATAATAGTTTTCACCTTTATAAGAGCAACTGAAATACCCTGTTTTGGGACCACATGTCTTGAAAACATAACTTCTTAAATTGAGAAATCACATTTTCATAAAATTGAATAAAATTCATGATCTCGCAATTTTTTAAAACATCCCTTAGCTGATTCTCAAGATTCTCCATGGTCTTAGAGTGAATGAATACTTCATCCACAAATAACAACACAAACAAATCGATATTAATATGGAATATCTAGTTCATCAACACCATAAAATCTATATAACCATTTCTATACAATATGAAATTAAAGATAATTGAAATTTTCATACTTACCATAAATGGTCGACTTCGTGATATCATATTTTTTGATATTCTATTAGTGATAACTAGAGAGAAATTCAATATTTTAGAACCACCATTACCCAATAAAATGATCAAATAAATCATCATTCAGAGGAAACATGTACATCCTCACTAGTATAATATTATTAATTTTTAAGTAATCAAAAAAATGGTGATGTTTCCCATCATCATTCTATTCCAAAATCATAGCTGCCCCTCAAGGTTCCACAGTCATGAGAAAAAATCATTTATCCAAAAAATAATCCATCATAGCCTTTTTCTACTTCAATTTATTTGGTTCCATATTAAAAGTGGTAATAGATATATGCATGGTACCAGGTACCTTGTTAAGAGATCTCTACCTCCTATACTTGTGGAAATCTAGTAATGTCAGATGGAAACACATCAATAATTCCAAGAAACACTAGAAAGTGATTATTGATTAAAAATTTTTACTCTAAATTAAAATAAAATAGATAAATTATCCATCCCATATTTACAAAATGTGATTAGTGTTTACTTGACCATGGGTACCACTCTCCCTAGAAGACAAGAAACACTCCATTAGTCATAATTAATTAATACTGATAGTGATAAAATTCAATTCACTATTTTGGGGATATCTGTTAATTGATCAAAATAATGATATCAAAATATTTCATTTCGACAACTATAAAATTCAAGGTGATATCGTTCTCTTAAAAATAAAAGTCCTGAGAAGGTAAATTGAGAACTTTATCGCACTACATTTACAAGATAATAAAAATAGCCAAAAAATACGACATAATGATAATGGAAAATCCTAAAATATTCACTATATGAGTCTATAAAAATGTATGAGGCTCAATGGTATCAAATAATGTAGTCAATAAAGATGACGCTATAGTACCAATTCCTCTCATTTTCACTAGACCAGAATCATCTTCTTCTGTAGACTCTTCCACTATGTAATGAATTTTATTTCAAGATTACTACGGATTTAGATTAATTGTTCTCAATGATTTAGAATAAAATTTAATACCATTAAATGATGATTGTTTCATTCCAAAACATTGGGAAAAAAATTACATGACATAATTTATCAATGTGTCATAAGAAACAACACAAAACCCAAGTGATTAGTGAATTAGAACAAACTCTATTTGATTTTTTGGCCTTTCTATATTGAAATAATAACAAAGGTCCTCTGATAGATAACATTTAATTTATGTATAATGACTTCTATCATGACCCACTATGAGACTCATCCTTCATCCTCTTCGTATTAGAGGAACCGATAAAACTAATAATGGGAGTAATTGGATCTCCTGCCAACCATGACTTAGCAAATAAGTCATTCTCATCCATCGACACTATATCTTATTTGTAACCATAAACTCCCCACCTCCTACTATGTCTTTTATGATTTAAGGAATAACATTTCACCTTTATTGTATCTTGAATATCCAATAACAGAAAAATAAGGTAAATATTTTACAACCAATCCTCAAACAACAAAGATCATTAAATCCTTAAAAATATGGTTGTTTATAATTAATAAAAATACATGAAACATATATGGAATCATCCCATTGTGGTTCCACCATTATAGCCTAAATGGAAATGGGTGCCTGATCCTTTCCTCGAGCATCGAAATAACACAACACTATATCATTGACTGTAGGAAGATCCATTATCCGGTCTTTTGAAAATTATTCTTAGGGGAATAATAATACACAAAATGAACAAGAAATAAGATACTATAGATATTATTCTTAAATAATAAACTCAATCATGAGATATTCGAATATTAATTCCATCATATTGAATTCAATTTCTATAGGGTTTCAGAATTTATAGATCAAGTTTGGAAAATATAAGAATGATGTAAATGTATTTATAAAATATTCATTTATAAAACTACCATAGGGACTTATGACCCCCTATGATGTGGGTCAGCTTGGATATTCCTTGTATCTGGCCCTTAGGTCCCAATAATCTGACTAACTATCTACAAAGACATCTCAAACTACATGCCGACATCATAGAGTGATTCAAAGACTTCTCTAATACCACTTTTTTCATGAAAAACCCAATATATTCTAATACAATGGTACCAAATATTAATCAAATAAGGGATGAAGGGGATTCTCAGTCCCCATAATTTGGAAACTTGAAATAGGGGATCATAAAGAAGATATCAATGTATAAAACATTCCTTAATGTCAAAATAATACACAAGTATACATATAATTATATCAATGTATAAATCATTAAAAAAATTACCCACAATCTATTAAGAAGAATCATACAGTTTCCATGTAATAATTGGATCAAAGATCCACCTATCACCACTATCACCCAAGGTCCCATGAATCATGTACACCCACCACATCAAAATGGAACATTAAAATTTTCAATACTGAGAATATAATTTTCTAAAAATGCACGAATAATGTTAAATGTTGTGAAAAAACTTTTACTATATTATTTCACAAAAGCTTCCATAATAACCTAACATAAAAATAAAAAAAATTATCAATAAATTTTAATAATACAAGGAATGCCATGTCATTTTCAAACGTCTATTCAAAATATGATTTCATAATATTTAATTAAAAATATATTTAAGGTATACCACAAACATGATTAAATGATCATTTTTAGTAAAATATAAAGGGCATCAGTAAATCGGTTCAACAAAACAAAGGAAAAGTAATAAATCGAATCATAAAAAATCACAGAGTTAAAATTCCTTAAGGTTAGTTATTTTATATCTATAGGATATTTACACTACTCATTCAATCAAAAAAAATAAATTTTGTTCACATGACCTGAATGATCAGACCATTAGTATAGAAACAATAAACACCAAATTAGGGGAGATCATTCTAGAATTGGGTTAGCTATAATTCTCAATATCAATCTCATGTTATGGTGTCAGAGTCCAAGAGTAAGTGTACTAATCACCCACTAAATATAAATTTAATTTTTAATTTAAATAAATAAATCAATCGGGTGTAGATCAATTCAATTCGTTTCAAATATATATTCAATGTTCAAATTACCACATTTTTTTAACATTCCAATTTAATTTCAAAAAAAGATCATATATTTTTCATCAAATGAATACCTTTAAAAAACAATGTTCATTTATGTCCATTTTTCTCAATAATAAACATCAAATCATTTCATCGAAAAATTTCTAACTGAAATTCATATATTTTCAACAACCACATAATTATTGAAACCTTTGGAAAATATTTTTATCCAAAAATTAACTCCCTATTTAAAAAAAATACACTCGAATCAAAGGAAATTAGGTAATAAAATGAGTGTTTCATTCATTTTTAAAATAATGATGGATCTCTATAACTTTAGGAAAAATTATATTGCGAGAAATCACCGAAACTGGGAATATAAAATTGATATTCAAAGGTGTGGGAGAACAATGAAAAATATATATAATCACAATCTATAAAAATATATAATTATTCTATCAAAAAAATGAGGATCCACAAAAATCTATGATGTATAGAGTAGTAAAATTGATTTCACATAATATATAAGGATAATTTATATTCACAAGGGCTCAAATACTATAAAATTAGAGTTCGGAGGATCCAAATCACCTCTCGAGAGTCTCAAAATTGAAATTATCTATGTTATGATCGAATGAGAGGGATTTAGTAGTGATAAATAGTGTTTCAAGATTTTTAATCCCTATAAATTTTCATTCCATGTTGAAGTCCGTAGTATGATGATACAAAAGTTCTAAAAAGTGTCATACCACAGTGTGGTGTAAGAGAACACACCATAGTGGGGATAGTTAATACCACCTAAAAAACATAGAAATATACATTATACAGTTTATGAAAATGAGGATATGGATAATAGTGAAAAAAAATTCCAATATCTATAAATATACCAATAATAACTAGATACACTATATCCTCTCATATACGCCACAATAATTAATGAGAAAGAAGAATCACAAAAAAAATCCACCATAACAATCCACACCATAGATGTTGTTCCTATTCCATAGATTTTATGAAAATGGTAGATTCACCAATGACATTGTAGTGAAGCCTAATGGGATAACTGACTTCCCATCTAACAACTGTGAAACAATTGAAGAACCACCCCAACAATCCATGCTGAAGTCATATATTCCATGAAACAATAGACATCTCTATATAAAATTCATTATCATCCATGATATAATGCTATATAAAACTCCATGTTTTCTCTAAAAATACCAAATAATACTAAAATAAACACCCATAAATGAGTTTAATGTGAATGTATAAAAATAACCTGAAAGCTCATATTGGTTTACTTGATCTTATATTTCAACTTTACAATAGGTGGAATCCTTGAAGAGTGTCCTTTAAAAAATAATGTAACCTTCTAGATGGGAGAATCCCACTATCAAGATAATTGGACTTGTAGTGGTGTATATATGTTTTCTACAACCAACAGTTATCTTATGGTTTCAACTCGGTTTCTTGTGGCCTCAGGATGGGCAAGACTAAACTAGTATTCTTTTATCATTTTACTCCACAATTCCATGGTTTATCCTTTTTAATACATCCCATCAACACTATTTCACCTTTACAAATATACAAACTCTCTATTTTGTGGAGTTTTATTTCAAGTTAAGTTGTTATACATATTTTGGTATGTTGAAAATAATTCTTCAGATATATCCATTTCACATAGAATTGGATGTTGTTCTAGGATACGATATTAGAATTTATTGATAATGTTATGGTAATTCTCAAATCTGTATTGGATCCGTCATTTGATTATCTTATATAGGATTATTATGTTCCCTGATGTGGTTCATAATATGTGATTCTTATTGTATACGGTGATATATCCTCTCTAATAACCACTTTATTATTTAAAATATATTCAGTTTTAGGGGATTCATTTTAGGAACCTCCTATCATTATTATTTATATTTAATTTCCTTATGATTGTAGGATTTCATCACCATTGTAGTGCAACCTCATTTTGAGGTAGGTGGTTCTATCACTACCATGAATTCAATTAACCATGAATTTCAATAGTTTTATAAATATTTTTAAATGAATTTTCATGACATTGAAATTTATTGATTTTCATGTGTAAAAATGGGATTTTAGAGAGGATTTTTTTTTCATGGTGTTGGAAATAGATTGTTGTTTTCAAAGCATTGGAAAATGGATTGTGAAATGAGAATAAAAAGAATCTTTTTGATGAAAAGTTTTGTTAAAAATTATTTTTGATATGTGATGGGCCCTTTGAAATTGATTTGAAATATGACAAACATGGTATCCTGGGGTACCTTGGTTAAGGGTTTTTTATTAGGCCTTGTATGTTGAAATTGTAAGGGGGCCCACAATTTTAGGTGCTCCTCGATTCCTAGATCATATAAAAAGATACTTTAAGATGTTGATTTGGAAATTATACGGGGATCAATTTCTAGGGTGATCCTATACTATTCTGTCATGGATGCATTGGATCAAGAAACTTGAGTGTGATATATCCTTTTTGGTGTTTTGGCTTGGAGTAACCTCTCTATCAGGACCATTGTTATCTAAGGGGTTTTTACAAATGTCTTTTTCCGTTGTACTGGTTTTCATTTGATATGAAATGATACATTATTTTATAAATATAATGGTTTATATTAATTATACATTACCATTATATTATAATTTATTGTTGATGATTTGAAAAAATAGGGAATTTATTTCCATGTTTTAAATATTAAACCATGTAGTTTATTATGAGGGAATGTTTTTAGTAAAACTAAAAATATTATGATTATTTAGTAGAGTCTATATATGGATATTAGTGGTATTATCCTTCTGAGAATTGTTACATTACACCATGTACTCACCATAAGGGGTGTACATACCTTGTTATATCTAATTCAGGAATAGTCATGATGACATATGATGGTGGTGAGGTTTTTTTTCAACTGAGAAAGGTTAACTGGTTCCTAGATGGTGTGAATTTCTCCACATATCACATGGAGTAGTAGTGTTTAGTTTTGGTTTTCCATTCTTTTGGTTGTTTTGTAGACATGTTGAACAATTTTATCATTGTACCATTGTTTTTATTACCACCATTATCACTCTTGATTATTCAGTATTTTATTTATGGTTATATATATATTGGGTTTATCATGTGTCAAATTTTCAAACTCATTTCCATTGGTTGGGTTTGGATTCTTGTTTTCCAAGAAATTTCACATTAATATTGGGATCACCCTTATGTTATTGTCATGTTCGGGATTTGAACCAGGTTGAATAGGCCATACATATGGAATTGTGACTAAAATGTTTTTATAATTCAGCACACATGTAAGCCACATTTCATCATATATAACCCTACTCTTAATCATAGTTAATATAACAGGATGTTCAATCATTTTATCCATATTTTAAATACATTAATTTACCATATTACCCAATTTATGAATTTCATAAAAGTGAATAAATAATTACCATCAAATTTGGAAAATAAAAAAATTGAAATTTAATCTTTTATAAGGAAATATATGAGGGCGATCACTAGGTCAAATATATAAACATTTTATAAAAATTATAGGTTTTTTTACATTTTTTTTGTAAAAAAAATGTTTTAAACTATTCTACTAAGATCACATATGATGTTTTTATAGAATACTGGTGCATAATGAAATTTCATTACAATTAATGCCAAATATACAACTCCATAAAACATATTCAATTATTAACACACATTTCAACAAGTATTTCGAGTTTTTTCATTCAAATAAAAATTTAGATAATCTTGAAACCTTATGATGCATGGATTCTACCCTTAAATTTGGCTTGATTCACCTTTCAACATCCAAAAGGGATTAAAAAATTGGTAAACATAGTGATCTTCATTTCAAAATGATATACCCCAATAAAATTGTATGACTCATGGAAAAATAAAGAATCATATTGAAAAATGGTTTTCAATCAATATAGTTTTGTAAAATAATGGAAAAAAGATAATGGCTAGGCATTATATATGATTTTAAGGTTGAAATCTCATTTGAAATTATATCATGATCCATCATTACAATTAAAAACCTTTTCGTAACGTTATTTTTATGTCATAATTAAAATTTGTGGGATAAAAATTATTTATGTGCGTATAATGTAAAATCATGAAATTTTACTATATATAACCATTATATACATAATATATTAAATAACATTATCAAAATGAAACATTGAATGCAAATGAAAAAAAATTATATTTAGATAAAAAGATAACTATTAATTATAACCAATGCAACAAAGAAATAAAATTATATGGTACGAATAGGATTAAACACATTTTGAAATATTAGTTCATTTAATATAAATTAGACTTTCATAATATTGAAATTCCAATAGTATGGTTAAAAACTCAAGAAGATCATTTTATGGTTAAAAATATATTTTTTCTAAAATTGGTATTTCATTTCAAGAAAATATATTTATTAAGATAATATAATAACAATAAAATAGAGATAATATGAATAATATATCACCAATAAATAATATTAATTGAATGTAAATAAGTATAATGAAAAGTTTTCATTTTGAAAAGATGTCTTCCAATATGAATTGCTTCCACTACATTTTGGATTTTAATTATATATTGAATTATACCATTGTAAAAAATTATTTTTAATAAGTAAACATAAATTTTTTTTATTTATTATAAAATTATAATATTAAGATAAATTTCTATTATTATTTTTATAATGAATGTTTTTTCAATGAATAACATAATATATATATTTTTTAAAATATTGTTCATTCTATGACATCAATTGTCTATATACATAAACATAAAAGTATGAAACATTTTTATTGAAAATGAAAAACTCTTTCTAATTGTAATTATAAACATTACTATTTTAAATATAGTTGAGAAAAAATTATTTTTTATATTTCTGAACTTGTGTAATATTATTCTCAAAAATTGGATTAATACATTATTTATATGTTATATTTAAAAAATTTTAGAAAGAATTTGCTAATAGAATCATTAAAATAAAGGATTTAAAATTAAAAAAACAATTAGTCTAAATTATATTGGATGGAAGAAATTATTTTTAAACATAAGGATATTGTAAGATTATTTAAAAAGTAGTTGTCACAGTAACAACAGAATTGTAAAATATAATGTGTCTAGGGGACAAGGTCTTGAAACATGTATAAAACAAGTTTCTAACATATTTGATGTGAAATTATAGAAATTGTTTAATACTAAAATAAAATATTGTCTATTTCTAGATCGATAGGTAATGTGTAACACATGCTCCTTTTATATTAAGTTTAAATATATACAAAAATTCTTTCCCAAATTACTATAAAAGTTGTTTAACAACACCCCTTCATTAAAACTATACAAAATGGGTTTCTACCTAATAGGAATCAAATATTCCATCCCCTACCAACTTATTTTCCTCTAATCACCTTTCGATACCATGGGAATTTCATTACCACATCCTTTCTATGTAATCATGCAAGAGAAACAACACTTTCACAAAGTAACACTAAAATTTTCACTAACAAACTTTACACTTTTATTTTATTTTTAAATTTATTTTCAAAATGTTATAATATTTATTAACGAAAATTTATAATACTAATTTTTATATTTTTTCTATAATAATTATCCACCTCTCACTTTACACATTGGAAAAAAGAAATCACTAATTATGTATTTGTGTGGACTACCTCTTCCAAGACATAACATGTTTCATTTTAAAACAAATAAATTAAAGGATAATAATAATAATTTTTTTTATAATTAAATATTATATATATAAAAGGTTTTAGTTTATTGATTAATATAAACTATACTACACCATTATCACAATATATGGGAAATAAAATCTCATATATTCATATGTGAGGACTACATCCTCAATGGAATTGTATATTCTGGTTTTCACTACCACCAACATGATGGGTTATAAATCATTCTTTCTTAGTATTTATATTATATATGTTCAATAATAATTATTATACGATTCATGATTGTTAATAAAATGTAAACATATTTACTAAGAAATACATCAATATTGATACACGATCCGAATTTTATTCTTCACTAATTTGTTCCTCATAAAACAGTAAAAATATCTCATTATGGTGTTGTGTCATTATGTTTACTTAAAGAGAATAAATTATAGTATTTTATAATACTGAATAATGATATAATTTTTTTTCAATTAATGGGTACTAATATCGAAATGATAAATCATACCCTAAATGAATATAGTTACTAACACCCAGTAATACAATCAACAAGTAACTATGTAATACATAACTAATAAATTATCTAAAGGAATTTTATAAATGGGTTATTAAAATGAACAATGTTATGAAATAGATTATTATGATAATCGTGTTTGTTTTATAGGTCTTTATGTCACATTAGACTATTGAGAAATAACAGTGATGGTTTTCATCAAAAAAGGATTCTCTTTGAAGCATTTTTTATATTATACAACTAATTCCATTTATATTGCGTATATAATAAATATTAGACATATTATATAATTAAATAATTTTTTTTATTAATTCTAATTTATTTATCACGCATTAATTTTTTTATTTAAATACTCATTACGTTTTAATGTAGTTTCCTGACTCAATGCCTTGGTTCATAATCACTATAATTTATCTAAAATATTTCATGTCTGATATTTGGTAGGCTTTGTAAATTTTATTTTGTATTTACACATTACTTTTTTTGGAATTCATGTTTCCCACCAAGGTCATCTTCGGTAATGAATGTTCTATTTTGTGATAATATAATATTGTCAACAATAATTCATATTTCATTTAATGGATATTTCCTCTATTTATGTTTTTTAATTTCTCAATAATTATCTCCTTTATAAATGGAAATAAAAAAATTTGTATTATGATTTTTTTTCTTATTTATGTTATCTTATTTAAAAAGGGTTTTTAGTTACTATTTTCAAATGTTGGTTTTCGAAACTTTTATTTAAAAATGGTCAAATGTATTTCAATCCTTTCAAAATAAAATTTTTTATCTTCCAATATCCATTCAATCTTACAACAGTTATGTATTTTCAAAGGTCCTTTATTAAGGTTTTTTTTTAAAAAGTGGTATTTAATTTTTCTCACTAAACCATTTTGAAATCATTATTTCAAATTCAATGTTCCACAATTGGATACAATTTTTTTAAAAAATTAAATAATTTTCAAAAAAATTCACCTGAATAATTTTTAAAGTGAAATTTCATGATTATGATGACTTACTACCATATATCTAATCTCACAGTTCAATATCAAACTATTTTATGGTTTCAGAAATATTTTCCTACATATCTTTAATACTTTAACATATGTGAATTATATTTTTTATGAATCCACCTAGAAATTTTCATATGTAACATTTTGTTAATTGATTTATTTTTTTGTATCAATCCATTAAATGATTTATTCAATTATTTTAAAACCACATAGAGTTTTTCTAATGACCATTTTTCATTTCATGTGATCTTCTTGATTGGATAAAATAAACCCATTTTTTATCAAATGTTCTATTATTTGTGGACTGATTGATGTATTATAGAGCACATATGTATGAATGATCATGGTGGGGTAACTTATCTCCCTAGAATGAATTTTTAATGATTTAAATATCAATATAAAAGGATTCTAATCATGGAAATTTATTATCTACAACATAAATATTTATTAGACATATATTAATTAATTGTTTTTTATTTTCATTATTAGATGTTAGTAATTTATATCATTTCTAACAGATTTTATTATGGTAATATTGTTTATCATTATTTTAATAAAATATCTTATTGTCTTATAGAATGTTTATAACAACCTTGGTTTTTTGTTTTTTTATTTTGTTTTATATTCTATGGAATTGATGGGATAGGTCATGGAATGTTTTTGAATATAGGTATCATATTTTTGTTATGTTATATAGGGAACTTGGTTTGAGAATGGTTAAAGAATCTATGACGATTCCACTGGTAATTGTGTTATAAGTGGAAGAATCATTTGGGTATTCAAATAGATAGTTCATGGTTAATAATAACTATGCGATAACCATGTGAAATTTACGATTTTGGAATTTTTTAATAATTAGTTTTAGATCCTAGTTCAAAAAACTATGTGACGTAATTGTATAATGAGATTCATTAAATCCCAAATATTTATTAAATACCTAAAACTCATATAGAATCCCTCAAAATTCAACATATAACATAGTTTTTAAAAATAAATCACTCATATCAAATATTTTGGTGATATTTGTCCTTCCAATAGTCAATATCAATGGATCAAATAGTGTTGGGTCTTATAAATTAATGGAAATAGGCTTGGTCTTTTCCAATATCATTATTCCCCATAATCTTTTAAAAGAGGAACCTTATTTTGGTCCTAACATTCCAAAATATACGAGTTATATGTTATTCTATTAAATATTTTTATTGGGATTCTCTAACAACCTATGATTTAGGAATATAAAATTTTAAAATAATAAAATATTTGATAGTATTATCCACACACAAAAAAACATAAAAATGAATCATTATTATTATTATGAAAATTTTTGAATCGAAAAACATCAAGTAAATAAATAAATTAATCATTTATAAATTCATAATAAATATGACTAATAACAATGAATGTTTTAAAAGTTTTTTTCAATGAAAAATATTTTTATTTATATAAATTGAATACATATTTTAGTGAAAAAATTTTAAGGTATGTAAATTGAATCGTACAAAATTGAATTTATTTATGAATTTCCCTTATCAAAATTTTCTTCTTTTGTGTTTTTTATATTTTTAAAATATAAAGGATTTTTTAGAAATATTTAAAAATACTGATTCTTCTAACATGATAATTTTTTTAAATTATCATAATATATGAATAAATTAAATTATTTAAAAAAGATAATTAAAAATAAAAAAAGTATAATTTAAATTGAACCATCTAAAAATAATATGTTTAATTTATTCAATCTATGTTTAAAAGTTTTAAATCAAAAGAAAAAATTTACTATATAAGCGGTGTTTTCAATTATATTAAATATTTATTTACACCACTACTTTAATTAAAATAAAAACAAAATATATTTTATATTTTATATAAAAATTATCATATTTTGTAATATATGAAATTTAAATATTTTTTTTATAAATTTATTTATACTATGATTATTATTATAGGCCATGATAATAGTATTATTGTTATTCTCAAGTAATTCTTTTATTAATAATTTCTATTATTAATAAAATAAAATAATATAACATAATAAAAAATTAATTTAATATTTTCTTATTCCCATATATGAATACAATGTAACTCATACAATCAGAAATTAATATTTAAAAATATTAAAATATTTAATAAACTATTAATATATTTTATAAAAATGGTTTTTAAATATCATAATTATTTAAATCTATAAAATAATAGTATATTTTTTAGATAATTAACATGATTAAATATAGGATAAATATTTAGTCCTTAAACACAAGTTGTGTATGATGGGTTATTTAATGATTTAAGTAAAACTTATATTACTTAGTGTGATACTAGGATCATTTTTAAAACATAAAATCGTCCAATTTAACAACCTCATGGTAGAAGACATTAGAGAAGATTCAAAAATAGAGTTACAATATCTCATGAATTTATCTTACACAAAAATCTAATTTTTATAACATTTAGTTCCATTGAATAGTGGACATTATAATTACTTTATTGAAAAATAATATATGTTCACAAAATCCCCTTTTTTTAACATATAAAATGAGACAGTTCCACACTATCATTTAAAACCCATTCCATTGGATTTCTTCCTAAAAAATGAAAAATTACTCCTATTATAATGTTATATGATATTTATTATCCTATGTTGTTTTTTATTTACTCTATTCCCCTTATCTCCAATAAAACATTCAAAGGAATGATTGTGGTCTTAATCTATGTGATACATAATACTTATCTTTTTTTCATAATCATTATTTTTTTTAAAAACCCTAAAAATAGTAACATACTGAGATCATTATAATTATTAAACATAGCTGTAATTATATTAATGTAACAATCGTTATTTATTCCTTCCCAATAATATTCTAAAACAAAAATAATGTTCAATTGTGCGTATTGTAGACTATCACATCCTTTAAATAACATTTTTTCTTTTTTCATCATGACTTTCAATATTTATCTAAACCTACAATAATTTGTTTTAAAACATTAAAATTATTTATATTATATCAAAATTAATATAAGAATTTATATTATTCCATAATTAACTTCTTTGTTAAACATAATGGCCCATAATATTTGGGATTTTTATCATTTGGCCTTTCTAACCACCTACCTGAAAAATATAATGAAGCTATATAATGGATTATTTTCTGAACATAAATAATTATAATATTGTAATTATATAAAAAAAATTATTGGTTTTCTATTCTGGAATGGCTATACGATATATTTAACATTTTATAAATATGTAAACATTGATAACCAATATTACTGAAATTAGCTGAAAATGATCCAATTTTCAAAAAAAAATAATGAATGAGAAAATATACTCATAAGTAAATATAGTTTCTTTTATGTAGTACCTTAAATGATATATTGGTGATTAAATTCCCTAGAAGAATGATGAAAAAACTACTATAGCGCAACCAATGATAACTGTTCATGATAACAAACACCAAATATGGAAAATATGTATTAACTAACTAATATAAATGTAATTAATAATTATAAATAAATTTTAAAAAAGGATAATTATATGGATACAATTATTCGATTTTTTCAAGGGATTTACATTTTTATATAGGATATTATGAGATTTATTGTATTTGAGGAACTAAGGTAATGTATTATTTGAATCATTTTCAAATCCATATAAATTTTTTATATTGTGAACCACAATTTCATTATTATGAAGTATTAAGTTACCAATTGTATTAAAATATAATGAATATGATTTATTGTGATATATATTAGTTTTCATTTCATGGCATCCCTCTTATGTCCTCTATCCTCTTAATGACCGATTATGGTGTAAAATTGATTAAATCAACTCCCATTCAATGAGATATGATTATTCTTCATGAATGTATGTTATATAAGATAGGAAAATTGTGAAATTTTATTTTTTATGTGGTATTTTCCTTTTTATTAATTATAATTTTAATTTCTTCCCATACATAAATCTCGTTTTATCTGTCTCTTTCTTCAAGAATTAGGATACACATAATGGATTGCATAAACTTAACTTTATCTTATTATAGTTGCATCATTATTATGTTAGGTTAAATCATCCATTATTAATAAAATCTTTTATTTATTATATAATAATCTATCACAAATTTTTATTAGGGTAATATCATTAATATAGAACAAATATTCATTATTGTTGAATTTATTTCTGAAAAAAGTACAATGTTTTTAAGAAATTATATTATCTCTTTTAATTATTGATTTTCCTCTATTTAACTAGAAATTTTTTGCAACAAAACTACTTTTAAAATTAGTAAATCCAATTATGTGTTATATCATGTGAAATGTATTATTCCCTTATCCTAGTTTAAAAGTTATTCTTTTGAAACTTTTTTTTGAGGTGGGTTTTCAAGAAATATATTTAAAAAATTTCAAATGGATTTCCATATATTCAAATCAAATGTTTTATCATCGACTCAAGATTATATTCCTACAACCTTAATAAATTTTCAATACACTAATATTGAATATTGTTTAATTTAAATTTAATTCATAATATTTTTACATCAACAATGTTTCATTTTCTGGAATCCTTTTTGAAATTGTTTTTTAAGTTTACGTACTTTAAATGTATTTTAATTTCAACTTTTTGAAACATTTATATCGTTTTTCAAGGAACTAATATTGAATGTTTCTCTTGTAATTAATTCTTTCCCTATACAATTAACATAAACCTTTCAAGTTATAATTTTGGATGTGTAAGTAACTAAATATTTGACACCAGAGATAAAATATTTTTCTATCAACATATATTTTATGATTTTTTTAAAATTCCCAAATATATTCCATTTGGAATTATTTTCCTTCAATCACCCACTATATTTAATTATAAAATAATTTTTTGGTGTGATTAAAATTTTATTTTCTACCATTTATATTCTTTAGTTAAAATTGGGTTATTGAATATCAAATTTATATGCAACACTTTTTTATTCCATGTCTTCTTAAACATAATATATAAATGTTATTTGGAGTATGTAACATATGTTTTTATATGTTAATTGTGATATTTTATATAATTTATAAGGTCTTGAGATGGTTTGGGTCCCACAAATACCTAATAAGATTTTTGTATAATAAAAATTTGAGAATATTAGGGCTGATAAATCGATGAGATATTTTTTTTCTGAGAAAAACATAAGCTGGTTTGAGTTTGGTAAAACATTAATCTAGATTATCTACAATAAATCTATTTTATTTTTTGGTCTAATAAAACCAAAATATAGTTGTTTTGGGTTTGATAAATCCCTTTTATGTTTTGGGTCTGATAAAGCCTTGGGTCTGTTGGCAATCACAAAATACATTCAGTAAAAGGGTTTATATTTATATCAGATGTTATAATTATGTTGAGAATGAAAATTTTTCATTTCACCATTTCAAGGGTTCTATTTTTGTTTTTTTGTATACATTTGTTCACAAGATGAATGATGTTAATTATATTTTTTTATATCATGGAGTGTAGAAAGATCAATTATTCAAAAAATTATAATTTCTTTAAGATAATGTTTTAGCCAAATTTCAATGTTATAGAATGGTTTAGGGGCATGGTGTATTTCAATTTTATACACCTTTTGTTATTCTCAATAGATCATGTTTTTATCTCGTAATTCAAAAATCTTTTTTTGGTATATATTTTTCATTTGATAATCCAAGTCCTTATATCATGATTTATACAGATCTATTAATATTCAATGATTATTTTTAAAATAAATTTATTACAAGAACATAGTTTGTCTTTTGATTATGATATGACCCATGATAACATGTTGATAATTATTCACTTATTGAGATTTTGAGTAACATTTTTTATATATAATTCTATTATGTTATGAATATATGTATAAATTAAGGGAAATATAAAAGTGACTATAGTAGTGTTCAGTTATAAAAAAATGTTCACATCTTTAAAAAAATAATTTTTTTTACATATTTTTATTAAATATTTAAAACAAAAATTTTCAACTTGTTTTATAAGATTATTTTTAGATGAAATTGTAATTTTTGAATATTTATTATTGAGAATCTCAAATATTATCAGAGTTAATTTTTAAATTTATGATTTTGAAAATGATACCTTGTAATTCTGATCTCAGTCACCTTAGTTTTCATCAAAATAGGCATAGTTATTTTTTATTAGATAATTTATTTTTGATTAGGATGATAAAACATTAATGAAAACCATGTGGATAAATCTAAAGGATATATCTATATATAGTATAACATAATGATTATATGGTAAATTGGTGATTTTGTGATTATCAAAGAAATTTTCCCTCTATCAGAATACCAATATGAAATATGCAAAATGATTTTTTCATATTAATATTTTGGGTATTATCAAAATATATCTATTAAATTATTTGGTTAAAACTAGATAAGGAAATTTAATTTACAATAGTATGTATCGTGATATTTTTTTGTTTGATTACCAATTGAGGGAGCATAATGGAACTGTGTATAATCATAGTATATGGCTTAATTTAGGGAATATGTGAGTTTCCTAGTAAAACAAATGGTATTGGGATTTATATATTAATATAACATAAATCTTGAAACTAATTTATTTTTTCATAAGAGAGTGATATTTATTAATGATATTCGGTATATTCTAAAAGTTATTAGGATTTTGTGAAAAATTGATGGATTTTTCTTTGGTAGTTATTATTCAATGGTTTTAAAAAATATACAAAATTGTATAAATAAATATGAAAACTGATTTTATAGTATGTCTATATTTAATGGTATAACTATTGGTGAACACATGATTGTGGGAAGGATAACACATAGGTTTAACATATGATTTAATTTTAGATAATAAATTTAAGATTGATTATGGGAAAAATAAGATAGATATAATTGATAATATTGGAATTAAGTATTGATTTAATAAATAAAATAACACTATTTGTTTGGGTATTTTTCATATATTAAATATTGTAGTATATACTTGAGAGTGAGTGGTTTTTTTTAAATAGTGAATCATACAATTTTATTTACAATGATATAATTAATTTCGTGAAAAATATACTACTTCACAATGGTTTAATGGTTTTTAGGAAGGGTTTGTTTTTGAAAAAATATTATTAATGTATATGCATACTTTGGTACATGATTATCTGAATGATAAATTTGGTTTTATGAAAGATAAGTAGCATGTAATAGCCTAAATGAGTAAGGTATATTTAATATTATATATCATATCATTAATGATTAATATGTTAAGAGAACCATAAAAACATTCATCATTTTGTAATAATTAAAATTGTACAGATGATCTTTGTTTATTGTTATCGAATTCAACGAAATTAGATTTTTGAATATGTTTATCAAAATAAATAACAAAGTTGATATCTCTATCCAAATGAAACAAAAAACTAAAAAAATCTATAACATATTATTTTAACAAAAATTTATTAATAATAAAACCTCAAGTACATAAAAATAATGTAACCAATTATAAATCCATACAAAACATAATTAAGAACATGTGGTGTTATAAAAGTGTGTTTATAATGGAAAGTAGTTTTTATTAAATTATATTTAATTTAATTTAATTGTTATATTTCAAAATGTTGTTATCAAAATTTTCCATTGGTGTTTTTTTGATATTTATCTAAATAATAGATTTTAGGGGAATATGAAAAGTAGTTGTTTTTAAAATACCATTGGTTTTATGGGGCTTTCATATCAAAAAATTTAATTAACTTTTTGGAATCCTTTTATAAATTAAAACTATATATTTATAAATTAAAATTGATCAATTAACAATAATATGGGGTATTTATTGAGACCATGTGTAATGTTTTTGAATCATTAGGAAAGTATAATATAAAATATTTGTTTTGGATTATATCAAAATGTTTTATTCATTATATGTATAAAATATTTTATTAAAATTTAAAACATTCTAAAGCTAAATTTAATCACTTTATTTAAATTTTTTTTCATATCCGAATAATTACTAAGATTAATTTTAACGACCATGATAATTGTAAAATTATTATTTTAATATTATTGTTTTATTAATATTTTGTTCGATTTATATAATAAAATAAAATCATAGCCACACAAAAATGATTCTAATATTATTTTTATTCCAATATATTTAAATATTATCACTCATTCAATTTTTTAAAAATACTAAACATGCTTATATAACTTATTGGAGAAAATAATATTTTTTCTGTAAAATATTATATTATATATATATATATTATATTCTTTAATTTAAAAGTTAATCATTCAATTTTTAAATTGGTTTATATTAAATATAGTGTAAATTTTGGGTTAGAACACAAATATTTGGTATATATATTTCATACCCATCTAAATATCTAATTTTTATATTTCTTTAAAATGGATGTTATGATAAAATAAACAACATTCATAACCCTAATAATACATTAATTATTTTATATAGATGTTTTTTTTGATCTAATAATAAACATGAAAAAGGTTATAAAAATATATGATGGATGAATATTGGAAAATTAGTAGTAATATTATTATAACATTAAGAGAAAGTTATGATTAATTTAGGTTTTAGTAAGGTATAAATTATATATAACCAATTCTTAAGATATCATCTTCTATCACTAAATTTACATAAATAATCCGACATTGATTCAATTTTCATAAAACATAACTAAACACAGATTAATGGGAAAAAATATTTAAATATCAATATAATATATTTATTCTATTAACTAAAATGATCTTGGAATGATGAACACTGGGATATGAATCATGGACAAGAATCTTATGACAAAACTAGTTCGGAATGATCAAGATCACTAAAATATGATATTGAAAATAGAGAATAAGTAACAAATATAAATATATATAATAACAATACTTGAATTTTATTAATTGTTTATGGTTATTTTTAAGATAATAAAATATGTGAATGTGATAATAATTTTTATATTCATGTAATTCAAGAACATCTTTTGATATTATGAATTTGGGTAAGGGTTTATTTGTTATATTATTAAATATACGAGACATGTTTGATAATTCACATCATCATTTAAATTATATAGAGTAATCAACTCCTGGATTCCATCAAGTATAATTAATATATTTCAATTCAAGATATATGATTTTCCAATTAATTTTATCCCACTTATGTTATTCTGACTCTAGTGTTACCATTATAGTATGGCTTTGGGAAAATAATTTCTCATTCCTTGAGTTATGATTGTTCATCTTGAAAAAATTTAATTTAATATAGGAAATATTTTCTATTTTATTTTAATATATAGAATTTTATCTTTTAGTTAATGGGATATACATTTGTAACGCATAAAAGTCATTCAAAATGTCTCATTCATTATGAAGTAATATATATGAAATGGATTTTGTAGACTAAAGTATCCCCTATTTTAGTCAAAATATTATTCCTCGAGAATCCGTGTTATATGTTTTGTAAATTATTGTAATTATATATTCAAATGTTATTACATATTTAATCAATTTAAAAAATTATATTTTAATTCATATACTAGTTCTTGAGGAATTTCATTCTAATATAGGGGAAATATTTTATGACAAATGTATCATTCCTTTAATGATGGATTTTATTCCGTTTACATGTTCATTCTTAATAAAAATAGTTATTTTATTATTTTGAAAAACCAATGTTCTATATCATGTTCCTTTCATATTTTCGTTCCAATGTTTTAAAAGGGATGTTTTAGTAACATCATTTTGATATGGAGTTTCAACAAAGGTATTTCAAAATAATCAAATGTTTTTAAATCCATTAGAAATAATATATTTTATCATATTATACACATTCATTTTTGATAAAATACATATATTTTCTAGGAAATATATTGAATATTATTTTTAGTTATAAATATTTTAAAAATGCTTACACATAACATTTTTCAAAAGCACTCTGAATTTTTCAAGGAATAATTATTTATTATTATTTTAAAAAGTTAAAGTATTCAAAGTCATATCTCTTCAATTTTGTTAAAAAATTATATATTATTTTAGTGTCACCCTATGGAATCTTCCTCTTAAAATTAATACCTTCTCAAAATAATTCACTTCATATATTCAAAAATCCATTTTCAAAGAACCCATTATTCAATATTTACACCATTGATAAAAGTTTTAAAAGAAACTCTTTTACATGTTCAACACAATTTTCATTTTATATATAATGTATTTATTTATATGAAATTTTTTCCATGAATAACCCTTTAAATTTTATTATAAAACTATTTTTAGGTGATTAAATTTTATAGATAAAATATTTATATTCCTAATGTAAATGTTCTTGGGATAATTTTAAAATTATTTGATACGCATTCTCCGTCCAAGTTTTCATAATGATATGATATTAGATTTATTTCATATAAGGGAAAAAAATTTATGAATTTTAATTATGAGAATATTATTTCTAGAAAAAATAAAAATGATAATATCAGTCATATAAATATCTTAGATAGTTTGATTAATATAAATCCATGATATGGTTTGGGTTTAAAATAAATCCATGAAAAAAAATTTAAGCTGTAAATACCTGAGATGATTCTAGTCTGATAACTCCATATGACATTTTATGTTCAATTAATCTTAATGTTTATTGTGTCCAATACTATATTTTTATTGTCTAGGTCGATTAAATTCCAGAGATAGTATGGTTTCAGTAAATATATGTGATTGTTTGGGTATTAAAATCCCTAAGATTATTTGGATCTATTAATTCCCTAAAATTCATTTGGGTATGTTTATATCTCATTAGATAGGTATTTTATATATTGTTATATTGTTAGTTCAAAATTTTATGTGATGACTCTTTTTTCACAAAATAAATTGGGAAAATTTTGTTGTTCTGTCAGATATCAAAAAAATTTCTTATTCATAACATGAAGTGTGAAAATTGTTATATTCACAATGTTCTAATTTCTATTTGATATTGTTTGTGATAAATTTGTTTATTATTTTATTTTTCTTGATCTTATTGTCATTCCATGCCAAATATATGTGGTAATTCTCTATATATCATTTTTATCAATTCATGATTCAATAATATTTTTCCATGGTATATTTTTGTTTATTTGGGAATACATGACCTTCTATAATTATTTGTAATAATATAATATTTATCAATGTTGTTTTTAATAAATTATTTTATACCTTCCGAATTTTTTAATATTATTATGATCTAATCATTAATGACAAGATTATATTTTTTCCCTTACAATACATGGATTTCACCCCTTTCTTATTTTTTAATTCCGCATTTTATAATAATAGAAAAAATATGATGGAAGATTGTTTGTGCGTTGATAAGAGTTCAATTATTTTGAATTGATCACATGATTTTTAAAATAATTTACATATATAGATACATCTCGAAGACACTAAACAAAAATGTTCAGTATGTGGTGTAATAATATTGTTAGATTTAATATTAATGTGAAAATTTTTAAATTTGTTATGGGATAATCTCTCTTAGTATCAAAATAATTTTTTAATGTGTTCATTTTTAACAAAAAAACAGGCATAGGGAATTGTAGATTTGTGGATTGGATGGACCAGGGGCCTAAATCTTTGAGATCATGGGAGAATTTTCAATGTCAAATTGCATTAGAGATTGGTCTCCTATACCATTTTTCATTATTATATGAGAACAAGATGGCTTGTTTTTTTTCTAAATAAATTTCACATGATTTATTCATAATAACATTGTGATATCTACATTAGTAATTCCTTCAACATAAATGGTCTTAATGTTTATTGTTTTTTGTGATTCCTATAGGGTGCATGATTAAAATTTTTAACAAATTTTGTGTTAAAAATTATGATATATTAAGTGTGAATTTGACATGTATTTTGTGGGTATTTATTCAAGTGCATATTGAATGGTCCATGTGGGTTAAACATGGTCACAATTACATTATATTGTTATACTAGATTATGAAACCATATGATGTCTTTTTTTGGGGAGGGATGGATAACTGTCATGAGTCATACTCCTTGGTAGTGGACTTATTGTAGTGGTTGTATTGGTTGTTGTTTTTGTGGGTTTAAGTATTTATGCCATTGGATTTTAACAAGTGTCTGTAGTTTTAAAGCCTTATGTAATTATAATTATTATTCATGAGTTTTTATTCTTATGTATGTCTTTTATGATACATAAAATGTGATCTTACATGTTTCTAATTTTACTATCATTTGAGGGATGTCATTTGAATTAAACACATTGTTGTTTTCTCAGTCATTTCATATGATCTTTTTTATATAATCAAAAACTATTAATGATGATATTATTAATTGGATTGTTTCCCATTTAACCAATAGAGAATTATGATGTTATGTTCTTGGATGTCGAGAGATTGAACCTGAAACATCAATCGAGACTTTGATTCTAAATTTGTTCTAGATTTGATCATTTAGTCTATTTATAATTATTTTTTTATTTTATATTTCTATTCTATTTTATTCCTTCAATTTTTACTCAGATTTTAGTTTGATCAATCTTCTAGGGTTATTAGAATTTTTTCTACGTCATATTGTGTATCATTATTTTGGTATCCATGAATAGTGTTTATTTAAGGAAGAATCATCCACCTTGATTTTGTAAATGCCATGAAATTTGTTATCAATTATGTTTCCATGGGGATGTAACCTACTATTAGTGGGATTTCAGTCTTTCAAAAGCCAGTGGGTTTGGTTGAAATTTTAAAATTTTTATTATTTTGTTACTGTCTATCTATTTTAATGGTGTAAAATTGATATTATGTGCATAGATAGTAATTGTAAAAAATAAATAGACATAAAAAATATCATTATAATGAAATTAAAGAAACATGGGTTTTTCATGTAAGATTTTTTTTATAAACACATCTAGACAAGTCATGAACCCATCATCACTTCTTTATCATATGAGCATTTACAACCAATCATTAAAAATGAGACATCCCAATATAATTTTATTATTCATATGTTATTTAAAAAAATTGAATTTAGAATATAGTTTCAATAGTGTTTTTTGTTGGGTTGTGGTATATAATATCATTTCTAATTAATTTAACTTGTCATAATAGATTATAGAATGTTGTTATGATTTCAGAACAACGGAAATTGATTGATGACCTAGAAAGAAATAATATGTTTTAACATAGAGATTAGATTCATAGTAGAAATGGGTATAATAGTTACTTATTTAGTGCATTGTAAAAGAATATTGATTTGTGAAAAATGGTATTGTAACTAGAGAACCAATCCATATTGATCATAACATAGAGTCTCATTAATAGAATCATATGATTTTTAGGGGGATTTGGGACTTGATTAACACTCAATATTTCCAAAAAAGTCAATAAATTCTATATTTTTATAGCACTTTATGAGATATATTTATAAATATAGTGGTATACATACTTTAATATCATGACCAAAACATGTTAAAATAACTATTTACATAAAACCTGACCATGACATTACATAGGACTTATATAAAGAATTTTTCAATTAAACAAGGTTTATTATACATCCAATGCAAAAAAATTAGATAATTTAGTTACTAAAAATAAAATAAATCTATCTATTATAGAGTATGAGATTTTTTTTATAATGTTTGTTCCCTTTTCTCCAGAGTTGGAATCTTGAAAATATTTGAATGTATGCATCTTCGAGGAAAGGATATGATCAGTTATTCATTCTTTGGTTGTCACATTATTGACAGATGATTATACAAAAATGGTAAATAGGGAGACAATGGAGAAAGGGACTTAGTTTGGAATGTTATTGGTTTAAACAAATTTTTGTTCATTAACATGTGATGAAACTACAATGCGGGAAATAAGAGGATACATGATTTCAACTCCCAAAAATGTATTTCAACAAAAAATAAAAACACCACCCATGACTCTTTTTAAATACCATACATTATGAAACATGGTTGTGATAAATATATCACATTTTCAAACAAAAAACGTTATTGTGATGTACTTCCATGAGAATATCACATGAATTTTCATAAAGGCCATCTCAATAATTATTATATAAGGAACTTGAAAGAAATGGGTTCTAATAGATCATTTTAGTCCTAGATACCTCTCACGATGAACTCGTATCTTCTCATAAAAATATTTCTCTTCTTAAATGTTAGTAAAATCTTATTTATCCAAGAATAAACCAGTTTTCCATCCAATAAAACCATAATAAGGAAAAAATGCATACCCCATCTTTTTTGTTTTTGAAAAAATTATGGAGCTAAGTTGAAAATCATAGTTCTGAAATAGGGTTCCTCGATGGTGTGAGCTACCATTATTCTCAACACCACTCTAATTATTGTAATTCACAATATAATTACATCAATGTAATTTATTTCTTATCGTATAGTAAATAAATTATCGTAACATGTGGGGATGATTCCACATGTATTGATCATAAAAAATCCTCTTGGTAAATATGAATAAATTGGATTAAATTTTCCATCACCTCTAATCATCATCTATATGGTGATAATTGTTTCTATGTTTAATTTCCAGGAAATGAATTTCCTCATTTTTATATTTTAAATATGCTAATTGGTATAATTCTATGTGTTTGTCAAATTTTATGTCTAAGAAGTTAAATTCACATACTTATATAATACAATAAATTTAATTGAAATTGTTTTGGATATGAATAATAGAAGTCCTATTGATTTTGCTATTGAATTTGATTTTCTATGAACAAATGTAGTAGTTATTACATTAGTTGTTATTGAGGAAAATGAGACTAAAAGTTATTTAGTTATTGTGAACCAATATCATGACGTATTTTCACATGATTTCTCTAAGATACCACCAGAACATGAAACATTTTTTTTTCAGTTTATATTCTTATGGGAATGAGTTATATTTCTATTCATTAACATATAATGGAACCAAATGAGTCAATTAAAATAATTCTCTATAGAGATTAATGGAAATGAAATGGTTTTATTTGAATAAGAACATCACATTGGAACACTTTGATCCTCTTCAATATTAGGAAACATGGTTTGGTTCTTTTTTTATTTTATATCATATACTAAATAATAATTGGAATAAGAAACATACCCTCTTCCAAGAATTGATGAAATTTTTTATCAAATAATTTTTTTCTATATTTTTTTAAAAATAATTGTAGTCTAGCTATCACGAACTCCATGTTAAGAAAAAGGATATTTTGAAGGAATTATTTTCAAGTTATTATAGTCATTAAAAATATATATTAATTCTCAATAGATATAAAAATTCACCAGTAGTTTTCATGGACATAATGAATCCTATGATCAATAAGTATCCCAATCATTTTTATGGTATTTTTTTATGATAATGTGTTGTACTCTTAATATTCAAAGACTTTGAGAAACATATAGTGATTTTATTAGTAATGCTTCATGATCACTAATGTTATTTTATATTATCTATGAGTGAATTTTGGATATATTATATTTGATTACTTTGTAATTTTTTTATGAAATTAGTATATCCTTTGATAAAGAAAAGGATAATGTAGTTATTTTATAGAAATCAATAAATAAATCCCACATGATTCAATCATATTTGGGATTAACATGATATTATCATTGATATTTATATCAAATTGAAAGGATTCATTATTCTATTAATCCATTTACATGAAAATTTATTTCCCCAAATGGATTGAACAATTTCATCAACACTTTTAGGAGCATATATCTTGTCTCACATTGAATCATAACGTCATCATTCCAGAACTGATACAAATTTATTTGGAATATTTCTATTCATATGGATTTATACTAGGTTGTATTCTCTTGAAAAGTGTACTTATCATTTCTTATACCTAAAGGAAGTATAAAAATAGAAATGATTTTTCAAATTCATTAGCTGGATTTTTTTGGAAATCCACACATTGAAAATAGAGAACTACTATTAATTATTTTAAAATTTCATAGTGTCTATAATATAAACATTCTTGAAAAAAATATTTTCACAAAGAGAACTGATCATTACGAAATGGTTGTTGAAATGATATATCAAGAAATTATAATTTTATTAGGTTTACAAATATTTGAATTGAACTTTATTAATAAATTAATTGACTCTAATATATTAGAAAAAGGTACTTATAGAATCATAAGATTTGTAAAAATTAATGGCTATAATTACTGACATGTATTTAGTTTTTCCAGAATATAATAGAAATTTAATTTTCATTGAAATCATTATCATTATTAATATAGTGACTAAAACATTGGTGGGTTATCCATCAGACACAAACTTCATTTCCATTAGGTAAAAAAATAAATATAGTGAGACAATTGACCTTTGAAACATGGCCACAAACTCCATTTTACCCCTTCACAATCAAATCTTACTTCTATTATTTTTCCATTTACATCATTTTTCTATTATTAATAATTATAAATGATAATTTAATCTATGAATTAATAATTTTTAAAGGAAAATAATGTACATTTTTAGTTAGAAATGTTTGAAATAATTATTGCATAATTATGTTAAGTATTATCTCACATTCTATTAGTTACTGTACTAACATCAATGATAAGTTAATTTATTATAAGTATTACCTATACCCTTATTGAAATGAGAAATTATTCCCATTGTAATTTTAACTAGTATACAATGGACACATCAAAAGATCAATGCTATTTCGTTGATTGTGGACTAACATAAAAATTTGGCACTGTTTGTTCCAAATTGAGATTTTAATATAGTGTAGGAGTTTATATATATTTAAATCAATGAATGGTGAATTTCTATGTAATAATGGTATGAAATGTATCAGACTGATACTGATGATTCACTTAACAGTTTTTGAAATCCTTAAAATAATACATTGGAACATATCAGAACATATATAGATAAATTCCACCATATAAAAAGTTTCATTCAAAACATAGGTCTTTATGATTGGAATATATTCTCTAAAATTTTTTTAGGGAATTTATTAGTTCACTGTAATATCTTTTTATTTTAGATAATTTTCATATAATAACTATTTTCATTCTACATTTATGATGCGTTTTTTCAGCTAATTATATAGCCATGCATGTTGATCGTCAATTTTTGTTGCAGAAAATGTGGAAACATCATTTATTAGATGATGTATTTTTAATGATATAGGTGTAAAAATTTATTAGATTAAGGAATATGTGGAAAATTTTTAAAACCATTAGAAATTATATGATGATCATCATTGATGAACCTAATCTTTAGTATAATATGACCATGTAGTCTTCAATGTATGCTCAAAACCGGGTTCCCACCAATTAAGAATGTTAGTGAAATTAGCTCATCTGTACATAAATCCATTCAAGATTTTTGAAAAACTTTGTGGTGTTGCATATTGGTCACCCATAACATATTGATTAATTTTTTACCATAATATTTTCCATGCCTCATATTTAAATATTTTCCAACGTAACCCTAGAAATATGTTACGCCAGAAATGTGCCACCCATAAATCAGATACTATATTCATCAATTCATGGATTTATATTCTTGATACAAAATAAAATTATATTTTTTGTATATGAGTCTCTTTAGTATGAATATTCTATAAGAATGATCCAATTTAGTAGGAAACATTGGAGTGGGTGAAGTTCATACTAGACTAGTATCCTGGAAGTTCTTAAGGAAACTATAAAATCTATATTCCTAAGGATTGAAGGCCTCATAGGGGTGATAATAAAACACCCTAGTTTGAGTTATATTCAATATTTTATTCGGTATTTTAATCCACTAAATGATTTGGATAGTTTTTCAGAAGTTTTGGGATATTATATAAGGATTTTGGAGATGTTATAAAGGAATTAAGGTATGAGAATGATTTGGGAAATCATACTGATTCCTTAGGTTAACTTATAATATAATTACTTTCACACCATGACCATAAAAATCCTCATATTTTATTGTTTTTTTGGATTTGAGTGTTCTGGTGGAGGTTCTAGAAGACTTACAATCTTAATCGTGTTGCAGGAAATAGATATGGATATATGCCATGGCATGGTTTAAGCATGGTATTTCAAATAGTGTGGGTTGTTCATCTGGTCGATCTCCTCTTGGACATTAGCTACCACATAGTTTGTGCATGGTTTGATAAATAGTTGGTCCAAACAGTGTGAGATACCTAGATATTTTAATAATTATAAACCATATTTCTATTTCCCTTTTTTTATTCCCTATTTGGGATTCCTCCGAAGGGGTCCTTTTTTGGCACACAATAGGGTACGATAACCTCGCTTCCCTTGGATCCTCTTCAACCATGGGTTCCCCATCGAAGATCTAAGACACAATTTTAGGGGTTTTTTTCAATTTTTCACTCCATTCTCACTCCCACTCTTGGTTTTCTTCGGTTTTCTTGTGTTTTTTTAGTCGTGGATGAACCCCAATAGATTGGTTTTGTGTTTGTGTTGTGTTTAATTAGATCATACAATGTGTGGTTGGTTTTTGGGGATTTTTCCTCTGTCCCTCAAATTTTCATATAACTCTCACTCGGCTGAGGTAAGTGTCTCTATACCTTTCTTCTATGTTTAATTGATTTGATTCATGGGTTCATTAATGAAACTTATAAACATATTCTGCATCCTTATGGTATCTTTTTCAGTTTATTAATGTGTTTTTTTTGGTTGAAATTGTTAAAAATTGGGTTTGTAGCGGTTCTTCGTATATGCCTTAGTATGTATGCACCTAATGTACTTGAAAAAATGAATATGAGATTTTAGATTAATATTTATTGATTATTGTGGTATTTTACCTTAGAATTATATTATTAATGTCATTGTATAGTTATTTAGGGTTGATATGTGGATTTTGGTGACTCTTATAGTGTTGTTTGTGAGTTTTTGGGATGGATCTCTTAGTTTTTGAATTCTTTCTTTCACCATGGTAAATATTTTGAACTTTTTGGATTTGGATTGAAATAATGAGGTCATTCAAAATATATATCTTGATTGTTTTTATGGATTTATATAATGTGACATTGGGTTTTGGCACTTCCATTGATGCAGAGGGTTCTACATCGATGTGCATTCAAATGATGATGGAACATTAAAACACTTTACCCACTCTCTTATGGGTATTCTTCAAGACCTTGTTTCATTACTAATAGTCCCATAGTTTTAAATTAGAACAATTATGGTTTCAAATTTTTTTGAGGTTATGGACTATTTGGTACTTTGGTTAAATGGTTCATTTTTTATAAAAAGTACATGAAAGCATGTTTGACATTTTAATGTGTATTGTGTGTTCACAATTTAACAAAAAGTGGTGTTTGAAAATGAAATTGGATTTGTTTGGAAGTCATGTTTATCACTGAATGTATCAAAGAAGTGTCTTATATTATATCAAAAATTGTAAATAAATTTTTTCAAAGTGTATTTGAAATAGACATGATGTAAGGCTCCGTTGGAAATTTATAATGGTTCAAAAATTAATATTGGTTTGGAAATACAATCACCCAATAGGCATCTTATAAATGTTTTGAAACCATATATAATGTGATAGCACTATCAGAACCTATGAATGGCCTGTAATATTGAAGGATTCCTGATAGATGAATTTCCCCATAAGGGGTATCATATATGTGGTGTCATCGATTGAGGTTGGCATGTTTGGTGATAGCAGGCATGGGGAGTCACACTTTTGAGGGCCTCATACATACACAATATTCTAATATCATTGGATTCCTAGGTATCTATATAGGGATGGGTGATAGTTTCTTATCAAACCCAATTAGATGGGTTGGAACCCCTTGGATGGACTCAAAGGAAATGTGGGTTTTTCCAGTAGATCGGCTAGTGGAGGGTGGCCAGTTGGTTATAGACATTAGGGTTTCACAATATGTTAGATGGTGGTTCAGAACTATGTATGTTGAGGGATCACTTTTGGGATTTTTATAAAATGACAATGATTTTTTATCTATATTTTATTTTTTACTATCACTTATAATTTTATTTCTTTTTGAATTGCCCTTTTATTTTCATGAATACTCTATTATTATTTTTCTTATGTCACTGATTTAGGGTTTTTGCTTTAAATGGTATATATTTTGAAAATGGAATGTGGGATGTGTTGATCTTTAAAAAGGGAATGATATATTTTAATAATTAAATTATAAAAATCTACATTTTTATATGTATTTCAAACTAGTTTTTATAGATTGTTTGAGGAAATAATATATATGGATTATTTGATGGTTATATACTGAGATGTCAAGCTCACACCATAGATATACTATTTGATATTGGTAGAGCTGTGATGTTTTGTATATTCAAGTTCCCTATTTTTGTGATTGTTGTTTGAGCAGGATGGCCTCGTGGGTGTAGGTGACCAATGGTCACAAGGAGGTCGCGTTGGTAGCAGCCACTTTTTTGTTTGAGATTCAGTCTTGATTAGTTTTACTTTGTATCTACATTAATTTACGTATCTAATTATTACTTATTGTTTTTCATTGTTACATGTTCAATTTATTTATTTAATTTATTTGATCCTGGTTGTTTTTTTTGGCGGAAATCTTTCCCATTTTATTTATATTTGATGACTAACACACATTGTTAGTCCGTGGAGATCGACAACGCCCTTCAGGCCATGTTGCAAACTAGGTTGGGTGTCGGGATGGATGGAATGAAAACCTGTTTTGTTAAAACATTTTATTTAAGGATGTTATTTGATATTTATGGTGTCAGGTAGATTGTATTCTATGATTTTTGAGGTTCAAGAAGTATGTAATGGATTGTTTCCTGATAACCACTGCTCATAAAAAGACCATTGTTTCTAGGGATGGTTTGGTAATTATTCTTTATCCAATTTTTGTTTATTTTGGATTAAGGGAATGAAAATAGAGGGAATCATATGTTATGTCGTGATCTATCGTATAGTAGTGACCCTTTTTGAGTCTGATTACATGGTTAAATATCCTCCTATTTTTTTATGTTTACTTGTGGAAAGGCGCACTACCATTTTTTAAGTTAGCCGCATACACTAGTTCCCCAATCTAGTGTCAAGGTGTGAGTGTATCTTCATTTTGGTCTTAGATGATATGTGTATTCTTATAAAATGAATACAAAATTTTAAATTAAAATGATATCCTTAAATTGGGTTTGGGTTGGAAAAATGTGTTTTAAAAGGGAAATTGTTTTTGTTTAATAATTTGGTTCATGCATGGAATTGATATGAAAGTACCATAGGAATGTCCCCTAGTCTTCTATATTGTCATTTTCATATGTTCTAATGTGTGAGGAATTTTAATGATGGCAGGGGTGGATAGAAAACGGTGAACACATAGGTGGTGGTTCATAAGATTCCATGTATTTGTACCTGAAATCAAAGGATTAACATTGTTTTTAAAAAGTCATTTTGAATTTGGAAAATTATTTCAAAAAACAAAATTTGGTTTCAGAAAGTCTGTTTTTTTGGGATAGTTTATTTTGTGTTCTGAAGGTGGCCTTGAAAAATAGAGGGTTTTGAAAATTAAAATGGAAATTGTTGTTCTTGAAAAGATTATTTTTGGTTAGGATAGTAAGTTTCAAGCTTGTGAGACATTAATTTTGGTTTGTTATGTTTTATTATTATTATTTGGTTTGATGTTGGTTTTGGTTTTTTTGGGGTTCAAGATATGCCTCCTAGAAAGGTACCACAAGGATGTTGTGAGTCATATGGAGTTTATAATTCTTCATGAGTATTACATATCCTTTGAAGTGATCAATGTTCATTATAGGTAGTCAAGTATACTGAGGAGGTTTAAAGTGTCTTCAGATCTTTGGAAAATCTTGAATCTATTAGAGTTCATGTTTTTTGGGTCTACTTGAGGGTACAAATCTGGAAGAATTTGAGATTTCCTCCTCGCTATAAATTCATTTTGGGATGAATTGGAATGTTTTTAGGTCCATCTTTATATGATAGTTTATCCTAATGAGTTACTGATGATTAAGAGTGAATCTATCAAGAGTGTTCCACAATGAAAGTGGACGGTGAAGGACTATGTTGAACACATCAAAGAGCCTGTTTCCATTTTTACAAAGGAAATGTTGTGGGTTCTATTGTAGACTTCTCATTTCATTAGATATAATCATCTCAAGATTGAGGAGATATCCTTCTTCTCTATAGAAATGAAATTCATGATTCTTATAGACAAATCAGTTTTAGTAGGCCTGGATTTCATGGCCAAATATTGTTTCAATCTAGTGTCTTTTGTTTCTTATAAAGGTTCCCCATCTAGAAAGTATTTTGTGCCAGATTAACATGTTCTTGAAAAGTTTCCCATGATAGATCTATATTATCATTCCTTAGACCACTAACTCTTGTGTTTCTACTATGGCTACTTCATGCATTCAAATCCATCATGTTATAATATTTTCAAGACAATCCATCATTATAGCCATTCAGGTTATCATGAAAAGTAAAGTAGAATTTTTTTACAAAGAATAAACCTTGATCAAATGATTACATTTCCTAACAGAGAGGAATGATATTTTTCAGTCACTAAGTCACTGGTAACATGTATCAGATTAAATTTCATGCACGTTCAGTAATTTTTGGGGGTGTGCGGGAGCCCCCCACCCCCCATGGCATAGTTCTTGTATCGTTTGTGGGGATGTTTACATTTGATGGGTCAATATTTTTTCACAAATGATGTATGTGTGTTCGTTTTTTGTGAATGTGCGGTGAACTTGGTCAATCATAATCTAAGTAGTTGTAATTATCATAATGTGGATTTATGAACTGTTGGATCATCTTTGAGTGTGATTATCCATTATGTGGTTCATTTGGGGTTTTAGGAGTGATTATTTTGATATACAAATGTTTTGTGGAAGTCTTGTATGATGGTTTTGGAAAGCTATTTATATTGAGTTCCTTTTGTATGTTTCCCCTAGTGTTGTTGATAGATTTGCGTGGGGAGTTTCAGGTCATGGTGAGGACGTTTTTGACATAGTGTGGATAGAATTCATTAATTACTAGGGTCCTGGTTTCTCATGTCACCATGTAGAGAGTTTATTTTTAATCCTTGATGGTTTTTTTATTTTAAAGTTCATATGTATGTTTCATAATGCTGGAAGTTTAAGTGTTGTTTTTTTATTTTATTTCATATGGTGGGGAGAACCCTCTTATATTATCATATTATTCTTATGGTATGGTTTCTCCATGATCGGTTAGGTGTGACTTATAGAATTAATGGTTTCCGCATGATTTGTGGTTTCTTTTAGTTTTGATCATGCATGAATTCATGTATTATATATCATTAAGATATGACACTTTTCTAGGGGGAAATCTTCCTATGGTGAGAAAAATTATAACACCATTACTTTGAAAACCATCTTATTTTAGTCATTTATTGGATTTTTGGGTTTTAGTTGAGACTTAGGTGGAGTTCTCAGCATAAAAATTGAAATTCTTGGGTTGCATATGAATTTTTGGAATGTGAATAGGCCTCACATGGTTAGTGAAAACCATACAGCCCAGCCCCGGTAATAATGTAGTTGGTCCTAGAGTTTGACAGAAGATACCTTATAGTTTGATTAGGGTATGTCTAACTGTGCGGGTTGGTCATGTGATCCATCTCTTCTTGGACTATAGCTACCACACAATTGGTGCACATTTTGGTAATCCATACAACCAAAGCAAGCTAGCTACCCATAAATTTTAGGAATTAAAACCATATTTCTCACTCTCCTATTTATATCCCCAATAAAGGATTCCTCTATTTAGGGCATCTTTGGCACATGAGAGGGTTCTTAGACCTCTCTCCCCTTGGCTCATCATCATCCATGGGTGATCCTCCAAATACCTATGGTGCGTTTTTAGTGTTGTTTTCAATTTTCCTTCCTTCCACTCTTCCTGTCATGGTTCCCTTGGGTTTCTTTGTTTGGTTTATATCTTGGTTGAACGTTAATGACATGGTTTTATGTGTGGGGTGTGTTTTATTGGTTCATATTGTGCGTAGTTGGTATGTGGGGCTTCATTCTTCATCCCCACAATGTTTCTTCACATCTTCACTTTGTTGAGGTAGGTATCTTCATAATTTTCTTTTCCAATGAATTACATTGATTCTTGGGTTTATTCAACAAATAAATAAACATATGCACATACTCTTGGTACATTTTTAGTTTATTATGGTGTTTTCTTTTTGGTGGGAATCATTAAAAATATGTTTTGAAGTGATTCATTATATATACCTATGTACGTATGCAACTAATGTGTTTGATAAAATGTCAATTGAGCTTCTCGAGATAAATTTATTGGTTTCAATGGTATTTTCCCTTATATAAGTTTTATTCAATTTATTGTATTTTTATATTGGTTTCTTATATAGAACAAGGTGACTCGTATAGTGTGGTTTTCCATTTTGTGGGGAAGGTTGTATTAGTTTTTAAAGGATTTTTTTCACAATTACAAATAATTTTAAATTTTGGAATGTGGTTTGAATGAAAGTGGTGATTCTAAATATTGTTTTTTGAGTGTTTTCATTGATGCATAGAGTGTTCCATTGGATGTTGGAACATCCATTTGTGTATATGGTGTGCACATGGATGTTAATTTAAATTAAGACGACACATTGACACACTTTTCCCATGTTCTTCAGGATATTGTTTCCTGATTTATTGTCTTCAGGTTTTAAAATGGCTCAAGGATGGTTCTGAATTTGAGTTAAGGTTATGGTCCATTTGGAACATTCGATAAATGTTTGATTTTCATTAATAGGAAATGATCGCGCCTTTTTAATTTGAATGACTTTTGGATGTTCACACTTTAATATAAAGTGGAATATGAAAATGAAATTGGATTTTTCATGAATGTATGTTTGGAAATGTATGCATGAAATTGGTGTCTAATATTATTTCGATAACGGTTTATAAACATATTGAAAGTGTTTTTGAAATGGATATGATGTAAGTGCCTGTTGAAACATTATATTGATTTAATATTGAATATGGTTTTGGAAATTCAATAACCTGGTTGGAATGATAGAATGTTTTTAGAAATGTTTTAAAATATTATATGATATGATGACCTGGTTTTCACTAATGAATGAAATGTTACATGACGAATAACACAATGTAGGTATTTCCCTATACGGGTTATTATAATGGTGGTTTTAGTGATTGGGGTGGTCACTTGTAGGGATAGAACGAAAGGTGATTCATGCATGTGAGATCCTTCTACTTACAAAACATATTATTACCATGATATTTCTACATGTCATTAGAATGTTGAGTGACAGTTTCTTATCAACCCTGATTAGAAGGGTTGGCATCCCTTAGACAGATATGGAGGCTAGGAGGATACTGCCACTAGATTGGCTAGATAAGGGTGGTCAATTAGTTATAGACATTGGATTTTCACCATACAATGGACTATGGTTCTGAACCATATACATACGGGGATAGATCTTGATATTTTAAAGAAATGTTCATTGTTTTATATCTATATTTTTTGGTTTAATTTCATATTTAATATATTTCTTTTTTGTATCTCTCATTTATGTTCGACATTCCCTGATATTTTTTGATTTGTTCTATGTTTTGGGGTTTTAACATTAAATATTATTCTATATTGAAAATTTAACGTTTCATGTGTTTTACTTTTAAAATGGTAAGCTATGTATGGTTAATAAAGTAAGAAACACCTACTTTAATATATGTATTTCAAGATACTATTTATGGAATTTTTGGGAACAGTAAGGCAGGTATTAGTTAGTGGTTTCCTACTATGTAATAATGGTCGCACCAAACTTGTACTATTTAGTTTCGGTAAACACAATCTATTTTGTCTGTTTAGGATCATTTTTTTGTTCTCATTTTTCGATCAGGGTGGTCTTGTGGTTGGAGGTGACCAAGAGGCCACGTTGAGGTTGTGTTTGTAGCAGTTTGGTTTTGTTTTGATTGAGTATATGTCTTGTTTAGTTTTACTTTGTATCTAGATAAGTTTATATATCAATTTATGATCATTTATTGTTCATTACTGTATTCACAATTTATTTAGTTTTTTATGATCCTGGTTGTTAAATAGGGTGAAATCATTCCCATATTACTTATATATGATGGTCGAAACTAGTTTCCACCCTATAGATATGAGTAATACCATTCGGGCCATGGCATGACTGGGTCGAGTGTTGTACTAGATCGAATCTTGCCCTATTTTATGACAATAAGGAGTTTTCTATGTATTTTCACATTTTAAACATGTTTTTGAAGAACCGTGAGATAACCTTTCAACATAAAAATTTTATAAATATAGCCGATATTCACCATTTGAGAATGGTGTTCTCTACCACGTGTCTTTTGAATGGGGTGAGATTAATTAAATACCCACTTTTGATTAAGGACATAGAACTCTCTTAAAAACTCTCATTGATTTTCCTCTAACATAGGATATCAAATTTTAGAAATCCTGGAGAGTATCTTGGTGATCATTATCCCTTTAGTGGTTGGTTTTAATGGATCATAGAGACTTAGAACTTGGATATTGAAGGTAAGATTCTTTTTATATTCCCTATTAATGATAATACCATTTTATAGAGAGTGGAATATTGGATGAGGAATAATATTTCTAGATCTATTAGATATATCAATGTTTGTTAAATCATACATGAGATTTATTGATGAAGTAGACTAGATGTCCCAATGATTTTATATAATTATAGAATTATTATACTCAATGAATCACAGGGATGTGGATTTTCATCAATACCCACTATCTCCAAAAATTTGATGGCCAATTTTATTCTAGAAAAATAGGTAATTATTTTTTTTGAACTCATATGAAATATAAATTTCTAAATTCAATTTTCTTTATTTGTATTTAAATTTGGAATTTATAGTGATTCTAACATGGTGATCATCTAAAGGATTAAATTATTTTTGGTTTCAAAGAATATATTTTTTATGTGAGAAAAATAATTGGATTTTTTTTTATTTTGTGTTCATATACATATATAAAATGAAATATCGATTAAACATATTCGTAGCTCTGTTCATATGGTGTACATGACAATGCCACCATATTGCGACTTGGGATAAGAGGTATTGATACCACTATGGAGTATGACTATTCTAGAGAGGCAATCAAGTAGGGGATATATTGGTTGGTTCTTTTCATGTGTATGTAGGTTATTTAAGTGGGTATTTATTTGGAATGATTAGTTTAACAATATTATGGATATGTAACTATTTTTCAGGGGTTTTTATTATTTTATAGTTTTTTTGTTTTAAATAATATCTTGAACTAACTTATTTTATATTTTAATTGTACTTTTTGGAATTATTTGGGTCTAACTAAGTGGTTTTATAATAAAACCCATAATAAAAACTATGGTTCATATTTAGACTCATTATACCGTTATAAATATATAGATAAGGTCTCATATTTTACAATAGGAACTTCATGATATTATGGTATTGGATATCAGGAGTTTGAGAATGAGGTGAATGTCCGGTCACAGAGTAAAGAGTAATGCCACATTGGTTCCTTGAATATGCATAAAAATCTATGAAATATACAAATAACAGCATTACATAATACAAATTTAATGATAATTTTTAATAAATAAAGAAATAATTATAAGTGATTTCATTTTATGCTTCAAAGCATCATTTACATCAAAAATTATTTTTATTTGATATTGTGTTTTGAAATTAAAATTAATTTTAAGAACATTCGAAAAATATATTTTAAAAAATTAACCAAAAAATTAAATCACCATATAAAACTTATCATAGGGTGACTTTTCTATACTTTTACGAAATGATTGATTTATTAGTGAAAATTTTAGAAATATCGATTTTCAAATACTCTTCTTTATTTTAATTAAATAATGTTTTTTAAAATTATCATCTATTTTGGATTTTAGCATACAATGAAATTTGACACATTTTATTTATAAAAATCTAATTAATTTCATTTGAATTAGTAATATTGATGATTTTTATATAAGTTAATTATTATTTGTAAAAAGTATTTAAAAAACTATTTCATTTAAAATTAAAAATGAATATTATAATTTACTATTGTGACATCAATAGTTTAAATCATATAAAATGGATACCATATTTGTAAACAAGAAGTTCATATTTGGAAAATATATCGCATTAATTTTTTATTATCGTGAATAGTAGTCTGGTAAAAAATTTGTTACCTAGGAAAGGGTAAGATGGGTAAAATATGGATAATACTAAATGATAATGACTAAAAATAAACAAAAATCAATCCTAAGTAAAATTTTATTAGAAATTTTTTGAAATATCCATCTAGAATTCAAATATATGAAATCTTATTGAAATATTTTGATGATAATAACATTTCTATTATTTTATGTAATGAAAATTCAAAAATGCTACTCTCATAACATTATTATAGCTTATAATTTAACAAAATGATAAAAATATGATTATTTTTTCCTAATTGTATATTTTAGTCATTAATTAATTTAACTATTAAAATAATTTATGATTAATTATGTTTGATAATTAATTACCTTATATTATTACACAATGATGAAACTATGCTTCTAAATGTAGTAAAAAATTCATGTAAATGATTTTATAAACACTAAACATGATGTGTTATTGGTGATTTAAAGTGACAGATGGATTATATACATGAATATAACATGTTATTGTGGAGTAAAATAATTATATCTGAATTATTTTACTATCATGATGTCTTTAAATTCATATTAAATGAATAGTTTTGAAAGAAAAAACATTAATGATATCTTATGAAAATTATATTTTAATATATTATTTAAAACATATAAAAATATAAAAATATAAAAATTAGTTTTAGAAATGGTAAAAACTTGTATTTATTTTTCATTTTTGATTCAATTTACAACCTTTATTTAAATTTTTTACCATATATTTTTGAAAATATTGTTTCTATAATTAATGTTTAAAATGGTTAATGAGGAGGGAATAAAAAGATTTATGGTCTAAAATTCTATCTAAATCTATATAAATTTGTATTGATTAAATTTTAATAGAATTTACTATTTATATTATGATAAATTTTAATTATTATTCATTTTATATGATTTAGACACATATTAAATATAAATATTTAATGAATGTCCAAAAGTGTCGCTCCCATTACTTATAAAAAACCATTCTCTCTTTTATTTACACATTTTATAGAAACCAGTCTAACAAAAACCTTACACAATTCCCTTAAGAAATTTCATAACCACTAATAAGTGGTAATTTTAAAAATTCCATTATAAGGGTCCTTGTGAAATGATATAAAGGAGGAGAACTGAGTGAGCGATAATCATCCCGCCCGACCACTTCTAAATTACTTATCATTCAACCTCCTATAAATTATTGTTATTAAGCCTAAATTAATATATATTTAATAATAAATATAATTAAATAATCATATAAATATGAAACCATAATTATTCACCCTCTTTTAAATCAAATGGGATGTAGAAATATCATGTGCATGCGTGTATGTTTGGACTACCACCTCATTGTATCGATAAAAATCATTTTCGATCACCATCATTCAGGGATTCTTATTATGATGATTTTAATATTAATATATGATTTAAGTTAATTAAATATTCTCATATAATTATAACATCATATATCAAACATACATTCTAATCTACTGGATATTTATAATGTTTCTCTTGAATATCTGTGTAACACCACACACCAAGTGATGTGATTCATTTTCAATTTATTCATTACATAGATGGTAAAAATAATATGTTAAATTAATATTTATTATACCTATGTTATAATAATTACTATATAAATTTAAATTTAAATTTTTCATTATACTTCTTCCATTCATTAAAAATTTAAAAAGTAACAGCATGATATGTTATGATACATTTTATTTTTTAAAACAATTTTATCTCATCAATAGCTTCAGGTACACACAACCTCAATTCTAAATGAATAATAATATTCTATACATTTATAACATTTCCATTAATTTCTTTATGACTATTAATAACCATATTTTGAAAATTCTGTGTAATGATTTTTGAAAAATGAAATTTATTGTTTTCTAAGTACTAAATCTTTAGTTAATCTTTCAAAAATATTCTTTTCCTCAAAAAGGATCAGTATTTTTTCATGTTGGATAATTATGTTTTGTATTAATTTTATAAAATTTGATTGAAATAATTAACTTTATTTTTGAAATTATCATGTTATTATTTTTCTTAATGCGAATATTTGATAAGTTTCTATAAATATTAATTTTTATGAGTAGTGAAACATGTTGATTTTTTTAAAAATTGTCTTTTAGTTTAACTAATTTATGAAGATACATAATTTTTAAAAGGTATAAAAATAAAAATTAGTTATAATATATTATTATTATTCCAATTTTGTTCATTGTAACGAAATATGTGGATTTTTTATATAAATATTTTTAAATACATAAAAATATATTTTCTTGGGGAAAAAAATTATCAGTTTTTTTAGATTACCATTAAATTAAAATCTTCTATTTATGTGAGATTAATGTAATATAATTTATTGAATATTGTTAGTAAAATTATTTAAAATTGGTTAATAAGTTCAACTTAATTTTTTCATAAAAAATAATAAAAACTATAAAAATCTAATACAATGTTTAATGTTAAGACTTGTTTAGCCAAGGGTTTTATATAAATATTAGGACTAAATGACAGGAATGCTATGTTAAAACCCATTAGTTGTTTTTTTTCCATGCAGTTATCACCTTCTAAATTGAGTTTTTTAGATAAAATTTCCTAGTTATATAAAACGAAATTATAACAATATTTGAAAAATTAAAAGTGTAACACTCACCTTAATTATAAAATAAAACCTGGTCCACTAAAAAAATTACAACTCTTAAGACATTTATCATGGATATCCCATACCAAAATCTCTACCCAACATCCTTATCCTTGTTTTAGTGCTACTAGTCATCCAAAAATACTAACCCTAGTGTCCTTACTAAGAGATATAGAAGAACATTCTCTCTTTGAATGAGGTTAATGAACATTTCTGATGATAAAATATGAGGTTATTAAGAATGGTATTATGTATGATATCATTGATAAGGATTCATGATATGATGAACCTAATGGGAGATAATGTATTTTGTTTATGAATTATTATTTTTTTGTGTATCCATGCTTCCAAAGATAGTAGACATATACGATTTTAGCATAGATCGTCATGTTATGTAATGAATATTCATATAATAAGATAATATATATATATATATATATGAATCGTAAGGTTTTATATAGTCAAGATCAGAGTATGGTTTAGTTCCTTTAGAATTTAGTGTGAAAAATCCATTAATGGAAACCTTAGTATAATACTATGTATAGGAAATCATCATATGTTATCATAAATAAGGTTGTGTTGATTTCTCTAGAAAAACATACCATATGGATACATTATGTGGAAGTGATTTTGGAATAGATGAATACTGGGGTAATAAACATAAAAATAGTTATTTGATTATAACTCCACTATCATTCTAGTGCACGGTATGTGCTCCCTTATTGTGCACCTCATTTTAAATTATAGGGGATATGAATGGGTTATTTGAAATTTTATTTGTAAACTATTATGATGAATTGTAATAAATAATGTGTAGTTATATCTATGTTTTAACCTACAGTGTCTTATATTTATAATTAATGTTTTCATAAAATGAATGATTGTTCATGACTTTTTGCTTTCCTACTATGATTATTGGTTATGAAACTATTCTGTTTTTTTAATTTAACAGTTCAAACAAAATGGAATCATATTAATGATAAATATGATTGAAAATGAAAAAAATCATCAGGAGTTACAAAATATTATAAGAGATGGAATGAAAAATATCATTGTGATGCTTATACAACTATCACAAGAAATGAATCATGTTTACCTTATAAAAAATCAAAGGAGGGAACAATATTTTTTCAGACCTTAAGTAGGTAACATGCACCTTATTTTAGTGGGTTTATTGATCCAATAGTGGATATGTAATGAATAGTTACCATTGAAAAAGATTTTTTCTATTATCCTATGTTCATTGCATGAAGATGTCATTTTTGTTGCCTTTTTTAAATGGTATAATATATCAATGGTGTACCCTTATTAAGTAGGGAAACATTAAGAAATTTTCTCCTTGGAGTTGGATGATTTTATGATAATATTTTTCCAAAATTACAACCCTATATTTCATAATATGAATATAAATAATAATTTTGATTATTAAAGAATAAAGATGATGAATATGTTGGTACATATATGGAATCATTTTTTAGAATTGTTCAGTACGATTATAGTAATATCATCCAAACTAGAAGTAATATTTATCAATTCATATGTGGATTAAAAGAAATATCCAAATATTTTTATATGTAAGATACATCTGTAGCAATGAATAAATCATTAAATGTGATATTAATTTTGAAATGGATATTGTATTTACCCATCGATCAAATGGATTTGAATTTGAAAATAATAATGGTATAAAAACGAATGATTATGTGAAATATAATTTTTCAAATAAATTTAATCTTTTTAAATTTTTTTCATTACACACACTCCATTTTCGTCTTAAGTTACATTTAGCATTGAGTTGAACTACAATTACTCAGAATACTATGTTTAAAAAAATGTGAAACATTGTTAAAATATTATTATTTAGAAATATTATGATCACAAAGCCATTAGAATGGAATATATTAATAGTATTAAATGAATTATAAAAATTTATGTTTTAAAAATTTATATATAATGAATTATTTGGTGACATATTAATTATAAATAAGGATAAATATCATTTTAAAGAAACGTAAATATATTCTTAAAAACAATTTCTATGCACACAAACATATATTATGTAATTAAATTAAAAAAATAACTATTTATGAGTGAATTTAATGGAAATATATATATTATATTTTCATTAAATGTTTTTCCATTAATGTCATGTTTTTTCTATACATGATATTATAATAAATTATTTTTACATTTAATTGATTTATTTTTTTAAAAAGAAGTGTTTTCATCATTTACATGCTTATTCTAACAATAATTTGTGTATATTTTTAAGAAATTATTTTAAAAAATAAACCTATTTTTTGAAATAATAGTTTTAAAATTACCATGGAGTAAATTGATATATAACATTATGTGAATATAATTTCTTCGATCAATAGTGAGAAGTATTGTTTTTTATTAAGAATTTTCATTTCTTTTAAATAATTTAAAACATACATAATATTTGAATATAAATATAAAAGTAAAATTATTTAAATTTATTATATATCAATCTAATTTATTTAATTGGAATAAATTTCATTTTTTATTTTTATATAAAAACATTACAAACTTTTGTGCATTTTTTCTTTGAAAAACCACTTTATTTCAATGTCTACAAGTTTAATTTCAAATTAAATTATATCACTTATATGAATTGAATTTATCAAAAATGATTCTATATTTTGAATCATAATAATATATATAATATTATAATTTAATCATAAATTTATTTCATAATGCATATTAAAAATTGTTATAATTATTTACCATGTTTGATATAAACATAGGTTTTCTCTAAGGTTTGACTAACAAGATATCATATAAAAATAACCCAAAACATGTCCAAACCCCATTTAATGGACATATTTAGACCTCATATTTTCTTATACTATGAATGAACGATTTTTTGCTTTATTTAATAATAAAAATGAGGTTATACCCTTTTCTTATCAAAAAATACAAGTGTCTTACTTACCTCACTTATAGAAGGACACCCCTCTATTATCCTAGTCACAATTCCAAAAACCATTGATTAAATATATACCATCCAAAATAACATCCCAAATATCCACTTATCATTCTAGAAGTATTATTTTGGTCCTTATTACATACAATGAATCGTGTTGTTGGAAACCAAAAAAACAAGTTGTCTAAATAAGATGCTACGTGTCAAACAAAGTATTTTATTTTATTACTTCCTAAAACTCCTTAAATTATTTTTCAATGAGGATGATATAATATATTAAGTGTCTAACATGGAAGAAAATATTATAAAATTAATATAATAATTTAAATTAATCTCCTCTTCCAATAAATGATCACAAAATCTTTATTCATGTGTCTAGCGGACTTTTGTCTCATGAATAGATGTAATTTATTTGAAAACAGCACCTATCACAAATGGGTATAATGATGCATTTACTATTTATATATGAAATATTTATATTATTATTCTCTTGGATTAATTATATAAAAAACAATTATTACCTTCCATTATTAGAGAATATGATAACGTAGTACATCTGTATGGTGGAATACGACATCATAAAGTGATTTGACTCGGTCATCACATATGTTTACGTAGATGCTATTAAATTTAATTAATAGAAAACAATTGTTATTTCTAGGTAATTAAAAATTATTCTATAATTTTAAAAAATTACTTACAATTATTTTGTTTCATCAATTGAGAAAATGAAATCAACGTTCATTCATATACATGATCTACAATTCCAATGAATGGTGTATTGAATTTTCAATTTATAAAATTCAAGGATCAATATAAATACATATATAATTAATATATATGATATTTAGGTAATGGTTTATTATCTCAAGATTATTGAACCATGATCAATGTAAAAGTACCAAAATACCAAAATAATACATACATGGAAGATAGTGAAATTATTACCCAATGGAAGACATTAACATTTAATTATTAATAAATAGAGAATAAAAGGTAATAAAATATATATGGTATGATATATATAATTATTTTACATTAATTTATTTATAAAATAAAAATATATATTTTATCGATGTTTCAAAATTTTACAAATGATTTCAGGACATAAGGTAATGGATTTTCATCCCACTTTTTACTTATCTGAGACACATGTCATTTCATGACCAATATCTGTTATGATATATATATACTAAAAATCAAAATATTTAATGAATATTCACATAATGATTATTTTTATTTAAATTTCCAATTATTTCCTCTCTTCCATAGGGCTCACAATTCAACGTTATTAATGTGGTAAGGGTTTTATGATACAATCTCATCATTTATTGGGACCGTTTATGATTTTTTTTAAACATGATATATTATGATACATCTATCATGAAACAAAAATAATTTTTTCTTATCAAGTTATTTAAGAAGAATAAATTCTTTACCTTGATTTTTCTCCCTTTATGAACTCAATATTTTATAAGATTAACCATAAGGAAACCTGTCTTTGTTCCTTACATCAGCCAAAAACTGATTTTTTTTCCACACAATCGAATTTATAAAATTTATCATAACATTTTAAACATTATTTCATAAAGACAATTCAACCCATTTTTTACTTTTTAGTGACTTTCTGAAAAGGAATCTTCTGGTCATTTTTAAAAAAATTGTTTTTAAGATTTTACTACTAATTTAAAATGAATCATTGTTTTAATGTGTACGACATGAATTTAATTTTCCACTATCATGAACAAAATGTCATTTTTACAAATTTTTATTATTGTTTCAATATTTATTTTCAATGAGAAGAATTCTAATTTTTTATAAATTCTAATTTTTAAAAAGTTATTTTTTTGTAAAGGTTATTTTCCTCATTAAATGTTTTAAAATATTCCTATCGATTCCTCTAAATATTTCAAATGTTATTTTTTAAAGAAAATTATTTTGAAAATATACTTTGTTTTAAAAATATTTTTTCAATGTAGAATGCATATTATTCTCATGAAGTGTTCCATGATATCCTCCAAAATCAATTTCCATCTAAGATAAAATCCATTGACGTTACTTATTTTTTACAATGGATATCGACTTAGGATATCATTCTTATTATTTCTTTTAATGTTGTATATTTATGATGATTATATATATAGGAATCAAATTTATCTTCCAAATGATATACAATGATAAAAATATAATGAAACCCACTTCATTCCCCATGGTTATATATTTTTTGAAGTGATGGAATGATTAAGAAACCTATTTCATTTCCATATGTTTTGTTATGAAGAAATGTCTATAAACCCCATTTGTTTTCTTGGGATTGGATATGAAAAATGTGTTATGGTCATGCGTCACACAAAAGTATGATTTTTATTATGTGATGGTAGTTATGTAATAATGAATTACTATTGATATGTTATAACCATATATGGTGGTTAAGTTATAACCAAATATTGGAGAGACCAATATCTCTATCCAATTCGTTGGGTAATGATTGATATATCATGATATAAAAAGGACTCGAATGATAAGTGAACCTAATCAATTAAGGGAATCCATCAATTGTTATAGTCATTGTAGTTAACCATGACTACTATTATGGATTTATGAGTGAACCCATTCAACCATGGAAGCCTTGGAAACGAGTCTTTACTATAATGAAAAATATATTATATGCTTATGTGTATACCAAAATTCTATGACATTTGTCAATTTTTTGCTCTCATGGACTAAGTTATTTTATTTCCATTTACATTTATGTCTTATGAACTACTAGGATTTATTCTATAGCTCATGTTTATGATCTGTGATGTGTAGGGTATGTTTTTTAAACATTAATATAATGTTCTCATACTGTTGACGTAATTCCCCGACCCTAGTTATCTCGAGTTGATTCATTATTTTGATACATCGGCATGATTGCAAGGAATCATGTCCTGAAGGACTGACCAATTTAGTAGTCTTGGAAATTATATTACATACATGAACTTCAAATTATATTGTAAAATGAAAAACAACAACAACGTTGTCTCTATTGACCATATTCATATCCCTTTGACTATCCCTACAGGTCTGTCATAATATACTTTTTCTCATCCTTGAAATAATAAAACATAGAAAGGGGTGAGCTCAGATGCTCAGTAAGGATAACAATATAGTGGAATATTTAATAAATAAGCATAAACATTTATGGAAATGTATAAGAATAAAACATAATCCTTTTAAACATAAAATTCTTCATAATATGGCTAATATAAATCATGTAATTACATTTACATATTCACATTGATATTCTACTAGCTGAATAATCACATGCAATATCAAATGGCCAATTTCATAATGATGGAATTCATAATGCCAGACTTCATAACCACATAGTCATGTCCTTGTGTCAATAATTCAAATAATATTTGTTTCAAAGCCTTGTGTGAAGACACTAGTCTTTCTCACGAGACCTACCAATGCATCAAGGATATATAGCGGGCTCCAACCATCACTTACAAAGTCTAATGATTTTCTCATTAGAAAAGGTTGAAACAGAACATAAACATTCATATTAAAACATGCATACGAAATGTTAATACGTTAAACATAAAACATGAATGGTATAAAAATAGCACACCCACAATAAAACATATCATAACTCATTTAATACAGTATGGAAGATTTTATTATAATAAATAAACCTTGATCAAGAATAATATCTCGTAAATGATGTTGACATAGTTCAAAATAATCAATAAAACTATTTGAGGGAACTATCTACTTTTCATGAAATCATTTATAAGTCACATTATTTATAAAGGAAGTCATTTAAAAGATAGTTTTGATTCAATGTGTCTCATACCACATTGAATCTTTTGAAAGGAATTAACATTTTAAAACCTTCATGTCCATATAAATAAATACTTAAAAGCATTTTGAAAACATGGACATTAATGTGAATGGTTTAGAAGAATAAATCATTAAAACATTTAAAATGATAGTTTAATAAAAGAGTCCCATAAAAATATTTTCTTTTAAAACTCTTTTATGAATCATTGACATGGATAATAAATATGTCCTAGTAAAAACTTACCCATAAACTATCATGAATAATAATGAGATTGAGGAATTAACCCTTACATTGAAAATTTCCTTGGTCAAGGGTAGGTTAACCATCTGTATAATGGCGAAATAATTGTAATTAAATTATGCATGAACTATATACATTAATATGATATCGCATATGATCTTGTAGTATAGCTTTGTTAATGATATTTCAGTAGTATCATCATTTTAGGTGTTAAATGATTCGTTTTACTTTATATGAATTGTTAGGAAAGTCATGCTTGTTTTGGATCTAATTTATCTTATTCATATACATAATTATATCAATACTTTAAACATTATTTTTAATCATAAAATAAAAAACAGTCTGGAATGGTTACGATGGAGAATGACATCTCATCGCGTCATGGAGATGGTAAGCCGTACGTACGCATGAGCGGAAATATCATTTTTTTGAGGGTGAAATCATATATAATTGGATGTTATATCATATATAAAGAATAATTAACATGTTATATTTATTATTTATATCATTTATACTCATTATTATACTGATCCAAATAATGGAGTGTTTTAATTACAAACTACACCACGACGTGGAGACGGCAAGCAGTACGTACAAACGTATGGTGACTTTGCCATTTATAGGATGGATAGAATAAAAAATATGGTTTTAATATATTTATAATATCATCCTAGTATATAGGAGGTACTGGAGTTATTATTTTGTTATGGAAACAACAAATAAAGAGTACGTTAATGAATATAAGAACTTGAAAGAGGGTGGTGAAAGTATTACCTCTTCATCAGCTGTTTCCTTTTGAGTTGATCAAAAAGGCTCCTAGGTTGGTTTAATGATCAAAGTAAGGACACTATGTTGATTTTATGGAAGATGGGAGGATATTTGGTCAGGTTTTGGTTGATCCAAATGGATTTGGAGGTGTTATTATGAGAGAAGGGGAAGTTCCCTTTTTTAAGAGGGGTGAGGGGAACCATTGGAAAGTCTTGAAGTATTATATTATTATAAAATAATTTTAGGTTTAAAATGGATAAAAATTAATTTATTTAGATTATAAGGTTTGTATGGGTCTAAATACTCTTAAACAATACGTCTTAGACAAGTTTATGTCACTATGTTATCCTTATTTTGTAAATTTAACTATTAGTTAAAGAAGTTAACTTTTATCATGAATTCTTCTATTGTTACACTATATTGTTCATAAACATTCAATAAACTTCTAAGATAACCTAAAGTGGTTAATTAATTACATATATAATATTATTTATTCTCTTTGGCCAAACATTATAATTTTAGAATATTATTTAATTTAATAATATAATATTTGTTTTAAGAACTCATTTATGTTAATTTTGACACTATATAGTATTTGGTTTTTGTGGAAGTCATTACAACTTTATTACATAGAAATATAGACATATAATCATCCCTAACAAGTAATATTCACCAATAAAATTCGTGTTTGTCATAAAAGATTTGAAATTATAATTACATTAATATTTATAATACCATTTATTAGGTTCTTTCATTAATAAGGTAATTATTAAATCATCATTATGTCATAAATAAATTTAAATACATAATGTATAAAAATTATAAATAAAAGAAAATTTTGTAGTGAATATTTTTATATTTCTAATGAATATTTATAATCAAATTTATCTTATTTATATCCTTATATTAAATATTGTTATTTATTAAACATTGAATTTAACATTTTTAAATCTTCTTTAAATAAAATAATAATAAATGTCCTAATATAATCCATGTGGACCAAAAGGATCATATTTTATTCCTAAGGTTGTATTTGGTCTTATTATACTTAACCAACAGAATTAGTACTTGTGTTAGCATAATTATAATATCATTTTAATCTTTAATTGCCCTATTTACTTTTAACCGAGGTAAATAAAAGTCAAAAATACTAATTTAAAAAAAATAATTTCGCCTTATTGAAATAAATTTTGCTTATTTATATCAACCATTTCATTCAAATTTTTAAAATTCAACTCATAGAAGTGGAAAAATTAAGATTATTGCAAATTTGCAAATGCTCCTTGAAGGTGAGTAAAAGACTGTAAAAAGTTCAATAAATATTTATAAATCTAATTTTATTATAAAAAGAATCCAATGAATTACATTGAACTTATATAGTTATTATATATAAATTTTTACTTAAAATAAATTTAAATAAAATAATTAATTATTTAAATAAAAAGTCTGTTGTAAATAATAACACAGTGTTTTTCACTATTCATCAAAAATTGAATGTTTTCAGAAAAATACAAAAAATTAACACCGAGATAATTTTGAACTTCCAAATTCGAAAATGAATTCTATTTCAAAAAATTCAAAACATACAAATTTCATTTTTTAATTTAATATTAATTCCCATTGCCAAAACAGAAAAGCGGTTTTTTAGAAAGTAAAAATTATCCAAAGATTGACTTGTGTTTATGTCAAATTTAAATATGAAAATACTTATAATTACCTAAACTGTATTAAATTATAAATATATAATTAAATTTTACTTCCAAACAATTAAAATTCATAAATTAACACTACAAATAATTTCTATTAAAAAAGTTGTTTTCAATTAAAATTTAATATTTGTAACAATTCATCAAAATATGAAAGTTGTTAGAAAACTACCAAAGATTTATCCAAACTAATTTTTTATATCCTGAATCTAATGATGAATTTAATTTCATTAAATTGAGTATTTAAAAGTTTAAAATATTTGTTTTAAAAAGGATTCTTTATTAAATAGGTGGTATAAATTCATTTTTTGAAAACTACACCTTTTGTCAGAAAAATTTAATTTTCTATACATTATGTCTAAGAAACACACAATATTAATGTTAAAATTCAAAATGTATTTAAAAATATTCATAACAACTTTTTGAAAAGCTAGTTTAGTAAGTTGTGGTGCGCTCTAACTTGTTGTTGTGTGTAGCGCAAGTTATTTAATTACTTTAAAGAGATAACATACTTTGAAATCTTGGGGTGTTACATTATCCTCCTTTGCAATAAATTGTGTCCTCGCAATTTGAAATTGTTCTTCAAAAATAAAAGGTTAAAAACAGAAAAAAAAAACACCAGTGGAAAACCCACATCAGAAATTATTGTAATAAAATTTAGTCTTAATAAGATGGAAAGGTAAATGAAAAATTCGCCACCAAATTATGGTCTTTATAATTAGAACATTGGTGGAAATTAGAGACACATAATTAGAGGAAAAACGTAAATATTTATAGGTAGTGATTGAGGTCATCAATCACAAACAAGTGTTAAATTTAGTGTCTCAAAGCCATCAATATATGATGATTTACGTAACATTGATTCAGAAAAACATAACATTTTAGGATAACACATTTATGGATTTATGATCACTTCCCTAAAGTTTAAGGATGCATTTATTAATAGAATAAGAGGAAAAATATTTACTTGATAAGTAGAGTTTCATCCTTCAATTAATTCCTACCACAAATTAATCATTCACTCCAAAATATAATATAATTCAAAAATATTATATTTATCTTAATTGGATAGGTTTCCAAAATTAAGGAATTTATAATTCATTTCCAGACTATTTTAAAAAACTACATTACACAAACCAGAAAATCACGTTGGCTATTGGTATGTGATGCACCGTTGTCACCCTTCGGTTTCTGGTTCAAGTCTTGCAGCCTTGCTAAAGATGATGGGTTGTCTCCAGACCTCCGGGTTGTCCATTTGATAACAATCCAAAAATAATCTTAAGAAATGCTTTAACCTTAAGAATAGTATCAAATGTCAAACATTATCTATTCCAACCATTATACTTATCCAAAACACTTTTGTTGAAACTCATATTCCAAAATTTATAAGGAATGTATATACAATGAAGATATTTTTTCCATATAATAATATTTTAATACATTCATCTTGTATTCTTTTAAAAAATGGTAAATTCCTAAATTACCATAAAACATTATTGATTATATGCATGATCCCTTATTCTGTATAGAATACTCTATATACTCCTTATATCAAAAAATGATGTATACTCCAAATAGATGGAATAAAAAACAATTAATTAGTTTCAAACTAGTAAAAAATATCAAATATAATTTATCCAAATCAATCATATATAATTCCAAAATCAGTACCTTAGTATCCAAACCGTATTAAGATTTGTCTTTCCTTTATCCATGTATTTTACAAATATTTCAACTTTCTATTGAGTAACTTTTCCTAGAACTATATAATATCAAATCTATAATGAAATAGTAGTGTAGTACAATCTTTTATATTTATATAATTCATATATCTAGTACATCATTGATACACCACTCAAATGAAATAATTATTTAATAACTTAAGAACACTTGTCATTACACTTCATATGTGGTAGTATCATTACTTTATTATTATCCAATATAGTCATTTGGGGCATACTCTGATGATTTTCATATTGATTTTCATAGTATTTACACTCCTTGTAGAAGAAGCATTGTACCCTTGGCACTGTTTTCTTACCCTTGCAATCACATAGTTGGTGTCTGTTTTCTCCACACTTATAACAAACTCTCATTACCTTCAAGCATTTACCAATGTGATTCTTTCTACAATTATCACATAAGGGGAAATCCTTCTTTCCCCATATTCCCTTTATCTATATTTCTCTCTTCCATCCTTTTCTTCTCTTTCTTCCCTTCAAATCAACAGGACTCATAGAATTAATTACCTATAATTTTAACACATGATACTCTTTATACATGGGAGACTATTTCCTTCTTAAATGTTGGATTAATTCCATGAATGATATGATCCTTCTTAATTTTTGGAGCATGTGTATTGTTAGAGTTCTAATTTCATCTACTAGGAAACATTTCATAAACAATTACATAAAATAGTTTATTTTATGAATCACAATGCATAATTATAAACATGAACAATACCAAAAATAAGTTGAAAAGATTATGCATATAATCTATATTCATAAAATGTTTTCTATGAGGAAGTATTTACTCATAAATCCTTCATAATGCCTTGTAATGAAAAAATGAATTATCTTAAGAATATCCCCCAAGATGGTTGCTACCAAGAGTGCAGTAAGGCCCATTGTCGTGTACCAGGATACCCCGGTTCAAGCCCGAAACTTCTTGTCGGAGATTTCACTCTTAGGTACATCTATGCCAGAGCCACCTCTACCTGCTTGTATCAAAACAGGGATGTATTTCATGGAAAATACATAAAATCTATATATTACCAAAATTCTAGGATGTTATCCTTTACTAATCCTCAAAGTCTATCTTTTTTAATGTGATATAATTAGAGTTCATCAAAATTTAGTTTACAAGGTTTATACTAAACATCCTCTAATACCAACTGTAACATCCCGACCCCATCTACCTAGAATCAGTGCATTATTTGAATACATTAGGATGATTACGATGAATCATGTCCTGAAGTGTTGATCAATTTAGCAGTCTTAGAAAATAGATTACACACATGAACATTACATTACATTATAAAATGAAAAACAACAGCAACATTTTCTCCATTTATCACATTAATATCCCTTATACTATCCCTGCAGGTTAGTCATAATATACATCTTCCCATCTTAGGAAAAATAAAACATATAACGGGGTGAGCTAAAATTCTCATTAAGGATAACAATATTATAATAACTTTTATAAATAAGAATAAAAATTTGAGGCATTGTATAAGACTAAAACATAGTCCTTTTAAACATAAAATTTTTCATAATAGGTCCAATATAAATAAAATATTTCCATTTACATATACATAAAGATATTCTACTATTCGAATAATCACATACAATATCAAATAGACAATTTCATAATGATAGAATGTATAATTCCAGACTTCATAACAACATAGTCAAGGACTTATGCCAAGACTGCAAATAATTTTTTTGTCATTTCCTTGTGTCAAGACACTAGTTTGACTAATGAGACATACTGATACATCAAGGAGCAATAGCGGGCTCCACCCGTCACATACAATGTCAAATGCATTTCTTATATGAAAAAGTTAAAACATAATATAAACATTCGTATTAAAAATAGCATACGTAATGTTAATATGTTAACCATAAACCATGAATGGTATAAAAATATGACATTCGTAGTAAAACATATCATAACTCATTAAATATAATATAGAAAATTTTATTATAATAAATCAACCCTGATCAAGAATAATATTCCAAAAGAGATGTTGATATAGTTGAAAATGTTCAGTAAAAATCATTGAGAGAAATATTACCTTTCATGAAATAAATTAAAAGTCACACAATTTATAAATGATTTCATTTAAAAGATATTTTTGAAACAATGCATCTCATAAAACCTTTTAACATATTAAAGGAATTAACATTTTAAAACATTCATGTACATTTAAATAAATCCATAAAACCATTTTGAAAACATGGATATTAATGAGAAATTTTTAAAAGAATAAATCTTTAAAACAATATATATGATGTTTTAATAAAAGTCTCCCATAAAAATAATCCCGTTGATAACACTTTTATGAAATAGGGTCTTTGATATTAAATATTTCCCCGTAAAAAAATATCAATCAAGAATCTTGAATAATAATGAGATGGAGGAATTAAACCTTACCTTGGATGTTTCCTTGGTCGAGGGTTGGTTAACCTCCTGTATAATGGTGAAATCAATGTTATTAAATTATATAAGAACCATATACATTAATATGACATTGTATTTGATATTATAATATTTATTTATTAATGATATTTCTATTATATAATCGTTTTAGGTGTTAACTGATTCATTTTTCTTTATATTATTTGTTATGAATGTCATGTTGTTTATGGATAGGATGTATATTATTCATATCCAGAATGATATCAAGTCTTTAAACGTTATTTTTAATCATCAAATAAAAATTAGTCTTGAATGATTACGACGGGGAATGACATCTCAATGCGTCATGGAGATGGTAAGCCGTACGTAAGAATGAGGGACAATATCATTCTTTTGATGGTGAAATCGTATATAATTGGATGTTATATCATATATACAGAATAATAATCATGTTATATTTATTATTTAAATCAGTTATACTCATTATTATAGCATATAAATAATGAAATGTGTGAATAAAAAACTACACCACGACGTGTAGACGGTAAGCCGTACGTACGCACGTATGGTGACATGGTCATTTATTGGATGGATAGAATAACGAATATGGTAGTAAAATATTTATAATGATATAAAAATATGAAGGATTTACTATAGTTATTATTTTTGTATGGAAACAACAATTAAGGTGGAAGTGGAAGAAGAAAAGAACTTGAAAGTGTGTCGTGAAATTATTACCTCTTCTTCGGGTGTTTCCTTTTATGTTGATTGAAAGGGCTCCATAGATTGTCTTTATGATCAAATTAATGGCTCTATGTTGATTTTAGGGACATTGGGAGGATATTTTGGTTGGTTTTGACTGATCCAAATGGCTTTGAAGGTGTGATTTTGAGAGAGGGTGAAGTTCCCTTCTATTAGAGGGGTGAGGGGGAACCATACGAAATGCTTGAAATATTATTTTATTAAGAAATGATTTTCAGTTTCTAATAGATCCAAATTGATTTATTTTGAATATAAGGTGTGTATGGGTCGAAATACACATAACCAATAGGTTTTAGACTATTTTAAGTAACCATATAAACCATATCTTTTAGATTTAACTAGTAGATAAATAGTTTAACTTTAATTGCGTCTTCTAGCATTCTTACACTATATGGTTAATAAAAAAACACTAAACTTCCAAGAGAACATCAAGTGATTCATTAATGACACATATAATATTATTTAATCCCTTTGTAAAAACCTAATATTTTTAGCAAAATTATATATTATAGTAATATAACATTTGTTTCAAAAACTCATTTATGTCAATTTTGACACTATTTAGTATTTGGTTTTTGTGGAAGTCATAAAAACATGATTACATAGAAAAAGATACATTGAATCAACCCTAAAATTTCATATTCACCTAGAAAATTCGATGATGTCATAAAAACTTTGAAATTAAATTTATTTTAATATTTATAATACCATTTATTTGATTCTTTCATTAATATGGTAATTACTACATGATTATTGTCTCATAAATAAATTTAATTATTTAATGTCTAAAAATAATAAATAAAATACCATGATGTATGAATTATTTTTAGATTTCTAATTAATGTTTATAGTCGAATTTATCTTATGTATAACCCTATATTAAATGTGGTTTAGTTATTAAACATTGAATTTAACACTTCTAACTCTTCTTTAAATAAAATAAAAATAAATGTCCTAATCTAATCCAAGTTGACCAAAAGTATCATATTTTCTTCCTATGGTTTTTTTTGGTCGAATTACACTTATCCAATAGAATTAGGACATGTGTTAGGGTAATTATAATATCATTTTTACATTTAATTAGCCTATTTACATTTAACTACAGTAAATAAAAGTCAAAAGTTACTATTAACCAAAAAATATTTTCATCATATTGAACCACATTTTACTTACTGATATCAATTGTGTCTCTCTTATTTTTGAAATTAAACTCACCGAAGTGGTAAAATTATGTTTTATGCAAATTTGAAAATGCTCTTAGAATGTGGGTAAAAGATGGTAAAAATATCAATAAAAATTTATACAACTAATTTTATTATAAAATGACTCCAATGAATTAAATTTAACATATATATATATATATTATATATCTATTTTGACATAAAATAAATTTAAATTAAATAAATATTTATTTAAATTAAAAGTCAGTTTTAAACAATAATGCCGTGTTTTTAATGATTCATCAAAAAATGAATATTTTCTAAAAATACCAAATATTCACCCGAAGATAATTTTGATAATCCGAAATAGATAATAAATTAAATTTTTAAAAAATAAAAACATAGAATTTTCATTAATTAAATTAAAATTAATTTCCGTTGTCAAAACCAACAAGCGGTTTTTTAAGAAGTATGAACTATCAAAAGATTGAAATGTGTTTATGTAAAATTTAAATATTAAATTAACTATAATGAACTACATTGTATTAAATGATAAAAAAATAATCTAATTATATATAAAAACTATTCAAATTCCTAATTTAACACTATATATTGTTTTGATTAAAAATGTTGTTTTCGATTAAATTTTAGAATTTTTCATTATTCATCAGAATATGAATGTTATCAGAAATGTGCCAATAATTTATCCAAACTATATTTTTATGTCCCTATTCTAAAGAATAAATTAATTTCATTAAATGGAGTTTATAAAAGTGTCAAATATATGTTTTAAAAAAAATCTCCCTTAAATAGGTGGTATAATTGCATTTTTTCAAAAACACTGCTTTTATCTGAAAAATTGAATTCGCCTTTATATTATTTCTAACAGACCCAAAATATGAATGTGAAAATTTAAAATGCAGTTAATATTATTCATAATCACCTTTTGAACGGCCAGTTTGGTATGTCTTGGTGCTCTCAAACTCATTTTTTCTTATAGAGAACGTTATTGAATTACTTTGAAGAGATAACATACTATGAAATCTTTGGGTGTTACAATTGAAATCATAATATATTGATATATCCCTAGATTAACTTTAACAAGAATCTATAATTTCCATTTATTATGATTTTTTTACCATTTTATGATGAATGTTGTTAGGTTTTATATGTCTAAAAATGGAACTATATAAGAAGAATATACTAAGAGATGATGTTGATCACTTATGGATGAGTGGTTTTTGTGTGCAAAATTCCAAATGGACTATAACATTTGGACCTTCAATTGTGTATTTGTGTAATGTAGTGAATATACATCTAAAAATATGTAATATATGTGTTTGATAAGTTTGGGTCAGTGAATTTTAAATCATATAATGGTTTTGTTAATCATTTTAAATATGAATGATAAATATTTATTAAGATTCCTAGGTATATTTGAAATTATATTGTTTGGGATATGACTATGGATATGTCTATAGATGTGTCAAATTATAGGAAAATGTACTATGATAATGTTAAATGATAATGTCCGTGATTTTCATGAAATTAAATTCTTTTCTTGATATTATAAGTGGATGAGGTTTTGGTATAAAGGTACCTAGGTGTAATAACTTGTAAAAGAGTAAATTGAGAGGGACTCAATCATCACTTAGTAAAAGAAAATGAGATGTGATACACACTTATATTGACACTCCAATGGGATATGTTTTGGAAATTCAAAACCATTTTTTGAAATATCCTGAAGTATTTGAATAATAACCTTGAATGAATTAGGTTAAAGTTATTTTTTCATATATTAAAAAGTGGGTATATTGATTTATATATCCAATATGTTATTTTTCTGGAAAATGTGGTCTTACACTATGATTAGTACTTCCCACAATGTGATTTGTGGTTTTAGTAAAATTATAGAACCCAATTTAATCATGATAATGATGAATTAAACATATAATAAAATGATTTTCCTCTAGAGAAACACATTGTTATGGAATCTAGAATAATAAACATTATTTATACTCTCATATAACTTTCTTGAGATACGATTCATACTGAACATCTTGTCAAGAAAATAAGAGAGCAAAGTGATTTTCATTCCTTCATGAGGAAACGTCCACCCTCATCAGTGGGTCAACAAATCCACTAATCACTCAGTAATGGATTAGTAGCAATGAAAATTTAACTTTCATTATCTATTGGTCAAAGCATGGAAAATTCGTTTTTATTGTATATAATATGGAGTTAATTCATATCAATGGTAGAATATTATTAGGAATATGATCCAAGAGTAGGTAATTAATACTATGGTATGGGACGAGTTTAAGAGAATATTTTTCAGTATGTATATCCCTTGTATTCTATGACAAAATATGGAGAATAAATTTCTCATGAACAAACATAAAGATGGTGAATCTATTGGTATATTAGAATATAATTTTAATAGAAATTCATGGTATGCTTCTAGTTAAATAATCATTCAAAAATTAAAAAAAAATTAATCAATTTAGAAAAAAATATATTTTAAAGGCACTATCTATAAGGGACATTAGTAGATACGAAGATGTAATTCAATGTACACTAGAAATAGAAATTCAAATTGAATATTATGACCATTCCAATGGGTCTCATTTGAAATGAATATATTTCCTTGTGATAACTCGAGTACATCAATATGTGATGAAATTTTTTGTCACCTACATACAAGAATAGTGAGAATATAAAATTTGGAGAATTCATGAAAGGAAGAAAAGAGTTTTTCAGGTGTGGGAGTCCTACTCATCATGAAAAATTATATAAAATTGAATTTAAGAGGATATTAGAGTAAATGAATGAAGAATTTTCTCATTAGAATTCACCACCCACACACTAGTGTTTCAATTTCAAGGTGTTTTGGAATTATGTGATTAAATTCTATAACCTAATTCCAAATATGGATAATAATTCACAAAAACTCTTATGTAAATGTGTTAATGGAAATATTATACAATCACTGGGGATGAGTAGAATAATGATAATTATGGAAAACTTATCCTTTCCAATTTAGTTAGGAATTTGATGTTTGATTCTGTAGGAATGAGCCCTTTGAAAATCATATAGTTCACCATTTATTGAAATTTTAGGTTATTATCTCCCAGTATAAGGAATCTTGAATAATGAAATAAAATTTTATAATCTATTGGTATAAGGATTAACCAATACATTCACTGAAACATGTTTTATAAAATTATATCTTATATTAAGCAATAAAATGTTAATTAATGTTTCGAGGTGTATATATCTCTATGTAATAATAATATAAAAGTTATGGTTACCAATATTTTTTTTGAGAATATAGTTGAAAATAATGTTTAAATTCATTAACAACCTTTCATATATAAAATGTGATGAGACTTGTTCAAGATTATGCATATTTTTTGAAACATTTGTGGATAACCCCATTATATTTTTATATGCTTTAGTTATAGTATTATTAGATTAAGGAAGAATTTATACTTTTTTAACATATGATAAAAGATATGTGTAAAATTTTAGGCTTATAAAATCATTGATGTTGAGGTAATTATGGGTTTTAATCAATCCCCATTCAATGTATGCACAAGTTTTTTCAACAAGTCAAGATTTTCCTCTAGATCCACTTGGAAGAATATATGTTAAATGTAAATATTTCATGGAGTACAACAATCAATTCTGTATAATCAGGATCTTATGTTTACAATGATTTTTTATCTATGTCTTTAATAATTTCTTGATTTGGAGTTGAGTTTTAGGACCACATATCATACTCAGACATATGGTCACTCTAAGATAAAAATTAAAACCTTATATAATAATATTATTCAGTATTTTTTGGGTTTAATTTGTTGGTGGGAACAAAACGTTCATCATGTTGGTTTTCATAAAATCCATATATTTCAATTGGTCATTTATATGTCAACTTATTAAGAACTTGTAACAGCCATAGATTTTGTGAAATATATTTTTTCGAATTAATTTAATCTTTTTGATATTTTGAATTTCACTCAACATTGAAAAAATAGATTATTTTTATAAAGAAGTATTTTGGGATAGAATTACATGAAATGACTTATTAATAGTGCCCTACAACAGAATAATTTTTTCTTTCTCTATATGGAACATTGGTGTTAGCTTATGTTACATGTGAAACCTAGTTTTTACGGACTTTTAATGGAGCACCTAATTTAAAACTAAATTTTGACAATATTATAACTTTTATTTTTTAAAATAAAAAAATTTGAATTTAGAATATCAAAAGTATCTTATGATGATTTTTTGGTATTTTTATATGAAAATTTATATTTTTCTGAATAGTTAAAATTACTGTATTTTTGTTAAAAACATCCCCTTCATTTAAATACTTATTAAAGATAAATTAAATATTAATTTTTTTAAATTAAATATAAATAAAGTCTATATATATATATTAATCCTATTTGGTTCATTGGAATATTTTTTATATTGATATTATATATAAACAGTTATTGATCATTTGAATGATTTATTTTAAAAACCGGTTTTCTCCCAAAATCTATTGGATTAGCGTTAAACATATTTCTCCAACATTTATAATTTGTCATTTTAAAAAATAACATGAAATTTTATAAAAAGTATAATTTTTTTGTCTAATAAGATTGAATTAATGTTTTCCAAAAGGTGTAATGAAAGTGATTAAAATTAATCACAATGATTATAGTGTGATTATGATTAATTGATGACTAAACTCTAACAATATAGACCAAAATGACCTAGAAACTCCTCCAAATGAAAATGGATAAAAATAATTAGACCATATAACCTATTTGTTCTAATTATATGGTTTTTTTTGACATTATTCAATTGAAGTGCCTTATATTAATTGTCAAGTATGGAAACAATAAAAAGGAAACTTTCCATAACATTAACATTTATAAGAAATTGAGATATAGTAAAAATATCATATATTCAGTTATAAAATTAACCATGAAAGATAAATGATTTATTTTTATCATTATAATTTTTCAATAATTTCTTTAGATCATTAAATTACATAAAATTTTTTAGGAACACCAAATTAGTGATTATTTGGCTAATAATTAACTAAAAACAATACTGTAAATATTAGATGTTAAGTGAATTGATTGAATTATTTTAATTAATTATTCTTGAAGATTAATACATCATGTTACACATCTATTAAAATATAGTGTTTTAATTCCAATAGTATTCTTTTATTTTAATATTAAAATTAAATAAATAATCTCAATATTGACATTATTGTTATTTCACTTCAAATTATATTTTATTAAATGATTTAAAATTAACAAAAACAATATAATATAACAAGTGAATTATATGTGTTATAAAATATTAAATATTTAATATTAATGGAGAAATTATAATTTTTTTATAATTAATATATTGACCAATAGAATGTGAAAACATTGTTAGCACAGTCCGAGTTTATGTAGTGTTTTTCACGTCACATGCGTTTTTCAAAAAAATTATTCCATGAAAACATATTATCCATATTTTTTAAATAATGTATCATATTTATTATTAATATTACAAATATTTTATAAAAAATATCACAATATTTTACTATTAATTATTAAATCACTAAGGTTATAAAATTATATATGTTAATTAAAACCAAAATACTAAAATTGGAGAATATTATATGTTAAAGAGCCAAATTATTAAAATGCACTTATTTTTGTGTGGTGTAGATTTTTTTCGATCATAATTTCACATTAATACATTATGTTTCAATTTACGAGTCACATTAGGTAAATGATACCTCCCATTATTGAATACCTTTTGGTATTTACAAGAGTGACACTCCACCTCAATTATAATTAAGAATGTACTCTACTCACTCATCACACCTCTCAAACCAGTCATGCTTGGCCAATATCTTCACAATAAAAATTACAAAATCCCTAAATTCCTTATATAATCATCCCCTTGTGCATGAATAAATCCACAAAATCCTTTTTCTACTAACCAAAATGTGTTACCTGATTAAGAGGAAATGACTTCTATCAACCTCATTTCTTTTATTTTCTTTCTCCAAACACTTTACCCTATTTATTCCATGATTTTATAAAACCACCATTATATTAAGTGAATTTTTTTAAGATAACGTTTTGAAATTAACATACACTCACACCAATCTAATTAGTAACAAACATGTTGTTTTTTAGTGTGGTGAACTACCGCCTCACAAAACGATGATTGTTCATTTTTCCTTATCACATATCATAGTGGAAATTATGATGAAAATTCATTTTATATATGATATTTGTTATATTTATTATAATTTATATTACTTAGTAATTAAAAAAAATTATTTATACATTCCATTTGTTGTGAATACGATAATTTAGTTTGAGGATGTATGGACTACCACCCCCTTAGAGTGATGTGATTCATTCACCCACTTCATGGAATGTATTAATGATGGTCCTAGTGAATATAAATGATATATATTCTATAATAATGATACCTTATTTATGATATATATATATAATTATTTACAAAAAAATTAATTTACCATCTTTTATTCAATACGATAATAAAAATGGAAACAACGTTAAAGCATAAGTATGCCATACCATTTTCATGACCAGTGTATTCAATTTCATAATTATATATTCCATATATTATTATAAAACAAATATTATGAATATAAATTATATTTATAGAATTATTTAATTTCCTTAAATCATTATATATGTACATGGACCAATGATATAACAAATTAAGATACATGCGACGGACGAAGTAGATATTACCCAAAATTAACCCTTCACATAGAAATGTTTTCATGTGAGATATATAAAGTAATAATCAAATGATATAAGGTATTAGACATAATAATATGGTTATTTAATAGATTAATAATAAAAATATATTTATTATAAATTAGTTTTTTACAATTTTAATGAGATTCAAGACACAAGTTAAGGGAATTTCATCTCACTTTTTATTTCTTTGAGATACAAGCTTTATTCAACACCCCTTCCTTTTGTGTGTTGTGTATAATAAACATGGATTTATTGAATGATTATTATAAATAAATTTATAGTAATTTACATATCCATTTTAGGATATTTATTTCATGGGATATACATTTCAAAAGTCACCAAATCGTCCAAGTAATTCTGTCTCAAATTTCCTTCTTCAAGACACATGTTATATAAAGTACATATATTTTTCCATGAAGTGTATATCATACCTATGAAATTTTATACTATGAATATTCATATTGTTATGATATTTTATGCTTCATGTAATATTATTTTCATCCATATATATTAGGGTTCAATGTTACAACATGGTAAGAATATATAGAAACTACCTCATCGTATTTCGAGAATATTTTTGTTTTTTCATCCATTAATAAAATATTATGATGAATATCTCAATAATATTAATTAATTTTTTATCATATGGTTATTCATCCATTATTAATGAATTATAACCATTTTTATACTCTTTTTTACATTATATATTTATGAATGTGTTTTTATGAAATCATGAATTTACTATCTCTTCGATCATAAATATAAGTTCCTTCAAAACTATATTTTATAAAAATGGTTTTAAAACGTTTAAAATTTATATTTATATATCTTGAAATTACTAAAACTGAAATCATAATAAAAATCATTACAATAATTCATTATATTCTAATAATATATTTTCAATTAAATGGATTTCAAAACGTTTGCAATCTTTCTTTATATGTTTTAAAATTATATTCAATAAAATGGTTTTCCAAGAAATTTAAATATTTTTTTAATGTTTTCAAAGTGTTATAAAAGATTTTTTTTTAAAAATTTAATATTTTTCAATATGTTTTCACATAAAAAGGGTTTCTAGATGATTTCAAATATTATTTATTAGATTTAAATTAATATTTTAGTAATATTGTTTTTCAAATGGTTTTATTCATTAAAAAAGTTTTCAAATAAGGAAAGATATTTTCATCAAGAAAGATTTTTTTGAATGATATTTCAAGATTAATTTTTATATAAGATTCTATATATTTATTTTACTCATGAATTTCTAGGAAATAATCCAATTTTTCATTCATATTCTTTCTTGAATGGTTTATGTTTTGATGTAATGATACTTTTGACAACTGTTTCTCTTTTATGGGTTATATTATTTTGAAACCTTCTTCTATTAAAAGGTTATTTTTATGCTGAAATGATTATGAAACCTAAAGTTTTCAACATGTTATGATATGATTACATGTTTATAACACCAATTTCTTTTCATAGTTTATTATATCATTATTTATGATCTTTTGGAACAAGTATTGTGATTTCATTATGAGATCAGTAGGGCCTATATATTTATAAAATTTATTGGGTAATAATAAATTTTTTATGATCTAAAAGTATACATGGGAGTGAATCCAATTTATGAAACAAGATGGTACACTGGAGGGCATCAATATCCCAAAACAAGTGGTTACAAGTAGGCACATCCCAAGCCCGAAACAAGAGGGTAAATGTGAGGACAACCCAAGCCTGAAACTAGAGGTTACAAGTGAGGGAACCCCAACCACGAATTATGTACATGGGTGATTAACCCAAGCCAAACTTGTTATAGATAGATTTTTTTATGCCTTGACATAGGTCTTTTATATTCTTAGGTGTCAACCAAAATTCCATTTTTTATTCCAATGTTATTACTGCATAGATTTTCTCCATTATTTTCATACAATTGATATCTCATGAACTAATAATAATTATTCCAAGATTCATCTTTTAACATATAATATATAGGGTATGTTCTTACAATGTAATAGTAATGTCCTCATACTCTTACACTCTTGATTATTAATATATGTTTCCATTTTTTTTGTCACAACCCATCCCTTGGGGCCCATGTCATGAGAACCTCATCCCACCTTCCATAGGCCAGGGGCTAGCGACCAGCACTGAAAGGCATATTCCCTAAAACCAGGAGGGAATTTCCTTTATAACATTTAAAAACATGCAACCATGCACTAGAAAGATACGAACACAATTCAACTATATATAAAAATGGTGCTGAAAGTAAAAAGGGGAATGGTACAAGTACAAATGAAAAACATTATAGCTGAAGAAAAAGGAATTCAGATATTGGGTCATCCTCTGAGGTTCCTAACTGAATGGTAGGTATAAATCACCTTTTCAACACCCCACATCTTCCCATCTCTTCTGTGTACTGACACGCTGTGTGGTCCACCTTTGGGCCTCGTCTAGTCTTGGAACCCTCATCCTCGATCAGTGTTGTTCGTCGTCTGCACCAAACACAACAAGGTGTGGGCATAACCCATATAGGGGGAGTATAGCGATACTCAATAGGGATCTTGAGACCTTCAAGGTCTCATAAAATCCACAAATTGTGAACTCAGCTATCAACCCTATATAGATATATTCCCATAAATATACCCAATTTTTCAAGTATACCCATCTCAATTAAGAAGAAACACAGGGTCTAACCCAAGAGCCCAAAGATCAACTATTCCACAAAGGAAGGAAATCGACGAAGGCAAGTACCACACAGGTACTCCACACAGAAGAATACCACCATGGTATTACCACGAAGGAATGTTCAACATTGGTATGAACTCAGATCACACCAGGTATTACTTAAGTATAGTAGTACATATTATTAGATGTAACTACTAATTATCTTACTCTGTTAAGAGGCTCTACTACGGACCCACAAAGGATTTTTCGGTGCTGACCCAAATAGAATCGATAGGTGCTGACCCCCACAGGTTCACTAGATGTTGAACCACACAGGATCACCCACATAGGATCGCTCAGTGCTGACCCACAAAGGATCGTTAGGTGTTGACCCACACAGGATAGCTATTCATTCTTCACATCACGTCCAGATATTGGGTTCCCGCATAAAGCAAGATCATCTCCGGGATGGTCTGCTCCTCAAGCCACTGGTCGATACTCCATCTTTCACAATGTCCCAAAATGAAGTATCAAAAAGGAACGCAATGACATAGGGGTCTCAATGCAACAGAAGGTGTGTAAATAGTATGCCTGATCTATGATTTATTAGCCTTTTAGTCCTGAGGGCCCGATTGGATTCGTGCTCAATCCAACCCGACTGTACCCAAACCTTATCCAAAACATTATTTGGGTATACACAAAAGGACTATATTTATCCAGGGTTTCCAACACCATGGAAGGCTCATCAAATGGACACATCTTGAAAAATTTATGGACGATAGAGCGAATAGATCGGAGTTAGCTCGGGTCGGGTCCATCCTTGTCTGAACGACTCGGTCCAACCTAGCATGGCTTGACCCGACCCGATTTGGGATTACCCAGCCTTCTAGGTCATGTTTGGTCCACTGGGTGTGGCCGGGCCTACGCTGGACGGCGCGTAGGCTACGTGGACAGCGTGAGGCCATGGGGGCCACATAGGCCGCAGGGCGGTAAGGCTGTGGGGATTGCAAAGTCCATGGGGGTCACGAAGGCTGTAGAGGGCACGAGGGCTGTAGAGGCTGAGAGGGCAGTGCGAGGCCTTGGGGGCCATAGAAGCCAAGGGGTGGAGAGGCAGTGGGGCGGCGCGGAGGGCAGCGGGGTGGGGAGGCAACGAGGCGGCACAGAGGGCCGAGGGGCAGCGATGCCGAGGGGCACCGTGAAGGGTCGTGGGGTGGTGAGGCAGTGGGAAGGGGTGTTGTAGAGGGTCATGGGGCCCCGCAGAGGCCGCATGGCCGTCGCCTTCATCACGGTCGGTGATGTGATGGTCGTCGCATCTGTTCGTCATCATGGAACAAAGTCGCCTCCTTCCATCGGGAAGAACTAACCATTCAAAAAGAATGAAGGAGGGGTTTGTCGATGTTTGTTTGGCACGCACCCTCCGTGTTAGAGAGTTGCAAGTGGCTCAACAAAAGCATGAATAAAGAATGTCAAACCCTAAAACCTCTCATAATTGATTATTCACAAACCCGAAAAAGAAATCATCTGTGGATAAACGAGTTAGAGATTTGATCCATGTTCATTATTTTAGAATGGAATAACATGGGAAACAAAAATCATACATAATTAAACCCCTAACTCGTTCACTTGTTGATGTTGATGAGGAGGTAAGGATGGTCGCCGATTGAAGACGTCCCACATCCGAGGATGTCCCAAGGAAGAAGTTGAAGTTTTGTGTCAGTGTTCTTCATTACAGGAGCATTCTTCATTGGAGGTGTGTTCCTCATTGGAGAAGAATACTTCCTCCAATGTTATCTCCCAATTTCCCTTTTCCAACACTTCCCTCCAATTCCAACACAAGGAAAAGATAACCAATATGATATGTTTCCACAATTTAATTGTTTTCACAAATTAAATTGGCATTATAATTACATTTCGGTTGGCATAATAAATTTTGGGGAAACCTAAAAGTTACCTCCCTCATTAAAGAGGGAGTTTAATAGGTTTCTCACATTATGAAGTTTCAGGTGGTCCCCACCCTTAAATTCAAATTGGTGGTTTTAGGTTCAGTGCTACCCACCTCCATAACCTCACTTGGGAGGTTTAGTTTTGGCGGTCCCCACCTCTCAACACTAAAATTGGAGGTTTAGTTCTGGTGGTCCCCACCTTTTAACATCCACATGGGAGTTTCAAAAGAAAATAAAATGTTACACAATTTTATTTTATTTTACCCATTCACGAATAATTGAAAAACTAACTTCCACCCCAACCTACTGCGGTCTAGGTGAAGGTCTCCTTATGTGACTACCAGTGGTGGGAGATCAATGGTGCCCTCATATTTTAATTCTGATCACCAGTTCTAAAGATAGAAAAACCTGCTCAGACGTTTACTAAATGTACCTAAAAAAAGTTCATAAATTTATTTCGGGCACTCTATGCCTCGGAATCACATGCCGCCAATTTTCACGGACTCATAAAATTCCTTTTTAATAAAAATAACTACATGGAATTTCCAAGTCTTTAAATACTCCCCACCTCAGGGATTTCATTCCCCATAAGAAACAACTCAAACTAAGTGATAAGTGGGGGTACTAAGAGCACATATGATCCTCCCAATCCCATGTTCTCTCTTGGAGGATCTCGTGCTGCCATCGAACGTGCACTAGAGGTATCAACTGCCTATAAAGGACCCTCTGCTCTCGATCCTCAATCTCCACTGGAACCTCCAAAAATGTCTCCCTCTCATCGATGTCTAGATCTTCATGGTCAATGAAGTTTGAAGGGTCGTGCACGTATCTCCATAGCTGGGATACATGGAAGACGTTGGGCAGCTGGTGCAATTAAAGTGGAAGAGCTAAGCGGTAAGCCACCTCGCCAACTCTACTGAGGACTTGGAAGGGTCCGATGAACCTTGGAGATAACTTGCCGCCTCGTCCAAATCTCTGCAAACCTTTTCGATGTGGGACCCGTAAAAAGACATGGTCGCCATCCTCAAACACTGGAGGTCTCCTTCTCTTGTTGGCATAAGACTTCTGCCTCCTCTATGCAATCTTCATCCATTCCTAGATGATATGAACCTTCTCCTTGGTAGCCCGTACCATCTCTGGTCCCACTAGTGTTGACTCCCCTGGGTCTATTGAGCACAGAGGTGATCTGAAATGTCACACATACAACTTCTCAAAAGGTGTCATCCCAATGGTGGAGTGATATCTTTCGTTGTATGAATACTCCACCAAAGGAAATTAATCCTCTAAGCTACGACCGAAGTCGAGGACGCAAGAACACAACATGTCCTCAAGGTTCTGAATGGTCCCATGAGTCTTTCCATCTGTCTGAGGATGGAAGGTAGTGGTCAAATGACATTGTGACCCAAAATCCTCCTGCAACCCCTTCCATAGCCGGGATGTAAAATGTGGATCATGATCAGAGACAATCATCGAGGGTACATCATGTTGCCACACAATCTCCTGTACATTACGGTATCCCAAGAACTCTACTAAACCATACTCTTTGATCTATATGAAGTGGGCCAACATGGTTAGTCGGCCGACGATTACCCAAATTGAGTCATGTCCCCTAGATGTACGTGGAACTCTTTTCACGAAGTCCATGATTATCTCATCCCACTTCCACTCAGGGACCTCCATATGCTGAACTAAGCCTGCAGGTACCTGATTCTCCGCCTTCACTTACTGACAAGTAAGGCACCGAGAGAAAAACTCTAAAACATCTGTCTTCATTCTCGGCCACCCATGCTATTGTCAGAGATCCTAGTACATTTTCTCTAGTCCAGGATGTATCACTAGAGGGGAAGTTTGGAACTCCCTCAACACTTCCTCTTGAAGTGACACCAGTACCATGGTACATTCTCTAAAGAGGATGATGTGCTCCCCACCTTCATAAAATCCATTAGTTGCATGTCATGTGGATATTTGGCATGTCATGTATCGCAATCAATGTCCCCATGTTGCACCTCCCTGACACACTAAAGAAGTTGGGGAGTGACTATAAGAGACTAAAGAAAATCTACCCATCTCAATGCAAAAAAGATATCTACAAAGCAGCCAGATGCTCAGTCGCCTCTCCTAGTAACAATATACCAGACATCTTGCTAGGTGCATCTACAATAATGTTCCCCTTCCCAGGATTATAGAGTATATCAAAGTCATAGTCCTGGAGGAACTCAATCCAATGTTTTTGTCTCAGGTTCAGGTCTTTCTGAGAGAATATATACCTAAGACTATTGTGATTTGAGTAGACTGTAAAGCGTTCGCACATAAAATAGTGCCTCCACATCTTCAAGGCGAAGACCACTATTGATAACTCAAGTCCATGGTTAGAGTAGTTCTGATCATGTTTTCTCAACTGTTGAGAACCATATGCTATCACCGCTTGCTCCTACATCAGGACAAATCTGAGCCTGTTCCCTGATGTGTCGCAATATACTACATACCATACGCCCTCCTCTGGTAGCCTCAAGATGGGGGCACTAGTTAGCCTCTACCTCAGCTCTTGAAAACAATTCTGGAATCTATTCGACCACATGAAGTGTTTCCCCTTCTTCGTCAATGTTGAATGATGTGATAAAACAATGGAGAAATATGGAACAAAACATCGGTAGTATCTGGCCAATCCCAGGAAACTTCGTACCTCTGTCACACTCCTGGGTGGCTCCCAAGCATGTACTTCCTCAATCTTTGATAGATCCACTGCATCTCCTGCCTTCAATATGATATGTCCCAGAATGTGATCCTCATGGATCTAGAATTGACATTTCAAGGGATCACTTTAAAGCTGGCACTCTCAGAGTGTGTTCAGTACTACCAGTAAATGATAAACTTGTTCTACCACAGCAGTCGAGTAGACTAGAATGGCTTCGATGAAGACTACTATAATGTGATCAAGGTATGGCTGAAAGATCATGTTCATGAGTACCATGATCACTACTAGGGTGTCGGTCACGCCGAGTGGCATAACCAAGAACTCATAATGTTCATATCGTTATCTGAAACCTGTCTTCTACACATCCTCATCTAATACTCTGAGCTGGTGATATCCAGATTTGAGGTCTATCTTCAATAACCATCGTGCTCCTTTCAACTGATGAAAGATATCGTTAATCCTCGTAAGTGGGTACATCTTCTTCATGGTCACCTGATTCAAGCACCGACAGTCAACACAAATCCTCCAACTCCCATCCACCTTTTTGGTGAACAAAATTGGGGCTACCCAAGGAGAAAGACATGGCCAAATGAATCCCTTCCCCTGCAATTCCTCTAGCTATACCCACAACTCACGAAGCTCTACGAGAGCCATCCGATATGCGGGTGTAGATATTGGTGTTATCTTAGGGTACAAGTCAATGTAAAATTCCACTTCTCTGCGAGGAGGTTGACATGGAAGATCATCAGGGAAGACATACGCGTACTGGTCAACCACTACAGGATAACTCAGACTCTCCACATCAACCGCTATGAGGGTAAGGCTAACCAACTGAAGAGTGATCGACTGCACTTTCCTCCAGGTAAGTCCATCCTGTGCTGAAAAGGCTCTGTTCTCGCTGGTGAAGGTAAAACTGGTCCCATCCATGCGGACACACCACAAAATGTGCCAAATATAGTCTATCTGAGCATGGACTATTGATAACTAGTCCATAACCAAGATGACGTTGTAAGGCCTCGACGCCCCTACTAGGAGATCCCAACTAAAGCTCTTGCCTCCTAGAGGAATCTCACACTATCGGTACCAGTGCATAATCATCAAATATTTTCTCAAAGGAGTCTCAAGCCGTAAGGGTCCAGCCAACAGATCCATCATAATCTCAGATATCCGAACGAGGGCAGTGGTAATAAAATATTGACTGGCACCTATGTCTATAAGGACTACAACTAAGGTTGAGTAGACACAAATCATACCTTGTATCAACTCTGGAGTGCCATGGTCATAGGCCTCAGATACCTAGAGATGATCTCACCTATGCCCACCATATCCTTATGGTTAGGGTGGAAAATATTGTGGTGGTGGTGGTAACATCTCGAATCGTAGACCACCATCAGCTCTACAGCCTGCTCCTCTACCACATTCGTTTGCTCCTTGCGAACCACCTTGAATGATCCTCTATTTCGTCATGGGAGGTCCATCGAGTATCTGCAGATCATCTGTATGGTGTGTTGTAAAGTCACAAGCCATGTAACCCTACTCACCACATAAGTAAAACTACCTACACCTAGCATGACTGGCTCTGCCTCGGGTGCCCCGCATGACTTAACCTAAATCATGTGGTTGTCCACCTATAGGTCTAGTCCTCTTGTACCTCTATGACATCTGTCAGCTGCTAGATGTGAAAGACTCTTCTACGTGACGTCCGGTGGTGGGTCTCGTTGCTAGTGACTCCTTAGTAAGAAATAATTCCACTATGGGGGATAGCTCTAACACCCCTTCTTGTGTTGGGATGCTAAGAGAAATCATCGAAGCCATGATCTCCCACCTGAGACCCTACTCGATGGTCCATGCCTTGAATAATGGGTCTCGCACCATATCTGTGGAGTATCGTGAAAGTTCAGTGAAACTCACTGAATACTGAGTTGTAGTCATGTTGCCCGGCTATAGATGAAGAAGCTCTTGTATGCGCACTGCAAGAAGAGTTGTTGGGAAAGAATATTCTTGAAACAGGCTCTCGAAGTCTGCCCAGAGATGTGTCACCTCATCGTGAACTAGAAGCATCATGTTTCACCATCTGCTTGCTACTGCCTATAGATGTATAGTGGCAAGGATCACCATGATATCAGTACATGTCCCTACGAGTTGAAAAAATCGCTCTATGGCCTCCAACTAATCCTTAGCCAGATGTGGGTTTATCTCTTCCTAGAACCTGGGTGGCCTATGGTGTTGAAACTAGGCAACTCTCTCAAGCAGCGTGCATCGTTTACTATTTGGGCTGGTGGCATTGGTGGCCCAACAGGTTATGGTACCGCTGGTGCCACCACTGGTGCCTCTACAGGAATAGGGCCCTGCACCGAGGCTTTGTCTCTCGGTGGGCTATCAGTGTGTACTATATCCAGAACCCTAGCTGGCTGTCTGTGTGGTGGAATCATGAAATGAAACAGGTGTTCCATGATCAATATGTTATACCTGGTGAGATGAATCAAATATATCACAAAGAAAAGTCTTCAAAACACACATGCAATCTATGTATTCGTGCACTGAGTTAGAAATCAGAAGTCAGGGACCTGGTGTATAGATATGTCAGCTATCGCACCAACACTGGATTCCCTAAACTGATAACCACACTCATTACACTTAACACTATTATCGTTATAATGAAATACTAGAGTCTTATGTTCTATGTTAGAACTGAATCCTATGATACCAATTGTAACACTAGGTCCCGGTGAGTGCACAACAACCCCACATTAACATTGTCGTCAGGTCCTAGACCACTAGGTACCACACCAGTTGCCCCGCAGACATGTGGTATCTACCCCAGGGGCCAACCACATGCCTGAACGAGTCATCAAACTATTTAATATCCCCAGAGTCAAACACATTTCCTTTCCCATGTGCTTTGACCTTACTCACAAACACCCTGAAAAACTTCCCAGAAGGTCACCCATCTTTATCACTACTCCAAGCCAAGAACGCTTAACTGTGGTGTTCTAATCAGACAGGCCCCTGAAAAGGAAGGTGAATCTTGTTAACACGAGTCATATCATTTAGTCATTTAACCCTTCATCATTCTAGGATGTTATAATTTAACAACTGGGTCCTGGTGACAGTACGAGCACCCCACCGTAACATGGATGTATCGAGTTGCTCCGTAGACGCGTGGCCCCAACACTAGGGGCCACCCACGTGCCCAAATGGGTCATCTAACTATTGACTATCCCCTCAAGCCAACACATGTCCTTTTACGTATGCTTTGTCCATAATAACACACATACTGGGAAACATCCCAGAAGGTCACCCATCTTGATCACTAGTCTAGGTCCCCACTTAACATGGTCTTTAGGTCCTGGCACCATAGGTACCACTAGTTTCCCCACAGCACAACCTCCCTGCCTTAACATGGCATCGGGTCCTGGCCCACTAGGTACCACACCAGTTGCCCCACAAACATGTGGTCCCTATCCCAGGGGCAACCCACATGCCCGAATGTGTCTTCTAACTATTAACTATCCCCACAGGCCAACACATGTCCTTTCTCATGTGCTTTTTCTTTACTCACACACACCCTGAGAAACATCCTAGAAGGTCATTCATCTTGATCACTACTCAAGGAAAAACACGCTTAACTGTGGAGTTCTAATCAGACAGGCCCTTGAAAAGGAAGGTGCATCTTGTTGACATGAGTCATATCATTTAGTCATTTAACCCTTCCTCATTCTAGGATGTTATAATGTAACAAATGAGTCCTGGTGATAGCACAACCAGCCCACCGTAACATGGATGTTGGGTCATGGCACACTAGGTACCACCAATTGCTCCGTAGACATCTGGTCCCCACCTTAGGGGCCACCTATGTGCCTGAACGGGTCATCTAACTATTGAATATCCCCAAAGGCCAACACATGTCCTTTCTTGTGTGCTTTTTCCTCAATAAAACGCATCCTGGGAAACATCCTAGAAGGTCACCCATCTTGATCACTACTCCATGTCTCCGACTTAACATGGTCATCATGTCCGGGCCCAATAGGTACCACTAGTTTCCCTGTAGCACAACCACCCCGACTTAACATGGTCTTTGGGTCCTTACCCACTAGGTACCACACCAGTTTCCCCGTAGACATGTGGTCCCTACCCAAGGGGCACCCACGAGCTCAAACATGTCATCTAACTATTGACTATCCCTAGAGGCCAACACATGTCCTTTACCGTGTGATTTTTCCTTACTCACACACACGCTGGGAAATATCCTAGAAGGTAACCCATCGCGATCACTACTCTAGGCCATGCACGCTTAACTATGGAGTTCTAGTCAGACAGGCCCCTGAAAAGGATGGTGCATCTTGTTGACATGAGTCATATCATTTAGTCATTTAACCCTTCATCATTATAGGATGTTATAATGTAACAACTGGGTCCCGGTGATAGCCCAACCACCACACTGTAACATAGATGTCGGGTCATGGCACACTAGGTACCACCAATTTCTCCATAGACACATGGCCCCCACCTTAGGGGCCACCCACGTGCCTGAACGGGTCATCTAACTATTGACTGTCCCCAGATGCCAACACATGTTCTTTCCCGTGTGAATTTTCCTCACTAACAGACATCTAGGGAAACATCCCAGAGGGTCACCCATCTTGATCACTACACCGTGTCTCCACCTTAACATGGTCATTAGGTCCAGGCCCAATAGGTACCACCAGTTGCCCCGCAGCACAACAACCCTGACTTAACATGGTCGTCGGGTCCTGGCCCACTAGTTACCACACCAGTTGCCCCACAGACATGTGGTCCCTACACCAGGGGCCACCCACATACCGTAACGTGTCATCTAACTATTTATACTCTCCACAGGCCAATACATGTCCTTTCTGGTGTGCTATGTCCTTACTTACACACACCCTGGGAAACTTCCCAAAAGGTCACCCATTTTGATCACTACTCCAGGCCAAACATGCTTAACTGTGGAGTTCTAATCAGACAGAAGCCTAAAAAGGAAGGTGCATCTTTCTAACATGAGTTATATCATTTAGTTATTAATCCCTTCATCATTCTGGGATGTTATAATATAACAAATATGTCTCGGTGATAGCACAACCACCCCACCTTAACATGGCCGTTGGGTCCTCGCCCACTAGGTACCACATCAGTTGCTTCACAGACATGTGGTCCTTACCCTAGGGTCCACCCACATGACCGAACATGTCATCTAACTATTGATTATCCCCACATGACAACACATGTCATTTCGCATGTTCTTTTTCCTTACTCATACACGACCTATGAAACTTCACAGACGATTACCCATCTTGATCACTAATGCAGGACAAGCAAGCCTAACTGTGGAGTTCTAATCAGATATGCCCCAGAAAAAAATGTTTCACCTTTTTGACATGATTTATATCATTTAGTCATTTAACCATTCATCATTATGGAATGATATAATGTATCAACTGGGTCCTGGTGACAACAAAACCACCCCACAATAACATGGTTTTGAGGACATGGCCCACTAAGTAGTACCAGTTTCTCTGTAGACACTTGGTCCTCACCTGAGGGGCCACCCATCTTGATCATTACTCCAGGCCAAACATGCTTAACTATGGAGTTCTAATGACACTGGCCCCTGAAAAGGAAGGTGAATCTTGTTGACATGAGTCATTTCATTTAGTAATTTTAACCTTCATCATTCTGGGATGTTATAATGTAACAACAGCGTCCCGATGACAGCACAACCACCCCGCTATAACATGGTCATCGGGTCCTATCCCACTAGGTACCACATCAGTTTCCCCGCAAACATGTGGTCTCTACCCCAGGGGCAACCCATATTCCCGAACGTGTCATATAACTATTGACTATCCCCAAAGGCCAACTCATGTCCTTTTCTGTGTGTTTTTTTCTTACTCACACACACCCTGGGAAACTTCCTAGAAGGTCACCCATCTTGATCACTACTCCAGGAGAAGCATGCTTAACTGTGGAGTTCTAATCAGACGTGCCCTTGAAAAAGAAGGTGCATCTTGTTTACATGAGTCATATCTTTTAGTCACTTAACCCTTCATCATTCTGGGATGTTATAATGTAACAACTGGGTCCCGGTGATAGCACAACCACCCCACATTAACATGGTTCTCGGGTCATGGACCACTAGGTACAACCAGTTGCTCTACAGACACATGGTCCCCACCCTAGGGACCACCCATTTGCCCGAAAGTGCCATCTGACTATTGACTATCCCCACAGGCCAACACATGTCCTTTCCCGTGTGCTTTTTCCTCAATCACACTCATCTTGGGAAACATCCCAGAAGGTCACCCATCTTGATCACTACTTCAGGCCACCCATCTTGATCACCACTCTAGGCCAAACACGCTTAACTGTGAAGTTCTAATCTGACATGCCCTTAAAGGATGGTGCACCTTTTTTACATGAGTCATATCATTTATTCATTTAACCATTTATTATTATGGGATGTTATAATAACCCCCCCCCCCCACTAGAGCACAATGTCCCTTTTGTGGGCCCTACATCTCTACCCAGGATGCGCACCACACTTAAGGCTGAGTACCACCTCGGATACCAATTTGTCACAACTGGGTCCCAGTGACAGCAAAACCACCCTGCCTTAACATGTTCGTCTGGTCCTGGCCTACTAGGTACCACAAGTTGCCACGCATACATGTGGTCCCCACACCAGGTGCCACCCATGTGCCTGAACAGGTCATCTAACTATAGACTTTGCCCACTAGCCAACACATGTCCTTTCCTATGTTCTTTGTCCTTGCTCACACACACCCAGGGAAACTTCCCAGAAGGTCACCCATCTTGATCACTACTCTAGGACAATCATGATTAACCGTGGAGTTCTAATCAGACAGGCCTCTAAAAAGTAAGGTTCACCTTGTTGACATGGGTCATATCCTTAAGTAATTTTAACCTTTATCATTCTAGGATGTCAAATTTTTACCCCTTTTAATCATTTAAGTTCACCCCTTTTTATGTTTCTTTCCCTAGGTTATGAAGATATGTATTAAGAATTATTTGACAAAGAAGGGTTATAGTTAAGAAATCATAGTGTGAGATAATGTTTCTCAATTATGTACTGGTGTTTCGGGTTCAATGTTTCCAAAGGAAAAAATACTAATATGGTCTTTGGGTGACTATTTTTATAATTTTTAAAGTATTTCACAAAAAATATTTAATAATATTTTTGGAAAACCAAGGGTCATTATTATTTGAGTTATATAAAAGTTATTTTATACTTTTGTGACTTGGATAGACAAACAATACATAGATCCTTATATATATTTCTAAAGATATGTCTATGTATGTCTTTGTGTATATGTATATAGATGAGTAAATGTTTAGGTAAATGTATTGGTGTTTTTTTAAATGATATATTGAGTGGTTCCCTATAAATACATCAATTTATGTATACTAAATTTGTATGTGGATCTGGAATGGAGTACCTAGGGGTAGAAACTCTAAAAACCTATCCCAATCACGACTCAGGGTAATCTGATACATGATAATGCGTCTTGTTTTAGACCATATTTGACACACCTAACAGATGTTCTTTGGGAACTCAAAAACTATTTACAAACCATAATGAATGATTTAAATAGAGGATGAATATGAATAACCAGTATAAACTTAGTTTTTCATAGATTTAAGATGTAGGGTCCCTGATTTAGGAACCCTATAAGTATGTTTTCAAGATTATATGATATACCAAAGTGATAAATCTTTATCACATTATGCCTTCTTATTTTAGTCAAGGAGGATAACTCGAATGAAAAAACATAAAAAATTAATGTTTAAGGTGTGGAATGTATAAGAAATGTGTGAATCAATTTTCAAAGTTTAAATCTCATAAATAAAAGCAAGATGATGTTAATATTTTTTATTATACTTTTGAATATAATGAGACCACGAAGGACACATTTGAGGTATTTGATGTTCTTCGAGTATTAGTTACATTAACAAAAAGAAGAAAAACTAGATTTAGGTTGAGGAAACTTATGAAGAATTAATATTTAATATTCATGGAAACTTGTATTAAAGAATATGTTTATGAATCCTGAGTGATGGTTTAGGAATAATCGTGGATTAATGAAGCATTTCACTTTTGGAATTCAAATATTTTGTTATATTAATCATGAAATATATTATTATTTTTACAATATTTATTCATTAAGGATAGAAAAGGAAAATTTTAATGGTGATGAAGACCTAGAAATGGGATTTCATAAAGAGGTGATACTTTGATTAGGTAAAAGTGACATTTAATTAATTCATGAAATTGAGATAATTATGTTTTGATAAAGACATGATGGATATGAATAACTAAATTTTATGGTATATATTACCCTAGAATATGTTTTGGAAAAAATATATATGTCTTTAAGGATGATGTTTTAAAATTCTTGGATTTGAAGAATATATCCTCAAATAATTGGAATAAATAATAATTCATGTTTTACAGAAGGAATTATGGTACATAAGGTTATTACCAAGCTCAAAGGAATATAAAATGAGTGTATTAACATTTTTGGAATGTTACAACAATGTAATACTCTGTGGTATATTGGGGATCGATATTATGATCATTTTTTGATTTCATTTCTAATGATTTCGATTTTTATCTTTCAGAATTTTTATAAGGTCAACCATTTATGGAATTGTTTATTTAAACATCATATTATGTCAGTAAAATTAATTTTTATCCCTTTATATTAGGATTTACTCATATTGGAAATACTATTCAAACAACCATGTCTTTATGATAACTAATGAAAAATGCGATGACATATCATGAATCACATGATCTATAAGTACTTAAAAATGAAAAATTCATCATCTTTTTTAGATACAAATGTTATGTGGATCAATGATCAATAAAGGGTGATGGTGTTCTGAATACAAGAAAGTATATATTTTCATGAAAAATTTTCAACTTTAGGAAATAAGGATCTTCAATAAAAAAAAGATGCACTTATACCTTAATTTTCAATGAATAAAATGCTCAATTAGATATTCGTAGATTTATGTATATTGATGTATATATATCCATCCAATGATCTCTTTTAGTCTAATATAAAAAATTATAATTTGATTTGTCTTCCATGTCCATGTTTTCAATTTCCACCTATGTTATCCTATGTGGAAACCCAGATAAATGTTATTCTAGGTAACTATTATGGTTCTATATCTTTATTTTCATTGGATGTTTTTGTATTAATTATTATTATGTGGGTTTATATAAATAAAACCTTCATATATAAATAATTCAATAACACGTATGAATATTGAGGCCAAAATGCATTTTAAGAGGGGGGGGGGGAGAATGATACACCTGAAGATTTTTTGAAATACATTTTTTCAAATTAATTTAGTATTTTTGATACTTTTCATTTAATAGAACAGTAAAAATAGATTATATTTTTACATAAATATGCCTGAATATCATTATACACAAATTCTAGTTAATATTTCCCTACAGGTGACCAACATTTCATCTTCCTCTACACTGAACATAGAGGATAGCTTACATAACTTGCAAGACCGTGTTTTTACAGCCTTTTAATGGCGTACCTATTTTAAATATATATTACTAATATTTTATATAAATTATTTTTGAAAATAAAATTAATTTTTTAATTCAGAATATCAAAATTTTCTTATTGTCATATTTTGATAAATTTCTCATAAATAAATATTTTAGAAGAATAGTGAAAATTATAATAATTTAGTTAACAATCACCTATTCTTTGAAATAATTATGAATGTTAACCTATATTTTATATTTTTTCCTAAGTAAAAATATTTCAATTATGCATATATTAATCCAATTAATTCATTGGAATATATTTTTATATTGAAATTAGATGTAAACACTTATTGAGAATTTTGAATGATTATCTTTAGAAACCAACATCCTCGCCAGATGCACAAGATTAGTGTAAAACATAGTTTCCCACTTCTATGATGTCAACTTTTAAAAATATAAAAACATTGTTTTATTAATTAAAATATTTATATTATAATAATATGAACATAATTTTTTACCAAATTAATTATTAAAATTAGATAAAATTAATCACAACGGTTAACATATGATTAAGCTTAATTAAGGACTAAACCGTAACCATTATGGAAAAAATGAACATGAAACATGTCCAAATGAAATTTCATTATAATAATTATACCATATACACTCATGTTTCTAAATTTATTGGTCATTTTGATTTTAATAAGTGGAAGGACCTTATATAAAATTATAAGAAATGAAAAAACACAAAGGGGGTCTTACCTTACCTTTAGATTTTATAAAACATAATGGTATGTGGAAAAAATAATATATTCAGTTATAAAAATAATTTTGAAAATAAAATTGACTATTTTTATAGTTAACATTTATCTATAATTTTTAGAAATGATATAGATACTTAAAATTCTTAAGAAACACTAATATAGTGATTATTTAGTTCATAATTATCTAAAATTAATAATACTATAAATATTAGATGTGCATTGAGTTGATTGAATTATTGGAATTAATTATTCATGAAGAAAAATATATAATGTTAAAAGTATATAAAAAATTATGTTTTAACTACATTATTAATCTATTATTTTAAAATTAAAACTAAATATATAATGTTAAAATTGATATTAATGTTATTTTTTAATAAATGATATTTTATTAAATGTTTTAAAATTAAAAAAATTCCTTTATTATGCCAAGTTATTTTTATGTTTCATAAAATTTTATATATGGTGTGATAATTGAACTATTGATCTTTGGTAATTAACATGTTGACCCACATATTTTAAAGACAATGTTATCATGGCCTGGTTTTAAGTTGTGTTTTGCGCGTCGCATGAATTTGTTTTAAAAATTTATTTCCAAAAGATTTGATATTTATATTATAAATATTATATAATATTTATAATTAATTATATATATTTTTTAAATCACATATTAATTTATTTTAGTCTTAATGGGTAAATCACCTAGGTTATAAAACTAGATAATTAAATAAAAAGCAACATACAAAAATTGGGGAATCATAGAAGTTATTGAAAAAAAATTAAAATGCACATATTTTTGGGTGGTGTAGATTTTTTTACCATAACTAAAAATTATTAAATTATTTTATCATTGTGTATGATCACAGAGAAAGTGATACCTTGTATTATTTAATACATTTTGATATTTACAAGAGTGCCACTCCCCTTCACTATAAAAATGAAAGCACTATGCCCCTTCATGACGCCTCTCAAAACATGTAGGATTGGCCAAGATCTACCCAATAAACATTAAAAAATACCCCTCTCGGTTCTAGAATCTTCCCCTTTTAAATTAAATCCATTGAATCATTTTTGTAAAAACCAAAATGAGTTACCGATTAAGAGGTAGCACCTTCTCTAAAACTCCTATATTGTATTTTCATTCACCTTCCCCTGCACTCTATTTATACCAGGATTTTATAATAAACACATTATATTATATATAAAATAATTTTTAAGCTAATTTTTCTAAATATACTAACACACACCACCATCTAATGGATTATGAACAAATTATTTATGTGTAAGATGAACTACTGCCTCACAAAAAATTTATTGTTCATTTTTCCTTACAACCTCTCATATTGGAAATTATGAAGAAAATTATTTTTATATATTTCATATATTATATTTATTATCTCATTAATCTCTTATAAATATTATAAAACACATATATTTATACTTTACATTTGGTGTAAATATGGTAATTTTGTTTGAGGAAGTGTGGACTACCAACCCTCAATGTGATATGATTCCTTCACACACTTAATGTAATGTATTAATGATGGTTTTAGTAAAACTATATAATATAAATGATATAATAATTCAACATGATTAAGTATATATATATATATATATTTCATTTTTCATCTTTCTTTCAATACAACAATAAAAACAAAAACAACATGCACACGTACGTAAGAAATGCCATCTCCATGAACGGGGTATTCAATTTAATACATCTATATTATATAGATTATTATAAAAATAAATAATGAATATTTATGACACTTATTTCATGATTTAAATTCCTCAAATCGTGATATATAAATGGTTACTAATGATAAAAGAAGGTAAGACACATGCAATGAACAAAAAAGAGATTACCTAAAGTGAAACCTTAACATAGAAGTGTTAAAAAGAGGGTAATATAAAGTAATGATAAACCAATATATGGTATTAGATATAAGAATAAAATTATTTGATTTATTTATAATAAAATTATATTTATAATATATGATTTTTTTATGAGTACGATGAGATTTAAGACACAAGGTAAGAGGATTTCATCTCACATTTTATTTCTGTTAGATACATGCTTTATTCAAAACCCATTAATATTTTGTGGTGTGTATATATACCATGAATGTAATATATGATTCTTATAATTAAATAATTTAAAATTTACATATAAATGTTATTATATTTATTTATTGGTATTTTTGTTTCAAAATTTTCCAAATCAGTAAAGTAATTTTGTGTCAATATTTTTTCATTTGAGGACATACCATGTTATGAACCTATATTTTTTCATTAATTATGTATAATAACATTGAAATATTATACATGAAACTCATTATTTTAATTATAATATATGAATCATTTAATTTCATTTTTTAACATGGGTATTATGGTTCAATGTAACCAAATGGTATGTGTTTATTGAAACAATATAACTGCATTTAAATATAGTTTATTTTTATTATTCCTTTGATAAATTCTTATGATCCATCTCTCAAGAGCATTCATGAATTTTCTTCTCCTCTAGTTTTTGATGATTTATTCATTTATTGGTAACATTTTTATAATATATGTTACATTTTATTGTTATGAATTTTTTTTATGAATTCCAGAATTTACTCTCTCATCAATCATAAATCTATGATCTTTCAAAACTATGTTTACCAAAAATTATTTTTGAACATTTTCATGATTTGTTAATAAGTATTCAAATTATTTTAAACTAAATGGTAAAAAAATTAAAATTTATTTATGAGTTTTAAAATTATTTTCAAATAAAAAGATATAAAATCATTTTCAAAAATTCTTTATATGTTTTCAAATTGTTTTCAATGAAATGGTTTCAAAACAATTTCATGATTTTATTTGATGTTTTCAAAAAAAAATCAAAGATTTTTTTTAAATATCTCTAGGAATATAATATAATTTTTCAATTTAATATTTATTCAATATGAAATAAAATATTATTTATAATTTTCATGGTTTTCTATATAAAAATGTTTTTCAAATAGTTATATTCATTAAAATCATTTTCTAAAGAATGAAGAATATTATTCTAAATAAATATTTTTTTGAAAGATGTTTCAAAATTAGCTTCCAATTATGATGACAATAGTTGATTTCAATCATTCCTTTGATGGAAATAATACAATTTTTTCATTCATATTATTTGTTCAATGATTTATGTTTTGATGGAATGGTTCTTATAACATCCATTTATCTTTCACATGTTATATTCTTTTGAATCCTTCTTCTACTCTTGGGTTATTCTAATGATGATATTATTATTAAACATATATTTTTAAATAGTTTATTATATGAATAAATATTTATAATACTGATTTAATTTAATTGGTTATGATATGATTATTTAATATATATTTGTCACATGTATTATGATTTCATTATGAGATGGTTGAGACTAATACCTTCCTCCAATGCATTGAGTAATGATAAATGATTTATGATCACCAAGGGTACATATGAGTTCCTCGAAATCCTAAAATAAGAGGCTTCATGGGAGTATCAATATAATGAAACAAAAGCGTACACTTGAGGATATACCAAGACCCAAAAAAATAGTATATGGGTATAAATCGTAATAAAAAAACTAGAGGGTACACATGAGGGAATCCCATGCCCAAATTTGGTACATGAGTGATTAACCCAAGCCTTACATTTTACAAATTCTTTGGTATGCCTCTTTGAAATTGGGTTTTTACAATCTTATATGTCTTACACAATTCAATGTTTGGTTCCTATGTATGTTTTCATGACTTGTGTTCTTTATTTTCATCTAATTAATGTCTTATGAACTACTAATATTTATTCCATGATACATTTTTATGATCTTATGATATGAAGGGTATCATCACAAAATGTTAGGATCACGTTATCATCCCCTTAAACTGATTCTTATGATTACATGTCTCTAATGTTTACCTTTAATGATCATCTATGCTCACCCATATTTAATTCTTTTTCCTAGGCTATGATGATTTTTATTAGGTATAATATATCTAAGAAGGGTTTTGGTCAATAAGAACATAATATGAGATATTTTATCTCACTTTCATACCAGTGTTTTTATTTCCATGATTCCAAAGGCACTAGTCTAATATAGTCTTTCAGCCTCTGTTTGTTTAACATTTAACGTATTATTAAAATGTTATGTAATGAAAATGTACGAAAAGAGGGTCACTAATTTTTTTATTGATATATGTGTAAAAACGAAAAAATAATTTAATGAAGTGGAATATTGAATGTTATTTGGACCTGATATAGATGATGCAATGGAAATAATGTTTAGAGACATTCATCAACACAAATGGGAATCTATATGATGACAGATGGGTTATATTGATAATCGATGGTGTGAACTAGAATTTATATTGTGTGAGAAGCTATATTTATGAATTTCTATTATTAATAAATATAATAAAAATATTCCCCATATATATTAGTTTTATTATAATTCATCATCATACCAAGATCGTAGATTATCGCTTGAAATATCCACCGAACCTCTATCAGTTTCATGATATGATTCAATTATCTATCTTGAAAAAGTACATACATAATCCATCACATGTAAAAAAACTCAAAGGTAGTATGTTTGGAGTATTATCATTCATATGAGGATTAGCCGATGAGGATTCTGAATCCAATAGAGAATGTTATATGAAATAATACCCCTCACCTAGAAAATGTTATCTAGTGGATTAACTAGATAAATAAATTTAAATTTGATCCCGATGACGTAATAAGCCATAAGTATCATTATATTTCAGTACCAAATTGATTAATTTATAGTTATAAATTCATTTTAATGGGGGAATAATGCAACACAAAAATATTTTGGAAAAATAATTTCAAATAAATTTAATCTTTCAGATATTTTGTGTGACATTGGAAATGTGGTTTTTACCAACGGTACTTTACCAATGGATTTGTTAAACCGTTTGTAAAGAAGGTTTAGGGAACCCTTTCCCAACGGTTCACTAGAACCGTTAAGAAAGGGTACCCCTTTGCCAACAGTTTTATGAAACCGTTTGTAAAGGGGTGTTTAAGTTACCCTTTCCCAAAGGTATTATAAAACCGTTGGGATAGGGGACCCCTTTTCCAATGGTTCTATTGAACCGTTGGGTAAGGGTACCCTTAACAACCCTTTTCCAATGTTTATTAAACACTATTGGTAAAGGTTTTCCCCAAATACAGTCGGGTCGCTGCTCTCCCCCATTCGCAACAGAACCCTAAAATCAAACCGGTGCTCTGCTCCTCTCGTGAGCTCCCCCATCTAAAAAAGTGAAAAACCTTCTGAATCATCTCAAATCAGATATTTTATTCTTTATACACATATAGTACCTTGTTTTTATTGTTATTGATCTTATATTTTAGTTTTATGTTTAGATTTTGATGTGATTTCACCGTGAAAAATATGGAAATGAATGAATATTTTGTTAATTAATTAGTTTCCCATGAAATATCATTTGTGTTATAATGTCCATAATAAATAAAGGGGTAATGTAATTAAAGACCTTAAATAAATTGAGGATGTTGGGGTATGTTTCTTCATATGAGAGGTTTTTTGTTGTGTTTTATTGTATGTTGTAGGCTGGTGTATGGTGATTGAGGTGACCAGTTGGGCTTTGGGATATGTGGGGTTATAATGTGATGGTTAGTGGGCATGGATGTGACATGTGAAGTTGTGTGATACTGATGATGTGTGGTGGTGTTTTTTCATGTGGAGGTGTTGTGTGATGACGTTGTGGTGTATGATGTGGTGAAGTGGTTTTGGTTGTGCGGTGGTTTGTGATGTGCAATATTTTTGTTGTGATATGTGGTTGTTTTGGTGAGATGGTTGACCGATGTAACATGGCGATGATGGTTATTGTGAGATGGTGAGTTGTTGTGCGGTGGTTTTATTAGTTTCTTGGTTATATATGGAATAAATTATGTTGTTGAAACAAAAAAACAAGATAGTAAATAAATGAGATAGAATATAAATGGATGTGTGGTAAATGGATTTTATTAATTTAACATTAAATGAATGGACTATGTAAGTGTGAATGAAGTGGATTATAAATAAAAGTGGGAAATGATATGCGTCTTGTGTGGTGGTGGTGTGGTGTGTTGCATATAGCGGTGAAGGTGGTTGTGATGGTTTATGTGTTGTATGGTAGTAGTGAAGTGTGTGATTATGTAGTTAATGTGAACCCATAGGTTGGGTATTTTGTGCTATCTATATATCATGTATTTTATGTTATTTCTACACATTCCCAACCAGAGTTGGATAAACCTACCAACTATCAGAGGTTTTGAGTTATGGGTATTTTTTCTAATATCTAGGATGGTGGTTATATGGTTGGATTGCTACTATGTCTTCCCTACTCTTCCTTCATAAGTGATTGACCACGTGTTTTTATACAGTATGGGATGTGATTGTACATGTGTCTTCAGGTGAGATGTACTATGATTTCCCTAGTGTTTTCAGGTGAGGTGCGATGTGATAAGGCTATAATAAGATGTGGCATGTGGTTGGGGTCATGTAGGGTAGGTGGATGGTACAAGGTTGATGTTATTCATGTTCATGATACCCTACTAATATGGTTATGGGATGAGGCATGTTGTGGTGTGATAACACATTATGTTCTTATTGGTTTTACATTTTTTCAATAACACATTCGTATGTTTTTTTCACATGTGTAGTTGATACCTTGATTATTTTCTTCCTTTATCGTTTACATAAATGTATTTTCTTTTAAAGTTCAATCCTATTGAATTATTTATGACAAAATGACTTATATAAATTCTTTTTACAGAATGGACATAAGTTGGATGTATGAAACCGATCGGATCTCAGGCGATTTTCAAAACAATTTGGAGATATTTATAGATTTTTCATTTCGAAATGCTTCAAATAGTGGTCAAATACACTTCCCATGTTCCAATTATGTTGGTATAGCTTGGTTTAGCTGTGAAGAAGTCAGCTACCACAAAAACAAAAATGGTTTTCAAGCAAGCTACTTTGTGTGGTATCACAATGGGGAGAAAATGAAATCTCAAATTGGTAATGATCGAAATGAAAGGACTAGAATGGAGAATTTGTTAGATGATCAGTTTCCGTTTATTCGTCATCATGAAAAAGAAAGGATTTCAAATCAAGAAGACTTCTATATGAGGACATCTGATGCATCTAGTGAAAATGATGATATTGATAGGGTGAAAAAATTGAATGATGCTTCCACGACTCCAGTATATCGCCAATGCTATAAAATAAAAAATCTGGAATTTTTAATCCTATTGTTTCATGGGAAAACTATGTATGGGATCTCTAATACAGCAGTCGATTACATTCTTACACTCTTCAAGGATTTACTTCCAGATGATGCAGATATTCCCTCAAACCACTATATGGAATGAAACTTAGTTGAGGAACTTGGATTATCAAGAAACAAAATTCATTCTTGCCCGAAGGATTGCATTTTATTCTGGGAGGAAACCACTGAACAAAATGATTGTATAAAATGTGGCACATCCCGCTAGAATTCAAAATCTGATGGAAAACTGTCCCGCGTTCCACAGAAATAAATGTGTCACTTTACATTGATCCCCAGACTCCAAAATCTTTTTATGTCTGATGACATATCAACAAAAATGAGATGGCATGATACCAAGAGAAAGAAGACTAATGATGATTTGGTTCATCCTGCAGATGGATTTGCATGGCAGAGATTTGATGCTCGACATCCTGATTTGTAGCTGATGTGTGTAATGTGAGGTTGGGTCATTCATGCGACAGTTTTAATCCGTTTGGAAGATGCTTACATCGCACAACACATGGGAAGTTTTTATACACATTTATAATCTTCCCCCATGGTTGTGTAAGAAAAAACCTTTCCCTTTCATGATTATACTCATATCTGGTCCTTCTGATCCCGAAATTGATATTGATGTATACATGCAGGCTTTAATAAAAGAGTTGAAACTTCTTTGGGATGTGGGTGTGCACACATACGATGCATGTTTGAAAGAAATATTTTAGATGCATGCTGCACTTATGTGGATGATCAATGATTTTCTGGCTTATGCAATGATGGCTGGATGGAGCACGAAGGGAAAACTGTCATGTCCAGTTGGTATGAAGAATACATGATCCAGAAGACTTAAACATCTTTGTAGTTTCAGTTTTACAGGACATCAACGATTCTTTCCAAAGGATCATCCATATAGATTGAATCATCAATGATTTGATAATACCATTGTGACAGATGATCCACCTCAGTATATGTCTAGAATTGATGTGATTAATGAATTGAAATATTTCAGTTTTACGTTCGGGAAGGGTCAAATGAAATCTAGAAAGAGAAAGAATGTTTCCACTGAAACCTGTTACAATTGGAGGAAGAGGAGTATCTTTTTTGATTTGCCTTATTGGTCAACCAATTTGTTAGGTCATTTCTTAGACGTAATGCATATTGAAAATAATATATGCGAAATGTTTCTTTCTATTCTTCTAAATGTAAAGGGGACGTCAAAAGATGATTTACGATCTCAGCACGACTTGGTGGATTGGGGCATCAGACCAGAATTGCATCTTGTGCGTATCAGTGAAAATAAATGGCAACTTCCATGCACTTCTTATGTGATGAAACCTACGAAAAAAACAATTTCTGTAAGTATTGGAGACTATTAGAGTTCCTTATGGCTATTCAAACAACATATCTAAACGGGTCAATAGAATAGAGTTGAATAAAAAAATCTTTGAAGACTCTTGATTATCACGTTCTACTGCATGAGTTGCTTCCTATAGAAATCCGTCACCTTTTTTCCAATAATGTAAGGGTGGCTGTTATTCGGCTGTGCCATTTTTTCAGAGATCTTTGTGCTAAGACATTGTCCAAGTCATTCTTTCAAAAAATGTTGACAGATTCCCCATTAATTTTGTGTGAGTTGGAGAAAATATTTCCTCAATCATTTTTCACATGCATGATGCATCAGACTATACATATTACCACTTAAATACTTTTTGGAGGACCTGTTTCTTTTCGTTGGATGTATCCAACTGAAAGAAATATGTTCACATTGAACTCTTATGTCTGAAACAGACATCATCTCGAAGGTTCTACCATGAACAGTTACCTGGCTCAAGAATGTATGGATTTCTGCTCGATGTATTTGTCTGATCTTACTACAAGATTGAACAGACCAGTGAGAAATGAAGAAGAATAGTATGAGAAAATTGAACCCAGTTTTCTATCACTTCCTCAAACAGAAGGAATTCCTAGATCATATACATTGAAGACATTAATCCATGAAGAGCGGGAGATGGCACATCGCACAGTTTTTTTCAACTATGATTTGTTCTATGACTATATCATGTAAATAAATTGATTAATTATATCGTAAATATATATCTGTTATACTATTTATTTTTTTATCTACAGGGAACATAAAACAATGATAAATAGGAAGTATCGTTCTTTATCTTTGAGAAGGAGAGAGACATTTCATATCAAAGAGTTTTCTTCTTGGATAAAATTAAAGGTAAAAATATTACTATTTAAATTAATTATTTCAATATTTAAATATGTTTAACGCACTTTTATATTGCAGGTATTGATTTTGTCTGCAGACTCTGTCTCTGATGAAATAATAGCTTTTTTTGTCTAAATACTGTGGTTCGTGACTGTAAATCCATTGTTGTCAATGGGTACAAATTTATTGTCATTGAATGAGCAAAGAACATTAGAACACAACATTATGGTGTTATGGTTACTTCCACAATAGATTGTTATGCCAGTGCATCAGATAGTAGACCACAATTTGAAAATGTGGGTTATTATGGAGTTTTTGAGAAAATAATAATATTGGATTATTACTCTCATGGACAAGTCACAATGATGAAATGCCATTGGTTTGATTTGATGAAGAGACATGGCACATTTGTTGATGATTTTGGATTTCGAGTAATTAATATGACTCGTAATCTTACTACCGAAGAACTATATGTGTGAGCATCAATGGCTAAACAAGTTTTTTGTGTGAATACCTACTTAGACCTGAATTTGGTGTCATAGTTGAAGTAATTCCAAGACATATTTTTTATGATGGTGATGATGGAATTGACACTGTCCCTATTACCATTAGAACCAATCCATTTATTTCTTTTGATGACTCCAATAACTCAATTGTCCGAGTTGATTGTGAACCTGAAGTTGTGGTTGAAAATATATAGAATCATTCATCCATGTTCTGAATTCTTTTGGTTTACCTCGAGTTGGGTTGTTAAGGTTGGTAATATTCAAAATGATTTAGTATTTATCACAAATATGTTTTAGCTGACTTGACCGTTATGTGAATTTTCAATTTTTATTTGTTGCTATTTTATTTGAATTGAATTTTCTAATATGGAATTGAACTGTATTCAAACATAGTCAAACAATATTTCTAACATGGTGAACATTACAACTTGTATGATTTATTAAATTCATTCAAGATCTTCTAAAACAATTGATAGATAAATTATCAATGAATCCCCCTATTCCCTCCTTTATTTAGTTTTTTTGTTTACACATTCGTTTCCTATTTCTAATTAATTACATATTTGTTTTCAAAAGTAGGAAATGCAGCCAATTGAAGAGAGATGACGGAAAAAATGACAGAGAACAATCATCGGATGGCAGAGATGGGAGTTCCACCATTAGTTCCTACAGTGAGTACTTTATTTCAAATATACATATATATATATATATATATTTAAGGAATATATAATGTCATGTGATTAATTTTTTTGAAAACATTTTTGTAGGATCCACTTATATGTCGACAGATATTCGACGAGGAGCCTAGTACAGGTCCTAGTACTCAGGCCGGTGGTACGAGGAGGGTTCGTACCGGAGGTGGACGATCAGCTGCGTGTGCCCGACTAGACCCTGCCCCTCCCACTGACATGTCATCCTTCCCACATTCTGATCCTGGTGTGTCATTTGGAACACACGGGATATTTAGGCCTCCCATGTTTTCGCTACCTTCTGCATCTTCTGCCCCATAATTTTCACATCCCATGATGATTCCCACTCCCCATTAAGAATCTGCTAATACTGATGTCCCATATTCTTTTCCCTATACATCTGTCTCTCTGAGCTTCTATATTTCATCGTCTTCGACTCCTATTCCACCACAGGGTGTTCAATCAGTTTTTGTGGATCTGACGGTGCTCAGTGATCAGACTGGCGCATGTATATTTATAAAACCATAACAAATTTTTATAGAATTATTTATATTCATTATAAGATGTTTTGAAAAAATATTTGTTTTTCATTCATGAAAGATACATATACTGATAGGTGGCGGGGGAGGGGGCGTACACACATGCGTTCGGTGTGGAATCGCCGCACACAATTTATGGTGGATTACAATGAGGACAACCAAATGGTTGAGAAATCAAGGCAGGAATGTCGGAGTTTTTTGGCGACGCATGGAAAATACTCCGACATCATTCCCATCAGCACGTTGTCGTGGAGAAATTTTCCACATGAGGTCAAGGATAGAGCTTGGGCAGAGATATGGGTAAAAAATCTGTTGTATTTAATGCCATGAATTATTTTTGTATTTATATGAATTAATATTTTGATGTCAGCTTCGATTTAATTTTCCCTATGGTAAGGGTTCTTGAGCGGAACGTCTAAAGGAATTAGGCGAGCTTTGGAGAGCCTACAAGCATGACTTGTATATTGGATGGAATCCTAGATTTGGAACTGAGTTAGAAGCGGTACTAGTCATGGATGATTGTCCTATAGAGCAGTATCGACAGATGATTACTCATTGGACGAGTACCCAGCTTAAGCTATGAATTACATTTGAGGTATTTAAATAATAACATTCATGTTTTGCATTAATATTATCCTTTGAATTATCAAATTTTATTTAGGAATCATCTGGAAAAAATAAAATAAAAATGGATGCAAAAAAATATCTCCACACACTCGGACGTACGATGATGTGAAATCATGAGAGGAATCAGGTATGACAATTTTTTATAAGTTATCAATAAGACATACATTTCTTTTGTTTTCTCAATTATTCAATCGTTTGCTAAAGTTTTCATATAACATCAGTTTTCAATGTCATTGTCGAGGAAAATATATAATATTGAAGGACATGTGCCTCGAGAAAAATTGTTTTGCTTGAGTATATGAAAAAAGGATTGAAGTGACGTCAACGAAGCGACTCAACAACAGATTGTAAGTTTTAATTTGATGATTTTATATTTTAATATCTATTTTGTAACTTAATAATATATTTATATTTGAACAGTTGGCTTTAGAGGCCCTCGATGCCCAAGAACCAGGCAATTTTGAGCCAACAGATAACTTACATCAGGTGTTGGGAGAGAAGCATCCTGGCAGAGTACGCTGCCGTCCTAGGATAGCACCGACGAGGTATTGGCCCTCCTCTGGTACGAGCTGTAGTGCCACCGAGCTGCAGAAAGTTAGGGAACAAGCAGAACAGGCTGAGAAAAGGGCCACATGGATGGAAGAACAGTCTGTTAGGGAAAAAAGTGTGTTTCTTAAATTTATTGAAGTTTTACGTCCAACACTTCCAACAGAGGCCGGACCAGCTTCTAATGAGTATATTTCGTCGATACGTTCTATATATGATGCAACATGTGGTAGTTCTCATGGTGTTCAGGATGATGTCCATCTTGATGATGATGATGGTGAGGAGTCTGATTTGGAAGAGGAGGGAGAGGAGGAGGGCGGGGCTGGTGGTGAGGGAAAGGAGGAGGCTGAGGGCGAGGAGGGCGAGGACGATGATGGGGATGAGGAAGAGGGTGATGATGATGGTGATGATGGTAAAGGTGATGTGGGACAAATTGATCCATTACATTTTTGACTAATATTACTGAGATATGATATTTAATCTATTGAAGTTGTTGGTTTTGTCAAGACTCATAGTATAGTATTTGAGTTGAGTTATTTTTATATATTATATTTTTTTTTGGATGTTGTTGTTTGTTAGTGGTTGTGTGTTTGGGAACCCCCCTCCTTCCTAGACCCTAGACAACCCCCCACTATCCTCCTTGGGCCTCAGACACCCCCCCAGACAGCCCCTGGACAGCCCCTCGAACAGCCCCCTGGACAGCCCCCACCCTCCTCCCTGGACCCCAGACAACCCCCTGAACAGCCCCCAGACAACCCCCAAGAAACCCCCCGGACAGTCCCCCCCCCACCCTCTTCCTTAGACCCCAAACAACCCCTCGAACACCCCCCGGACAGCCCCCGGACAGCCCCCCGAACATCCCCCCACCCTCCTCCCTGGACCCCAGACAACCCCCCAGATAGCCCCCCAGACAGCCCACCGGAAAGCCCCCACACCGTCTTCCTTTGACCCCAGACAACCCCCCAAACACCCCTCAGACATCCCCCGGATAGCCCCCCCCCCCCCCCCCCCCCCCGAACAGCCCCCCGGACAGCCCCACCACCCTCCTCCATAGACCCCGGAAATCCCCCTGGACAGTCACCCAGATAGCCCCCCCACCCGCCTCCTTGAAACCTGGCCAACCACCCGAACACCCCCCGGACAGCCCCATGACAGCCCCCCGAACAACCCCCGGATAGCTCCCCCACACCCTCCTCCTTGGACCCCGGACAACCCCCCGGATAGCCCCCCAGACTCCCCCCGGATAGCCCCCCCCCCCCCCCACCCTCTTCCTTGGACCCTGGACAACCCCCCCGAACACCCCTCGGACAGCCTCCAGACAGCCCCCCCCCCCCCCCCTAATAGCCCCCCGGACAGCCCCCCCACCCTCCTCCTTGGACCATGGACAGCCCCCTAGACAGCCCCCCAGAGAGCCCCCGGACAACCCCCCCCCCCCCCCCCCCCCCCCTCCTCCTTGGACCCCGGACAACCCCCCGAACACCCCCTGGACAGTCCCCCGCACAGCCCCCCACCCTCCTCCTTGGTCCCCGGACAGCCCCACAGACACCCACCGGACAGCCCCCCGGACAGCCCCCCCCACCCTCCATGATTTCATTTACTACTAGAAAATCTATAATATATATTTTATTTATATTCATCATGATAATCAATGTAAATCACATTTACACATCTAATCAATATCATAGATTCTTGGTATGTTATAAAGGAGATGTATTCATTGGGCATGACATTGTTATCTCCAAAATGTTTCATAGAACGATAAACTAAAATCTAATCCATACTAAGAATGATATAAACATATTTATATGAATTTCCACAAGATTTTATGTAAATACAATTCCACTAATAGACACATGAGGATTCTCATAAAATGGACAATATTTTAAGTACATATGGAAAACCTACCAAACGCATTCGGTTTCTATTGAAACATTAGGTGAATGATCCATGGGTCATATGTGAAATGTACAAATCAACCCCGCCTCAATCTGAGTTGTGGTGTGGCCAGCACCACTCAAAGTGTCTGTCTTTTGTTTCAAAAGGACGTCATTTTAATTGAAAAACATCAACTGGCATACGAAAAACTGACCAAACACATTCTTATTGTGTCGATACAATATCACAACGATCCATGGGTCATATGTGACGTGTACGAGTCAACCTCGCCTCAATACGAAGCGCGGTGGGGCCGACACCATTCACAGTGTCTCTCTTCTGTTTAAAATGGACAGGATTATAAGTGAAAAGAACAACTGACATACGCAAAACTTACCAAACACATTCAAAATGTGTTCATGCTTTAGGACAATGATCCATGGGTTATATGTGACGTATACGAGTCAACCCCGCCTTAATCTGAGGCACGGTGTGGCCGGAATCACTCTAAGTGGCTCTCTTTTGTTTAAAATGGACAACATTTTAAGTACATATGGAAAACCGAACAAACGCATTCGGTTTCCATTGAAAAATTAGGAGAACGATCCATGGGTCATATGTGACGTGTAAGAATCAAACCCTCCTCAATATGAGACATGGTGTGGCCGGGACCACTCAATGTGTCTGTCTTTTGTTTCAAAAGGACGTAATTTTAATTGAAAAACATCAACTGGCTTATGGAAAACAGACCAAACTCATTCGTATTGTGTCGATACTTTAGCACAACAATCCGTGTGTCATATGTGACATTTACGCATCCACACCTCTTCAATCCGAGGCGCAAAGTGGCCGACACCATTAATAGTGTCTCTCTTTTGTTTAAAATGTACATGATTATAAGTGAAAAGAACAACTGACATATGAAAAACTGACCAAACGCACATGAAATGTGTTTATTCATTATGAAAACAATCCATGGGTCATATGTGATGTGTACGAGTCAACCCCGCCTTAATTTGTGGCATGGTGTGGCCGGAATCACTCTATGTGCCTCTCTTTTGTTAAAATGGACAACATTTTAAGTACATACGGAAAACTGACCAAATGAATTCGGTTTCCATTAAAAATTTTGGACAATGATCCATGGCTCATATAAGATGTGTACGAATCATCCCTACCTCAATCTAAGATTCGGTGTGGACAGCACCATTCAATGTGTCTGCCTTTTTTTCAAAAGGACGTCATTTGAATTGAAAAACATCAACTAGCATACGAAAAACCAACCAAACGCATTCATATTGTGTCGATACTTTAGCACAACGATCCATGGGTCATATTTGTCATGTACGAGTCAACTCCACCACAATATGAGGCGCATTTTGGTTGACACCATTCACAGTGTCTCTCTTTTGTTTAAAATGGATAGGATTATAAGTGGAAAGAACAACTGACATACGCAAAACTTACCAAACACATTCCAAATGTGTTTATGCTTTAAAATAACGATACATGGGTCATATGTGACGTGTATGAGTCAACTCCACCTTAATCTGTGGCACGGTGTGGCCAGAATCACTATAAGTGGCTCTCTTTTGTTTAAAATGGACAAAATTTTAAGTACATATGGAAAATTGACCAAATGAATTCGGTTTCCATTGAAACATTAGGACAATGATCCACGGGTCCTATGCGATGTGTACGAATAAACCCCGCCTCAATCTGAGTTGTGGTGTGTCTGGCACCACTCAATGTGTCTGTCTTTTGTTTCAAAAGGACATCATTTTAATTGAAAAACATCAACTGGCATACAGAAAACCGACCAAATGCATTAGGATTGTGTCGATACTTTATCACAATGATCCATGGGTCATATGTGACGTGTAAAAGTCAACCCCGCCTCAATATGAGGCGCGGTGTGGCCGACACCATTCACAGTGTCTCTATTTTGTTTAAAATGGACAGGATTACAAGTGAAAAGAACAAATGACATACGCAAAACCGAACAAATGCATTCGAAACATGTTGATGCTTCAGAAAACCGATCCATGGGTCATATGAGACGTGTAAGAGTCAACCCCACTTTAATCTGAGGTATGGTGTGGCCGAAATCACTCTAAGTGGATCTCTTTTGTTTAAAATGGACAACATTTTAAGTACATATGGAAAACTGACCAAACGCATTCGGTTTCTGTTGAAACTTTAGGAAACTGATTCATGGGTCATATCTGACGTGTACAAATTAACCCCACCTCAATCTGAGACGCGGTGTGGCCAGAACCACTCAATGTGTCTGTCTTTTGTTTCAAAAGGATGTCATTTTAATTGAAAAACATCAACTAGGATACGAAAAACCAACCAAATTCATTCGGATTGTGTATATACTTTTGAAAAATAATCCATGGGTCATATGTGACATGTAAGAGTCAACCCCGCCTCAATCCGAGGCGCAGTGTGGCCGACACCATTCACAGTGTCTCTCTTTTGTTTAAAATGGACAGGATTATAAGTGAAAAGAAGAACTGACATACGCAAAACCGACCAAACGCATTTGAAATGTGTTGATGCTTTAAAAAATGATCCATGGGTCATATGTGACGTGTAAGAGTCAACCCTGCCTTAATCTGAGGCACGGTGTGGCCGGAATCACTCTAAGTGTCTCTCTTTTGTTTAAAATGGACAACATTTTTAGTACATACGGAAAACCAACCAAATGCAATTGGTTTCCATTGAAACATTAGGAGAACAATTCATGGGTCGTATGTGACGTGTATGAATCAGCCCTGCCTCAATCTGAGACGTGGTGTGGCCGAAACCACTCAATGTGTTTGTATTTTGTTTCAAAAGGATATCATTTTAATTGAAAAACATCATCTGGCATACAGAAAACTGACCAAACGCTTTCAGATTTTGTAGATACTTTAGAAGAACAATCCATGGGTAATATGCGACATGTACGAGTCAACCCCGCCTCAATCTGAGGCGCGGTGTTGTCGACACCATTCATAGTGTCTTTATTTTGTTTAAATTGGACATGATTATAAGTGAAAAGATCAACTGGCATACGAAAAATTGACCAAACGTATTGTAAATGTGTTGATGCTTTAGGACAATGATCTATGGGTCATATGTGATGTGTACGAGTCAACCCCACCTTAATCTGAGGCACGGTGTGGTCGGTATCACTCTAAGTGGCTCTCTTTTGTTTAAAATGGACAACATTTTATGTACATATGGAAAACCGAACAAAACGCATTCTGTTTCCGTTGAAAATCTAGGAGAAAAATACATGGGTCATATGTGACGTGTGAGAATCAACTGTGCCTCAATTTGAGATGCGGTGTGGCTGGAACCACTCAATGTGTCTGTCTTTTATTTCAAAAGGACATCATTTTAATTGAAAAACATCAAATGGCATACGGAAAACCAACCAAACGCATTCAGAATGTGTCAATATTCAGCACAACATTACATGGGTCATATGTGACATGTATGAGTCAACCCCACCTCAATCTGAGACACGGTTTGTAGACACAACTCTAATTGTGTCTCTTTTGTTTAAAATGGATAGGATTATAAGTGAAAAGAACAACTAGCATTCGTAAAACCGAACAAACTCATTCTAAATGTGTTGATAATTTATCACAACGATCCATGGGTCATATGTGACGTTTATGAGTCAACCTCGCCTCATTCCCGAGGCATGGTGTGGCGGGATCACTCCTTGTGCATGTGTTTTGTTTAAAATGGATAGGATTATAAGTGAAAAGAACAACTGACATTCAGAAAACTGAACAAACACATTCTAAATGTGTTGATGCTTTAGTAAAATGATCCATGGGTCATATGTGACATGTACGAGTCAACCTCGCCTTAATCTGAGGCACGGTGTGGTCAGAATCACTCTAAGTGGCTCTTTTTTGTTTAAAATGGACAACATTTTTAGTACATACGGAAAACCTAAAAAACAGATTTTTATTATGTTGATACTTTTGCAAAATGATCCATGGGTCATATGTGATGTGTACGAGTAAACCCTGCCTCAATATGAAGCGTGGTGTGGCTGACACCACTCAAAGTGCCTATCTTTTATTTAAAATGGGTAGGATTATAAGTGAAAAGATCAACTGGCATATGAAAAACCGACCAAACGCATTCGAAATGTGTTGATGCTTTAGAAAAACGTTCCATAGGTCATATGTGACGTGTACGAGTCAACCCCGCCTTAATCCGAGGCGCGGTGTGGCTGACACCATTCAAAGTGTCTCTCTTTTGTTTAAAATGGACAGGATTATAAGTGAAAAGAACAACTGACATACGAAAAACCAACCAAATCCATTCGGATTCTGTTGATGCTTTAGGTCCATGATCCATGGGTCATTTGTGACGTGTACGAGTCAACCTCGGCTCAATTCACGGCACGGTGTGGTCGGTATCACTCTAAGTGTCTCCCTTTTATTTAAAATGGACAACATTTTTAGTACATACAGAAAACCAACCATACGCATTCAGTTTCCATTGAAACTTTATGAGAATGATCCATGGGTCATATGTAACGTGTACAAATCAACCCCGCCTCAATCCGAGATGCGGTGTGGCTGACACCACTCAAAGTGTCTATCTTTTGTTTCAAAGGGACGTCATTTTAATTGATGTACAACAATTGTCATACGGAAAACCGACCAAACTCATTAGTATTGTGTCGATACATTATCTCAATGATCCATGGGTCATATGTGACATGTACGAGTCAACCCTGCCTCAATCCGAGGCACAGTGTGGCTGACACCACTCTAACTATGTCTCTTTTGTTTAAAATGGACATGATTATAAGTGAAAAGAACAACTGGCATATGGAAAACTGACCAAACGCATTTGAAATATGTTGATAATTTATCACAATGATTCATGGGTCATATGTGACCTCTATGAGCCAACCTAGACTCAATCCGAGTCATGGTGTGGTCGTGATCAGTTGAAGTATTTCTCTTTTGTTTAAAATGGACAATATTTTAAGTACATATGGAAAACCGACCAAATGCATTCAGTTTCCATTGAAACATTAGGATAACGATCCATGGGTCATATGTGACGTGTATGAATCATCCCCGCCTCAATCTGAGAAGCGGTGTGGCCAGCACCACTCAAAGTTTCTCTCTTTTGTTTCAAAAGGACATCATTTTAAGTGCAAAACATTAACTTACATACAGAAAACCAAGAAAACACTTTCTGAATATGTTGATACTTTGGGACAATGATCGATGGGTCATTTGTGATGTGTATGAGTTAAACTCACCTCAATCCGAGGCATGGTGTGGCTGATATCACTCTAGGTGTATGTATTTTGTTTAAAATGGACATCATTTCAGGAAAAAATATATGGTATACAAAAAACTGATCAAATTATGAATTTAATTCTGGATTACACATATAATTGTCATCTAAATTTTAAATTGAATTCTAAATGAATTATTTATGTTTATAATTACGTTATGAATTCTAATTTAATTATGGATGTGTATAGTTCCAAGATGCATTATATGTTAAATGTGTATGAATTTGTTTTCTATATGTATGTTTTAGTTGGTTATTGCAGGTACAATAATTGTATATGTATGTGTTAGATTATGGCAGGTACAATAATTTGATTGAAAATGGGAGTGAATGCACAAAATAAGGCCTCTTGTCCAAATTGTAGAGCTGCTATGAAAATTGCCGGCTGCTTTGCAATTTCCACAGCATAGGCTATGCCAACGGTTTCAAACCGATGGCATAGCATCTTTGATTCGTTTTTTACCAACGGTTCATTGAACCGTTGGTAAAAAAACCTTTCCCAACGGTTTCTAAAACCATTGGGAAAGATTAGAATCCTTGGGATTTCCCCATGGTTCAATACAAACCATTGGGAAAAACTATCCCAACGGTTTGGCAAAACCATTGGGATAGTTTGGGCTTTCCCCACCCTATACCAACGGTTCATTGTATACCATTGGGAAAAGCCTTCCCAATGGCTTACTTCCCTACGGTTTTCAGAACCTTTAGTATAACATATACCAACGGTTCTGCATCATTTCCCAATAGTTCAGAACCGTTGGGAAAGACTATATTTCATGTAGTGTAAAAACACCAAAAATTAACAATATAATTTCTCCGTTATTATATTAATATCATATTTTATAAATCACATAAACAATTTATATACAACATTAGTGAATTTAAAAAAATCAATTGATGTAATAAGAAGTATTTCGAGAAGTTAAGGAACAAATAACGATGAAATAATAACATCATCATAAGAATAGTAATATGAACCTTAAGAATATTAAACTAGCCAAATGAATAATATCCTCAGTAACTAAAGTAAATATAAAATTTAGGTTCCTTATAAATGAATTTATTATAATATTATACCATAGTCTGAGTAGATAAATTTTTAGAATTTATTAATTAAGTGTTAATATTTTTTCAAGTCATTAATATTTAATTAAAATTTTATTATTAATTTATCAATTTAAAAGAAATGTTATTTGATTAAAATGTATGAATAAATTAATATTTTAATGAATTATTAGTAGAAGATAATTTTATGATACATTATGAAACATTTCAATGTGTTATAAAATCAGTTATAATTTTAAAATATGAATATTCCATGTAAATAGATATTTTAATAAAAAATTATGCTACACATTTATAAAATGTTACTTTCATAATATATAGTTAATTTTTTAATTCTACGCATTTAAAAATTATAAGGGTTATTTTTTGGGAAGTTTTTGAATTTTTGAATTTTTTTAATAGTAAAATATTATAATTTACATTATAAGTACAATATAAAATAAAACCACTATTCCACGATTCATCACTAATTTAAGTTAATTAATCTTCAATTATCTTTAAATGTTTAATTTATTTATTATCTAATCATAATTATTCGATTTCATGAGGAAAAATAATAAACTATTGAATATAATAATGAGAAAACACCCATGTCCTCCACAATAAATACCCCCACCTCCCCTACACCTAGCACATACAAATATTTGTTCTATTCAAAAATTTTACCCAATACTCTTATTTATCCCCTTTTCCACATCCAATAGCTCTTGGTATCAGCAAAATAACAAAATCATCACCCAAAGGAGGTTCCCCAGTATGATAAATTCTAGAGTAAAATTCCTCTTTATTTTATATTAATTTCTTTTCAAGTTGTAATGTTTTCTTATTCTCTCCTCAACTACCCTTATCCAAATTTAATAATGACTCTATTACCTTAATTATACTAGAATTATATCATGATAATTGAATATATACTATTAAACTCCCCCTCTCTTTCAATATTTATCTCTCTTATATTTTAAAAAAAATGATAGCTCCTAATGTGTCAATTTACTGACATCATGGATGATTCTATTTGACTTTCTTTTAATGCCTTAAAGGATAAATAATAAATCCATTAAATGGTTTAAAATATATTTTAATGTTTGTTTCAAAACCCTTTTTATTTTCATGAACTAAAATATATACATGATTCTAATTGATAAAACAAAATGAGTTCGTCATGGATGGGAAGCTCCCAAAATTAACCTAAATCCATCGTCATTAAATTTCATCAAATGATTACTCCTAACAGCATATAAATACATTAGTTATAATATCATATAAAATTATGCAATATAATTAATAACATATAATAAAAACTCTAGATATTGATCCTCATTTCACGTTAACTTCCAATCACATATACAAGTGAACTGATCATGAAAACCATGAAAATGAATGCTCTCAAATGATGAAATTAAACACAATAACTCATCTAAAAGACCTTAAATGAACTTAATATAACCATAATGAATTAAAATAATGTATTAAATTTTATTTATTGTGTAATTAATGAATATAATGCCATTATATAGGATATTAGAGTGAAGAAGGAATTCTGACATAAGGTAAGGGGAATTCTAGAACCCAACACTCTTTCATTGGTTATTCCCTATTACAACTTATTTATATTATTTATATTACTTAAATATCACTTATTAATAATTATATTTCCTTTTATGGGATTTTAATGTGTTATAACTTAGTTTATGACAAAAAAATGTTTTCAAAAATTACTCTTATTTGAAAAAGCACACCATTAACTTATTAAGATTGTTTCTTCATCACTAATGAATGATGATTATTTTATAAATTATGTTATTACATATTTAATTTTTTCCCCATGTTTATGAATTAATGATTTGTTTAATGAAAAAAAATTATTTTCATGTGTAATTTTACGTCCAAAATTGATATATGTTTTATGTTGCATGCTTGATTATGTAAATGTTATGATGTTGTTTCCCTCGGAATTCGGGGATGACCTCCTGGATGGGAGATTCAAACATTCCGATCGGTTTCTAGCGAGTTTGTTTGTAGAACCAGAAACATCCAATGATTCCACATCCATTTGGACCTACTTTCCAATGGTAGGCGCTCATTAGCTTGTGGACTGATGAGGCTTAGGAATTTTCATTGGTCGAGAGGATGGGAGGCCGAACTCATCACACCTTTTTGAGGGGAATTATTTTCTATTCCAGGACTCTCTTTATAGATTTAAGTTATGTTCGTGAATCCTTATTACATTACCAAGTATAAAATGAGCTTTTCCTTTAGTTTTGACAATCAATGATTAAATATGTAAGAAATTTAGAGAATCTTTTATATGTATTCGAGGTTCTTCATCAATAGAGAATCATCTATATATATTTAGAGATTCTTGGTCAATGGTATCCTTCAAAACATTTATATAAAAAAGCCTCTTGGTCATTATGATGACCAGGCTGGTTTTAAAGCCACTCAGTGGGGCACTTGAAGTTTATTGTCATTCAGAAGGACATGAATTATTTCAGAGTTGGGATCGAACCCATAGATGGGCTACCTACGTATCCTTTGTTTTGGAAATGGAATCAGAACCCACGTAGTTCGAGTAAAGGAGTATGATGTTTATGATTGATGGCTCAAAGAAGGATGTCACAATTACTTTTAAACTCTAAGCTCACGTGAGTCATGCTCAGTGTGAGAAACAAGAGGTATTGGTAACATTTATACAATTGTGCCATGAAAGATGCAATCATAAGAAATGGATTTGGGCTTATGTATGTATGACTGCCCAGATGATTTACTTTAGGGAGAAAATCCAGGAACATGGTCCATAAAGGTATATGTGCTTCATGGAGATTTGAATACTCTAACTTGGGACTTATTCCTAAAAAGGAAACCCAAATTAGGAGAGGATTGATAACTGGGTTTTACTCCTGAGAAGGAATCCCAGATCAAACGTAAATTAGGACTGGTTAAAGATAATTTAAGGGACTTGGGGCTTATTCCTTAAAAGGAAGCCCAAGATTATGACTAGGACTTATTCCTGAAAAGGAAGCCTAGGTTAAGGATTATGGTTTGGGGCTTACTCCTGAGGAGGATGCCCATATTTGAGATTGGGGCTTACTCCTAAGAAGGACGCCCAAAATTTAAGTGACTTGGGGCTTACTCCTAAGATGGATGCCCAAAATTATAGGACTCGGGGCTTACTCCTAAGAAGGATGCCCATTTTTGAGATTGGGGCTTACTCCTAAGAAGGATGCCCATATTTATGACTGGGACTTATTCCTGAAAAGGAGACCCAGGTTAAGGATTTCTCTCATCTTAAAGGATGAGGTTGAATGAATGAACTCTCCATATTTAGTGACAAAAAAGATATTTAAATCACTAGGTTTTGAGAGATATTTCACCAAATTCCATTCAGATAAGGAAGTCAAATCAAGAAATCATGCCATAAATGGCTTTGAAGAGTGTCTTGAAGACTGAATCTTGAAAAGGAAAGGTGTAATGACTTAAGAGGGGTGAAATGGGCAAGAAAGGCACCCAAAAAGGAATGGGGTGCGCAAGTCTTGGAAGGCGTGCAAGTATTGCGGGGGCACGCAAGTATTGGTCGCGCAGGTATACCCGCGCGACATATGTTGTACTTGCGCGATGGTCAAGTAGCATTGAAATACTTGAGCGACTCTTTATTAAAGCCTTTAGAATCCTCTTGAGGTTCTTCCAGGAAAGGGACGCGCAAGTTCTATCGAAGGAGTAAGGCGGCGCGCAAGTGTGACCATTTCCCTTAAGGGCTGGTCACTCAGGCGCGCAAGTGTTGATGAGTTTCAACACTTAGGCCTTCCTCCCTCTCTTTAGATCTTCCGTTCTAGGTAAGAAATTACCTTAGAAGTGTTCCGGAAGCTTTGAGAAGAGACTTGGGTGTCGGGAGGTTCAATCCGAGTTTTTGGAAAAAAAAGATCCTCTTAAATGGGGGGCCCACAGGGTCTATATATAGGCAGGAGAAGACCCTGGGCGGTTACCGGGCAGTTATCAATTAGGTCACGCAAGTCACTTGCGCGCCAAGGTGCGTCGCACAAGTGGACTTGCGCGACAGTGATATAACTTGGGCGGTGCAGTTGCTTTTGGTCCTTTGTTCATGCCTTTGTCGATTTTTGATATTTTCTTCAAAGGTTGAATCACTTTGAGCTCAGATATTCCCTTTTTCCGATTTTTAGATTCTGTGACGAAAGGAGCGTCAACAAAAGTCCCCCCTCAGAGTTCGATCCAGAGAGAAATGAGGATTTGACTCTGAGGAAATCGAATCCGTCCAAAGGAAAAGGGGGCGCGCAAGTCTTCCGGGCACAGAGGGCGGCACGCAAGCTCTCTCCGCGCAGGCCTTAAGGGCACGGGGTACGGTGCGCAGAGTCCCGACCGCGTCTATAAATAGAGGGCCTCACTTCCGTACAAGCATCCGGATTTCCGGACTTCATATCTTCGAGCTCTCGCCACGCAGGTCACCTTAGTCGCGCAGGTTGTTTCTATTTTCCAGAGTTTTCCTTGATGTCATGCTACTGTAAAGGCATTTGTACTTGCACGGTTTATACTTGCACGTCAAAAACTAGCACAGCACACGAATACTTGCGCGCCATTTTTTAGACTTGCGCGCCTTTATGCCTTAGCCATTTTTTCCGAATTCTTTCACAAATTCTATGAAAAATAAACCCATTTAAGAGTTTAATTTATTCAACTTTTGTGCAGATTCAATGGCTCCTAAGGGAATTAAAACGTCTGATGAACTGGCTAGCAAGCGGATTGATGACATGATGAACATCATCGGCCACGATTACTATGATATCTGTGACAGCACTCTCCCAGATTTGGCTAAGTACTTGAAGAAATATCATCTTAATTTCCCACAGAGCATCTACCTGCTTCTATATGGTCATGGTCACCTGCAAGGAGTCAATGTTCCAAATACAAAGAACTATACACATGAAATGATGCTGCACTGCTACTCCTTCATTTCGGTTATGCTGTGCATTAAGAGCAACAACAATGGTGTGAACTTTCAAATTCTTATTCCATGTCATTTCCTTGCAGATATGAAAATGGAAAACCCATGGGCTGAAATGTTTTCCACTACCGGTTGGTGGAGAGAAGACAAACATGGTATTAGAGCAATATCTGAAAAGAGTATTCTCCCCAAATGGCTCTTTACTTCCAATGCTCCATTCTCAAATCCATGTATCCATCTTCCAATCCTCTTGGACAGAAACAGAGTCACTATTTGATCAACAGAAAATTTTCTCAAACCGCACTCAAGAACATCCTTTTACAATTGTCCCAAGAAGAGCTAGTATCACTGCATCTCTTATTGTATCCAGTTGAATGAATGAATTCCAGGAAGTTGCTGATGAATATTGGGATGCCGTAAATCAAATGAAGTGTTATGTTGAAAGCCTCTTGTAATTCTTGAAAAAGAGAAGAGACTCCAGTCTGTGGATGTCCTTCTAACTCTTGTGCATCAATGAAAAACACTTTCACTTTCACTTATTTGTACCTTCATTCTCTCACTACCTGCTTTAAATTTACTTAAGCTAATGGGCTTAGTAAGCATAGTTTGATCTTTAATAGGATTATTACAAATAACCCTACAAACATTGAACCTTTTAATTGCTCAATATTACCTAAATCATACAAAATGTATGTTTAGTGAGCTGGAACTTGACTTTTATTCAGAGTTCCTTTGTCTTTTGTGGGCAGTTTAAAGTCATGCATGCCGGACATAAAGGGGCTAACGTTTAAGGTCGAAATAGCTTTGACCAAAATGGATTAAAATTGATTCAATTCCTTGAAAATTTATCTGAAAACATATTACCATACTCAATTATGAGGGAAAATATGTAAGCTATGACTTAAGAATTTTTGAATCTGAGGAATGATACGAAAAAGAGCTAAAAGGCATTAGAAGAAGTAGTTTCCCAGAATGAAGTTACTATTATTTGACAAAAAACCCGTTAGGGGGTTGAATTATGCAGGGCAACCTAAGGGCATTGGCTGCATGGTCAAATAAATAGCATCTTTCGGCTGACAAGTCTGTTATGTGGACTGTTTATGCAAGGCCACCTATGGGCATGTGCTGCATTGTCAGGAAAAATAACTCTCATAAATTTACTTTCCTAGTGCTAAAAGCCAGTGAATGTTTATGGAGATTCAAATTTTCTAAAGTATAGAGTTTGTTGTATGGAAAGAGGTACTTGAATATGGAGAAGATATTTCCGAACAAGAATATCGGAGAATTGAATGAATATCACTCCTACGAAGGTCTAACCCAAATGTAGGGAAAGAAAATATGGAGAGTATAAACCATAGACTTGAATACATTCAGATCATGAAAAAGGACATGGGACAAATATGTTAAGGATGGATATTTTTTACAGATCCCTACATACCTTCATTTAAGACAAATAAGGACAAAAGAGGCATTCTTCCCAAGAATGAAGTTACCATCATTTAACAAACCCGTTAGGGGGTTGAAATATGCAGGGCCACCTAAGGGCGTTGGCTGCATGGTCAAATAAATAGCATCTTTCGGCTGACAAGTCTGTTATGTGGACTGTTTATGCAAGGCTACCTATGGGCACATGCTGCATAGTCAGGCAAAATAATTCTCTGAAGTTTGACATTTTTGTGACTAGAAGTCATGAAAAGGGTTATGAAGATCTGAAAATATTTAAGGTTTTGATTATAACACATAAAGATGGGTATTGTCCAATGTATATAGAGATACATAGGTCAATGATAACCCTAATCATGTTGTGGATGGGTCATGAATTGAAATTTTGGACTTCACTACGTATCTCATAAGAATGAGAATCAAGCCATACGTAGTTCTTGAAATGTAGTTTAACGTCGTGCAGGACGAAAGTATGAGAGATCTTAGTTTAGGGTCATAGAGTTCGGACCATAATAATGAATACACAGTGTGTGTTTTCATGAGGACTTTTCAGCCAAGGGACTGAAAGTGAAATTTGGGGTTAGACCCAAAAGACTTGGGACTGGATTCGAGGGACACTCGAATGTTCCTACGTATCCCATAAGGATGAAAATCAAGTCTACATAGTTCTAGAAATACCCTTTGTACAAATTTGGTTCGTACGGGTGAAACGGGACTTTAGTGCAATGATGGTTTACCTGAGACAAAATGTTTAGGTATTACCATGTATGCACATAGTCTTTTGAAATGAAAACATGATTGAAAAATTAATGTCAATAATAGTTCTCTCTCAAATGAGGAAATCAAAGAGTATTGTAGTTTATTGTCGTACCGGACAAAAGTGTTGCATAGTTTAACGTCATATAACAAGGACGAAAGTGAATCAATGTAAAGATATTGATTCTAGGGGCGGTTTCACGAATCAACATCATATGAGATGGTGATGAACCGATGTGAAGAGATTGTTTTTTTGGGCTTGAACCCTGGGAGGTTGCCTACATACCCAGCCTGGAGGGCAAGGATCAAAGTCCATGTAGTTCAATTAAAGAATGAATTAATGATCAAGTTGTTCTTGGGGACAACGATCTAATAATAATAATAATAATGTTGTTGGGACTTATACATGGTTAGCGGCCCAAAGAGAGTGTTACAGTTGAGGTTTTCTCTAAACTCACATGAGTCATACTCGGTGGGAGAAACAAGAGGTAACAACAACTTTAACGATGCATAGTTTAATGTCATGTAGGACATATAAAGGGACTATACAGTTTAAAGTCTTGCAGTTAGGACTATTGGTGTTGCACAGTTTAGTGTCATGTAGTAGGGACAAAATACAGTTTAATGTCATGTAGGACATATCATGAATTTTCTGTACACTTTAGCATCATGTAGTTAGGACGATGGGGACAATAGAGTTTAATGTCATGTTGGATGAAAGGGGGACTGCGCAGTTTAATGTCATGCAGTAAGGACAAAATAACACACAATTTACGTCATGTTGGACGCATTGGGGATTTTTTCCACAGTTTAACGTCATGTTGGACGAAAGGGCGAATAGTTTAAGGTCATATGCATGGACCGTGGATGGTGCAGTTTAATGTCATGCTGGACGGTGGTGTAGTTTAAGGTCATACATGACCTTTGATGATTATGTAGTTTAACGTCTTTCCGAACATAAGGGACTTTTATACAGTTTAGCATCATGTAGTTAGGACGTCACATTTTAACGTCTTGATGGACGTAAGGGACTTGCAAATAGTTTAGGGTCATATGCATGGACTGTTGATGATGCAGTTTAAGGTCATACTGGACCATTTAGGGAACTTTTTCACAGTTTAACATCGTGTGGGACGAAGTTGCAGTTTAAGGTCATACAGGACCATTGCTGTATAGTTTAACGTCATATAGCAAGGACGAACTGGTGCTACACAGTTTAGTGTCATGTTGCGGGGACATAAGGTGACATAGTTTAACGTCATGTTGGACATATGTGCAAATAGTTTAGGGTCATATGCTTAGACCGTTGCTGTATAGTTTAATGTCATATAGCAAGGACGAGCTGGTGTTGCACATTTTAGTGTAATGTTTCGGGGACAAAAGGTGACACAGTTTAACGTCATGTTGGACGTATGTGCAAATAGATTAGAGTCATATTCTTAGACCGTTGCTGTATAGTTTAACGTCATATAGCAAGGACGAACTGGTGTCGCACAATTTAGTGTCATGTTGCGGGGACATAAGGTGACACAGTTTAACATCATGTTGGACGTATGTGCAAATAGTTTAGGGTCATATGCTTAGACCGTTGTTGTAAAGTTTAACATCATATATCAAGGACGAACTGGTGCCGCACAGTTTAATGTCATGTTGCGGGGACATAAGGTGACACAGTTTAACGTCATGTTGGACTTATGTGAAAATAGTTTAGGGTCATATTCATAGACCGTTGTTGTATAGTTTAACGTCATATAGCAAGGACGAACTGGTGCCGCACAGTTTAGTGTCATGTTGCGTGGACATAAGGTGACACAGTTTGACGTCATGTTGGACGTATGTGAAAATAGTTTAGGGTCATATGCTTAGACCGCTGCTGTATAGTTTAACGTCATATAGCTAGGACGAACTGGTGCCGCACAGTTTAGTGTCATGTTGCGGGGACATAAGGTGAATTCTTTGTATTTTATACAAAATATTTCTTCAAAAATCTGGCATTAGTTGGAGTAGTAATGAGTTCTCCATCCATCTAGATTAATGAATAAGCTCCATTGGAGTAGAACCTATGTATTGAATAAGGTCCTTCCCATTTTGGCTCAAGCTTGGGAGGTTTCTTTCCTGGTATCATTGGAGTTCTGAGAACTAATACCAATTCTCCCTGAATGAATGAACGAAGATGAACTTTTTTGTTAAAAGCTCGTGTTATTCGATTCTGATAGATTTCCATGTGGTGCAAAGTGCACAATCTTTTCTCATCTAACCGTTCCAATTCATTCAATCTCTTTTGGGATTGCTCATCTGTAGATAACTGATCACAAATGGCTACTCTGAGTGAGGGCAATTGAACTTCAATTGGCAAGACTGCTTCTGTTCCATATACCAACGAATATGGAGTTGACCGCGTTGCATTGCGGGTGGTAGTCCGATAAGCCCATAAAGCATGAAAGAGTTTATCAGGCCATGAACTCTTATATTTATCCACCATCTTTTTCAGTATATTTGAATGAGTCTTGTTAAAGGCTTCTATTTGTCCATTGGCTGCCGCATGATACCGAGATGAATGGTTGCATTTAATGTTGTATTCTTGATACAATTTCTTCACCTTAGAAGAATAGAATTTGGTGTCGTTGTCCGTCAATATGGTACGAGGGACACCAAATCTAGTAATGATGTTAGACTTGATGAAGCTAACAATGCATTTAGAACTGACTTATTTGAGAGGTACTACCTCTGCCCATTTGGAAAAGAAATCAGTAGCAGTAAGAATGTACTTAAACTGCTTGGCTGTAGCTGAAGGGTAAGGTCCCACCACATCCATTCCCCATGTGGCAAATGGCCTTGAGTATTTAGCTGTATGAATCAACTCTGGAGGTTGATGAATGAAGTTGTCATGTACTTGACATGAATGACACTTCTTTGTGAAATCAACATAATCTTGTAACATTGAAGGCCAAAAGTATCCAAGCCTTCGAATTTGATCAGACAATCTATGTCCAGACTGGTGGGCACCACAGACTCCTGCATTCACTTCTTTCATGACAACCATTGTCTCTTCACCATCCGTGCATCTGAAGAGAACTCCATCAAAACCATGTCTGTAGAGAATTTTCTCTAGGTGGTTTGGGCCATCATAAAGAGTAAAATTGACCACACATCTCTGGATATGTTCTTTCTCGGCTCTATCAGGTGGAAGTGTTCCATTTTGAAGGTATTCCCTAACAGGTGACATCCATCCTGTAGTATGACCATATGGTTTAGGAATGGGACTAATTTCATTAATTTCCTCTGTTTTGGCTTGAACATAAGGTGAAATTTCACGACGGTGGGAAATACAGATGGTTGTCTCGTCCCGATTTGGATCTGCTAGAGCTGTGGATATATTAGCCAGTGCATCAGCTTGAGCATTTTGTGATCTTGGGACATAAGAAAATGTCGGTTTTGAAGGTAATTCTGTCATTAACTTTCTGACGTAATCATACAAAGGGATTAACTCTTCTTTTCTGATGGCATAATCCCCATTGATTTGTTTGATTACCAGGTATGAATCACCTTTCACTTTTAAGTGATTCACTTGTGCATGAAGCGCTAACTCCAAGCCTATGATAAGAGCTTGGTATTCGGCTTCATTATTAGTACCACATTCCCACAATAAAAAGGAATAAGGTAACAATGCCTTATCTGGAGAAATGATTACAATTCCTAAACCAACTTTGTTGAATTTAGGATTTTCCATTTTCATCCCTGTTGGACTTTGGGAAGCACCATCAAAATACATTTCCCATGTTTGAGGACTCTCTTGAATAGAGAAAACTTCCTCATCAGGGAGTCCAATATCTGAAGACATGTCTTCCACTGAAGGATGTTCAGTCAGGAAATCAGCCAGAGCTTGTCCTTTTATTGCCTTTTGAGATACATACTGAATGTCGAACTGCTGCAAAATAACTGCCCACCTTGCTAGACGTCCTGTAAGCATTGGACGACTAAGGATGAATTTGAGCAGATTATTGCGAGATACCAATTGGAACTCATGATGTTGCAAGTAGTGTCTCAGTTTCTGGACTGCAATGATTAATGCTAGGCAGCACTTCTCAATACTTTAATATCGGGTTTCTACTTCAAGCATAGTTCTACAGAGATAGTAGAGGCTATTTTCATTCCCAGCATCATTCTTTTGAGCGAGAAAGGAACCCAATGATCGCTCTAGAGCTGTCACATAGAGGATAAGTGGTCTACCTTTAACAGGTGGCATGAGTACTGGTGGACTCAAGAGGTATTTCTTTAGAACATCAAATGCTTCTTGACATTCTTCAGTCCACTGGTAAGTGACTCCTTTTTTCAATAATTTGGTAAAGGGTAAACTTTTGCCTGCCAAATTGGCGATGAAACGCTGAATATAGGCTAAGTGTCCTTGAAGTACTCTTAATTCTTTCAAATTCTGAGGAGGTGACATACCAAGGATTGACTTGGTCTTCTCAGGATCGACTTCAATACCACGATGGCATATAACAAAACCGAGGAATTTTCCTGAGTTTACCCCAAAAGCACATTTTAAGGGGTTCATCTTCAAATTATGTTGTCAAAGCTTGTGGAATATGACTTCCAAATCAGCCAAGTGATTAGAACGTTGTTTGGATTTAACCACCAAATCGTCTACATATCATTCAACAAACTTTCCTAAAAAAGGATTGAAGATACGATGCATGGCGTGTTGATATGTTACACCTGTATTCTTTAAACCAAAGGGCATCACCCGGTAACAAAACACACCTTGAGGGGCTCTGAAGGCTGTAGATTCCTCATCTTCTGGGGCCATTCGGATCTGATTATATCTAGAATATCCATCTATGAAGGAAAGTACTTCACAACCAGCCGTCGCATCAATTAAGAGTTCTGTAATCGAAACTGGGAAATCATCTTTAGGACAATACTGATTAAGATCTCTGAAATCGATGCAAACACTAATTTTTCCGTTCTTCTTCTTTACAGGGACAATATTAGCCAACCACTTGGGATATTGAACTTCTCTGACGAAGTTAGCTTTGATCAGCTTATCCACTTCAGCTTCAATTTTGGAAGCATAAATTGGGTGTGTTCTTCTCGCGGCTTGCCTAAATCATCGATGTTCTTTTGCTAAACCCAAATGATGAGTATCAATATCAGGATAAAGCCCAGGCATTTCTGTATAGTTCCAAGTGAAAATATCTTTATTTTGCTTTAGAAAAGAAATATACATCTCTTGCTCTTCAAGGGTCATGGCCGCACTAATTAATGTGGGGCGTGGATCTTTCTCTGTACCCAGATTTATTTCTCTGAGTTCATCCACAGTGGTAGAGATACCTTCTTCAAATGCTGGAGGAGCATCTCTAAGATCTTCCTCTTTCTCTTCATCATGTGCTATTTCTTCCGTTTCTACTTTCATAGTAGATGACAAAACGAAATTTTCATGATCAGAAGAGATGTCAAAATTTTCACATTTTGAAGAAGAAGCTTCTATTTCTGACCCTATTGATGATAAAGGGACTTCTTTGGGAAATAAAGAGGAGATGATGGATTGGGAATTGACATAATTATTCACCTCCGATGTTGCTATAACTTCTTCTGTCCTGATTGGTGAAGTATAGACCTATTGGATTTCAGTAGATGAAATGAAGACGTCACCACTTGTGCTTTCATCGCTATTTGGTTGGTTACCAATTTCTCCCATGTTGTCTGGCTCAATTTCCATAATTGACATTTTGGATCGTTCCATAAGAGTATTTTGATTTGGGCCTATTTTTCCATTTTGACTGATAGGTAACACATAATTTGTACTCACATCTGTAAATGGATTTATTGGAATTTTCTCCAAACCATATGGAGCATTAATTTGGTAATTTCCTTCATTGTAGATTTTTCTCTTCCCTTCATGTGATAAAATTCTGCCTCAATGTATTGAGACTCACATGTCTTGAACGAGGTATTATCACCATACAATGTTCCAACATGACCATTGAAACAGTATTTGAGGCATTGATGGTATGATGAAGGAATAGCTGCATGCTGATGTAGCCAGGGTCTTCCAAGCAAGACATTGAAAGCTCAGTCTTGATCAACAATCATGAAATCCGAATTGGATACAAGATCTCCAAACTGAGTTCTGAGTGTAACTTCGCCCAGTGGTTCTTGTTCATTTTTATCATATCCTTGTAACATCATGGTAGAAGGAGATAAATCAGATTCCATGAGGCCCAATCGACGAAGTGTACGGATGGGCATGAGGTTGACTCCTGAACCATTGTCAATGAAAGCTCTTCGGATATCCACACCATTGACTTTGCCAGATAAGTACAAAGGTTTTATGTGCCCATGCACAACATCATCTTCATCTTTATCAGTAAAAGATATCACTGCATGGCATTTTGCAGGATTATTCTCTATGTGATAGACTTTAGCAGCAGTAATTTCAGCTTCAAACTCCTGAGGACTTGACAAAGCATCGATGAGTGCTTCCCGAAGATCTTTTGACAGATTCAAAGCATCCAAAATTGATAACTTGGATTGTACTTGGGAAAAGTGTTTCAATATATCATACTTTTGATCTAGAGGTCTGAGTTTCCCAACAGGAATATGCAGTTTAGCAGGTACCTTTGAAGTAGATGCTTTGGAAGCTGATGCATCTTGTATTGGGATAGAAGTTGGAAACATCCTTGGTTTTGGAATATTAGACCGATTAGATCCATTACTTGCTGAGATAAAGAAGATGTAATTTTCAATCGGTCTTCCAAAATAACTGTGCCAAGACTGAGTTGACTATTGGTAGAAGAACTTGCTTGTTCGTTTTGAGCTCACTGAAGGGCTCTACCAGGAGTTTCTGCTGCATACACAGTGCTAGCAGGGGTAGAATTGGAGTAGTGGCTTCGGAAAGATCCACGTCTTCCCCTGTATCCTGAACCTCTGGAACTTCCTCAGATTCCCTTATTTGATACAGGGAATTCAGGCTCATGAAAATTGAAATTACGACTGGAGTACGGATCTGTTAATTGAATCATATTAACAGAACCGAAGATTAACTCTTCGTCTAATAAAGACTTTGCCTGACTGGCCTGTTTAGGCTGTGCCATTTGATGGGGCAGTGCCCGTTGTTTTGAAGTCGATGGCATAATGTCTGCCAGATTCAAAGATAATTTAGTCTTTGACACATACTCATCTTCTTCTGATTCTTTTTCCTTCTTTGAATCAAACCATTTCTTTGAGGACTTTCCCTATGACGAAGAGGGTTTTACCACAATATTCATGACAGAAGACACAATTGGTTTCTTTAATTGTGTTCGCAAAATGGCATGAGTCCGATTGATTGTCTTTCTGACCATCCAATCATCATACTTCTGTGAATTTCTGCTTTTGACTTCTTGTCATTCACCTTCCTCCTCTGGAAGTGTAGCAGTAACACATGCTACCTGAGTCGAAGAACCTTCCAACTTGATTTGTCCCAAGTCGACCATCTTTTGCAGGAGGTCTTTGAAGACAAAACACTCCTGGATGGGATGCCCTAACATTTGATGAAAGGGACAATAATTGGGACGGTCTTAATCTCCTTCCTTGTTTGGCCTCTTGGGCACTGGTAATTGAACCAAATTATTTTCCAGAGCTAAAATGAAGTAACCAGGAACTTGCTCATTTCGGAAGGAGTATGTTTTACTCTTCATATCCTCAAATTGTTTTCGTCATTGATCTCTTTGATAATTTTGACGAAACGACCTTTGTTGTTGGCATTCAGGAGGTGGAGCCCTTCAAGAAGATGAAGGTTTTGAAGTAGAAATAGGTACAGGTGCTTGTTTAAGCATAACTGTAGCAGTTTCGGCTTTACCCATTCTCCTTCCTGAAGCTGATGGAATTACACAAGATTTAACCTTAGCCTGTATAAGGGAATATTCAATCTACTGAGTGATTGAAGTAAGGTCTCGAAACACTCCTGTGTATTTCACAGGGATCATTGGTGTGCATAATTCGTCATGCAAATTTGCCACACAGATTGGCAACAACTCTTCCGGAGGGAGTGCTAAACTCAGGGAATACGTTAATCCCTTCCAACGAGCAATGAAATCAGAGACTCTTTCATTCTCCCGTTGCTTGTAGTTTGTAAGATCGAAAACTGTCGTTTTTGGAAAAGTTGAGCTGAACTGAAGAAGGAATTTTTGACGAAGATCCTCCCATCCGATGATTGACCAGGATTGCAAGCTTGTATACCAGACAAAAGCTGGTCTTTGCAAGGTTCGCACGAAGCATCTGAGTTTCACTGCTTCTTGCTGCTCTAGAGTTCCCATCATAGGATCAAAACAAGACACGTAATGCGTCAAATGTTGTTCAGGGTCTCCTGATCCATTTAAAGTAGGGAAAACAGGGTTTCCAAAACTAGATGGAGGAGAAATTGAATCTACCCATTCAGGGTAAACTTTCTTTTCTGGTTGAACTTGCGCCCGTTTCCCTTCCATAGTTTCTAACCGAGCTGTTAATGACTCAATAGTAGTTATTAACTTTTGAGAAACATCCGGTTGAATTTGGTCTTGAGTAGGTGCAATGAATGGAGCTTGGACAGATGTGGTGGTTGGTGCTGCAACTGACGGTAGCACTGCCAACCGTTGTTGCGCTTGACCCATAGGATTAGACCTCTGAGGGTGTACTGATAAAGGAGGATATTCCTGATCCATCTCAGTAGTTACAACAAATTCCTTCAGTTGTCGGACTTCAGCATTCTTAAGAAAAAGACTATTCTAAAGTAGTTCTGCATTCAACCTTCTTAATTCTTTCATTTCTTCCTCTTTATTTGCAAATCTTTACTCTAATGAGAGCAATTGACCTTCTCCAGAGGAAGGATATGTAACCTTATTCTTTCCCCTCCCTTTTTTGGATACTTTTTGGAGAGAAGGAAGTGGATTACCTAGGTTCTGAGTAATCCTTTGACTTCGTGTACGCACACCTTCTTCATTTGTATCGGCGCATACATTTTCTTGAGCAGGACGCTCTTCATCTGAGTCCCTTGAGTTAGTCTCCTCTGGTGGATTAGCAACAACGACATTGATTACATTGATTGATGTATAATGCATCGCATCCCTTCTATCAAAATTTCTGTGATATTGTCTTCTTTCATGTCTTTGATGAGACATTACCTTTTGTTGATTTAATCTATTAGGAACTTCTTGACGAGCTATAACTTGGAGGGAATCTCCTGATAATTTGGCTCTTCGTTCCTCTTGGGGATTCTTTCCTAATCGAAAAAAGACCGACATTCTCTGAGAAGGGGAATGATGATTTGAAAGAGTCCCCAGTCTCGTGAACTGGGGATGTTCCTGCTGATTCCGCTCAACTCCCCGAATCCAATTTGTTGACTCTGAGGGTTGGGTTAAAGGAGTCCCCAGTCTGACAAGCTGGGATGGCTCTTGACATGCTATGTCTGAGAAATTCTTAAAATCTCTCTTGATCTTGCGAATCTTAGTTTGGAAATTAGCTGGATGCATTAACCTGTATCCACTTTTATCACCTGGTTCAACAGACCGTTGGATGATTTCCGAGACTTCTGTCATTTGATGATTTTTTTTCTCCATACGAGAGGCTTGTGCAATTTTCTCGCCAGCTTGATGTTGGAGAAATTCAACAACTTGTTCTCTATATGCCTGATTTTGAGAGGAACTAGTTGAAGCCTATTCTTGAGAAAGCTTTTGATTATGAACAAAGCCCATTGACTATGGCCGGCCATGGGCAATAACATTGCATGAGACCATTTTCGGCGGGCTTTGCTGACTGGAAAGCACTGTGAAATGCAGTGCTCCGTGAACACCCCATCCTCTGATATGAACACCAGATGGAGCATTGGAAATTAATTGATGCAATTTTCTTAGTGCGCAAAGGCATGAACGTTGAAGGGTTCTCTGTTGCTTTTCAGCCTTTGGATACCGAGAGAATGATGGAGATGCCAAATCAATCTGACATTGTAGCCCTTCTATTATCTTAAGATGATTTTCATATTCATCAAAAGATAATACCTTCTTCTTCAATTGACAAAGAGTTTTCCATATGTTGAGACGAATATCATGGACTCCATCTTCCATCAACATCTTTGGAATGTCATACTAGGAGTCAGCCAAAGGCCAAAACATGACTGGTACCTCACTTTTCGCCAGTTTTTTCCTCATGTTCAGCATTTTCTCTTTATAATTAAATGAAGATTCTTCTACCTGTTTTGACCAAAGTTGGTGTTTCCTTGTTGCTTCATCAGATTCAACAAGATTGGTAGAGAGATCATTGATCAAACTAGAAGATGCATGACTTAGGGGTGGTTCGGAGAATGACCTACACGCTGGGCTATCTTCTGATTGAGAAAGTATTTCACTTGCTAGAGATAAAGCATCAGACATGACTGGTTTTTCATTTGCAAGTGCCTCAAGATAAGAGGGATTTATCAGCACTACATTGTCCACTGGAGTATTTTCCAGGCAATGTGAATCACTACTGTGGAGAAGACTTTCGCAGCGAAATTCATCATCATGGGGAGGACCACCATAATGGGTTACAGCAAAAGATGAGATCTCTTTCTCATTGGTCTTCTGATCACATAGAGGGTTCCTGTGGCTCTCATCTGAAGAAGAAACTTCAAGATTGACCGAATTTTCATGAATCAAGCCTTCATGAGGATGTGTCTGTTGAAGACTTTCGGAATTATTGTTCCCGTTATTGGGAACTGAGGGAGTAGAATCTTGAATTCCGACAGATAAATGTCTGAGGGCTTCAAGAACTCCAGCATCGAGCAAGGCTTGGTTACAGATTGGCCTTTGATCTCCTGACTGTGCTGGGTGGATCTTTTTCTTAGATGCCTTCTTACTCGCTTTAGAAACCACTTGATGAAGAAAGTGATTTCTCTGAGCAGGTGTATGTGCCTGATCAGGAAAGATGGTCCAGTTAGGCTGACGATCTCTACTCAAATCAGGTGTATGTTCCTGACTTGGTTGTCCGTATGATATGGGGAAGTATGCCCCATAACCCTCTTAGACTAGAACAGATGTGTGTGTCTCTTCCGGAGTGAATCGTTGATGTGTCACTCCACTGCTAGGGATAGATTTATGTGTCTTTCCCTGAGATGATGTTGAAGCTGTTATGATATCCTGGAAAGCATCCAGAATATGAGCAGGAATTTTCTTCTGCTCTTTCACCATTGACAAAATATGCTTGGTGACTTCGGCCACCGGAATGGGAATATACGTCCATTCCGGGTTTGGAGTAGGTGTATGTGCCTGCTCCTGTCCTCCTTTTCTTGTCAGTGAATCCTGACAGTACTCAAGTGTGGAGGAAGAGAGTTGAGTCTACCTCCTGTTTGTCGTCAGAGCTTTCCAACTGACTTCTTCGTGCGCTACCAAGCGAGACTGTTGTTAGGCTTGATTAGTACTAGCAGGTGTATGTGCCTGCTAATTACACATCGCCAAAGGTGGTTGACGAGATCCATCACATGTAGTCAGACGAGCCTGCTGACTAACTGGTGATGTATAAGAAGGTGTATGTTCCTGCCTATAGTACTCCGCCGGAATTGCCTGGCGGGATTGGCTTGATGCTGCCAGACGAGTCTGCTGGACATCGGAATTAAAATGGATAGGTGTGTGTGCCTGCTCGGTGTTTGCCACCAAGTTAGGTTGGTGGACTTCTCCAGAGATGGAAGGGATGAAAACCTGCCCATTGTTAACTGGATTCCGTCTCTGGCGGTTCATCTTTCCTGCTCGGGTTCGAGGAACCTGAGCTGAATGCCCTGGAGTTGGTACCCTCATCATGTTGAGGGCGCACTTCCGCATGAGTCTGGCAGCAATTATTGATGGGAGCCCTTGGGAAGAACTCCTGTCTTTTTGAATTAAGGCTCTGAGGGACCTGCTCATTCACTTCCTCAGAGTAAGGGAGCGAATGAAAATTGCGTTCCGGGGATAATGACCCGAAATGGTTGGATACGGTAGTCAGCACCGCCTGCCTCTTGATCACTGGTCATCGTTGTCCGGATGACCTATGTGATTTGTTCACTTGGAGGGCCTGTCGGGCAGCCTCCAAAGTTGGGATGGTACCGTGTTGACGGTACTCCTTAACCAGCGCATTTGATACCCAGCATTAAAGATGCTGAGTAGGTGATGTCATCCTCAGAGCGGATGACGATCCAGTAGGAATAGTAGCAGTGGTATTTTCAGCAGTAGTATTCACAAGTGTGAATTTGAGAGCAGCCATTATGGAAATACAGAAGATCTTGGAAAAGAGTGCCTGTCTGATATAACAGACATAATCAAGATAAAATTCATCCACTTCATCCTTTGGATGAGCACAGATTTCAATGATTGTTTTTTGTTAGCCCTCCTATTGAGTTTTAAATAGGGGATTAACAAATAGGTAAAACATCATTTTAACTTGGTTAAGGATTCACGTCGGGTTCACCATTTTTTGTTTGCCTTGGAATTCGGTGATGACCTCCTGGATGGGAGATTCAAACATTCCGATCGGTTTCTAGCGGGTTTGTTCGTAGAACCGGAAACATCCAATGATTCCACATCCATTTGGACCTACTTTCCAAAGGTAGGCGCTCATTAGCTTGTGGACTGATGAGGCTTAGGAATTTGCATTGGTCGAGAGGATGGGAGGTCGGACTCATCACACCTTTTTGAGGGGAATTATTGTCTATTCCGGGACTCTCTTTATAGATTTAAGTTATGTTCGTGAATCCTTGTTACATTACCAAGTATAAAATGAGCTTTTCCTTTAGTTTTGACAATCAATGATTAAATATGTATGAAATTTAGAGAATCTATTATATGTATTCGAGGTTCTTCATCAATAGAGAATCATCTATATCTATTTAGAGATTCTTGGTCAATGGTATCCTTCAAAACATTTATATAAAAAAGTCTCTTGGTCATTATGATGACCAGGCTGGTTTTAAAGCCACTCAGTGGGGCACTTGAAGTTTATTGTCATTCAGAAGGACATGAATTATTTCAGAGTTTGGATCGAACCCATAGATGGGATACCTACGTATCCTTTGTTTTGGAAGAGGAATCAGAACCCACGTAGTTCGAGTAAAGGAGTATGCTATTTATGATTGGTGGCTCAAAGAAGGATGTCACAATTACTTTTGCACTCTAAGCTCACATGAGTCATGCTCGGTGTGAGAAACAAGAGGTATTTGTAAAATTTAGACAATTGTGCCATGAAAGATGAAATCATAAGAAATGGTTTGGGGCTTATGTATGTATGACTGCCCAGAGGATTTACTTTAGAGAGAAAATCCAGGAACAGGGTCCATAAAGGTATATGTACTTCATGGAGATTTGAATACTCTAACTTGGGACTTATTCCTGAAAAGGAATCCCAAATTAGGAGAGGATTGATAACTGGGTTTTACTCGTGAGAAGGAATCCCAGATCAAACGTAAATTAGGACTGGTTAAAGAGAATTTAAGGGACTTGGGTCTTATTCCTTAAAAGGAAGCCCAAGATTATGAATGGGACTTATTCCTGAAAAGGAATCCCAGGTTAAGGATTAAGGTTTGGGGCTTACTCCTGAGGAGGATGCCCATATTTGAGATTGGGGCTTACTCCTAAGAAGGATGCCCAAAATTTAAGGGACTTGGGGCTTACTCCTAAGAAGGATGCCCAAAATTAGAGGACTTGGGGCTTACTCCTAAGAAGGATGCCCATTTTTGAGATTGGGGCTTACTCCTAAGAAGGATGCCCATATTTATGACTGGGACTTATTCCTAAAAAGGAGACCCAGGTTAAGGATTTCTCTCATCTTAAATAATGAGGTCGAATGAGTGAACTCTCCATATTTAGTGACAAAAAAATATTTAAATCACTAGGTTTTGAGATATATTTCACTGAATTTCTTTCAGATAAGGAAGTCAAATCAAGAAATCATGCCATAAATGGATTTGAAGAGTGTCTTGAAGACTTAATCTTGAAAAGGAAAGGTGTAATGATTTAAGAGGGGTGAAATGGGCAAGAAAGGCACCCAAAAAGGAAGGGGCATGCAAGTTTTGGAAGGCGCGCAAGTATTGTGGGGGCGCGCAAGTATTGGTCGCGCAGGTATACCTGCGCAACATATGTTGTACTTGCGCGATGGTAAACCAGCATTGAAATACTTGAGCGACTCTTTATTAAAGCCTTTAGAATCCTCTTGAGGTTCTTCCAGGAAAGGGACGCGCAAGTTCTATCGAAGGAGTAAGGCGGCGCGCAAGTGTGACCATTTCCCTTAAGGGCTGGTCACTCTGGCGCACAAGTGTTGATGAGTTTCAACACATAGGCCTTCCTCCTTCTCTTTAGATCTTCCGTTCTAGGTAAGAAATTACCTTAGAAGTGTTCCGGAAGCTTTGAGAAGAGACTTGGGTGTAGGGATCTTCAATCCGAGTTTCTGGAAAAAAATATCCTCTCGAATGGGGGGCCCACAAGTTCTATTTATAGGCAGGAGGAGACCCTGGGCGGTTACCGGGCAGTTATCAATTAGGTCGTGCAAGTCACTTGCGCACCAAGGTGCGTCGCGCAAGTTGACTTGCGCGACAGTGATATAACTTGCGCGGTGCAGTTTCTTTTGATCCATTGTCCATGCCTTTGTCGATTTTTGATATTTTCTTCAAAGGTTGAATCCCTTTGAGCTCAGATATTCCCCTTTTCCGATTTTCAGATTCTGTGATGAACGGAGCGTCAACAGATGTGGTGAGTGTAACCAAAATTATATAGCATAATGTAAATGTTATGATGTGATGGGTTCACCATGAATTATATATCACTTCAATGAATTGGTTAATATGATGTATCTCGTCATATAAAAGTGTAATATTCATGAACATGATTCTATATTTGTTCACAACTTAGTGTGGTTGTGGACCATTAAGACATGATGTTTTATTTTTATGCATTTCCACATTTCATGCATTTATCTAATGATTAATATCATTATTTTGAAGGTGATTTTATTTTTATTATCACCTCATGGTATATTCTTTCATGTTATTATCTAACTTCTTATTTGGATTTTATATCACCCCTTTCTTGACGTATATCCTCAAGTGATATCTTGTACTAAAGAGAACACGAGGGACAATAAGAAGTTAGAGAAGAATGAATTAAATATAAGGTTATGTTTTATTTTGTAAATGTTATGTATAGTACTAGTTTTTCAAAGACACTATACCATTGGATCATAGTCATGTAAGTATTTTATGTTTTTTATCATTAAAATGATGTGATAGTAAGGTAATAAATATAAAGGTCTCTATAGTTGGTATTAGAGGTTGACTTAGTTAATTTGGGAATTAGTATTAGAGAATCTTAGTGAAAACCCTTAGTATGATAATAATTGTAAGTAATAACCCATGAATATTTGTTTTATAAAATTATAAATATAGTGATCCCATAATATATGTTTTTAGATTTAATTCCAAAAAGAAATAAACTATCTGTTCATGACTTGTTCACTTATATTTTATTATAACATTATCTAGTTTAAAGAATAGTTGGAACTTAGAGAAACTAGGGAAACCACTTGTGTGAGGGACAATGTAGAGATTTCTTGAACTACATCCCCAATTACTTGGGGGTTGTGTTAAAACAATCATGGAGATGATTACCCATATCTCTCATGTTAGGAATCATAACATGAATACTATGTATCTTCTACCCTAACCTATGCGAGACAAACTAGATATTGTGTCCTCAATGTGGAAAAAACCAATAATTTTTAGTGGATCTTTCAATTCACTAGTCTCTAATTAGTGGTTCAACTCAATGGGGAATATCATTTTTGTACTTAACTATTCTAAAATATATAAGGAGACACTTTTTTTTATCATCTAGATGGATAGGATGGCCAATGGGGGTGTTGATTAACAACACCAATCCAACTGACTAAATTTAAGAGACGAAGTGGGAATAATTTGTGAGAATGTTTTATAATAAGTATTTCCCCCCAAACTCATTTGTACAAATATGGAGAAAGAATTTATAATGATGATGAAAAAGGAAGTAAAATATGTCACTTCTTAATGAAATCATTTCACACTTCTTTCAAGGTACACTTCATGTTTTGTTGACAACAATGATAGGAAAATGTATAGATTCATTATTGGATTAAAACAACGCCTTTTAAAGGCTCTAAAAATTCTAGACGTTGAGAGTTATGAATATATTGTTCGATATACCCTCAATGTGTAGATAAATTTTGGATAATATTCCCTTTGATATGGTGATAAGAAAATAAATTTGGAGTTTAAAAATGGAGGATCGTTTGGTAATGGTGGAAAGAAAACTCAACCACCCACATGTCAAAAATATAGGATGAATTATGATGGGAACTCCCTCAAAGGGACGTGGAAATGCCTTAGGTGTGGGAGAGAAGGACACCAATATCATGAATGACAAAAAGAAATGAGGATGTTGGAAAACGTGTTGGAAGAATAAATACCATCACCAATGGTCCAATGCTACAACTTTAGGGAGAAAGGGCACTATGCAAGATAGGGCACTAAACATCGAGTCATATAGGGTAATCAACATCAGCAACCACCAAATCCAAATGATCTCGGATTTCTTTATTCCATAACTATAGCTAATGTGTTTAAAGAGAACTAAGTCATATAAGGTACTCAACCAATTCATTCAATGATGGTAAATATCTTATTTAATTATGGTTTATTCATTCATTTATATATTAATTTTTTATAGAAAAATTGAATCAAATCTCTAATACACTGAAGTGGATATATCTGTAAATAACAAAATGTGTGGAAATCATTGCAACCAATGTTTTAGACTATTCTAGTATTACAATATGTTGAAATATTCTTCTAGATAATCTTTTGATACTACCCAAGGTCAAATTTAACGCTATAATGTGAATGTATTAGACCTAATTATATACAACACATATAAACTATCAGGAAAAGGAAATAACTTTCATATTCCAAACCATCCCAGGCTCCACTACAAATTCAAATATGATCATTAATATCATTTGAAAATCCATTAACATTATGGGTGTTGATTTCCTATGTAAAAGCATACCTCATTCAAATGATTGATTCAAAGGAAGGTATTAATCTATGGGAAATTATCATCATATGGAAATAGGTTAACGTATTTCTTGAGGAGTTACCTGAACATCCCTCGGATTGTGAGGTACCGTTATCAATTGATCATATACATAGAGATATTGTTATCATAATGTGTCCTTGTAGGATAGATCTTATCGAACTGGATGAGTTAAAGAAGTAGCTTCATAGGGCATTTGGAAAACGAGTTCATACATCATTGTGCATAACCTTGGGGTGAACCAGTTCTCATTGTCATGAATAAATATGAAACACTGCTGTTTTATATCGATTATCAGTAACATAAAAATGTCACTATAAAGAACAAGTATCTTATTCCAATGATTTCATACTTTTTCAATAAACTATGAGGAACTTGGTACTTCTCAAAGAAAAATGTTTATTCTAGATATTATCCACTAAAGGTGAATAAAGAAGATATTTAGAAGACTTCCTTTTATTTAAGGTATGTGCACTGTGAGTTTTTAGTGATTCCCTTAGAAATTACTAATTCTGTTCAATTTTCATGGGATTTATGAATTGAGTCTTTAGAAATTATCTCATTATATTTTTGGTAGTATGTATGAATTATAATATCATCTACTCCCTGATAAAAGAATAACATGAATAAAATTGAAGGATTGTGTTGGTGGCATCAAGTAAAGAGAAGTTATACCCCATGTAAAAAAAAGTATTATTTTTTTATGCAGAAACCCATATTTTTGGGAAATGTGATCAAAAGTAAGAGAATTTATAGGGATTTTTAACAAAAGGAAATTGAGAAATGGGCTAGACAATCTAGTGTCATTGAAATCCATAGGTTCATTGTATTAATAGGGTACTACTGACATTTTTTGAGATATTTATCATTATTTTTAATAACATTAAATAAGTTAATAATGAAAGGGGTAAATAATTTCTAGATAAAATATTTTGATGAATGATTCAAGGAGATAATGAGAAATTTAATCACATCACATGTACTACGATTTCTGATAATTGGAGAAATTTTTCTAATATACAATGATTCTTTGAAGAATGGATTGTGTTCTTTTACTATAAAAAAATGATAATGTGATATCCTACACCTCACAATAGTAAATGATACATGAGAATAAATACCCAACACATGATCTAGATCTGCAAGTTATAATTTTTTCATTGAAAATATTGTGGCACTACCTTTATGGTGAGAAGTGTGACATGTATAGAAATCATAAGATCCTAATGTATATAGTCACAAAAAAGGAGATGAACATGCATCAAAAGAGATGGTTAGATTTAATCATGGTTTATTATATCTCTTATTAGTACCATCATGGAAATGAGAACAATGTAGTTGATGTTCTTATCCAAAAAGAAGCTACTACTGTTTCCATGTTGCTGATTGGGAAATACCATAAATTCAATGATATATAATATATGGATTTGGAAATAATAACGGTAGGGAATAAATACTACCATTCCAAAATAATTTCCTAACAATATATATATATATATATATGGTATGATTAATGAAGTATAAAGGGGTCATCCACAGCTATAAAAATAAGGTGAATCCAGAAAAGGAAGGGAATTTCAAGAGTTCCATATCGATGACTATACTGTGATTTGGTTGGGAATAAGGCATTGTATACCTTCATCACCTAGGTTAAGGAATGAGGTATTAGATAATGCACATAACTCAACATTCTCTATACATCCTAGGAGTACCAAGATGTACTATGATCTCTGAGAACATATCTAGGGGGTCAATATAAAGAAGGAGTTTGTTAAAGTATCTCTCAAGGTGCTTAATATGACAACAAACTTAAAGAAAATAAACATATGTCCAAGGTGATGATTGAACCACTTTTTATACCCGTGATGAATTAGGATAATAACACTATAGTAATTGTTACAGGTCACTCATATAAATTCTATGAAAATAATGAAATATGTGTTTTTGTGGACTGACACACCTAGACCTACCAATTTAACGCTATTGGGGAATATCTACTTCTTAAAATACATGAATATATATATATATATATATGTGGAGGATGTTGTAAGACTTAATGGGGTTTAATTATCGATTTTCATTCATCATTATTCCAGGTTCACATCTAAATGCTATAGGCATCTTCCACATGCTTTGAGTACTGAAATTAGATTTCCACGTGGCCTATCACCCCCAAACTGATAGACAATCTAAAAGGACTATTTAAAAACTCGAAGACATTATAAGAGACTAATAATTAGAATCAAAAGGTGTATGGGATCAACATATACCATTGGTTGTGTTCTCATTACATATAGCTTCCACTCGAGTATTCAGATGGCTCCATATTATGCTCTATATGGGAAGCAATGTAGAACTCCAACCTATTGGGATGAAGTTCGGGAAGGAAATCTTATTTGAATCGATCTTATGTTAGAGATGATGGAGAAGGTTCAACCCCTCCAACCACATATCAAAGGTACTCATAGTCCATAGAAGATTGATTATGACAACCGTCGAAGGGGCGTGGAGTCCATCATTGGAGATAGTTTCTTCAATCAAATAACACAATGGAAGAGATTCATACAGTTTAGAATGAAATGGAAGATAAGGCCAAGGTAAATTGGACCCATATAGATCCTTTTTCAAATATATTTTTTGGTTTTTTGGGTTTCACTTCCACCGAATATGGATCATGTTCATGACGTGTTCAACATATCAGTACTGAGGAAGTATATACCAGATACCTCATAATAACTCAACTCAGAGGATGTAGAACTCGAAGATGATCTCTATTATGAGGAGAAGACTCTAGAGATTCGGGACCAGAGAGATAAATCATTATACAACAAGAAAACCCACCTATTCAAAGTTTTGTGGAGGAAGCATACATATAAAGATGCATCATGGGATCTATAAGAGGGAATGGAGAATAAGTAGGAGGCTGTAAATGAGAAATAAGCCTACCAATTTATGTAAAATGGAATTTCAAGGATGAAATTTTAAAATTGGGGATGAATGTATGGACAAAAACATTTATCAATTGAATTTATCCATTCTTATTTAAATTTCATATAGTTTAAATCATTTAAAATCACTTATAGAAAATAATAATGACTTTATAAATGAATAATTAATTAAATAAAAAATATTTCTAGAAGTTAAAGAATAAATACCGATTATAATATAAGTTGACATTAGGAATAGTAATATGATCCATATAAAAAATTAAACCTACAAAATGTATATAAAACTCAAAAAATAATGTATAAATATAATTTAAGAATATTATAAATGCAAGTATTTTATACTTATATCCTAGTCTACGTAAATAAATTATTTAAAATCATTAATTAAGGGTTGGTATTTTTGTAAGCCATAAATATTTAATTACACTTTTTAGTAATTTAAATTTTTAATAGAAAATTTATTTTTATAAATCTTATTTGGAAATAAATATATTAATTTTTTTTGATTTTAAGATATTTTTATGAGTCACTGAATAATCTTTTAAAGTTATATAAAATCAGTTATAAATTTAAAATCTTTATTTTCCATAAAATTAATGAATTTAATAAACTATTACTCTTATATAGAAATTTATATTCATAATATATAGGCCTTTTTTAATTCTACATTTCGGGAAATGGTTAGGGTTATGTTTTTGATTTTTTTTTTAAAATACATATATTTTTTGTAGATAGTAAAATATGGTAATATATGCTATAAATAAATTATAAATTAAATACAATATTTCTTGAGTCATAGATGATTTATGCACTATTATATAGAATTATTCTTCTCTATTTACTATATTTATCCATAGAATTATCACTATTTATTGTCTTGAAGAAAAACAATAAACTAATATATATAAAACTGAGAAAACACATGTCTCCTCTAATATAAATACCTCCCCTTACCCCTATTATCGTCACACCTCTCCAGCATTGATCCATGCCCAAATTATTCCCAATACACTTCAATATCCATTAACCCATGTCTAGAAGCTATTGGTCTCCTGAAATTTCCAAAAAAAATCCCTAATGAGTTTATCAAGGAGGATAAATTCAAGAGGTAAATTCCTCATTCTTTTATTTAAATTTCTTTTCCTGTTATTATGTTTTCTGATTATCTCATGGAATACCCTCATAAAAATATAACGATGAATCCATTCACTTAAATATACTATAATTATATCAATTTAATGGAACATATATCATGAAACTAATATTTTTCTCTCTCTATCTCTTATATTAAAAATGAAATCATCACTTGGGATGTGTCAATTTACAAACATCGTGTATGATTCACTTTAATTTTTTAATTAATGGAATAAAGGATGATTATAAAATCATTAAATGGTGGAGAAATATTTTAATTTATATTTTACAATGTTTTTTATGTTCTGAAACTAACTTACATGCATGATACTAAATGATAAAACTAAATGAGTTCGTTATGATCGAAAAACAACAAAAATTAAACTTAAATGATCATTATTAACTTCATCTGATGATTAATACAGAAAACATAAAACAAAAAATTTTATATGCCTGTATAATATTATAGATGATAATTCATAGCATATAATAAAATTTCGTTATATTTATTCTAATTTAACATGAACTCCCATTCTTGTATACAAGGGAACCGATCATTAAAACTATGAAAAAATGCACCAGAACAATGAAATGAAACACTATAACTCGTAAAAAAACATAAATGAACTTAATAAAACCACAATGAATAAAAATAATGTGTAAATAGTTCTTTGTTTTTTAATTAAATAATATAATTTTATTATTGATGATATTGAGGTGAATAAAGAATTCAGAAATATGCAAAGGGGAATTCTCAAACACAACTCTATTTCATTGGGTTTTCTATATTCCACCCCATATTCAGTGTGAATATTACTTAAATATTATTTACTAATGAATATATTAACTTTTATGGGACATAAATATTTTCTACTTGGTTTTATAAAAAGACAGTGCTTTTCAAAAGAACTATTCCTTAAAAAACAACCTTATTTCTTCTTAAGATTGTTTATTCTTTACTCAAGATTGATGATACTTATATCAAGTTTGTTATTACCTGTACAATTTAGAAGATAAATGATTACGAATTAATTATTTATGAAATGAAACCCATTCCTTTCCATGTGTTATTTTATTTCCAATATTGATATACATTCTATGGGGCATGCATGATAATGTAAAGGATATAATGGGATACGAACAGTTGGAATTATATAGCACAACGTAAATGTTATGATGTGATGGGTGCACCCATAATTATATTTATATCCAATTAATTGGGTAATGTGATGTATCTTATGAGAAAAATGAAATATTCACGAACATGTTTCTATATTTTTTCATATCTATGTGTAGTTGTTGACTACTAAGTTATGATGTTTCATTTTTATGCAAATCCCCATTCCATGTCTTAATCTAATTCTATCTCTCAGGATTAGGATGAGGATTTTATGATTATTATCACATGATTTTATATTGTATAATTTTATTATATAACTTCTTTCTGGGATTTAAGCTCACCCCTTTATTGATGTATATCCTCAGGTGATTACATGAACTAAGGAGAATATGAGGGATAATAAAAATTTAGAGGATAAGGAATTAAATAAATTTTTATGTTTTATTTTGAAAATAATATATATGGTCCTATCTTTCCCAAGATACTAAACTTTTGGATCCTGGTAATTTATTTATTTTATGTTGTTTGTAATTAATATGATTTAATTGTTATTTAAGAAAATTATATGTCACTATATGAAATACCATGCTTAAATGAAATGTCACATTCAAATAAAATTTTAATTTTTTTAATATGATAATTATCACATAGTCATTTTAACAGAATGTGTGTATAGTATTGAAATAATATTAAAATATTATGTTTAAACATGAATATAAAATTAATTATTAATTTAATAAATAATTGGAGATGAAAATAAAAACAATTTTAAAAATTGGAATTCTTTTTCAATAGAACTATTATTATGCATACAAATGTATTTAACAACAATAAAATAAAATATTCACAATTGTTAAATTATTTTAATGAAATTTATATAGTATATATTCAGTCAAATTCTTAACATTAATCTATAGATTTTTTCACAACAGATAATATTAATCCAATTTTACACTTCTAAAAAGTATTTTTATAAAAATATAAATTTTCAAATTTTCTTCACATATTTTAAAATTAATTTTCTTTTCAATTTTTTTTTAAAATATATATTTTAAAAAATAATTCTAATTTTACAAATTTTAATGTTAAAATTATATTGGACATAATTTTTGCTAATTTGATGCAAAGATAATTTTTTTGTTGAATAGTAAAAAAAGGTATTTATTTGGAATTCTCATTTATTTAAAAGATTTTTAAAATAAAACCTTATTTTAAAATGGTTGTGAATGTAAAATTTGTCCAATTATATATCAATTAATTAAATTTAGTTCATTTAAATCAATTACATATTTAATTTTTATTTGAAAACATTTTAAACATTGAAGCTTTTTAACTTTGTATACCAGCTTTCTCATTCTATCTGTGAGTTTTATTTTAGATAAAATTATAATAATTATGTGAGTTTAATTTGAAAAAAATGGATTCCATATTTTTAATCACAATAATTTATATTATTTAAAAATTATAACTAAATTTTTTACCATAATAAATAGTAAAAATAGAATGAATTATTTACCGATGTTAAGGTAAAAATTTGTTTAGTGGGGGTTAAAATAAAAAGGGTTTGGTATAAAATGACCCATAATTGTACAAAACCAATTCAACTGACATATTTTGACATTAAATCTTATTATTTCATTAATAGATCATTTTCCAATAGTACTTCATCTGAAAAATGTGGATTCACCATTTTTTGCAAAAATTACAAGTGTGAAAATCCCCTAACATTTAAAAGGATACACACTATCCTCTTATATCCATACATAAATAAGCCATTAGATTATCCCATGACTAATAAAATAACATATTTAAATCCATCATCTCATCCAATAATCCTTATTATGGATTGAAATTCAATAATATAACACTTTTGGTGCAAAATTAAAACATTTTTTGAATAAGGGGTAATGTTTCTAACTGAGAATTTAAATTTATTTCTTCCCCCATATCATTTAATTAAAAATAAACAATAATTATATAATATCATAATTTTAATCCATATAATTATATATTATAATGTTAGTCAAATATGTTAAATTCTTCTCCCCATCCATCGAATGGGTCACGAAACCATTATTTGTGCATTCAGTGGACTACCACCTCGTGAATCAATGTTATTACTTTTATATTACCACCTATATAGGATGATGAATTTATATTTTATATATGATATTTATGGTATTAATATTACTCTTGAATCCATCTATCACATATTTCATCTTACATTATGTTCTATGGGAATAAGTTAATGTCATTTCTGTGTATGGAGGTCTACCATCTCACCAAGTGATATTATTTTTTCTTCACATATTATTTAAATAGAAGGTAATAAAGAAATGTTTATATAAAAGATAAGATATATATATCTTAAGAAGGATTTATTAATTTTAATTTTTGATTTACCATTCTTTCATATCATTCATTGAGAAAATGGAAACAATATTCAAGCGTACAGACAAAATACCATCTCCATGAAAGGTTTATTTATTTTTTACCAATAACATATATAGATCACTATGAATTAATACATAAGGGATATATATGTGTGTCTGTATATTATACTCATATCAAGATTAACACTTCTTAGATGTTTTAACCCTATTTAAATTATGAGATCCAGAAAATACTAAATCAAAGAAAAAGTGAAAAACAAATCAGTTATTAACCCAAACATGACATTTTCATGTAATTGAAAATAAAAAGATAATAATATGTCATAATTAAATCATATATTTAATGATATGTCACGAATCAAACTAATATGGAAGGAGCTATAACTTCCCTAAAAAATGTTGTATAGGGTAGGGGAAAGATAAAAGATCAAAAGGCCAGTCTAACATGGGAGGCATTGGCCTAATGTACTCGTAAACACACACTTGATCCTCTCAATGAAAAATTGCATATGAAAAAAATTAAAAGATAAAATAACTAGGAAATAATCATTTATAGAAAAATACATGCTATATAAATGTACGGATTCTTAAACTAAAATAAGAAAGTAGAAACTAAACACCCAACCAGAAAAATATCCCAACTGGAAAAAAATGATAATTATATGTTCTTGTAGAGACCAACATTTGATCTCCAATATATGACCACCATATGTGGTCCAATGTATCAGGTTTACCTATGATCTAATTTAGTTAATTTCATCATATCAATCATCAACACAAAACATGATAATGGTCGGAAAATCCATCCCTGACTGAGTATACACAATCCCAGTAGGAAACCTTTAAATATAAAGGGGGTAAAATAAGATACATTATATGAAAAGATAGATAGTAGAAATATTAAACCAAATAATGACAGTAAACTGAATCCAATGAAAATCAGTTTCTATATATATATTCTCAAAATATTAAACCCAAACAAGGGATATGGGGATCATTATATCACATCCAAGATGAAAAATAGTTCAATCACTTCTAAGAGTCCATTGTCGATTCTCAAATTCTCACGAATCTCTATGAAGAAAAATCCAAGTCAAGATACACCTAGCCAATGTTTTCAACAGTCAAGGGGAACAATATCCCATAGAGGACCCATTATTTAGTTAAAAATAGATTTCTACTAAGTGGATCACTAGATGAAAAATTCTCTATCCATGTAGGAGGGTGGCATTTAGTAAATCATATAGGACCCATGTCCATCTCAGATAGAGGGTGAAACTCTAGTAGTTTAAAGAGGAAAAATTCCCCATCCTTGTAAGAGGGTGCTACTCAGGCAGTCGATGGCCCATGTCATGAAACATCACGATGGTTCTATTCAAATAGTAGATAATGGATCCATGCCCAGCCCAATTGGAGGGTTTCACTCTCGTAGTTGAAGAACCATGCCTTGACTCCATATGAGTTTTCCACTCAGATAGCAGATAGATGGCCCATTCCTAGCCCAACTACAGGGTTCCAATCCTGTTATCTAGGACCCAGTACCAAACTCCATAGGATGGTTCCAATTAGTGGAAAGGAAGAGTACCCATTCTCTATCCAAGTAGAAGGGTGACACTCTAATAGATAGGTATAAGATCCCTGCCCCACCAAACTAGAGGGTTCCACTCCAAATATCATGATGATTATCCCTGATCAATACCATCATCGAGTGATTCCAAAATAAGAATAATGAAAGGAATATTTCTTCTTTTGTCTATAAATTTAGTACAGAGGCCACCATCTTGCTCTCTGTGGAACTAAACTCATGATAAGATACTTGTAGGTAAAAATTCATGTTCAGATGAAGGATATACTAAAATTTTATGTTTTCACATAAGGAAAGAAGGGGTACTCAGTGTTTAAGGGAATCATATGACATATTTTCTCATAAAATTTATTGTTATTTCCCTTTAGTTAAAAATTTGGTAATCTATTTAGATGCAGACGGTGTGTAGAGGGTCTATATGGTATGTTCGATCAACATGAGGTACTAGCTGTACTTGTTGACCATGTCTTGGTATCTTATCTATGCTTGTGTACTTCGAAACATGGTGTGTGACTAGTCCATACCATGATTGTGTACTACCAGAGTATATGTTGGTCCACCAACACATGTGCCATAATGATTTTGGGGGTCTCATATGACATGTAATACTTATAATTCCATAGAAACCCGAGCCTAACAGCTGCAAGTGATAGACATGATATGTTCATCAGACAACATGGATTGTAGTCATGTATATCTCAGAATCTCTAGATCAACTCTTGTGTTCCCGATCTATCCTTTCCACTTTGGATCCCTCCTAAAAGCCTCATGAAATTGGTTTATCATTCCTTAGTTGGTATTTTCTTCCCATTTGATGGATTATAATTTATTTATATTTTGGATTGTCACTTCCCCCACACATCGTGCATCAAACCAATTCTATGACCAATACGGTTTGGATTCTACTTAAATAAATAGATCACTCACACCCATAAAATCATTCAAATCCATCCCTAAATCATTGTTTCATTCTAGGAAGATGAAACCACCATGGATCTGGGGATCAGAACATAGTTGATCCTGCCTGATAATGTTGAATGGTGACCCCATAGTCCCACAATACCTACCATGAAGAATTATTTTGATAAATGAATCATTTTTTTTGAAAAATTATTTCCATGAATTGTAGGACAATATATATGAATTGTGATATCCGATGTAATAAAACTAAATAAACAATTTAAATCTGTACATGGGAAAATGAAATGGCTCAATTTTAACGTATATAAAAGAATTTGATGATCATTCTCAATAAACATAATCATTATTGGAATAAACCATAAATTAATATTTTATATCTAATTTTTGATAATTTTTCATTGAATAATGCACTCACTAATGAATTATAGATGTCATTATGTTCACTACGTCTCGATCTACCTTGAAGCAGAGTCACATAATCGTTTAATTTCTATTAACCAATGGGGGAGAGGAAGAAAATCTCTCAATGATATGAAGGTTATGTGAATTAACCTAGAGATCCTTACATAATTTTTTAAATAGGGAAAATAGGATAAGGTTAATTAAATTAATTAAATAATTTAAATATTTATTTAACTCAATGCACCAACCTAATGCCTCTTTTATCATAACACCATTTTTCGACCTATTTTAGGATTCACCTAGGGTAATCATCAAATTAAAAACTCAACAGTTGTCTCAAATTTATGATCAATGGGCCTATTGATGAGTTATCAAATTTTATTTAAGAAAATGTGTGTTGAAAATGTAAAATACTATTAATAATTTTATAGAATTAATTTCGGGACTACTGGGCCTCAGAATCGAATGTTGTCTTAACTGCTGGCTCTGAAACAATATTTAAAAATATCCCAATGCCTTAAATTTAAAAACATGGTACATATGTCATTAAATAATTCATGATTTTAATCATTGAAAAGAAACAATGACACAAAAAATCATTATTCTATGTCTGAATCAGGATCACCCACTCCTATGAGCTCTCTTGCTTGCTCCCATACTATCCTAACTCGTTAAAATAATGTATAGTCTATCCATGATGTATCCTCTCCTACTAGTTCTCCAGAACCACGAGGTGTTCTACAGAACTAGCTCTGTCATCAATTTACATCAATATTTAGTCAATATTGTGGGTGAGATCATGTACATATCTCCTCAGTCAAGACACGTGGAAGATTTCATGAACTCGCTCCAATTTTTTGGGTGGGATGAGGTGGTAAATAAATTGAACACCCTATTTCAAGATATGAAATGGACTAATGAACACGGGTATATCTTACCTCTCTCACCAAACCTCTATAATCTCCATGATGGGGATGATGTCAGGTATACATGAAATCCCTACTCAAATTTCATGGTCATATGATGATGATCTCATATGATTACTACTTTCTCTAGGATTTCATCATCTACGCATGGATAATCTAGTCATTCTCAGTCATCACAGGCACCATCAATGGGCCCAAAAGAGATTCATCACCAATCTATGTCCAGAACAAGAGTGACCATCATGGTCTCTAATATAAGGCATAAAAAGGTGTCATGTCGATATCATAGTGGTAGGTATTACTAATCCGAAAATCTACCAAGGGAAAGGGATCCTCCTAGATTCAGAAGAAGTCAAGAACACATGCCCTCAACATGTCCTTTAACACTAGGATATTGTGCTCACTCTACCTATCTTAAGGCGAAGGAAGGAAGTACTGAACCTATTCGGGGTCTTGAATTCTTCTTGCATGCCCCTCAACAATCATTATATGATTCTTCCATCACAATCTAAGAAAATATTCAAGAGAATCTCATTATAGTGAACAATATCCCTTATGTATATCTTTCCTAATCTTGACATCATACTATACTCATAGATAGTAAGTATGTAGAATAGATTTGTCAGTCGGTCAACCATCAACCTATTATAATCATGGCTCGTTCACTATCCAATGAATCACTTTCACAATGACTATAAATATCTCATCCCATTTTGAATTCCGGATATCAACATTATTAAACAAACTTATCAAAACTCTATGCTCAGCTCCTTCCTGTAGACATGTGGTGAATCGTGGAATGTACCCGACCACAATCCATATCATGATGTCCAACAAAAAACTCTTCTAAAGGTCTCCATATATCTTTCCCACAATGGGATGTATAACCAAAAATGAAGTGTGAAATTCCCACATCATCTCTTTAGGCATCATGACTAGGATCATTATCATTTCTAGAGAAACGATGATGTAATTATCTCATTCTAAAATCCATTGAGTGAATCTATAATTTATATCATGTCACAGAAGACCTCATCAATGATATCTCACAAAAAGGACACTTTGACTTGCTGAAGTGGCATAGGAGTCAACACCATCGACTGTAGAAAGGTTACACCCCCCTTCTCAACCAAGGTCAGCTATAAGGAAACCAACTATTAAGATGCATCCTGTACAAATCAGGATTTTTACTTCATCATATGGTCATCTTTGACCATGTTTTCCTTCCCATAGTATAAAAAATCATGACGTGATTGTCCCACAAGAACTATATCTACCCCCTGTCTCTCATGTTCATGTCTATCTACATGAAGAGATACCTGAGAGTCTAATAGTTTGACTAAACCACAATGTTCTATCTTATATCATAGTGTCTCCACATACATAGGAAGAAGAATGCTGCTTCCAACACTAGGTTTTTACTATTGTAGTTATTCTCATGGGGTAACAACTACATCAACCCATATATGATTTCTACCAACCATTACATCAACATGTAGCCTACCACAACTCCTGAGGAATCACATTACACTATGTACACCACATCCCCCACTAGTTGTATTAAAATAGAAGCCCTGGTCAGCCTCAACCTCAAATACTCAATGTCCCTCTAACACTTCTCATTTAGGTATATGGTTTTACATTTCATGTTAGGGGAACCAAAGTGGTCGAAATCCTAGATAATTATTCCAAAAAATAATTGATAATACCCCACTAAGAAATGAACAATCTACAATGACAGCATGATCTTAGGTGGATCCTAAGAGAACACTACATCGAACATCACTCAGTCCACATCTAAAACATGATTAAACATATCATGCCCCATGAATTTAACAAAATGAATAAGGAACCGGCACATAGAGAGAATATAATAATTTTGTTTCTCTAGAAGAAAATCTTCGACCATCCTCAACAGATTTGGATTCTCCTCTTCTGTTGTAGTATACAAGGGTATGCCATCAATAAAGGAAACTACCAATTGGTATATGTATAGAACGATGTAATGGTTTATCAAATACATTAACATAGTAGGTTAATTTGTCTAACCAAAAGGTAGTAAGCATATAATCATAATTTCAATAACAACATTGGAATGAAATAATCAGAATATCAGCCTCATGAACTCTCAATTAGTGGTTTCTAGACCATAGATTGATCTTTGAGAACCATTTTACACCTAAAAACTGGTCAAAGAGGACATAAATCATTAGAAATGGGTACTTTTTCTTTTCATGTCCTATTTTAGGTGATGATTATCCATACAATGTCGTAAAATATCATCCGCCTTTTTCATGAACAACACTGAAGCATCATTTGGGGACACAATGGGAATCATGAAACCCTTATCTTAGAGGTCATCCAATTACAACTGCATATCCCATATGTTAGTAGTGATATGACATTCTACATAAGCTATCAGAGTAGTCCCAATATTTAGTTCGATAAAAAATCTCATACCTCACATTAGATCAAGTCCTAGAATATCCATTATGAAAACATCCATAATATCCTATGAAACTGAAGGAATACACATTCTTGAAGAGCCTGTTGCATAAAGTTATATATTCTCTAGTTGATTGTTGATGGCCAACAACCTCATTCTTACAAAATTAACATTTCCCTCCATGAGATATATATTACCCTGAAAGGAGTATCATCCCATTAGTGAGAATCATCTGACTCATTTTCAATGATAGTCAATCTGGGCAAAGACCATGGAAAACTAATCCATACTAAACATTACATCATAGAGTTATATCATGATGACCAAAGAGACCATATTAAACCTCTATCAACTGTGAAATATCTTACACTACCAGCATATAAATATGTAAATAAATAATTCCCCATATTCACCTTAAGAAAAAGATGACACGATAACATCTTAACTAGGAGATCCAACTCATTAATAATGACTAAAGAGATGAAGGAATGAATATTACCTATTTCATATAATATAGAGTCATGATTATAATAGACAGATATCATAACTCTATCATCTTGTGTGATGTTGTGTTATAATATTCCATTGCCTATAGTTTTATGTGACCCCAACCACATGCTCCCTGAGCATGATGTTGGATGCCTAGTGGTGGTGGTGGAAGGATCTCATAGTATCTTTTACCACACATATCTCCTCCTACAATATCTCCAATAACTCCCCTTCTAGTTCCGCCTCCCTAAGGGACACGTTGAATTCACCTATGGAATCCCTTATCCAGACTCAACATCTTCCATAATGGTACATATTCTATCTACATGAACACCTCTGCATGTCTGGATGAGTAATAATATTCCAGATGACCTCGCCCATAAAAACATAGCACAAACCCTCTCCATGATACATGGGTCCTCTATGATTCCATTATCTATGTGACCCATCCTAATCCTACGAATATCTCATATTCCAAGATTAGGTCCAACGATTCCTGCAAGATATTGTATGCGACTTAGCCCTATGACACCCACATCTAGCATTATACACCTCATAACCCAATGATAAGTGGATATATGTCCCCAGATACCATCCCAACACCCCATAATATGTAATAATGAAATTTGGGACAACACTAGAATTAATATCTCTTCAAAGTCCCTAGGAAATCTTTCATTTTTAGAATTATCCATCGTGGATCATGTCAAAGGTGTATTGTGTATGGTCTTTGAACCTCACAGCGTACTAATCCACTATCATTCCTCTCTACTAAAACTCTAAAATATATTGAATCTAAACCATGAACAATTAATAGGGGATAATAGTCCTCAGGAAAAACCCACTATAACATAGCCCATGTGATTTTCGACCCATCATTCATCATGGTAATGAGACTCCATCAACACCTACATGATCTATGGAAAAGGTGACCTACCTGTGAAAACATCTAATATTTTTATATCTAGATAAGACTAATAAATTGACCATAACCTCAAGAAAATCCTCTATTTTCTATAGATCTAGCTCACCAAAGAACCTCAATTATCACTGGCACTGAAAAATCTGGAGTGTCATAAGACATTGTGTATCCATAGCTAGTCCTACTAGAGTGGACTGCCACTAAATTGGTGGGGGTGGCACTAATTTCTGACCTTGAGTAATGATCTTACTAGATAGTCCCTGAACAATTTCCAAATCACTAATCAGATCTTTATCATGATATAGAACTTGTAACCTAGCTAGATGTCATCGTAGTGGAATCTATAAAATTTAATTAATATGTACCAGGGTAATATGAGTATCAATAAAATTATGGGGATATGGAATTATAAGGATAGTAAAAGAATCAATCATATATGCTGCATGTAACTTTGATCCTTGCAACCAATGTCTCAGGATTCTGTGTGGACAAGGTGAAGGACATCATGAATTGATATGTCGGACACCACACAAATAATGGATACCCTATCCTGAATACTCAAATCGAATAACATTGACATAATTTCCCAAAATCCAAACCAAATCCTCATATGTGAACTAATCCAAAAACTATCCCATGGATCGAACCACCTATGATACCAATATATCATTACGTGATGTTATGGGGCTTCAGATACTACTACTGTAATCCTGCCTCTATAGTCCATGAGAAGGGAAAAATCACAAGAAGGATAACTACAAAGGGAATAATTTTCCTAATTAACCTATATGCATGCACTCAATGATCTTTTAAATAAATTGAGGAGTAAAAAATAAAAATGTTTAATTACTAGTGAATACAAATTCATATAAATCCTCTAGGGTGTATAAAAGTACGAAAGTGTGTAATGAAATGAAAATGTGATAAATACACGTTGATGAAAAAAGATGACCAAACCTGAAAAAACTAAATTCTAAATGCGCTGAGAGAGCTCCACTACCATTCTACAAGCTCCTGCCACAATATATAGTCCAATTCACTAGGTGTATCTATTCTCTTCTATGGTCACCATTGAGCTGCATGTTTTTTGTATAAGTAATGACACATGTAGGAAAATCTCATTTTGGGGTGATTATATACATACCTCGTATGATGTATAGAATTCTGAAAGGGGTTTAGTAAGAGACAAGATAAGAAATAGAAGACCATAGATAGGTCAACCTAAAAAATGAGTGTAATCCAAATCCAAAAACATGGATTCATATATATATATATATATATATATAATTATAGATATATATATTATCTCAAACTAAAGAAACCTAAAAAATAGGGAACGGGTTATCTATATCACATCCCATTTTACTTAATAGTTCTATAAGTTCTAACAGTCTATCATCGATTCCCAACATCTCGAGTGTTTGTATGAAGATATATCCAAGTCAACCCACACCTTTCCAATGATCCGCACAATTGAGGGGAACAATATATAATTAAAAGTCACATTCCATTATAAAATAGGACGGTTCTACCAAGTGGATAGCTATAGGACCCTTGACCATTCTTAGTAGGTGTGTTCCACTTAGTAAATATACTATGATCCGTGCTCAACCCAAAAAAAGGGTTACACTCTAGTAGTCGGTAGAATACCTATGCCATATCCCAATAGAAGTTTTCCATTAAAGTACTAGAGGACTATTTCCCTAATACAGAAAGTGGATGAAAATTGGATAAAGAATATATGACCCATGCCAACCTATTTGTTGGGTGCCACTCTTATGGTCGATGACCCATTCCCTGACACTGGTGGAGGGGGCCACTCAGATAATAGATACATGAACCATTTCTATGCTAGTAGGAGGGTTTCATTCCCATAGTCGAGGACCCATGCCCTAACTCCGCCAGAGGGTGCCACTTGGTGGATATGTAGAAGTCCCAGAAACTGTCCCAATGTGAGGGTTTCACTCTAATTCATGCATAAAGGACCATGCCTATTCTAATGAGAAAATTCAACTCAAAATCAAATGGTGATCTGGTTGGATCATTGTCTTCATCGATTGTCAGCTGAATAATAATCATGAATGAATCATATCACTTCATATATAAAAATAAAATATAGATTCCACTATCATGTTCTATGAGAAAAAATAAGTATATACTGCTCAAAAGAACAATTCTGAGTCAAAATGAATGAGATACAAAAGGTTGAAGTTTCCATAAAATGAAAGAAGGGGTTTTCTGCATGTTCGAGCCACCTGAAGTATTGTTTATGCTTCTTAGTCATGTCCGTGTATTCCGGCTGTGTCCACGTACTTTTTCACATGATGTGTGCATGTCCATATACATTCCTATGTGCTCCAAGAGTACACTCCATGTCTTTAGAACATGTTTCACTTTGTTTATGGTACTCCCACATGGTTTGTGATACTTATAATTCCATAGATACCATAGATCCACACCTACACGGGCTACACACCATTTGTCTTTTGGATTACAAAATAAGTATTAATGTTTTGCTTATAATCAATAGATCTAATCCATAAATTGAGATCTGGCCTCTTTTCCTTATACGTTGACTCTTAACCTACCTAAATCGATGGATTATGACTATGTTAATAATTACTAACCATCAAGTGGATCGAAATTGATTTCCAATTTTTTATTTTCTTCCCTCACACACCAAACCCATAACATGTTCTATTACTCTTCTAGTTTGGATTCCATTTCAAAAAATCGATCACGTGAAACCAAAAAAAGACTCAGAATCCATCCCCAATTAATATTTACATTCACCTCATGTGAATCCACCATAATTCCAGGGGACCGATCATGCTCGATCCCACTCGACAATGAAAAATCATGACCCCATGGTCCAACAGTAACTAACAATAATAATTATCGTGATAAAAGAAAAATAAACAAGTCATAAAAAGTATTTCCTTGAATTCTTGGCCAAGGAACATGATCGAGTATATCTCGTTTGAGAAAACTGAACAAACCATTTAAATCAATACATGGATTACGACAATGGAATAATTAAAATAAAGATCTAAGAAAGGGATGATCGTGCTCATCAAATTTAATAAATATGGTAATAAATCATGAATTTGTGAGGCCTACTTGATTTTGGATCATTCATCATCTGATAATGTCCTCTCTAATGGTTGAGAGAAATAATTTCATTCTTTGTGTCTCGATCTTCCTCGAACTGGAGTCTCATCATCATTAAATTTTGATTTACCAATGGAGGAGAAGAAGAATATCCCTATATAATACCTGGGTTATTTAGATAACAACATGAATACATCCATAATGGGGATTAAATAGAATAAATGTAATTATGATAATTAAATTAAATTAATACATTTAATTATTTATTCAACTCAATAAACCCACCCATGACCACTTTTATCAAAACTCCCTATACCGACATATTTTTTATCACCCCTATGGTAAAAATAACATTAATGTCTCAATAGGGACCTCATATTTATGATACGATATTTTTTAAAGATATATCTAATTTTCTTTAATAAATTTATCACACTTAATTTGAAATGTTGTTAATATTTTAATGATATTAATTTCATGTGCATTGAGCTTCTGAATTACTTTTTGTTTTAGTGCTTCAATCTAAAACTATATATAGGAATATTATAAAGTCATACATGGAAAATATGGTCTCCACATTTTATATATAATAATTTTTTTTAATATATGTATAATAAATAATTTTTATTATAATATATGATCGAACATGTAGGAAAGAAGTCGAGACTTAAGGTCAAATATTTTTGTCTCACATTTTGCGTCTGTGAGACACATGAAATATTCACCACATATATATTTTATGTGATGTATATATTAACCATTATTGTATTTTTTTGATTATTCATCAAATAATTATCGAGATTTACTTATCCATTTCTTGATCCCTCTTTTTTGGGGCATATGATTCAATGATTCCAAATGGGATAGAGTTTTATGATAAAATCCAACTATTTATCATGATTGTTAATGATTATGTTTCTAAGGATGAAATATTATGATACATATATCAAGTACATCAGGAAATATCTTCTCCTATATTTATTTAAAGAGAATACTTGTTTTACTATCATTTTACTCTCCTTGTGTACTCAATATTTCGAAATAATTATTTTTAGAAAAAAGTATCTTTATTATTACCTTTTATTGAAATTGATATATCTAACAAAAACCATGTCATAAGAAAAAATTTAAAATATGTTTTAAACATTTTTTAAATTACTTTTTAATGAAAATTTAACAATTTTTTAATTTTTAAACAAAATTATAAAGTAAATCTTAATATTGTTTTCATGACTAATTATCATTGGGATTTTATAGAAAATAAAAATGGGTTTTTTTAAAAAGGAACAATATTTTATAATATCATGAACAACTGATTATTTTTAAATCCTCCGCATTTTCATATTTTATTTTCAAGGAAAATTACATTCAAAATGTTTTATGATTTATTTATTTATTAAAATGTGATTTTAAATGAAATATTATTTTACTCAATAAATGTTTTAAAATATTTTTAAATCAAAACATATTATATAAAAAAGTTATTTTGGTTAAATAATACGGATTTGAAAAACCTTTATGCTATATTATGTTTTTATACTATTGGAAATGGAATTTTTCTAATTAAATGTTCTATGTGACCTTTCAAAATAATTTTCCAACAAGGATAATATTATTTTATTCTACTTATAATTTATAGGGGAAATGATCCAAGGATAATCTTATTCTTTATTATCTCAATACCCTATGGTTATGATGATAATATTTTTATGAAACTTGTTTCTTTTCCATGTGTAATATGAAAATAAAATTTATATGATACTTACTTTTTTAACGATGAGTTATTCTTTAATTAAATTATGAAATTATTAAGAATCCTATTTCTTTTATACAGGGTTTGTTGTAATTAATTATTTTTTACAAGTTATTTCAATTCAAGGGATCCAATTGGATGGATTGTTTATGATATTGTGGTAAAAATATGTATTATTTATGTTATTTGAGAGTGGTTATGTTATAAACAAGGAATATTGGTATGTTATAACCAGTGATGGGTGGAACCAGTATCTGCATCCATTTTATTCTATAATGATTGATATATCCTAACAGAAATGGGACTGGAGTGGGGAATGACCCCATTTGGCATTGTACACTATCTATTATGATAGTCATGGGAGTAAACCATGAATATTATGATTATTTTGGGGGTGGACCCATTTCACTATGATAACCTTTGAAATGATCCTTGAATACATTGAAAATGATCTTTTATACTTCTTTGTAAGCTATAATTTCATGTCGTTTGTAATTTTTATGATCTCATGTATCATGTTCTTCAATTTATAATATGATTATTATAATATGAACGTCAATTATTTATTCTAGGAATCATGTTTATGATCTATGATATAGAGGGTAGGGTTTTAAAATATTATTCTTGTGTTCTCATACCCTTATGATTATTATATGTTGATATCTCCTTGGTTTACCCATTCTATGCATATGTTATCACCCTGTTATATTATTTTATTCCAAAGGTTATTATTAAATGTATTGTGTATGGTATGTAAAATAAGAAAACTAATCATGAATAAATTATTGGGAGATGATGTAGTTGTCTTATGGACTAGTTGTTTATGTTTCCATGATCCAAACAACATTATACATTTATGATCCTCAATAGATTGATTGTGTAATGTAACAAATATTCATCTTAAAAGATGTAATATATTTGTAAAATAATTTCAAGTATTTAAAAATTTAATTCATAACAAATTATAAAACTATGGAGAGAAGAAGATGATTTTTCCATCCTGATCGATGTGTGAAAGGAAACACAAAAGAAAATTCCATTAGGGGAATAGTAAATTTATTATCTATGGAGAGGATGGTCTTCAAGTGGTTGAATACTGAATTGATGAGATCAAGTTACATAACTATGTGAATAGGGATAAATACCATATAACATTCCACAAACACTCCTATGTGTCACATTATTTGAGTATGAGAAATATGTTTACAAGTGGTCAAATAAAAAGGTTAATGAAATTCACAGATGTTAGTAAACACATAATCTTATAGAAAAACAGCAATCTCCTGTTATGACTACTAAACTTATAAAAATGAAATACTGAAATGTACACTTAATATCCAATATATAACTTCAAAGTTATTATTTTATTCTTTATCTAACATCTATTGTATATCATAATAACTTTCTATGGGTATCACAATAACACATAAATGGTTAAATGAGGAATTATTAGTGAAATCACATAATGGTAAGATAATCTAATCACACTTCTATAATTATTCTCCATTTGATGTTTTTGTAAAATATCATCCTATAATTGTAGTAATTCTTTATCTAGCTGTTTTTTTGTTATCTTAGGAATCAAATGGATTTCTCTACATAATGTCAAAATTAGTTGTCGAGGAAGGGAAGTTATATTTGATATTCTGAACCAACCTTTGAACATTTATCATTCAAATGATATGTTTTACCTTATGATGGAAAGCACATCAATTATATGGGTTCTAATTCTAATTCAGAAAGAATATTTATCGAATATTGATGGATTTACCTCACCATTGAAGAAATTCATATTATGTGCTATATTTCCAGATGATTTTAAAATTATTACATTTTAACATGATGTCATGTTATCATTTAAACTAATAACTCATGTGAAATCTATTTTGGAGACTACACATAGAGTCATCCTATTATAGATGAAATAATTGAAGAATAATATATAATATAATCTTGATAAGGGATTTACTTAACCATGTTTGTCAACTTGGGGTGCACCAATTATTTATTAATAAAATTTTTGATCTGTGTGACTATGTATTCCTTATAAAGAATATATAAAATTTCACAATCAAGAATTGGAATCATATACTCTAAACAGATGAATTTTTTGATCATGTTTGTAGAGATCAATCTATTTACATGATTGACCTACATTTTAATAGAAATAATTAATGTTCTAGAAGGAGGATACACAAAGGATGATTTCAGGACAAGGTATAGACACCGAATATATAAGGATTCCATTTGGTATTGCTAATTCCTCAAAATATCTTCATGGATTTAATAAATGGTGTCTTTAGATATTATATTTATTAGTTTTTTGAATGTATTATAGATGATATTCTTATATAGTGAAGGATCAAGGAAGAACATTAATATCACTTTAGGATAGTACTAAATACCCTTATGATGGAAAATATTTATGAAAAATATATCAAGTGATAATTTTTCCAAAAAATATATATATTTTAGATTGATATAATATTAAGAGAGGGTATATCATTGGATCCATCAAAGGCTAAAGATATAGAACATTTACCAAGACTGAAAATGGCGAAATATATTCATATTTTTCGTCGTTTTAATCGATATTATCATCAATTTTCGTTGAATTTATCATAAAATTATAATCTATTTGGCATGTTAACATATAAAAGAAGCCAATATCCTTTGAAAAGTTTAATCTGATGAAAATTTCAATGAACTGAAGTAAAATTCATTCAGTGCACTTATTTTTACATTACCCTTTAGTGGAGAAGGGTTTATAATATATAGTTATACATAAAATAAGTTACATGGATAAATTCTCACATATAATAATCTGGTAATATCTTATTCATCATTACTAATGATGGTTTAAGAAAAATATTATCCAACTTATTATTTGGAGTGAGATGTTGTAATTTTTTAATTACATATATAGAGTCATTTACTATATGAAGAATTGTGTGTTGTATATAATGAACATGAATGATTAATATATATTTATGAAATTTAATAAGTTGAATATGTGCTGGTTAAGATGGTTTGAAATGATAAATAATTATAACTACTCAATACAACACCACCCTGTGAAAGAAAAAAAAGAGGGATGATGATTTTATTCAAAAGGAAAGTGCTACATTATATATGATGATGATAAAATCATTTACAATATCTAAGGAATGATCTAAAAATCATAATTAAAAGGGTAAAATACGATCATACTCAAATGAGTGTTTAACTACCTATCTATTAGAAAATTAAAGTGGTCAAAAAGGATTATATAGATATATAAAATATTGTGAGAAAGATTCATGATTTTTACCTTGATTATCATATAGTTATGTGGTTTAGGAACCATTTTTATGTTTCGTAAATACAGGACATGAATAAGGAACTATTGGGTGAATAATAAAGTTCATAATTATATATTCATCATTTACATATGATGATGTACATAGATATGAATTATTTTATTCTAAGGGGGAAAATGAAGATCGATATTATAGAGTGTGTATCTTTATTCTTAATATGTCAGAAATTTAAGGATGAGAGATAGATTTCTAACATGATATTTTAACCATTACCCAAACCCCAATAGAAATAGGAATACATCACTGTGGATTTTGTCATTAGAATCCCCAATATATCTAAAGTTCTTAATTAAAATTGGGGTATTGAAAATGATCATAAAATTTCAACACACTTCATTATTATCAGATAATATTTTTCACTTAAACATCTTTTCATAATATACATGATGAAAGTGTGAATATATATTGGATTACCATGTTCAATTTTTTCAAATTAGGATTTATGATTGATATCAATGTTCTATAGAATCATTCATCATTGTTTATACATAGAGTTGATTGTCATTACTATTTTTAATCTGTAGATATATGTATAGGCTAAGAATAGTATTCAAACCCTTGAGGATATGTTGAGGTCCTATTTTATAAATTTTATTATTTATTTGGATTAACAATCTCTTCTTCCAAACATCCATTTTAAAAATATATTTCACTCAAGAATTCATATAAATCCTTAAAAATACCTTTTTGAAATGAAGTGTATAAATACAATGTTCTAGGATGATTTTATATAATAAAATATATTGGGATATAAGCTAACTAATCTGATGAAAGATAAATTCTGATCTATTCAACCAAACATCAATGCAACTTAGAGTCCATAGAAAATTTATATTGATAATCATCTGTGATATATATTAATCGACATTACTGAAATGGTGTTTCTAGGATTTTTTTATTCAAGAGGGTCATGTCATTAAAAAAATGGGATATATGATCCCTAGGAATGATGGACCCTTTTGGATTCTAGATCATGTAAGGGTAGAATCTTATCTCATGTAACTTCCTCTAAACCCCTTATAAGTTCATTAAATTTTCCATGTATCTATAATGTGGAAGAACATAAATTGTTCAATACATGTACTGAATTCATATGTTATACCAGTAGAGCATGGTATTTTCTATGAATAACCCCCATTATAAATAATGGATCCTTGAGATAATGTGATATTGAACAAGAATAATCTCCCCATTTATTTTCACTATAGGAATTATAAATTCCACTAACTAACATAGAAACCCTAAGATATAATGAAATACAGATGAAATCATTTAAATCTAATATGTGATGTAATTTTGAGGGTGAAATTTGTTTTAATGGGTTTATAATGGAACAACCTATGATTTTATGGTATATTTGTTTTTTAAATGAAATTCAACCTCTTTGATAGCTTGTGATGCCTAAAAACCCAAGTCTAAAAGATCATAATATAGTATAAAAATATATCCAATTAGTTGAATTTTTATTATAAATCAAAAAAATCTTATTTTTAATATTTTTATTGATGTTTTTAGAAAATTTATATATATCTATACAAAAGTACTTATTTATTGGAAATTTATTCAAAAATACATTTTCCACAAAAAAGTATTTTATACTATAAAAAACTTGTTTTTAATGAAATAAATATATTTATCGAAAACATTATTTTCAGTTTTTAAAGAAACACATTAAAAATATATTTTAGTGAATTTTTTATAACATTCTTAATGTGATTAGTTTTTCAGGGAAAAGTGAAAAACAATAATTTTTATTAAAAATATAATTTTTGTTGATAGAAATTAAAGAGTTAAACTCAGTTTAAAATGATTGTATTGTTATTATTTAAATTTAGGTCAATGTAATAAATTTTTTGAATTCAATATTCATTGAAAAATATTTTATAATTAATTAAATCTTTTCTTTGGAAAACTACATTTTGTTTCATCTGAGATTTTATTTTTAAATTATATTCATCCACATATGTGAAATAAATTTGTCAAATAGATAAAATGTATGTAATTATTATAACTAATATTTCATTATATGTTAAGCATGATATTTTGTCATATTAAATACTAAAATTATTAAAGGCATGTTACCATGGTTAATGTTAAAATAGGTTTACTGAGGGTTAATTTATAAAGATAAGGGATAAAATGACATAAACACATTTTGAAACCCCATTGGTTGGTAGGATTTCAACCATTCCCTTTTCAATAAAAAAATATCAGTTATTTTGAAGCCATTTTCATGGAATGTGACTTGGAATTATTTTAAAATATAAAAAAATTACAAGTGTGCCACTAAACTCAGTTATAATCGCCCCCCCCCCCCCCACTTATTGAAACCTCTTATGCCATATATATTGATTGAACCCTTCTAGAACCTCTCCCTTTCATATTTATTGACATTATAGAGATATTGGTATTACCATAAGAAAAACCCTAGGATCATTATTAATATATGCAAAGGATTATATTCTATTTGATGGTGTGTAAATCAACTATAAGGATCATTGAATTCAAGGTTATGAAGAAAGGTATTATTTAAGATATTTCATATAAGGGTGATAGTTATTAATGACTTAGTGGAATATAATACACGTCACATATAACATGTGGATTAGTTTTTTATATTTCGAAAGGATATAATCATATGTCATTATGGAGTGGATATTTATGTTTTTAAAAAAATATTCAACTAATAAGATGTAATATCTATGTATGAAAAGTACAAGTCTCTATAGAAAACAATTTATTTTCATACATACATCACACCATATCACTGACCCATGTAATTCATATTTTTCTCTCTACCATTCATGGATAAGTAAAAGTAAAAATATAATTAATATATATTATATTTATACAATTATTTAAATCTTGAATATGATATAAGAATGTTGAAGATAATGGGACCAAACTAATAAAACAAAACAAACATAAAAATATAACTATTAACACTCATAAATAATGATTTTACAGACAATTTATTTACAAATAGATATTAAAAGGCTATAACTGGATCAATTATGACATTATTAGAATATACATGATTCTATTATTGAATTATAATTTTTTTGATTTATTATAGAGGAATGATTTATGGGCCTTTTTCCTTATAATTATTTGAAATACATTTATATATTTTTTAAAATATAGGAATTGAGACGGTGAGTGATTTTAATTCTCGGTTTTCCTAAAATAAAATTTATAATCATAATTACTATATTTTATATAGTAGAAACAACATCTTGAAAAGGAATTATACTTCTTAAAAGGATGATTGGATGGAAAATTGGAGTCCATGATTGAGTTAAAAACAAAGTGTTTATGCATGGTGATACCTAAAATGGGTCATCACTAAGTGATCAAGTTACTCGCTCGTTGCAAGTATATTCCATGTAGTAAATAAATAGATAATTAAACTATTTTTTCTTTTCAATGATGAATGTTTACCAATACGATTACTATTATGTTTAATTATTAATGCTTAGAAACATAAAACCTTTGATGACTATAGATCTCTTCAGTCCTCCTCTATTGGAGAATATCATCTTATGATGAAGAAATGCCATATCAGAGAATATTCAGATGCAATGAAAACAACGACTTCCATTGATCATTGGTGAGTGTGTTCTTCTTAGATGAGAAATAAAAAAACAAGTACTACTCATAAATTGGTCATATATGAAATCTGATTTTATTTAGTGAAAAGATCTATCCCGGTATAGGGATCAGGGCTAATTGTTTCCTTTTCATGCACATACGTACCATATTAAAATTTATTTTTTTGATTGGTTGACACAATATTACCATTCTTGATCAGTTTTCATGTTCTATGGGTGAAGGACTATTAAAACATGGTTATTGTGATTTTATCCCAATCCATCTTCACACTGGTCACTTATAGGACCCCACGGTCTTGGTTTAAAATTTTTGGGTGGTATATAGCCCGATCAGACCCCCTCAACCATGATAAGTCAATAAAAAATGAATTGATCAATTAAATTAGTTTACATATGGGATAATTGTAAGTCATGAATGATCATTTTAATGGTTTAAGATCAATAATTATGATGTGTAAGGATTGGGAACGTACCAGATGAATGAAAAAAACGCTAATGAATAAATGAGATCGGAATTTCAACAAATGACATCTAAAGACTAAAAATTGCTGCTAGATCCACTCATCCTGAGTGGATTAGATATGGGATCTATGAAGGTCTTTTTGGATTCATGGTGTCAAGATCAGATATGAATTTATAGAGAAAACAGTACTACACATTATGTACTGTGATGAACACATCGTGCGTACCCCTCCGCGATAGTGACTATGGTTTTGGAAATGTTTAAGATGACATAGCATGTATCCATTCAACATGACATGTACCCCTTACCTAAATGGATAACTCATATAAAGTATCACATAGGTTGGGTCCCATGTGCATGTAAACCTCCAGGTACATGGGTGTGCAATCGAGTATAGATACATGAGATCATGTATTTGGATACGGGGTCAGTATACAGACATGGGGTTTGGAATGTTTACAAAAAAATTGGGACATAGCCTGGTCAAGGAACTTCTAGACACATAATTTATTCTACATAAATGGAATGTACTACTACATGGGAAGGGAACTATGTTCCAAGCATGGACATGATCAGGTTATAATGTGTGACCACGTGCCTTGTGGGTCCCCTCACACACCATGTTACCCTTGACCTATTTCATTGAAAAATTAAGACTCGTATCTCCTTTGATTGAAAGCATATTTTGGATTATGAGTAGCATATCGTCTATTTTATTCCACAAATTACAATATGGTTCCCAATGTTTTTTTATTTATGTTTTGAAATGTTCTGGGAATAACTCTTACTGAGGCAACGCCCAATAATGGTGTTGATCTATTAGCATCACGAGATAATAATAAGTTCTACCACTAGTACAATAGGGTAATAGTATTTCATCACCTTTAGAGTTGAAACCCCCATAAATATGGGTGTGGGTACTCTGTAGATACCATTTGAGTAGAACCTCCCACCATGTAGGGAATGGGTCCTTGATAAATAGAGTGGAACCCCCTATTCTACTACGGCATAGGTATTTAAACATTAGAGTGGACCACCACATTTCCATTAATACATATCATCAGCGTTATTGAGGGAACCCCTTATCAGTATAGGAAGTTGTTCTTTTTGACACTAGAATTGAAACCATCATCAACATTAGCATGGGTAATCTACCATGATATGTGGAACCCCCCATATCAGTATAGGGAATGAGTCATCATGACACTAGAGTGGGACCCCCCATCATAATAGAAAAAATTATTCTATAGTAACATATAGAATGGACCCCCATGAAACACTAGGTTGTAGGTCCTCTACATCTCGTTGGTGTCCCCTCAAATATGCGACAGAGTGACGAGGATTGGTGTATCTTGGATGGTTACTTCTAGGTAGACACATTACATGTTCGACATCATTGATGATATTTTGGAATTGATGGAAACACTCTTCCTTTAATGATATATGATATGGATATCCCATTACACTATCATTTGGGATTATATTGATTAAAGATATATATTATTTCTTATGTATCCAAACTATGGATTGGTTACTCTTATTCTAGATAGGTGAAGATGTGTAGGGTATTCCATGTGGTTTTTGTTATTAGTTTCTCATGGTTGGATGGGTCTACTCACCTCCAATATGTGGGAAAGACACTACGACTATCTCATCTGCTCACCATGTTGGGCACCTTGTTCCTGGATGAGGTTACTTATAATCATGGTTTAGGTACAACTATTCTCCTTTACTACATTGTTCATCTAATTTATTTCTATTCGTTTTGTATGTATTACTGATCCACCTTATTCTTTAAGGGTTTCCTACTTGGTATTTATATACTCACCCCTATATGGGATTTCCATGAATTTGTCATGTTTTATGTAGATTACAAACATCTCATTAGTGTATTTATAGGATCTTGGGGATATCTCTTTCTTTGAATCAAGTACGGTGTTTTTAGAATAGGATTCCAGAGTTGGGATATCTCAACAGTTAAATTTTATTTTTTCTTATGTTGGGTCTATTTATGGTCTGTTTTGTATTTTTACCCTTTACTTTTCAGTTCAAACTAACATACTGTTTTACTTTTTAGAGAATCATGCATGATTGGTTAAATTTATAGTTTTGTTTCATCTTTTAATCATTCCCTTTGAAAATTTTCATTTACATGGGTGTCTGTGTGCATAATGGTACATAAGAAAAGGCCTCTAATAGATAGTTTGGACATTACCAGTTGTCTCCACCACTGGCCTATGGAGGATGGATTGGGGCAGTTTTCACTTGATCCCTAACTTGGTACTGGTCACAATATATAGGTATTAGATATTTTTATTCCTTGTATTTTTTTTTGGAACAATCCCATTATAAGAATTTTTGTTCGGTTTAGGGAAATAGTGTTCCAGTATCTTGTGTACATCACATGGGTGAGGGAGTCCCGTGATGGTTGGTGGGGCCAACACATCCATTCACCAGGTCCTTCATATCTTCTTATCAATTCGGCATACTGGGACCTTGGTTTCATGGATCAATGGAGCATGCATCATAGACGATCAAGCCCTTGACTGTCCTTTCTATGTTTGATCCCCATTGATGTATATATATATATAAACATTTTACCATGGTACGTCTTGTTAAATATTAGGATGAAACATCAATGAAATCCATCTAGGATACAAGTTCTAGATCATGATGACAATTTGATGACAAAAATGGCCTCCGTTTTTGGTCCATCCCATGACAATCATCCTCTAAGTGTGAAAGTAGAAACATCTTCCCATGTCAAGTATTATATAATTCTATTAGATCAGGTTATGGATGATCACATTATTATCACCCTCCATGAGTTTATGAACAAGAGGCCTTCAAGGTACTGCAGTTGGGAAAATCATTAGGTAGTTGAGGATTGGATAGAGACAATGGTTTTTATCATCAGGCACATTTGGACACTTACAGATCATGTGGTTTCACTTGCAGCTAGCCTTTTCTATGGAGTTGTTAGGCAATGTTGTAGTCTCGTTATTCATATGCACAATGATTTGAAACTCTCATGTGCCAATTTCAAGTAGTCATTCCATGAGGTGCACTACCCCTCATTCTACTCCTTGTTTCAGATTTAGTAGATTATAGAGCTGAAAAAGGGAGGGATAATGGTGGCTGAGTATGAAGAGAGGATCAGAAACCATACTTGATAATATATTAACCTGATTTTATATGGATAGTTCTAAGAATATAAGTTTGAGACATGAATCATAAGATATATCAGTGCTGGAAAGGATCCCTTGTGCATCCCTACCTATGATGGGGTTCTAAAGAATGAAATAATTAATGATATAATTCTATTAGTTGGATTAAAAATATTTTGAGTGGGTAATGGGAACCCTAGGGAGATTCATCTACAGTAGCTAAAATATGCAGGGTTCTAGGATCTCGACACACAATACCTCCCCGTTATCAGTATCAGACACATGGTCTAGGGCATTGCAATTGGTAGGGAATCATAGAGAGGGTTGGTGCTTTACTTGTGCCGAGTGGGGTCGTATGTTCTGAGACAAATTGACCAAGCACACAACACATCACAGACAGATTGATGATGGACCTCTACGGTCGAGGAAGCACTTTTATCAAGGATCTCCCTGGAGAGGATAGGATGGTCCCTAGGGAGGAAGAACTGGAAGAGGATATAGAGGAGAAATGGGTGGTTGATGGAGTTATTGATCCTTCCACCACCACCCCCAAGTCGCCTATATTAGGCTTATAGTTCCTGTAGTTGGGGATGAATATAGTTTTATACTTTTGAGGTTTATGATCCCACATCACATGATATGATTATATGTTTGATCTATGTGTTTCATACTATTGCTTAAATATTTGAAAATTGAGGTTGTAGTCATTATCTATATCTATAATCCCTATGAGAGTCCTATAACTCCTAGTTGTGGTGCTACCCCACCAACTTCTTTTTATTCTCCCATTAGGAAAGTTTCTTTTGTATCTTAGATCTGTCAGAAGTGAGACCTATCACCTTGTAAAGAGTGATTCACATGGGACCTTTATTTATCACAATAGAACCCTAATAATTCATATTCAACATGTATTTTATATCCATTATATAATGAAATATTAAATGTCCCCATAGAAATTTCACATTATTACACACTAATGGGAAAAGATTCTCCTTTTCAATCAAGGGAGATCTCATGGAAGGGAAAGTTAGTTCTATGAGATGGAGGATACAACATGTTTCCCCTCAGTTAACAATCATAGACCTTTGGGAAGTGGGATCTTCATGCATATGGATTCCATTAATTTTTTAGGATTATATGGAGGTAATCCCTATGGATATTTTGGGACAACCACTAAGATGATATTTGGAGTTTTTCAGTGACATGCCTCTCGATACTAGTCTGATATCTTCTAAGGCATAATAAATGTCCCCAACTGATCTCCTTTAAATGTGTTTGTAGTTTTAGGAAATTATAGATACATATTTCATTAGACCCAGTGGGTTCCCCTTTGAATATCTAGTGGTTTTTGTGAATTATGAGGATCAATGTTTATGGATTTGAATGAATTATCACAACCTGAATAAAGCCAAAATAAAGAAAATGTATGCCTTTCTTGGGATTTATGACTCATTTGACATATTTCTAGGTGCATGATATTTTATAAAGATCGATATCAGGTCCACCTATCCCCAATTGAGGGATCTAGTGGCTAATAATGTAATGCCCCGACCCCAGTTACCCAGAGTTGGTGCATTATGTAATAACATTGGCATGATCACAAAAGATGAAGTCTCGAAAGACCAATTAGTTTAGTAGCCATGGAAACACTAGATACATTCATAATTCATACATTACATCATAAAGTAAAACAAAACTAAAAAAACATTCTGTCTTCACATCCCCTCATACTATCCCTACAGGTCATTCATAATATACTTCATCACATCCTGGAAAAATTAAAACATTGAAAGGGGTGATCTCAGATGATCAGTAAGGATAACAATACAGTGGAAACATTCATAAATAAACATAAACATTTAAGGCAATGTATAACTAAAACAAAATCCTTTTAATCTTGAACTTCTAAATAATATGGATAAAATAAAATAAAATAATTCCATTTACTTATTCACATGGATATTCTACTAGTCGAATAATCACATGCAATATCAATAACCACTTTCATAATGATGGAATGCATAATGCTAGACTATCAAAACCATGTAGCCAAGGCCGCGTGCCAAGACTACAAATAAGATTTTGTCAAGGCCTCATAAAAAGACACTAGTTTGTCTCGTGAGACCTACCGATGCATCGAGGAGCTATAGCGGGCTCCACCCATCACTTATTAAGTCCAATGAATTCCTCATATAAATAGGTTTAAACATATCATAAACCATTACATAATTGTATCACATAAAACATGCATCAAGGAAACATAACATTTCCACATTTCAATCATAAGGTATCAATACATCACATTAATATAATAAAAACACTTTGAAAACCATTTTCAATTCCAAAATAAAAGAATATTAAAACATGGTATTTATTTTTCATAAAAAGTTATGGCTTGTAGAGGAAGCCGAAAATCAAATAATGGTCACGGCGGCAGAGAAGTCGTTGTCTCCACATACGTACGACAAAAAAAACATTCCTTTTTTTCATTTAGTAAAACGCTTCATATAAAAAAGATTCCTTTTGAATAAACATAAAATTCAATGAGGTTTGTACATCGTATAAAAGAAAGTGGTGTATAAAATAAAATATGCCTCAATGAAAGGAGATAGAGATGAAGTCCTTACCTTGTGTCTGACTTGACTCGACCATTCTTTAACATCCTGAATAATAAACTAGAGTTAATTTATAATTTCTGAAGAACCTTTTTCAATTTTTTATTCCTTTGATATCACTTTTTACAATGTTATGAACATTATGTATTTATTTATGTTAATAACGGTCATTTTGTCGATCTTTGGTACTTGAGTCAAAAATAAACTTCTTATAATTACAAGTTGTTCACGTGGTAAAATATCCATTATATCCATAATTATATTCATGATGTAGATAGAATATATATAATATATATCTAGTATATACATTCATTCATAATATTACGTAACATTTAGAGGTAAGAAATGAAATGCAACGTTCATGGAGACGGTAAGCCGTAAGTACGCATGAACGCTACTTTCATTTCTATTTCATATTTAATGGAATGAAATCATAATTATATAAAGGTTTATTATAATTCCAGTATAATATCATATATAATATCATTTACTCCATCCTTTAAACGTACCACATATGGCATTAATGATTCATATCACTTTGAGGGGGCGGTAGTCCACACTTCCTAAAATGAAATTATCGCGTTTACCAATAATGGAAATCATAAAGGTATGCCATAAATAAGAAATAAAAAATCATAAGGAAAACATAAACATGATATATATATATCATATATGAAAATATTGTCATCATAATGTCCACCATGAGAGTTGTTAAAAGAAGATCGATCGATCATCATTTCGTGAGGCAATAATTCTCCACCCACAGAAACAGTATGTTCTTTAACCATTAGACGAAGGTATGTGTATGTGTAAATAAAATACTTCTCATTAAAACATTCTAGTATATTATAGATACTGTTTTTGTTAGAAAAGAATGGAATAAAAATAGTTTAAGGGGTTAGAGAATCAAAATAAAACAAAAGAACATAAGAGAAGACATTACCTTAAAATCGGGTAACTCGTTTTTATTTGATCCAAAGGCTTCCTTGGGAAGACTTCTGACCAATGTGAGGCTTCTAGGAGTAAGAGAGGGATGTTGAGAGAGTATTCGGTCAGATTTTGGCCGAGCCAAATGGCTTTGATGGTGTGAATAAGGTGGTAGAGTTGGGGGCCTTTTATAAGAGGAGAGGAGGGGCACTCTTGGAAAGTCATGAAATGTAACATTATTTTGAAAATATTTTCGGATTTCAAAGGTCCCACAATTATATATTTCTAAGATAAGGTGAGAAGGGATCGAAATATACTCATACAATAGGTTTTTGACACGTTTATGTCTTATAGTTTACATTTTCTTTTCATTTTATTTAAATCTTTAATTAATTAAGTAATCGCTGCATCATCATGGTGTGATAATTAAATTTATTTATTTAATTTCTAGAAATTATAAAAAAAATTACCATGATGTAGTAAATCTTTTTAGATTTCAAATAAATATTTATAGACGAAAATAGAAATTATATAACCCCATGTAATATTTGTTTTAGTAAAATAACACATGTTTGTGAAATTTTTATTATTACTTTAAATAAAAAGTTATTGATGTCATTTCCTTACCCAAGTGGCTCCATCGGGTCCCCAAGTTGACCCATGGATTTTATTGGTTGGCCATGACTCATAAAATAAGGGTAGGACAAGTTTCAAGATATTTTAATATTTTTGTAATATCATTTTTACCTTAAATTTCACTAATTACCTTTAATCGCAATTAATAAAACTTAAAAGTTACTATTCACCAAATAAAATTTATTTTAATCCCATTAAACCAAATTTTACTTCCTAATGAAAACCATGTATGTTGGATTTTTTAAAATCAAATCACATAAGTGGTAATGTTTCATTTACATGAAAAATTTGTTTTTAAACTACCACATAGTGGTTTCACTATTCATCAAAAATTGAAGTTTTCCAGAAAAATACCAAAACTTCACCCTAATATAAAATTGATATTCTGAATTCAAAAATGGTTTCTATTTTACAAAATTACAAACATATATGTTTCATTAATTAATTTTATAATTAACTCCCGTTGTCACAACAAATAGCGTGTTTTTAAGAAAGAATATCAATCAAAAGATTGACAATTGTTTATGTCCAATTTCAAAGTGAAATTAATTCTAATGACCACCTTTGGATAAAATGGTAATAATATATTATAAATATACTTTAAAACCACTCAATTGTATAATTTATCACTATAAATTATTTTTATTAAAAAAGTTATTTTTAAGTATTTTTCACTATTCATCAAAAATTTGAAGTTCTCAGAAAAATACCAAATATTCCACATAAGCTAATTTCGATATTCCAAATCCAAAAACGAAGTCCATTTTGAAATATAAAATTTATATAATTTCAAAAAGTGGGTAATACTATTCATAACGGCTACTTTTATTAGTCGTGATGTGTTAGAACATGAGGTTGCGTACAACACACACTGCTCTATTATTCAAAGAGAAGCGTACCATGGATGCTTGGGGTGTTACATTATACCCTCTTTCAATAAATTGCATCCTCACAATTTGAAATTTTTCTTTGAAAATAAAAGGTTGAAAATAGAAAATACCTTTGTGGAAAACTCACATCGTAAATAAGGTTAATAAAAATATAACTTTAAAAGAAAGAAAGATAAGTACAAAGGTCACCCGAGATCCCCAATACTGGGATTATATGAAAACATGGATATGGAGGAAAAACAAAGCATCATGGTCTGATGGAGAGTCGTATAAAATAGGATTCGTAGAAAGTTAACAACAATAAAATCACAAACTTTTGATTAGTTAAACGATCATTGATTCCCAAGTAGGAAAAGTTAACCGACAACGTTTTTGTTTTAAGTTACCTTTCATAAAGTTCAAGAATTTATTCATGAGATTTACTAAGAACGTAAGGAAATATACTTACTTGTCTTGTAGGCATTCATTCCTTACTAAATTTTCACCACAAACCCATCTTTCACTCCAAAAGGTAATAGAACACAAAAATATTATATTTATCCTAATCATACAAGGGTCAAAATATTAACACATACCATTTAGATTATGAAAACTATTTTGTAATAACCCGGAACTTCTTGTCGACTAGTGGTAGATAATAAAGGCCTGCCGCACTAAGGTTGTGGGTTTGATTACTACGGCTTCATCCAATGCGAGGGTTATCCCCCGACATGCAGGTTGTCCTTTTCCTAAAACTATACTATTATAATATTCCAAAATTAATCTTCAGAAATGTTTTAACCTTAAAAAATACTATCCATAGTTAAACGTAATCCATTCAAACCTTTATTGTTATCCAAAATACCTCTATCCACACATTCTCTAAAAGGTCTCTAAATTCCAAAATCAATTGTAACATCAGATTCCCCAAAATAAGTTATGTTTCTCTTATTGTCACATACTAAAAATATGATTACCTCCATCATATTAAAACATTAATGAAAACAACAAGTACTGCAGTACAATATATCACATTATCCTTATAACTAGAATATAATATTTGAGTCCAAAATAACCAATACATTAATTATTACTCTTCAACTGTAGTAACAACATAAGATTGTCCTTGATCCCCTGGCCTTTTCTGAGGTAAGTTTCCTTGGCACTTAGAACATTCATTTGCATAATTCCCCATTTCTCTACAATTTTAGCATTCAACATTGATAGCCTCTTTATTTCCCTTGCAATCACGAGCCTGGTGAACTTTTTCTCCACATTTATAACAAACTCCCATTCCTTTTAGGCAAGTACCTGGGTGATTCTTACCACAATTATCGCATATTGGAAAATCCTTATTTCCCCTTTTCCCTTTATCTGTCTCTTATTCCACCGTTCTCTTATTCTCTTGCTTTACTTTGTTGTCATAAGACTTAGAGAATTCCTTTTCTATCTTGATAGCACACGAGTCTATATCTTTGTATGTTGAGAAATATTGTGATACTAAAGCTCGACGGAGAAATGGTTTTAACCCATCAAAGAAACGATCAATCTTACTTCTTGGGATACTTATATAATCTGCAACATTTCTGGCTTGCCTTGTAAAGTTGGCCTCATACTTTGCGACATTCTCATCCTCCTTCTGCCTCAGACTCAGAAATTTCCTTTCCATATCTGCTCGATGATCATGTGGAAATTATTTTTCTAAGAAAATTTCTTTAAGCTCCCTCCATTCCATACTTGATACTTTTTCATCTTCCTTTGTATTATGAATCAGCGACCACCATTGATCGGCATCTCGAGTGAGGCTGTAAACTTCCATGACAACTTTCTCCCGTTCGCTACTCTCCAAGGCGTGGAATATTTTCTCTAAGGAGTTTATCCATTGCTCTTCTACTAATGGATTTTCACCCCCATTAAATTATGGCGGTTTTTGCCTCATTAAGCGGTCAAACATTGATCCTTTACGTTGTGGATCAGGGAGCTCCATATGAGTAAGGTTATTATTCATAACCTGAGTGAGTTTTCCCCATATGGTGATAAGTTGACCAGCACCAGTTGTATCTCCATCTCCACTATAATTATCTTGAGGAGGAGGGAAATCCCTACATGGAGTGCGTGCATTGATACAGTTTCCATTCCTCCAACTAGGCGCCATTTCTAAATAGTGGCATACACTAGATTAGTTTATGAATAAAAATACATAATTCCATACTTGTAAAACACTTAACATAAATTGAACTATAATCATAAAAATGTTTTTTCTTTGAGGAAGTATATACTCTTAAACCCTTCATACTGGTTTGTAAATAAAATGAAAATTATCCTAAGCATATCCTCCAGGAGTGTTGTAACCAAAAGTGCAGCAAGGCCCGTTGTCGTGCACCAGTTCCCGTTCGAGTCTAGCTCAAAGCGGTGTTTTTAGGTTTTACCCCTAGGTACATCTGTTCCAGAGCCGCCTCTACCTGCTCGTATCTAGATAGGGATGTATTGCTCAGAAAACTCACAAAATCTCTATAATACCAAAATTTTAGGAAGTTCTTATATACTAATCCTCAAAGTCTATCTTTGGGATATGTGCTCTAATCAGAGTTTATCTAAATCTATCTTCCAAGGTTAGTACTAAACTGCCTCTAATACCAACTGTAATGACCTGACCCCAGTTACCCAGAGTCAATGCATTATTGCGTAACATTGGCATGATCACAAAAGATCATGTCTCGAAAGACCGATTAGTTTAGTAGCCTTGGAAACACTAGATACATTCACAAGTCTTACATTACATCATAAAGTAAAACATAACTAAAAAAACATCCTGTCTTCATATCCCCTCATACTATCCCTACAGGTCATTCATAATATACTTCATCACATCCTAGAAAAATTAATACATTGAAAGGGGTGAGCTCAGATGCTCACTAAGGATAACAATACAACGAAAACTTTTATAAATAAATATAAACATTCAAGGAAATGTATAACTAAAACAAAAGCCTTTTAAACTTGAAATTCAACATAATATGGCAAAAATAAAATGAAATAATTCCATTTACTCATTCACATGGATATTCTACTAGTCGAATAATCACATGAAATATCAATAACCACTTTCATAATGATGGAATGCATAATGCTAGACTATCATAACCACATAGCCAAGACCTCATGCCAAGACTACAAAAAAAAATTTCAAGGCCTCGTGCCAAGACACAAGTTAATCTCATCATACCTACCAATGCAACGAGGAGCTATAGAGGGCTCCACCTGTCACTTATTAAGTCCAATGCATTCCTCATATGAACAGGTTTAAACATATCATAAACCATAACATAATTGTATCACATAAAACATGCATAAAGGAAACATAACATTTCCACATTTCAATCATAAGGTATCAATAAATCACATTAATATAAAAAAAACTTTCAAAACCATTTTCAATAACAAAATAAATGAAAATTAAAACTTGGTATTTATTTTTCAAAAAACATTATGGCTTGTAGAGGAAGCCAAAACTCAAATAATGGTCACGACGGCAGAGAAGTCATTATCGCCGCATACGTACGACAAAAAAACATTCCCTTTTGTATTTTAGTAAAACTATTCATATAAGAAGGTTTCCTTTTGAATAAACATAAAATTCAAAGGGGTTTATACACCATATAAAAGAATGTTGTGTATAAAATAAAATATTCCTCAATGAAATGAGATTGAGATGAAGTCCTTACCTCGTGTCCGACTTGACTCGACTGTTCTTTAACCTCCTGAATAATAAACTAGAGTTAATTTATAATTTCTTAAGAACCTTTTTCAAGTTTATTATTCATTTTATATCAATTATTACCATGTTATGAACATTATGTAACTATTTATGTTAATAACGATCATTTTGTCGATTTTTGGTACTTGAGTCAAAAATAAACTTCTTATAATTACAAGTAGTTCACGTGGTAAAATATCCATTATATACAGAATTATATTCATGAAGTAGATATCATATATATCATATACATCCAGTATATGCATTCCTTCATAATATTATGTAACATTTAGAGGTATGAAATGAAATGCACTGTTCATGGAGATGGTAAGCCGTACGTACGCATGAACGCTACTTGCATTTCTATTTTCATATTTAATGGAATGAAATCATAATTATATAAAGGGGTATTATAATTTTAGTATAATATAATATATAATATCATTTACTTCATCCTTTAAACGTCCCACATATGGCACTAACGATTGAAATCACTTTGAGGGGGTGGTAGTCCGCACTTCCTAAAATGAAATTATCGCGTTTACCCATAATGGAAATGATAAAGGATTTCCATAAATGAGAAATACAGAAGTATAAGGAAAACATAAAAATAATATATATATATATATATATATATCATATATGAAAATGGTGTCATCCTAATGTCCACCATGAGAGGTGTTAAAAGAAGATTGATCAATCATCATTTCATGAGGCAGTAATTCGCCACCCACAGAAACAGTATGTTCATTAACCATTAGACGATGGTATGTGTAAGTGTAAATATAATAATTCTCATGAAAAAATTCTAGTATATTGTAGATACTGTTTTTGTTACAAAATATAGGAATAAAAAAAGTTTAAGGGGTCGTAGAAGCAAAATAAAACAAAAGAACATAAGAGAAGACATTACCTTAAAATCGGGTAACTATTTTTTATTTGAGCCAAAGGCTTCCTTGGGAAGACTTCTGCCCAATGTGAGTCTTCTAGGAGTAAGAGAGGGAATTTTAGATAGTATTTGGTCATAGTTTGGCCGAGCCAAATGGCTTTGATGTTGTGAATAATGTGGTAGAGGTGGGGTCCTTTTATAAGAGGAGAGGAGGGGCACTCTTGGAATGTCATGAAATGTTACATTATTTTGAAATTCTTTTCAAATTTCAAAGGTCCCAAAATTATATATTTCTTAGATAAGGTGATAAGGGTTCAAAATATACTCATCCAATATGTTTTTCACAAGTGTATGTTTTAGATTTTACATTATCCTTTCATTTTATTTAAATCATTAATTAATGAGTTAATCGCTGCATCATCATGGTGTGATAAACAAATTTATTTATTTAATGTCTATAAATTATAAAAAAATTACCATGATTTAGTAAATATTTTTATCTTTCAAACAAATATTTATAGTCAAAACGTTAACTTATATAAAGCCATGTAATAATTGTTTTAGTAAAATAACACATGTTTGTGACAATTTTATTTTTACTTTAAATAAAAAGTTATTAATGTAATTTCCTTACCAAAGTGGCTCCATGGGGTCCCCAAGTTGACCCATGGATTGTCTTGGATGTCCATGACTCATACAATAATGGTCATACAAGTTTCAAGATATTTTCATATTTTTATAATATCATTTTTACCTTAAAGTTTACTAATTACCTTTAATCACGATTAATAAAACGTAAAAGTTACTATTCACCAAAAAATTATTTTAATCCCATTGAACCAAATTTTAATTCCTATTGAAAACCATGTATGTCGGATTTTTTAAAATCAAATCACAGAAGTGGTAATGTTTCATTTACACGAAAAATTAGTTTTTAAACTACCACTTAGTGGTTTCACTATTCATCAAAAATTGAAGTTTTCCAAAAATAATACCAAAACATCACCCTAAGCTATAGTTGATATTTTGAATTCCAAAATGGTGTCTATTTTACAAAATTACCAACATATAAGTTTCATTAATTAATTTTATAATTAATTCCCGCTGTCACAACAAATAGCGTGTTTTTAAGAAAGAATATCAATCAAAAGATTGACAATTGTTTATGTCCAATTTCAAAGTAAATTAATTTAATGACCACCATTGGATAAAATGGTAAAAATATATTCTAATTATACTCTAAAACCACCCAATTGTATAATTTATCACTATAAATTTTTTGATTAAAAAAGTTGTTTTTAAGTATTTTTTACTATTCATCAAAAATGGGATGTTGTCGAAAAACACAAAAAATTCCACATAGGCTAATTTCGATATTCTGAATCCAAAAATGAAGTCCATTTTGAAATATAAAATTTATATAATTTCAAAAAGTGGGTATTACTATTCATAACGGCTACTTTTATTGGTCGTGGTGTGTTAGAACTCGAGGTTGCATACAACACACGCTGCTCTATTATCCAAAGAGAAGCGTACCATGAAGCTTGGGGTGTTACATTCTCCCCTCCTTCAATAAATTGCGCCCTCGCAATTTGAAATTTTTATTTGAAAATAAAAGGTTGAAAATAGAAAATACCTTTGTGGAAAACCCACATCGGAAATAAGGTTAACAAAAATATAACATTAAAAGAAAGAAAGAGAAGTACAAAGGTCACCCGAGATAGCCAAAACTAGGATTATATGAAAACATGGATATGGAGGAAAAAAACCATCATGGTCTGATGAAGAGTTGTATAAAACAGGATTAGGAGAAAGTTAACCATTAGGAAAAGTTAACCGACAACGTTTTTGTTTTATGTTACATTTCATAAAGTTTAAGAATTTATTCATGAGATTTACTAAGAACGTAAGGAAATATACTTACTTGTCATGTAGACATTCATTCCTTACTAAATTTTTACCACTAACCCATATTTCACTCCAAAAGGTAATAGAACTCAAAAATATTATATTTATCCTAATAATACAAGGTTCAAAATATTAACACATACCATTTAAATTATGAAAACTATTTTTTAATAACCAGGGACTTCTTTTAGGCTAGTGGTAGGTAATAAAGGCCTGTCGCACTAAGGTTGTGGGTTCGATTCCTACGGCTTTGTCCGGCGCAATGGGTTATCCCCTAACCTGTAGGTTGTACTTTTCCTAAAACTATAGTATTATAATATTCCAAAAATATTCCTCAAAAGTGTTTTAACCTTAAAAAATACTATCCAAAGTTAAACTTAATCCATTCCAACCTTTATTGTTATCCAAAATACCTCTGTCAAGATTTTCTTTAAAAGGTCTCTAAATTCCAAAATCAATTGTAACATCAGATTTCCCAAACAAAGTAAAGTTTCTCTTATTGTCACATACTAGAAATATGATTACCTCCATCATATTAAAACAATAATGAAAACAAAAACTACTGTAGTACAATATATCACATTATTCTTATAACCAGAATATAATCCTTGAGTCCAAAAGAACCAATACATTAATTATTACTCTTCAACTGTAGTAACAACATATGATTGGCCTTGATCCCTTGGCCTTTTCTGAGGTAATTTTCCTTGGATCTTAGGACATTCATTTTTATAAATCCCCATTTTTCTACAATTGTAGCATTCAACATTGATAGCCTCTTTCTTTCCCTTGCAATCACGAGCCTGGTGACCTTTTTCTCCACATTTATAACAAAATCCCATTCCTTTTAGGCAAGTATTGGGGTGATTCTTCCCACAATTATCGCATAATTGAAAATCCTTTTTCCCTTTTTCCCTTTATCTGTCTCTTCTTCCACCGTTCTCTTATTCTCCTGATTTACCATGTCATCATAAGACTTAGAGAATTCATTTTCTGTCTTGATAGCACACGAGACAATATATTTTTATGTTGACAAAGATAGAGATACTAAAGCTTGATAGAGAAATGGATTTAACTCATCAAAGAAATGATCAATATTACTTCTTGGGTTACGTATATAATCTGCAACATGTCTTGCTAACCTTGTAATGTTGGCCTCATACATTGCGACATTCTCATCCTCCTTCTACCTCAGACTCAGAAATTTTCTTTCCATATCTGGTCGATGGTCATGTGGAAAGTATTTTTCTACGAAAATTTCCTTAAACTCCCTCCATTACATAATTGATACTTCTTCATCTTCATTTGTGTTTTGAATCAGCAACCACCATTGATTGGAATCTCTAGTGAGGCGGTAAATTTCCATGACAACTTTCTCTCTTTCGCTACTCCCCAAGGCGTGGAATATTTTCTCTAAGGATTTTATCCATTGCTCAGCTATTAATTGATTTTAACCCCCATTAAATTTTGGCGGTTTTTGCCTCATGAAGTTGTCTAACATTGATCCTCCATGTTGTGGATAAGGGTGCTCCATGCGAGTAAGATTATTATTCATAACCTGAGTGAGTTGTCACAGTAAGGTGATAAGTTGATCAGCACCAGTAGTATCTCCAGCTCCACTATAATTATCTTGAGCAGGAGGGAAATCCCTCCATGGAGTGTGTGCATTTATACGGTTTCCATTCCTCCCACAAGGCACCATTTCTAAACAATGGCATAAACTAGATTAGTTTATGAATCAAAATAGATAATTCCATACTTGTAAAAAACATAACATAAATTGAACTATAATCATAAAAAAAAATTCTTTGAGGAAGTATATAGTCATAAACCCTTCATAATGGTTTGTAAAGAAAATGATAATTATCCTAAGCATATCCTCGGGGAGTGTCGTAACTAAGAGTGCAGTAAGGCCCGTTTTTGTGCACTTGTTCCCGTTCGAGTCTAGCTCAAAGCAGTGTTTTCGGGGTTTACCCCTAGGTACATCTATTCCAAAGCCGCCTCTACCTGCTCGTATCCAGACAGGGTTGTATTGCTCGGAAAACTCACAAAATCTCTATAATACCAAAATTATAGGAAGTTCTTATAAACTAATCCTCAAAGTCTATCTTTGGGATATGTGCCCTAATCAGAGTTTATCTAAATCTATATTACAAGGTTAGTACTAAACTACCTCTGATACCAACTATAACGACCCGACCCCAGTTACCCAGAGTCAGTGCATTATTTCTTAACATTGGCATGATCACAAAAGGTCAAGTCTTGAAAGACTGATTAGTTTAGTAGCCTTGGAAACACTAGATATTTTCACAAGTCATACATCATATCATAAAGAAAAACAGAACTAAAAAACATCATGTCTTCATATCCCCTCATAATATCCCTACATGTCATTGATAATATACTTCATCACATCCTGGAAAAATTAAAACATTGAAAGGGGTGAGCTCAGATGTTCAGTAAGGATAACAATACAGCGGAAACATTCATAAACAAACATAAACATTTAAGGCAATGTATAACTAAAACAAAGGCCTTTTAAACTTGAACTTCAGCATAATATGGAAAAAATAAATTAAAATAATGCCATTTACTTATTCACATGGATATTCTACTAGTCGAATAATCACATGCAATATCAATAACCACTTTTATAACGATGGAATGCATAATTTCAGACTATCATAACCACGTAGCCAAGGCCTCGTGCCAAGACTAGAAATAATATTTTGTCAAGGACTCATGGCAAGAAACTGGTTTATCTCATGAGACCTACCGATGCATCGAGGAGCTATATCGGGCTCCACCCGTCACTTATTAAGTCTAATTAATTCCTCATATGAACATGTTTAAACATATCATAATCCAAAACATAATTGTATCACATAAAACATGCATAAAGGAAACATAACATTTCCACATTTTAATCATAAGGTATCAATACATTACATTAATATAATAAAAACACATTCAAAACCATTTTCAATACCAAAATAATAGAAAATTAAAACTTGGTATTTATTTTTCATAAAAAGTATGGCTTGTAGAGGAATCCAAAACTCAAATAATGGTCACGGTGGTGGAGAAGTCGTTGTCGCCGCATACATACGACAAAAAAAACATTCCCTTTTGTCATTTAGTAAAACTCTTCATATAAAAAGGATTCCTTTTGAATAAACATAAATTTCAAAGGGGATTGTACATCGTATAAAAGAAATCTGTGTATAAAATAAAATATGCCTCAATAAAAGGAGATTGAGACGAAGTCCTTACCTCGTGTCCAACTTGACTCGACAGTTCTTTAACCTCATGAATAATAAACTAGAGTTAATTTATAATTTCTTAAGGACCTTTTTCAACTTTATTATTCCTTTAATATCACTTATTACCATGTTATTAACATTATGTAATTATTTATGTTAATAATGATTGTTTTGTTGATTTTTGGTACTTGAGTCAAAAATAAACTTCTTATAATTAAAAGTAGTTCATGTGGTAAAATATCCATTATATTAAAAATTATATTCATGATGTAGATATCATATATATCATATACATCCAGTATACACATTCATCCATAATATTACGTAACATTTAGAGGTAATAAATGGAATGCACCGTTCATGGAGATGGTAAGCTGTATGTACGCATGAATGCTACATTCATTTCTATTTCGTATTTAATTGAATGAAATCATAATTATATAAAGTTGTATTATAATTATAGTATAATATAAAATATAATATCATTTACTCCATCTTTTAAACATACCACATATGATATTAACGATTCAAATCACTTTGAGGGGGAGGTAGTCCGCACTTCCTAAAATGCGATTATCGCGTTTACCAATAATGGAAATCATAATGGTATGCCATAAATGAGAAATAAAAAATCATAATGAAAACATAAACATAATATATATATCATATATGAAAATATTTTCATCATAATGTCCACCATGAGATGTGTTAAAAGAAGATTGATCGATCATCGTTTCGTGAGACAGTAATTCACCACCCACAGAAACAGTATGTTCTTTAACCATTAGACGAAGGTATGTGTAATTGTAAATAAAATAATTCCCATGAAGACATGTTATTATATTATAGATACTGGTTTTGTTACAAAATAAAAGAATACAAATAGTTTAAGGGGTTGGAGAAGCAAAATAAAACAAAAGAACATAAGAGAAGACATTACATTAAAATCGGGTAACTCTTTTTTATTTGATCCAAAGGCTTCCTTGGGAAGACTTCTGACCAAATTGAGGCTTCTAGGAGTAAGAGAGAGATGTTGAGAGAGTATTTGGGCAGAGTTTTGCCGAGCCAAATGGCTTTTATGGTGTGAATAAGGTGGTAGAGGTGGGGGCCTTTTATAAGAGGAGAGGAGTGGCACTCTTGGAATATCATGAAATGTTACATTATTTTGAAATTCTTTTCAGATTTCAAAGGACCACAAATTATATATTTCTAAGATATGGTGATAAGGGATAGAAATATACACATCCAATAGGTTTTTGACAAGTTTAACTCTTATATTTTACATTATCTTTTCATTTTATTTAAATCATTAATTAATGAGGTAATCGCTGCATCATCATCGTGTGATAAATAAATTTATTTATTTAATGTCTAGAAATTATAAAACAATTACCATGATGTAGTAAATATTTTTAGACTTCAAATGAATATTTATAGTCGAAAATTTAACTTATATTACCCCATGTAATATTTGTTTTAGTAAAATAACACATGTTTGTTACAATTTTATTTTTACTTTAAATAAAAAGTTATTAATGTCATTTCCTTACCCAAGTGTCTCCGTGGGGTCCCCAAGTTGACCCATGGATTTTATTGGTTGGCCATGACTCATCCAATAATGGTAGGACAAGTTTCAAGATATTTTCATATTTTTATAATATCATTTTTACCTTAAATTTCACTAATTACCTTTAATCGCGATTAATAAAACTTAAAAGTTACTATTTACCAAAAAATTATTTAAATCCTATTAAACCACATTTTACTTCCTAATGAAAACCATGTATATTGGATTTTTTAAAATTAAATCACATAAGTTGTAATGTTTTATTTACACTAAAAATTAGTTTTTAAACTACCACTTAGTGGTTTCACTATTCAACAAAAATTGAAGTTTTCCAGAAAAATACCAAAAATTCACCCTAAGCTATAATTGATATTCTGAATTCAAAAATGGTTTCTATTTTACATAATTCCAAACATATAATCTTCATTAATTAATTTTATAGTTAATTCCCGCTGTCACAATAAATATCGTGTTTTTAAGAAAGAAAATCAATCAAATGATTGACAATTGTCTATGTCCAATTTCAAAGTGAAATTAATTATAATGACCACCATTGAAAAAAATGGTAAAAATATATTATAATTATACTTTAAAAACACTCAATTTTATAATTTATCACTATAAACTTTTTTGATTAAAAACGTTTTTTTAAGTATTTTTCCATATTCATCAAAAATTGGAAGTTCTCAGAAAAATACCAAAAATTCAACATAGGCTAATTTCGATATTCCGAATCCAAAAATGAAGTACATTTTGAAATATAAAATTTATATAATTTCAAAAAGTGGGTATTACTGTTCATAATGGCTACTTTTATTGGTCGTAGTGTGTTAGAACTCGAGGTTACGTACAACACACGCTGCTCTATTATTCAAAGAGAAGCGTACCATAGAAGTTTGGGGGTTACAAATAATCCAATGATAGAAGTAGAATATGTCTATATACACTATTTTTTCATAGTGATTCCATTTGGTGTTATGGATTACCTAGTCATTTTTATATTTTTGATTAACTTTGTATTCTAGAATTACATTGACTTGTTTATTATTATCTTTATTGATGAAATACTCATCTTCTCCACATAAATGTATGAGCATGTTGAGTACTATAGGATAGTCATAGGTTTTCATTGAGAAAACTAGATTTATGAAATGATCACAATGTTCCAGCTCCGAATTCATGAGTCTCACATTATGGGCCATGTCATTTCTATAAATGGTTTAGCCCTGGAAGTAGTGAAGATCGATGAAGTGCTAGTTTGGGATCCAACCAAGAGAGTGTTAGGGCTGTACAGATTTCTTGTTTTACTATGGGTATTATAAGAGATTTTTGGAAGAAGTCTCAAGAGTTGGATCTCTTTTTACCATCCTGATATTTAAATGGTAGTCATTTACCTGGTCTAAGCTATTCCATATTGCCTTTGAGGAGTTGAATCTAAGGATAATGAGTGATCTAGTGTTGATACTACTAGAGAATTTCTTGGAGTTTGTAGCGTATCACGATGCCATAGGAGAAGGGCTCACCAATGTGTTGATGAAACAGAATGTAGTTTCTACATATGGGTTGATAAAGTTGATAACACGTGTGAATTACTACACAAATCATGAACTAGATCTTGAATAAATAGTCTAATCTCTACGTATTTTGAGACACTACCTTCATATATAATGCTTTATAGTTTACTCAGATCATCAGTGGGTTGGGAATGTCTTTATGTAGAGAGACATGATCAGGAGATAGTAGCACAAATTGTAATTCCAGCAATACTATGAATTATAGGTAGTATATACTATAGGGAAGGGAAACATAGTAGTATAATCCCCAATAAAAAAAGACCTAGGATCTCTTGGTGATGGATGCTTAAGAGTATTTGTAATCCTTGCAACTGACCTTGGTCGAGCAAGAGGGTACAAATTTTTTATAGTTGATGGTGTTGACTCCTCTACTTATCTAGAATGTGAAAGTGTAATAGCTATGAGACATCAAACATGATGTCTTACATGATCATATATCCACATTAGGCTCATAAGATGAATATACTAAGGGATGAAATCATTTCAACTTGTTCCTAGGGTAGATAGTGATTCCACTCATGGTGAAGGATGAGGTATGCAAGAGTTCCACACTTCTCCCCCAACTGTACATCCCGATGTAGGAATGTTGTTCATAGACCTTATGTGATAGTTTGGGAGGTCTGATTTGAGATAATGTGTTTCTTTTTTAGTCACTCAGTTCCCCAGTTGTTATTAGGTGAAGGCGGAGCACAATTATTGGGCATGTATGTCATGGCCCCTTGATATCTCGAAGTGAAAATGGGATTGAATATCTATGTACATTATGATATGACATCCACTGGTAAGAAAAGGTCCATGGAACCATCTATGTTATATCTGATCAACTCATGATGTTGGAATAATTTCATTCTATCATGGAGTAGAGATCAAAAAATAGTTTTTGGATGTTGTATGTATAGGAGGGCGTTCAACATCATGTGGTGCCGGCGATGATTATCTCTACCCATGATGTGTGGTTTATATAACAATCTTGGGGAGTCATGGATGAGGATATTCAAGCCCAAATGAATATGAGGATAACCATTAACCCCCAAAATGATGGGAAGACCAAGTAACTATCCCAGTGTTGGAGTATATGATAAGGGATTGAATGTAAGACTTTAGTAAAAGATGGGAGGATCACTTTCCTATGGTATAGTTTTCATACTAAAATAGATAAAACTCTAGAATCAAAATGGAACCTTTTAGGGCCTTGTATGAAAAACCCTATAGGTAACCATTTTATTATACCAAGATCAGACAGACATCAATGGTGGATCAAGATATGATACATGTGATAATGAAGAAATTATAGGTTATCCATGAGTGGATAAAAATGATACATAGTATACATAAATCATATATAGATTTCCATCACATGACTTTGGAGTTTGATATAGGAGATAAAATTTTCCTAGGTGTCTTCCCATGAAGAGGATTTTGGGCGTTCAACAAGGGTAGAAAGCTATCCTTGAGGTTCCATGGTCTGTTTATGATCATGAAGAGGGTTGGTGATGTTGGATACCGCCTCAACCAAACCCCATAGCTACAGTAGGTGCATATGTCTTCAATGTGTCACAATTGAAGAGATATATGAATGACCTAAATCTAGTCAATGAAAAGGGTAAGCAGGCCATTGAGAATTGATCCAACTTTGGAGGAGCACTCAGTGGAGAACGAGGATTGATAGGAGAGGACCCCATATGGATGGACCATCCCCTTGGAAAATTTTTTGTGGTAATATAGGATATTGAAATAAAGTTATTATGAGTGGGAGATCGATGTTTGGGCTAATTATCTTGTGTTTTTTTCTTATTTATTCTTTACATGAACATAAATATTAACAGAGGTAATAATGTAGAGGGATATGTTTTCGCTCTAAGACATTGAAATATTTCTAAATATATATCTAGATATAGGCACTAAGACGGTGTGTTATTCCAGGGACCAATTTCCACTTGATAAGTTTTATAAAAAAAATTATATTTTAAATTGTATAGACACAAATTCTTAAATAAAATGAGAGAAATCGTATACCAAATTTCAGAACACAAATATGACTTCATAGATGAGTCTAGAATGCTGTGTTTATCCTATGTGCGACCTGAAATGTGTCGGCATAAGAGTTTTGGACTCCTATCTCATTGGAGGTACGTTCAGTGAAATAAATAAATAAATAGTTGTTTCATTTAAATGATACAAAATGACCTATAAGATTACTATCAAGGTGAATTCCCTAGGTTTATCTATATAAACATTAGGAGAATTTTAGAGCTCTTACATCATCATCTGTTGTTGAATCTCATCTGATGATGACAAAATGATGGATTAGAGAAGATAATGATAAAATGAATTAAATAAATTACTTCAATCATAGGAGAGGACGTTCTTCTTCAATGAATGATCCAAAATATAAGTAGAAATATTCAATTCTTTATTTATTCCCATTGATTAAATAAAATGAGCATAATGAATCATTATTCATGGAAATGAATCAGTTGTGTCTGGAGAATCCTCCTATATACTAGATATAAATTTATTTATTAAAATATTTCTCACCTTTCATCACTTTTTTTATAGTTGTTCAAAAACGATTGGATAAAAATGAATAAAACATTTCATTTGGATTTTTCTACCAACTCTTAATCATGTTATTCACTAGTTGGACCTTACGGTCCCGTTTTAACTTTATCAGGTGGTACCAAGCCCAATAGGACTCCCAGAACCCTGAAAGATTAGTAAAAAATATTTGATCTATGATATGTAGATATATATTAGATAATATCAAATCATGGATGATCATTCAGAAGAATTAAGATCAAAAAGTCAAATTTGGAATCCGTAGAAATTTAATGAATTTACATTTAATCCCTGATGAATAAATGAGATTGGATTTCAGATGTGTGACGGCAAAAAACCACGAATAATGGCAAGATCCATTAATCCTAGTAGGATTCAAAGTAAGACTATGATAATATTTCCTAATTCAATGTCTAATGATCAGATTTGGATTTATGGAGAAAATATAACTACATACTATGTATAGGGATCAACACACGGTTTGTATCCCCTAAGAGGAGACATGTAGTGTTTTGTCAAAGTTAAGGATTACACGTCGGGTATCCCTCCTACATGTTGTGTACCTCTTCCCCTGAAGGATAACCAATTTCAAGTATCACAATAGTTTGATCCCATGTGGAAGTACATGATTGATTCCATAGTCGTATACTTGATAATATATACATAGGTTCATGTAAAACGACACAGGGTTAGCACATGGACACGAGGTCCAGTACGCACACATGACTAGTTAGAAATGGCCTGGTCCCAGTTGGTGTAGACACAAAGTGTAGTACACCTACATGACATGTTGTACTACAATGGATGAGAGTAATGTTTCAACCATGGACATTACCATGTGGTGGAGTAAGACCACACTCCATGTGGGTCACCTCACATGTTGTGTACACCTTGACCTATTTTGAGAAAACATAATGTTCATGTATATCTTTCTTTTTCACTTTGATTATAGACCATGAGTAGCCTCTATTGAGTGTTATCTCATGTAGAATGTGATGGTGCCCTTAGTTGTGTTTTTTTATATACAATGCGAATTTTTTTAGGCATGACACTTCCTTTTGGGATGAACGATAATAGTATTGATCTCATAGAATAAGTAGGAAGTACTAATTATTACCCTCCATAGATTTGGGATGTAGTAGTTTCAACCTTTAGATTGGATCCCACAATCAGTATGGGAATGAGTCCACTATGGATACCTTCTGAGTGAAAATATCATTATTGGGTTCCACATGAGTCCTTGATGACTAGAGTGGGACACCCTAGTTTACCGAAGTATGAGTCCTCGGCCTTTAAAGCCCCCCCCCCCCCATCAGCATTGGTTTGGGTCCTAAACCTTACCGTGTGGAACCCCCTAACTACATAGGTCATGGGTCCTTGAGACACTAGAGTGTAACCCCCCATCATCATTGGCATGGGTCCTCTATATTACTATGTGTAACCCCTATCATTATAGAGTGAGAGTCCTCAGAATACTATAGTTGAACCCCACATAATCATGGTAATGAATCCTCTATGGTTACATATAGATTGGAACAACCCCGAAGAACATGGGTGAGGGTCCTCCACATCTAGTTTGCAGCCCCTAGGCTATGGGAAAAGTGACGATGTATTGATTGATTTTGATGGTTACATCTGGGCAGACAAGTCAGATGATGGGAATCGTTGATGGAATTTGGGATCTATTGTCTACTCTAATTCCAAGGATGAGCTATAAAATGGAGATCCCCTTACTCTCTTATTTGGGATTCATCTGAATCAGTATATATATATATATTCTTCTTTTATCCACACCATGTATTATTTATTCTATTTCTAAGAGAGTTGATGATACATGGGGTATTCCATGTGATTTCATTGTTTAGATTCTAATTGTTGGATGATTATACTCTTCGATTATAGGTGGTGAAGACTTGATGGGTAGTTCATCTAATCCCGATATTGAGCCACTTGTTCTTGGATGATCTTACATCTACTCATAGTTTTTGATGAGTTATTCACTATGAATATATCTTGGATCTATTATCTTTGTATTCCTTTTATATATCTTATTGCTCCACCTTTAGCTTTTAGGGTGTCCTAATAGGTATATATATACTCACCCCTTCATGTGATTTGATCTCACATGTTTTGCCTTTTGTATAAGATACAAATGTTGATATTGACTCCATTAGAGATTAGGGACACTGTTCTTTGGACAGCATATGGTGGTCATAGCATGAGACTTAGGAGAAGGGATATCTCATAAGTCGACTTTCCTATTTTTTAGGTTATGGCATATTTATGGTTGGGTGTGTATTTTTTCTCTTTACTTTTCAGATTACTTTACCATACATTTTAATATCTATTGGTTTATACATGTTTGGATTACATTATAGTTTTTCTGAATCGTTTACTCTTTCCTTCTACACTTTTCCATCCACCTGGATGTATTTGTGCATAAAAGTACCTAGGATAAGGCCTTTTCACATTCATTATTACTTTGGAAATTATCTCCACCCCTGGTCTATAGAGGCGGGTTGGGGGTAGTTTTGGCTCGATCCCCATATTTGTTCGGGTCATGACATTATTATAATTTCGATAAAAAAATAAAACCTGAGGTAAGGGTTCTTCATCTGTTTATTATATTGTTGAGACATATTAGTTGTTATTTAACCATTTAGGTATAAGAGGTGCATATAATACAAAATTGACCTTTTATATAATATATTATTTATTAATCATATTATTTTATATTTCAATTTATGGGACTTCATATAATGGGTTTTTATTGAAAACTTATAAATATAGAAAGGGTTTATTTCACAATATCATTATTCTTCCAGAATATATATATTAATTTTTACATTAAACTAATTATATCACCATTCTTTATTTAACCCCATAAATATTATTTTAAATTGGAATTTATATTCTTTTCATTTATAAGTTCTATTTTAAACATCTTGGGAACGATGAAATACAACAAAAATGTTTTTAAGGGAATCCAACATTAATTTTTTATTCATCCATAAATCATTTTCTCCAATGTTAATATTTTCATTTAATTGATTTCATTTTTTTCACTATTCTCTACTTATTGAATAAATAAATCTTTAACCATGATAAATTTATAAAAATTAGTTTTAATGGAATCATCATGTCATTTTAAAATGAGTAATATTTTACGCAAGGTGTCAAATGATTGATTATTTAAATGTATGCGACATGAATTACTTTTCCTTAATAGTGACTAGTTTTTACTTTTATAATTAATTTCAAATTATATTATTTCATTTAATGGAATATATTTTTTAAAATATAAGGAAATATAATTTTTTAATATAATGGAATTCATAATGAAAAGGGTGTTATCCCCAAGAAATCAACATTTGGCCATTTGAAAGAACATCAAACAATTTAAATATTATTTGGGGAATATTAAACATTACTAGGGATGTGATATTTTTATACCATCTAACATATTACTCTAGATGGATTACGATCATGATGTATTTATTAATAATTGAAAAAATATAGACATTTTGTATGCTAGTTTTTCGATATGAATGTTTATGTTGATTATGTGTAGAATTTCTAACCAATATTTTCATATGTTGAATGAATTGAACATAGTAAGTGAAGAGTGGGGAATATTATTCTCTCATGATACATAATCTGGTCTCACGAGACAAACTAGTTTTGGTGTTTACCATATTCATTAATAATTTATGCATGATTTCTTATGACAAGGCCTTAATAGTATGATTATGATGACTGGCATATTTTTTTTGTCATTATGGAACTAGTTATTATTATCCATGTCATTATTTATATAAATTTATTATTCATATATTTAGTGAAATTCTATGGTATTTTTTATATTTCATGTTCTATTATTGTTCATCACAGATAAATTATTCATGTTTTTCTATTTTATGATATCATTTTTAATAGATATTACCATACTAGGTATTTGAGATCAACCTCCATTTTGTTTTCCCATTCCCCATGATATAAATAAGGGATCTATGAATGATATTTGTGATTGGGTAGAATAATTAATAAATTTATAATAATTATTATTATATTATATTTCATGTTTTCATATGTAATTTTAGAAAAATATATATTTACATTCTCCCAATAAAAATAAAATATTTGATCATTTGGGAAGTGATCCCTTATATAGTATACCATTTTCGTAAAATAACCACCGACTCTGGGATAATGGTCTTAGGTTCCTTATAGATTGTATAAATGGATGTAATTAAAAACTATTAAAAGTTGATTCTGGAAAATGAATATTAGGGAACATAACATTATGACTGAATTTGAGGATAATTCTAGGTATAAGATAACATACTAATTTTTTTTGTAAATATAAATTTTTTTAGTTTTCAATTCAATATTTACCGTTATAGAATATAAAGTAGATATGGATTTAGGAGAAATTCAAATTTGGGTAATAAACCTGAAATGAGTTGTTCGATTATATTTCGACCATCATTCTAGAGAAAAGTAAAATTTCTCTTGTTACACACTTATATTGACACTCTAATGGTATATTCTTTTGTTAGTTTACATTTTTTCATAGACTATTATAATATATGATAGAAGATAACCTATGGAATGATATTGTATTCCTTATTGATATTGGATAAACCTAATGTGTCATGGTTTGATATGTCTATGGTTGATTATATGTATAAAGTAATAGATACCTTTTTTGGGGTTTTATGTGATCTAATTTTATCATGATTAATTATATATTGGATGTAATTTATGGGAATATAAACCATTGGTCAATATATGTTTCAGTGAAAGGACTATTTGAGAAATAATCCATTTATATTTTTTTGGATAAAGGTTTAGTGTTATTTATATAACTTTAGGTTAAAATGAAAATTTATGTTAAGGTAATTATGGTTAATTTGGATTAAAGAGGATATACATTTTATAAATATATCAAATATATATCCATGATATTGAAATTTGATTTCGTAACTATGTGATAAATGTGAAGTATAATATATTGGTAATACTATATCATTAAGATAAAACAATTTCATGAATGATTATTGAGTTACTTTATGGATTCATATATGTTTTCTTAAGGAATTTTGATGATTTAGTTTATTAATGTAAATGGTTAACATATTTTGGGTTGTATAAGATTAGGGTATATATATTTTTCATGTCATACCTTTTGAGAGAATGATATTATTGGGAAATAATATTTATTTGGAATTAGAAAATAATATATGATCAATCCTTCCAAAATTTTGGGCTATGAATTTGGCCAGACATATTTTTGAGGATCCTTATGTTAAAATTTAACATTGGGTGTTATTGTTAATTTTTTTGAGATTAATTTATTATCATAAAAAAATATTTTCTTAACATATTTAATACTTTTTCCTAACCATGTTAGTTCTATTTAATATTTAGAGAAATAAGTAATAAATTTTAATCATTTTATGGATCTTATTATCTATTAAAAGATATTTTTAGGGCTTCATAGATGAATAATTCCAGTTGAATATTCATTTCATGAAATAAGAGATGAATTAGAAATTCATCACAGAACAATCAAAGGATGAAATTTTTCTTTTAAAATATAAACAAAATCATGTGAGAATGTTTTCTTATATTCTCTAGAATGATAACAACAGAGTCCATTGTTATTAGAAAAATTATCTTGAAAAAATGTTAACCTTTTATCTTGATTTATGATGAACTAATATCCTTTTAACCCGTCAATGATTTAGGATTTTTTTCCATAACGTTATCATGAACATTTCCTTTTGTCACTGTATATCCGTTCATATATATTAATTTTATCCTCCATGCCTATAAAATGACTTTTCTAAAAATTTCTCTTTATCGAGGGGTCTTATTTTGTGTTATTTCTGGTAACCCATATGTTTCTAACATCCAAAATTATTAAACGAAGAATTATTATCCAAATGTATCATGTCAGTTTTCAATAAATGTATTTTTAAATATTTATCTTTTGATGAACTATATATAAAAAGAGGGAAATTTTATTTAATTGGGGAAAGGTAATCCCCTGTATAGTTTCTTTACAAGAATATTGAGATTGATAGTTTCAATAACATAAAACACTGAGATTTTAAAAAAAATTGATATAATATATAAAAATTATAATTTAATTAAGACCATTCTAACCGATATATAAAATTGGTTGACATGAGTATGGGAAAGCACATTCTGATGTATATAAATAGTGGTCCGACTAAAAAAACACATTTTTCTTAAAAAAATTCGTTTCCTTTTTCAAATTTATATTTAAATTTATTTCAACCAATTATAGGTATATAATTTTGAAAATGGAGACATTATTTTGAATAAAGTGTTTTATATATGGTAAATATGAAACCTTTATTTTTTTCATTATGAATTTGAAACAATGTTAATTTTTGATACGTCAATAAGGTTAAAATGTGTAAAAGAGGGTCAAAACAATATGATAAGGTCTAAAACTGAACCCAAAGTCTGATATAATTTAATTTAATTTTTTAAATAGTACTATATATGTCCCATATTCTATTAAATTTTTTAATGGTATGAATTTCTATTTCTGATGACATTTAGATTATTTATTTTAAATAATATTCAAAAATGGCACTCTTGTTTTCGTTAATGTATATACAATTTTAACATTATGATAAAATATGACACATTTTCTTCCCATTTTTATTTCAAATTTGATTTTGTTTATTATCATAGTTTTTTAAATTTTCAATGATAAAATTATTACCTTAAATGATTACACAATTTTTCTATAATATTTTTTGAAGCGATATTAATATCTTTTTATTGATTTAAAAAACAAGATATGCAATATTTTTAGGTGAGTTATATTTCACTAATAATTATATAGAAAAATATAGCAAATAATTAATGTGTAAAAGTTTTATATACGAATACAATTTCTATCTTGATGTCTTTAATCTCAAATTAAATGAATAGTTTCTAAAATGATATTAAAGGTAATTTATAAAAAGTGTATTTTATTAAATTATATGAAAAATAAAAAAATGGGTAAAGAAAATATTAATTATAAATGTTTTAAAATTTAGTCCCTTGTAACTTTATTTTCCAATTTTAACTTTATAAGTTAAATTATCTATATTATATAATGAAAAATTCGTTACTACAGTTAAGGTTAAAAATGTTATCAAAGGGGTAATAAAAAAATATTATTTGGATGATATCGAAACATGTTTAAAATTTATATTATGATCATATTAACAAATTATACTCTTTATCATTAAATTCTCGACATTTTGGAATCGTTTTATATGAGTTAGAAATGTATTGTATTATAATATTTAATTAATTTACAAAATAACCCTCCCCAAACTTATAAAAGGTAACCTCTTATCTATTTTCATTACACATTCCATAGAAACCAATATCAACCAAAATAGAAACAATTATATGTAAAAATTATGTATACATGATGTTGAGGTTTTTTTCCCGAAATAAAATTACATGTGTCTTTAATATTTGATCTAAAGGAGGCCAACTAAAGAATAGATAATCACCCAATATAACATATTTCAAATTACATCTTTTTATACCTCCTATGAATATTTGGAATTCATCCTAAATTTATAAATTCAGTATAATAAATATAATTAAATTTCATTATGATTATAGAACCCCCATTAATCACAATATTTTCCATCAAATGGGAAGTGAAAATATCACTTGGGAGTACATGAGGGATATCACCTCCTCGTATAGATACAATTTATTTTCCATCACCATACTTCAAGGACGATGATTATGATGGTATGAAAACATATATGTATTATATATATGATATAATTATTACCATATAATTATAATATAATTTCTAATATCATACCTCCTAATCCATTGGAGAGTGATAAGGTCGCTCATGCATACATGTGGACTACCACCATTACGAAATTATGTGATTAATTTTTTATTTCCTATTTATATTGATGGTAATAAAGTTATATTTATTGAATATATATGATATATATTACATAATATTTATTATGATAATTTGAGTTATTATTTATCATTCTTTCATTTTTCCATTAAAAATTGAATGCATCATTCATGTGTATGTACAACCTGTCTTCTTCATGGAAAATGTAAATCATTTTTATATATCTAACATTCAGGGATGATTCCAAATAAGTATCTAATGATTATATATGATATTTATATCTTTCTTAACATATTTTTTTTATAGAAAATTGATGAGGAATAAGCTAAAAGAACTAAATAATCGAAGCTCACATAATAAAAGAAAATAATTAACTCTAAAAAATGACGATTTTAATAAACAAATTTAATAATTGGGTATTGAAATATTATGAGTGGATTGTATATGACATTATAAGAATAAGAATTATTTTTTTATAGAATTATAATATATTTAAATTCAATATAACTGAGGATATAGTGCTTATAAATAACGTTAAACATGAGGTACATGATCTTTATCATAATTCAGCTTCATTTAGACATATATAATATTATGAACCTGTTTTTTCTTATGATGTGTATAAAAATCAAATTATAATTTTTATATAAAGTATAATTTATAATTAATTTTAGTCAATCTTATAATTCATATAATTTCATCCAAGGGAATTTATTCTAAAATTACCCATGTTTTAAGAGTTTATTTCGAAATTTTATATTTATTCGATATTGTTTATATTTAATGTTCTTATAGATGTAATATAGATCATAAAATGATCCATCTTATTAATTAAGTAGGAATATTTATAATATTTTAAATAATTAGTTCAATTTTTAACTTATTTGTAACTCTAAAATTTTAAATTAATTTTTTTTACATAAAATAACATCATCTATTTATTCGATTGAGAATTATTATATTCCACTTCCATATATTCTTTAAAATTATTTCATGATATTTTTAATATTATAAAATGTTTTGTTTATGAAATTTTTACCCATGATTAATTTCCATAAATTTTTTTAAAATTATTATTTAATCATTTTAGGAATGACACAATTTTTACCAATGATGTGAGTGAAATATTTGTTTTATGATACACCAAATAAATGGTTTTATTCCTTAATTCATACTTTTTATACATTAATGATTCATTTAATATTTTACATGAATAATTTTAAGGTTTTTGTTTCATAAAATCCAGAAATAAAATTGGATTTTAATATTAGAAAATTCAAAATAAAGAGGTTATTTTCCTTAAGAAATAATCTAGAGATATTTTTAATGTACATTCATCTATGTCAAATTTATATATTTAATATTAATATTATTAGGGGATATATTATTTTTATACAATACAACATACTTTTATTGATGTTTTATGATAATTTTATTTTTATTTGTTAGGAAACATTTTTCTAATTTGTATGCTTTTTTCCTAATTTTTCTGTATATAATTTTAATTCACCATGTTCATGTAATGAATAAATTTTACCTATTATGTGATAATAAGGTCCAATTATAGACCCCCAATTCATCAGATGGTATGATGAGAAAAACTATTTGGGGAATTTTCCATATTACTATGCCATTTCTATGTATTGTCTTGACATGAATCCTTGATTTTTTGATTTTGATGTTTGTCGTTTTGAATAGTATCATTATGAAAATGGTAATAATTAAAGATCATATTATTTATGTTTTTATGTTATACATGTATTGAATCTACTTTTTGGAAATTAGTTATATGGAATGTATGATAATTATTTATCTAAGAATTATTATTCACATTTCACTTACATTGTGATATCATATGTCGTATGCTTTCCATTGCTCAGAATTTGAACTCACCATTAATCATTATTTTATGTTGGACACCGTGAATGGATATATGACTGAATATAGAGATTTACATAAATAATTAATATATTTCAAAAAAAATTATTATAAAACATGTAATTTCATTATATGTACGGAGATAACCATGTATCTAACAATTCAACCTGCACTAATTAATTATGTAATCCTTAAATATTTGATCCCTTATATTTTGTTCTAATGTAGTAAAAAGTGACTACCTATAGGCTACTATAGTCGAGGTGTTATATTTTATAAGATTTCAAGGTAGTCATGTTATCTATAAAAATAATAAATAACTATCATTAATATAGTTTATTATTCAAATATTTTATCATAAATATTCATCTATATATATTTTTTAACTATATAAATCATGAAATCATATTAAGTGAGAGAGTGTGACATGTTTTAAATAATCTTTACATAAAAAAATATAAGCGTGTGAATTAAAATAAAGTGGCATATAATTTCAATAATTTCAATGTTATGATGGTGGTACATTAAATTATAAAATAAAATTATATTGAAGAATGTTATTGAAGGATTTTTAAGATGTATCTCACAACCAAAATCTCATTTATTCTATTTTACCCTCATTTGCTGTGATAAAATTTAATTATCGTTATAATTCATTTTCACTAAAATTGAGATATTTATTATTTCAAAATTGTATATTTCTGATTCCAAATATTAAATAACATTTTAAAGATTTATTTTTTAAAATTATATGAAATTCCATTTATATAATTGATACCAATATAAAGAGGATTGTTTTTTAAATGATTTTATATATATATAAGTGAACTTATTCCAAAAATATATATAATGATGCATAAAATGGAATTCATTAAATACTTTTTAATTAAAAAAATTATATATCTCTAAAAAATCAAAAATATATTGGAACATTTAAATTAATTTATATTAAAATGAAATGATAATTTTTCAAAAAAAATTGTAATTTCACTATTCATTAAAAAGGCATCCTTTTTTATATAAATTATAAAATTTTTATGTAAAATTGTTTTTAAAAGATGATTAAAAAAATTCCAATTTTTTCAAATATATTTTTTAAAGTTGTATAAATAATTTATAATATAATTCCAAAAAAATGCAAGAAAATTTTTCTTGAAGAAAATGTAATTATAAATTATAAAATAATTTGTTTCTCATTAATTTTACTATAACCAAACATAGATAAATTCTAATTTATTTTAAAAATATATGATCTAAGTATTTCTATAAAGTCATTCATCTATAGAAAATAACTAAATTCATTTGGATAAAAATGAATTACATATATAAAACTATTTTTCGAACGAAAGAATATATCCCATAATCATATATGATTTAAAATAAATTGTATTTATTCATTCTTATGAAATAATTATTTCATTTTATAAATTTATTCCCATAAAAAAATTTTATAATAAGGTTATTACCATCTAGTCCCTCTAAACAAACAAAAAGGTTATTCTGGTTAAACTGAAATTATTAAAATTTTAGAGTATATTAAATTTATTTTAAGCTCAGAAGTAAATGTGGTAAACAATACTGAATATATTATAATTTATTATAGAATCTAATATTGATATATATTGTGTGTTATATTCTGACACTCTTAAAAAAATTCCTTCTGGAATTTTAAATTTTATTCTCTAAAAAATAATTTAAGATAAAATTATAGTTAAATAATATTTAGATTTTAATGTGAAATTAAATTTCATGGTCATTATTTATAAAATTAATATGAATTTAATTATATAGGAAACATAATTTAAAAATATTTTATAAAAATGTACCACTGTATATGAGTGTTATTTTCCTTACTAGGCTTGATTGATTTTTCTTCAATTTGATTGTGTTTCAGAAATTCAATTACCATTGTGATAAAAAATATGATAAAATTTACATACATTATTTCCATAAATTAAATAAAAATGATTTATTACCTTGATGTTTATAATAGAGACCATGTTATATTTTTTTATTTCTAATGCATTAAATTTATCCTCTACTATATCAGAAGATCCCCATATGGATGAAATTTTATATCTCATATTCCTATAAAATTATCAAAACCAAAAATAGTAATCACATGTTATGATAATATCAAATATGAAAAGACCTTCATATAAATAAATACTGCATTAATCTTTTAAGCCTCTCTATTTATAATTAAATTTCAATAAAAATAATCCATATATAACTGTAATTAAAATTGTTAAAAATAATCATAACAATGCTTAAACCAAAAAAATAATGATTATCGGATCACATGTTATATATAGAAAATTTTAATTTTTATCTTAAAAAATATTAATCACTCATAAATTCCAAAACAAAAAATTTATATTCCCGTATCATATAATGTAAAAAATATGTTAATATTTTTTCCAAATATCCTAAATCAATTTGAATTCATAAAAAATTACATAACCTTCTAAAATAGAACAAAATATATATTTATTAATTTATGTCCCATATAAGAAAAAACTATTTCCATAATATAATAATTAATATGAAGTCAACACATTTAAATGTATCATTATTAACGTAGTAAAAAATTGTATTTTTAATAACCATATTGACTATATGTAAAAAAATGATTCAAAAATATATTAATCCCTTCATCCAGTAAATCAAAATTACAATAAAAACATAGTTCGTATTAAGCCAAAAGGTAATAAATAACATTAAAGTCATGTTTGAAAATATAAAAGACTTATTCCTCAAATAAACACTCCAGTAAAATTGATATTTAAGCAGAGGGTTGAGTTCTTCTATTTGTCTCGCAAAATATCTTTAATAATATCGTAATCCAACCACATAATACCACTGAAGTGGAATCTATGACTTTAAATTAATGATAAATTATTGGAATATTAACATTTTATTGTATTTAAAACTCATAAAATATCTACTTTTAAATAATATTATCTTTTGATGTTATATAAATTTTTTCGGTGATATCAAATGTATTCCCCATTTTTGTAACAACAAATAATTTCATGAATTATATTAATGATCAAATTTATTAGATGTCTAGATTTATTTGGTTTTTTAATTAATTATTTAAAACTATTACACAACAAACCCTTATTGAACACAATGTTCACTTCCCACCAATGCAATTAAAAAACATAATATCATATTTTAAACTCCTTTTTCATTTAAAACATCTTTTAATATTCTATGATGGATCCATAGATTGGATTTATTTATCAGTAAAGAAATACAACTCCTAATTAATCTATATTAAATACTTTTGAAATTGTGTAATGGGATGAAAAAGCACGTTAAGGGAAATAAAATGAATGAAAAATGATAAGACGGTTGAAAAACATTAAATCACATATGATTATTTTTGTTTCCTTTTATTATGATTTGAGATCAAAATATTCACTTACTAATTTTTTTAATAAATATCATTTCTCAATTATTTTCAAATAAATCATAAATAAAATTAATGGAAAATTAATAATTCATGAGGGATTCATTGAAATAAATGATGACTGTTCCTTGAAGAAAAACATTCCACTAATAAAACATCAAGAACAATAATTTCTATCATAATCTCATATTCATAACATAATCCAAATGAATTCAATAAAAAACATAAATAAAAAGAACATGAGAATTGTATACTGATAAAAATATTATGATTTACATGGATAAATAATAAAATAATATCATAATTGTGGGATCAATAATTTCATAACTTATAATTATATCATAATTTCATTATGTTATATTATCACAGATGCAATGTAAAGTCCTAATACTAATAAATCATAAAAATTAGGAAATAATAAAGAAAATACCCAGTCTAGAAGTGAATTTATGATGCATTCAGGGGATAAAATGGTCCCCTCCATTCATTATCAATGTCAAATGAATTTATCTTTTGAAATAATAGAATATATAATAAATATAAAAATTCATATGGAATAACCAAAACACAAAATGCCAATAATTTTCCATGTTAGTAAAAATAAAATCATAATCATATTTATTATAGAGAAATAATATAGATGGTATCATTTTAGTATGTCCCTGGTAAATAATAAGAATAAAAAAATGATATTTATATTGTTATTAATAACATTAATATATCATTCACTCCTTTAATTGAAAAAATTAAAAAAGTATATTTTTCTTCTTATAAAAATTTTATAATATTAAGAAAATATTAAGAAAATTCATTTCTTTTAAAATAACTATGGAAACATGTAAGATAGGGTTTATAGAATATATTAGTCATCAGGTAAATAAAATCTATCCATGTTGTTCATGTAAAAATATATCTTTCATTTCACAAATTTTTAAAAAGTCCAATGTCTGTTGTACAGAAAAAAAAGATATGATTCATTTTAATAATTTTTTTTAAGTGAAAATTATTTCATAATTAAAAATAAATGTGTTTCAAAAGTAAGTATGAGTAACCTTGATTCATTTTTTGAATATGTACATGGACGAGACAATTCTAAAATAAATTCTTTAATTAATACTTTTTTAGAAAATTCCATAACTTGTGTCCTGAAATCATTTATATGATGTCTTACTACTGAAAAATAATTTTTTTGTTTTATTAAATTTTATATAAAAAATTAATGTTTATTACATTACTATTATTCATATGGTTTCATTTGTTACCTTGACTTATTAAGATACTAAATCAGTTTTTTTTACTTGAAACTATTTGAGTTTGTTCGGTTCATAATTTTAAAAAAGCTTTATATGGTTAGACATGTTATAAGTGGTCATTAAAACATCACATAATTAATATTACTCATGAACTAATTATAATTTATATATATTAAATAAACATTATTATTCATCCATGGATAACATAAATGAAAAATTAATTATATGGATATGTGGAGGTGGTTTCCCACACAGACGTATTAGTGACATTACCAATTTTTAACAACAGGAACTGTAACAAGTTGAGTAATATGATATAAATAAATAGGGTTAATTATATGAAAAAATAATATATGTAATCATTACATAAAATTTTATAAAATGTTTTGCATTTAATTCACATAAAACCAAAAACATTTCCTAATGAAGCTGGTATCCCACATGTTTGCACATGTGTTATTTTATTGTACCATATGATGGAAAAGGATTTGAATAATGGTAGTTACATAATTATAATAAATTTAAATTCATGGAATATACTTATGTAATTGTATCATCAAGTTTAGGATAAAATTTATGGAGCTAAAAGATGGAATAAAATATAAGAAGTCGATTAAAAGTTATACCTATTCACTCAAATTCCTAATTTTCATTACACATTAATACTTCTTAATATTTTATTATATAATTAAAAACACCAATAATTTTAATAATTAACATCAGAAGTTACTTTGGATGTTCATGACTAAATTAAATTAAACATAATTTGTGAATGGGGTAATAGGGGTTCACTTTTATATGTTAGGTGAGTAGAAATATTATAAAAAAATGAAATATTTATATATATTATCTATCTTAATACAATAAACTTTATTTAAAGTTCCATATATTATAATATAAGGATACTATAAAAATAAATTCAATAAATCAAATTTATAAAATTATAATGGTCATTTTAATAATTACTTTTTAATTAACCCCCTCGTTGACCATGTTTATCCATAACATTGGTACCACATTTTTCAATATTTATGGATCATGAATGTAATTAAAAAAATTTAACTATAAAATATATAAACAATTCAGGATAGGATTGAAAAATTACAATAGATTTGAGTAATTATAGTATTTATTTTAGAGAAGACTATTATCTTGGCCAAAATTACCAAGACCCCTTTATTATAAAAAATAAAAATTACTTAAGTCTCAAAGAAGGAAATTTATAATTATCATTCCAATGAATGGGAAGTAGGTCTCCTGGTACTGGATCATTCCAATAAAAATAAATACCATTCACACCATTTCTAGCAAGACCATCTGCCAAAGATTTCTCCTCTCAATAAACATTGGTAACAATATTCCCCATTGAAATGAGTAGATCCAAACACCATTCCCAACGGTTAGTTAACATCCAAGAAAGATGAAGAGAACCTGTCTGAAGAGATAGAACAACAAACAAGGAATCATATTCAATCCATAACATGTTCCAACCCTGTATTTCATCTTTCTCAATAGCCTGAATAATTCCATGCATCTATTCTTCATGAGTGGAAGAAAAACCACAAGAACCATATAGAAAACTAAGAACCCACCCTTTATGATCCCTAAAAACAGCACTAAATCTAGAAAAACCCAGGTAACATCTCGAAGATCCATCTAAATTTATATCGATCCAACCATGGAAGGGAGGCATCCAGAGAAAATTAAGTGTTCCTATATTTGGTCTAAAATTTCCCTTGACACCAACGTAAGTTTGGATTGGAAGATCATATATTGATTTTTCACAAAATCCTCCTCTTGTAAAAGTCATTGTATGATAATTAGTAAGGGGACGAGCCAAGGAAGCACCCACATGGAAGAACTTATACTCACATAGGGCCTTGTTCTTGGAAATCCTGATAAAATAAAGAAGATCCTCTATAATAAAAATAATTAGAGAGAATATAGGTGGTGAAATATTTAAATTAGGCCAGTGTTTCCTAAAGCCGTCAATTGAGTTGGCAGCAGGTAAATTCACTTCAAAGATGTTGAACACAACCTCCAGCATTGATAAAGCTATGATACAAGTGGGTATGACATGATCAATGGATTCCAAGTTTTAATGACATAGAACACACTTTGAACAAATATATATTCCACAATTTTGTAGCTTTTCATCAGTTGGAAGCCTCCTGTGAGCTAGCCACCAATCTAACGTGGCTCAAGAGGGACATTGAAAGCCCTTATTCAGGATAACCATCCATTGAAAACTAGTTTTGATACAAACATTGTGCTTATATAAACATTTGTAAGAATGAATTCCATTATAATTAAGCTCCCAAGCCCAAAATCCCCCTTAGAGAAAAATAAATACTGCTCAATAATGGAAATAATCTGATTCAGGATACCATCCATGTAGCCCATTTGATCTTTGATTGTCAAATCAAAATCCATATTTGATTTATCCCCAAAAACCAAGTCATCCAAATTTTTTCATGTCCTATTGAATTTCCAAAATTGGAGGGGATAATCCCTGGAAACTAACCAGAGAGAATTATCACCATTTCTGGAAAAATATTTCATGAAGTTTGGCCAAATCAAGGAGGTGAAATAAATCGAGTTCCCCACTTTGAGTCTGTGCAATAATCAATATTTGAGAAAGGAAAATGCCTCATATTGCATGTTCAGGGGCCATAAACTAAAACCACCCTATATAGAAGCTTTAAAACATCAATGGTTCTTGATACCCAAGCCCCCTTCATCATAACACCTAAAAAAGAGTTCTCAGGGACCACTTCAATACACCTTTCATTGACGATACCACTCCAAATGAAATTCCTGATAGAGACATTAATTCTCGTGTGTAATGAAATCAGCCATTTTTATACTGTGAAAGAGTAAACAAATATTGAAATAATAATGTATTTCATATGACTCACTCTACTAGCTATGGATAAGAATTTTCCTTTCAATGATGATAGTTGCGTTCTTATCATACTGACAATAATAGAAAAAATAATAAACCTTTGGTCTTCCATGAATATAGGCACCCCCATGTAAGTGAAGGGAAGGGCTCCCTCACAACTACCCATCTCTATAACGTTGTTATTCTTCTTGGTATGAGAAAAATGTCTTCCAAAATAAAAAAAATGACTTATTCTAGGTAATATCCTATCCAGAAACCATCTCATAATGCAGGAGATCTCTCTTGTTGCTCTTGATGTTTCTCTTTTCCCCTTGAGTAAAGAAGATTATGTCGCCATCATATAAAAGATGTGATGGGTAAACCAACCCCCTTATAGAATGAATGTTCTTCAATTTTCTATTTCTAGCCATAATAGAGAGAAACCTATTGAGATTGTCTTTTGTAATATGGAAAATGATAGCAGATAAAGGATCACCATGTCTATAACCTCTTAAGCATTCAAAGTATCCATTGGGGGATCCATTAATAGGAACTCATATGTGAGCAGAGTGCAAAATAGACTTGATCCTATTAAGGAAAAAATCATAAAATCCATACATGTTATGGTTCTTGCAAATGAAACCCCAATCCATTGTGTCTAAATTCTTCCTCGTGTCCAGCTTAAGGGGAATGTTTCTACCTCTGGTGGGATTTCTGAGAAGATTCACACACACTAGGGTAGTAATGAATAAATCTTGAATCGATCTCACCTTGATGAATCCTATCTGATTTGCAGATTAAATGTTATAAGGAATATGTGATAACATAGTGGAAATAATTTTGATTATAATTTTTTAAATATTTATGACCAAGGAAACACGTACGAAAAAGTGAATTTCATTCGAATCCTCCACTTTCGAAAAAACTGCAAGGAACTGAGCATTCAAGCCTTTTGGAAGAATCCCACCTCTGAAAAAATGACTAACTAGCCTGAAAACATCGGCATGGATGATATCCCAAAAATATTAGAAAAAAAATTACCAAATCCATCCCGACCTTAGGAGCTCTGAGAGATGAGATTAAATATATCTTTCTTGATTTATGGATCAAGAGGGATATCAGTAAGGCATGAGTTGTCCACCTGAGTCACAAGACAAGGAATCACACCATCAATAGGATTAGTGTTTTAAGGTTACCCATTTAAGAGACTCTTGATGTAAGGGATGATATTCTCAAAGAGTTCCTTTCAATAATCAATCAATATATCCCCATTTTTTATCAGGGAGAAGGAATTCGAAATCCTTATGATTTTTTGAAGAGTATTCAACAACATTGAATTCCCATCCCCATCCTTTAACCATTTTACTTTGATAGAATACATTTTTAAGGTATATTTTATGTTGAGATACCTGTTGAGTTTGGTGATTAACTTAGCTTCAACCAAACACGCATTAGAGATGTCACTGGACGTGTTTAAATCTTGAAGACTCTGGGGAGATGCCTCAAGAGAATATATGTAAGAGTCAAGAGAACTGAAGTGATTATTAATCCAAAATTTATGTATTCCCTTGAGGATTTTATGCTTAGTGATGCATGAAAAAGCAGCATTCCTATAATCCATGGAATTCCACGTACTCTGCACAATGACCCTGCAATATGGATGAGTTACCTAGGCTTTATTAAACCTAAAGGGGAAATGAATCTTGGGTTCCTTTTTTGCATGGTCCACCAGGATTGGATAATGATTATAATTGAGTCTTGGAAGGGTTGAACATGATATGGAACACCATTTATCCAATGAATCCCCATTGATAAATTCCCTATCAATTGTACTGGAAAAAACTATTTAGATGCTTCCTATACCAGGTGTATTTTGCACCAACCAGATTGACCTTAATTATGTCATTTTGTTCAATTCAAGCTCACAATTCTCTATAGGATGTTCAATTTGTGGCTGCCCCCATTATTTCATCGAGATTACGAAGAGGATTGATGTCTCCCCAAAATGATATAGGGACTAGATATACCTTCATTTATAGATCCCAATTCCTCTCAGAGATTCCTATGATTTTGATACCTATTACCATCATAGATGAAGGTGAAGAAAAAAATCAGATATGTGGTAATAAAAGAAGCAAGTGACATGTTGTTCACATGAGACAATTTTGGGAGCGCAATCCATGGATGAGTGAGCCAAGAGACAAAGGATATTCACTTTAGTTGAACATATATTTGTATCAATTAGAGACGACCAAACATCTCAATGATGGAAATATTAGAATGAAAAACCTTTTTTGACTCCGAAAGGCCTATAAGACAAGTTGATGCTTATGAATAAAAAGATGAATGGATCATGTGGTTTCCATATTTCCAAGGCCTTAATAGTTCCAAAACAACATCTTTATTTGAAATTGACTCTGACGATGGTGCCCCTCATTCTTTTAAATCCTTTCTTTTGGAGTGGACGACCAGCCTTCATTTGAGAGCTGGGGAACTCTCCAATAATTCAAAAATATCAGATTTTTTGTTCCTCATATCCTTTCTTTAGCATTAAAATCACTATTTTTTAGTTATGTTTGTATATAAAAATGCACTCTATTTGGGGAATCATGTTCCTTGATTCATAGAGATTCAGATCCATTGGTTTTAATTCAATTGTGTTCCTCTGACTACAGAATCAAACTAACATTAAGGTCACTGTGGTCATGTGTCCCAATTGTGCCTGTAGGATTACTGGAGACAATGATCTTAGAAAAAGGTGATACATCAATTTTGGGGTAGGTTTCTGAAAATCCATCTCTAATGAACAGCTTTTTGGTGTCTTCAGATGTAGATGGAGATTTTGTGGAATATAATATTGGTGGGTTCAACCCAACCAGGTTGTTATCACAATCAACTTCAGCAAGGACCTCCATGTGAGGTGAACCCTCTTGTGATTCATTATTTGGGTTATGTATAGCCATCATAGGGCATACGAGGCTACTGATTTCATTAGAAAATTCCAGAAATATATATTTATCCTCAACTTCAAGTTGAGATCTCAATATCAGAGGAAAAATATCATTTGATATTTCAGAGTCCAGATCTTGATAAATCATGAGTTCTTGCTTAATGATGATGATTATTAATGCTTCTTCAACCTCCTCCTCTTCATCCTTATCACTATATGTCTAATTTCTATTGAGTGATTCAAACTAATTCTTTCCAGTGAAAACATCATTGGTGATAGTGTGAGCCTCTTCATGAATGGCAGGAATGTTAATCATTTGGTTCTTCAATGTGTCATGTGAGGGACTGACTTAGTATTTGGTGATTCCCATCTTCTCAACGGTATCATTTTTTCCTTTTGTTCTTGTTGGAATCATTATATTCCAGGGTCTTTGGGACAATAAAATTTTTTATAGGGCTCTAAAATTAGAAATCGAGTGGCCTACCATGTTGTAAACCTCATAGAAAGGAGGAACATTCCTATACTCAATTTTCACCTCTGATTTATTTCCCTTAGCTAGGAAGGAAAAACATGAAGGATGTTTCTGCTCTAGGTTGACATATACTAGAATCATAGCAAAGAAACCAAGTTCTCTATTCATATTACTTTGCTCCATTCTAATTGGAGTACCATGGAAGGAGGCTATATCATTCAAGGTCCTTGGTTTCCAATACACCTAGTTCAAACCGTGAAGCCGTACCCAAAACTGGGAATTGGATTGCATGAGATTTAAGGGTTTGAAATTAACATCCCATTATGATATTATGTGGATTCCAATATTCAAATGAAAATTTCCCACACACCAAGAATAATTCATCACATCCTTGGATTGATGAATGATGTCGAAAAAACATTGACCTATTGGTAAAAATTCCAATCCGTATTTCCCCAGTAGTGAGATATTATATTTTTAAGCTCAGAGTATGACCAGGACCTATCACGTTTTAAGTAGATATGTAACACCCCAAGATTTTATAGTGTGTTATTTCTTCAATATAATACAATAACTTTCACTACACGCAACACTGAGTTCAAGCACACCATGACTTATCAAACAAGCCGTTCAAAAGATGTTATGAATAGTATTAAATAAATTTTAAACTTTATATAATCCTTATAATTTTAGAATCCATATTATGAGTTTCTTAGACGCAATGTAAGAAAAAAATCATTTTCTGTATTGCACTTTTACCAAATTTTAATAGTGAACCCTTTTTAAATACAATATTTTAAACTTTTTGACTAAATGGGGACATCAAAAAAATTTAAAATGAAACATCCCAAGCTTCCACGGTACGCTTTCCTTTGAATAATACAGTAGCGTGTGTTGTACACAACTTCGAGTTCTAACACACACCACAACCAATCAAACTAGGCATTATGAATAGTAATACCTAATTTTTGAAATTATATATATTTTATATTTCAAAATGGACTTCATTTTTGGATTCGGAATATCAAAATTAGCCTAAGGTGAAATTTTGGTACATTTCGGATGACTTTCATATTTTGATGAATAGTGAAAATTACTAAATTTTAATTTAAAACAACTTTTTTAATCAAAATAATTAATAGTGATAAATTATGAATTTGAGTGGTTTTAAAGTATATTTAGAATATATTTTTACCATTTAATATAATTTTGGTCATTGGACATAATTTTACAATTAAACCGAACATAAACAAGTGTCAATCTTTTGATAGTTATTATCTCTTAAAAACACGCTTTTTGTTTTGACAGCGGGAATTAATTTTAAATTAATTTCTGCCACTTCTGTGTTTTGAATTTAGAAAAATGGATTCCATATTTGGAATCAGGATTTTCAAATTGTGTAAATAGGTAACTTTTATTTTTAGACATTTTGAATAATTACTGCGGTAAATATTGTATTTACCATGGTTAAGGGTAAATCCGGTAAATAAGGGTTAAGAATTAATATTATAATAATACTAAATAACCCTAAAACGTGTCCTAGCCTTATTGGTTGATACATGTTTGACCATAGGCATCTTTGGGTCTATTTTGGGACCCCATGGTGCCACATGTAGGTGATAGGGACACTTTATTTTAATTGTGTTAAAATGAATACAAAAATGACACAAGCATATATATTTAGCAAAAAAAATTTTACATAGGGTTATATATGTTAGCATTTAGATTATAAATATTCATTAGAAAGATAAAAAGATTTCCTACATAGTGATAGTTCATTTATAATTTTTAGACATTAAATAAATTAATTTATTTATGACACAGTGATGATGAATTAATTACTATAATAGTAAAAAATTAAAATAATTGATATTATAAATACCCAAATAAATATAATATGAAACTTTTAATGAATTAAACTAATTTTATAGGATATTATGATATATTAGGATTGATTAAATTGACTTTTTTCGAATTAATCAATCTGTTATGAGTTTCACAAAAAACAACTATTGAAAAGTGTCAAAATTGACATAAAAGAGTTCTTAAAACAAATATTATATTATTAATTGATATTAAATTCCTAAAAATATAAGGTTCGGCCAAGAGACTTATATCATGATAGGTTCATCATTAAGGGACCACTTGGGGGTCTCTTGGATGTATATAGTATGTTTATTAACCATATTATATAAAAATACAAAGAGACATTGTAAAAGTGAAACTAATTAACTTAGAGTTAATACTTAAAGATAAGGTTAATATAAGTACAAAACCTGTCTAAATTCAATTGGTTGAGTGGTTTTAGACCTATCCCCACCTTAACCTTTGAATAATCATCTTTGGAGCCATTAGAAACCGAATATGAATTTATTATAAATTAATATTTCTAGCTTTTCCAAAGGTGCCCCTCACCCCTCTTATAAAAGGGCACTCCTCCTTCTCATTTCTTCACACCTTCAAAGCCTTTTGGTTCGGCTAAACTCTGCCCAAATACTCTCCCAACTTCCCTCAATACAACCTAGAGGCCTTATTTTGATCAAAAAGACAACCTAATGATCCCTTTTGATCAAATCAAAATGAAGAACCCGAAGAAGAGGTAATGTTTTCACCACCCCTTTTCAAGTTCCTTTCTTCTTACACTTCATCTTTCTTTGTTCTTACCATTCTAAAATAATAACTCCAGTATATCACATATACTGTGATGTTATTATATATATGGTACAACCATATTCAGTATTCTATCCACCCTTTGAATAACATGTCACCGTACGTGCGTACGTACGGCTTACCGTCTCCACGTCGTGGTGTAATTGTTATTCAATATATTATTATTTGTATGGGTATAATAATGATGTGTAACTCATGTAAATAATAAATATAACATGTTAATTATTCTTTATATATGATATACCATCCATTTATATATTAGTTTAATATCAAAAGAATGATATTGTCGCTCGTGCGTACATACGGACTACCGTCTCCACGAACGCGATGAGATTCATTCTCCATCGTATCCATTCAAGTATAATTATAATTTGATGATTTAAAAATGATGTTTAAGGACTTGATATCATTCTGGATATGAATAAGATACAACAAACATGGCTTATGTAACAAAACATATAAAAGAAAATGAGTAAGTTAACACCCGAAACGACGATAATTCTAAGATATTATTAACAAATCAATGTTAAAAGATCATATATGATATCATATTAATATATATGATTCTTGTATAATTTAATAACAATTATTTCAACATTATACAGGAGGTTAACCTAGCCCAACCAAGGAAAAGTACAAGGTAAGGGTTATTTCACAATCTCTTCATTATCCGAGGTTGTTTATACGTAATAATCTACTGGGATCTCTTTATCATCCACATCGATGTTTCTTAAAAATGTATTTCAAAACATTTTTACTATTTACTAGAATATGAGTTAAAGTCATTTATACCCTTTTTGACTTTTATAAGTGGTTTATAAAAGAATATTTCCGTCGTTTTCAAAACAAGGTCCTTTTTAACCTTTTTGACAGAATTAAGGTAAGAATGTTTTTTTAACTTATACGGCGGGTGCGACTATTTTCCACCGTTATAAAATCTTCAAAGCTTCCATTACAAGCTTATAAAAATATTTTCAAAGAAAATGTTTTATTTTATAAGGATCTTAAATGATTTCAAAATAAAAAGAGATATTTCTTTAAAAAGAATTTTGATTTCATCTATGTCAACATCCTTTGATGGATTTTACGCTTATTTAAAGTTGATTTGTTATGATACAAAACTTCTATATTATATTGAAGGTTTTGTTATTTGTTTGACTGTGGATGTTCTATTTTTATACCATTCATGGTTTATGGTGAAAGTATTGACATTTCGTATGCTAGTTTTAATACGAATGTTTATGTTATGTTTAAACCTTTTCATATGGGAATGCATTGGACTTAATATGTGACGGGTGGAGCCCGCTATAGCTCCTCGATGCATCGGTAGGTCTCATGAGACAAACTAGTGTCTTGGCACAAGGCCTTGACAAAATCTTATTTGTAGTCTTGGCACGAGGACTTGGCTATGTGGTTATGATAGTCTGGCATTATGCATTCCATCATTATGAAAGTGGTTATTGATTTTGCATGTGATTATTCGATTAGTAGAATAACCATGTGAATAAGTAAATGGAATTATTTCATTTTATTTATTCCATACTATGTTTAATGTTCAAGTTCAAAAGGCTTTTGTTTTAGTTATATATTGCCTTAAATGTTTATTCTTATTTATGAAAGTTTCCGCTATATTGTTATCCTTACTGGGCATTTGAGCTCACCCCTTTTCTATGTTATATTTTTCCCAGGAAGTGAAGAAGTAAATTATGAATGACCTGCAGGGATATTATGTGGGGATATGAGTTTGGATTATGGAGACAATATGTTGTTGTAGTAGTTTTTCATTTTATGATGTAATATAAGACTTATGAATATATCTAGTGTTTCCAAGGCTACTAAACCAATCAGTCTTTCAAGATTTGATCTTTCTTGTGATCATGCCAATGTTATGTAATAATGCACCGACTCTAGGTAACTGGGGTCGGGGCATTACAGTTGGTATCAAAGGAAGTTTAGTACAAACCTTGGAAGCTAGATTTAGATAAACTCTGATTAGAGCACATAGATTTAAGATGGACTTTGAGGATTAGTATAGAAGAACTTCCTAGAATTTTGGTATTGTAGAGATTTTGTAAGTTTTCTGGGCAATACATCTCTGTCTGGATACGAGCAGGTAGAGGCGGCTCTGGTACAGATGTACCTAGGGGTAAAACCCGAAAACACCACTTTGAGCTAGACTCGAACGGGAACTGGTGCACGACAGCGGGCCTTGCTGCACTCTTGGTTACGACACTCCCGGGGGATATGCTTAGGATAATTATCATTTTCTTTACAAACCATTATGAAGGGTTTATGTGGATTTACTTCTTCAAATGAGAAATTTATATGATTATGGATTATATCCATAAAATATTTAATTTATGTTATGTGTCTTACAAGTTTGGGATTAGGTATTGTTATTCATAAACTAATCTAGTGTACGCCATTGTTTAGAAATGGTGCCCAGTAGAAGGAATGAGAACTCCAACAATGCACATGATCCAAAGAGAAAGAAGGATCATATCTTTCATGGCCATAAGCCAGAATTTATAAGAGAAATAATCTCCCATTTATTATCATCATACGAAGAAATAATATCATGTGTTGATAAGATAAGTAAAGATTTTACTGAGTCCTATGGCTTTGAAGGGAAGCAAGAGAAGAAAAGGATGGAATAGAGAAAGATGGATAAAGGGAAGAGGGAAAAGAAGAATTTTCCCATATGTGATAACCGTGGGATGAAACACCCTAGAACTTGTCTGAAAGGAATGGGATTTTGTTATAAGTGTGGTGGAAAAGGGCACAAAGTACATGACTACAAGGGTAAGAAAATGGTTTCAAATGTACAATGATTCATTTGCAAGGAGTTTGGACACTATGCGAACCTATGTTCCAGTCATCAGAATATGCCTCAAATGATGTTATTGGATAATAATCAAGTTATGATACTACCACAGATGAAGATGAATGATTAGAGTTCTTATGTTGATTATGTCAATTGAGTGTTGTATCAGCAATGTACTTGTTATAATAATTATGGAGTATATAAGGATTGTACTGCAGTACTATTTCATTAAGGACTTGAGATTGTGTGGAACAAAGAAAAGTGACTCAATAGCAGGTTAAATTTTTGGAAAATATATGGTTGAGAGAATGATAAACCATAATATGGTTCTGATACCGAGGTAGTGATTTTAGAATAATACATGATTGATTTGGATAAATTATATTGGATATTGTTGACTACCTTGAAACTAATTAATGATTTGTATCTTCCATCATTGTTGGGGTTTAAAACATTTTTGGATTGATGAAGTATATCCAGCATTCTATATGGAATAAGGGAGCATGAATGTAATCAATTTGGATTATGGTAATTCAGGATGTTTTAGTGTTTTAAAAGAATACATGATGAAGGTATTCATATGCAATTACGTGGTAAAAAGGATCTACATTATGTTTAACTTCCTTATGAATGTTGGACTGTGAGTTTGGTCAGATGTATTTTGGATAAATTCTAGTTTGATATTAATTTTGGATTGCCATAAAAGGACAACCCGGAGGTCGGGCGGCAACCCGTCGCGTCCGGCAAGGCCGCGAGACTTGAACCCGCAAACGAAGGGCGACAAGGGTGTATCACCTACCACTGGCCCCAGAGATGTCCTAGATTAAATAATGTAGTTTTTTTAAAAAATAGATCTGGTAGATGAAATATAAATTCGTTCATTTTGGAACCCTGTACGAATAGTATAAATAGAATTTTTTTTTATGAGTGAAAGATGAGTTTGTGGTCGAAATTTATTAATGAACAAAAATCTAATTATAAAGTAAGTATATCTCCTTATGATCTTAGCCAATCTCATAAATAAATTCCTCAACATTAAGAAAAAGAACATAGAACAAAAATTTTGTCCTAGATGGTACCTTAAATCATCACTAATTTATGGCTTTGGGATTGTTGGCCTTTTCATAGCCATGTTCTAACCACTCTCCGTCAGATAATTGATGGTTAGATTTCTCTTCCATATCCATATTTTCCTACATGGAACCCTAGTATGTGTTATTTTCGGTAATCTTCATACTTTACACTCATTATTTTAAATAGAGGCCTCATTAATTCATTTTTCGATGTGGGATTTCAACTAAGATATTTTGAAACGTCAAAAATGTGTTATCCTAATACCCTATGTTTTGTTGAACCGATGGTATTTCAAATAATCATAGATTGATGAGTTTAAGAACCTCAATTTTACACTTGTTTGTGATTGATGACCTCAATCACTACCTATAAATATTTACGTTTTCCTCCAATTATATGTCTCTAATTGCCACCAATGTTCTCCTAATCGAAATCATAATTTGGTGGTGACCCTTTCTTTTCTCTTTTCCTCATATTAAGACTAAATTTTAGTAACCCAATTTCCAATGTGGGTTTTCCCACAAAGATATTTTTTATTTTTTTCAACCTTTTATTTTCGAAGAATAATTTCAAATTGCGAGGACGCAATTTATTGAAGGAGGGGAGAATGTAACACCCCAAGATTTCATAGTGTGTTATTTCTTCAAAATAATACAATAACTTGCACTACACGCAACACTGAGTTCAAGCACACCATGACTTATCAAACAAGCCGTTAAAAAGAGGTTATGAATAGTATTAAATAAATTTTAAACTTTATATAATCCTTATAATTTTAGAATCCATATTATGAGTTTCTTAGACGTAATGTAAGAAAAAAATCATTTTCTGTATTGCACTTTTACCAACTTTTAATAGTGAACCCTTTTTAAATACAATATTTTAAACTTTTTGACTAAATGGGGACATCAAAAAAATTTAAAATGAAACATCCCAAGCTTCCACGGTACGCTTTCCTTTGAATAATATAGTAGCGTGTGTTGTACACAACTTCGAGTTCTAACACACCACAACCAATCAAACTAGCCGTTATGAATAGTAATACCTAATTTTTGAAATTATATATATTTTATATTTCAAAATGGACTTCATTTTTGGATTCGGAATATCGAAATTAGCTTAAGGTGAAATTTTGGTACATTTCGGATAACTTTCATATTTTGATGAATAGTGAAAATTACTAAATTTTAATTAAAAACAACTTTTTTATTCAAAATAATTAATAGTGATAAATTATGAATTTGAGAGGTTTTAAAGTATATTTAGAATATATTTTTACCATTTAATATAATTTTGGTCATTGGGCATAATTTTACAATTAAACCGAACATAAACAAGTGTCAATCTTTTGATAGTTATTATCTCTTAAAAACACGTTTTTTGTTTTGAAAGCGGGAATTAATTTTAAATTAATTTCTGCCACTTCTATGTTTTGAATTTAGAAAAATGGATTCCATATTTGGAATCAGGATTTTCAAATTTTTTAAATAGTTAACTTTTATTTTTAGACATTTTGAATAATTACTGCGGTAAATATTTTATTTACCATGGTTAAGGGTAAATCCGGTAAATAAGGGTTAAAAATTAATATTATAATAATACTAAATTACCCTAAAACGTGTCATAGCCTTATTTGTTGATACATGTTCGACCATAGGCATCTTTGGGTCGATTTTGGGACCCCATGGTGCCACTTGTAGGTGATAGGGACACTTTATTTTAATTATGTTAAAATGAATACAAAAATGACACAAGCATATATCTTTTAGCAAAACAATTTTTACATAGGGTTATATATGTTGGATTTTAGATTATAAATATTCATTATAAAGATAAAAAGATTTACTACATAGTTATAGTTCATTTATAATTTGTATACATTAAATAAATTAATTTATTTATGACACAGTGATGATGAATTAATTACTATAATAGTAAAAAATTAAAATAATTGATATTATAAATACCCAAATAAATATAATATGAAACTTTTAATGAATTAAACTAATTTTCTAGGATATTATGATATATTAGGATTGATTTAATTGACTTTTTTCGAAGTAATCAATCTTTTATGAGTTTCAAAAAAATCAACTATTGAATAGTGTCAAAATTGACATAAAAGAGTTCTTAAAACAAATATTATATTATTAATTGATATTAAATTCTTAAAAATCTAAGGTTCGTCCAAGAGACTTATATCATGATAGGTACATAATTAATGGACCACTTGGGGGTCTCTTGGATGTATATAGTAATTTTATTAACCATATTATATAAAAATACAAAGAGACATTGCAAAAGTGAAACTAATTAACTTAGAGTTAATACTTAAAGATAAGGTTAATATAAGTACCCAAACCTGTCTAAATTCAATTGGTTGAGTGGTTTGCGACCTATACCCACCTTAACCTTTGAATAATCAACTTTGGAGCCATTAGAAACCGAATATGAATTTATTATAAATTAATATTTCTAGCTTTTCCAAAGGTGCCCCTCACCCCTCTTATAAAAGGGCACTCCTCCTTCTCATTTCTTCACACCTTCAAAGCCTTTTGGTTCGGCCAAACTCTGCCCAAATACTCTCCCAACTACCCTCAATACAACCTAGAGGCCTTAGTTTGATCAGAAAGTCAACCTAAGGAGCCCTTTTGATCAAATCAAAAGGAAGAACCCGAAGAAGAGGTAATGTTTTCACCACCCCTTTTCAAGTTCCTTTCTTCTTACACTTCATCTTTCTTTGTTCTTACCATTCTAAAATAATAACTCCAGTATATCACATATACTGTGATGTTATTATAAATATGGTACAACCATATTCATTATTCTATCCACCCTTTGAATAACATGTCACCGTACGTGCGTACGTACGGCTTACCGTCTCCACGTCGTGGTGTAATTGTTATTCAATATATTATTATTTGTATGGGTATAATAATGATGTGTAACTCATGTAAATAATAAATATAACATGTTAATGATTCTGTATATATGATATACCATCCATTTATATATTATTTTAATATCAAAAGAATGATATTGTCGCTCGTGCGTACGTACGGACTACCGTCTCCACGAACGCGATGAGATTCATTCTCCATCGTATCCATTCAAGTATAATTATCAGTTGATGATTTAAAAATGATGTTTAAGGACTTGATATTATTATGGATATGAATAAGATACAACAAACATGGATTATGTAACAAAACATATAAAAGAAAATGAGTAAGTTAACACCCGAAACGACGATAATTCTAAGATATTATTAACAAATCAATGTTAAAAGATCATATATGATATCATATTAATATATATGATTCTTGTATAATTTAATAACGATTATTTCACCATTATACAGGAGTTTAACCTACCCCAACAAAGTAAAAGTACAAGGTAAGGGTTATTTCACAATCTCTTCATTATCCGAGGTTGTTTATACGTAATAATCTACTGGGATCTCTTTATCATCCACATCCATGTTTCTTAAAAATGTATTTCAAAACATTTTTACTATTTACTAGAATATGAGTTAAAGTCATTTATACCCTTTTTGACTTTTATAAGTGGTTTATAAAAGAATCTTTTCGTCGTTTTCAAAACAAGGTCCTTTTTAACCTTTTCGACAGAATTATGGTAAGAATGTTTTTTTAACTTATACGGCGGGTGCGGCTATTTTCCGCCGTTATAAAATCTTCAAAGCTTCCCTTACAAGCTTATAAAAATATTTTCAAAGAAAATGTTTTATTTTATATGGATCTTAAATGATTTCAAAATAAAAAGAGATATTTCTTTAAAAAGAATTTTGATTTCATCTATGTCAACATCCTTTGATGGATTTTACGCTTATTTAAAGATGATTTGTTATGATACAAAACTTCTATATTATATTGAAGGTTTTGTGATTTGTTTGACTGTGGATGTTCTATTTTTATACCATTCATGGTTTATGGTGAAAGTATTGACATTTCGTATGCTAGTTTTAATACGAATGTTTATGTTATGTTTAAACCTTTTCATATGGGAATGCATTGGACTTAATATGTGACGGGTGGAGCCCGCTATAGCTCCTAGATGCATCGGTAGGTCTAATGAGACAAAATAGTGTCTTGGAACAAGGCCTTGAAAAAATCTTATTTTTAGTCTTGGCACGAGGTCTTGGCTATGTGGTTATGATAGTCTGGCATTATTCATTCCATCATTATGAAAGTGGTTATTGATTTTGCATGTGATTATTCGATTAGTAGAATAACTATGTGAATAAGTAAATGGCATTATTTCATTTTATTTATGCCATACTATGTTAAAATTTCAAGTTTAAAAGGCTTTTGTTTTAGTTATACATTGCCTTAAATGTTTATTCTTATTTATGAAAGTTTCCGCTATATTGTTATCGTTACTGGGCATTTGAGCTCACCCCTTTTTATATGTTTTATTTTTCCCAGGAAGTGAAGAAGTAAATTATGAATGACCTGCAGAGATATTATGTGGGGATATGAGTGTGGATTATGGACACAATATGTTGTTGTAGTAGTTTTTCATTTTATGATGTAATATAACACTTATGAATATATCTAGTGTTTCCAAGGCTACTAAACCAATCGGTCTTTCGAGATTTGATCTTTCTTGTGATCATGCCAATGTTATGTAATAATGCACCGACTCTAGGTAACTGGGGTCGGGGCGTTACAAGATAACATGACCTATGATCGAAAACATACATATTTTTTTCTATTGTAGGGATTCTGAACCCGCCTGAATAAAAAAATATCAATTTTCAAGTCAATTGATATTAGAGGGTCTATGGGGATCATCCTTGGAATGATCTATAAAGCTCGATACGACTTCTACAAATTATAGACCTTTATACTTCAAACCCAAGGGTTCTTGAGGTTCCAGAGATTTGATGGGATTCACCAGGGATCCTCAATCATCCTTATAATATAGTTCCCATTCAGGTTTAAATGAATCCATTGAAGAAATCAGGATCGCGGCCAAAGAAATGAGGTTTCTCCCTTTTAAGATCCATCGCCGCATCATCCTTATTCTCTCACCATCACCATAATCTTCTACTATTTATTTTTATTTAATAATTATTTAAAATATTGTTTGGACATTATATAAAACTTAATATAAATTCCGAGATTATTAAAAAATATTAATTCATAGTCCTAATGAAAAAATTTATATATGATTATACAGTCTTTAAAAATGACATAATCATTATTATGGGAAAAGAAATTCTTTTAAACCCATAATTTATCCAAAAAAATATTACTTTTAATGTTTTTTTATATTAGATTATTTTTCTAGAGCTTCCACATGCACTATGGGAATGTTGCAAAAGTGTAAGAGGTTATTATATGTTAAAAAACTAATAATACATTATTATAGTAAATTTATATTATTCATCACCAATTTTATCATATATAATAATTTTTATATCATTTTTTTCTTTATTTAGATAATGAAATCCAAATAAGTGAGAGAGAGAGTGACATTGTTTAATTACTCTTTACGTAAAATAATATAAAAGTTATAATCAGTATAATTTGGAATTCCATTTTCATTTTCTCCATGTTATTATTAATATGGATGTAGAAAATAACTTCTAATGATATTGATGTATGTTCTTGAAAGATATTGAACCTTATTCCTCAATTCCAAACTCGGTTAACCAATTTCATCATTAATCATTGTGATAAAACATTACATGGTTATTATTCAAAAAATGATTATTAAATGGATGTTAATACATAATATGAACCACTATATTCAAAATATGGTATCCATTTATCATGTATAATTCTAGATAAAATTAATCAATTACATTAAATATATGGGTGTAAAACATTATTAAGAAATTGATTCTAGAAGATTGCATTTTAAAGCCTAAAAATGTACTCCAACCAAAATAAAATATTATAATGATTCATAAAAAATTATTTAATTTATTGTCAATAATTGTGATCTTAAATTAAATTAAATCCATATCCAATGTAGAAATAGTATTCAATTATTTTATAAAATGAGAAGTAATTTGAGATTTTTAAAAATTATGTAATTTTTACAATTTAGCCAAAAATAAACAATTTTAGAATATTAACAGAAATAAATATTTTCTATATTTTTACTTATTTTTTTTCAAAAATGATTTCCAATTTTTCAAATACAAATTTTGAAATCAGAATAAAATATTCATAAAATTTTCAAAAAAATTTAAATAAATATTATCTTATGAAAATGTACTTTTTATGTAAAAATTGAATATTTTCTCATTACATATAAAGTAACGAACATTAGGTAAATGTTAAATTATTTAATTAATCATATGTTCTGTATATTTCATTAATAAAATTCATCTCTAGTTATTAAATTAATTTATTAAAATAAAAAAATCTGTATGTAAAACTGTTAATTAAAAAACTGTTATAATCATATGTGATTTTATTTAAAATAAATATAAAGTTTCCTCAAAATTATTTATTAAACATTTAATAATAAAATATTCATAAATACATTAATAAATAAGGATATTTCTATTCACTTCTTGAAAATCAATTATGATGTCATAATAATCATATTTAAATAATAATTTGTCTGTAATTTATCTTTTATACTTTATGTTGAGTTTGATACATGCTGTCAAATGTGTAATTATTTAAGAGAGAATTACATTTTCAAATATCATGTTGTGATAATTTATGTTTTATTTCATATAATGATGATTTAAATGTTTGTTTTTTATGTCCCAAATTATGCATTATATCATAGATAGTGAATGAATTTGACTTATTAAGTGACTAATGTTACATGTAGTATATCCTAGATTAATTAGTATGTATCATGGTATCAACTACCCTTATTATTTGGAATATTCTTTATTTACATATGATATCATGGTTTTGGACCTTGTTGTAAGAGTTATATTTTCAATATTATTTATTTCAGATCTATGCGACACGTTTTTTTTTATTCTTAAAAAATTTTATATTGTTATGACATACCTTGATTCATTTAAATATAAAGAGTTCAATTAGATGAAATAATTTGATTCTTATTTAGGACATCAATATAATTAATTTGTTTTTATTACATGATAGTTTATGATATATAGTATTGTTAGAGTGCATTTGTTCCCACCTATATTATATTTCAATTTTCATAGGTTATAAAAAATATTAAAACACTTGATATGTCTAAAAGAGTAGATTGCATGGATTAAATTATGGGATATGTTGATAATAAATTTTAAAATAAGGGAATATTAGTAATTTGGGAATAATTTCCATTATATTAAAATATAAGATATAACCAGTTATGGATAATCTCAACACTATGATTTGGTTTAATGAGTGTTGTAGAATTTTAATTCAACATAAATATTATTTTATTATTACCTCTAATACATGTTTGGACCATGATTATCTTTTTCAATTTTATTTCACTCATTAATTAACAGACACTAAAATGGGACAGGTGATTTTTTTCACCATTGATTAAGAAAGGATAGAACATAGTGTAACATGCGAATAAACCTTGATCACATAGGGAAATATAACAAGATACAAATTACAAAGGCTTGGACATAAATTTTTCCTAAAAATGATGTGACATAACCTGCACTCAATTATGGGGACATAAAGAATCCTATGTCATTGGACTATTTATATCATAGTCTAAAATTATGTCCTTGAAGCATATTTCTACTAACAATATATATAATCTTAAACGTCATCACATTCTTGGAAACATCAAGAATTTCCTCCCCCTGATGTGACTTTTATTGAATGTCACAATGATACATTTTTAATCACATCCATTTTCTTCGATTATTAATTGTGAAGAAGCCTCTAGGAAACCTCTCTTCATATTCCCATATATGAACAACATTTCACAATACCTTCTTCTCACTCATCTTGAACACTTTCACTAATTACATGACACTTATTTCTTTGTACATGTTATATTGTATATACCATACTTCCTATTATTAACTTGACTTCCGAATACAAATATTATACTTATACATATTAATAATCCTATAAAAAATCACAATGATTTCTTCCCTTATCTATTCTTATCTCATTTTATATTAGTAAAGAACAAACTATATTAGATCGGTTCTCAATTATTCAAATCTTTAGTATGTACATGAATGTCTAAAGTTAGGTGACTCCATTCTTCCTCAATACGAGAATATTTTATCATTAGTTTCGTATCATATCTCTCACAACTATAACAAATATATTACTTTATATATATATATATGAAAATAATTATCACTATTTTATTATTTACATCATCACATGTTTTTCTCTAGCACATTATTCTCTATTACTTCATTATCAATAATGTATATAAACATAAGTGGGTATTTATCATTTAATTTTTTCATATTTAATCCCAAATTTTCTTCTCATATATTCAAGATATTAATTTCCATTTGATATCATGGTGTTATTCTTCATCAATTTTATATGAATCCCAATCCAAGGGTGTAACACCCCGAGATTTTATGGAAAATATTATTTTTAATTTCAATAATGTCTTGTGTTGTACTCTACACCAAAAGGAGCTTGCAAAACACGCATCCCTGACTTGGCTTGCATTACACGCAATCGTGACCTTCCACGATAGCGTGTGTTGTACGCAATACCGAGTTTTGCTAAACAACAATATGTTATATAAACTAGCCGTTATTAATAGTAATACCCACGTTTTGAAATTTTGTAAATTTTATTTTTCAAAATGTACTTCATTTTTGGATTCGGAATATAGAAATTACCCTAGGGTGAAATTTTGGTATTTTTCTGAAAACATTCAATTTTTGATGAATAGTGAAAACACTGGGTTACAATTTAAAAACCGACTTTTTATTAAAATAATTATTTATTTTATTTAAATTTATTTTAGGTCAAAATTGATACATAATACCAATATAAGTTCAATGTAATTCATTGAAGTCATTTTATAATAATTTTAGATATATAAAAATTTTATTGAACTTTTCACCGTCTTTTAACCACCTCCTAGGAGAATTTGCAAATTCACATAAAACATAATTTTACCTCTTCTGTGAGTGGAATTTCAAAAATCTGAGAGACACGATTGATCTCAATAAGTAAAATGTGGTTCAATGAGATGAAAATAATTTTTGGTGAATAGTAACTTTTTACTTTTTTACCACGGTGAAAAGTAAATAGTGTAAAGGTAAAAATGATATTATTATTACCCTAAAACATGTCCTAATTCTATTGGATAAGTGTAATTCGACCGAAAACAACCTTAGGAATAAAATATGACAATTTAGGCCCACATGGATTAGATTAAGACTTTTATTATTAATTTATTTAATGAAGTGTTAAAATAGTTAAAATCAATGTTTAATAACTAAATTATTTTTAATATTGGGTTATACATAAGATAATATCGACTATAAATATTCATTAGAAATCTAAAAAAATTTCCTACATAATGGTGTTTTATTTATAATTTTTAGACATTAAATAATGTAATTTATTTATGACCTAATGATGATGCAGTAATTATCTTATTAATGAAATATTGACACAATTGATGTTATAAATACCCAAGTAAATGTAATTTGAGAATTTTTATGAATTCCACTAATTTTATAGGTTAATATGACATGTTAGTATTGATTTAGTTAACTTTTTTAGAACTAATCATTCTGTTATGATTTTCACAAAAATCAATTATGAAATAGTGTCAAAATTGACATAAAATAGTTTTTAAAATAAATATTAAATTATTAATTGTTATTTTATTCCTAAAAATCTCAGGTTCAAAAAAATTACTTAGATAAGGTTATATATATTAATAATAAACAACTTGGGGTTCTTTTGGCTTGTTATAGTAATTTTATTAACCTTATAGTGTAAGAAAACAAGAAGACACGGTAAAAGTAAAATTATTTAACATAAAGTTAAATCTAAATGATAAGGTTAAAATAGAATCCTAAACTTGTCTAAATTCTATTGGATGAGAGGCTTTAGACCCATCCCCAACTTAGCTTCAAACTAACTCAATTTGGAGCTATTAAAAACCGAATATGACTTTATAATAAAATAATATTTTTTGTTATTCCAAAGGTGCCCCTCTCCTCCCTTATAAAAGGGAACCTCCTCCCTCTCTTCCTCACACCACTTTGAGCCTTCATGCTCGGCCAAAACCTGTAAATTTCTCTTCTCCACTTCCCTAGAAACATCATAGAGGTTATGGTCTTCTTCAAAGACCAATCATAGTGCCCCAAGAGAAGGTTTCAAAAAGGCACTTCAAAGAAGAGGTAATGTCTGTTACAGATTCTTTCAACTTTATTTCTTCTTCCACTTCTTCTTCTTTAGTTGTTTCATTACGAAGTAATAACATAAGTTTCACTCATATAATGATATGTTATTATAATTATGAAACAACCCTATTTCACCATCTATCCATCCTACGGAAAACAAAATCACCATGCGTGTGTACGTACGGAATACCTTCTCTACGCCGTGGTGTAATCATTTTTTCCACCACCACCTTACATGGATGGGTATAATGGTGTAAATAAATAACAATATATGATTATTTTAAAGTGATATTGATTCGTAAATATTATACATACACTACAATACAATTCCACGATCATGGGAATGATATCATCGCTCGTGCAGACGTACAGACTACCATCTCCTCGAACGCGATGAGATTCATTTTCCATGATTAACCATTCAAGAATGATTATAAAGTATATATAATGAATAATAATGAAATATATGACATAATAATGTACTGGATTTATGTATATATATATGTATGTCATATACTCCATTCCATTCAAATCAATAAGGAAACGAAAACAGCGTTCATGCGTACGTACGACCTACCGTCTCCTTGAATGGTGTATTTCATTCCTTTTATTGATCTATAATATATATGTATATGATAAATATATATTATATATAAATCATGTTTTACATTCTGGAATTATGTAAATCAGGATATAAGTAATAATATCAAGAACGACAAGTCGAAACACATACGATAAATGAAACGATTTTACCCAAAACGCTCTTTAACATGGAATTTACAAAAGAACATGTAATATAAAGTCATAAGTGAACCATATATGATATCATAACAATTAATATGATTCTATAATAAGTAAAATTTAAATCATTATACAGGAGGTTCGGATACATATGAACCATATCGGACATAAGGTAAGGGACAAATTTTCAATCTCATTTTTTTATCTGAGATTGCTTATACGTAAGTATTTACTGGGGTTATGTTTATCATCCATGACCATGTTTTCTAAAAATGTTTTCATAAAATATTTACTATTCTTCCATGAATGTTTAAATTCATTTTTACCCTTTATTGAATATTTACAACATTTTATGGATGGAATCTTTCCTTTGGTTAGCATATAAGGTACTTTTTGACTTTTCCGACAAAAGTATGAAGAGAATGTTATTTTTAACTTATATGGTGTGAACAGATTTTAATGGTTTTATAAAGCCTTATTTTCATGAAGCTCCCTCCAAACGATTTCATGACTATTTTCAACAAAATCCTTTTCATTTAAAATTTCATGACATTTTGTGAAAAGAAAATGATTTTGAAGAAGAAATGATATTTTCCTCAAAAATTCATTTCAAGTGTTTTATCAAAACCATTTTACATCTAAGATGACATTATTTCATATGTCTATGTTTCAAGTATAATTTCTCTTTGATTTACATGATTTCACTTTCCTTACTATGAAATGATATCCATTTATTTTATATGGATTATGTGATGATGGTGTAACGCCCCGACCCCAGCTACCCAGAGTCGGTGCATTATTTACGTAACATTGGCATGATCACAAGAAAGATCAAATCTCAAAAGACCGATTGGTTTAGTAGCCTTGGAAACACTAGATATATTCATAAGTTTTACATTACATCATTAAACGAAAAACTACTACAACAACATATTGTCTCCATAATCCACACTCATATCCCCACATAATATCCCTACAGGTCATTCATAACTTACTTATTCACTTCCTGGGAAAAATAAAACAAAGAAAAGGGGTGAGCTCAAATGCCCAGTAAGGATAAAAATATAGCGGAAACATTCATAAATAAGAATAAACATTTAAGGCAATGTATAAATAAAACAAAAGCCTTTTAAAATTGAATTTCAACATGGTATGGCATAAATAAAATGAAATAATGCCATTTACTTATTCACATGGATATTCTACTAATCGAATAATCACATGCAAAAATCAATAACCACTTTAATAATGTTGGAATGCATAATGCCAGACTATCATAACCACATAGCCAAGGCCTCGTGCCAAGTCTACAAATAAGATTTTGTCAAGGCCTTGTGCCAAGACACTAGTTTGTCTCATGAGACCTACCGATGCATCGAGGAGCTATAGCGGGCTCCACCCGTCACTTATTAAGTCCAATGCATTCCCATATGAAAAGGTTTAAACATAACATAAACATTCGTATTAAAACTAGCATACGAAATGTCAAAAATTTCACCATAAACTATGAATGGTATAAAAATAGCACATCCATAGTCAAACATATCACAAAACCTTCAATACAATATAGAAGTTTTGTATCATAATAAATCAACTTCAAATAATCTTAAAATCCATCAAAGGATGTTGACATAGATGAAATCAAAATTCTTTTTAAAGAAATATCTCCTTTTATTTTGAAATCATTTAAGATCCATATAAAATAAAACATTTTCTTTGAAAATATTCTTATAAGCTTGTAAGGAAAGCTTTGAAGATTTTATAACGGCGTAAAATAACCGCACCCGCCGTATAAGTTAAAAAAACATTCTTACCTCAATTCTATCGAAAAGGTTAAAAAGGACCTTGTTTTGAAAACGACGGAAAGATTCCTTTATAAACCTCTTATAAAAAGTAAAAAAAGGGTATAAATGACTTTAACCCATATTCTTGTAAATAGTAAAAATGTTTTGAAATACATTTTTAAGAAACATGGATGTGGATGATAAAGAGATCCCAGTAGATTATTACATATAAACAACCTCGGATAATGAAGAGATTGTGAAATAACCCTTACCTTGTACTTTTCCTTTGTTGGGGTAGGTTAACCTCATGTATAATGGTGAAATAATTATTATTAAATTATACAAGAATCATATACATTAATATGATATCATATATGATCTTTTAACATTGATTTATTAATAATATCTTAGTATTATCGTCGTTTCGGGTGATAATCGATTCGTTCTTCTTAAATGTTTGGTTACGTAAGACATGTTTGTAATGGATAGATTATATCTTATTCATAATCAGAATGATATTAACATTATTTTTAACCCTAAAATGAGAATAATACTTGAATGGATATGATGGAGAATGAATCTTATCGCGTTCGTGGAGACGGTAGTCCGTACGTACGCACGAACGCTACTTCCATTTAATTTTCATTTTAAAAGAATCAAATCCAAATGATACATAGGTATATTACTATTCCAGTATAATATAATATTTTATATATGTTACTTAAGTTCATTAACACCATCCTTTATACGTTCCATGTGTGGTATGAACGAGTCATATCATTTTAAGGGGGCGGTAGTCCGCACTTCCTCAAATGAAATTATCGTATGTATATACAACATGAAACGAATAATGGTATGAAATAAAATGGAATTACAGAAGATTATATATAAAATATATATCATTAATATCATATTTAATTATAGTTCCATCATAATGGCCACCATGAGAGGTGGTAAGATGTATTTTAACAATCATCGTTTCATGAGGCGTTAGTTTGCCATCCACAGAAACATTATGTTCATCATCCATTAGATGGAGTTGTGTGTATGTGTAGTTTGAATCCTTCTTATAACAACATCCTAGTATATTTAGGATACTGGTGTTGTTACAAAATAAAGGAAATAAAAAGAGTTTGGGGGTTGGAGAAGCAAAATAAATGAAAATAATTTAAGAGAAATCGTTACCTTTAATTTAGGTAACTCACTTTGGTTGGAACCAAAGGACTTCTTGAAATGATTTCTGCCTAAGGGGAAGCTTCAAGGAGGAGGATAGGGATGTGGGGAGCTTAGTTGGGCAGAGTTTGGACGAGCCAAGTGGCTTGAGAGGTGTGAGGAAATGATAAGGAGGAGTGCCCTTTTATAAGAGGGGTGAGGGGCACCTTTGGAAAAGCTATATATATTAGTTTATAATAAATTCATATTCGGTTTACAAAGGCTCCAAAGTTGACTATTCAAAGGTTAAGGTGGTGATGGGTCGAAAACAACTCAACCAATAGAATTTAGACAGGTTTGGGTACTTATATTAACCGTATCTTTAAGTATTAACTCTAAGTTAATTAGTTTCACTTTTACAATGTCTCTTTGTATTTTTATATTATATGGTTAATAAACTTACCATATACATACAAGAGACCCCCAAGTGGTCCATTAATGATGAACCTATCATGATATAAGTCTCTTGGCCGAAACTTAGATTTTTAGGAATTTAATATCAATTAATAATATAATATTTGTTTTAAGAACTCTTTTATGTCAATTTTGACACTATTCAATAGTTGATTTTTGTGAAACTCCTAACAGATTGATTACTTCGAACAAAGTAAAATAAATCAATCCTAATATATCATATTATCATATAAAATTAGTTTAATTCATTAAAAGTTTCATGTTATATTTATTTGGGTATTTATAATATCAATTATTTTAATTTGTCACTATTATAGTAATTACTGCATCATCATTGTGTCATAAATAAAATAAATTATTTAATGTCTAAAAATTATAAATAAAATATCATTATGTAGGAAATCTTTTTATATTTCTAATGAATATTTATAATCGAACATCCAACATGTATAACCCTATGTAAAAATTGTTCTTCTAAAAGATGTAAGCTTATGCCATTTTTATTTTTATTTTAACTTTATTAATATAAAGTGTCCCTACCACATACAAGTGGCTCCAAGGGGTCCCCAAATTGACCCAAGGATGCTAATGGTCGGGTATGTGTCCACCAATAAGGTTAGGACACGTTTTAGGTTAATTTTGTATTATTATAATATTATTTTTTTAACCTTTGTTTACCGGATTTACCCTTAACCATGGTAAATAAAATATTTACCACAGTAATTATTCAAAATGTCTAAAAATAAAAGTTACTTATTTACACAATTTGAATATCCTGATTCCAAATATGGAATCCATTTTTCTAAATTCAAAACACAGAAGTGGCAGAAATTAATTTAAAATTAATTCCCGCTGTCAAAACAAAAAGCGTGTTTTTAAGAGATAATAACTATCAAAAGATTGACACTTGTTTATGTTCGGTTTAATTGTAAAATTATGTCCAATGACAAACATTAAATTGAATGGTAAAAATATATTCTAAATATACTTTAAAACCACTAAAATTCACAATTTATCACTATTAATTATTTTTATTAAAAAAGTTGTTTTTAATTAAAATTTAGTAATTTTCACTATTCATCAAAATATGAAAGTTATCCGAAAAGTACCAAAATTTCACCTTAGGAAAAATTCGATATTCCGAATCCAAAAATGAAGTCCATTTTAAAATATAAAATATATATAATTTCAAAATTTAGGTATTACTATTCATAACGGCTAGTTTGATCGGTTGTGGTGTGTGTTAAAACTCGAAGTTGTGTACAACACACGCTACTGTTTTATTCAAAGGAAAGCGTACCGTGGAAGCTTGGGATGTTTCATTTTAAATTTTTTTGATGTCCCCATTTAGTCAAAAAGTTTAAAATATTGTATTTAAAAAGGTTTCACTATTAAAAGTTGATAAAAGTTCAATACTGAAAATGAATCTGTTCTTGCATTATGACTAAGAAACTCATAATATGGAATCTAAAATTATAAGGATTATATAAAGTTTAAAATTTAGTCAATAATATTCTTAACCTCTTTTGAATGGCTTTTTCCTTTGGTAAGTCATGGTGTGATTGAACTCGGTGTTGCGTGTAGTGCAAGTTATTGAATTATTTTGAAGAAATAACACACTATGAAATCTTGGGGTGTTACATTCTCTCCTCCTTCAATAAATTGCGTCCTCGCAATTTGAAATTGTTCTTAGAAAATAAAAGGTTTAAAATAGAAAATATATTTGTGGGAAAACCCACATCGGAGATTGGGTTACTAAAATTTAGTCTTATTATGAGGAAAAGAGAAATGAAAGGGTCACCACCAAATTATGATCTCGATTAGGAGAACATTGGTGGCAATTAAAGACATATAATTGGAGGAAAAACGTAAATATTTATAGGTAGTGATTGAGGTCATCAATCACAAACAAGTATATAATTGAGGTCCTTAAACTCATCAATCTATGATGATTTGAAATACCATCGGTTCAACAAAACATAGGGTATTGGGATAACACATTTTTGACAATTCAAAATATCTTAGTTGAAATCCCACATCGAAAAATGAATTAATGAGGCCTCTATTTAAACTAAAGAGTGGAAAGTATGAAGATTACCGAAAATAACACATACTAGGGATCCATGTAGGAAAATATGGATATGGAGGAGAAATCTAACCATCAATTATCTGATGGAGAGTGGTAGAGAACATGGCTATGAAAAGGCCAACAATCCCAAAGCCATAAATTAGTGATGATTTAAGGTACCATCTAGGACAACATTTTTGTTCTAAGTTCCTTTTCTTAATGTTGTGGAATTTATTTATGAGATTGGCTAAGAACATAAGTAGGTATACATACTTTAGAGTTTTATCCATTAATAAATTTCTACCACAAACTCATCTTTCACTCTAAAACATAATAGAACGTAAAAAAAATTCTATTTACACTATTCGTATATGGTTCCAAAATAATCGAATTTATAATTCATCTACAAGATCTTTTAATAAAAACTAAATTATTTAATCCAGGACATCTCGTGGGCCAGTGGTAGGTGATACACCCTTGTCGCCCTTCGGTTGCGGGTTCAAGTCTCGCAGCTTTGCCGGACGCGACGGGTTGCCGCCCGACCTCCGGGTTGTCCTTATATGGCAGTCCAAAATTAATATCAAACTTAGAATTTATCCAAAATACTTCTGTCCAAACTCACAGTCCAACATTTATAAGGAAGGTAAACATAATGTAGATCCTTTTTACCCTGTAATAGAATATTAATACCTTCATCATGTATTCTTTTAAAACACTGAAACATCCTGATTTACCATAATCCTTATTGATTACATTCATGCTCCCTTATTCCATATAGAATGCTGGATATACTTCATCAATCCAAAAATGTTTTAAACCCCACAATGATGGAATATATAAATCATTAATCAGCTTCAAGGTAGTCAAGAATATCCAATATAATTTATCCAAATCAATCATGTATTATTCTAAAATCACTACTTCGGTATCAGAACCATATTATGGTTTATCTTTCTCTCAACCAAATATTTTCCAAAAATTTAACCTTCTATTGAGTCACTTTTCTTTGTTCCACACAAACTCAAGTCCTTAATGAAATAGTACTGCAGTACAATCCTTATATACTCCATAATTATTATAACAAGTACATTGTTGATACAACACTCAATTGACATAATCAACATAAGAACTCTAATCATTCCTCTTCATCTGTGGTAGTATCATAACTTGATTATTATCCAATAGCATCATTTGCGGCATAGTCTGATGACTGGGACATAGGTTCGCGTAGTGTCCAAACTCCTTGCAAATGAAGCATTGTACATTTGAAACCATTTTCTTACCCTTGCAGTCATGTACTTTGTGCCCTTTTTCTCCACACTTATAACAAACTCCCATTCCTTTCAGGCAAGTTCCAGGGTGTTTCTTTCCACAGTTACCACATATGGGAAAATTATTCTTTTCCCTCTTACTTTTATCCATCTTTCTCTCTTCCATCCTTTTCTTCTCTTGCTTCCCTTCAAAGCCATAGGACTCAGTAAACTCTTTACTTATCTTATCAACACATGATATTATTTCTTCATATGATGATAATACATGGGAGACTATTTCTCTTATAAATTCTAGCTTAAGACCATGAAAGATATGATCCTTCCTTCTCTTGGGATCATGTGCATTTCTGGAGTTCTCATTCCTTCTACTGGGCGCCATTTCTAAACAATTGCAAAAACTAGATCAGTTTATGAATCGAAATACATAATCCCATACTTATAAAACACTAAACATAAATTGAACTATTTATGGATATAATCCATAATCATAAAAATGTTTTCTTTGAGGAAGTATATACTCATAAACCCTTCATAATGATTTGTAAAGAAAATGAGAGTTATCCTAAGCATATCCCCCGGGAGTGTCGTAACCAAGAGTGCAGCAAGGCCCGTTGTCGTGCACCAGTTCCCGTTCGAGTCTAGCTCAAAGCGGTGTTTTCGGGTTTTACCCCTAGGTACATCTGTGCCAGAGCCGCCTCTACCTGCTCGTATCCAGACAGGGATGTATTGCTCGGAAAACTCACAAAATCTCTACAATACCATAATTCTAGGAAGTTCTTCTATACTAATCCTCAAAGTTCATCTTAGGACTATGTGCTCTAATCAGAGTTTATCTAAATCTAGCTTCCAAGGTTTGTACTAAACTTCCTCTGATACCAACTGTAACGCCCCGACCCCAGCTACCCAGAGTTGGTGCATTATTTACGTAACATTGGCATGATCACAAGAAAGTTCAAATCTCGAAAGACCGATTGGTTTAGTAGCCTTGGAAACACTAGATATATTCATAAGTTTTACATTACATCATTAAACGAAAAACTACTACAACAACATATTGTCTCCATAATCCACACTCATATCCCCACATAATATCCCTACAGGTCATTCATAACTTACTTCTTCACTTCCTGGGAAAAATAAAACAAAGAAAAGGGGTGAGCTCAAATGCCCAGTAAGGATAAAAATATAGCGGAAACTTTCATAAATAAGAATAAACATTTAAGGCAATGTATAAATAAAACAAAAGCCTTTTAAACTTGAATTTCAACATGGTATGGCATAAATAAAATGAAATAATGCCATTTACTTATTCACATGGATATTCTACTAATCGAATAATCACATGCAAAAATCAATAACCACTTTCATAATGTTGGAATGCATAATGCCAGACTATCATAACCACATAGCCAAGGCCTCGTGCCAAGTCTACAAATAAGATTTTGTCAAGGCCTTGTGCCAAGACACTAGTTTGTCTCATGAGACCTACCGATGCATCGAGGAGCTATAGCGGGCTCCACCCGTCACTTATTAAGTCCAATGCATTCTCATATGAAAAGGTTTAAACATAACATAAACATTCGTATTAAAACTAGCATACGAAATGTCAATAATTTCACCATAAACTGTGAATGGTATAAAAATAGCACATCCATAGTCAAACATATCACAAAACCTTCAATACAATATAGAAGTTTTGTATCATAATAAATCAACTTCAAATAATCTTAAAATCCATCAAAGGATGTTGACATAGATGAAATCAAAATTCTTTTTAAAGAAATATCTCCTTTTATTTTGAAATCATTTAAGATCCATATAAAATAAAACATTTTCTTTGAAAATATTCTTATAAGCTTGTAAGGAAAGCTTTGAAGATTTTATAACGGCGTAAAATAACCGCACCCGCTGTATAAGTTAAAAAAAACATTCTTACCTCAATTCTGTCGAAAAGGTTAAAAAGGACCTTGTTTTGAAAACGACGGAATGATTCCTTTATAAACCTCTTATAAAAAGTCAAAAAAGGGTATAAATGACTTTAACCCATATTCTTGTAAATAGTAAAAATGTTTTGAAATACATTTTTAAGAAACATGGATGTGGATGATAAAGAGATCCCAATAGATTATTACATATAAACAACCTCGGATAATGAAGAGATTGTGAAATAACCCTTACCTTGTACTTTTCCTTTGTTGGGGTAGGTTAACCTCCTGTATAATGGTGAAATAATTATTATTAAATTATACAAGAATCATATACATTAATATGATATCATATATGATCTTTTAACATTGCTTTATTAATAATATCTTAGTATTATCGTCGTTTCGGGTGATAATCGATTCGTTCTTCTTAAATGTTTGGTTACGTAAGACATGTTTGTAATGGATAGATTATATCTTATTCATAATCAGAATGATATTAAAATTATTTTTAACCCTAAAATGAGAATAATACTTGAATGGATATGATGGAGAATGAATCTTATCGCGTTCATGGAGACGGTAGTCCGTACGTACGCACGAACGCTACTTCCATTTAATTTTCATTTTAAAAGAATCAAATCCAAATGATACATAGGTATATTACTATTCCAGTATAATATAATATTTTATATATGTTACTTAAGTTCATTAACACCATCCTTTATACGTTCCATGTGTGGTATGAACGAGTCATATCATTTTAAGGGGGCGGTAGTCCGCACTTCCTCAAATGAAATTATCGTATGTATATACAACATGAAACGAATAATGGTATGAAATAAAATGGAATTACAGAAGATTATATATAAAATATATATCATTAATATCATATTTAATTATAGTGCCATCATAATGGCCACCATGAGAGGTGGTAAGATGTATTTGAACAATCATCGTTTCATGAGGCGTTAGTTTGCCATCCACAGAAACATTATGTTCATCATCCATTAGATGGAGTTGTGTGTATGTGTAGTTTGAATCCTTCTTATAACAACATCCTAGTATATTTAGGATACTGGTGTTGTTACAAAATAAAGGAAATAAAAAGAGTTTGGGGGTTGGAGAAGCAAAATAAATGAAAATAATTTAAGAGAAATCGTTACCTTTAATTTAGGTAACTCACTTTGGTTGGAACCAAAGGACTTCTTGAAATGATTTCTGCATAAGGGTAAGCTTCAAGGAGGAGGATAGAGATGTGGGGAGCTTAGTTGGGCAGAGTTTGGACGAGCCAAGTGGCTTGATAGGTGTGAGGAAATGATAAGGAGGAGTGCCCTTTTATAAGAGGGGTGAGGGGCACCTTTGGAAAAGCTAGAGATATTAGTTTATAATAAATTCATATTCGGTTTACAAAGGCTCCAAAGTTGACTATTCAAAGGTTAAGGTGGTGATGGGTCGAAAACAACTCAACCAATAGAATTTAGATAGGTTTGGGTACTTATATTAACCTTATCTTTAAGTATTAACTCTAAGTTAATTAGTTTCACTTTTACAATGTCTCTTTGTATTTTTATATTATATGGTTAATAAACTTACCATATACATACAAGAGACCCCCAAGTGGTCCATTAATGATGAACCTATCATGATATAAGTCTCTTGGCCGAAACTTAGATTTTTAGGAATTTAATATCAATTAATAATATAATATTGTTTTTAAGAACTCTTTTATGTCAATTTTGACACTATTCAATAGTTGATTTTTGTGAAACTCCTAAAAGATTGATTACTTCGAACAAAGTAAAATACATCAATCCTAATATATCACATTATCATATAAAATTAGTTTAATTCATTAAAAGTTTCATGTTATATTTATTTGGGTATTTATAATATCAATTATTTTAATTTGTCACTATTATAGTAATTACTGCATCATCATTGTGTCATAAATAAAATAAATTATTTAATGTCTAAAAATTATAAATAAAATATCATTATGTATGAAATCTTTTTATCTTTCTAATGAATATTTATAATCGAAAATCCAACATGTATAACCCTATGTAAAAATTGTTCTTCTAAAAGATGTAAGCTTATGCCATTTTTATTTTTATTTTAACTTTATTAATATAAAGTGTCCCTACCACATACAAGTGGCTCCAAGGGGTACCCAAATTGACCCAAGGATGCTAATGGTCGGGTATGTGTCCACCAATAAGGTTAGGACACGTTTTAGGTTAATTTTGTATTATTATAATATTATTTTTTTACCCTTGTTTACCGGATTTACCCTTAACCATGGTAAATAAAATATTTACCACAGTAATTATTCAAAATGTCTAAAAATAAAAGTTACATATTTACACAATTTGAATATCCTGATTCCAAATATGGAATCCATTTTTCTAAATTCAAAACACAGAAGTGGCAGAAATTAATTTAAAATTAATTCCCGCTGTCAAAACAAAAAGCGTGTTTTTAAGAGATAATAACTATCAAAAGATTGACACTTGTTTATGTTCGGTTTAATTGTAAAATTATGTCCAATGACAAACATTAAATTGAATGGTAAAAATATATTCTAAATATACTTTAAAACCACTAAAATTCACAATTTATCACTATTAATTATTTTGATTAAAAAAGTTGTTTTTAATTAAAATTTAGTAATTTTCATTATTCATCAAAATATGAAAGTTATCCGAAAAGTACCAAAATTTCACCTTAGGAAAAATTCGATATTCCGAATCCAAAAATGAAGTCCATTTTAAAATATAAAATATATATAATTTCAAAATTTAGGTATTACTATTCATAACGGCTAGTTTGATCGGTTGTGGTGTGTGTTAAAACTCGAAGTTGCGTACAACACACGCTACTGTTTTATTCAATGGAAAGCGTACCGTGGAAGCTTGGGATGTTTCATTTTAAATTTTTTTGATGTCCCCATTTAGTCAAAAAGTTTAAAATATTGTATTTAAAAAGGTTTCACTATTAAAAGTTGATAAAAGTTCAATACTGAAAATGAATCTGTTCTGGCATTATGACTAAGAAACTCATAATATGGAATCTAAAATTATAAGGATTATATAAAGTTTAAAATTTAGTCAATAATATTCTTAACCTCTTTTGAATGGATTTTTCCTTTGTTAAGTCATGGTGTGATTGAACTCGGTGTTGCGTGTAGTGCAAGTTATTGAATTATTTTGAAGAAATAACACACTATGAAATCTTGGGGTGTTACAGATGGGATGATTTTTATGAAACCCATTTTATTTATTGGGTTATTAGGAATGATGTATGTTTATTTTGTGGCACAAGTAAGAATGATTTCATTATGAGACGGGTGGGACCTATATCTCCCTCTAATGCATTGGGTAAAGATTTATATCTCATGAGATAGACATGGCTGGAACGGTAAGTTATTCCGGTTCAGTTTTACAGGACGGAAATGAGGAGTGGACTCGATTCAGAAAGTGACTTTGTCCACTAAGATGGTCTTGACAGCAATGCCTTGGTTACAATGGAAATCATAACATGTGATTAATGGTTTCCAAAATTACATGTTTTATTCCCATGCTATTTTATCATGATTGATGTTCCCTTATGATATATGCCTTACGTACTTCCAAGATTCATGTCTTTACTCAAGATTTTGATGTTTAGATTTTGTGTTCAAGTTTTTGCATTCAAATGTTTATAGATTATTTTATGTTCTCTCTATTTACCCTTTATGGTCATTTGAGCTCACCCCTTTTAGTTTTTCTTTTCCCTAGGATATAAACAAAGGTTTTAGGTAAGAAAAAAAAGGGAATATCTTTATGGGAGATGTTGAAGATCTTTCACCACGAATAGAAGATTATATTCCATGTTTCCAAAGACACTAAACTATTACGGTCCTTGTGTGTGTATTTTTTGTTATGTACTATGTATTCCAAAAAATTAATGTAATGTCCATGTACGTCATGGTTTGGGTCTCTATAGTTGGTATCAGAGGAAATTTTTAGTCAACCTTTGGAAACTAGTATGCAAAAACGTTAGTGAGATCCCTAGAGATATTTCTAAGTTATGTCTAGGGATGTCCCTAAGGATAAGTATACGTATAGGATATAGTCCTAGAACTACAGTAACGATCTTATAATTTAACCTATGATTCTAGATATTGAGGGTACTCCCCCTTTACTTTGTTGTTTTCCATAGCATTGTATTTACCTCTCACACTATTATTTTTGGGTTTTAGACGATGGCTGGAACCCGAAGGAACCGTGTTGATCAATGTAATGGAAAATGCAATGATTGTCCTCCTGACCAAACCAATGTCATGGGAGATGGAGTGAAAAATATTATTTCTATACTTTCACACAATATGAATCATTCTGGACTTCAAAATGAGCAGAGAAAGGTGCAACATTCTATTGAATCCTTAATGAGGCAGCGTCCACCTTCATTCAGCGGGTCTTCTGATCCCTTAGTGGCTGAACAATGGATCAGTACTACTAAAAAGATATTTTTAGTTCTACAATGTTCCGAGCATGATAAATTCATCTTAGCAGTATATTGTTTGGAAGGTGATGCTGATCAATGGTGGAATATTATAAAAAATACGAGGCAAAGAGATGAAATTGAGTCCATGGAATGGGACAAGTTCAAGAAATTATTTTTCAATAAGTACTTACCTCGTATTCTTCGAAAAATGATGGAAAGGAGTTTCTTGAGCTTATGCAGAAGGATGATGAATCTGTTGGTATATACGAAGCGAATTTTACAAGACTTGCAAGGTATGCATCTGGAATTATCAGCCAACATGAATGTAAAGTTGATCAATTTTTTTGTGGCTAAAAACCAAGTCATAGAAGGGAATTAGCTATAAGATACTTCAGTAGCTATGAAGAAATTGTGTGTTGTGATATCAAGGTAGACCTGGAAGATGGTGTAACATATCCATCTCATGGTTTTTATAAGAAAAAAAAGATGGAGTTCAAGGAGAAATCTCAGAATAATGGTGAAAAGAAGATGAATGTTTCCTTATGCTCAAAGTGTGGAAAGAAGCATGGTGTAGGTTGTCTTAAAGGGACTAGAAAATGTTTTAAGTGTGGAAAAGGAGGTCATCGAGCATTTGAGTTTTGATGTAATGGAAAAAGGTTTGCTAATAATGTGAATAAAGAAAAGACTGCAGAGAACCCACCACCAACACTTCAATGCTTCATGTGCAAGGAAATGGGGCATTATGTTAATAAATGCCCTAATCCACGGTTTAATGATGATCAATGTGAGAAACCTCTTAAGGCAAAGGATAAAGGGAAGTATCATGCGATCACTATTTATGATGTTGAGTATGAAAATGAAGTTGTTTAATGATTAAGTGTTTATGTAATGGGATTCAAAAATAATGTTGTAGACAGTATCGTGGAATATTCGAATATTTATGTATTGTTCTATTGTGGTTTTCAATAATTTTATGGTACCGGTAACAATGAAAAGTGATTCAAATATTTTGGAAAGCATATGATATGTGCATAATGAAGGGATAAGAAGATAATAAGAAGTTTTATTGCATTCATGGGCTCGTGATTGATATAAGGACTAAGTGATATCATGGTTTGAGTATAGAGAATTTTGAGGATTTTGGTATGTGGAAAGTGTTAACTTTTAACTTCATTAATGTTTTAACTAAGGTTCAATGGGTATTCATTCTTCAAGAGAATACATGATTAAGGTATTCACATGTTTTTAATTTGACCAACAAGATATATCTTATGATATATGGGGGATAAATGATGGCATTCACGTGATTGTTATGTGACATTTCAAGTAATCATTTTCTTTATACTATGATCTTGGACCAAAGTATTTTAGATAAGCCTAAAGATTGGAATGGATTATGTTGGACATAAGTTAGTATTGTTTAAGGATATAACTTTTTTTTATATTATTGATGGGATGTTATAGTAATATAGTTTTAGAAAAAGGACAACCTGTAGGACGGGCGACATCCCATCGCGTCGAACAAGGGTGTGGGAATCAAACCCACAACCGAAGTGTGACTGGCCATTATCGCATACCACTGACCTACAGGAAGTCCCTGGTTCGTATAAACTAGTTTTATTTTATTACGCGTTATGATATATGAAGTATAAGTTCATTTTTAGAATCGTATACGATAAACCTCACCATAGATAGGCATATGTATATTTGATAACTTTTGCTAACCTTTTATTTGAAATAGAAGGAATGACCCATCATTCTATCACATGATCTATTAACACTTCACGAATAACAAATTCCACTTCATTTCTTTAAGAGATGATGTGGAAATTGTTCAATGCACGAACAATAGTGAGATTGTTCCAAAATAAAGTAAGTATTTATTCTAATTCAAATTCTTCAACTTTAGGGAAATGATCTTGAAAACCAAAAATGTTGTCCTAGTGCCCTTTTATCCGATGAATTAGATGGTACCCTATATCATCACAAATTTATGGCTTTGTGATTGTTGGATTTTTCATAGCCATGTTCTCTACCACTCTCTATCAGAACATGATGGTTAGATTTATCTTCCATATCCATATTTTCACCTATGTTCTCTTATGTGGAAACCCGTTGATTAGTTAATTTGGGTAACTGTTACATTTCATACTTTAGTTTTTAAAGCCAAGTTTTTGTATTCATTTTTACAATGTGGGTTTCTATTAATGAAACATTCGAGTAGTTAACCATTTATAACCCCAATGAATTTCGAGGGTGAAATTCATTTTAAGGGGGGTAGAATGTAACACCCTAAGATTTTATGAAAAATATTATTTTTAATTTCATTAATGTCTTGTGTTGTACGCTACACCAAAAGGAGCTTGCACAACATGCAGCCCTGGCTTGGCTTACACTACACGCAATCGCGACCTTCCACGATAGTGTGTGTTGTACGCAATATCGTGTTTCGCTAAACAACGATATGTTATATAAACTAGCCGTTATTAATAGTAATACCCAACATTTGAAATTTTGTAAATTTTATTTTTCAAAATGGACTTAATTTTTGGATTCGGAATATCGAAATTATCCTAGGGTGAAATTTTGGTATCTTTCTGAAAACTTTCAATTTTTGATTAATAGTTAAAACACTGGGTTACTATTTAAAAACCGACTTTTTATTTAAATAATTATTTATATTATTTAAATTTATTTTAGGAAAAATTTTATACATAATACAAATATAAGTTCAATGTAATTCATTGGAGTCATTTTGTAATAATTTTAGATATATAAAAATTTTATTGAACTTTTCACCGTCTTTTACCCACCTCCTAGGAGAATTTTCAAATTCACATAAAACATAATTTTACCGCTTCTGTGAGTAGAATTTAAAATATTTGAGAGACACGGTTGATTTCAGTATGTAAAATGTGGTTCAATGCGATGAAAATATTTTTTGGTGAATAGTAACTTTTTACATTTTTTTTACCACGGTTAAAAGTAAATAGGGTAAAGGTAAAAATGATATTATTATTACCCTAACACATGTCCTAATTATATTGGATAAGTGTAATTCGACCAAAAACAACCTTAAGAATAAAATTTGACCATTTAGGCCCAATTGGATTAGATTAGGACATTTATTATTAATTTATTTAAAGAAGTGTTAAAATAGTTAAAATCAAAGTTTAATAACTAAATAATTTTTAATATAGGGTTATACATAATATAAATTAGAATATAAATATTCATTAGAAATCTAAAAATATTTCCTACATAATGGTGTTTTATTTATAATTTTTAGACATTAAATAATTTAATTTATTTATGACACAACGATGATGCATTAATTATCTTATTAATGAAATATTGACATAACTGATGTTATAAATACCCAAATAAAGGAAATTTGAGACTTTATATGAAATAAAATAATTTTATAGGTTAATATGAAATTTTAGTATTGACTTAGTTAACTTTTTTCGAACTAATAATTCTGTTAGAATTTTCACAAAAATCAATTACCAAATATTTTCAAAATTGAAATAAAATAGTTTTTAAAACAAATATTATATTATTAATTGTTATTTTATTCCTAAAAATCTAATGATCGGCCAAATATCTTAGATATGGTTATATATATTAATAATAAACAACTTAGGGTTCCTTTGGCTTGTTATAGTAAGTTTATTAACCTTATAGTGTAAGAAAAAAAAGACACGGTAAAAGTAAAATTATTTAACTTAAAGTTAAATCAAAATGATATGGTTAAAATAGAAGCCTAAACTTGCCTAAATTCTATTGGATGAGAGTATTTCGACCCATCCCCACCTTAGCTTAAAAATAACTCAATTTGGAGATATTAAAAACCGAATCTGACTTTATAATAAAATAATGTTTTTAGTTATTCCAAAGGTGCCCCTCTCCTCCCTTATAAAAGGGCACCTCCTCCCTCTTTTCCTCACACCACATTGAGCCTTCAAACTCGGCCAACCCCTAAAACATATTCTTCTCCACTTCCCTAGAAACATTATAGAGGTTATGTTCTTCTTCAAAGACCACTCTTAGTTCCCTAAGAGGAGGTTTCAAAAAGGCACTTCAAAGAAGAGGTAATATCTGTTACCTATTCTTTCAACATTATTTCTTATTCCACTTCTTCTTCTTTAGTTGTTTCATTATGAAGTAATAACATAAGTATCACTCATAAATGATATGTTATTATAACTATTAAACAACCCTATTTCACCATCTATCCATTCTATGGAAAACGAAATCACCACGCGTGCGTACGTACGGAATACCGTCTCCACGTTGTGGTGTAATCTGTTTTTCCACCACCACCTTACATGGATGGGTATAATGGTGTAAATAAATAACTATATATGATTATTGTATGGTTATATTGATTATGAAATAGTATACATACACTCCAATACAATTCCACGATCATGGGAATGATATCATCGCTCATGCGTACGTACGGACTACCGTCTCCACGAACGCGATGAGATTCATTTTCCATGATTAACCATTCAAGAATGATTATAAAGTATATATAATGATTAATAAATAAATATATGACATAATAATGCTACTAGATTTATGTATATATATATGTATGTCATATACTCAATTCCATTCAAATCAATAAGGAAACGAAAACAGCGTTAATGCGTACGTACGACCTACCGTCTCCATGAACGGTGTATTTCATTCCTTTTATCGATCTATAATATATATGTATATGATAAATATATATTATATATAAATCATGTTTTACATTCTGGAATTATGTAAATCAGGATATAAGTAATAATATCAAGAACGACGATTCGAAACACATACGATAAATAAACGATTTTACCCAAAACGCTCTTTAACATGGAATTTAAAAAAGAACGGGTAATATAAAGTCATAAGTGAACCATATATGATATCATAACAATGAATATGATTCTGTAATAAGTTAATGACATTATTTAAATCATTATACAGGATTATCGGATACATACGAAGCATATCAGGCATAAGGTAAGGGATAAATTTTCAATCTCAATTTTTTATCAGAGCTTGCTTATACGTAAGTATTTACTGGGGTTATGTTTATCATCCATGACCATGTTTTCTAAAAATGTTTTCATAAAATGTTTACTATTCTTCCATTAATTTTTAAAGTCATTTTTACCCTTTACTGACTTTTTACCACATTGTATGGATGGAATCTTTCCATTGGTTACCATATAAGGTACTTTTTGACTTTTTCGACAAAAATACGAAGAGAATGTTATTTTTAACTTATACAGCGTGAACAGATTTTTATGGTTTTATAAATCCTTATTTTCATGAAGTTCCCTCCAAAATATTTCATGAATATTTTCAACAAAATCCTTTTCTTTTAAAATTGCATGACATTTTGTGAAAAGATAATGATTTTGATGAAGAAAGGATATTTTCATCAAGAATTCATTTCAAGTGTTTTATCAAAACCATTTTTCATCTAAGATGACATTATTTCATATGTGTATGTTTCAAGTATAATGTCTCTTTGATTTACATGGTTTCACTTTCCTTATTATGAAATGATATCCATTTCTTTTATACGTATTATGTGATGTTGGGATGATGTTTATGAAACCCATTTTATTTATTGGGTTATTATGAATGATGTATGTTTATTTTGTGGCACAAGTAAGAATGATTTCATTATGAGATGGGTGGGACCTATATCTCCATCCAATGTATTGGGTAAAGATTTATATCTAATGAGATAGACATGGCTGTAATGGTAAGTTAATCCAGTTCAGTGTTACAGGACTGAAATGAGGAGTGAACTCGATTCAGAAAGAGACTTTGTCCACTAAGATGGTCTTGGTAGCAATGCCTTGGCTACAATGGAAATCATAACATGTTCTTAATGTTTTCCACAATTAAATGTTTTATTCCCATGCTATTTTATCATTATTGATGTTCCCTTATGATATATTCCTTACGTACTTCCAAGATTCATGTCTTTGCTCAAGATTTTGATGTTTAGACTTTATGTTCACGTTTTTTCATTCAAATATTTATGGATTGTTTTATGTTCTCTATGTTTACCCTTACTGGGCATTTGATCTCACTCCTTTTATGTTTTATTTTCCCCAGGATATAAAAAAAGGTTTCAGTTAAAAAAAGGGAAGATCTTTATTGAAGATGTTAAAGATCTTTCACCACGATTAGAAGATTATATTCCAAGTTTCCACAGACACTAAACTATTATGGTCATTGTGTTAGTGTTTTTCTTATGTACTAAGTATTCCATAAAAGTAATGTAATGTCCATGTACTTCAAGCTTCGGGTCTCTACAAAGGGTCATCATATTCTTCTCTAAAATCTTGAGTTGATTTAAACATCATATTTATTCCATGAATCCTCATTTAAATACTAGAAGAAATCATGTATTCATCCTTCAATTTCATTACATGGTTTTCAATAACAACATCCCATTTATTTTAACATATAGATTTTTCATTAATATAAACCACAACAACTATTTTATGAAGTATTAAATTTATATATGACATAACCATTTTTTTGGTTGATAATATATTTTATGCATAAGAATCAGATGTATGGGATGAAAAAATTGATCCTTTAATGAGATAAAACTATTAATGATACCTCTACCTTTTATAATCGCATTTGATTTTAATGCACGAATGTAACACTAGATTTATGAATCATTATTTGGATCTAATCTATTTAAATATGTAATGTGTTCACCATATAATTCTTACTTCATCATTACTAAATCATTTATAGAATAACATATGATAATCTTCAGAATAATAACAATTACAAGGGAAGAATTTTCATTATATTAATGTATGGAATATTAATGAATTATAGTCTTATATAGATAGAATATTTTGTTTATAGTAGTTCCTCATTTGGGTATAATATCTTGATAACTCCTCTCATAGTGTGAATTTCATGGTATCTCTTCCTTCCATGGGACGCTCATTTGTAGTTCTTCATTCTATGTAATGGTTATAACAGATCATCCTAAAATTATGTTTTCTCACATAATATAATCATATGAATCATTAGCACAGATCCCTCATCAAGGTCTAAAATTACAATAACATACTACTCATGGTAGCATTTATTCCATAGTCTATTGTAAAGATATCATGTCCCTAATATTAATAGTTTTATTTTCATGGTGACACCTCATGGTAGCATGTCACTCAAAGTAGCATTTCATATCATAGTTGATCATATGTAATTAAAAATCCTTTTATGACATTTTTTAGAAGATTATCATGAGGCCCCATTGGATGGTAAAAATCAATTCAATTGTGCAACACTAATCATATGTTTATGTTTTAAAGGGTGAATAATGAGTGAGTAAGACATAATACCACATCACTACTACAAATGACTCAACACTTTATTATATGAAATCATATTCCCTTATCCTCTTTATGTGAGTAACTATACCAGATATAGATCAATCCCACACACCTTCCCAGAGGTCTTGCTCCCCTACATGCACCGTGCACATCTTATGAACCACCTGTGCAAGATCATTCCACCCCATGCATGTGATATGCCTACTTACCTCCTTGATATGGCCATGTGGGATAGCTCCCAAGTGGGTTTTATATTAACCCATATGTGCAGTTGAGGTGGCCCCTCATCATTTCTATAAATGACATTTTTTTCAATACTCTTTTAAAAATTGTAAATATTTAAATATAATATATTTCCACTACAAATACGATTCCTACTAAAATTTTATCATAATGTTTTTTCATGGACATCCCTTAATATCATCTTCATCATCTATATAATCAAATATTTCTCATCATATATACATATTTTTTCAATTACATAAATGACATGGATAGATTTTCACCAATATTCCAAAAAACATCATCCACAATGCATTTTATAAATTACATTTATGATTATTAAAAGGGACATAATCATTGGATCATCTTTTTAAATCAAAATCTAGGGAATACCTAATATAATCCATGAGATTTTTTTCACATAATATTGTCCTAATTTTTGAAAAAAATACAACACACCCTAAGTGGTTTCAATAATCACTCTTGTTGTATTTATTGATAAATACTAATATCAAAATGAAATGATAATTTTTATTAATTTATTAATTTTACCTAACAAAGAATCAATCAATCATTTCCCATTCTATCAAATTTAATAAAATGAAATAAACTATACTTTGTAAAGTGTTATCAATTATTACATATCAAGAAGGGATACATATTTCATTTCAAATTTTATATACACTGGTCTATGATCAAGTGCATATTGATTTACTATAGTAACAAGTTGATTTTTAACTTGTTTATATTGATACTCACAATGAAATAAAAATAGAACAATGAACATAAATTTCACTGAAAATTTATATTTATAAAATAATAGATTATTGTATTTTAATTTATTACAGTTTCAATCCCATATATAAAATTAAGTTCAAATGATCATAAAATATATTATGTAAAAATAATATGAAAGATAAGAGGTAACATATCTTGTGTGATTGTACCAATAATCAACTCATGCTCCAGGTCCTGGTTTTTTTATCTAGAATAATCATATCAATTTTTTGGTGCTCGTGAATAATCAATGACTGATATCCATCATATTTCATATAAAAATTAGGTAATTTATATCGTTTTATCAAACCCACAATTAAAACTGAGCACCACTCATGATTTTCTCTGTGGAAACATTGACAATCTATTATCAAACCACAACAAATAAATCCAATCTCCTCGAACAAAATAGACACCCACTTAAGATATGTTAAATCCCCAAGAATGATGAATATTTATGTGATTCATGTGTAAAAAAAATTAATCTTCAGTGTGAGGAATATATTATAAAATATACTCTAGGAAACCATAAATTTCACTTCCATGATTGTGAGGCACATGACCATAATGAGTCTTGCAGTATTTCCTACTATCACAAACATCTCCTTCCATGCCATAAAAATCATGTCCAAATAATTATACATTTGAATATATTCCATGAACATGCCATTTTCCTCATAGATTTCCCTGCTTCCAAATAAAACCTAACTCAAATGAATCCCACACATCTAGGTATCATGTGATATCTTCTTGAAAAAATAATCATTGTGTCATAAGAGATTAAATATCCCATAAATCTCACACAACACCCAAAAATAGAAGTTATATATAAAAATGAATCTATAATATTAATTTAATTTATTGTATATTCATGGGATCTAGGGGTCGAATAATTGTGGTGAACCAATCGGTGATTTCATAGCTTATTTGTTGGAGATATCTCAATCCCCTCTTCAAAACTAAAAATAAATTAAACAGAGAAAACATTCATAGACTCATTTCATTTTCATAAATAATACAATGGGATACATTCTATAATGTCACTTATCATTCTCTATTCTACAAATGAGTCTGAACAGATCCCTGTTTCACACTTATGTCATCACATAGAGTCATATTACCAAAATATAGTGAACCATTGTTCATTGTATTTACCTAGAATTCAACCTAGAAGGATAGGTTTGAACATACAATTGACCTCAACATAATATAGATCTTCATCATCAATAATGTTTGACACCAGATCTTCACACATCATATGGATCGCGTAAGAAGGATATCATCATCACCATCTTTATAACACTGTCTTTAATTTTTTTTTCCAATTTCCTCTACCCATATGTCATTTAATTCAAAAAAATAGGCCCTTATATGGTCATATCCTTAAAAACATTGGTGATAAGAGAAATTTTCCATCCAATAATATATGTTATCCACCATTCATTGGGGAATCCAATGAGATGACAAGATTCATAAGTAAATTATATGTCCATTCTACATCCACCAAAGTCTGTATCAGATAAAATTTTAAAAATAAAACATTTATAGATGAATTGAAAAGTCCAAAATACATGGCTCCCTTTAAATAGAAAATTTTTATTTTAGTTCATTTAAATGGGATTATTTTTTATTAGAATGATATATTTCACATAAGCATACTAAAAACATTATGTCTGGATGACTAGTTGTTGTGTATTATATAATTCCAATCATTCTCCTAAAAGATGTTTGACCTACTGGTTTCTTATATTCATCAAGATCAAGTGTGTTTGATGTACCGATTAGAGTACATATACATTTAGTGTCACCATATCCATATTTATTATGAATATTTTGAATATACTTATTATAATATATATATGTTCCTTCTGGTTTTTGAGAAATTTGAAAAGAAATAATTTTTTATAACTCACCCATCATACTCATTTCAAATTAATATTTCTTGATATTCACAAATGAATTAGTTAAGGAATACTGAGTTGATCGAAATATAATGTCATCGACATAAATTATAAAAATTAAAACATCTTTGTAATATTTTTTATTAAAAGTGTTGGATCAGCAATTCACTTAATATAAATGTTTTTATGAAAAATAATTTATATCAATAATACAAGGATCTAGGGTAATGTTTAAGTGCATAAAAATATTCGGGAAGTTTTTAAACATGTTCATGATGTTTTGTGTCTTCAAAAAAAAGTTTTTCAGAAAAAACATCACCATTACCATATCTGTTAATGAAATAACACTTCACATCAATTTGAAAAATTTTGAAATTGAAAAATGCTACAAAGGATAATAGAATATGAATAGATTTGAGTTTATATACAGGAGGACAAGCTTATTCACAGTCTATTATTTCAGGGTGATTACAGACATTAGTAACTAGTCTTACATTATTTCTTACTATGATTTAAATTTCATCAAATTTATTTTTGAATACCCATTTTACACATATTACAAAATTTTCATTGTGTGCTTCAACTTACATCCAGAATTTGTTCCTTTAGAATTCATTTGGTTTATCATTATTTGATTTTATCTAATCATCATCCCCTAAATATTCAGCAATGATTTCAGGTTCTAATTGGGAATGAAACTCTATATACTATACTTTATTTCTAAGAGAACTTATGGTCCTCACTGGTTGTTTTACATCACCCATGATATTATCAATTGGATGATTATTAGGAAACAACTGATTTTTGTTTTTTAAAACATGTTCATCAATATATGTTATAAAACATTATTGGGAAAATATAGTAAAATATTTTTCTTGAGTATTTTCCTCATTAGAAGAATTTGTTATCAAAGGATGATAATCAGTTTTTGAAAATACATCTGAGGATGTAGTTTGGGGTTTTTTAAAAACAAAAGGATCTATTTCATCAAATTTAACATGTATTCTTTATTCAATACTACAAGAATTTTAATTCAAAACGATATAAGACTTAATATTAGTGGAATAACCTATTAAAATTCCATCATTGTATTTGGGTTTGAATTTATGTAAGTTATATTTTGTATTCAAGACTAACAAATTATATCCAAATAATTTGATGTAAGAAAAATTATGTTTTCTAATAGTCTATAACGTTTAAGGTGTTTTATTAAGAATGATTCCGATTGAAACTATATTTTTTGTATATCAATAAGTACATACAACTTCATCAAAAAATTGATTAGAAATAGAGTATTCACTTAACATGGTTCCAGTTATATTTTGAAGAATTCAGTTTCTTCCTTCAAACAACCCATTTTATTTAGGAGTTCTCAGGGCTAAGATGTTATGTGTAATGCCTCTGTTACTAAAAAAAGTTTCAAAATATCAATTTTCAAATTCATCTCTATGATTTCTACCAATTGATATCAATGGAATATTTTTCTAATTTTTAACTTTGGATGAAAAAGAATTAAAAGAATAAAAGGAATCATATTTCTCTTCTAGATAATATACGCATGTATGTATAGTGTAATGATAAACTAAAACAAATATATTGTATTCACCTCCAATAATTATAATTTTTGTGGGACCAAAAAGATCTATATTCACTACAAGTAATGCATCTGCTATTGACACATCAATGATTGATTGAAAGTTTGATATTAACATTCAAAAACATTCTTATACATGGACATGTAATACTTTTTCTCATTTCATTCTGAATGATTGTCCTTTATTTCTTTCCCTTTGAGCATAAGAATGTTTAATCTAATATGAAATTTCATCATGAATTAATAATAAGTCACTTCTAAATCATTATAATCCTTTTTTTCATTCTTAATAAATCTATATTGGAGATCTTTATTTCCCACAATTTTGTTCATTCTTTGAGAATGATTTGAATAATAATTCTCAGAATGACGACTATCACATGACTAAGATATAATAGTACTTTCCTTAGATTTTGATCTATTTACTCTTTAAATAGTATGGGATTTTATATGATTTGATTTAGCAGTGAAATAAATACTACAATTTCCATTCTTTTTCTTATTGATCACTTCATCTCACTTAATTTTGGTTTCATGTTGTAGAAGAGACCTAAAAAACTAATCAAGAGTTATGTTTGAAAATATTCTATTCTCATCTATCATAGTTGCTTTATATTCCCACTCATCGAGAACAATATCTATTATTTTATGTATGAGAATCTCATCATCAAGACCTTTCTCACCCATATACTGATGGGTTTTTCCAATAGTCATAAGGATTTGTTGATCATTTCATAGAGGTTCACCATAAAGAAATTTTAAACCATGATATTCTCCTCTAATAATAGATATTATTGTTTCAATGACCTTGTATGTGACAAAATGTGTGACTTTTAATTTCTTTTAGATTCTATTGGAGTCTTCATATGATGATATCTAACTATAGATGTTCCTGGTCAAAGAACATAATATTGTGTTGTGTACCGTGAAGTTAAGCTCATACTCTTGTTTTTCTTGATCGGTGAATTATCTAATTTCCTTATATATAATCTTGAAGTCTCCAGCTAACATAACAATTTTATCAACACTGGTATTGATAATAAAATTCATCATCCTATCTCTCTATTATTTATAGTCATTTCCATCAAAAAATTTGGGTTTGGGGGGATTTATATTGAATATTGATACAATGATCATTCTGGACATTTTATAAGAAAGTAAAACATATATTTTCCACAATATTGATAAAACATAAAAAATTATATAAAATAGTTTATAAAGATAATATTTATGAAAAACATGAACATGTAATGTTAAGAAAGAAAAGTTGAGTAAGAAAACTATTATAAAATTATAAGTATTTCAGATACCTCCTCGGATACCAATTTTAGGATCAAAATGTTGATGTATATTTCTCAATTACAAGAGGGGTAAATTATAGGTTTAAAAACATTTGTTTATATCCACATGAAAATCTATGTTGAAAAAAATTAACCAATATGGATTCACAAAACCAATTTAGTTTTTAAAAAATAAACAATCTTCATTAGTATTCGATAAGTTGGATTCGATAAAGAAACATAAGACATGTTTACTTAGGGAAAGATTATTCCTTAAAGCATATAGAATTCTATTTATTTTAGTGAATACATCTATAAGAAACTTTAAGATTTTAACACTTTCATATTTTAACAAAATTTAGTAGAAATAAAGCTTCTAACAAAATACAAAATGTATAAAAAATATTTTATCCCAAAGAGAAGGGTATCTGACAACCATTGATAAATTTCCCTTCATTTATACTTTCTAGAATGTCTGTCTTACCCAAAATAAAGAAATCCCTCAATATAAAGATTGGTGTCTATTTTTCTATCTATATAAGCCCTCAATATCTAAGTTTATTAGAACCTCTGTATTTCTATCCCCGAAATCCCTCGATTGATAATCCATAATTGGAATCGAACTGGGCATATCAAACAACATGTTCTCATATTGACCAAGTTATTCAAGCATTCACACAAGGAAGATTGAACAAATATCTTGTAGCATGTAGGATTTCTACACAATCGTTCTTTTTCGAGCATTAAAATGACATTGTATTTATAAGAAAAAATCCAAACGATTGACATCTTCCTCCAATGGTCATATTTTTCCCTAAATTTTGGCTGGACCTATACATGTGTCATTCTAAAAATGGTTAGTTAAATATAGATTCTCTAACATTGTTTCAACTAAGAAGATAATGTAAACATTATCATGTGTATAAAACAATAATATGTAAGGGTTTTTTTAAAATTAAGAATAATAAGATCATATAAAATAAAATGTTACATTATGGAGATTTGGTAAATATATGAAAATATTTTAATTTGATTCTTATGAATGTGAGAATTAGAGTTTAGAAATATTTACAATCAGATTATGAAATAAAAGAGAATCAGATTCTGATTTCTAAAGAAATCAGAGACTGGTTTTAGATAAAATCAGAGTTGGATTTTATAAGAAATCCCAGTGGGACTTCTGAAGAAATAGGAGTCTGATTTCTAAAGAAATCAGAATCTATTTTTTGAAGCAATCGGTGATGGATTTCATAATAAATCTATGTATATTTTTAGAATAAAATAGAATATAATTTTATAAGAAATCAGTGTCTTATTTCTGAAGAAATCAAAGTCTTATTTCTGAAGAAATCATAGTTTACTTTCTAGGGAAATTAGAGTCACAATTATAGGGCAATCAGATTATAAGGAACTCTAAGGTTCTGGGTGAGATAATGATCTAATTTTTGTCTTTATGTAGAATATGTTTATAATTGTATTTTTGAAACACTAGATAATACATTTAAACCGTAAGTTAAGACAAATAAATCATATATAATGAACAATTTTCTAAATAAAAAGTTTTTTAGAGAAAGTTAATTTTCTTTAAGAAAATATATGTCTGATTTTCAAAACATATTGGAATATAAAAGTCATAAAGAAACATATTGAATCTATAATTGTGTTATCATATATTGAAAGCATCATCTTTTATCTAAATCTTACATTACACGTAAGATCGAGTTTTACTGAACAACAATATAGTATTGAAATATTATTATGTAATATAACAAGACATATCATAGCCATTAAATTTGTGGATATGAATAGTTTTAACTAAATTACGAAAATATATGGTTTATAAAATATAAAATCAATTCATTGGATACAAATTAATTTGATATTAATATATGAAACGATTCAATATAAAGGAATTGTTTTTGAGGAAAATTATTTTACAATTAACAAAGTTTTTTAACCTAGTAAATTAAATCAATTACAATTTTTGAGTGATATTAATGTTATATGTATATATATATAATTAAATATAAATTATATTCAATTAAATAATTTCTATATTCATCTTATATATTTGATAATCATAATAGAGTAAAAAAAATCATTTTCCTTAAAATCAATATTTATTTAAAGAAAATAATAACGCCTTTTAATGAAGAAGCTATTTTAAATTCAATTTTTTAATCTTTTATAAATCATATATGTAAAAATAAATGTATACCTTGAATTATAATCATTAAAATTATCTTAGAGTGATTTTATTGTATTTTTTTGAGAAGATTAATTTTTTAATAAATAATGAAAAATATTGAATATTAATTTAATAAAACATTTTTGTATCATTTATTTGTAGTGATAAATTTCATTATAATATAGTTTTAAAGTAAATATATATCAATTATTTTCCAATTAATCCAATTTTGGTCATTTAAATCATTTTCACAATGATATTGGTTTTAAAATCATTGGAATCCTTCGAATGCTTTTACATTATGAACACGCATTGCCTTCAAATCTGAGTGATAACATTGAAATTAATTTATGACACTAATGTACATAGAATTTGTAAAAATGGATTCAATATCTACATTCATCATAATTTATAATGTCTAATTTTTTAAAATTTGTTTTTAACAAAAAATATTATTCCAATTAATTCAAAGAAATTACAATGTTTTAGGTGAAATTAAGCATAAAAAGGGACTAAAAATTAATATTATGAGCCAAAATGAAATAGATACATGAAAAAATCTATTTTATGAAAATATATTTATCCTATACTACATTGTATAGAATTTGGTCCCTTATTTGTGCCCCTTTCGATGCAAAAAACAAGGCTTTAATTCACATTTCCAAAATTTACATGAGTAACACTCCTCATAAATTAAAAAATGCATCCTCTCTTCCCACTTCCTCACACCACTCTAGCCACTTTGTATCAACAAATATAAACCCTTGTAGATTATTAAAGTACTTCCCCTAATTCTATAAGTCTACCTTTGTGTATAAATCCATCAAAGGAATCCATTTTTTGACAACCAAAAGGAGTTACACAAAGAAGAGGTAATATCATTCCTTGAGATCTTTAGTTTTATTTCCCATATTTACCCCCTAAACACACCTAATAACATTCATAAATAATTAAAAAATTATCTTATATATAATTATATGTTTTCATTTTAATTTTTATACCTACACATACACACACATTCATCTAATTGGTAATGAACATATTTCTTATGTGTACGGTGAACTACCGCCTCACCAAAAGATTATTATTTGTTTCCCCTTTACAATATTCATGGAACTGAATTATTATGGTGACTATATATATTAAATTTATTATTTATTTCTTCTTATTTAATTCTTTTATAACATGTAACCTTATACTTTACATTTTGTGTAAATATGAGGACATCGTTTATGGATTTGTGGACTACCACCTCTTGAAAATGATGTGATACGTTCGTGCTATACATGCAATATATAATGGATTTTTTTAATTAATGATATTTGACATACCCAACATCAATATTATATTCATGGAATAATTAAATTTCTGAAAATATAATATTTTATTTCCTTTATTACACTTTCAGACATATAAATAGTTATAACGTCATTTATGGATTGGTTGACTATTTCCTCTTAAACACGATGTGATACCTATTACATCACATGAATTTTATAAACGAGTATAGATGAATAAATTTTATTGTATTTATTATATAAGGTCCATTCCTGATTTATTAATGTTACATACCTATTTTTGATAACTATCATAAAAAAAGGGAAAAATACGCATGTGTATGTATGGTCTACTGTCTCCATAATTGTAACGTTGGTTCATTTTTCAAAACCTTATCTAAAAATTGTTTTATAAAGTATATTTTAATAATAAATATGATAAATTTTTCATCATTATTATTCATTAGATGTTCCATAATGGACCCTTTGGAAACAGTTGACCTATCAAAGTTGTTTTTGACACATAAACTGAATTCGGTCAAAACACCCAATATAAACATAATTGATTGAGATATTTTATAAAACATGGTCATAAGATAAATAAAATAAATGGTAAAATTTAAAAATCTTCTGATGAAAGTAAATAATTAACATAATTTTATTATTCAGCAATACAAAGACACATGTGACAAGTCAAATATAAGTTAAAGGATATTCATGTCTCTTTTTACATTCGTGAGATAAATGTAATATTCACCACATAATTATTTGTTGTGTTGTATCTATTATACATATTAATAATTTATATAATAAATTATCTAATATTCATGCTATTTAAAATAATCATTATATTTTATTCCTTAATGAGGTTTATGATTTAAAATGTTTCAGTGTGGAATGGGACACTTTGGAATCATTAAAGATTATTTTCCTCAATAATAATTTTAATGATATTTTGATGGTATTTACATTAAAAAAATTATATGACCATTGTTCAAAAAAATCTTTAATTCTCCTCTATGTGGTTATTTAGAACCTTTTCATGTATTATTAAATTTTTTAAATTGTTTGGTACTCAAAATATTTTTATGAAAATATGAATTATTATTTTTTATTTAATTGTAAAAACATCTTCTAATAACCATATTTGAGTATAATAATTCAAAAATTTATTTTCACCTTTTGAACATGATTTATTAAAGGAAATGTTACCTTTTCTATATTATTAAAATTTTATCAAAGGAATACTCTTTTCACTTTCTGAATAAGGAATTTTTCTTCCTTTTTTACCTTATAATGAAATGTTATTTTTAACTCATACATCATGTACATATTTACATATCATCCTTTAGTTAGAGCTTCCATTCCTTGTTTAACAGGTTAATTTTTAATGGAATTATTTTATTGTTAATTTCATAGAAAATTATTTTCAAAATCATTTTCCAAATAAAAAGAATATTTTCCTTGAGTTTTATTTTAATGTTATTCTTTTCATAAATGGAAATAACTCATTACTAATTAATTAACATGGGATATGTTGTATTTATAACATACTTATTATTCCTTCAGAAACATTATGACTAATTTATCCCGGTAGTGTTTTCACATTCACTTCTTTGATTTCCTTCATTATTCCCCTTGAAATATTCAATTTCCTATAATCACTGAAAAATCAATTTCCTATCATTATCCATATTATTATCCATTGATATTATTACTTCCTAATCCATTTACCATTTGTACATATGATGTTCACTATTGTAGTTATTTTATTTAATCGGGAAATAATGGTAAAGTTTTTCATTTCTCTCATCATGAATATTCTTTATGGCACATTGATTATGAATTTAAATTGAATATTATATAATTATTTTTATGTGAAAGACAAGTGTTGTCAACCATTTAATGAAATATCTATGGTTTAGAGATCATTAAATAAAGGCCCCATAATTCATCATTTGTCTCATGGGATGCAATTTTATGGCTAGCCTACGCTAATGTGATTTTACCCAGCACCGTCTATACCTCCATTATGGTAATGGTATCTTGTTCATGGGAAACATAAAATCCATTATATAAAAATTTACTTCATTATGATTCAATCATTATTCATACATGTGATTTTGCATCAACATATCTATGGATGCATTTCATTCTCATATAATTAATTAAATGTCCATTATTTCTATTTCAAACAATGAAATATTGATTTTTTTACTTATACAGTAATTTGAATGGTATCTGTTTTAATTTATAAACACTACTATATTTTTAACTCACTTCCTTATCAGTTTATAGATTAAATGGAATGTTTTTTCAATAATTACCTTTCTATATTGATTACATTTTTTGATCATTATTTATTCTACTATAATATACCTAATATTCAGAAGTTGATCTCATAATTATTTTATTTCATTTTCCCATGAATCCATGAAGTGTACTAAGAAATATATTCAAGGATAATCTAGATGGAATAATTTTATTATCCCCATTGAAAAAAATTATGTTTTAAGCTGTGTATTATTATTTGATACAAGACTCAGGTATGTATCTAGTTTACCATGACTACTAAACTGTTTTTTCTTTGGCCATGATTTACCTATATCATATACCAATGTAAGGGTTGCATGAAACTATCACCTGAATTTGTCTAGTTAGGTCACTATATTTTATCTTGTAACTAACTACTCATGACTATATTTAAACCCGATCAATACTCCCTAGTTTTTGTGTGGAATCTTTGACTATCCACATTCACTCCTTCTGTACTAAATCCAATCTATTCAAACAATAACAACATAACCATGTGATATCTAAAAAATTACTAATTTTGGTGAATCTTGAAGTTATTAATTGTGGAAACATACTTATTATGTATCCATAACATATTAAAGAAGATTAAATCAAACCCCCTAAATGTTGGTGCCTTAAATCTGATAAAATTTTCCTTAAAAAGTCATGTGATAATTATAGTTGTCACAAACTGGTCCTCTCATGCATTCAAACTCGTGTTTAAATGATTATACTTTTATAAATTTACCAAGAATTTTTTTTGTCACTGTGTCTTTACAATGATAAATAAAAAACAGTACTCAATTGAATCAAACTAGGCATAGATTTATCTTATTCAAAAATGATTCACTATATATGATGATATCAACCCTCCATAAAATTATTGCATGGAACACAAAAATGATAGTACTTGTGAACCTCAACAAAGAAAATATACGTTCATTGTCAAAGTCTCATTAAGATGTTGGGTAGAAGAGGTCGAGTGCACCAATCAGTGAATACATAGCCTATACATTGGGGAGCTCAATATACCAATCTCTTTAAATCAATTATTCAATAAACCAAGAAACAACTATTTAAATATTCATCAATCCTTTAATAAGTCGTAAAGATTGATTCTAAAATAACCCACTTCATTTGTTGTTCTTTAAAAACACTAGAACATCTCTTCTCTATACCATTTTATCATTGATTATAGTTGTCTCCCTTAAATTTATATCACCTTGAATAACAATATTCTCCAAGATTTACATTAGAAAGTATTCTTTAGAAAAAATAATTTTCCTAAAATAAATGAAAACCCAAAACATTAGTTGATGTTTAAACTCATCCTCAGAAATTCAATGGTTTAGGGTAGAACTATTAAATCTTCATAGATAATCCAGTGTAGGATCATAGAAAAATCATAAAAAAATATACACAATGCATCTCACTAGACATTATTGTTTTAGATTAACAATAAGAATTCTAGTTTTTAGATACTCACGCCTTCAATAGATTCCAAACAGAAGTATTTCATCAAGCATTAACTCTATTATCCATAAATGACACATTTGGTTTTCTATTATTCAAAAACATTAAGAAAATATGATTAATAGTGTGATCGTACCAGAACTGGGCTTTTAAAAAAACTAAGAACTTCTTAAAAACTACGCATGCCATCACTAGATCCTTTTTTGAAATCCATCCTCTAGAAACCCAAAATCATACACAGTGAAGGTGCCTTTGTACTCATCATCATACATGGTCAATCATCAATTTTCTGAACAAATTTTTCCTTATTAATGGTCGGTATATATTTTCGGTGTGGTAGGTTGAAAACAATAGTCAAACATTTTATGATGTGGTAGATTGGAGGCATTCCTAGACACTTAAATCTTATTCATCGTGAACATTCAATTAAGTGACCATGAATGCTTCAAAAATATTCATACTAAAACTTAATGTGGAAACTATAAAAGTATTATAAAGGATCATAGTCATTTGAAATTATTCTCCTGCAGTCTGTATGTTTACTATAAGCGTGACTTGCAGTCACATTGAAATTTCACCTAATAAATAAATAATAATTAAAAATGATATAAATTAAATTTAATAAAACAAAATCATATAAAATGATAAATTAAATAAGAAAAAAAACATTTATATATTAAAATAAACAAATAAATGAATGAATGAATATTATATAAAATATTTAATTAAAATGAAAATATTATTAACATGAGAAAAAACTCAAAAATTTAATGAATGAATGTCATTAATTTAACAAAAAAAACATTCATAATTAATTTGTATGATAATAATATACTTATTAAAACATAAATTAAATAAAAATAATAATTCAAAAAGTTAATATATTTTATTATGTCTGAGGGGTAGGTTGAACTTATAATAGGAAGAACATAGGTAATATAAATTCCAAACTATGGGTTTTGATCATAGAATTCCAAATCAACAGAATAGAACATACAAGTTACTAGAATAAAAAAAAGACATTGATCACTAGGACTTATGGGATTCGATCCCACCAATACCAATTTTTATGATAAGAACATCATCAACACATGGGTTTGATTAACTCTGAAATGAATTAAATGGTTTAGGATGAAATCCAGTAAAAACGTACAAGAAAAAATTATCCAAGAAATTTAAAGTGTGAATTAATAAATGAAAGATGAATTTCTTAAAAATATGGAGGGGGAAACTCTCTAGAGGTCCTAGAATCATGCTGATTTTTGAAAAAAGGAAATGAAAGTAACATGCATTTGAGGTATCAAGATTCCTTTTTGGATTCTGCATCAATCACTAATAGGTCACATGTCTTCCACTAGAAAAGACATGTTGTCTCCACCGTAATTATACCATGAGTTGAAGTCGAGGAGGACCATTATCCATGTACATAACTCCAATAATGTAGATGAACGATGTTACCATTTTGGGGATTTCACTAGATAAAACAGATAGAAAAATTAGGATGGAGCTGAAATGTCTTAATAATTAAGAGTTGAGGGATCAAAGGGTCCCTAACATAGAAAATTTTTTTATATAGAACAACCAATCAGAGGGAGTTATAGATCCAAGTCAAGTAGAATGTCAAGCAGTGTACGTTATTAATTTTTTTAAGTGGATGGCATCAATACTAGTGTTTTCATTGAAAATCGATAGCTAAGATCAAATTCCCTAAGGATTGTTCTAGTTGAATAAGAAGGATACAAGGGATGCACACACATACCGAAGGAAATTACCCATGTGAGAGGACCGAGTTGAAAAAATATATTTGAAAATCATTCCAAAAACCAATGAACCAAAAAATGTTCAACATAATAATTGTAGAAAATTGAAAATAAAATCGCATGATTTTACATGCATTAGAAAAACTAATAAAACTAGAAGAACTAATAAAATATGATTTTAATATATAAAAAAATGAAATATTATTTTAAAAATATTCTCTATTTTCAATTGAAAGTGGTGAAGTTATTACACTATTAGTTATATAAATTATTGAAAATTCATTATATCTATAAAATAATTTAATTTAGGTAATACCATGTCTTTCGTAAAACTATCACCTGAGTTATTAACACAGTCTATCATATTGATACACAAAGTTCTAGATTCTATAATATCTATTATAAAATTTATTTTTATGCACATATATTTTTATTTATCATCGTATAAGAAATTTCTGGATAAATATAGGTAATATTGAAAATCATAAAAAACAATTACTACATAATTATAAATGTTATGTTCACCAAGAAACCCACTCATCCATATGGATTCCTTAAAAACCTCATCTAAGGGTATATACAATGATCTTATAAATAAAAGGGAATGAAAATATTTCATGTTACACATCATGGAAATATTACTTCCATGTGTTTTTGATACATAACTAGTCACATGTCTTCTTGTCACAATATTCCCTACATCGTTAGTGTCTGCATATCCAACTTTTAATTTAGACATATCCACATTTTTAGCATAACAGAAGATCAAATTAGAGTTACAAGAAAAAATTCAATGAAAAAAAAGTAATATTTGTAAATTAGCCTTACCTAAATTCTCCATAAACCTACTAAGGGTTAAAATATTAATATAAATGGTAGGGTTAGTATAGATCCTAGAATACATGATAAAACCTACTGTATTATCCAAAAAAAATTAGAAAGAAACTGAACATCAACATTATAAGTAGGTTCTTCTATCAAAATAAATTTAAAGAGCTATCCAAGGGAAATACTAATAGGTTTGAAAGATTCAGCCATGTATTTTTTGAGAATCATTAAAATAAAATTCTTTTCTGGAATGAATTAAAACATTTTAGGAATGTTCCCAATTATTTCAACAACTAGAATTCTCTAAGTTGAAAGTAAGTCTTTCATTTCAATCAATTCTTATAAGTGATATATTATAGTAGTAATGAGATAATTTTTTTTGAAAATAAAAAAAATAATAATCATTAAAATGTAGAAATGTAATCATGTAGTTTTTAATTGTTTTATAATGAAAACATTATATTAGCTCCTTGTATTTTTTTATCAGACATTGAAGTGTCAGATTTGTTAGACCATTTTCGTGAAGATTTTTAAAAACAATGAATTTATTATTTAATAAGAAAATTCTATTTTATATGTAATAACTATAGTAACAATCAATAGGCTTCATGTAAGTTTTCTCATTAAAATCAAAATACAGAGAAGAATTTTTAAAATCAATTTGTTCAATCTATAAGTCACTGTTTGATGAAAAATAATTTGACAACCTAATTAAAGAATTCTTAAATTTTTTGAAAAAACCCAGAAAATATTAAATTAATTCAATTTGTAGTAACCCCTTATAAGTAGTAATTCATTGAATTTAATACTATTTCAACATAATTTAGTTTCATGTGGAACATGAAAGAAATAAGAATCCATATCACATTAGATGAACCGAGTAGGAGGTCTTGGAACTCTCGTAAATCAATATCATGTCAAATATGAGTCTCAACTATTTTTCAGACGATATAATTTAGAATATAAACTACAATTAGAGTTAGAATCATATAGGGTAATATTCAATGGATTAGGTGGAGTGGGTTGGATGGTATCCTCAAACTAAACTGAAGTATTATTTAATTCATCCTTACCCATGGGTAGATCAATATCATTAGGTGTAATATAATTATATACGGGAGATCATGAATCAGGGAAAAAAATATCCCTAATTATGAGTCACATTTAGTAACTAGATTTATCAACCCAATGTTTATAAAAATTTACACCCTTGGTATTCCATACAAAGATACATGTATGGGCTCTAGGTTCAATCATCTCAGTCACAATATGAGCATAATTAGTGTATCTAAATACTATTATGTGGACATAAGGATTCATACCATTACATAATTCTTATAGTGTGTCAAATTGATTGGAAGAAGAAGAGATCATATTTATTAGGTAGACAAACAAACAAGTAGCATTTTCCCAAAAACATTTAGCAAGGAACTATAATGAAAGAATGAATCAAACACTTTCTAAAATATTTCTATTCATTTTGTAATATTCTATTTGGGGGTTTCCCTAAGAGTTTGGTGTATTTTATTACCCTAAGATTCATAGAATTGAATAAATTCAATGGATTCTATATCCTAGAAATTATTTATTATCATGGATTTGAAATTTTTCCCAACCATATTTTCAACTAAAACATTCCATGTTATAATAGTATGGAAATGACACTTTTTTTCTGAATATAAATAAATATGTTTCCAAATAATTCATCAATAAAAGTAAAAAAATAATAACCTACATCTTGAAAGCTAGTCCAAGATTTACCCCATGGTTTAGAAAATATGTATTATAAGGGGTTGTAATCTTTAATTTTGGACCTATTACAGTTGACTCTCATAGCACTTTCAATCACAAAATTTTCACAGAATGCATGATCGCTTGTGTTGATGTCACTCATCAACCCTTTCTTGTTGACTTCTACCAAACCCTTGGATCTTTCATGCCCTAATCTACTATTACATAGAATAGTAATATCAATATTCATGGTATATCTTCCATGTGACTCTCTTTAATTGGTCTTTCAATTAAAAACATACAACTTCTTAATGAGATAACCCTTTATGATAGTTCTAGAGACTTTGGATTCTTTCATAAAACCTGTTTCATACATAAGAATGAATATTTTGGTCGTGACTAACTATGCAACTATGGTTTTTATAGAGTTTGGTAACCCAACTATCATTAAGAAATGTAATTATTAAGTGTTCATTATGTTCAATCAAAATAGAACCTTTTTACACTACCTTAATCCACTTATTATTACCAACATTGAAATCTCATTATACTGTTTTTACCAACACTAGAAATGAATCTCTAAAAGGACACATGTGGAATAAGAAAACTGAGTCAAGGAACCATTCATTGTTATTTAATGGAAAGATATATTTAACACTTTAGTTTCATAAGAACGTGACTCCTCTGGAAAGGACATGTCAATTGGATGTTTATTTTTAGGTTCTTTTTCAGGATTTCTACACATAATCATAGTGTACCCGATCATACAAGAATGATATAAAACGTATTTTCATTCCCTAAAATTACAAATATATTTTGTTAGCTTATTATTTTTGATTTTATCCTTATTTAACTCTTTATTTACCTTTATAATATGGTCTACCCTGGGTAAACATGATATATACCTCACCTTTTATTATAGGCTTTCAATTTAATTATTTGGAGACAAGGGGAAACTTAACCTATTAAATGGTTAAGGGATCATATTTGTAAATCATGGTTTCTAATAAGGTGATCTATGTGTTATATAATTAAATAATAAGGTTCATTTCTTTATCCTCATCATCAAATATTACATTTATGTTGCAATAATAAAACACAAAGTATTTAGAATTCATCTAAAAATTGAACTATCAGGTTTCATTTTAAATGTGAATATTTTTTTATAATGAATTCTATGTAAATAAGTTAGCATGTAAAACATTTCATATTTAAGGAATATTCAGGTTAAATTAGATTCTTATGAAACTTATAGATGAACGTTATCACTAAAAAAAATTAGTATAAAACTATGTTCTTTAACAAAAGCCTTAGGGTAACATATTATCGTATAGATGTATTCTATCCAATTTCATTTACAGTTACTATAGTTTTCTTAAGAACTTAAAGGGAACCAATTAATCTCTTCTTGACCAATAGTGATCACATATTAATTTTCCAAACATTAATGTAATTTTATCAATCAAAATTCTTGATTTAAAATCACATTATTGACTTGATTACCCAAATAAGTAGATAATGAGTTATTATGGGAAAATGATAAGCATATGACCTTAAAAATCAACCATTCTCATGTGCAAATAATTATTATCTAATAAGATCTAGAAATATGATCAATTAATAGAGGGGGAGTTGGATCTAATAAATAATAATAGATCAAAGAAGTGATTTAAGAAGAGATAGAAATATAGAAATTAAAATAGAACCCACTTCTGAAATAAAATAAAATGTTTTATAGAAAAAGAGAATCAATATGTATCACATAATACATTTTGTGGGGTAAGGGTGATGAAATAGTAGACAGAACACACATACCCTAAGGCCCAAACCGTGGGTTCATCTAAAAAATGTAAAAACAAATAGAATCAATCATAAATGATTCAATAATTAAAGAATGAACAAAGAGCACAAGGATTTATGTAATTCATCCCTAATATAACCTACATGCTGGGAAATAACACCACCCACTCAAACATATTTTTCATGATCAAAAAAATTAAATTATATCAGATTAAATCCACCAAGAATGGGTAATAAAAAGATGTATCAAGGAATAATAAAATGGAAAAAATGGAGAAATCTAAAAAACTTATAGAGATAAAGAGGGTTGATGTCTATATTTTTTACTCTTGATAATTTAAAAATAAGGGGAGAAAAAATCAGCACATTTGAGTGTGTGATCATCTTTTTAGTGAATTTGGATTAGTCACTAAAATAGTACATGCATTTCCATGTAAACGGTGAGTCTTATCTACCATAATTAAACAATTATGTTAAGTTGAGGATGCTAATAGAATAGTACTTGAAGTCCATTGAAGAGGAATAACGATCTTTCCATGACAAAGTTTTCACTAGAGAAATCAGGAACCGTTCCAGGAAGGAGCATAAATGTCCAAATACTGATGCACCAAGGGGGGTAGGGGTCATTAATCCCATGACAACCAAAAGGCATTGATAAAAAACAACTAATTGGAGAGAGTCGTGGGTCCAATCTGAACATAATTTCAAATGGTGTTCATGATTAATTGGAAACCAATAGATGAAAAAGATTTCGGGAGTGAAAATTTTAAATAATGGACAGGAAACACACCCCAAGGATCACCATGGTGTTATAACAAGGAATTTGGTTCCATTAATATAGGCAGAAAAAAGAGCCACAGGATATCCCCAAGCGCCAATAAAATATCCCAGCACAATTTAAGAATTAATTAAAATAGAATAATCCCAAAATAATAATTTAAAAAAATAAAACTAAAATTGAAAAAATTATCATGAGTGAGAATAAAAAATTAAAATATAAGAATTAAAAAAATTAATTTCTCTATAAAAACATATTAAGGACTAATTTCACATTTATTAATATAATAATTGAATTTAAAGTAAACAGTATTTCAAAATTGTTCAATTAAAAAATAAATTTTTCAATAAAAATGTATTTAATTAATAGAAATTCGGTAGGGTAATATAATATAATGAAAGACACATCAAATTAAAGTTCAATTTTATATACTAAACTACATTTTTATACATTCATTATTCAACATTTCATATACATTAATAAATTCAATTTATTCCAATCAATGTTATGATTTATTTATTTAGTCACAACATATGAGATATAAGACCATGATTTTTGATGAAAGAGTAAGGAAAAGGTTAATGATTGAAACAAAGATATATTGAAACTTACTCTCCATAATTATACTAATCCAAAAATAAGTAATAAAAGTTATGTGTCATTCATATTTTTATGATTTTACATTTGATCAATATAAATACAATCCAAATTCTGATTAATTGATGAACTCTCACCCCAATCCCTTCTATTAACCAATAATATTTTATGAAATCTCAAGTATAAAGGATTTTTTTTCAAATATTAAAAAAATGGAATCCATAAATTAATGATAAAAGCATCATAATGAGTTTTAGGTAAACTAGTTAACTTTTATTATTTTGACATTGTAGAAAATGAATGGGAGGGGAATATTGTGTCAAAATGGGTGGATCAGACTCCTTCCCTTGAAACCTCGCCATTTTTTACACTCTTTAATGAGTTACAAACACATCTTCTATTTGAATTCATTTTATTTTTTATAATTTTTCATTTTTTTATATTTATCAAATTTTTCATTATTTCAAATTATTGTATTTTCCCAATTTTCATTTTCATTATCACTATGTTTTTTTTTGTTTTATCTTCCCTAGGATATATACAAACTAGTTATAAATTTTTGATACGTGACTTATTTATTTATACCATCACATTCTGCATTGTTTTTTGGTTATATTGTACAAGGGATTTTTCCTTTACATGTCCCTTCTAAACCTCAATCCAGTTTAACCAATTGGGAATGTAGATTTTTTAATAGATATTTCTGATTCTATTTTCTAATGTATTAGACAAGATACAACTAAATCGGTGCTCATAGTTGGTTCTTTAAGAGGAATCAAGTGAAAATGTCTATATGTGTGTTGCTACTAACTACCATTGTGGGTCTATATGTGGTATAGTGGGGATACTATACTCTCCAACAATATTATGAAAAAGAATAAATAGTTATGTATCATATACAAATGAAAGTAAACAGAGCATGGATGATATAAATGAAATGAAATAGAACATACTGGAATAATAATTGAAAATTAAATAATATAATGAAAAACTATTCCATACATACAAAAATAGTCACCCACTAGGCTATCCGTCTAGAAAATAGAGTAAAAAAGAAACTTAAATAAATGTTTAGGTCCCTACTACTAACTTCGATCTTAAACACATACCCAGTCTCCATGCACAATTGAATTGAACTAGCCTATTTAAAAGAACCCAAATGAGAAGCTCCTCACAATCATGCCACTCTAGGACTCATCCATATCCACCATGAAAACTATGCTCCACTGAAAAAAGAAAACCTGATGTCTATACATACACTGTAGTGCACATGAAGGAGTGAGAAAAAATATTAGTATTTCAGCCCAATTATAAACCTCTTAAAATGATTTTTTAAGTGTATACCGAAGAAAACTACTCAGCCTAGCTACGACCTAACATAGAAGATATTTAAAACAACTAAACATGAAATCACAATCGAAACTCGGGTCTATAATCCTGGTCAACGGGGAATGTTCCACCGTGTATGTCTATATAAATATATGTATACATGTATAGTCCTACACATATACATATAAACATAAATATTATTAATAAAATAAATGTGAATTAAATAATGTAAAAATAACTAGTAATTGATCCAGAAACCTAAAATTCTTGATTTCTTGTATATCTTAGGAAAGGAAATTGAGTTGGACTTTATACAATATGACACATGTGTCATTAAGTCGATCTGAGGTTCTTTAATAAAAATTGACATATACCTGCTTCAGCTAATTTAATAAATGTCACTGACTAAGATGTGTCACCATATAGTGATAACCATAATACACCTGGGTTCACCCATACTAGCCTCTAATCACTATAAAGATGGATTCAAGTGAAGTACATATAAATATACTATAAATTGTATTTGAGCTAGATGTCATTCTTCTTAGAGCATTTAAATCCAGTCCAATATTTTTTCCTTGTGTCCCAATTTGTAGACAGTCACAACATTTATAACACCTATAATCCCTTAGGGTTAGAACCTTAGGTGATCTAAAAGGATATCTCACTAGTGAGATTCCATGCCCACCCAAGGTTTCTCTAATATGGGATAGTATAATCAGTACTATCATCTGTAATAGCATAATAATTAAAGGATTTTAATGATGTGACATATAATTGACAACATTGTCATCATGTAATCCATCATAGAGAGAGTAATCATCCCTATCTATTTGGTGATCGTAATTGTGCATGTGTATAGTCAAATGGGGGAGAGCATAATCATCTTCATTGTATATCAGCTAATGGAGATAGAAGTAATCCTAATCACTTATCAACTAGAGGAGAGTAGAGTCATCCTCATCACATAGGAGAGTTAAATCATCCATGAGTATCAATAGAAGGGATGCCATACCGTTATTACATAATATTTGGCTCAACAACAGGATTATAAGATACCCTAATGCACATCACAAAATATTACAGTCATATATAATGCATCAATATCCTATTCCCCAATTGAATCTCTGGGTAAATGAATTAATATCATCAATACCATGGATTGAAAGCCTGATCCTCGAAAATAATGGATGTGTATTCCAATGAATAAGACAGATCCCATGAATAACATTCTGGAATCCCAAAGAGAAAGGAATATTTCTCATGTTATGCTCAAAAAACACCAACTAGGAAGTACCATTAGAAAACATCATTTTATTAGCAATAAACATTTGAAGGAATAAAAAACAATGAGTGTGGATGAATGACTAAACCCAACCCTACTTCAAAATCCCCATGGGCTTATAGGTTCAACAAATTTTCTAGGGTGTCACCAATTACCATCACTTCCCCATACCTGATAGAATAAATAATTGTTGGTTTAAAAAAGGTGACATGCTGGGTCCCTCATGTCAATACATAGAAGAGGCATCCTACTTGGGATCCACAATGTATAAACACATGGGAAGAAATCAAACATTTTATCCTTAGCTATAATGGTAAATAGAGGAATCCTACATGGAATCTTCAAATGGAAATTCCAAAATGAAATCATATAAGATATCCTTGGAACAACACAAAGGTAAAGGCATCCTATAGGGGACCCACTATGTCTTTATAATAAGGCATAGGCACTCAACATGGAATACCTAGAATGAAACACATGAAAACAGATACTGTAATAAAATCTCTAGGTCAACACATAAGAAAGGGAATCCCATAGGGGATTCTTAGTATTAGAAGGAAGATAAAGGAATCCTATATAGGATCCTATAGTCCAAAACCTGAACATAATAATCCTATAGGGGATCCTCAAAAAATATAATCTCACATCCTTTTAGGTGAGAAGGGGACATCTCATAAGGGATATTTATTCTAGGAAAAATATATATAATCAATGGTCAAATGAGATAGATCACGGACCATCTCAGATCAAGGGGTCACGCCCTCATGAGAAAGCTGAATTCAAATATCACAGGAAGAACATCTTTTTTCATGAATTGCCACCAATGATTCCTTAAAAAACATCAAGGGTTTTACCATTATAATCTATGTTTAAGGATACTTTGGAAAGACTACTCATGGTCCTAGTTATGAATTCTAGGTGAAGAGATATAAAAAACACTCATATTGGTACAATGGGAATTACATAGTGAGTCACCATGAGTACGATATGGGTATACCCGAATCCCCACATGGGCATGTACTCCATACATTCTTGACATGTAAATTGCTGAGCACACAATGTGTAATATGGGTACATGGAATATACCTTACATGGGGTACCTGTTTATGTCCATCAAGTAGAATGTTCATATAGTTTCCTTGGTCATGTATTTGTAAATATCGTTTGACCCACAGTGGGTCTGGCCATGCACTCAACATGACCATATACCTTGATACGAGTATCTTGGTTGGGTACATGGATTCATAGTCGAGTACCAGTTTATGGAGTGCTCTCCCACGTACAAAAAGTGTACTTTGATAGCATCTACTTCCCCAGATAGCAATAAAACGTAGTGTGTCTACCTAAACCCCACATCGTGTAGATGGGTTTTCCAAAATAGAAAACTCATGAAACGCCTCTAAAACACCCCTTTTACCCTAAAAGTAGTAGATCTTCCCTAAAGGGGTTAAATTAAAGAATACAATGGAATAGAAAATTAAAATAATTAATTTTGGGGGATCTATGTTGAAAATAGAAAAGGCCTCGCATCAGGAAATGTCCTACAAATCATTAAACATTTCAACAGTTAGGGGTTACCTCACAATGATCTAGTGTGTACCAACCTCCATGGTGGTACCCATGTACCTCAATATCTATTTCTCTCTCTCCCTCTTTGATTTTTATCTCTACCATGTGAATGAAGAACCCTTTTTGGGAAATATTTAAAAATCTATGAGAATAAAGGTAAAAAAGAAAAATAAAATATTGATAAAGAAACAAAATTAAAAGGAAAATGAAATGAAAAAGAATAAGGGGCATGGGATCCATCCCCGACACCTAACTCGAGTTTATCCCTCGCATAGGAAAAAATACATGTTATGAAGTCAATATAGGATACAAAATATCAATACTATTATCTATTCAATTGATATCACAGAACTAACATGTGTGAATAAATTTTATTTATTTTTTTTAATATTAAATATTATTTATTCTGATAAAATTTGAATAGATCATATTTCCAACAAACTAAATTCTTAAGGTAAAAAACCTATTTCCAGGGAAACAATGTTTTAAAAAAAGTTATTGGAGGTAATATTCTTGGGTTAAAAGTCATTTTTACCCCATACATGGATCTAAGAGTAAAAATTCAAAATATAGTAAAAAATATCAGTCCAAAAAAAAGCAGCCTTACAATATGCCCACTATAAGCCTTCTCATCTCTAAGAATCCCAATGATAATACTTGAATTCATGCTCTCAACCTATGAATATAAAAAACCAAGCTGTCTGTATTTTCTTATTACAAGTCTCGTAACATCAACATTTGTCCCCTATATTGAATTCACTTATCATTGGTTGATATAGTACACCCCCAACAAATGAATAATCCTATTTTCACCTCAAAATAAATATACATGATCAAAGGAAAGTGTAAAATCACAAAAATGTAATAATAAATGAGGGTCAAACCACTCAAATAGCCAATGGTGTACTCCCCACCATATGGTTTACCATACACCACTCCTCGAGTGTAACCTAAGTAGGCTTCCTTCCTCAATTAGGTAAGACCATTTAAAAGAAAATATGATTGACATAGTTTCGACTCTCTCTAAACATACTCAATATGATGTCATGATAGGGAATGATATACTCTAAATAGGTGTACACTAATATTGCATCAAAAGGCACGTACAACTCCATCTGAGACACAATTACATCTTATCAAAACCTGAAATGGATTCATTCAATGTTCAACTATCATATGGTACGTCATTTAATATGAAGTCTCATATACCACGTAATAAAATTCATAAAATTAAAAATAACTCTTTGGAATATATCCTATAGAAAGTCTTAAAATCATAAATGCTTAGTACACACCTTTCCACTAACCAATTAAGATTTAATGATACCAAATAAAATAAAAATATATGATTATCCCCCAACATGAACTCCATCAATTATTCCCAATTATTTCCAATTTTCCCATGCTACATGACATCTAAGACTCATTAAGATAGAATAACCCTCGGAAATCCTCTTCAAAATAGGTCACCTTACCTCTTCTAGGATTTATTCCATGATAGCCCAACACTCAAAGTTGTTCTTCCCATGATCATCTACCCATGCTTGGAATACATTAACAGTAGTGGAAACAAAGATCAACCAGTCTAGAAAACCAAGAAGTATTAAACATCTAATATAGTATTAGAAAAAAGCACACATGGTGTTTGTCAAATGTTAATTGCATCAACATGACTATATTGAAAAACTCGATCACCTACCATGAATCAATCGCAAAATGAAGTTTAATCCAAGATCACTACTATAAAAATATTCCGAAAACACTCACCAACCCATATCATGTAGTTTTCCCTTAAACAAAATAGATTTCATCCTATAGGGGTCTGATTCAAACTAAGGGATTCTTGGTCTCCCACCCACCCCGACAGATCTAGTCTCACAATCAGTTCACAAGGTCAAACCATCATTCCCCAAAGATAAAACATCTCTATGAAAGGTATATATCACGATGAGATTTAAGGGTTAAAACAAAAAAAACAGTCTATAAGGGACTGATCCTCCCTGAGCATATCTATAAGGATATTCTCCCTACAGTCAATGATACCAACATAGAAAAACAAATTAAACTGAAAGTCACCATGAATCTGTATTCGATAATACCCCCTCAAGGTCTTGTACATGAAAAAAATTCATACTATCCATCAGCATCATACTAAATGATATGACTAGATAATCATAACCAAAGAAAAACACCCTAAATGGGTACAATAGAAAGGAATCACATTCCATATCAACTTACTAGTGTCACTACAATACCCATACACAAGGTCAAATTCATTATGCTCAATAATAATGACACAAGGTAAATCCATATAACATACCATCGGATTGAGTGATATATATATATATATATACCCATATAATAATACCCATTTAAATAGGTCTCATTTAACAATAAATCAACACACTTGATGACATATATGATGTGAATAATACATGCCAAAGAAGATGTTTAAGACTGCACTTTCCATTTCTGACCAAGAATGTAAATCCATTCTAATACTCTTGCCAATGTACATAATATATATATCCATAGTAAATCGTAAAATCTACATTGTATGATTTTTACTAAAGAAGAAAACCATATATAACTAATATATCAGAAATCAGAACAATAATTCCACACCCTGGAAACTAGGACATATGATGAAATATTCTAGTATACAGAACCAGTTGTGACGCATTCCTAATACTCCTATCAACCATATCCCAAATAGAAAATACAGTGAAAAGAACAGCTCTGATATCACATCGTAACATCCCAGCCATGATACGACTAAAATTGTACACCGATAAGGGCGGTTACAAGGCCTAAATATTTCCTCCTTCTATGTTAGAGGCTATCGACAAGCAGTAAGGGAATAAAGGATGTAAAATATGATGAGTATAACCTGATATCAGAGTAATAAATCAATATAAATAGATAATGATCATAAAAAGAAGAGAGTTAATAGACTGTAGAACTAGTAAATAGACTAAAATAGAAATTTTTGAATAATAAATGAATTATATATAAAATACCAGATATCCATTCCATGCATACAAAAAAATTCTCCCAATAAGCTGACCATATATATAAAGGAGTAAAAAAATAAATTGAAATAAAAATACAGAGATATACTAATAACTCAGATTCAGACATCATACCTAACATCTTGAAACTATCGATCTATACTATCCTAATCTGATGAACCCACATGAGATGCTACATTTAATCATGAAACTATGGACCTTGTCCTATTCTGCCATGAAAACCATTCACTACATGAAAATTAGTTAAAAGGTCGAAACGTGCACCATGGTGCACATCTAGGGGTAAGAAATAATCTTAGAAGTCCACCCAAACAATGAACCTAAAATGATTGATGTTATATGTGTATCCCAAATAAAACCACCTAGCCTAGATGAGACAAAACTCAAAAGATAAGTAAAACCAATCAATGTGATATCATTGTTTAACTAAGGGTCCTTAATTTTGGTCAATTTGGATGGTACCCCCATCAATTTACATTTTCATATATAAATACATGTATATAACCCTACCAATACATATAATATTTTATATTAATATTCATTTTTATGTGATGTAAATAATGTAATACCAACCGACATTCGATCCATTGGTTTGTAATCCCGATTCCCAAGACATCATGGTCACCAACATTGAGATGGAAGTTGTACAACTATGTAATGTGTCATTATGCTTATCTAGATGTCCAAGCTACCATTTTAAATATACCTAAATTGACCAACACTGCAAAATTCTATGAGTAATCTGTCTAACCACATGGGGATACTCATCCTACGCCTGGGTTCACTCATCCTACGCATGGGATCACTCATACTCTCCTTGAATCACTGTTAATATGGATTCCAAATAAGTTCATGTAGACATCCTATAGATGGTCACTGATATAGTCACCATGATTCTCAAGCCATGTAAATCCAATCCAATGTTAGATCCTTTTTCCATGTTCCAAAGGTATTCATGATATTCAGAACTCAAGAAATTTGTAATGGTCAAACCCTTAGGCAATTTTCTAGGAGAACTAAATAGTGAGATGCCTTGACAAACCCTTTAGTCTCTAATAACAGATAGTATAATAATCAATATCAGCTAAAGAGAATAATCATTATGGGAATAAAATGAAGTGATATGTAATTTTCAACATTTTGGTCATGTAACCGATCAGGGAGAGAATAATGTTCCCTATCCCTCAAAAGAGAATAATCATCTATGAGTTTATTTATATTGAGGAGAGTGTAATCATCCTCAACAAATATCAAAAAGGGGAGAGTAGAATCATCTTAATCACATATCAACCAGAGGTGAGATGAATCATCCTCATCAGTCCAGAGAGCATAATAATTCACACTTATCATTACCATGAAGGAAATACTATTATATTATAATAATATTCTCAACATCCAGATTCTTGGAAACACCTCTGGACATCCTAAAAATATAATTTTAAGATATGTAGGCCTAAATTCTGTATCCTATATACTTCCATTGGGTATTAAAATAATTATCTGAAATAACATGGATCAAAATATAAATCCTAGGAAACAATGTTTAGTAATATTAATGAATAATATGGATCCCTGTAAGAAAATCTGGGAATCCAAAATACCTATAAAATACCTCATGTTAGTCCTAACATCCACCAACCATGAATAAACTATGGTAAACATCCTTTCATCAGTAATAGACATGTGAATCAATAAGAAATGTGGTAGTTTCTGAATTCCTAAACAAAACACTACTGCCATTTCCCCGGGGACTTACATGTTATGAACATTATCTAAGGTGTCACCTACTTCCACCTCTACCCAAATATGGTGTACTACCTTATGGTTGGTTAATGAACTAGGCACCCAATAGGTCTCTAAAGTCAAAACACTCAAGAGGCATCCTACTTATGATTCTAGAGGTCTAAACACAAGTGATGGAATCCAACATGGGATCCTTAGATATGATGATTAAAGGATGAATCCTATATAGAATACTAATATGACAAGTCACGAAAGGCATAATACAAGTGATCCTCTGAACAACATGAAGTTGAAGTAATCCTATATGGGATCCTATATAACATCCTGAAAAAGAAGAGGCATTTTTTAGAATCCTATGAATAATATACAAGTAAATGGATCCTATAATAGACTACCTATGTCAACACGTAAGTAAGGGAATCCCATCGCATCTCCTTGGTAACATAAAAAAGACATAGGCTTCTGACATAGGATCCTCTAGGATAAAACACATATAGAGGAATCCTAATGGGCTTCCACAAAAAGAACTAATCTCACATACTCTAATACAAGATTTTAATATCTCATAAGGGATAAATACTAATGGGAAAATATAAAAAAAATCATTGGTCAAGGGATATGAATCATGGCCCATCTCAGATCAAGGGGTCTCAGTCTCAGGAGACAACTAAATTATATTATTTATAGTATAACCTATCCATTAAATCAATTCCACCCAAGAGTCTCCAAATTAGATAAAGAGTCTTACCATTATCATCTACATGAGATGATACATACAAATGACTACTCATGGGTCAGAATCTAACTCCTGGGTGAGAAGATACGAAAAAACCACAAAGGGTAACACTGGGATTCCTCACTGAGTTTCACCTGGAGTACATAGTGTGTACTCCTAAAGCCTCACATCAGCATGTACTCTGGACATACTTAGTTTTTAAATGTCAGTGTACACTATGTTTATGAAATGAACATAATGAGTTCATTATCTATGGTATATTCTCATGTACCTTAATCAACTTTTCCATATACTTGGACTGGCCATGTACATGTACACATCATGTGACCCACACAATGTCAGGCCATGTACTCTACACATCCATGTACCACTACATAGGTATCTTTTCCAGGAACTCAGCTAAATGATCTAGTACCATTACATGGTGTGTCCATGGAAAATATCATCCTAACCAAATGAGAAGAAGACACTATGTGTTTTCCTGAACCACACAACATGTAGATGAGTTTTCAGAATGGAGGATCCTTAAATGTACAAAAACACCCTTTTTCAACAAATTTAGTAGATCGACCATCAAAAGGAAATTATCATGAATAAAAGGGGATAAAAACTTGAAAATAATAAATATATGTGGATCAATCGAAAGACCACATAGGTTCTAACTTTTTATAGAATTATATGATGCTTCACCCATTTCGGTGGTCCACGGTTTCCACATGACGACCCAACAAATCCGAAGCTCCATGGCGGTACCATTATTCCCTTATCACTAAATATCTCTATCCTGCTCTAATGTTTCTCTATATTTTTTAATTTCAGAACCCACAAGGGGAATACAAGAAAATCTATAATAATAATTTAAGATAATAAAAATAAAACAAAAAAAAATAAAATAAATGAAAAATAAGAGGAAAAGAAAAAGTAAAGGGGTCAAGGCCATTATTGGCACCCAAATCGAGTTTATAAGTCCCCTTGAAAAAACTGCCCATTTTGTAATTAACAATGAATAAATAATCTCTATATGGAACTATTTTCAAATGATATTAATGAATGAACATATGGAAACAATATAAAATTTAATTAATTTAATATAAATTATTAAGTATTCCACTAAAAATTGAACATCTCATATTTCCACCAAACTCTTACCTAGGGTAAACACCCTATTATGGGGGGAAGGATTGGTTATAAATATCATTTGATCTCATATTACTGGGGAAAATACCATTTTAAACATTACATGTATCTGTTAGCAAGAAATCAAATTTATCCTTAAACCATCAGTCTAGAAAGACACGTGACCTTACATTTCTAAATATTATGGCTGACCTATTAAGAATAAATTATAGATTTGAACTAGAATAGTGAGAACCATATTTATTAAAAACATGGCCGATAGTTCCCTTAGGATAATTTCTTCTATTTTAATTTGATGATTCTACCCAAAATTAATTTTGATAATTTGGTTTGGGTTGTGTTTGGAAGCCATATGACTATTTGATTAATCCTTATTTTTTCCAAGATAAAGTTTTATGGATTTGGCTACAAGAGTTGTATTTATTTGAAAATGGGATATTTGTATAATAATTCATCTCTCTAAAATATTATAACTAGTCACCCTCCAATGGAGGTATTGGGAGGTCAATATTATGGTAGCATCGCTGAAATGAGAAAACATCCCGCTAAGAAAACCCTGATCTATAATTTTTCTATCATTAAGTCCAACAAACTTGGAATTTTTTAGTCCTTTATGTGTATTACATCAATATAAAAAAAATTTCATTGAATTTTGGGATATCTTTTAAAAAAATTCATACCTTTGTCACTAGACATATCAGATAAGTCTTCCCTACAAAATTGATACAAAATGATTTGTGTTATATGGTGTAACGATATTGTGGAATTTATCCATGATCATATGGTGAGATAATTTATTATTGGGACACTATCTTTGTAATAAACTAATATTCTCTCAATATCTATGTAATAAGTCTCCAAAATCTAATATAAAAACATTAATATTATGTCTAACAACAATTAATATATTTCCAGTATAGAATTTGGAGACAATAAGAATTAAAAAAGTTATTCCATATTCAGAAATTAATTCCAAGTTTATCAATAACAATGTCTGATCCATACCCATTATACAATAGGGGAGGACTCAAATCTTCAACTCTTCCACACTCAATACTAATAGAGTAAATTATTGTAAAGAATACTATAAAGATGAAGTGAATTTGTGTTAATACTCTATAAAAAGAGAAGAGAAAGAGGGTAACATAGAGTGGTGGGGCAATTTGTTATCACATAATCTATAACATGAAGATAACCAAATACATGAAATATTTTATACAGAAAAAATATTATACTTCATATGTTTAGGTCCCTCATGGGATATTAATTTTGTCTTTACTTGGTTCAAATTATAATTATCGAACCTATCTTATAGTCTCACATTTACCATGATATTAAATTTTTACTTATCTTTTCAATGGTCTCTATAATGATAATTTAACATTAGACTAAGTTATTTACATTTAGAAAAATTTGGATCGTTGTATGTTCCTGAAAATTCTATCATAGGAAGGAAATACCACCCACAATCACTTTTCATAAGGAAGTAAGTACTCTTACAAGTCTAGCAAGGTGAATAAACTCAAACTGAGTTGCAATTTTAGAAGAAACCTGAAGATATTCAAGTTTCCAAAGGAATTTAAGTGGCTCGTGTACTATCTCCGAGAAGGGTACATGGACCAGCTGGATCACAAACCACCATGTAAGTGGAATGATCCATGAACTGCTAGCCCATGGAGAGATAGCTAGTGAAAAAGGCCAGCCGCAAACCGTGTCACCAAAAGAGTTGTGCATGTGAAATAAATATACAATCCATTGTATGAACTCATCAGTTTTTGGATGAATAAAACCCTTAGGGTTCTGAAAACCACTCTCGTGAACTGAAGTCTCCACAAACTATGGTTGATAGAGTCTTTTGTAGGTCAGGATATCAGTGTGGGCCATCGAAAATGGTGTTATGTGCCTGCTAGATAAGATTGAATTGATTCCCTTTAAAAGGTAGAATAGTAGATGAAAAAATGTAAGGACAACGAGATCATAATGGGGACTCAAAGGTTGGAAGAGCGAGTTTGGAAAAGACTCATGCTTCAGTTTTGATTCATCAATGATGCCTGAATCAAAAACATTACCCTCCACTAATATAGTTGACTGTGAACAATAAAACAAGGTAATTGAATAATAATAACATAAACTCCAACATAACTGTTGAACCACAGACTAGAGGCCTCTGACGGTTGAACTCCCCATGAATGATGATTCATAATACCCTCCTTTAATATGGTGCTCTGTGTAGTGCACCGCTACACGGATTGAATTTGGCACCACGTACCACATCAGAATGTGGATGGAATATAAAGTAGTGTGATAAGCTATGTACCACTAAGGTACATCGTTGCCTATACACATGCCCGCATACCATAGTGGTACGAAGATGGACCCTATTCCCATAAACTACCATGGTATGTAGAGCTCCACAAATCCTAAATAAGAAACCAATGCGTGGGATGGGGTGTTTTCAAGAGTCATTTCCTCTAGTACTATCCTCACCCATCAATTATCGATATGTTCTCCAAGATTACTCTGCTAACGAGTCCCTCAACATCAGGTCAAATCCCTCTCCAAATCCACGAGACCTGTTGTAGACCCCGGAAAATGCGTTCCAAAAATTTTCTAAATGCTTCCATACACGATTCATGATCGTAGAAATTTTCGAAAGCTTCGATTTGGTAGGTCGCAAGGCCTGAATGGAGTTATGGATTAGAAGTTATGGACATTTGAAGTTGAGATGGAAAACTGGTTCACGAAGCCCATTCGTGAAGCCCCTTCTGGGATCGCAGAGTGCCGGTGTGAAGTAATGAGGCGAGAGGCTCTGTTAACCCGTCTAACGTTCGTGATGCATCGCAAAGACCCACCATGAAGTAGAGGAGGCTGTAACTCTCTGCGAACCGGTCTGACATTCGCGACGCGCCGCGAAGACCCGCCGCGAAGCACCGAAGTCCCCTTTGCACCGCGTGAGCTCTACTTCGCGGCGCCCCTGCCTATAAATACCAAGCTCACCACCTTCTCCCGATGGACGGCCACGACCACTTCACCCCTTGGGCGGCTGATCTCCCGGTCTGTAGAGCACTTATTTGAGGCTCCTTGAGGCCATGCTCCGCGAGCATCTTCCTTCGCGTTGCTGCTCCTCGAGCCGAAGCTTCGTGAGTCCATGCTCCGCGATCCAATGCTCCGCGATGCTGCTCCGCGAGACCATCCTCCATGAGTCCATGCTCTGCAAACCAATGCTCCGTGATGCTGCTCCATGATACCATACATCGTGATTCCATGCTCTGCGAGACCAAGCTCCGGAAGACACTTTGCTCTGCAAGAGACCATTGCTCCGCGAGGCCATGCACCATGAAGCTACTTCACAAAGGCCTATCCATTGCAAGGATCCTACCTTCGCACCCACCGGTCGATACCGCTGGGGCTGCGCCCCTGCTCGGGGTTAGTCGCGGGCTTCAGTCCCAGCCCTCCGGGCCAGTCCCCTATCAATCGTCACAGACCCCCATGAAAAATGGAGAGTCGCACCATGAACTTTTCGGGCCGAGACGTCGGGATTTTCCATTGCTCCCTTATGCGCACCCACCTTCCACCTATGGAATACCATGATTTGAGAGACTCCTCCGCACATCGTGAAACACCTTGAGTCAACATATTCTTCTTGGTTTCATTCCCATGTCATGAGTTGAGATTCTCATCATCAATTCCCTGAGTACCATGAGTCGACCCATTCCTCAGGTAACTCCTCCAAACCCTATCACCTGGATCCCTATGCTAGGTTGAACCACAAAGGGCCGCCCTTGAGTAAGTCCCAACACCAACCATTTCTAGGAACCATCTTCCTAATAGTACTATCTACATGACTATAAAATATAGTACTCCCTATCTAACAAATGATAGGATGCCTCTTGCTACAAATAAGGGATGCCTCATGCTCCTAGCAGGAGATGCCAACAATCTTATCTACATGACTGTAAATTGTAGTACGTCCTATCTAACAAATGATAGGATACCTCTTACTGCAAACAAGATATGCCTTATGCCCCAAATATAAGATGCATAATAGTCCTATCACATGACTATAAACTGTAGTACCCCTTATCTAACAAATGATAGGATACCTCTTTCTCCAAGAAAGATATGCCTTATGCTGCAAGCATAAGATTCCAATAGTCCTACCTACATGAGTCTAAAATATAGTTAACCCTATATGACAAATATAGGATGCCTCGAGCTCAATTTAATAGATTCCTTAAGCTCCAAGCATGAGATACCAATAGACCTACCTATAAGACTCTAAAATGTAGTTCTCCCTAATGCCATGATCACAGTGTCATGATTCTGATTCCCCTTGGAATTATCCCGCTTGTGCACTAGTGCATAGGTGAAGGCCTCAATCCACCAGCGAGTTGGGATGCCCTCATGGCCAGACATGAGGAAGACATTATGGGCATCTTCCTTGCGTAAGCCCCTTTCACCATTTCCGCTCCATAGCGGCACCCAGGCAACTTCCTTTCATAAGCCCCATTCACCGTTGCTACTCCTTAGCGGCACATGGGCAACTTCCTTGCATAATCCCCATTCACCTTTGGCACTCCTTAGCGGCACCTGGGTAGCTTCCTTGTGTAAGCCCCCATCCACGATTGCCACTCCATAGAGGCACCCGGGCACCTTCCTCGTGTAATCCCCATCCATTGTTGTCACCTCTTTCAGCGGTAAGCCGTTGACATCCTTATTCAGTGGTAAACTGTTGAAATCCTGATCCAGCGGTAAGCCGTTGCGACCACACATTCAGTGGTAATCCATTGACATCCTGATCCAGTGGTAAGCCGTTGCGACCCCATTAAGTGGTAAGCCATTGTGACCCAATCCAGTGGTAAGCTGTTGAAACCCCCAATCGGCGGTAAGCTGTCATCAGGAGAACTATGTGGACTTTGACTCCCTTCCATGGGGATATGTAGGAAGCCTCTTCAAGGATAAATCCCGAATCCATCGTCATATTTTCCTTGGGCCTCTATCCTGGAGTAAGTCTCGGCACCATGGGCCATCTAACGCGTAATCCCCTCTTCATTTATCACGGACGCACCCTTCGTGACGTGATCGTCAGGTCTCTACTGCCACTTGATTCTCACACTGAGCATGACTCACGTGGTCTTAGAGTAACCATTGGCCATAACAATACCTCGTCCAACATGATGTTAAATTGCATGCCCTCATCCACCATGACGTTAAACTATATGCCCTCACCCATTATGACGTTAAACTACATGCCCTCGTCCATCATGACATTAAACTATATGCCCTCGTCCAGCATGACATTAAACTATATGCCCTCGTCCAGCATGATGTTAAACTGTATGCCCTCATCCAGCATGATGTTAAACTGTATGCCCTCATCTAGCATGATGTTAAACTGAACATCCTGAACTACGTGGTCTTTGATCCATGTCAAGGCATGGTATGTAGGAAGCCTCCATGAGGTTCAAGCCCACCGCCTATCATTTATTCACGTCAGGTTCCACCCTCGTCCAGCATGATGTTAAACTACATTCCAGTCCGATGGCAGGCCGTTGTGACCATCCTAAACTACGAGGACTTAGATCCATGTCAAGGCATGGTACGTAGGAATCCTCCATGAGGTTATAGCCCACCACCCAGTCTTTCTGAACACATTCATGTCGGTTCACCCCCATCCCTCATGATGTTAAACTGTATTCGACACCTCATTTGAACTACATGGTCTTTGTTCCGTGCTAAGGCATGGTACGTAGGAAGCCTCCACGAGGTTCAAGACCATCACCATTGGACCAAGGTCCACCTTCACGTCGGTTCACTGACGATGCCCAATATACCAAGGTCCACCTTCACCTTGGTTCACTGACGATGCCCATCGGACCAAGGTCCACCTTCATGTCTGTTCGCTGATGACACCCATCGGACCAAGGTCCAGATTCACGTCGGTCCTCCAGCGCACCTACCCGAACTACGATGACATTGATCCATGTCAAGGCATGGTACGTAGGAAACCTCACAAGGATGAAGCCCAACATCCATCAGACCAATTTCCATCCTCACGTCGGTCCACTGACACCATCCTGAACTGCGCAGACTTTGATTCCCTACCACAGGGATTCGTAGGAGGTCTCTCTGAGGCTCAAGCCCAACTTCATTGTCGCCCTTGCGATAGTTCCATTTCATTCCCCCTTCACTTCATTCATCCATCCATCATCCATCCTGATTCTCACCCGGGCCACCACATCTCGGTGGGATCATGTCATCCACCCTCCTCGCTGCTCCTAGCAGCACCTGGGCTGCTTTCCACGTGTAATCCCCGGCATGTCCTCGGGTTGTTGTCCTCTTTGTATGACCCGATTCATCACCCCTATGAACTACGTGGGTTTTGATCCCGGTCCTCTACATAGGGTATGTAGGAAACCTCCAAGAGGTTCAATCCCAGCCAATGGTAATCCATGGTGTCCCCCATCGTGGGGCGCACTTCCCCTGATCCGCCCTCAGTGCTGTTCAGATCAGCAATTATGGTGTGACACCCCCCTCCTCGGGGCACACCACCTCTAATCCATCTCTATGGGACATTATGATCACCCTCATTTCATCTCTAAAATATGTTAAATGCACGTCCTACCTCGCGATAAACATGAGATGCCTGAGGAAAACCTCGGATGACACACCATTGGCGTAACCGTCTCCTCAAGATGTTAAACTCGCGGCATACCCTGTGTTAAACACAGGAAGCTGAGGAAAACCTCAGATACATTCCTATGGCATCTGATTCCCCACATTCGACGCGGGATGCCTCGGGTTATGCACCCTTGAGAAGCCCTCTCATGAGGAAGAATACAAGTTCCCCAATGTCCATGCACCTAGAGAAGCCCTGACATGCCTGATGTTGTCATCTACACTGACCGAAGGTTTCTACCATGTCAAGACCCCATGGAATGTCTTGACGGAAGTAGTGTAATTAACTAGCATCCATGAAGATATGGCACCAGGAACGAGATTCACAAACAATGTATTAAGTCTATGAGGGAGACCCGGACTAGGTGACGATTTCCGAGGAGGAATCCACGAAGGAAGAACTGAAATCCCATCATCCTGTTTCGATCAAGGAGAAAACGTCCCTGAGCAAGGAGAAAATGCCGCTGGCCTTTGGAAAGTGGGAATGCGGGGTAACAGTAGTGCGTCCTCATAGACGGATGCACACTCCTCGATGAAAGCGTCAGAAACAGAAATGGTGAACCAAACATGAATCTATTCTCCTTAAATAGCGAGTATACCAAATGTGTCGGGAAAATTGAGGCATCACCCATGAGAATCCCCTCTCCATTATATGAGAGAGTATGAGTAACATCCGGTGTTTGAATAATACGGTCCATCGGCTCCTCGCCAACATCGCTGCCTCAAGAGGACGCGCAGGTGGAATCTGCCACCCCAATTCATCGGCTCTTCACCGATTCTGCCGTATCAATAGGCCACGCAGGTGGCATCCGCCACTCGACTTCATCGGTTCCTCGCCGACTCCACCGCCTCAAGAGGCCGCATAGGTGGAATATGCCACCCCACTTCATTGGCTCCTCGTCGACTCCGCCGCCTCAAGAGGTCGCGCAGGTGGCATCTGCCACCCCACTTCATCAGCTCCTCGCCGACTCCCCCGCCTCATGAGGCCACGCAGGTTGCATCCGCCACCCCACTTCATCGGCTCCTCGCCGACTCCGCCGCCTCAAGAGGCTGCGCAGGTGGCATCCTCCACCCCACTTCATCAGCTCCTCATAGACTCTGCCGTCTCAAGAGGCCGCGCATGTGGAATCCTCCACCCCACTTCATCGGCTCCTCGCCGACTCTGCCGCGTCAAGAGGCTGCGCAGGTGGCATCCACCACCCGACATCATCAGCTCCTCACCGACTTTTCCACCTCAAGAGGCCGCGCAGGTGGCATCCGCGACCCCAATTCATCGGCTACTCACCGACTCATCCGCCTCAAGAGGCCGTGCAGGTGGCATCTGCCACCCCACTTCATCAGCTCCTCATCGACTCCGCTGCCTCAAGAGGCCATGCAGGTGGCATCCGACACCCCACTTCATTGTCTCCTCGCTGACACCGCCCTCTCAAGAGGCCACGCAGGTGGCATCCGGCACCCCACTTCATCGGCTCCTCGCTGACTCCGCCGCCTCAAGATTCCATGCAGGTGGCATTCTCCACCGGACTTCATCGGCTCCTCAGCGACTTCACCGCCTCAAGAGGCCGCGCAGGTGGAATCCGACACCCGACTTCATCGGCTCCTCACCGACTCCGCCGCCTCAAGAGGCCCCGCAGGTGGCATCTGCCACCCGACTTCATCGGCTCCTCTCTGACTTCACCGCCTCAAGAGGCCACGCAGGTGGCATCCAGCACCCCAATTCATTGGATCCTCGCCGACTCCGCCGCCTCAAGAGGCCGCGCAGGTCGCATCTACCACCCGACTTCATCGGCTCCTCACCGACTCTGCCACCTCAAGAGGCCATGCGGGTGGCATCTGCTACCCCACTTCATAGGCTCCTCACCGACTCCACCGCCAAAGGAGGCGGCGCAGGTGGCATTCGCCACCCGACTTCATCGGCTCCTCGCCGACTCCGCCCCCTCAAGAGGCCACGCAGGTGGCATCCGCCACCCGACTTCATCCGCTCCTCACCGACTCCGCCGCCTCAAGAGGCCGCGCAGGTGGCATCTGCCACCCGACCTCATCGGCTCCTCGCCGACTTCGCCACCTCAAGAGGCTGCGCAGGTGGAATCCGCCACCCCAATTCATCGGCTCCTCACTGACTCTGCGGCTTCAAGAGGCCGCGCAGGTGGCATCCGCCACCCAACTTCATCGGCTCCTCACCAACTCTGCCGCCTCAAGAGGTCGCACAGGTGGCATCCCCCACCCAACTTCATCGGCTCTTCATCGAATCTGTCGCCTCAAGAGGCCGTGCAGGTGGCTTTCACCACCCAACTTCATCGGCTCCTCACCGACTCCGCTGCCTCAAGAGGCTGAGAAGGTGGCATGCGCCACCCAACTTCATCGGCTCCTTGCCGACTCCGCCGCCTCAAGAGGCCACGCAGGTGGCATCCGCCACCCAACTTTATGGGCACCTCGCCGTCTCCGCCGCCTCAAGAGGCCGCGCAGGTGGCATCTTCCACCCAAGTTCATCGGCTCCTCTCCGACTCTGCCACCTCAAGAGGCCACGCAGGTGGAATCCAACACCCAAATGCATCGGCTCCTCGCCGGCTCCGCCGCCTCAAGAGGGCGTGCAGGTGGAATCCTCCACCCGACTCCATCGGCTCCTCGCCGACTCCGCCGCCTCATGAGGGTGCGCAGGTGGCATCCGCCACCCATCATCAGTGGCTTCTCGACGACTCTGCCGCCTCAAGATTCCGTGCAGGTGGCATCCGCCACCCAACTTCATCGGCTCCTCGTCGGCTCCGTCGCCTCAAGAGGTCACACAGGTGGCATCTTCCACCCGACTCCATCGGCTCCTCATCGACTCTGCGGCCTCAAGAGGCCGCACAGGTGGAATCTACCACCCAACTTCATCGGCTCCTCACTGACTCGACCACCATTTAGAATGAAGGCTTCCACGCCTGTCGGGGCTCCTTCGCCCCGTCGTACCAACGTTCCAGGCTTCCACGCCTGTCGGGCTCCATCACCCCGTCGTACCGACGTCCAGGATTCCTCGCCTGCCGGGAACCATCACCCCATCGTACCGACACTCCATGATTCCATGCCTTCCGAGCGCCATCGCCCCGTCGTACCGATGCTCCAGGAATCCACGCCTTCCGGGCCCCATCGCCCCGTCGTACCGACGCTCTAGGCTTCCATGCCTTTCGGGCCCCATCGCCCCGTTGTACCGACACTCCAGGCTTCCACGCCTTCTGGGCCACATTGCCCCATCGTACCGACGCTCGAGTCTTCCATGCCTTCCGGGCCCCGTCGTACCGACACTCCAGGCTTCCATGCCTTCCAGGCCCCGTCACCCTATCGTACCAATGATAGAGGCTTCCACGCTTTCCGGGCCCCGTCGCCCCGTCGTACCGACGTTCCAGGCTTCCATGCCTTCCAGGCCCCTTCCCCCCATCGTACCAATGTTCAACACTTCCACACCTTCTGGGCCCTATCGCCCCGTCGTACGGATGTTCAAGGCTTAAACGCCTTCCGGGATCCTTTTCCCCGTCGTACTGACGTTCCAGGCTTCCTCGCCTGCCAGGCACAATCGCCCCATCATACCGACGATCCAGGATTCCACGCCATCCGGGCCCCGTCGCCCCGTCATACAGATGCTCCAGGATTCCACGCCTTTCAGGCCCCATCGCCCTGTCGTACCGACGCTCCAGGATTCCACGCCTTCTAGGCCTCGTCAACTCATCGTACCGACGCTCCAGGCTTCCACGCCTTCCAGGCCCCGTCGCACCATCTTACCGATGCTCCACGATTCCAGGCCTTCTGAGCCCCATCTCCCCATCATACTGACGATCCAGGCTTCCACACTTTCTAGGCCTCGTTGCCCCGTTGTACAGACGTTCAAGTCTTCCATTCCTTCCGGACTCCTTCACCCCATCGTACCGACGTTCATGGCTTCCACGCCATTCGGGCCCTGTCGCCCCGCCGTACCAACGTTCAAGGCTTCCATCCCTTTCGGGATCCTTCACCCCGTCTTACCGACGTTCCAGGCTTCCACGCATTCCGAGCCCCATTGTATCGACTCTCTAGGCTTTAATGCCTCCCGGGCCCCGTCGCCCCCATCGTACGGACGTTCCGGGTTTCGATGCCTTCCAGGCTCCATCGCCCCATCGTACCCATGATCCTGGCTTCATCGCTCCTCCAAACCGAGGGAATTTAGTCACCCCCACTACCCTTGCGACACTCTATTTCATCCCAACTACCATGTTGCATCAACCATAGAGGTCCTCCCTGTGGCCTTGACACCAGCTCGTGGAAGGTTCATTATGACCGGGGAATTTTATGCAGATCACATTATATAGATTCCCCCCTTATCCTGAGACACTAAAATGGGGTGTAGATGACCATCCCTCTACCGACATAGTCCGTGGGGATTCCATGTCCCAGTTGCATGACGTTAAACTGCGCGACAACCTCGTCCTGGTTGCACGCCGTTAAACTGCATAACAATCATCATCTTGCATGACGTAAAACTGTTCATCTTCGTCAGTCATGATGTTAAACTGATCATTATCATCCTACATGACATTAAACTGCACAACCATTCTGCATGATGTAAAACTATTCATCTTCGTCTGTCATGACGTTAAACTGCACATTATCATCCGGCAAGACATTAAACTGCACAATCATCCTACATGACATAAAACTATTCATCTTCGTCCATCATGACATTAAACTGATCATTATCGTCCTTCATGACATTAAACTGCACAATCTTCCTGCATGACATAAAACTATTCATCTTCGTTCGTCATGACGTTAAACTACACATTATCGTCCTGCATGACATTAAACTGCACAATCTTCCTACATGGCGTAAAATTGTTCATCTTCATCCATCATGATGTTAAACTAATCATTATCGTCCTGCATGACATTAAACTGCACAATCATCATACATAATGTAAAACTATTCATCTTCGTCCGTCATGACGGTAAACATCACATTATCGTCTTGCATTCCATTAAACTGCACAATCGTCCTGCATGATGTAAAACTGTTCATCTTCATCCGTCATGATGTTAAATTGGTCATCATCATCCTACATGACATTAAACTGCACAATCGTCATGCATGACATAAAACTGTTCATCTTCGTCCATCATGACGTTAAACTGCACATTATCGTCCTGCATGACATTAAACTGCACAATCGTCCTACATGATGTAAAATTGTTCATCTTCATCCATCATGACGTTAAACTGCACATTATCGCCCAGGAAGAATTTAAACTGCACCTTGGTCCTGCATGACCTCAAATTTTATGGTCCCATGCGACCTTAAACAGTATGGTCTGACCCAACCATAAATTGTACGGTCCCGCACGACCCTAAACTGCACGTTACGGCCCCGCATGACCCTAAACTACACCACCGTCCTGCATGAAATTAAAACTATGATATTTTCCTGCAAGACGGTAAATAGTAAAATGGTCCGAGCTATATGACATTAAATTAAGATCTCCCCCCTTCTTTTCTACAAGATGTTAAACTACAAGCCAGTCATGCCTTTTTGACCGAGGCTCAGTCTCAGGCCCCTTGGCCTCTCCGGGCCCCTGGCCCCCGTCATTACTGCAAGACGTTAAACTACAAGCCAGTCAGGCCTTCCTGACCGAGGCTCAGCCTCAGCCCCTTGGCCTCTTCGGGCACCCGACCCCCGTCCTTACGGCAAGACATTAAACTGCATTCTAGTCAGCCCTTCCTGGCCGAGGCTCAGCCTCAGGCCCCTTGGCCTCTTCAGGCCCCTAGCCCTCGTCCTTACTGCAAGATGTTAAAATGAAAGCCATTCAGGCCTTCCTATCCAAGCCACATCCTCAGGCCCCTTGGCCTCTTCGGGCCCCTGGCCCCTGTCCTTACTACAAGACGTTAAACTACAAGCCAGTCAGGCCTTCTGGACTGAGGCTCAGCCTCAGGCCCCTTGGCCTCTTCGAGGCCCTGTCCCCCATCCTTACTACAGGATGTTAAACTGCAAGCCAGTTAGGCCTTCCTAGCCGAGGTTCAGCCCCAGGCTCCTTGGCCTCTTCGGGCCCCTGGCCCCCGTCCTTACTGCAAGACATTAAACTGCAAGCCAGTCAGGCCTTCCTAACCGAGGCTCAGCTTTAGGCCACTTGGCCTCTTCAAGCCCCTGGCCCCCGTCCTTACTACAAGACGTTAAACTGCAAGCCAGTCATGCCTTCCTGACCGAGGCTCAGCCTTAGGCCCATTGGCCTCTTCGGCCCCTTGGGCCCCGTCCATACTGCAAGACGTTAAACTGTAGGCCAGTCAGGCCTTCCTGACCGAGGTTCAGCCTCAAGCCCCGTGGCCTCTTCGGGCCCCTAGCCCCCATCCTTATTGAAAGATGTTAAACTGTGAGCCAGTCAGGCCTTCCAGACCGAGGCTCAGCCTTAGGCCCCTTGGCCTCTTTGAGCCCCTGGCCCCCGTCCTTACTGTAAGACGTTAAACTATAATCCGGTTAGGCTTCCCTAACCGAGGCTCAGCCTCAATCCCCATGGCCTTCTTCGACTCAGGCTCCCTTATGGGATTGTACAATGTCATGTGGTATTAATCCTCATTCACGTGGGGTTACTCACCGTACCATACATATCCCCAAATGAGATGCATCTCTCATCCAACACAACATTAAACAGCATGGCCCTCAAGAACTAAATATGGCTTGATTCCCATCCTAATGGGATACGTAGGAACACCCGAAAATTTCGTCTGTCAGCACAACCCAAAAGCCAAAATCTTCCCCTCGGGTCTAGACATATCGCAGGATGCACACTTTTGCTCCAACTCACATCGATCAAGCCTCGACCCTGCTGTACGTCCCCCCGGACATGTTTGCATCTTTGATGGATGGATACAGCTATGCTTCACCCACTCCTCGAATGGGATTCCATCACTTTCCTCACCTGATATGAGCCAACACCCCTGGGGATTTCTGAGCAAAAAATTGATACAAGTCCCGCGTTGCGAATTTGGTCAATGGTAAACGCTCATTTTTTTCTCCCATATCAGGTCACCATAGAGACGCTGTGTTTCAAACATGGTCAACAGTGTCCTGGATCTTCGGGTCTGCCCCGAGATGTCCCAAACATCTAGTACAATGATTCGTTCTGCCCCATCCCGAAGCAACAAACTTTCCTCCGGGTGGTGCCAGCGGTCGGGCCCACGACCACGGTTTTCTTATAAAGGATGTACGGTGTGGGGTAGGGTTACTTCCTCCTTCACGTCGGGTTACTTTCCATGCCGTACACATCCCTGGGTAAGATACAGTTATCTCTTTCCCCATCCTCATTGCAAGACATTAAACTGCAAATTGGCCTGGCCTCCCTGACCGATGCCTAACCTTAAGCCCCTTGGCCTCTCCGGTCCCACGGCCCCCGTCCTTACTGCAAGACATTAAACTAGTAGTTAGTCAAGCCATCCTGACCGGGGCCCAGCCTCAGGCCTCCCTCAACGAGGCCTACCCTCAGGCCCCTCGGCCTTCTTGGGCCCCTTGGCCCAGATTCTTTCATACAGATCTGTGTGGTATGGTGTGTGATTATGTCCTCATTACCCACCGCACCGTACACCTCCTTGTTAGGATATTCTACCCATGGGTATCCCCTTCAGAGCTATGTGTGGCTTGATTCTCATCCTTATGGGATATATAGGACCACCTGAATGTCTATGCTTCAGGTCCTTCCACATCTCTTGAAAACCTCCATCGCACCTTGGCCCCCCGGCCTACTCTTCCTCCGCGAAGGGATTATATGGTATGGTGTGGGATTATGTCCTTATTCACGTCGGTCTTGTAATGACCACGCCATATACCTATCCTTCCCGAGCTGTTTCGTCAACCCTTTCTGACGGTTCACCAATGTGCCTAAGGGTACTCTGGTTTATTACCTGGAATGTCATACATTACCCGGACACATCCACACCTGCTTTCCAGGATTTTTGTATCCCCTCATCAGGGCTTCCATCATCTTTCACACCTGGAGGGACCCCCAAGAACGGCCTAGATACTACACCCAAGGGCTCTCCTACTGTTACGGGCCAATGCCCCCGAGGGTTTCAGACAACAAATTGATAAAAATCCCACGTTGCGAATATGGTCATTGGTCGATGCTCGTTTGTTGTTCCCACCTCAGGCTAACGTGATATGAAGACTATTTTTCCACCTTGGTTAACAGTTTTCCTCTACATCCATGCTAACCCCATTATGCCCAAAATTTTAGTTACATGATTCCCATCCTTCTCCATTCTCATCATGTCCAAGTGGAGTTTCGAAACTCTTGGTACTATTCCTCCGTGCACGTCTGCGCATTGGGGGAACAAAGTCTGGTCAAAGGTTTCTTCGGGGCTCTTCACCGACTCCTTCTGGTTGGATGTTTCAAGTATTGCGATAAGGATCTACCCCCCTTGTTTCCCACACCATGTTTAACTCATGTGGGATTACGGATCGGGCTGAGGTCTGCGCTTACCTGGAAAGTTGTCATCCGCCCCTGGTCCGAGCTCTAAAGAACATAATCTAAGATCTCCCAAGAACTACATCTGGCTTGATTCCCATCCTCATGGGATACGTAGGAACACCCAGACCTCCTGTCTTTGGGTCCAGCTTGAGTTCAGCGTCCTGCCTTCAGGACCCTGACTATGGGATTATATGGTGTGGTGTGGGATTATGTCCCCATTCACGTTGGTTGTGTCACATGACATGATACAAATTCCCCGCCTAGAATCCTCTCTACTACGTTTGTGCTGAATGACGTTAAAATGCATGCTTGGTCCTATCATACGACCCTAAACTATGACATTATCGTCCTGGCCGCACGACGAAAAAAGGCACTGCATTGTGATGACCTCGTTGTAGAGGACATCACGTTGGGTATTGGTCATGTGCCAAGCCATTTTTCAATGCCTATGACGGCTTGATTCTTGTGGAGACTACAGGACTTGCTACCCTAGGCCTATCTCTTTACAAAAAAACCCACTCTCCTTAAAGGAAAAACTAGATTTATCAAATTATGCTTCTTTTAGTGCAAGGTCCATGCCCGCACTCCCCTTTTTTTCCTGCCACTAGAACCTTATCGTGCCACCCTTCAGAATTACGTATGTATTGATTCCCATCCTCATGGGGTACATAGGAACGCCCGACCACTCTGCTTCGGGCCCAGCCTAATCCTCACTCTTGGTCCCTCAACCTGGAGTGTTTCCTCTGGGGGTATGTGGTGTGATTTGGACTCCAAGTCCTCATTCACATCAGTTTTATAACTACAACATCATATGCTCCCTTGCCTCTTCTCTTTCACTCCACGTCCTATTGTATGACGTTAAACTACAAGCATCCATATGTCCTCAACGCATTACACTAAATAGCGGTTCTACCCTGAACAAGTTCAGGATGCCCCATGTTAATCATGTGATGCACCGAAACCTCTTCCAGAGAGGATTTCACCTGTCAGTGTAGTTCTAAGACTAAAATGTGCTTCTAGAACTACGTATGGATTTATTCCCATCCTCATGGGATACGTAGAGACACCCAGGAATTTCACCTCTGGTCCAGCCCCAGGAATCGTAAAATCATGTTCCTCTCCCTTTCCGCCCCCCTGGCCAGACCACTCGTAGGGGACCATGAAACAATGACTCTACCCCAAACAAGTTCAGGATTCCCTATGATCCCATTGGGAAGTGATAGACCCCCTCACCAGAGAGGCTTTGTCCCAAAGAAGTAATGATCCATGATCAAACCAATGCGCCCATCCGGCGTACTCCCACCACAGTGGTGTAATTACATGAGTGTTGGATTCTGTTCGGACAAACCATCACTCCAGATTCCACGCTTTGCGTGCCCCTTATTCGGAACCTCGTCCCCTTTCATATATGAAGGTATCTCCTAATGGCCTGGTTTCATGCCGCATCGGCTCACCTACCATCCTGGGCCAACGTTCCGGAAGACTGGTCATGTTTGGAAGGACCCCCTAACAGTATAGATACTCGACCTGGGGTCCGCCTACTGTCCTGGGCCAACGTCCCGAAGGATTGATCAACAGCATTTGTGACATGGTCCCATGTTCCAAACATGGTCAATGGTCGACCCTCATTTGTTTTCCCCATTTCAGGCTAATGCATTAAGGATACCGTTTCTCCGCCACGATTAACGATTGTCCTTTATTGTCACACCATCTCCATAGTGTTTCGTATTTTGGGTATCGTGACTCACACCTCCCACTTCCCTCTATTCGGAATGATTCTAACGCCCCTGGTGTTACCCTGCTCATGCACCAGAGCATAGTGGGAGAAGTCGGTCGGCTGTTCAGAGAGCCATGTTCTCCAACTATGACCCCTCTCTTTTAGGATTATCCCAAATGGTGATCGATGTCCCATGTTGATCCCCTCACACCTTCTGTTGTTTAACACTCTCGTACATGAGCTCCTATTATCTATTGTTTCCTTCACCAAGAATAGATCACATAGGCTTAGATATTTAGTTGAATTTATCCTCAATGCGATCGAGGTATAATGGACCCCAATGCATGCATTTTCCTCAGTCGTTTCCTCATAACGCAGTCTGCCTCACCCTCCTCGTCCTCATTGGACCCCGTTCTTAGGGGTGGAATTTGTAGAACTTGGAAAAAGAATTCCCAAAATTTTCCAAATACCTCCATACATAATCCAGGAGCATATAAATTTTCACAAGCTTTGATACGGTAGGTCGCAGGGCCCGAACGGAGTTACGGATTACGAGTTATGGACATTTGAAGTTGGAATGGAAAACTGGTTCGTGAAGCCCATTCGCGAAGCCCCTTCTGGGATCGTGGAACACCGTTGCGATGTAATGAAGCGAGAGGCTCCGCAAACCCGTCTGACGTTCACGATGTGCCGCGAAGACCCACCGCGAAGCAGAGGAGGTGGTAACTCTCCGTGAACTCGTCTGACGTTCGCGACGTGCCGTGAAGACCCACCGCAAAGCACTGAAGTCCCCTATGCACTGCGTGAGATCTACTTCGCGGCGCCCCTACCTATAAATACCTAGCTCACCACCCTTCTCCCGACAGACAGCCACGACCACTTCACCCCTTGGGCGGCCGATCTCCCGGTCTGTGGAGCTCCGCTTTGCGGCTCCGCGAGGCCATGCTCCGCGAGCAGCTTCCTTCACGTTGCTTCTCCGCGAGCCAAAGCTTCGTGAGTCCATGATCCATGAGCCAATGCTCCACGATGCTGCTCTGCGAGACCATCCTCCATGAGTCCATGCTCCGTGAGCCAATGCTCCGTGATGATGCTCTGTGAGACCATACTGTAACACCCGAGACTTTTATGAGAAATATTTTGTTTTTATGTTATATAAATTATCAAAGAAATCTTTCACTACACACAACACTTGCTTGGATTGCTTTACACGCAATCGCGACCTTCCTTGATAGCTTGCGTCGTACGCAATACCGAGTTTCACTAAAAACCGATATGCTATTAAAACTAGCCGTTATGAATAGTAATAAACACTTTTTGAAATTTTGTAAATTTTATTTTTCAAAATTGACTTCATTTTTGGATTTGGAATATCGAAATTAGCCTAGGGTGAAATTTTGTTATTTTTCTAAAAACATTCAATTTTTGATGAATAGTGAAACCACTGAGTGGTAGTTAAAAAAAACTGAATTTTTCATAAAACTTAATTTTACCGCTTCTGTGAGTGGAATTTCAAAAATCTGAGAGACACGGTTGATGTCAGTAAGTAAAATGTGGTTCAATGAGATGAAAATAATTTTTGGTGAATAGTAACTTTTTACTTTTATTTACCACGATTAAAAGTAAATAAGGTAATTAAGGGTAAAAATGATATTATTATTACCTTAACACATGTACTAATTTTATTGGATAAGTGTAATTCAACCAAAAACAATCTTAGGAATAAAATATGGCCATTTAGGCCCACTTGGATTAGATTAGGACATTTATTATTAATTTATTTAAAGAAGGGTTAAAATAGTTAAAATCAATGTTTAATAAAAAAATGATTTTTAATATAGGGTTATACATAAGTTAAATTCGACTATAAATATTAATTAGAAAGATAAAATGATTTCCTACATAATGATATTTTATTTTTAATTTTTAGACTTTAAATAAGTTAATTTATTTATGACACAATGATCATACAGTAATTATCATATTAATGAAATATTGACATAATTGATGTTATAAATACCCAAATAAATGTAATTTGACACTTATTATGAATTAAAATAATTTTATAGGTTAATATGACATGTTAGTATTGATATAATTAACTTTTTTTGCACTAATAATTCTGTTATGATTTTCACAAAAATCAATTACTAAATAGTGTCAAAATTGACATAAAATAGTTTTTAAAATAAATATTATATTATTAATTGTTATTTTATTCCTAAAAATCTAAGGTTCGGCCCAATAACTTAGATAAGGTTATATATATTAATAATAAACAACTTGGGGTTCGTTTGGCTTGTTATAGTATGTTTATTAACCTTGTAGTGTAAGAACACAAAAAGACACGGTAAAAGTAAAATTATCTAACTTAAAGTTAAATATAAATGATAAGTTTAAAATAGGAAACTAAACTTGTCTAAATTTTATTGGATAATAGGATTGCGACCCATCCCCACTATAGCTTCGAAATAAATCAATTTGAAGCTATTTAAAACCGAATTTGTCTTTATAATAAAATAATATTTTTAGTTTTTCCAAAGGAGCCCCTCTCCTCCCTTATAAAAGGGAACCTCCTCCCCCTCTTCCTCACACCACTTTTAGCCTTCAAGCTCGGCCAACCCCTGTAACTTTCTCCTCTACACTTCCCTAGATACATCCTAGAGGTCCTGGTCCTCTTCAAATACCAATTTTAGTGCCCTAAAAGTAGGTCTCAAAGAAGCACTTCAAAGAAGAGGTAATGTCCGTTACCGATTCTTTCATATTTATTTCTTCTTCCACTTCTTCTTATTTAGTTGTTTCATTATGAAGTAATAACATAAGTATCACTCATATACTTATATGTTATTATTATTATGAAACAACCCTATTTAACCATCTATCCATCCTACGGAAAATGAAATCACCACGCGTGCGTACGTACGGAATACCGTCTCCACGTCGTGGTGTAATCTATTTTCCACCACCACCTTACTTGGATGGGTATAATGGTCTAAATAATGAATATATATGATTATTGTGAAGTGATATTGATTTTGAAATAGTATACATACACTCCAATACAATTCCATGATCATAGGAATGATATCATCGCTCGTGCGTATGTACGGAATACCGTCTCCACGATGTGATGTGACTCGTTATACATGATCTTCATTGCATAATGATTATATAAATAAATTGAATGAATTAATATGATATATATAACACTAATACCATTCTGGAAATGAGGTATCTATAACCTAAAAATAAAAATAAGAATTTATTCGACAAAACACGCATAAGAACAAATAGTAATAAACACCCGAATAACAAGTAGTAATGAAATATTACTAATAAGAAGCTAAGAATATGACCATATATGATATCATAAAAATAAGTATGATTCTGGAATAATTCAATAACATTATTTAAATCATTATACAGGAGGTTCGGAGACTTATGAAGCAAATTGGACCAAAGGTAAGGGAAAATATCACAATCTCATTTTTATCTGAGATTGTTTATACTTTGGTATTTACTGGGGTGTATTTTATCATCCACATACATGTTTCCTCAATATTTAATATTATTTCCATCCACCTACAATTGTTTAAATCCAATTTTACCCTTCGGTAAGTTTTTAGTAAAAGATATTAAATGAATCTTTTGTCGTTTTTCTTACGAGGTACTTTTTTTGACTTTTCCGACAAAAGTACGAGAATAATGTTTTTTAACATATACGGCATGAATGGATTTTTAAAACATTATTTACAAGAAGCTTCCTTTATAAGATTTCATGTTTATTTTTAATCAACTTATTTTATTTTATAATTGTATGACATGTTAATAAAGGAAAAGTGTTTTTGAAGTAGAAAGGATATTTTTCTCAAGAATGGAGTTCAGGTGTTTTATCAAAATTATTTTCCATATAAGATAATAAAGGGTTCTGTTTCTATCCCTATTATTACATTGATTTGACTATGTTGTGATGGAATTATTTTTATGAATTCCTTTATCTTATATGAATTGTTTTATGATGTCACGATGTTTAAGATTCCCATTTTTATTACATGGGTTATGCTATGATGTATGGTTTAGGATTTTGTGGCACACATAATAATGGTATCATTACGAGATGGGTGGGACCTATATATCCCTCCAATGCATTGGGTAAAGATTTTATATCTCATGGGATAGACATCGCTGGAATGGCAGTTTAAACCGGTTCAGTGAAACAGGACTGAAACTAGGAATGAACTCGGTTCAGAAATGGACTTTGTCCACTAAGATAGTCTTGACAATGAGTCTTGACTAATAAGAAATGATTCTCTATGATTGTGTGTGTATGACACAAAGCTTCATCTTTTATGTTATGATTATTGTGATTACATTTAACTACTATAATTTATCCCATGTTATGAAATTATGATCTCTTTTGTAGGATAAGATTTTTAAAATGTTATGTTCTTATGAATTTGATGTAATTGATATTTCTTTTGTTTACCCTTACTGAGCATTTGATCACCCTTTTGTATGTTTTCTTTTCCCAGGTCATGAAAAAGGGTATTAAGTAAGATTTTCCAAAACGGGACTATAGATATGATGAAATAAATGGGAGACAATGTAGATGCTTTATGAACCAGTTGTTTATGTTTCTCAGTTTCGAAAGACACTATACCTATACAGTCCTTTCATGGTTCTTTTATATTTTTTAATAAGTATGCTTCAATTCTGAAGTCATAAAAATGTATGTAAAGTATGGGTAGTTATACATACTCCGCGAGTCCATGCTCCGCGAGCCAATGCTCCACGATGCTGCTCCGTGAGACTAAGCTCTGCGAGACCCCTTTGCTCCATGAGAGACCATTGCTCTGTGAGGCCATGCTCCGCGAAGCTACTTCGTGAAGACCTATCCTTTGCGAGGATCCTACCTTCATGCCCACCGGTCTAAACCACGGGGGATGCGCCACCGCTCGGGGTCAGTCCTGGGCTTCGGTCCCAGGCCTCCAGGCCGGTCCCTTCACCACCATCACAGACCCCCATGAAAATGGAGAGTCACACCGCGAACATTTCGGGCCGGGACGTCCGGATTTTCCATTGTGCCCTTATGCACACCCACCTTCCACCTATGGAATACCATGATTTGAGAGACTCCTCCGCACACTGTGAAACACCTTGAGTCGACATATTCCTCTTGGTTTTAATCCCATGTTGTGATTTGAGAATCTCATCATCGATTCCCTAAGTACCTTGAGTTGACCCATTCCTCAGGTAACTCCTCCAAACCCTATCACCTGGCTCCCTATGCCAGGTTGAACCACAAAGGGCCGCCCTTGCATAAGTCCCAACACCAACCATTTCTAGGCACCTTCTGCCTAATAGTCCTATCTACATGACTATAAACTATAGTAATCCCTATCAAACAAATGATTGTATTCCTCTTGCTCCAAATAAGGGATGCCTCATGCTCCTCGCATGAGATGCCAACTGTCTTATCTACATGACTATAAAATGTAGTACGCCCTATCGAACAAATGATAGGATACCTCTTTTTCCAAACAAGAGATTCCTTATGCCCCAAGAATAAGATTCCTAATAGTCATATCTACATGACTATAAAATGTAGTACTCGCTATCTAACAAATGATAGGATGCCTCTTTCTCCAAGAAAGAGATGCCTTATGCTTCAAGCATAAGATGCCAATAGTCATACCTACATGAGTCTAAACTATAGTGAACCATATATGACAAATATAGGATGCCTCTTACTCAATTTAAGAGATGCATTATGCTCCAAGAATGAGATTCCAATAGTCATACCTACAAGACTCTAAACTATTGTTCTCCCTAATGCCATGATCACAGTGGCATGATTCCAATGCCCCTTGGCATTATCCCGCTTGGGCACTAGTGCATAGGTGAAGGCCTCAATCCACCAGAGAGTTGGGATTCCCTCATGGACAGACATGAGGAAGGCATTATAGGTAGCTTCCTTGCGTAAGCCCCTTTCACCATTCCTGCTCTATAGCGGCACTCGGGAAGATTCCTTTCGTAAGCCTCATTCACCATTTTCGCTCCTTAGTGGCACCCGGGTAGCTTCCTTTCCTAAGCCCCATTCACCTTTGGCGCTCCTTAGTGACAACCAAGAAGCTTCCTTGCGTAAGACCCCATCCACGATTTCTGCTCCATTGCGGCACCCGGGCAACTTCCTCGCGTAAGCCCCATCCACTATTATCACCTCTTTCAGCGGTAAGCCATTGACATCCTTATTCAGCGGTATGCCGTTGACATCCTGATCCAGCGGTAAGCCGTTGCGACCCCATTCATTGGTAAGCCATTGTCACCCAATCCAACAGTAAGCCGTTGAAACCCCCAATCGGTGGTAACCCATCATCAGGAGAACTATGTGGACTTTGATTCCCTGCCACAGGGATACGTAGGAAGCCTCTTCATGTCTCAAGTCTGAAACCATCGTTATCTTTTACTTGGGCCTCCATCCTGGAGTAATTCACGACACCATGGGCCGCCTAACGCGTAAGCCCCTATTCGTTTCTCACGGATTCACCCTTCATGACGTGATCATCAGGTCTCTGCTGCCTCTTGTTTCTCACACCGAGCATGACTCACGTGGGCTTAGAGTAAGCATTTTCCATTACAATACCTCATCCAGCATGATGTTAAACCGCATTCCCGCATCCAACATGATGTTAAATTGTATGCCCTCGTCCAGCATGACGTTAACTACATGCCCTCATCCAACATGATGTTAAACTGTATGCCCTCATCCAGCATGACGTTAAACTATATGCCCTCGTCCAGCATGACGTTAAACTGTATGCCCTCGTCCACCATGATGTTAAATTGTATTCCCTCACCCTGCATGACGTTAAACTGCACATCCTGAACTACGAGGTCTTTGATCCATGTCAATTCATGGTATGTAGGAAGCCTCCACGAGGTTCAATCCCACCGCCCTTCATTTAATCACGTCGGGTTCCACCCTCGTCCAAAATGGCGTTAAACTACATTCTAGTCCAACGGCAAGTCGCTGTGACCAACCTGAACTACGAGGTCTTTGATCCATGTCAAGGCATGGTACGTAGGCAGCCTCCATGAGGTTCAAGCCCATCACCCAGTCGTTGCGACCCCATTCACGTCATTTTACTTCTATCCCACATGACGTTAAACTATATTCCACACCTCATTAGAAATACGTGGTCCTTGTTCTGTGCTAAGGCATGGTACTTGGGAATCCTCCACGAGGTTCATGCCCACCACTATTGGACCAAGGTCCACCTTCACGTCGGTTCGCTGACGATTCCCATCAGACCAAGGTCCACCTTCACGTCGGTTCGCTGATGACACCCATCGGACCAAGTTCCACCTTCACGTTGGTTCGCTGACGATGCCCATCGGAACAAGGTCCACCTTCACATCGGTTTGCTGATGACACCCATCGGACCAAGTTCCACATTCACGTCAGTCCTCCGGCGCACCTACTCTAACTACGAGGACTTTGATCCAGGTCAAGGCATGGTACGTAGGAAACCTCACGAGGTTCAAGCCCAACATCCATCGGACCACGGTCCATCCTCACGTCGGTCCACCAGCACCATCCTGAACTACACAGACCTTGATTCCCTGCCACGGGGATACATAAGAGGTCTCTTTGAGGCTCAAGCCAAAATTCATTATCGCCCTTGTGATAGTCCCATATCATTCCCCCCCCCCCCACTTCGTTCATCCATCCATCACCCATCCTGATTCTCAACCGGGCTGCCACATCCTTGTGGGATCATGTCATCCACCCTCCTCGTTGCACCTTGTAGCACCTGGGCCGCTTTCCACGAGTAAGCCCTGGTATGTCTCCGGGCCATTTTCCACTGTGTACACCCTGATTCATCACCCATATGAACTACATGGGTTTTGATCCATGTTCTCTACATAGGGTACGTAGGAAACCTCCAAGAGGTTCAATCCCAGCCGATGGTAATCAATGGTGTCCCCCATCCTAGAGCGCATTTCCCCTGATCCACCATTAGTGGTGTTCAGATCAGCCACTATGGTGTGACACCCCCCCTCCTCGGGTCACACCACCTCTGATCCGTCTCTATGGGACGTTTTGATCACCCTCATGTCATCTCCGTAAGACATTAAACTCACGGCGTACCTCATGATAAACATGAGATGCCTGAGGAAAACCTCGGTTGACACGCCTTTGGTGTAACCATCACCGCAAGACGTTAAACGCACCACATACCCTGTGTTAAACATGGGAGTATATTATTTCCTACATTCGACCTAGGAAGCCTCAGGTTATGCACCCTTGAGATTCCCTTTCATGAGGAAGAATACAGGTTCCCCAATGTCTATGCACCTAGAGATGCCCCGACATGCCTGATGTTGTCATCTACTCTGACCGAAGGTTTCTACCATGTCAAGACCCCATTGAATGTCTTGACAAAAGTAGTGTAATTAACTGGCATCAATGAAGATATGGCACTGGGAACAAGATTCACGAAGTACATACTAATTCTATGAGGGAGACCCGGACTAGGTGACGAGTTTCGAGGAGGAATCCGCGGAAGGAAGAACTGACACCTCATCATCCCATTTCGATCAAGGAGAAAACATCCCTGAACAAGGAGCGAATGCCACCCACCTTTGGATAGTAGGAATGCGGGGTAACAGCAGCGCGTCCTCACAGACGGATGCACATGCCCCAGAAAAAGCATCGGAAACACCTGTTTGATCAGATCATTGGGCGCATCTACGCAACCCTACGATTCTACATTCCCATGGTAAGAATATTCACGATGGCTCTCCCCATAATTTATCAGGCTTCAGAGATGTTCGTGGGTTTACAAACCCATGGTAACCCAGAGTCCAACCATGGGATGCTGACATGATGTTCCCCGTTGTAGGGATTAGAGGTGATCACATGGTTTTCCCTTCAATGGAGTATAATGATCAGTTAAAGGTGTTATCTTCGCTTCTCCTGTAGATGAGGACGAAATTACTCCTGTTCCAAGAACATGTTTCGAGGCCTTCCCACTATGTTATGTCCCCCATCATCCAAGGTCAGGACGCATGAACATTAATGTCATTTGGAAAGGAATGGTTCATCTCTTTTCACCCTCACCCACAGTCTCCTATCTCTCTTCTACCGCAGGATCTCCCTCCCCCACCAATAGGGGAGGAGGCATGTGAATTGTTTAATCATTCACATCCTCTAGTTTCTCACACCAACCAAGGCTCATTTGGGATTAGAAGTTTGTGATGATTAAAACATCCACATGAATCTATCCTACAAAAATCTGATTAATGATCAAACCTACATACGTAGGATGCCTACTTGAAAGACCAAGATCAAAAGGGTTTTCATCAAAAAGGGTTCACCCAAACATGTCTTTCAAATGAGAAGCCTCTATGCGTAAGCCCTACACTATCCAAACTACATGGGTTCTGATTCCTCTCCTGAGGATACATAGTAAACCCTTATTATATGCCCAATCCCAATATAAAGTCAACTTTAGTCCCCCTTGGATGATGATAAACTTTAGAGAACCTCGTTTTATGGCTCAAGTCAACATCACCTCCATAGCTTCAAATACTTTCATGCATATAAGGATCCCAAAATCTAAGGGTAACCCATGGAAATACTCTTCGGGAATGTAACAAGGATTCAAAACCATATGAACATGACTTAGATATATAAGAGTGTCTTGAAACATGAAACAATCCTCCCCTGGCAGGGTACGTTGAGCCTGACATCCCATCCTCTTGAACAATGGAGTCCACAAGTGACGTTGGCCAAGTCATCAGCCAATGAGTGCCGGCATTTGGAATATATTTCAATGAATCATGGATACCAGGTACATTGGGCATTCTTGGATCCATGAAAAAACCCATTAGAGACCATCTGAGGATGTTATATTTGAGAAGGACCAATTGCATGAGTGCTCAACCATAACGCAATCACCCACAAGGGACAACTGTTCCCACAGGGTTAATTCAACATTCATTAAAGACAATGGCATTGAATGGGTTAAAAAAGGAGTGGTGAATTCGTGGGGAACTAGTCTCTATAGAAAAAGTGATGGGTTATGATCACCATTAAACCATTTCTACACCACCCGGTAACATGCCACCTTAATGGTGGAAAAAAATAGTTAACCCGACGTGAATCCTCAACCAAGGTGGTAGTTATGCCCCAATGATAAAAGACAAAATAATACTACACGTTGGACCATTTTTTTCACCCTGGTATGTGTAAAATGTGCCACCTCAGAGGCGGAACAAAAATATTGAACCCGATGTGAATCCTTAAACAAGGTGGCGGTCGCACCCCACCCAGGCCCCTTTGCTCCACAACAAAAGAAAAGTGGAAGGAGGAATGTTGAATCGCCAAATATGCACATGATTAAAGGAATACTACTTTTATGAGGTTTTGTGGTCTATATGTCATGTATATATTTCATAGGTTCCCACAGAGAAACCTTTTTACTAAATGACGTCTAAACGACCAATGTAGACATACACATCAGTGATCCCACAGGCAGCCAGGGCCCCAACAAAGAGCAGGACCCCCTCTCTGACCATGTGACTTCAATGCTAGGTAACAAACATGTTGATCAAGAAGTAACACTGAGATGGTACTATCCCTATGCTGGAGACCACGATATGATCCCTCCATTTTGAAAAGGACTTCCAGCCACCTCATCGGCCACTATGGACTGCCATTTTGCAAAGGACTGCCAACCACCTCATCGGCCAGCACAAGGTGGCCCTGGTGGCCGTCTCATAATGTTTTTGGACTCTATCCAGGGGAAGTGACAATTATTACCTCCCTTATATTATGTAGGTAGAATAATTCAATACTAAAAACTTCATCCCAACTACAGAGGGGTCCTACTCATGGGCCCCCTTCAGAGAGAGTCGTCGCCGACACCATACGACCAAGCCCCCTCCCTTTAAAGAAGACCTTATATCAAGGGAACCAGCCAATGATTAGGAGACCAAGGGCCCTCGAGATTCCCATAAAGGTTGGTATATATATAATCACAAACATTCTATCATATTAGTTCCAGAGGATAAATTCCACCATACTAACATGGTAGAATTTAGTAGGCAGACATAAAAACTTTCCCCTTCTACTCAAGCCCACCAAATAAATAGAGTGGCACAATACGAGAACATGCACATTCATGTTAGTGGTCACCGGTCCCACCGTACAGACGTAAGATCAAACTATAGTCAGATGCAAATATCTGTCAATTCATAACAAGCCCATCAATCAGATAGGACAGTACTCAGCTACACATATGCATGAACACCTACTGATGCATTGCAAGCCCACCATCTAAAAAGGTCAGCAATAGGCTATACGCAAGCACCAACACCTATTGATGCACAAAAATCCTTCCATTTATATTGGGAAATAAGAAAATATGAGCAGAGTGACATTCCTATGGATGAATACAATGTTTGTGAGACAAATACAATGAAAGAGATCTAATGAAAATCTATACTCTTGAATATGAAGACCACCAGTCAAATACTGTAGAAACCGGAGAAAATAATCAGTGACAATCTTGTTCTTGTATCCTGGATCAAGGGAACTACAAGTATCTACTGGAAACTCATGGAGAACAAGAGTAGTCACAAACTCTTACTCCAACATTAGAATGGGAATTTGTACCTGTTCCATCTAATGATGTATGTCATCAAATATTGGAAATGATGCATGATCTGATGTTGATTCAAGACAATATCATCCAAAAATTCCATGATATCAATGCATCAGTGGCCAAGGTGACTAATATGGCCCATGACCTAGTTTTCATGAATGGAATGACTCCCTTGAAAAATGATCTAGTCTCACCAGAGCAGTTAGGAATCCCTTCTCCATTATAAGAGTTCCAACAACAATATCCTATGATATACAGACAACCAGGTCAGGATCAAATAACTGTTCCAATTGAGGGACGTCAGTCCAAGGTGGTGGCCACTCCAAGGTAAGCATATATCCCTGAAAACACTCAAATTGTATGTTAGTATTTCCTGACAATATAAAAGGACCCAAACAAATATGAAATCATATTTGAAGGCCATTACTGACAAGAGGTGGCCTCGATTACCCACAAGAGAGCGCCCAAAAATAATCAGCGCCAAGGGAAACTGGAAAATGAAGATTACATACCTAATCCCGATCTGGTGGAAGATGGTGTTTTGACATCCTCAATCATATATCAGCAAGGGCCCAATACACTATCATTCCACTGTTGAATTATGGAAGTTGTGGTAGAAATTTTGAAGGTCCTCCCGACAATATCGCTACCAACAGCTATAAAGGTCCCCCATAGAGCATCCACAGGGGCTTACTCTGTGGGTGAAGAATGATCGATCATGAGACCCTATATCCTAATGTCTATCAGGGTAGCCCTCCCCTCGACCTGAAGATCATATAGAAAAAGGTCCTAGCCATGTTTTCGTCCACCCTAATGCTCTTCCGAAGTGTATACACTGCAGATATGCTTCTCCTTGTAGTCAGACATCATTTCATGATAGTAGTCCTCACCATGATGACAATTATTGAGAAGGCCCTACCGATAATGGAAGTTACTATGAAGGTCCTCCCCATAGTAATGCCAAACAATGAGAAGATCATTCCCTCATTGTATTACATCTTGAAGGAACTCCCCATGGTGTGCACTAAAAAAAATCTCTTTGCATCCTAGAATCAAGTCAGGATGGTAGTCCTCTCCATGATGACATTCTTTGTGAAGGCCCTCCATGTAATAACAGAAGGACCTCCCCACAGTGACATCGAGCAACAAGAATGCCCCCCCATTGCATCCTGCCCCAATGGTCCTCCCCAGGGTATAAGTTGCAAATACATTTCCTACAGTTGGTCATCTTGTTGAAATAATATCCCTCTTTTTTACAGCACTAATTGTGAAGGTCCTCCCCATGACCAAAATTCATGTGGCCAAGAAGATACTCCCCTATTCAGAACAAATGTGAGAAAGTCCTCATATGATTAGGCACTCAGAATGGAGTCAGACACATCAGGCACTCTGTTCATAATGAGTGGTATTCTTTCTGAACCTGAGGATGGCCCGGGGCCACCCTCATCTTCTGAGCCACCCCTACAATGTCCAAAAATCAATAATGCTCTCACCAGCCCAATTACTTGGAATGAATTTATTAAGAATCTTTGAAGCTAGGAATAACATGTGGAGGAGCCTCTAGAAGACCAACTGTGCGATATGTTTCTTTGAGAAGACAACATGCAATGGATAATATACCAGTGATGTATTGGCCTACGGAAACATCACATTTTGACATACCAGGATAGTTCTCTATGGATGCAAGCATGGAAATTTCTTAAATATATTTATGAATCTTATCCTGCTGAAAGAAAAATTCCTACCCTACAAAGGATACACGGACCATGAAAATATGATGTGGAATTTTTGTCATCTAATCCACCTGGAATTCCTGTCATCTATAAGGAAGCCACCATTATAAAGGTGAAAGAAAAACCTTGAACTAGCCTAACTCTATGCACTACATAAGTTGCATAACCTCATTAGAATCCCCCTAGATGGAGTTTATATTTGTGGGTGGAGAACATGGAGTCCTACACTTCACCACATGTCCAGTCCTGATGTCCCCATAGGAAATGATATCCTACAACATCATCAACCAAAAGAAGCATTGAAATGAATCCCCTACTCATTAAAGATGGGATACTTGACAGAAACCGGCATAGAGTAAGTCTCGAAAGCATTCGAACCAAAGAGATCAATCCATCGAAAAGATTCTGAGTTATGAAACTAGGAACATCTACCAGGATTCACGTTTGTGGGAATCCAACTAGAAAGAAGATCTCGTGTCTTCAAAATACCATAGAATCTGTCCAGGCTCAATTCTATACTTGTCTCACACCCACTTAGGAGTACGTGAAATTAATAAGTTGTCAATTTTAGTGGCTGCCACTGCAATACAAGACCTATCCCAGCCCACAGGGCTTGGGGAATTTTAAATCTAAATGCATCCATAAGACCAACAAATCTGGGCCATAGCACATCAATGGAAGAATGGGAAAGACCGCAGCCCAAAGGGCTGGGAATAGTTTTTACAACAAATCCCCACACATCGGATGTCTGTCTTCCACCATAAAGGAAGAACGATGGACATAGGAGTTACCTATTTCACCATTTCGTAGGGTTCCCACCATCCGAGACAAAGACACATTACGAGGCTAGACCAAGCTCCCTTTGGGATAATTGTTTCCAAGAGACTCGAAGAATATCATAGAATGAAAGGAAAAATTCCAGAAAAGGGCACAGAAATCCTTCATACCATTCGGAACCAGGTACACCACCCCCAATGCGGTATTCCTCAGTGAATGTGGTAAACAAAAAAAATCATAGATCTCATAAGAAATGGAATGGAGTGAGGGGACACAAAGGAATATGGTTCCCTCCAAGAGGCATCCCACATCAAGCATCATCGTGTGCATACCAAGAACAAGAGAGTGTCCCAAAATTTTGGCACCCCTCGGTTAATCCAACACTACCTCCCCCATGAAACCCCAACAAGGAGAAGAATTAATCAAATTTATTCTATGAACTAACTCTTCTTACCACTGAGGATGTTTCCTTCACTCTTAGAGAAATTTTATCTAAGAAGGAGGAAGAAAAAAAAGAGCTCAGGTGATTTAATGTCGAGCTATGTCGAGGGATCTATCTCACTGGATGAGTTCCCCCCATAGAACGTTAGCAGGTGATTCTAGAAGAGGTTCCCATGTCATAGGCACTCATCATGTTTAATGAAGCCAGGATTGATGGTTCTTTCAACCTACCCTCATATGGACATCAAGACATCCCCCCAATGGGAAGGCATCTCGAATATATTTAGGTAAACCCCCAAATGATACCCCTAACTGGGTATGAACCCCTAATTGTAGTAGTACTAACACACCCAGTGTAGGCCCTTGCCGCAACAACCAAAGCTCATGCCTAATAGGATATGCATCATGATCTCATAAACATCATCGAAAAATTAACATCCAAACTATAATCCATGGAAGGGAGGCATGCTCCAAAACAACTAGTGCGCACACCCGACCCCGAGTTGGTGAGTTATGTTCTGCCACCGATGAACATTGGGAACCCCATATTCCTAGTATTAAATGGTTTAGGGGACCCAAAACATAATTTGAGGAAATATACCTCTTACTATGACCCCTTTATGGTCACTCTAGATAAGCACGAAGTAGTAAAACTCTTGTGCATTGTATGAACCCTGTAGGGCTGGGCTTTTTTATGGTATACTATCCTGGAAGTTCAGTTCGATGCTACCCATGACGAAGGTCAGTAAACTCAGGATCTAAAAATATTGAGAGAATTAAAGAGTCTCATACATCATTTCTCGATAGAAAGGCCAGACATATTCCCTGATCTGGCCACTCCCCCAAGATGAGATTCACTCCATGTGCATCGATAACCTTCAAGATGAATTGCTAACGCTGCTAATCCCAGTGATGTACACCAGTGGGTTTAAGAACACATCCTCTATTTCTCAAAGGATATAAGGATCCTTTAAATGGACAAACCATAAGTCTCGAGTTACCCCATTGGACCCAGGGAAAATAATAGGAAAAGATGAGGTGACTTCTGTTAGGCTTAAGCCACTTTGGCTCCAGCTCCAGTTGTGAGAACCCCAAAGAATTGTGCAGAACCCCCTAGACGCCAACAACCACCCCCACCTTGGTATGATGAGCACAAGGGTGCAAAAGAAAATCTGTTCAATGAATTAATAAATACATTTCACTCATTTTGAGACGACCATGTCCGTTACTATTTTACAGCCACCATCAATTGTAGTCTTTTATGGTTACCAGATCCAAACCGGATGATGAAGTGGGTCGCGATGAATATCTATATTATTGTCTATATCACTAGATACTAGGACACACCATCCATTAATTCTTTGTTTTCAAGGATATCCTACAAAAAATAGTTGATTCTAGGCATGTCATTTTGGGCCGGCGACTAATACAGTGGCATATTTTTCCGCCTCAAACTCAAGAGAAGAAGGGGAATGGTGAATAGTAACCAGTAAAAAGGAGAAAAAGTATGTGAATTGAATGAACTAGAATACCATCAATCATGTTCTGGAAACCTCCAAGAATAGTTGATATAACCATCTATGGCCCCATTGTCTTCCAATATAGTGCAACCGTTCTCCTCGGCAATGCGGTCTTCTAATGGCCAGAATGGCAGAATGTAAGAGAATGAAGTTGACCTGACACCAAAGCCTAAGTCAGTGTTGACTATTTCAGACACCATTCCAATAAACATGGTACAATGGGTACTGCCCCTCCCAATGAAACCATTTGAGGGAGACAGTCATACATGAACATTGTCTGATCAAGAACTGATCTTCAGTTCTATTAATGTTATTCACTAGATGGACCCCTTCTCTGATGGAGACTCTGAACACAAACCTGAATTCCCTGATCCCAACTGGGGAGTAGGAGGAAGTGGTCGTAGAGGCCTGAGGTTTCTTGGAAGATACAATCTTGGCATGAATCATGTTCTCGGCCATGCCATAAATCAAACCGTTAACCTCACATTAACTCGTAGAAGGACCCTCTGGAAGACACAATGGGAACCAGAATAATCCTTCACCTCCATCAGAAGAAATCCAAGATCGATAATCATGGAGTATCCATCATGGGAATAGAAAATATCAAATCACCCTAGGCATGAAAGTGGACCAGTTCAGAAAAACAAGGAATGGACTGCATCACCACCAACCATAGTCACAGTAGCCGAATTTTCAATGCCCAAAACCCAAACACCTAAAGTGTCTATTGATGAGAAGCCCCAAATTGGGAGGTTCTGACCTTTATAGTAGAAGTATGATATTCTAAAGTAGCTGTAATATGTGATAGTAATGTTTTCAATCCTGGATGTGATGAGCATGTCCGCAGATCTTAGAGAGGTGCTCATCGAAGCCATATTATGTCCCTAGGGGTTCGAGACTGAAGTAGCAGCAGCCGAAGTCTAAAGGATGGAAACTACTTCCAAAGAATATCATGTTGTCATATGATTAATAGGAAAGGATTAAGGAACCATTATGAAAGGGAAAATCATACCCTTATATGTGTCTGGGATGATAAATGAGTTTGACATCCAAAAATCTTCATCGAGAACAACTCTGGAGTTAATCTCCTTCTGCTGTGAATGCTTCGTTGACTAGGATATGATGAAGATATATTGACTTCTTGCACTATGACTCTGCTGGGTTATGAAAAAAGTGAGAAGAAACAGTTGGGATGAATCAAACATAAAACGTGGCCCAAATATCTCATATCATATTTGAGTTCCTAGTGGTGGGGCAAAGTATGACCTTCATCATCCTATCATATAGTCCTTAGCATCATCAGCATACTTCATTTCCGTCATCATACATTTAATGTGTCAAATATTGTACTAATGAAAAAATGGGGCATTTCACACTGAGAAATTCCCATTTCTATTCTGTGAGTCACATTATATCGATGCAGGGTTCTATGAATCAGATGAAAAACAATTGGACATTCATTGGATGACTGCTCCGAATGGATTGAAAATGGCTCATGCCGACCCCCTCCAGCAACATGGGGAAGAGTTCATCCTACCCATAAATCAAACTTAATCCATAAAGGCATGCCTAAGTGCAGACTGAGTTTACTTCTTTCTCTCCATTAAGACGAAAAATACCAAGGACATAGAAAAATAGAATGACTCTCATGTTGTTAGAAAAAGACCTCTAAAATATTGTGTTGGCCCGTCCTTGGGACATCAAACTACCCTTGTCCCACACACTAAGAAAAAAGATGATTTCATTCTCAACATTGGAGAGTTAGTCTCAAAAGTCCTTTCTCCATTAGAATAGGAAGAATATGAATTTGAAGATGAAGAAGAAGAAGTAGTGGAGAAGGAAGACCTTGAAGAGGCCACTCTTGCATTCGAAGAAGGTGTCTCTACCATAATCAATGAACATAATGAACTAAACATGGGCAACCAAAAATGACCTGCGACCAACATTGATTAGTATAGATATTTATGTTGACGAGCAAGAGGCATACACCTCCTTACTAAATAAGAATCAAGATGTGTTTAATAGGAACTACACAGAAATTCCAGGCCTCGATCTTGAAGTTTCCACTCACCATCTGGGATTTCTTGAAGATCATCCGGGCCATAAGAAGGCATCCAGAAAGACCCACCCCATGCTTGCTACCAAAATAGAGGCAGAAGTTGATAGGTTGATAAAATCAAACTTCATATGGTGGTCTAATATCCTATATGAATGGAAAACATATTCCCTATCAAAAATAATAAATTGAATATTATAATCTACATTAACTTTAGAGGCCTTAATCGATCTACACTGACTTTAGATACCTTAATCGTCATTTACCAAAAAAGGAATTCTAGGTCCCGATCACAGAATTGTTGAATGAGGAAATATCTAGATATAATCTCTCTTTTCCATGGAAGACTATTCTCGATACAATCAAATCCATATGGCCCAAATAGATGAAGAAGCTACTTTTTTTGGGGGCCCTCAGGGAGTGTTCTATTATAAATTTCTTCCCTTTGGTTTAAAGAGTGTCTGTGCCACATATCATCCCACCATGAATTGCATCTTCAAGATCTTCCTGAAAAAATTCATCGAGTATTGTGTCAACGACCTTGTGGCTAAATCACGACAGAGGTCAAACCACCTAGTTGATCTTGAAACTTTCTTCAATTAATTGTGATAACAAAGTTTAAAGATGAATCCCCTTAAATGTGCCTTTGGAATTACCTTGAGAAAATTCCTCAACTTTGTCAAACACCATCACGACATTGAAGTTGAGCTCGAGAAGGCAAAATCCATCCCTGGAATGTCCCCACCATGCAACCTAAAAAAGTTGAGAGGCCCCCAAGGGATCAATGCCTACATTTAGAACATCATAGCCAATTTGGTCAATAAATGTTTACTTTCACTAGTATCATGAAAAAAGGAGTTAAGTATGTGTTATATAATGATTGTCAAGAAGAATTTTAAAATTTTAAAATATACAAACTGAAACCACCAGAGATGATGCCCTAAATTGATTGGGGCCACACATTTGGTATGTGACTTCACTATAATCGTCATTAGTTTCCTTTCTCGAAAAAAAATAATTATTTTTGCAGTGAGAACAACCTCTACTACCCAAGCCAAACAATGATAAATGCTAAAACTCAGTATTCGAAGATTGAAAACAACTTCCTAGCCCTACTATTTGATGTTCCGAAGCTCAAGCATTACATGTAGCACAATGAGGTCCACTAGGTTTCTAGATGAAACCCCCATAAATATATCCTCAACTGTCCCATGATAAATAGGTAGCCATCATGATGTTCGGTCATCCTATAAAATTTTGAAAATGGTAAATTCTGAAGAAGGTCGTCAAAGTCCAGGTGTTAGCAGGAATCCTAGCAGAGCAACACTCGGAAGAAACAACACCATTGGATATAGAACTTCTAGATGAAGAAGTGTTTTCTGTCTAGGAGGACCCCTAAATGTGGGAAATGTAATTTGATGGTGCACCAAAATCCTGATAGAGAAAAAGATCAAGCTAAAAAAGTGAGGATGTAAATTATACTTGTATCCCTTGATAAGGATATCATTCCTTACTCATTCCAATTTTCAGAAGGGTGTACAATCAATGATGTAGAGTATCATGCCCTCTTTTTTGGCCTATAATTGGAACTCCATGTACAATACAAGCACCAAAAAATAAAGGGTGATTTGGAGCCAGTCATCAAATAAGTCAACGGTGACTATGCCATCAAAAAATAAGTATCATTTCCCTTGATGAATAATGTTAGGGAACAGATGGTAGAAATTTTATCATAACTAACATTTAATTAGTCTCCCCAGTCACAAAATTCCCATGTTGATTCTTTGCAAAATGTAGCCACAGCCTTGCTAAATCCAAACCGGGATGAAACTGTCATCAGCATTGCCCACCCCCAGATGTTCTTTCTATTCATCCAGAGAAATATAAAGGAAATCAATGAAATTATCCCCATCTCTAAGCATCAGGGTCTCACCACCGTCTAGATGAAGCCCATTACAAATTACATTCAGAATGGGGAACTCCCACCATATAGGGATGGAAGAGAACAGGTCTAAAAAAAGGCATTCAATTTTTTCATATACAATGGGGTAAATCAAGAAAAGGTTATCTACAAATGATTCGTTGACAGAGTTCTTTTTAGGTACATTGATGGAGAAGAGATAGCTACAGTCATGAATTTAGTGCACACTGGAGCTTGTAGAGTGCGCCAATCAGTGACCAAGCTCTCCCACCAGATCTAAAGGCTTTGGTATTATTTGAATACTATAATACATGATTGTTCCATAATCACCATGAAGTGCCATTACTTCCATGTTCATGCCATTTTCATACACCAACCACCAGAGTTACATCATGCAGCTATGTACTCCTGGAAATTTCCGCCAGGGGGATGGATGTTGTAGGACCATATCCTCCTGCCACAATCAGAAAATTCATGTTCATACTCACCGCGATTGACTTTTTTCCAAAGGGGTTGAAACTATACCCCTTAAAGAATATGGGATGATAAACATCATCATCTTTGTGGAAGACAATATCATCATTAGATTTTGTGTCCCTTATACGATCCTATTAGGGAATGACACCAACTTCTGCTCTTCTGAGCTGGATAAGATATATGAATAATATGTAATTAAAGACAATCAGTCGTCCTACTACCACACGACATCCAATTGGTAGATAGAGGTTTTCAATAAGACTTTGTCCAACATACTCCAAAATATGGTCAATAAGGATAATAAATTTTGGCCAGACAACCTCCATCATTCTTTGTTGGCATATAGGACCACGACCCGCACTGCCACCCAGGTGACCCCACACTCACTAGTATGTGGGACATAGGCTATTTTACCTATCAAAATCCAATTTTTGTCACTTCGTGTGGCCATTTTCCATCAACAGTCATTGGATGAGCTATCTGATAGACGTTTTGATGAACATTGGTTTCTAAAAAAAAAGGATCCATGCTCTGCACAATTTTGAAATCTACCAAAACTATATTGCATGAGCCTTCAACAAAATAGTTTCTCTTGGATCTTTCCTTAAAGAAGAAATGGTATTAGTTCCCAAAACCCCAATGATAATCCGAAAGAAGCCTCCAAAGCATGAAACAAAGTGGGAGGGACCATATTTCAAATATATGTTCTATTCCAATAGAGCATATGCCCTAATTTCAATGTAAAAACATCTCCCCACAGCTCTCATAATTTCAATGCTCATAAAAAAGTACTTCGCGTAATAAAAATGCCTTTGTGTCATGGTTTGAGCTTAATGACCATAAACTATGAGTTTTATTCATAATAAAAATGACGATAAAAAAATAATGCTCATATATCATGGATGAAACACTAAGACCTTAAACTATGTGTAATAATATCATGAAACCTCCATGTCTTGGTATATGCTCAATGACCCTAAACTAGGACCTATCTAAGCTCAATGGACCTAAACTATGATCTATATCACCATCAGGTCATGGTCCTAACTCTAAGACCTTAAACTATGATTAAAATGCCCCTATATCATGGTCCAAGCTCAATCGCCCTAACCTATGAGATATATAACCATCATTTCATGGTCCAAACTATAATACATTAATGTATGAGTAAAAATGACCTTAGGTTATGGTCCAATAACAATAACCTAAAATATGAGCTATATCACCATCAGGTCATGGTCCAAACTCTATGACCATAAAATAGGAAGTAAAAAATGCCCCTATGCCTTGGTCTGAGCTTTATGACCCTAAAATATGAGTTATATAACCATCATGTCATGGTCCAAATTCTAAGACCTTCATCTATGAGTAGCAATATCATAAAAGATGCCTCCTTGGCAAGCTACAAACTCGATGACTATAAAGTATGAGTTGTTTTCATGACAAATATTATGATAAAAAAATTCCCTCATGTTATGGTCCATGCTCTATGAAACTAAACTATGAGTAACAACCCTCCATGAAATGTTCCATACTTCATGACCGTAAACTATGAGTAATTGAACATTCCAAGTGACGTTAAACTTTACAAAACTTGTCCCTAAAACATGGTATCAAAATATGATTCATGTACTCTTCCTAAGATGTTAAACTACATGAACCAAAACATCTTGATCGAATGAAAATGAACTATATGATCTCTCACAGAACTACGTATGTCTTGATTCCTACCCTTGAAGGACACTTAACAACACCTCGATCCTCGATCTTGGCCCATCCCCATAAAAATTCCTGCATCATGCCCCCTATCTACCCATATTCGTATGAGAAACCCTTATACCTCATTGTTTCTCACACTGAGTATGACCCTCTTGATCATATGATCAATGGTAGGGATTCTCTCATGAAATTCAACTATAGAGTAACATGATAAACCTGAAAACTATGATGGATAGAACAAAAACTCCCTTAACCCTTTCACTAAGCCAAATCAGTATAGCGTACAAACAATAACTATGTACAGATATATTCCTACCCTCACGAGATATGTAGTAAGCTTCAATCCTCAATCTTGGCCCATCCCCACCCATAATAAAAAAGAAAATTCCCCCCTACGTAGGTCATAATTTTATAATGAGTCCATGAAAGGTCTTATCTCATGACAATAAACTATGACATTATTAATGAGTTATGTGTAGCCTTGTCCTCGGTATTATGAGAATCCACACATGCCTCTCAGTCATGAGAAGTCAAAAGATCCTACTCTATCCTATACATATGGGTCACACCTATTTTGAATACCCATGTAGTTCACGGTTAATCCTGATCAAGGTATTCTCATATTCATAGGCACACCATTCCAATTTTTCACACACCATACCTCTAAAAAACATGGACCCCCATAATCATTCAGTGTCATCTAGGATAGAAGGATTGTTTTCCACGGATAGCTTTGCTTGACTATGAATATCAAGCCATGGTGGCTCTGCATATGTTGCCCACAAAAAGAGATCATCAATCAATGAAAGCATCATCCCCGGGAGTGTCTTCTCATATATCAGTATGCCTAATGGCTTACGAGTCTCATTCCATCCCTCTTAATTCATGTTTCCCCTAGAACTATTGTTTACACCTTCTATCATCCCTCATATCCTGAACATCTAAATTTTAATTAACCTAAAACTATTGAAGATCGTTATGATGATATAATCTTCCTCCCTGCATGAATCTAAATTGTATGGCATCGAGTCCTCACCACACAAAATTAAACTGTGATTCCAAATTCATCCTTGATGCATGACGTTAAATTGTATAGTAATGGAATTAGCCAAAACATTACCCCTAATAGTGAATTCAATATTCTTAGATGGTGCCCTATAACCCTCGTAATCCCTTATTTCTCACACCAATCATAGCTCACATGTGCTTAGGGATCCTACTGAGAGATCTATCTTGGCATTATGAAAAAACTGTCTATAATTTTGGTCCTTACAGCATGACTCTAAAAGGCATGTCATAGTTCCCTCAATCGAGAGGAACCCCACATCTTAGCCATGTGACAATTAAATGACCAGGTATCCCAAATATGGAACAAATACCTACCACTGTGTATGAGTTAGATCTATGTAAGGGACACCCAATTCCCTGAGTAAATCACATCCCAAATGTCCCCAATATTTCTGGATGCACTCTTACCACAACCCATGCTTCGTACTCTGAGTGATCTTGAATCTACATAACCCTCTAAGGCCATCTAAGAAGGAAGGTCATTGTCCCTCAAAGACCTTTGATTTACTATGCACATTGTGACCAAGTGGCTCTGTATTTTTCTCCTAATAAATTGTTGTCAATAAAATGTAAATTCTTCCCCAAAAGAGTCCTCTCATATAGCATTACGCCCAATGGATTTCAAGCCTAATCCCATACCACCTGATTCAAGGGACCTCAAGGTCATGGTTTACGTTCTCCGCCTTACACACATCATGGATATATCGGAACATACGAGATCAATTTATCTCTGATCCCTTTTGACGTTTCTAAGGATAACCCATCCATACGAGTGAAGCTAATCCATATACAAAAAGAGAGTTCCCTCACTCGATTCCAGGTTTCCCCACAGATGTTCAGTTAAAATTCATACTTTTTTTTGTTTAGGAGAACCCTTGGTCAATGGTCACATACTGTATTCCTGATGTTCCCATTCTCTATAATCCTCAATGGACATCAGATACGGAAGGCTGGTGTCCTTAAGACACATTTCCTTGACTATGCATATCATTTCCTGGTGGCTCTGCATATTTCTACCACAAAAATGGTTGTCAAACAAAGAAAAATACTTCCCCATGATAGTCCTTTCCTACATTAGTACACTCAAATGTCATTCATTTCTTATCACACCCCCAAATTTGGAAAACACCTGGATGGTAGCCTGTGTGCCTCCTTCTTTCCAAGTTCCCCTAACATAAAAAAAACTCTTTACAAAACTGACCATTCACCATGTCTCCCCCAGTATTATAATAAATATGTGGGGAAAATTTCCCACTCAAAGACAATATGAATGTTCCTAATATTTTTAGACAACACTACTCAGGCCAGCCCTCCATCATGGCTCTTAACAACTTGATAAATCCAAAATGATGCATATCCCACCAAGCCATCAGAAATTGAAGGCCAGTGTCCCGCAAACACCTTTGATTGACTATAAACATCATTCCCCAGTGGATTTTCATGCATCGCCCATAAAATTTACATCAATAAAAGGCATGTTTGTCCCTAGGAGAGTCCTTTACTACATCTATATGCATAAAGTTTCTCCCAAGGCTCATGCATGTCCAGAATGTGCAAATTTAGTGTAATTAAAAATCACTAATCTATGTATAAAAGATACTAGAACATTCCTGACATATGGTCTCGAATTGGGACCCTTTCCCTATTACATTTGGTCAAAAATGTTCAACCTAAAACATTAGTAAAAAGATTGATTGGCATGAATCTGAACTGCAAGATAAAAAGTCACTATACTTTCCAGAGGAAAAATCCACAAAAGGGAACCTCTTGGTAGAATTTGGGTATTGGTTCATTAAAATCATTGAGCCATAAAAAATGGTGTATATATTATTAGGTAAAAAAACAATGAAGGTAGACTTTAAAAAAATTCCAGTTATGCACACAAAGACTGTATTAGGCATGCTTAAGAAAAAATTAGGGTAATAATGAAAGTATGCAAATGATTCTGAGGTGTTCATATATCCTCCTTAATAATTGAACTACACTCACTGAGTCTAGTGGCATAGGAAAAAATTAGAGCCCGATTTGATTTTTTCTGTTTCCTAATTTCAAATCATAGTTTGAAATTAAAACATGACTGAAATGATATTGACAGGACGTGATATATTAGAGATGTATAAAAGCCAAATCATTTCTATTGAGTTCAGAAAAAATGGAGGAACATCTTTAATTCAGAGTCTCTATAAGGTATTTTAAAAAAAATGGTGTACATGTTGTGATTTGAGATGAGACTATAGTAGGGATTGATCCACCCTTTACAGAAGAATGGCAAGTGATTGGTTCATGTTGTTGATAGTCTTCTTTGAAAAAACAGCTTTCCTCTATTTCATCCTTGACCATCGGATGCACCCACTACAGAGAAATTTTAAGGTCCCACCCCTTCTTCTGGATGGCTTCATAGTTGGAGTGTGAAGAGTCTAGATGATCCCTCAAACTTGTTGTGTGGGAATCATACTCCCATAAATCTTCCTCTTGGTGTCAACCATATCATGTGCCTTCACCTCCTCACGTGTTAGATGATCAAATTCTTTCGAAACATATCTGAAGGTCACCACATAGTAATGGGATGAATTAAAATTGGTCATCTTATCCTCGTAGAAGGGATGGTCTTCTTGGGTAGTGACAATTTGATAAATAAATATGTGTATGTGTGATAATAAAAGTGGTCAGAACCCAGATCAGTGAATAAATGATGAAAAGTTTCACCCTCGTCAGCAAAATTGGCCCGGGGTGTCTCCGCTTCAAGAGAACATAACATGATCCATGCCTTTTTTCCCACTACATGGCACCTTTCAATGACACTAGTACTTTTATCCTTTCCTACTGCCACATGTCTGTAAGGAGGAATCGTCACCTCGAGAGTGGTAAGGGTCCAAAGAGAGGCCACCCTTTATGGGAGAATCTCTTCACCCTTAGGTGGACCATCCACTAGAGCTAGATGTGAATGACTAGCCATGACATACAGGATGATTTGTGTGGCTTTGAAGGTGCCATTCTCATTAATATCGTACGAAATATCCATAGGGGGACTATTCTAAATCACATCCCGCTAAAATGGTTTGCACTAATGAAACACCACCCTACTGCTTTTGACAAAAGTCTGAACGTCTTCTTACTACAATAGTAGGAGTATGATGTGGATCCATCATAGTTGCTATAGGGATGGAAGTGGAAGGCGTAGTTATTTCACTCTTCACGGTGGAAAGAATGTGTCGCATTGAGGTTGGGAAAATGATGGGGCAGGAACTTGTCAAGGGTTTTTACACCCGTCGAACTAGATCTTTCAACATCCTGTTGGGGTAACAACATGCCCATAGTTGGGAATACTACAATGATAAAAAGGTAGGGCCCATTGTGTTAGGAATGATAATTTCCCTTGACTCACCTTCATGAAACATCATGAGCCCCAATTGGCGGAGGAAAATGGGATGAGATTCTCCGCTTATTTGAACAATTGGAAGAAGCGTAGTCTGCTGAAGGCATCCGAATTTCTTGAAAAACTCATACGGGAGGTATTTCTCACAAATGACTACTCAGTCAATATGAGAAGTGAACACCCATCCCGATGGTTGATGAGGTTTAATTATTCTTCCAAGGAATCATTCATCTCACCCCTCAATGATCCATGAGGGGAAGGATGCATTGAAAATGAAAAATGAGGGGCGTCATCCAATAACCCATAAACATAAAAAAATTATTAAAGTCTTTAGATGAATAAAAAAATGTTTAAAAGATCATGATGGAATTCATATTGGGGAACCCGTGCGGTATGTCAGAATTCATAATAGGGGAAGTGTTCCCCTATCCACCCATTAAAAAATTGTAATGGTCCACTAAGCTGATTTGGAGGTATGCCTTCTTACATCTGTCCCAAAAATTTATAAAGACAAGTGAGGGTAGAAAGGTCCAAATTAAGGGGTCGACCCTCCGCTAGCATGGCCTCCATCACTAGGGTGTATGCTCAAACCCCAGTGTATAAGTTGCAAGATGGGAAGAGCTATCCACTTAAAAACATGGCAAAGAAACAATCCATTTTTATCACAAGTAAAATGTCTGAGTGAAGCTCGTATCCTGGTTTGGTATGATGCTCTGCTTCAAGGGTAGCACAATAGGACACTTGAGATTGGTGGGAATAGAGAGTGGTATGAGTTCAACTATGGCAAGCCCTCGTCTTGGGCACATTTTTCTGCAAGAATAAGATTATCCCCTCTTTGAATGGGATGGGGGAATGAGCCTCGAGGTGATGAAATAGTGATTTCGCTACCATGAACAGTATGTTCCCTTTCAAAGGAGACACGTGATCGGTGTTATTCCATGTGGTGTCTTCTAGGAGAAATTGTTTGTACATTTCTCCAAGGATAGGGATTCATCGATGCTAGTAGTTATCCCATTGGTTGATTCCCACCTCCCCATGCATTAGGTGGAAGGTGTCGTTCTAGAACACTAGTGAATCAGTAATTTTGGAAGGATTTCACCTGGGTAGAAGATTGAAAAATAAGAAATCCAGGCTTCCTAGTACAACTCAACTGCCTCCAGCTAGACAGGGGACTCTAAATAGGTCTGATGCTCCTAGAACTCCCAAGACCACTCAATGGAGAAACAGCCACTAGCCTGAAAATCCAACTTAGTGCTCCACCCACTGCAATGATTTACTCAGGAGATGCTGATAATGGATGAGTATACTTTAGAGTCTTGTTTCGGGGTGCTATAATATCACTCAAGGGTTCTCTTAGTCTATGTGAAGCCTCTTGGTATGAAGATGTTCTCTAGAATCAGAGTATAAATGACTTCTCATACTAGAGAAATTTTGGCATGTTCATGAACTTCTGGTGCCTCTAAAAGGTTGAATGTGATGTCACGGTTAAACAATTATAGAGGCGTGTTGAGAGGAAGAAAAAAACTGCAATGTGGTAGATGAATGGATAATGGGTAAGCTTAGAGGCCTGAGGTCAAGACGACCATCAAGAAGATGTCACAGGAAATTATGTGGGCACAAAGATGATCAGAGTTATTTCTCACCATGGTTTCCCTTTTCTTCGTGGATCTTGTAGTAGCCTATGGATCAGACATTATAGCCTACACATGAAATTCCAAATGTTGACAAAACAATAGTCCAATAAAAATTGTTTCTAGATAAAACATATGGAATAGTGGTAAAAGGATTCAAAATATATCCACATTAAGCTTCGCGTATGGATTCCAGAAATGGTACGCAGTATCCACATACCATATACTCCATGACACGTGGATGAAACCCCACATACATCACACAGTCAAATTCCCCCACATACTTCCATGGTAGGTGAAAAATCTATGAGGCGTTAGCCCACATATCATTGTCCAGTGAATAGAAAAATTCATGAAAGATGGCCCGTGAACCTGGGTTTTGATTAAGATCATGTTTAGAAATTGGGGGGTTAATGTTTATGTTCATATTTTTAATATTTTTAAAAGTATATTTCACTAATCAATGTGAGATATTCCAATAGTTCAATATAATAGCATTATTTTAAGAGAAATCATGATTTTCTGCCTTAAAATTTCAGAGTTCTATTAGAGAAATCCAAAATGTGCTATGCGGATGAAGAAATGGCAATGAAATCGAATTGTGGAATGTATGAAGCCATTCATGAATGGTATTTTTTCAAGAATCATGGTACATGATATTAGAAGAACCTTGGGAGATTGAGATAACATTTTCACCATGAGGAATAGTAAAATACAAATGACATGGCCACCTATATATTGGTGTGGTCCCCTTTTACTAGGTCCATCTATTCTACCGTGAACGATTTCAGTTTGGGACCACTTCTACATCAAAATTGTCCCCTTTTCATTATGAATGGACACCATTCTAATTGGGGGAATTTGTAGGGTCTTGAAAATTATTCCAAGGTAAGGAAATACCCCTCATAATCTCTTTTTTGAAAGAAGCAAGTACTCCTACATGTCAAGAAAGGTGAATAGACTCAATCTGAGTTGAAATTTCTAAAGAAATTTAAATAGATTCAATATTTAGAAGAAATTTAAGTGGCCTGCATACCATCTCCGATAAGGGTACGTGGACTAGCCGTATCGTGAACCACAGGGTATGAAGAATGATCCAGAAACTTCTGTCTTTTTGAGTGATGGCCAGGGAACAAGGCCGGCTGCAAATCATGCCACTAGAAGAGTTTTGAGTGTGATTTTAATCTACGTACCATGCAATGATCTCATTAGTTTGAAGATGAAGAAAACCATTTGGGTTTTGTGAACCAATATTGTGAACTGAAGCCTATGCAAACCCCAATTGAGTGAGTCTTCTACGCATCTAGATATAAGTGTGGGCCTCCAGAAAAGGTGACATGTTCTTGATATATATGATTGTCCTGATACAATATAAAAAGGGAGCATAGTAGAAGGAGAAAAGGATGGACAACGATATTTTGAAGGGGAATATAAGGTTTGAAGAGAGAGTTCAGAGAGGAATCTTGTCTCAGTCTTGATTCATCGTCGAGGCTTGAATTGCAAACTACGCCCTTCATTGGTACAACTGATCACAAACCATAAAATGGGGGAATATTATAATAATAACCTAATCGAAAACCTAACTGGTGAACCATGAACAAAAGGCTCCGACTAATGAACTCCCCATGAATGATGATTCCTGAAACCCTCGTTCAATATGGTTCTCCATGTAGTACACCACTACGTAGACTGAATCTGGCACCACATACCACATTTGTAATAGAATGGAACCCAAAGTAGTGTGATAAGACATATACCATGAAGGTATGTGGTATCCTATACCCATTCCCATGTTCCACATTGGTACGCGGATGACCCCTCTTCCCGCATACCACCATGGTATGTGGAGCTTACCCTATCCCGTATAAGAATAATGTGCGAGGGATGTGGTGTTTTTAGGTATCATTTCCTCTAGTTATAACCTCACCCTTTCATTATTGTCTAGTCCTCCATGATTTCTCTACCAACCAGTCCCTCAACATCAGGCCAAAGCATCATCCAAAGCCACTAGACCGGTATTATAAAATCATTTGGAAGATCAGTGTGTCTCTATGAGTCTACATACTCATGGTAAGTAGAGACATGAAGGATATCCCTACAACGGTTTGGGTTTCGGAAATGTTTGTGGGTTTACAAACCCATGGTTACATGGTGTCCAACCATGTGATGCCAATGTGAACATCCCAATTCTTGGGATTATGGGTGATCACATTCATTTCCCTTAATTGATGAATAGTGGTCAGTTAAAGGGGTCATGTTTGTTTCAGGTGTTGACGAGGGAAAAACTCTTCCCCTTCATAGAACTTGTTTCGGGGCCCTCCCACTGAGGTAAGTCCCCGATATTCTGAGGCCGGGCTCTATGAAATTTAATTTAATTTCACAAGGAATGCTTCATTTCTTCGCGCCCTCACCCACGGTCACCCAAGCCTCTTCCTCCACAGACTCCCCCTCCCCCACCAATAAAGGAGGAGGCATGTGCGTTGTTGAATCTTTCACATCTGCTAGTTTCTCACATAGAGCATGACTGAAGTGGGCTTGAAGGATTGTGATGATTACAAAATCCATATGAACCTAAACTATGAGAAATTTGATTCCTGATCAAACTAGGAATCTTAGGATTCCTACTTAAAGGCATGATCTCAAAAGGGTGCCCATATAAAAGGGTTTACCCAAACATGTCTTCCAAATGGGAATACCATATTCATAAGCCCCACAATGTCCGAACTACGTGGGTTCTGATTCCCCTCCCAAGGATACATAGGAATCCCTTATGTTGGTCGGAGTGGACACTCAAGAGGGGGGTGAATTGAGTTCCAATTAAAATTTCTATTTAAAAAACATTGTCTTAAAATCCCCCAAATAAAACACAGAATTAAACTGTAGTGAATTTATAACACAATGAAGGTTCTGTTAGGTTCTCAAAGGATTGATTATTTCCCAGTTAATCAAAATAGTAGAGTTGATTATCTTTTGAAACTAACTTACTGATTTCCAGATAATATAAACACTTGCGAGTTTAATTATCAAAGTGACTTTAAAACAGTTTTGGTTTTAAAGAACATAGAAGCGGAATAAAAAAATATATTTGAAAGAAATAGCACAACAGATATAACCAAGAGGTTCAATCTCACGCCAAGACTTAATCCTCATAACAATTTATATAAATATGATCCACACCCTGGATCGGGGTTCACAAATGTTTACAACTGTCCAGGTCCAATACCTCTACCACTGTTATTCGTGGGAAACAAAACAACAACAACCAGCTGTCCACATCACACACGACCTCTACCACTATCATAGTGGGAAATACAAGATGTAAGAGTTTGAGAGAGGATTTACAGATCCTCCAGTTAAAGTACAGGAGACAGTGTGTGTGAAAAAAAAGGCAGATGACACACACTACTCGAAATTTAAAAAGTAAATCACAGAGGCAAAGATTTATAGTTTAGAAATGGCTCTAGTGATTGCATTACAGCTCTGGACTCATTTGGAGTGATCAGAATTGGTTCTGAGTCCTCTTCTGGATTTTTTCTGGAAACAGAGTGTCGTCTGCTTCCTTGACTTCCAGGTGTAGAGACAGATAAAAAGATAGTTGATGAAGTCCTTTTGTTATGTTCTCGTTCTCAGCTCTTCACTGGTATGCAGTAATTTAAAAATGAGTTCTTCGTGTAAGCTCAGTCGTCTCTTTGCATTCACACTCGGTGGTTCTTCCAGCACACCTCGTGGTACGTATGTCTCTGTGTATTCGTCTATTAATTCCCCCTTCCTTTTCAACAGCACATCCTTCTTTCATTTAAAGCACGAGCTCCGGAAAAAGAAATGATTTATTTTTGCAGGTACGAGGCATGGTTTCCTGACAACCAACAACATACATTAAATAAATGTCAGTGTATTAAAATATACCTGATATGACCTTTGGTTAGGTTAAACAATAATAATAAAAATTAAAGCGTGTCGGGTTCTGTCTCTAAAACAGTTTCTCTTGATATCGGTAGACTTGTGTCTCGGTAGGTCTGAGTATCGGTAGGCATTTGTAACGGTAGACTTGATGTGTAATGGTAGACTTGATGTGTAATGGTAGACTTGATGTGTAATGGTAGCGGTGGCTCTGCCTTGTAATGGTAGCGGTGGATCTGCCTTGTAACGGTAGTGGTGGCTCTATATCGGTAGACTTTGCATAACGGTGACCTTTCCATATCGGTAAGCTTATCTGACGGTAAACTTCTTATATCAGTAGCAGTAGACTTGTCTTATATTGGTAGATCTATATCGGCAAGTCTGTCTTGTATTAGTAGACTTTGATGTATCGGTTGACTTCCTTTGATAACAGTAGCTTCAACATATCGGTGGACTTGTGTGTATCGGTAGCTCAATTCTGTAACAGCAGCTATTATCTGTAACGGTGGACTTTAATGTAACTGTGACTAGTTTGTATCGGTAGCTCTCACATAGCGATAAACTTAACTGTATCGGTAGCTCTGTTCTGTTTAAGCATTCTATTAGCAGAAGAGGTTAATTCAGAGTGTACAAACATCCAATAACCGAAAGACTAATATTTAAACATAAAATAATAGAACAATACTAAAAGCAACTAGATTCCCAAATAATTATTTAACCATTGATCAAATATGGATTATCAAAATAAAAATAATCATAATTTGGATTATCAAAATATAATAAACATAATTGGAATTATCAAAATATACTAAACATAATTGGGATTATCAAAATTTAATAAATCAACTAGATTCCAAGAGATTTCAACAATCTCCCCCTTTTTGATAATCACAACTTATGAAAAAAAATATTGAAATAGTATCAGAGGAAAAAGTGGAAGAGAAATTAGTTCTCATTTCTTATTTTCTCTCATTCCCCTTTTGTTAACTCTTAGGTCTCATTTATTATTTTCTCTCATTGGCTCATTTGCTCAGTTTCTCCCCCATTGTGATTAACAAAAAGAAGGGTAGCAGAGAAAAGATAAAGATTAGTAGAGAATAAATGAAAAAGTAATAGAAACTCAGTAATGTAGAGAATGAAGACGAATTTCATTAATATACAAAAGATACACTGATTAAATCAGAACAAAAAAATACAAGTGAATCCCAAAAAAATGATCTAGAAACACTCAATCCTCCTCTGGAACAGGTGTCTTCCCCTTAGGATCATTAGAGGGTTTCAGAATGGCTGAAGGCACAACTGGTGGTTCAGCTACAGAAACTGTACCGGATCTGAAATCTGTACTCTTCTGAGTGATCATTGTTGTCAAGCTCCTGATGGCTTGAACTGGAGTCAATTTAGGGGTACTCCCAGAGGAAAAAGCAGGAATTGCATGAGGTACAATTATAGGTCTTGCATCCACATGCAAGAAAGGTAGCAGCAGAGTCCGGAAATCCATAATAATACTCCCTCCTCTCTCCATTGCAGACACAAAATCATCTCAATTTTCAATGAATTTATCCAAGGTAGAAGTAAGCTCCCTGAGCTTACTAACCTGTTCTCTGAAGGCTTGGGTTACTGGAGGTAACTTCATATTCTCAATTAAAAGATTGAAATGGTTTGTAATTTGTTGCTTGGTATAAACCTTATCAAAATAAGCATCCACCTTATTCTTGATTGCTTCTTGAGAAGCAGTAGCTTCCCACAGGTGATCACGAACAAAACTACTACCTTCCCTAGTGGTAGCAAGAATTTGAGTATCTGATGAACCACTGGGACTGGCCTTAGCCAATTCTTCCTGAATAATAGTGCGGATCTGGTCAAGGTTCACACTGGAGTTGGATGAGGGAAGAGGTTTCATTGAGAAGGCCACTGTCTCTTTGAAGGATTGAGTCAGTCTACTAACTACTTTCTGAACAAATTCATCCTAACTATTCAGATGTTCTTTGACTGACTTCTTAAAGGACTCAAAAACTTCCACAAATTGCTTGACCACTTCTTTGATATATCTAATGTCAGATTTCACTTGAGTTTGAGAGGTATGCATGGTAGTCTGATAAGAAATTGATTGTCTCAAATCAACTACAGCTCCTGTCCAACTCTCAATCTGAGTGTGGAACACTTTAATTTTATCCATCATTTCTTTCACAGGACTCGATACACCATATCCAATGGATAACTCAAGGGATTTCTCCACGATTTTCATCTCTTCAACCACACTTTTCTTCATATCTTCCACTGATTCCCTTATTTCTTCTTTCAATTCAGCTTTTAAAGACTCAAGGTCCTCCTTGGTTGCCACATTTTCCGCCATAGTGGGTAGGGTAACTGATTCCTTTTGGGGCTGGTCTTCCTCATTAGAATCTCAAATAGAAATACAAAGAACCATATATCCTGGATCTAATGTCCAACCTTCAATATCATATAACACTGATACTAATCCAAGATTCTCCCCCTCACTTGGAACATTCTCCTGGTGTATCTCTTCCAACCGTTTTTTCCTGAGGAAATTCTGTAATTTCCTCTACAACTGCAGCAGATTCAATAGACATTTGTTCTGAGTCATTAATGACTCTCTCATCAATAGGTGCTACTTCTGCTTCTTCCTGATCAGGCACTGTCCTGACTGTACTATCTATCAGTGGACTCAAACTGAGTTCTTCTTCAACAGTTTCCTCATTATCTGCTTCACCAACAGCTTCCTTTTCTCCATTAATATCATGATCTGATTCGGTTGGCTCATCCTCCTCAGAGGTGTCCTTGAAAACATACTGGCATTCTTCTTCTCCTTCTTTTGTAGTCTCTGTATCATAGTCCTTCAAGACAGTTTCTCTCTTTGGAAGTTCTTTTGGAGGGCTAGCTACTCCAAAAGAAATAACTTGATGCACATGACTAGGAGGTAAGTCTGGGTCTCCTCCTTCCTCTATGGATGTCTCTTCCTCCTCAGCTTCAGCATCACTATTGACTGGATCTGGATCATCTGGTCTAAGACCAGGATCCCTCACATCCTTTGGTCTAGAAGGATGATCCACAGGCGTGAATTTTTCATAAATCTTACCTTCATCATTAACCAAAGATTTTCTCCAAGGATTCCAGCTGACTTTCATATATTTATAGATAGTCTTGGTGTTGTAGAATTTATCCTTAACTAATATCATTTCATCTTGAGGTCCATTCACTTCTTTTTCTTTCATCATAATAGAAATCATCTTTGAGAAGAACAGTGCATTTGACTTAGACTTCGGTCTAGTCATATCCTCATTCTGAATCATAGTCCATCTACACAGATTTACCTTAACTCCATGCTTCAACAGATATAACAAATAAATGTCCTAGAATATCAGTGTAGAAAAGTCTCCTCTCCTTGGACTGATTACATGTTGAATAAACTTGAAATGAAGTTTATCTTCTCCTGTCATCTCTACAGCTATTACTTTTCTAGGGTTCCCATTCCCTGTCAGCTCTAATAATGCATCTTCATACTTAAACACATCACTGGTTGAGGGAACAAATTTTGAATAGAAATCACAATCTCCTTCATGAGGACTCTTAAGTTCCAAGCCCATTCCACTGAAGTAAAAGAAACTTCCTGCCCATTCACATAAGAAATCATTCTGCTTTCTTCCTCAGACTTTTCAAAATGAACGAATTCATAGAACTGTTTTACCAGTCCTGGATAATAGGGTCCATTGTTGATCGCAAAGCACTCAGTCCAACCTTGTTCTTCTAAAACATTAAGAACCAAAGACATGATCTCCATGATCCATTCTGCACACACATCTTTCTCAACGAGAATTTCTCGCTTTGAGAGATGCGGGTTTACTGGATTCTTTCGAGCTACACTTCCACTTCCACTTCCACTGGAACTAGAATTTGTTACTTTCTGTCTTTTCACTTGTGTCTCATCACTCCCATCTGTAACCTGGGGTTTCTTGATGCGAGCCATAACAGATTCAAGGTTTAGGGTTTTGCGGCTTGAGACGGTTAGTTTGGAGGGATTCAAACAGACGAGTTCGCGGTGAGATTGAGTGAAATCTAGTATCGATTTTAATATCATTTAGGATCCACAAATAAAATAAATCTTATATAAAAAATTTTGAAGTCTTGGCCTTAAATACAAATGTTTAAAACAGTGCGAGTTGCACCAACGGTGAGGTCTCCTAACGGTGAGGTCTCCTAATGGTGAGGTCTCTTAACGGTGAGGTCTTCTAACGGTGAGGATTCTCTAACGGTGAGGTCTTCTAATGGTGAGGATTCTCTAATGGTGAAGTCTTCTAACGGTTTAAGAATAAGTTATCATTCATAATTCACGTCTAATGAAACTTAATCTCTCTGAATATAAAGGCTTAGTGAAAATATCAGCTAATTGAAGTTCAGTGCCTACAAATTCAAGTGTTATATCACCTCTTTGATAATGATCTCTTAAAAAGTGGTGTCTAACATCAATGTGTATCATTCTAGAGTGAGACACAGGATTCTTTGAGATGTTGATCGCACTAGTGTTGTCACAATTAATTGAAACATGATTAAAATCAAATCAATAGTCCAATAAAGTGTGTTTCATCCACAGAATCTGTGCACAACAACTACCAGCAGCTATATACTCTGCTTCAGCAGTAGACAATGCAACTGAGTTCTGTTTCTTACTACACCAAGATACTAGGGACTTTCCAAGTAAATTACATGTTCCAGAAGTGCTTTTTTCTATCTAACTTGCTTCCATCAATGTCAGCATCCGAATAACTTATTAATTCAAATGATTGTCCTTTTGGGTAAAACAATCTCAAATCAGTAGTACTGTTAAGATATTTGAAAATATTTTTAACAATAAGTAAGTGTGACTCTTTAGGGTTAGCTTGAAATCTTGCCCACATACATACACTAAAAATAATATCAGTTCGACTAGCAGTAAGATAAATTAAACTCCCAATCATACCTCTGTAATTAGTTTGATCCACTGGTTTCCCAGATTCATCAATATCCAATTTACAGGTGGTACTCATAGGTGTATCACTTACATTAATACTATCCAAACCAAAACTTTTTAATAAATCTTTAGGATATTTCTTCTAATTTAAAATAATACCATCTTTAGTTTGAAAGATTTGAAATCCAAGAAAGTACTTAAGCTCTCCCATTAAACTCATTTCAAACTCATTCTGCATAACCTTTGAAAAATTAGTACATAAAGAATTTTTCAAAGATCCAAAAATAATATCATCAACATAGATTTGTACTATTAAAACATCTTTTGAAATTCTTTTTATAAAAATATTGGGATCAACAATTCCTTTTGAAAATCCTTTTGAGAAAAGAAAATTTGTAGGTCTTTCTTACCCAGCTCTTGGAGATTCATTTAAACCATATAAAGCTTTAGAAAGTTTAAAAACATGATTTTGAAAGTGAGGATTTGAAAAAACAGGTGTTTGTTCTACAAAAACATCCTCAACAATAAAACCATTTAAAAAAGAACTTTTTACATCCATTTGATATAACTTGAAATTCATATGTGATGCATAGGAAAGTAAGATCCTAATAGCCTCTAATCTAGCTACAGCTGCAAAGGTTTCGTCATAGTCAATTCCTTCTTCTTGATTGTAACCTTGTGCAACTAGCTTAGCTTTGTTTCTAATGATGTTTCCAGATTCATCAACTTTGTTTCTAAACACCCATTTTGTGCCTATGGTTATAGTTCCCTTAGGTCTTTCTACTAATTTCCAGACTTCGTTTCTTTCAAATTGATTTAGTTCTTCTTGCATAGGTATTACCCAAAATTCATCATTGATAGAATCATTGATATTTTTAGGTTCTAACTGTGAAAGAAAAGCTTGATGTTCAACCTGATTTCTTAGAGAAGTTCTAGTCTGTGTTCCTCTATCTAAATTACCTACAACATCATCTAAAAGATGGTTCATTTGAATTGTAGTTGGTCTAGAAAACGTAGGGATAGAGATTTCACATTCACCTACAGGTTGAGGTTCAACAGAAGCAGGTTCTGGGAAATTTCCAGAACTGGATGTTTCAACTACAGGTCCACTGTCTTTATCATTAAAGTTCAAAACAGAGAGATCATCTTCAAGATTTTCAAGAAAGGTCTTAGGTTCATGTGGATCAGTTTCATCAAATTTGATGTGAACAGATTCTTCCACACATTTGGTTCTTTTATTGAAAAATCTATAGGCTTTACTAGAAGTAGAGTAACCTAGGAAAATTCCATCATCACTCTTGGATGAAAATTTGTCAAGATTGTCTTTAGTATTAAGAATAAAGACTTTGCAGCCAAAAACTCTGAAGCAGTTAACCTTAGGTTTCCTATGGTTCCATAACTCATAAGGTGTAACACCCCAAGCTTCTACGGTACATTTCCCTTCGAATAATGCGATAGCGTGTGTTGTACGCAACCTCGAGTTCTAACACACACCACAACTAATTAAACTAGCCGTTGTGAATAGTAATACCTACTTTTTGAAATCATATATATTCTATATTTCAAAATGGACTTCATTTTTGGATTCGGAATATCAAAATTAGCCTAGGGTGAAATTTTGGTACATTTCGGATAACTTTCATATTTTGATGAATAGTGAAAATTTCTAAATTTTAATTAAAAACAACTTTTTTAATCAAAATAATTAATAGTGATAAATTATGAATTTGAGTGGTTTTAAAGTATATTTAGAATATATTTTTACCATTCAATTTAATGTTTATCATTGGACATAATTTTACAATTAAACCGAACATAAACAAGTGTCAATCTTTTGATAGTTATTATCTCTTAAAAACACGCTTTTTTGTTTTGACAGCGGGAATTAATTTTAAATTAATTTCTGCCACTTCTGTGTTTTGAATTTAGGAAAATGGATTCCATATTTGGAATCAGGATGTTCAAATTGTGTAAATAGGTAACTTTTATTTTTAGACATTTTGAATAGTTATTGTGGTAAATATTTTATTTACCATGGTTAAAGGGTAAATCCGGTAAATAAGGGTTAAAAAAAATAATATTATAATAATAAAAAATTACCCTAAAACGTGTCCTAACCTTATTGGTGGACACATACCCGACCATGGGCATCCTTTGGTCAATTTGGGGACCCCTTGGAGCCACTTGTATGTGGTAGGGACACTTTATATTAATAAAGTTAAAATAAAAATAAAAATGGCATAAGCTTACATCTTTTAGAAGAACAATTTTTACATAGGGTTATACATGTTGGATTTTCGATTATAAATATTCATTAGAAAGCTAAAAAGATTTCCTACATAATTATATTTTATTTATAATTTTTAGACATTATATAATTTATGACACAATGATGATGCAGTAATTACTAAAATAGTGAAAAATAAAAATAATTGATCTTATAAACACCCAAATAATTATAATATGAAACTTTTAATGAATTAAACTAATTTTCTATGATAATATGATATATTAGGATTGATTTAATTGACTTTGTTCGAAGTAATCAATCTGTTAGGAGTTTCACAAAAATCAACTATTGAATAGTGTCAAAATTGACATAAAAGAGTTCTTAAAAAAAATATTATATTATTAATTGATATTAAATTACTAAAAATCTAAGGTTCGGCCAAGAGACTTATATTATGATAGGTTCCTCATTAATGGACCACTTGGGGGTCGCTTGGATGTATATAGTAAGTTTATTAATCATATTATATAAAAATACAAAGAGACATTGTAAAAGTGAAACTAATTAACTTAGAGTTAATACTTAAAGATAAGGTTAATATAAGTACCCAAACCTGTCTAAATTCTATTGGATGAGTTGTTTTCGACCTATCCACACCTCATCCTTTGAATAGTCAACTTTGGAGCCTTTGTAAACCGAATATGAATTTATTATAAATTAATATTTCTAACTTTTCCAAAGGTGCCCCTCACCCCTCTTATAAAAGGGCACTCCTCCTTCTCATTTCTTCACACCTTCAAAGCCTTTTGGTTCGGCCAAACTCTGCCCAAATACTCTCCCAACATCCCTCAATACAACCTAGAGGCCTTAGTATGATCAGAAAGCCAACCTAAGGAGCCCTTTTGATCAAATCAAAAGGAAGAACCCGAAGAAGAGGTAATGATTTCACCACCCTTTTCTATGTTCATTTCTTCTTCCACTTCTTCTTCCTTTGTTCTTACCATTCTGAAATAATAACTCCAGTATCTCACATATACTGTGATGTTATTATAAATATGGTACAATCATATTCAGTATTTTATCCACCCTTTGAATAACATGTCACCATACGTGCGTACGTACGGCTTACCGTCTCCACGTCGTGGTGTAATTGTTATTCAATATAATATTATTTGGATGGGTATAATAATGATGTGTAACTCATGTAAATAATAAATATAACATGTTAATGATTCTGTATATATGATATACCATCCATTTATATATTATTTTAATATCAAAAGAATGATATTGTCGCTCGTGCGTACGTACGGACTACCGTCTCCACGAACGCGATGAGATTCATTCTCCATCGTATCCATTCAAGTATAATTATCATTTGATGATTTAAAAATGATGTTTAAGGACTGTATATCATTCTGGATATGAATAAGATACAACAACCATGGCTTATGTAACAAAACATATAAAAGAAAATGAGTAAGTTAACTCCCGAAACGACGATAATTCTAAGATATTATTAACAAATCAATGTTAAAAGATCATATATGATATCATATTAATATATATGATTCTTGTATAATTTAATAACAACTATTTCACCATTATACAGGAGGTTAACCTACCCCAACCAAGGAAAAGTACAAGGTAAGGGTTATTTCACAATCTCTTCATTATCCGAGGTTGTTTATATGTAATAATCTACTGGGATCTCTTTATCATCCACATCCATGTTTCTTAAAAATGTATTTCAAAACATTTTTACTATTTACAAGAATATGGGTTAAAGTCATTTATACCTTTTTTTTTGACTTTTTATAAGAGGTTTATAAAGGAATCTTTCCGTCGTTTTCAAAACAAGGTCCTTTTTAACCTTTTCGACAGAATTGAGGTAAGAATGTTTTTTTAACTTATACGGCGGGTGCGGTTATTTTACGCCGTTATAAAATCTTCAAAGCTTTCCTTACAAGCTTATAAGAATATTTTCAAAGAAAATGTTTTATTTTATATGGATCTTAAATGATTTCAAAATAAAAGGAGATATTTCTTTAAAAAGAATTTTGATTTCATCTATGTCAACATCCTTTGATGGATTTTAAGATTATTTGAAGTTGATTTATTATGATACAAAACTTCTATATTGTATTGAAGGTTTTGTGATATGTTTGACTGTGGATGTGCTATTTTTATACCATTCATAGTTTATTGTGAAAGTATTGACATTTCGTATGCTAGTTTTAATACGAATGTTTATGTTATGTTTAAACCTTTTCATATGGGAATGCATTGGACTTAATAAGTGACGGGTGGAGCCCGCTATAGCTCCTCGATGCATCGGTAGGTCTCATGAGACAAACTAGTGTCTTGGCACAAGGCCTTGACAAAATCTTATTTGTAGTCTTGGCACGAGGCCTTGGCTATGTGGTTATGATAGTCTGGCATTATGCATTCCAACATTATGAAAGTGGTTATTTATTTTTGCATGTGATTATTCGATTAGTGGAATATCCATGTGAATAAGTAAATGGAATTATTTCATTTTATTTATGCCATACCATGTTGAAAGTTCATGTTTAAAAGGCTTTTGTTTTAGTTATACATTGCCTTAAATGTTTATTCTTATTGATGAAAGTTTCCGCTATATTGTTATCCTTACTGGGCATTTGAGCTCACCCCTTTTCTATGTTTTATTTTTCCCAGGAAGTGAAGATGTAAGTTATGAATGACCTGCAGGGATATTATGAGGGGATTGTAGTGTGGACTGTGGAAACATTATGTTGTTGTAGTAGTTTTTGATTTTATGATGTAATGTAAAACTTATGAATATATCTAGTGTTTCCAAGGCTACTAAACCAATCGGTCTTTCGAGATTTGATCTTTCTTGTGATCATGCCAATGTTATGTAATAATGCACCGACTCTAGGAAACTAGGGTCGGGGCGTTACAGTTGGTATCAGAGGAAGTTTAGTACAAACCTTGGAAGCTAGATTTAGATAAACTCTGATTAGAGCACGTAGACCTAAGATGAACTTTGAGGATTAGTATAGAAGAACTTCCTAGAAATTTTGGTATTGTAGAGATTTTGTGAGTTTTCCGAGCAATACATCCCTGTCTGGATACGAGCAGGTAGAGGCGGCTCTGGCACAGATGTACCTAGGGGTAAAACCCGAAAACACCGCTTTGAGCTAGACTCGAACGGGAACTGGTGCACGACAACGGGCCTTGCTGCACTCTTGGTTACGACACTCCCGGGGGATATGCTTAGGATAACTCTCATTTTCTTTACAAATCATTATGAAGGGTTTATGAGTATATACTTCCTCAAAGAAAACATATTTATGATTATGGATTATATCCATAGATAGTTCAATTTATGTTTAGTGTTTTATAAGTATGGGATTATGTATTTTGATGCATAAACTGATCTAGTTTATGCCATTTTTTAGAAATGGTGCCTAGTGGAAGAAATGGAAACCGTATCAATGCACGCACTCCATGTAGGGATTGCCCTCCTGCTCAAGATAATTATAGTGGGGCTGGTGATGCAACTGGTGCTGATCAGCTAATCACCGTACTGGGACAACTTACTCAGGTTATGAATAATAACCTTACCCGTATGGAGCACCCTGATCCGCAGCGTGGAGGATCAATGTTAGATCGATTCATGAGACAACAACCACCAACGTTCAATGGAAGTACAAATCCCTTAGTAGCTGAGCAATGGATATTTTCCCTAGAGAAAATATTTCAGGCTTTGGGGAGTAGTGAAAGGGAAAAAGTTACCATGGCAGTTTACCGCCTCACTGGAGATGCTGATCAATGGTGGTCATTGATTCAAAACATGAAGGAAGATGATGAAGTATCAAACATGGAATGGAGGGAGTTCAAAGATCTGTTTTTAGAAAAATACTTTCCTCGCGACCATCGAGAAGATATGGAAAGGCAATTTCTGAGTCTGAGACAAAAGGAGGATGAGAATGTCACAAAGTATGAGGCTAACTTTACAAGGTTAGCGAGGTATGCTGGAGATTATATTCGCAACCCAAGAAGTAAGATTGATCGTTTCTTTGATGGGTTAAAACCATTTCTCCGTCGAGCATTAGTCTCACAATCCTTTTCATCGTACGAAGACATTGTCTTATGTGCTATCAAGACCGAAAAGGAATTCTCTAAGTCTTATGACTTTAAAGCAAAGAAAGAGAAGAAGAGACCTGCTGATCAATCTGGGAATGGAAATAAGGGGAAGAAGGGAAAGGTTGAATATCCATCTTGTGGTAAGTGCGGGAAGAAACACCCCGGTGCTTGCCTGAAGAGAATGGGAGTCTGTTACAAGTGTGGTGAAAAAGGCCACCAAGCTCATGATTGCAAGGGGAAGAAGGAAGATACCAACGTTCAGTGCTACAATTGCAGGGAGATGGGGCATTATTCAAATGCATGTCCTAAGCGTCAGGAGAACTTACCTCAGAAAAGGACAAGGGATCAAGGCCAGGCTTATGCTATCACTACTGCTGAGGTAGAAACTCCGAAAGACGTGGTGGCAGGTAATTTAATGGTTTCCTCAAGTTTAGCAAATGCATTATTTGATTCTGGATCATCGCATTGTTTCATATCTTCCCAGTTTGCTAAGAAAATTAGATATTTCCAATTTGATTTAATAAGGGAGTTGTCAGTTAAAACTCCTAAGGGAAGTATCGTTGCAACAAAGTTTTGTGAATCAGTCCCCATTAGAGCACATAAATTTTCTTTATCTGCTGATTTCATCGTCATACCTATGATTGAGTTTGATATAATCCTCGGTATGGACTGGCTTTCGGACTATGATGCGAAGATTTATTGTAAGAAGAAAGAGGTTACGATTCTTGATGATAATGATAAGGAACACCTTATTTTTAGAGCAGAATCATCACCACCTAATTCTTATTTAGACCCACCCCCAGTAGCTCAACTTAATTCAATTATTGGGGAGGAAGAGAATGAAATAACTGTCGGTGAGGAAAGGAATGTTCAAATAGAGGATGTACCTGTTGTGAAAGAATTTGTAGATGTATTTCCGGAAGATTTACCTGGACATCATCCAGAACGAGAAGTTGAGTTTTCTATTGATTTGATTCCTGGATCAAGGCCTATATCGAAGACCCCTTATAGAATGGCCACTGTAGAGTTAGTCGAACTAAAGAAACAACTAGAGGAATTGAGTAATAAGGGATTTATTCGCCCTAGTGTTTCTCCATGGGGAGCCCCTTTTCTTTTTGTTAAAAAGAAAGATGGATCTATGAGGTTATGTATCGACTACAGGGAGATCAATGCTATAACGATAAAGAACAAGTATCCCCTACCTCGTATTGATGATTTATTTGACCAACTGCATGGAGCTCAATACTTTTCAAAGATTGACCTTCGATCTGGATACCATCAGTTGTGTGTAAAGAAGGAAGACATTCCGAAGACAGCATTTCGAACCAGGTACGGGCATTACGAGTTTACTGTAATGCCGTTTGGATTGACTAATGCACCCTCTGTATTCATGGATCTGATGAATAGAGTTTTCAAGGAGTATCTCGATGAATTTGTGGTGGTATTTATTGATGATATCTTGGTATACTCCAAAACCTACGAAGATCATGAAAATCACTTGCGCATTATCTTGAAGACTCTGAGGAGGCATGAATTATATGGAAAGTTTAGCAAGTGTGAATTCTGGCTTCAGGAGATTTCTTTTCTTGGCCATATTGTCTCTAAAGATGGAATCTCTGTTGATCCTTCTAAGACCAAGGCAATCCAAGAATGGCCAGCACCTACGAGTATAACTGAGGTACGTAGTTTTATTGGCTTGGCAGGTTATTATCGACGTTTCGTCCAGAATTTTGCCCGATTGGCTAACCCATTAACGAAGCTCACACGTAAAGGGGTTAAATTTGTTTGGACAAAAGAGTGTGAAGAATGTTTCGAAGAACTGAAGAGAAGATTAGTCAATGATCCTATATTGACTCTACCATCGGGGAATGATGGGTTCGTTATTTATAGTGATGCATCAAAGAAAGGACTTGGCTGTGTCCTTATGCAGAATGATAGAGTTATTGCCTATGCATCACGACAGTTGAAAATTCATGAACAAAACTATCCTACTCATGATCTTGAGTTAGCAGCTGTGATCTTTGCTTTGAAGATATGGAGGCACTACCTCTATGGTGAAAAATGTGAGATTTATACTGATCACAAGAGTTTGAAGTATATTTTCTCACAAAAAGAACTCAACATGAGGCAGAGGAGATGGCTTGAATTACTCAAGGATTATGATTGTACGATACACTACCACCCGGGGAAGGCAAACAAGGTGGCAGATGCTTTGAGTAGAAAAGACCATGGAGTTTTGAACAATATGAGAATTGAAAGGGATCCAATTTTCATGGATCTAGTGAAAATGGACATGGGAATAACCAGGGAAGGTGAAACATCAATGCTTTTTCAAATGGTTGCCAAACCATCTTTACTAGAAAGGATTAAGAGTTCTCAGACCGATGATGACGAATTCCAAAAGAAGATTAAAGCTGTGAATGATGGGAGATTGAGAGACTTTGTGTATGAAGATGGAATTTTGAAATTCGGGAAGAGACTTTGTGTTCCCAATATACCTGATCTAAAAAGGGAATTGCTGGATGATGCTCATAGTTCCAATTTCTCTATACACCCTGGGAGCACCAAAATGTATAGAGATTTGAAGGAACATTTTTGGTGGGACAACATGAAGAGGGAGATTGCTGATTTTGTGTCAAGGTGTATGGTTTGTCAACAAGTGAAAGCTGGAAGGCAACAGCCTGGAGGAGTCATGCAACCTCTTCCCATACCGGAGTGGAAATGGGACAATATTACGATGGACTTTGTCATGGGGCTACCAAAGACTCCTAGAAGGAACGATGCAATATGGGTTATTGTTGATCGTCTTACCAAGTCAGCACATTTTCTTGCTATAAGAGAAGATCTACCCCTGGAACGTCTAGCAAGACTATACACTAATGAAGTTGTGAGACTTCATGGAGTTCCCCTATCGATTGTTTCTGATCGTGATCCCCGTTTTACTTCAAGATTTTGGAAAAGTCTTTAGAAATCCCTGGATACTGAACTTCATTTGAGCACTGCTTACCACCCTCAGATAGACGGACAATCAGAACGGACTATTCAGACCTTAGAAGACATGTTGAGATCTTGCTCACTTGATTTTCAGGGTATGTGGGATCAATATTTACCTCTGGTAGAATTTTCCTATAACAATAGCTTCCATTCGAGTATACAAATGGCACCATATGAAGCGTTATACGGAAAGAGATGTCGTACACCAACCTGTTGGGATGACGTTGGTGAAAGAAAACTTGTAGGCCCAGAACTGGTGGAGGAAACGGTGGAAAAGGTGAAGGTAATCCAAAATCACATCAAAGCAGCTCAAAGTAGGCAGAAGAGCTATGCCGATAATCGAAGGAAGGATTTGTAATTTCAAGTCGGTGATCATGTTTTCCTAAAGGTATCTCCGTGGAAGGGAGTCATACGTTTTGGTAAGAAAGGTAAATTGAGTCCCAGGTACATCGGACCTTTCGAAATTCTAGAACGAATTGGGGCTGTAGCTTACCGATTGGCAATGCCGCCAAGTCTCTCCAAAGTTCACGATGTGTTCCACGTATCTCTGTTGAGAAAATACATGCCTGACCCAACGCATGTACTCACCTATGAGGAATTAGAACTGGAACCCGATCTGTCTTATTGCGAAGAGCCCGTCAGGATTCTTGATACAAGAGAACAAGTACTGAGAAACCGGACGACGCGTCTGGTAAAAGTTTTGTGGAGAAATCATAAAATGGAAGAGGCAACGTGGGAACCCGAGGAACTTATGATGAAGAACCACCCGAGTCTTTTTATGCAGTAATACCCTAGAAATTGCGAGGACGCAATTATTTGAAGGAGGGGAGAATGTAACACCCCAAGCTTCTACGGTACATTTCCCTTCGAATAATGCGATAGCGTGTGTTGTACGCAACCTCGAGTTCTAACACACACCACAACCAATTAAACTAGCCGTTGTGAATAGTAATACCTACCTTTTGAAATCATATATATTCTATATTTCAAAATGGACTTCATTTTTGGATTCGGAATATCAAAATTAGCCTAGGGTGAAATTTTGGTACATTTCGGATAACTTTCATATTTTGATGAATAGTGAAAATTTCTAAATTTTAATTAAAAACAACTTTTTTAATCAAAATAATTAATAGTGATAAATTATGAATTTGAGTGGTTTTAAAGTATATTTAGAATATATTTTTACCATTCAATTTAATGTTTATCATTGGACATAATTTTACAATTAAACCGAATATAAACAAGTGTCAATCTTTTGATAGTTATTATCTCTTAAAAACACGCTTTTTGTTTTGACAGCGGGAATTAATTTTAAATTAATTTCTGCCACTTATGTGTTTTGAATTTAGGAAAATGGATTCCATATTTGGAATCAGGATGTTCAAATTGTGTAAATAGGTAACTTTTATTTTTAGACATTTTGAATAGTTACTGTGGTAAATATTTTATTTACCATGGTTAAAGGGTAAATCCGGTAAATAAGGGTTAAAAAAAATAATATTATAATAATAAAAAATTACCCTAAAACGTGTCCTAACCTTATTGGTGGACACATACCCGACCATGGGCATCCTTTGGTCAATTTGGGGACCCCTTGGAGCCACTTGTATGTGGTAGGGACACTTTATATTAATAAAGTTAAAATAAAAATAAAAATGGCATAAGCTTACATCTTTTAGAAGAATAATTTTTACATAGGGTTATACATGTTGGATTTTCGATTATAAATATTCATTAGAAAGCTAAAAAGATTTCCTACATAATGATATTTTATTTATAATTTTTAGACATTATATAATTTATGACACAATGATGATGCAGTAATTACTAAAATAGTGAAAAATAAAACTAATTGATCTTATAAACACCCAAATAATTATAATATGAAACTTTTAATGAATTAAACTAATTTTCTATGATAATATGATATATTAGGATTGATTTAATTGACTTTTTTCAAAGTAATCAATCTGTTAGGAGTTTCACAAAAATCAACTATTGAATAGTGTCAAAATTGACATAAAAGAGTTCTTAAAACAAATATTATATTATTAATTGATATTAAATTACTAAAAATCTAAGGTTCGGCCAAGAGACTTATATTATGATAGGTTCCTCATTAATGGACCACTTGGGGGTCGCTTGGATGTATATAGTAAGTTTATTAATCATATTATATAAAAATACAAAGAGACATTGTAAAAGTGAAACTAATTAACTTAGAGTTAATACTTAAAGATAAGGTTAATATAAGTACCCAAACCTGTCTAAATTCTATTGGATGAGTTGTTTTCGACCTATCCACACCTCATCCTTTGAATAGTCAACTTTGGAGCCTTTGTAAACCGAATATGAATTTATTATAAATTAATATTTCTAACTTTTCCAAAGGTGCCCCTCACCCCTCTTATAAAAGGGCACTCCTCCTTCTCATTTCTTCACACCTTCAAAGCCTTTTGGTTCGGCCAAACTCTGCCCAAATACTCTCCCAACATCCCTCAATACAACCTAGAGGCCGTAGTTTGATCAGAAAGCCAACCTAAGGAGCCCTTTTGATCAAATCAAAAGGAAGAACCCGAAGAAGAGGTAATGATTTCACCACCCTTTTCTAAGTTCATTTCTTCTTCCACTTCTTCTTCCTTTGTTCTTACCATTCTGAAATAATAACTCCAGTATCTCACATATACTGTGATGTTATTATAAATATGGTACAATCATATTCAGTATTCTATCCACCCTTTGAATAACATGTCACCATACGTGCGTATGTACGGCTTACCGTCTCCACGTCGTGGTGTAATTGTTATTCAATATAATATTATTTGGATGGGTATAATAATGATGTGTAACTCATGTAAATAATAAATATAACATGTTAATGATTCTGTATATATGATATACCATCCATTTATATATTATTTTAATATCAAAAGAATGATATTGTCGCTCGTGCGTACGTACGGACTACCGTCTCCACGAACGCGATGAGATTCATTCTCCATCGTATCCATTCAAGTATAATTATCATTTGATGATTTAAAAATGATGTTTAAGGACTGTATATCATTCTGGATATGAATAAGATACAACAACCATGGCTTATGTAACAAAACATATAAAAGAAAATGAGTAAGTTAACTCCCGAAACGACGATAATTCTAAGATATTATTAACAAATCAATGTTAAAAGATCATATATGATATCATATTAATATATATGATTCTTGTATAATTTAATAACAACTATTTCACCATTATACAGGAGGTTAACCTACCCCAACCAAGGAAAAGTACAAGGTAAGGGTTATTTCACAATCTCTTCATTATCCGAGGTTGTTTATATGTAATAATCTACTGGGATCTCTTTATCATCCACATCCATGTTTCTTAAAAATGTATTTCAAAACATTTTTACTATTTACAAGAATATGGGTTAAAGTCATTTATACCTTTTTTTTTTGACTTTTTATAAGAGGTTTATAAAGGAATCTTTCCGTCGTTTTCAAAACAAGGTCCTTTTTAACCTTTTCGACAGAATTGAGGTAAGAATGTTTTTTTTTAACTTATACGGCGGGTGCGGTTATTTTACGCCGTTATAAAATCTTCAAAGCTTTCCTTACAAGCTTATAAGAATATTTTCAAAGAAAATGTTTTATTTTATATGGATCTTAAATGATTTCAAAATAAAAGGAGATATTTCTTTAAAAAGAATTTTGATTTCATCTATGTCAACATCCTTTGATGGATTTTAAGATTATTTGAAGTTGATTTATTATGATACAAAACTTCTATATTGTATTGAAGGTTTTGTGATATGTTTGACTGTGGATGTGCTATTTTTATACCATTCATAGTTTATTGTGAAAGTATTGACATTTCGTATGCTAGTTTTAATACGAATGTTTATGTTATGTTTAAACCTTTTCATATGGGAATGCATTGGACTTAATAAGTGACGGGTGGAGCCCGCTATAGCTCCTCGATGCATCGGTAGGTCTCATGAGACAAACTAGTGTCTTGGCACAAGGCCTTGACAAAATCTTATTTGTAGTCTTGGCACGAGGCCTTGGCTATGTGGTTATGATAGTCTGGCATTATGCATTCCAACATTATGAAAGTGGTTATTTATTTTTGCATGTGATTATTCGATTAGTGGAATATCCATGTGAATAAGTAAATGGCATTATTTCATTTTATTTATGCCATACCATGTTGAAAGTTCATGTTTAAAAGGCTTTTGTTTTAGTTATACATTGCCTTAAATGTTTATTCTTATTGATGAAAGTTTCCGCTATATTGTTATCCTTACTGGGCATTTGAGCTCACCCCTTTTCTATGTTTTATTTTTCCCAGGAAGTGAAGATGTAAGTTATGAATGACCTGCAGGGATATTATGAGGGGATTATAGTGTGGACTGTGGAAACATTATGTTGTTGTAGTAGTTTTTGATTTTATGATGTAATGTAAAAATTATGAATATATCTAGTGTTTCCAAGGCTACTAAACCAATCGGTCTTTCTAGATTTGATCTTTCTTGTGATCATGCCAATGTTATGTAATAATGCACCGACTCTAGGAAACTAGGGTCGGGGCGTTACATAAGGGGTCCTTTTAAGAACAGGTATGATCAAGACTCTATTGATAATATAACAAGCTGTATTGATAGCTTCAGCCCAAAAATAAACAGGCAGGTCATACTCATTAAGCATAGTCCTAGCAATTTCCTGCAGGGTTCTATTCCTTCTCTCTACTACACCATTCTGTTGGGGTGTCCTAGGGGTAGAGAAATTGTGACTATAGCCACTATGTGAGCAGTAAGATTCAAACTCATGATTTTCAAACTCACGACCATGATCACTTCTCAGGGTTTTAATTTTGAGTCCACTAAGGTTCTCTACATACTTGGAATATTTAACAAAGTAAGAACAAGCTTCAATTTTGTGAGCTTGAAAATATACCCAAGTATATCTATAAAAGTCATCTACAAGAACATAGACATAGTGCTTCCCATTTAAACTAGAAACTCTAGAAGTTCTAAATAAATCCATGTGGAACAACTCGAGAGGTTGATAAGTTGAAACTTCATTCTTTGATTTAAAAGAAACTTTATATTTCTTTCCCTTTTGACAGGGATTACAAACTTTGTCTGCTAGAAATTCAAGTTTGGGTAGGTCTCTAACTAAGTTATTCCTAACCAGTTTTCTAAGTGAATGTACATTGCAGCATCCTAATCTTCTATGACAAATCCAAGACTCTTTATGAAAAGCATTTAGACAAGTAATATTCTTCTTATCTAAAGAATTCAGATCAACAACATAAATCTTTTCATTTCTTAAGGTAGAAAACACTAAAACAATTTTCAAATTAAAAACATTGCAAGAATCATTTTCAAATTTAAAACTAAAACCATCATCACATAAGTGAGAAATACTTAACAGATTAAACTTAAGCCCATCAACAAATAGAACTTTAGAAATTAATACTGAGTCAGTGTTACCAATCTGGCCTAAGCCAATGATTTTCCCTTTTGAATTATCACCAAAAGTGACAAAACCTCCATCAACTCTGACTAAGATTTTAAAGCCTAAAAAGTCTCCTGACATATGCCTTGAACATCAACTCTCCAAGTAACAGGTCTTTCTATAGGTGCTATTTATGCAGGTTCCCTACAAAACAGATTTAGATAGGAAATGATTTTGGTACCCAGATTCTCTTGGGTCCAGACAGGTTAGCCAACAAAACATTAGGTACCCAAATTTGTCTTATGAGTCTCATAAAATTTTTAGAATCAACAGATTTTGAAAGGTAAACCTTATTAGATCTGTAACTATGAATATAACTAGTTAAAGAATATGAAGTTCCAGAACTAGCTACATTCTATCCAGATTTAGGAATGAATTTAGTTTTGGTGATTTTCCTTTGTCCAGGTTGGTATCCTATACCAGTAGTGTATCTAGGTTCTATTTGCTTACCTAGCATTTTAGTAAGAGTATATTTACCATTTGTAAACTTTTCTATGTATTTCTTTAGTTGCTCATTAGATAATTTTAGTTCAGTATTCTCTTTAAGTAACCGAGCATTCTTTTCCATTTCAATATTAAGATCAGATTTATGTTTAAAAGATAAATCATACTGTTTCTTTAAACCTTTGTATTTGTCTTTTAGCTCATTACAGGTTTCTTCTAACATATCAAAATATTCAAACAGTTCAGATTTTTTCATGTTTTTTGAGTCAGAATCATCTCCAGAATAATATGAATCTAAAGAAGGAGTTTCAGATGTTACCTCAGATGTGTTTGTCACGAAACACGTATTTTCCTTATTTTTGGATTCAGTCTCAGAGGCTTCAGATTCACTGGAGCTATCCTCAGAAGCGCTCTAAGTAGCCTTCATAGCCTTTTTGTACATACTGTCCTTGTAATCATATTTCTTCTTGAATTTGAACTTTGGGCAGTCTGATTTAATATGTTCTTTTCTTTTGCACTCATAACAGAAAAATTCATCACTCTTATCTGGATTTTTCTAATCCTTCTTCCAATGTCCCTTATTGTCATACTTTCCTTTGTAATTTGATTTTCTGAAGAATTTCTTCTTCCTATAAAATTTCTTAAACCTTCTGGAAATGTTATTCATCTCAGCATCACTATCAGAATCACTTTCACTATCTTTACAGCTTGAGCTTTCAATTATATCTTGGAGCATCTCCTTATCCTTTTTCTTTGAAGTTGAAGTCTTGAATGCAATAGACTTCCTTCTAGGTTCATCTTCTTCTTCTTTGTTAACCTTCAGTTCCTCTTCATACATCATAAGCATACCAATGTGTTCTTTGACATGTAGAGCAGCAATGTCACACGACTCTCTGATTGAAACAGATGTTCCTCTCCATCGGTCTGGTAAACATCTCAGAATCCTCATAATTTGTTCCTTTGATGGAACATCCTTTCCGAGTGAGATCATTGTGTTGACAATTTCGTTGAACCTGAGATACATGTCAGAAATGGGTTCATCAGGCTTCATCTTAAAATTATCATACTTCATAGTATAAGTGTTCAATCACATTTCCTTAACATTAGTTGTTCCTTCATGAGAAACAGCTAAGGTATCCCAAATTTCCAAAGCAGTTTTACAAGAAGAAATTCTATTAAACTCTTCATCTCCAAAAGCATAGTACAAGGAATTCATAGCTTTGCAATTATTATTGTAGGCAGCCTTAGTAGCTTCATTCCAAGTAGATCTAACAGTAGTAGGATTTTTATATTCAGATTCTATAGAATTCGAAATATCAAAACCCATGCTCTCTAAATGAATTTTCATCTTGATTTTCCACTGAGCATAGTTAGTGCCATTGAAAAATGGTGGTCTATTGGTAGCAACACCTTCATGTCTGTTATCCATGATAACTTAATTAAAGAAAAGATTTTAAAGAGATAAAAATTTAGAAATAACAGAAATTTAAGAACTTTAAAATACAACTAAAATCACAGTTGAAAAATAGAGTACTTTAGAAAATATTTGTTTCCTCTGATACCAAATGTTGGTCATAGTGGACACTCAAGAGGGGGGGTGAATTGAGTTCCAATTAAAATTTTTGTTTAAAAAACATTGTCTTAAAATCCCCCAAATAAAACATAGAATTAAACTGTAGTGAATTTATATCAGAATAAAAGTTCTGTTAGGTTCTCAAAGTATTTATTATTTCCCAGTTAATCAAAACAGAAGAGTTGATTAACTTTTGAAACTAACTTACTGATTTACAACTAATATAAACACTTGTGAGTTTAATTATCAAAGTGACTTTAAAATAGTTTTGGTTTTAAAGAACTTAGGAGCGGAATGAAAAAAAATATCTTTGAAAGAAATAGCACAGCAGATATAACCAAGAGGTTCAGTCTCAAGCCGAGACATAATCCTCTTAACAATTTATATAAATATCATCCACTCCCTGGATTGGGGTTCACAAAAGTTTACAACTGTCCAGGTCCAAGACCTCTACCACTGTTATTCGTGGGAAACAATACACCAGCAACCAGCTATCCAGGTCACACATGACCTCTACCACTATCCCAGTGGGAAATACAAGATGTAAGAATTTGAGTGAGGATTTACAAATCCTCCAGTTAAAGTACAGGAGACAGTGTGTGTGAAAAAAAAGGTAGATGACACACACTGCTCAAAATGTAAAAATTAAATCATAGAGGCAAAGATTTATAGTTTAGAAATGGCTCTAGTGATTGCAGTGCAGCTCTGGACTCGTTTGGAGTGATCGGAATTGGTTATGATTCCTCTTTTGGTTTTTGTCTGGAAAACAGAGTGTTGTCTGCTTCCTTGAATTCCAGGTGTAGAGACAGAGAAAAAGATAGTCGATGAAGTTCATGTGTTATGTTCTCGTTCTCAGCTCTTCCCTGGTATGCAGTAATGAAAAAATGAGTTCTTAGTGTAAGTTTAGTCGTCTCTTTGCATTCACACTCGGTGGTTCTTCCAGCACACCTCGTGGTACGTATGTCTCTATGTATTCATCTATTCATTCCCCCTTCCTTTTCAGCAGCACATCCTTCTTTCATTTAAAGCATGAGCTCCGGCAAAAGAAATGATTTCTTTTTGCAGGTACGAGGTACGGTTTCCTAACAACCAACAACATACATTAAATAAATGTCAGTGTATGAAAATATACCTGATATGACCGTTGGTTAGGTTAAAAAATAATAAAGAAATTAAATCTTGTTGGGTTCTGTCTCTGAAACGGTTTCTCTTGATATCGGTAGACTTGTGTCTCGGTAGGTATGAGTATCAGTAGGCATTTGTAACGGTAGACTTGATTTGTAACGGTAGACTTGATGTGTAACGGTAGCGGTGGCTCGGCCTTGTAACGGTAGCGGTGTCTCTGCCTTGTAACGGTAGCGGTGGCTCTATATCGGTAGACTTTGCATAACGGTGACCTTTCCATATCGGTAAGCTTATATAACGGTAACCTTCTTATATCGGTAGCAGTAGACTTGTCTTATATCGGTAGATCTATATCGGTAAGTCTGTCTTGTATCAGTATACTTTGATGTATCGGTTGACTTCCTTTGATAACAGTAGCTTCAACATATCGGTGGACTTGTGTGTATCGGTAGCTCTGTTCTGTAACAGTAGCTGTTATCTGTAATGGTGGACTTTAATGTAACGGTGACTAGTTTGTATCGGTAGCTCTCACATAGCAGTAGACATAACTGTATCAGTAGCTCTGTTCTGTTTAATCATTCTATTAGCAGAAGTGGTTTAGTCAGAGTGTACAAACATCCAATAACCGAAAGAATAATAGTTAAACATTAAATAATAGAACAATACTTAAAGAAAATAGATTCCCAAATAAGTATTTAACCATTGATCAAATAGGGATTATCAAAATACAAATAATCATAATTGGGATTATCAAAATATAATAAAAATAATTGGAATTATCAAAATATACTAAAAATAATTGGGATTATCAAAATATAATAAATCAACTAGATTCCCAGAGAGTTCAACACCTTATTATAGGCCCAATACCAACATCAAGTCAACTTTCTTCCCCCATGGATTACGATAAACTCCAGAGCACCTTGTTATATGGCTCAACTCAGTATCACCTCTGTAGCATCAAATACATTCATGCAGATAAAGATCTCACAAAACAAAGTTATCTTATAGACATAATCTTCAGGAATGAACTAAGAATTCACGAACAAATGAACATGACATAAATTTTTAAGAGAGTCATAGAACACGAAAAAATCCTCCCCTAGAAGGGTGCGGTGAGCCTGAGCTCCCATCCTCTCAACCAATGGATTCCTCAACTGTCATTAACCAAGTCATTAGCTAAATATCACCTACCATTGGAATGTAGGTCCATGAATCATGGATACTAGGTCTATTAAGCATTCTTGGCTCCATGAATAAATCTTTTGGATACCATCCAAGGACGTTAAATCTGATATGGACTGATTTCATGAGTTCTCAATCCCCACGAAATCACCCAAAAGGGTCAATAGTTACCATAGGGTTAATTCAACATTCATTAAAGGAAAATAATGTTGAACGGGTCATAACAAAAGGGGTGGTGAATTATATGAGAACCCATATCTATTAACAAAAGGATAAGTTGAGATCTTCATCAAACAATTTCGGCACCATGAGGAAATTCACCTCCTCGGAGGCAGAAAAATCACTCATTTCATTCTAAAATAATTAAAATTATTGAGAAGCATTACACACAACAACTATTATAAATAATTTTTAACATATTTTAAATATATATTATTTTATTTTAACATTATTTTATGATATTTCTATTATTTGTTTTTTAGGTTTTCACTCATGTGATTGCCCGAGAAACAAAACCAGAATACTAAGTACTATGTTGTTTACTATCATTAGGTAAATTAATTATTTAAAATATTTATTACTACTGGTATAGAGGTGTGTGAGTGTGTGGAATCCACTCAGAAGGATAATATGGATGTCTGTGACCAAAAATTCGAAAACATAATAAAAGGAAAAAACTTAACATAAATCAATAATGAATAGTAGTAATGAAGAAGACATATGTTTTTTATAAGCATGAGTGAAAAATCATAGAGTATTGTGGTAGTTAGAGAAAGAATAACTAAAAATAATAATATCGACATTATAAATTTGATGATATCTGGGTTTTCATAATATTTTGAATTGATTAGTACTGTTTTCTGATCCTACTCGTGTTAATTAGAATTATTCAATGCTTAGAGAATAACTAAAGATTCACTAAAATATCACATTAGTGAACATTCACATCTCAATAAACATTCATTAGTTGTGATTTCTAAATAAAAATATTATAATTAATATTCACATTATGGAAAAGAGATACATATTCCTTTTTGAAATAAATGTAATTTAGTCAATGAGCCAGGTTCTATTGATATACTACCATTAGTCTATGATTCATGAGTAGTGAATATTGATACAAATAATTTAATTAAAAGAGTTCGCTACATAGAAATTACATTAAACAATTGTTTCAAAAATTAAGACTAGATTTATGTATTTTAATTTACTATAATTTGAATACAATAGAAAAAATTAGGTAAACATGGTAGAAATCAAAAATATTTGAAAATGATAAGAAAGAGAAGATGAATGTTCAATAGTGAAATCATCTCATTTTTTATGTAGTAACAATAACTCTTGGTTCTTATCCAAGAAATGCACTTTCATCTTTTATGTGCACCTGATGAATCCATTATTGTTATGACTCATAATTCCTTTAAAAAAATTCTTCTAACTCACTATATCTAGAACACTGTTAAAACTAAGCACAACTCAGAAGTCACCACATGAAATCATTCATGTTTCACTATTATCCATACATAACTAAATCAAATATCTTCAAACAACCATGAAACACCCATTTTATTTATATTAAATCACAACGAATGGTGAATTTGGATTTTATTTTATCTTGAAAAAATCTTCTTCAATATGGGGAATAGTTTTTAGAAGCATCATCAAAAAACCAAAAGTTCTGATGCCTTTACTGTGATACCCATGACCTTAAAAATTCATGTGATAGTTTAGTATGTCACACAATTCATTCTCATTCCATCCAAATCATTTTTGTATGATTATCCATTTAAAAATATTTCATTAAAATATTGTGATCGACATGTTTTTCATAATATCAATACAAAAAGAGACTGAATTGAATCAATCACATCATAGTGTCATCTTCTTAAATAATTCTCCTTAGTATAATATGATCTCATCCCTCCATACAATCATATCACAGCACTAAAAATAAGATTATTTGAAAAAAAATCATAGAAAATTTTGGTTTGTTGTCATAGAATTATTTTGATATTTGGTATCATAGGTGGTTTTCACACATCAATGAATACATAGCTTGTACATTTTGAAGATCAAGGTCTACTCCCCCTTAAACATTCAAACAAATAATCTAAGAAATGAGTCTTCGATTATTGATCGATCCATTAAACAACACTCATAATCAATTATTCCCAATCCCTCCACATTATTGGTACTTTAGGAACATCATAAAATATCATCACTGGAAACTTCTGTCCATGAGTCCATACATCTTCTAGAAATGTATTGTACCCTAGATCATTAGCTTCAAACAAAATTACACTAGTAAGGGCATGTTATAACATTCAATTATCTTTAACTAAATTATAATAAAAACTATTAGCCAATGTTATCAACTCAACCTTGAAGGAGTTTCCATATTAATAGAAAGGCGGATCGAGCACTAACTCCACCCACATGGGTTTGTGTGAATTGGTATAGGTAGGTAGGGGGTTTGTGTCAATATTTACACCACCAAACAGGTCTATAAAAGGAGGTTCTAGGGATCCTTAGTATAATTACCTCATCAATTTTGAGAGATATCTTTTATATCCATTGAGGGGGTCCATGATATCTTTTGGTGATAGAGGGATATGTGTAGAGAGGATATTTTTTGTAATCATTGTTCATGATAAATTAATTTCTAGTTTTTTCCTCTATTCATCTCTCTATGTGGTCAGTGAATCACAATAAGTGGTATCAAATCTATTTTCAGTGAAACAATAGTGAATAGTGGATATTTTTTTATGATTAGAAATTTCATGTTACTCTAAATTTTTTTCCAAGGAATGATTTTGAATTTCCATGTCCTGGAGATTCCAATATCACAAATAGTGTCTAAAATAGAGAAAAATGGGCTCCCTTTTCATGATAATCATTTGGTCAATGTTTGGGTGCTATAGTACCTCTTGCTGAAGAATATGGTACTATTCTTGTACTTCTGATATTTTGAAATCTACTCTAGCAGACCACGTCATCATCACATCATTAGTCAATCATATCCATTGACACTTATTTGGTCATATCTCGATAAATATTTATCCATTTTTGATGATCCAAAAGTCAAATACAATATTTGTTACTATTCTATAAACAATATGGAGCTCTATTTTTCAATATTTTGTAAAAATGTTTACATAATGGAAATTAAATAGAGTGCCCAACCATGGGAGGGATGATCATGATGACTTCTTCAAACAAATCCATTTAGAAGTCAAAAATATAATATCTTCATAATTATAATGATCTTTCTCAACCCCATTGAGAACAAGGGAATTATCCCAAAGTCCACTTAGGAAGAAGAGTTAAATAATCTAAAGATTAAGATGATAGAGTAAATATGCCAATAGATAGATCATAGAGTTTACCACCATGTTTCAAAATATACTTGAGCATAATAAATTTAGATAAAGTATAAAAATAGAAATGAGTTTGTGACTTCCATAACAAGCTCCTCATATTGAGGTGACTTATGAATCATCAAGAAAATAGTGTAAAACTTATATATTCATACACTAAAGAGTTACAATGACCGATGTATTGATTGGTGGAAACATGTTATACACTCTCGGATGTCCATCATGGGAACCACCAATTATCCACACATCTCGATAGATCAGATATTATTGCGGTCTCACTTAGAAACATATCACCTTGAGGAAAAATTTCCTTAAAAATGATGAAGTTTGAAATGTTAAAAAAAGAGGCATAAAGAAAAATTTGTGATCTACATTTAGATACCATATCTGGTCTAGGTTAAGTGATGGTGACCATAAAGAGGAGGTAATGGGAAAGGTAGTATATGTCGAAACAAAAGAAGAGGAAGGTCCACAGATTGAATAACACCAACATACCAATGATTCCATAGTGGAATGGGGGGAAAATGATGACTAACTTTCTAAAGTAACTATTGGAAAATGGAAATTTTAGAAATCAGTAAAGATGAAATGGAGATAAAAATTTAAGAATTATAGGAGAATTTTTCTTTTCCCCAACTATGATGAATATACTTTATTTCACACATCGAGTATGGTCATATAATGGGTGGTCGATAGTATAATATCATAAAACATCATTCCACATCATGAGTATTTCACGAAATACCATGTTGGTGAATTTGGTACAATAAATATAGAAAATACATGTTTGGTTGATATTTTTGGCATTGGGGATATCAATATCAAGGTGAAAATTTGATACACAATGACCTTCAATAATTTATTGTATGTTCTAACACTTCAGCTAAAACAGTTATCAAGAATATCTTTTATCAAAAAAGTACATGAAAAAATCATTAGAAATCAATAATGGAATATGACAAAAGGATCCAAAATCTTACCCAATGACACGTATGAAGTATGATTTACAACACATAGATCATTATATATGCAGAAATCCTCATCCAGGTGGAAAGATAGATTTCATATAATATATAGAATATGAGACATGGACACATGAGTAAAATATATTTATCTCCATGGATGAAGAATAAGTACATCAGTATTAATATAGATGCACCACATGATCCTTGAAATTACTGTTTGTATGGGATGCAACATAGAGTCACATTCAATACTTCTTCATAATTGTGATCAATGTTTCTAGAACTCTAATGTATGTGGACCCATGGAGGTGGATTTTCTAGTAGGTAACAAATATTTCCTATTATTTATTGAAGATTCATCTAGAAGAGAGCGTGTGTTATTCCTATGAAAGAAGGACCAAGTACAACACTACTACAAGATTTTCCTTACCATTGTGGATCATGAATTTGAAAGGAATATGAAGTGTATTCATTTATAAAATAGATGAGAGTAAACAAACAAGGAATTTTATGTATATTTAATGAGTCAGAGAATCCTAAATTAGAGTATGGTCCCACATACCCCAAAAAATAACGGGGTTGCACAATAGCTAAACAGAACCATCATTAAGAAGGTTATAAATATGATGAGTTTGGATAAGATACCTAACCCTTTCTGTTGGAATATGTTTAGGTCTCATGATACCTCATCAATAGATCACCATCCATCCCACTTAATTTTTAGATTCTATAATAGATATTGTGTGTTAAGCATCCTTATTACAGTCATTTATGAGTATTTATATGTTTGGAATTTAAACTTGTATCCAAGTAGCTCAGGATGAAGATTTAAAGGATATCTACTGCATGCATTTTCATTGGATATAGAGATCAGAATTTCAAATACTGGATTTGGGACCCAAATGATAACAATTTGGTTAGAATAAGGGATGTTGTATTCTTTATGAATCAGACGATCATGGAAATTGAAAATCCTTGAATGTGTCAAAGGGAATGTGTCTAGGAATTAATTCATTACCCAATATATATATTAGAACCACCTATCAAAGAATTGAAGGATATTCAAGAAGAGTCATTAGAAATAATCTATGAGGAAGCATAGTAGTATATTGAGGAAAGAGATACATACCCATCTCCACAAGAGGTTGTAGAACCAACACATGATCTAGGTGATGATGTTCCTCAACAACCTAATTTTTCACTAGTTAAGAGATATTCGTGATGATGGATTCCATCAAAAAATTATTTAGAGTCGGTGTACCTAAAACAGACAAATGATGTGGATCCAGAAGTATACTAATAAGAAGTATTTCATCTTGATAAACACATGTGGATGAATTCAATGGAGAATGAGACAGTGTTTTTGATGAAGAAACGAACATTCTATTTGGTAGAAATAACCAAAGGTAAGAAGGCACAAATGAAAAAATGTGTGTTCAAGATGAATAGTGAAGAAAGAAAAATTGAGGACTAAAACAAATCAATGTAACTAATAAGAAGATTCATTCAGATAAAATTATATGACTTTAATTTGTATTTTTCACTCATCCTGAGGACGGTTTCAAAATGATCCATTTTATGATTGGTGGCTACAATGGACTTAAATCATGAATGGATGGATGGAAAGAAATATATTTTTCATAGTGTAGACTCTATCAAGAGATTTATATAATGAAACATAAAATATTCATGGTTTTTGGAAATGAATACCTCATTGTCAAATAGAATAAGAGCTTGTACACTCTGAAACAAGATCCTAGATAGTGGTATAAGAAGTTCAAATCATTCATGTGGGGTCATGGATTTAACTAAACACAGTAAGACCTAGGTTTTTTAAAATAGAGATTTTATGAGGGATTTTTTCCCTTATACAATATTTCAATGACATGTTGGTCATTGGGAAGGAGACAATGAAGATCTACCAGTTGATGAATGATTTATCAATGTTTATTACATAAGGGAATCAGGATTTTCACGAAATATATTGGTTATGCAGATCATTCATGATAGAAATTCATGTTTTTTTTGCTATTTCAGAAGACATTTTTTGATATTGTTTGGATGTGTTTTATCTTTTTCAAAGATAAATCAATGAGATTTTTTAATGACCATTTTATTTTAATCAAGAGTTCATTTCCATTTTCTAATAAATAAATTTTGGTAATGGAGATGATACAATATTCCTAATAAGATGGATGCATGAGGTAATCTATGGTAAGAATGAGGCCATACAGTTATCTTAAATTATTTATCCTAATGTAATTTCTCTTCAATCCCATGATGTAGTAATATGATGCACTCAAATAGATTATAATTAACTTAATGGTACTTCAAGAGTATGTCATATAAGATAGCTAACCCACTCTTGGAGGGAAATACATATGTATATATGGCAAGAGAACCTCAAAAAAGGAATTATAAATCAGTATACATTTATAACTTAGCAGTAGTATTCGAATCATGTCCCTCAGGGTTATAGATGTTTTTTCATTATCATCAATGTAAGAAGAGTACATTACTACTTCAGAAGTTGGAAATGTGAAGTTGTCTTTTTATCCAAGAGATTTGATTCCGCTATAATGATTAACTAGTTCATTATGACATTCATTGTGATTTAATCTTTATTAGGAACACCATGTATCATTCCTAATAACAATATATCATCATTCGTTGTCAATGGATATAATAAGGGGTGAATCAAAATCTATTGTCAGTTCTGAAGATCCCAATGATGGAGAACCTGTCAGCTATGTGGAAATTTTTTATTTCTCAAAAGAATATTTACCATTTAAGATTATTCATAAGATTACAGCTAGAGGGGTAGAATGGGGGGAGTTTTTATATAACTTGGTAGGTGGATAGTGCACCAACTCCACCCACCATGGTTGATTATGATTTTTCAGGGTTGGTGTGGGAGTTTTTTAAAATTTCACATCTCCCTCCATGATTTTAAAGGGGGTCCTAGGTAATCTTCCATCAATAATCTCATTCAATCCAGTAGAGCTTTATTATATATGGTGACACAGCTAAGATTGCTCTATGTGTGTGAGTAAGAGATGGTTGTAGAGAAGAAGTTTTTATTACAAAAATTTCATGTTGAAATGAAGGATGGTATCATAATAAATTTATCTCGCTTCATGATCCTAAAATAATAACAGTTATCACAGTTCAATTGTTTTAGGTTGAAATAATTTCATAATCATAGACAAGATAGTGCATGCCTGAAAGAAATCATCAAAACTGACCATAAATTGCATCCCTATAGAACTTCTTTTTTAAGACCAAAAAGTTGAATGATTGGTTCATGATTCTCATGGATTCAATAAATTCCAAATAGAACTAGTTTTTCCAACATTAAATTAGTTATTATCCAATGAACATTATGTTTTTTATTTAACAACCATTATAATAAGTCGTTTTAAAGCTTCATCGTTGAAAAATTATGCTTCAAAACAAAAAATATTTTAATGATCTTAAAAATAATATAATAACATCGATATATATTCATTCTAAATTGAACATAGGGAAAAAATCCACCAAATTGGAAGAGTCTCCTTCCTCAACTTTGTTCTTGGTCAGATATCAAATTTTAGTCAGTAGAAAACAAATAAATTTTAGGACTGGTTAGTATATATTATTGGTGTTCTAGGTTGAATAAATAGATCACATTTTCATGGTTATGTTAGATCAATGACTTCCTTAGATGTGATCACATCTGTGATGGTTTTTTATTCATCTTAAAATAAGATAAGTGGATAAAATTATTGGTTTAGTTCCTAAATACTTGGTCACTTAAGTGACTATGAAATCCTAGAGTGCCATATAACTAGTTCAATTCGATTCTGTATGATTGATCAGTTGAATGACCATTTATGTTTTAAAATATGACATTCAACCACTTCATGAGGATCCTATACTGACCATGGAAATACTCATGGTTACTAGAAAAACATCTATGTATATTTACCATAACTGTGACTTATAGTCACTTGGGAATTTTACCAAAATAATAACTTATAATTAAAGAAATAAAAACATAAAATAAAAGAAATAAAATCATAAAAATTGTGAAAATAAATCAGATTAAAAATATTTATAAATTAATAAAAAACAATAAATTTTTGAAAAAATTTAACAAATAAAAATATTAATTAAAACATAAAAAAATATTATTTTAAAAAAAATAATAAAAAAAAATTTAAAGAATAAAATTATTTAATTTAAGTACAAAAAATTAATTTTGAAAATAGATTATGATAATTAACTAATTTGACAATAAATTTACTAAAAAACAAATTATAAAAATATAAATATTTTTATTATTTTCGGGGAATAAGGGTGAGCTAATAGAAGCCATAACACATGTACCCTAATAAATGAACTTGGGTTTTTATCATAGTAGAGAAAATCAGTATAATTTTTCAAATAAGACGTGAGAATTCAGGAAAGAACCTATAACACATGGATGTATCTAATTTAATCCCACTAGGAGCTTTGTGCACAAAAATAATATCACCCACACACGTGTTTTATTAATGACTGAAAACATAAAATGGTAAAAGATAAGATATCATCTGAAAATTAAAGAAATATATTTATTAAGGAAAAATAGATATTGAGGAAGATGAATAATGAAACAATACTTATAGAGCATGAGGGTTAGCTCATTTGTGGTCCTTAACTAATGATGATGCTGTAACAGTTGAAATTCATGTCACATATATTTGAGGGATCATGATTCCATTCATGATTTTAGACCAGTCACAAAAAGGCCATGGATCTTACAATAAGAAAGAGTTGCATATCCATCATAATCCAACAGAAAAGTGAAACTTAACAGGAAAACATTTCAGGAATGAAAATCCAATGAAGTAGAAGAACAATGTTGGTGAGATAGGGATTTCACTAGAGAATACCATGGTCCAAAACAATATGGATACAAAATAACCTAATGATGAAGAGTCAAGGGAAGCATGGGCGATCAATCCCCTAACACATGTAGATCATCAATACAACACAACCAATCATAGGGATCCACTAGTCCAAGACAAATAGAATTCCAAATATCATACTTGATTAATTGAGATAAGTGGATGGAATCGATACTAGGGGTGGAAGAGTTAATCGATGGATTGAGTCAAATGTTGTGAGGATCACTCCAGTGGTATAATAAGTTAATTTGGGCAACGCGTATAGGCCAAAAAAATAGGCCCACGTGAGAGGCCTAAGTTCCAAAAAAACAACTCAACCTTATTTAAGTGGCACAAAAAATAGAATAAGACATATAATTGTTTTGAGAAAAACTACTATAAAATTGAAATATTTTTCATGAATGAGAATATATGATTAAAATTAAAGAATTCAATAAATTGAATTTCATAAGAAAAAAAATGAATTTATATTTTTATAAATATCCACTATTTTCAATTACAGTTGTTGATATTAGTTCACCTACATTTATAAAATTAGAGAAAAATACATCATTTCTAGATAATAATTGAATTTATACAATAACAAACATTTATTCAAACTATCATCTGATTTATCATCAGTGTGTATCATATTGACACATACAGTTCTAGATTCAAAAATATATCTAAAAATATATATACTAATGTCTATGGGTTTATATTTACAATGGAAGAATAACATTTTTTGGATAAATGTATGGAATAATGACTATCAAAATAAGAATTAATAATACATTTATATATGTTAATTTCACCACACAAACATTTTAGTCATAAGGCTTCCTTAATAGCCTCTATTAAGGCTATATAATTTTATTTCATGGCTAAAAGGGAATTCACCTATTTAATATTACACTACATAGAAACATAGCCTCCAGAATAAGTGAATACAAATCTAGTTAGGGATTTTATAGTATCAATATCCCCTGAAAATTTAGAATCCACACATCCAACTAAGAATTCAAAATAATCCACATTTTTACCATAATACAATGAAAACATTGAGAAATATGACACATTTAGAAGAAAAAATATTAGGGCATGCTAATGTTACCCTTTGGAGTTTCCAGAAAACTATTAAGGGTGGAAATTGTAACGGAAATGTTAGTCCTAGGGAAGATCAAGAATTGTATAATGCATCCCACTTTATAATCATAAGATATTTTAGAAATAGACTGAACATCATCAACCACATTTGGTTCCTGTGTAAAATACAATTTAATGTGTTTAATAAGAGGTTGATTGATATGATTGATATATTCAGAAATCTGTCTATTGATAATCATTAAAATACACGAATTTTGTAAGAATAATTTCATTTTATTATGTCTACCGATAATTATTTAAGAGCCTATAATTTTTTTCCTACATCATAGTATTTCATTTCAAATATTCATTTTAATTGATATTTTATAGCAGTAATAAGACTTGTGTTTTTAAAAAAAATGACTATATCATTAACATACAATAGAAAAATGAGATTTCAATTTTTAATTGATTTAAAATAAAAAATCATCATATTGGATCATGGTAATTTGGTTAAAAAAATAATAGAGTCAAATCTCTTATACCAATTCCTTAATGCTTTTTTAAATCCTTATAATGATTTATTCAAACAGAATGTATTTTTTTAATTTATATCTTTATAGTAACCATTAGGAGGATTTATGTAGTGATTCTCATTTATATCACCATAATGGAAGGTAGTTATAAAATCTTGTTGTTCAATGTGAATTCCACTATAAGAATTGAAATAATTTATTAACCTAATTGAAGATTGCTCAAAAATAAAGAGTTTTTTTTAGAATACCCAATTAATTTAGTTTGATAGAATCATTTAGTTACTAATATTTATTTGAATTTAATTGTATTTCAAGTTTTGTTATCTTATTTCCATCTATAAATACTTATAGAATCAATTTATTTTTTATTTGGTATTTAATTCACAATGGGCCAAGTTTTAATTTTTTATCAAGGAATGCAATTCTCCATCCAAGGAAAAGACCCACTATTTAATGTATTTTTCATTAAGGGATAGTATATATGTGTGGGGATCATCATTGGTTAGAACATGGGAAACATGAAATTTATAATAAGCGATATCATATTATATGAACAATTAAGGAGATATAGACACTCTCCTAACCATATCTTAGCTCAAATAATAGTCTACACTACTGGATGGTGGATATGTTTTATAATTCTTAATATATTTGGAATTATAATCAACCTTGTTAATAGGATATGGATTAGGTGGGGTGGGATGGAGGATTAGTTTTTTCCCATATCCATGTCTGGATCACTATCATTATGTTTATCATATTTAGTCTTGGGAGATCATGAAATATTGAACACCACATTCCTACATATGATTCACTTTTTGTAACCGAGTTTTCCAAAAAAATATTTATAAACATTTACACCATTGGGATACCCTAGATTGATATATTTATGGAATATATGTTCAATATCATCAATCATAACCTTATAATAAGTAGTGCATCCAAACTCAGTTAAGTATTAATATGAAGGAGACTTACCGTTGCATAATTCTTATGGGATTTTAAACTTTTGGGAAGAATAAGGGAACCTATTTATATGTTAGACTATCATTCTAGAAACCACTTCTTGTAAAGTGTTTAGGGAGATTCAATCATGAAGTAATAATTCAAAATATTTCTAAAATAGTTCTACTAATTATTATTATAGTACCATACTCTTGGGGGTTTTCTTAATTGTGTCGTTTCATTTAATTCATGAATATTCGTAGAACTAAATAAATTCTGTAGAGAGGTAATCATAGTAATTTTCTATTCTCAAGGTTTTGATCTTTCTCCCAACATCATATTTAACACAAGCATTCCTTGTTTTAATGGTATACAAAACCATATTTATTTTTGAAAATATAAATCTAGATATTTCTATAGAGTAAATCTAAAAAAGTACAAAAATATGAACCACCACCATCAGAGGTTATCCTATCTTGTCCTCAAAGATCAGAATAAATGTATTCTAATGGAGTATAATAATTAATATTGAACTTATTAATGGTCACTCTCTTAAAATTTATTATTAAAAAATATCCACAAAATTGAATATTCCATTATGTGAGGTCCCTCAACAACCATTTCCTGTGGAGTTCTTATATACCCTCAAATATTTCATGCCACAATCTGGTAGTCCATAGTAGATTATTATCAGTATTAGTGGTATTGACAACACCCAATTATCTTGAGTGGGTATCCTTATTCCAAACATACAACCCATTAATGAGATAAACATTTATGATAGTTCTGTAGATATAATATATTTTTATAAATCCTATTTTGGACCTAAAAGTGATCCAATTTTATTATTGAATTTCTAATGAAATATGGTTTCTACAGAGGTTAGAAACCCTCTATATAAGAAGCAATTTGATAATAAAGTGTTCATTGAGTTATATTATAATAGAATTTCTTCCATATACCATAAACCTCTTATTTTTTCCTAAGAGGACATGTTATACCCTTTCAACCAAGTATATGAATAAATATCTAAAAGGACACATGTGGATTGATAAGACTAAGTCAAGGAACCAGTCAATATTGAGAGAATATATTGATTAATTTATCAAAGCATATATGTCATAAGAAGAGTCCACTTAAAGGTAAAAGTCAATGGAAAATTTATTTTTATTTTGTTATTTTAGATTTGTATACTTTTGATCAGGGTGAATGAGCTTACCAAAATGAAAGAAAATAGTATTTATTTCCCAAAAATAAAACAATGTTTTTGGTTTCATATTTTTATTTCATTTGACCTTATTAAACTCTTTTTTATATTTAGAATATGGTGCATAAAATGTAAAAAAATTATCGTAAAAACCTTTTATTCTAGTATAAAAATGGAATTACTTAGAGATAAGGGAAGTCATATTATCTTCTAGGGTTAGGGATTCACTTCTATAAATCATGATTTATACTAAGGGGATGTATGCATTATCTAAAAAAACTAAATGGATAATTTCATAAACTTGAACATGAATAGTTGCATTTATGTTGGATAAATATAACATGAAATTATGATATCCTTTTAAAAGGAAATTTATTGAACTGTTGTGTTTTATTTTAAATGTGAAAATTCACTATTTTTTTAAATTCTACCATCTATATAATTTTCTATGTATAAATTTTCATTATTATTCTATATACTCGAAGTTTTTAATTTATAGGAAAATTACTCAAGGACATTATATTTTAATGAATGAAGAAAAAAATATTTTATTTATCAAAAATATTACGAGAATATATTAATATCTATTTGTAGTAAATCCAATTATATTTACAGTTATAATAATTCTTTTAGGCACACATTGAAAGTCAATTAAGCCTTGATGGACCAACAAGGCTATCATCTAAAATTTTTCATTCGTTAAAGTAATTTTCACCATCAGTATTCTTGAATTTAAACAACGTTGTTGATATTTTTCCCCAAATGAGTAGATACTGAGTTCATAAAGACAATGTTAATCATATTCCATAAAAACAAACCAATGACAATGGTACCAAATTCTTATCCAACTATACTCAAATATACAAGAAATTAATATAGGGTAAAGTGTATCTAATCAATAAAAATTATGGAAAAGAGGTTATTTAAGAAGATTTATAAATGTGAAAATTATTATAGAAACTAATATTTAAAGAATTAAACATGTTCTATTGAAAACTAGAATTAGTATGGTTTTAAAACATGTTTTTGAGGGGTAAGGGTGAATCTGTGGTTGGAAGAACACATGTACTCTTAGTACTGAAATCGGTGTATTTCTTAATGAAGTCCATGTAAATAGAATAATAAATATAATAATAAATACTTAACAGAAGAATAATGAACATAAGGATTTTGGTGCTCCTATATTTCTAGAACCAACATGCATGGAAGGAACACCAACTGCATATTAATTTTTTTAATGATTAAAATAATAAAATGATACATGATGAAATCCAGTAAGAATGGACATGACATAAAATCTTTCCAGAAACATAATATTCAAAAAAATAATGACATATTAAAAACTTACAGGGATTAAGAGGTTATATCTCTTACTCTTAGGAACTTTTGATAACATTTTAACAGGTGAAAATAATTTCATCTAGATTCGAGGGCATGAGCTTCCTATCGTGCTTTTGGACAAGCCATGAAAAGTTGACAGATATTCTACTATAGAATTGATGTCTTGTCCACCATAATCCATCCATGAGGTGAAGATGATGAGGTTGATAAGGTAACACTAGAAAATTTATGATGAAGATGAATGGTGTTGCCAATATAGGATTATTACTAAAGAAAATTGCGATCCAAACTAGGAAATAATCAAAATGAATGAATGGTGAAGAGTCAGGGAAAGTAGGAGGGATAAATCCCCTAGAACACACATAGAATCATTACATCACAACAAATCAGGGAGTTCTATGGGTCTAAGAATAAAACATTTATAAAACAAGCACATGATTAATTAGAAAAAATGTGTAGTATCGATACCATGGGTGGTTAAGTAAATCGACGTCCTAGAACAAACCCCCTGAAGATTTCAATGGTGAAATATGAAGTCCAAGTGGGATGACCATATAATATTAATTAAAAATCACACACAAGAGTCCCATTATCCAAATAAAGAGACCAAAAACATTTAATATTTCTTAAAAAATTAATAATCATGAAATTTTTTTGATAAAAATATAACTACATTTGTAAAAATTTTCATGTATGAGAATAAATAATTAAAATTTAATAATTAGTGATTGTTAATTTTTGTTGGAAGAAAATGAACTGTTATTTTCACATTAAGAGATATAATATTTTTATAAAAATTTAATAAGAATACTATAAAATTTAGTTAAAAACCAAGAATTTATAATAACAAAACATTTAATTATAATAAATGATGATGTTAAATATAGTATTTTCAATGACTCATCACATTCATGTAAAATATTAGAGGACAAACAACCTGGTCAGGATTTTTTCATCCACATTTATTATATCATTGAAAAATACAATTTCTCCCCAACTATGTTAATATTTTTTTGAGTATGTTACCTAGGATGAGAGATAAGAATGAATACCTCCGACATTAATTACATGTTCTTCATAAACATTTCAAAATAATTATTTTTTATGATACAATTAGTCTATAAGATCATTCAACAATACCCACTCATCTCCACACTACCGAGGCCTTTATAATGATCATCATTACAATTTTTATCTTCAAAACTGTATGTTATGTAGTTTTATATAGAAAATAACTAAATTATTTTCCCAAAATAGCTAACAAGTTTTGAATACATTCACCTCATCCTCAAGGATGATCATTTACAACTACATATTCGACTGAATACCAATTAATAGATAAAACTATGATTGCATTTTCTTTATTATTTTCCAAGTTTTAACAATACCTATATCATTAAACATTATCAAAGATGATAGGATTATATGTTTTTAATGAATTAAAATTTATATTTAAATCATAAATAAATAAATCTTCATTTATAATTCCCAAAAATTTATAATCATCATTATTTCTCAGGTTCTCTCTTTGCCATAATGCATCACTTTTAATTCCTAACATTGTATGAAAAAATAAAAAACATAAATATTATTGGTAGATGGTGGATATTCCTCTTCCATAATATGAATATGAATCATGGGAAGATTTTTAATACCATGATTCTCTATTTATGAAGCTTGACTTTTCTTTTATTCAGATATGGTTCTCTTTTGGAAATAGAGATCTCTAACCTTCTCCAAGTTATTTCTGAAGAGGTATTGAGTTATTATCATCTCATTATTGAGTTAAATACTTATTATTCATAGGGTAAATCATTTTTTCTATAAGAATATCCTAAAATAGTTTTTTTATTATGTCTATGTATCATTCTTCTGTCACATAAAAAATCTTTCTTAAATGGGTTTCCTTTTAATGATAATCTCTTATGAAAGTTGACATATTCTAGTCGAGTTTCTTCTATTTCTATAGAACTTGATCTTTTGTTCACCTCATTCATCCTACTTTCTCTCTCCACTTATATTATGATTTTTTTTAAATATCATCAGGTACATTAGAGGGTTTTTGTATTTTCCACATAGAACTTTATGATTCCATTTATTCATATCTATTTTGATATTTTCACTCATTCTATAATCCTAAGTCATCAATTATAACTATTATTCATTCTTCTTTATTAATTGTACATCAAAAACCTCTATTGATTCATATAAGAACAATTATGATATGTGGGTTTAATTTACTTATACCCCAATGTTATCTCTCCCTTAATTTCCATACTCTATAGTCATTTTATATAATTTTATTCTGATAAATGTTAATATGTACATACAACACTTCTGGGAAAATAATTATAGTAAACACCACTAATATAATCAAGAATATAAAACCTATTTGATGCATACAAATTATTCAATATTTGTTGATGTTGTTTATTCTCTATTATACAACTTTGTGAAGTGAGGATTTTCTAGGCATTAGAATGGAATATATGGTACTGAAAACACAATGAATGGTAGAAAATTTTATTACAACAATAACAATACTATATAATTACCAATCCATTAATGTTCATTGCTAGCTTTCCTGATTTGTGATCATGTTATCTAGAATTCTTTCATCATTTATTGGGTTGAAAAAGTGGAACCAACTTTCACATATTTTCTTATATAAATAATGGAAATGAGGAATGCTTATAAGAATGTAAATTTACCCATAACTGTTTATTTTTTAAAATATTATATTTCTCATAAAATTTGGTATATATAAATAATTAAAATTTGGTATGGTTGGTACCTATTTATTCAATGTTTCATGGTAAAGGTCATTAAATGATGTCATTATATTTTAATTCACATAATTCCATTCTTTTAATTGATATTTATTTATAAAAAAATCTATGACAATAGATCTATATTTATCTATTCCTTATGAGGATATATCCAAAAAACATTCCAAATTCTCTCACTTGTTCCCATGCTAAATATATCTCAAGTTTAGAATTTTTTTATTTTTTATCTTCAAATTTTCAGAACCTTCTTTCATAACTCATTCTTCCAATTCGTCATAAATTTTATAAATTCCTTATATCACTTCTTATGTATCCTTTATTTCAAAGGATTTATTATCTAATTGAGAATTTGGACAAATTTTTACTTATAAATTTTTTTATTAATATAGTAATATTATTCTCAATTTCCTCAGTTCCCCCATCATTCTCTTATAGTTCATTGAGTAAATCCTCTTCAAATATAGAGGACCATTTTTTCATGATCACATATTTGGTTTCTTTAGATCCAACATTCATGTAGATCTTTTCATATGATACAATATTACCCATTATATATTTCTATAATGCTATTGTCTCCCCCAAATGATGAGGAATATCATGTTACATTCTTTCAAATATCCCCCAAAAAATGAGACTAACAATTTAGAAAAACAATGGACAATATTATTTAATGTATTAAATGAAATATCAATTGAAATTTTATCATCCCAAAAATTTATTTCATCATATTTAGGATATGTTTTATAATAATTGAAAAAAAATCCAAATCTGTTTTCTTAATAAATCTATTTGAGGTAGAGCATCTATCTATCTCTATAATGGTAATCTGGTCCATCTATTCATCACTATCAAAACCATATCATCCTTATATACTGAAATATAAAATATAAATTGATATCTAAATATCATGTTTCATTATATAAATCTTCTTAAAATTTCATTTATATAATTTATTATGATCATCAGGGCCTTGTAAAATATTAAATTATGATTTGTGGAAAATGAATCTCTAAAATAACTAAACTTAATTTTCTATAAATTAAGGGAATAATATCATTATAATTAAATAGATATATAGTTGAGAATAAAATAGAGTTTATCATTCTTTAATACTAAATCATACAACCACATATAAATATGCTCAACACTACATGGGGTGAATTTGGGTTTTCAAAACATTATTTTAATTAAATATTTTTATCCCTTTATCTCTATACCTGGTTATGATGTTGATTATATCATTATGTTACCTTTATTTTTCTTGTTAAAACAAACACACGAACGGGATAGTTTATTTTTGAGCATCTCCATTCAATATGAATGGCTATTCTATGGTGTGATTGGGAAATAATCCTCAATCTCACATTCCACTATAGTGAGATTATAGTTACAAAATTTCATCAAGAAAATAATCATAACCATAATGTGTTGTGCAATTCACTGAATAGGGGGGACATAAATCAATCTTGAGTCCCTATACTAGTGATAGACTGGTCAAACTACAGCTCTATGTTGGATCATTTTTATACCTACAAATCTAGTCTTCAACTTTTTCCTATTATTTTAAATATAATGAATGTCCTCTATCAGATATGAAATATATTCAATATAACCATTATTTTTTCTGTTCCTTATTATTATATTGTTAATTACATAAAATTTTGAAATCAATTACACTTCTTCATTTATTATATACACAAAAGTTCATCCAATCATCTTCTTATTCTTATTCTTCTCTAACACTGATTTAAATAGCCTTCTTTTTCTATAAAAACTAAACAATATAGAGTCTTATCCCCCTTGTTATCATCATGACCAACACAGTCAGTTCTCATTGTATTTATTCTGCATATTAAAATAGATACCCATAAAACATTCTTCCATTATCGATTCTTTATTATTTATTCTTTTGTGGAAAATGGATTGTACTAGATATCTTTTAAATTTATTAACATATTAAAATTTTTATGAATTACCACATTCAAGTCTCTATATTCTTATTAAATACCATGAAGTAATCACTTCAATTTTTTTTATATCTCTCACAAAAACACAAAATTGATAACCTAATATATATATATATATAAATGATTATTATTACATTGTTGGTTAATTCTACCAATAATTTCCCCTTATGTATTATCCTTTATGATTTCAACATCATAACTATATATAACCAAAATTGTTGTTGTTTTTATTTTAATTTTAACATATAGAAACCCAGATTATATTCTCCTTAATTCAATATTTTATTCATTTTTTATTATTACATAATTATTATTTATCAACACTTTATAAATCACAGTCTATGTTTCCTAATATTCATTAATTAATTTTTTTCATAATTATAATTTAATATTTTTTCGATAAATTTATATTACAAAACTCAAAGGACTCAAGTTTTTATACTTATATTTAATCACATATATTAAAATAACAATAAATCCTTTATTTTATCCCATATATTATTCATTAATATCAAAATCTATTATTCATTCAAAAATCATTAAATATGTACATGACATGCCCTTTTTCTTGTTCATGCAAGAATGTATGAATTTGTACCGCATTTATAGAATGTATAGTTTAATCCACTCATGAGATACAATTATGGTGGATTCCACCACCTTTATCTATCATATTTTACTTCCATGCATTTATGTAACAGTGCATTCATGAATCGTCATGTCATACAATCCCGTATAATTATATGATGAAATCCTTTGATAATAACAACAATAGATTATGTAAATATTTTTTAGAAGAAAAAATGACAAGCTTCAAACTCATTATAATTCCATGGGATGACTTGGATTGATAATATGGAATGAAAATTTATCCATTGGTAACCTCATGCTCACATAATATCTCGGTCATGGTATCTCCTCATTCCGTGTAAAGATAATAGTAGATCCTCCTACCATGTGATTATTAAGGTCTATCCTACATATATGTGAAGCTCATTATTCCTTATCCTACAATCTGATAGTCATTGTATATTATCCTACAATCTCATTGTTTTATCTCACAAAATTATCTAGTTCATTATCGAATTTATCTACACACATTCAAAGATTACATAATTATAAACCTCTCCTTTTTAACTCACTTGTTATGGACACAATTTATGGAAACAAAACATTCACAATAGTATTCCTCTCATGATCATTACTCATAGAAATCATATTTCTTAGAGTTAGAGTTTTCTTCTCACATCCTCACGTCATAGTAGAAATATGGTTACAGTTTCTTTCCTTCTTAGGAATGTGATTATATGTGTAGAAAAACCTCAAAGGTATGAAGGTTGATTATGATTTCATGTAATGATCATATAGAACATATAAATTAAATAAACCTGTACATGTTATAAATGTATCATCTTAATCAGTTAATAGTGAGAGCATATGATATAATCCCATAATGAATTTGTATGGGATATAGATTTTTTTAATAACAAATCACATTCAATTATCTGCATCATGTGAGTTACTGAATCCACTATGTCATTCTCGATCACACCTTCCCATAATGTGTTCCCCCCCACATGCACCATTGACCATGTGTGGCACTACCCGTGTGTGTCTATGCCTTCTCAAGCATGCACTCTACATTCTTGATTCCTTGGACTATCCATGTGCGTTGGCACCCATGTGGTTATCATTATCTACTCTACATGAAGTTGACATGTAACATTCCCTTTCATGGGGTAGGAAAAATTCTTTACTAAACTATTGTAACAAATGTTAGGAAATATTTTAATATAATTTATGGATACCTTGAATAAAATTCCTCCTCAACATTCCTCTTAAAAAAATATAAATATTATTTCATATTCCTTGAATCAAATCATATTAATTATCCATATAGTCAAATAATGTTATTTATATACTTTTAATGTCTATTAAATATCTTGGATGAATCTCCCAAAATCATTAACCACTTCTTCTGAGATTCCCCTTATAAATTCCATTGATACCCAATCAATGTTACAAAACCGGAAAATTTTATTTTTTAATCTATAACATGGGAATAAATATAATCTTCCAATAATAATATTCATATCACATTGAAATATTTCTATCGAATATTATAAAACACAAAATGTGGGATCACCAATATATGAGTTATGTTTTTTTACTTGTCTTTCAATACAATGTAACTATCTAAACCTAAATGTTCCTTGTTTTATGAGTTATATAATATATATTATAGTTATTATGATAATAAATGATTATGTTTGTGACTCTTTAGTCTATTTCATGGAAGATATGTAATATGTGTGTTTATTTTCACTTGATTCGATGATTTTGGGTTCAAGGTGTCATTGTGTGATACAACTGATGTTGATTTAGAAAAAATACAGGTTACATCATGAATACCTCTTTAAATAATAGTTCTAATTGTATGAATAGTTATCGAGCGTATTTGGTTTTTAAAATATTGATGATTGAATTTACTATGATATTTTTACTATTTTCGACATTATTATGAAAAGTTTCAAAAATCTTCTTTGAGGATTCATTCTTTAAAGAAATAAATATCTCAAAAAAATGGTTGATCCAAAAAAAGTTATAATAGATTCTATTTTTAGTATACCATTATAAATCATGTGTGGTGTGAATTAATTTTTCATGGAATATATTCTTCAGTTGATAAGAGAAATGTGGAAACATGTCAATTTCAATATTATTAAGTTATTATTGGAGAAAAACTAAATTATTCCACAATCAAGAATGTGACATTAGAATTGGTGTATTATGTGAGAAAATTAAGAATATAAATAACATGAGGAAATGATTCAATTCACACTAACTACATAATAATAAAGTATCTACTCTCATAAAGTAAAATGATCCCCATATTAATTATATGGGATACATTATTATAATTTTTTTAATTGGAAATCAAAAATAATAATGTAATAGATAATGGTGTCTCTAATCACCTATAATGGTTCAAATATCTGAATGAATAAAAAATTTAAATTAACTACAATTAATTGTTTTGTAAAAACTATTTTGAATTTATGTGAAAGTGTTTCAATGGTATTATCTATCTTTTTATTACATATTTATAATGAAAAAACCACGAGGAATGAAATGAAATTAGAATAAGTGGGTTGAAGCTAAAATTAGTAACATTATATCAATGTAAATATTCATATATCCATAATGACAATGTAATTCCTAGAATATGTTCCTTAAATGATGGGATTTTTTTTCAAAATCACTTATATACACAACCATATAATCAACTTTTTTTAAAATTAATGAAAAATAATAGTGTTATCCAAATAGTATAGAACAATTTTATATCATTCAAATATGAAATGAAATTTTTAATGAAATTTAAATCCCTTAAAAGTGTTAATATTTTTTAGAGATGGTATATGATTCCAAATTTAGTCCTACTAGAAGTTGACAATTTTAACATATTGTATTTTGATTTCATGGGGTCAATTATAAAATCTCTCTGGAATGAGTATATGTTTTGTGGTTATTGACTTCGTATCCAACTGGGAATATTCTATTTCAATACCATCTAAATGGGTATTTTATAGGGTGATTATAGTATATTAAAATGAATTATTTTAAAAATATAGCTTCTAATTCTATCATTAATGGTAATTGAGTTAATTTTTCAATTTAAATTTTAGAGTTAAATTTGAGGAGTAGGGATGTGAATGTTTGATATTAAAAATGTATCATTGAAAAACCAGTGAACCTGTTGACAAGAAAATATAATATCAAAAGTTAATAATTGAAAATATAATCATCAACATAATGATGGATCAAATACTCATCACATGAGATAAGTTTTTGAATATATAGAAAATTATTAAACGCCCAGCGGTAAGTCCCCATATAGACTAGTGTTCCCTTAAACATACATTATATCAATAATAATTTATCAAAAAGAAATATTTACTTTGAATGGTATTATTTTGAATTAAAACGTTTAGGGTAACAAAATGGTTTTTATTTATTGAGTTAATGGATATTAGAAGAGAAAAATATGAGATTAATGTGAAAATAAAATAAAAACGGAATAGTCCCTAGAATTTCTTATTCAAAAAAAATTATTTCAAGAAGGAATAAAATTGAAGTTATTTATCTCAAATATTATTATTTTACACTGTAAAATGATGAAAAAATGATTTCCATTATTCTAGGTTATTGAATTAAACTAGAACATTGCTCTGATTGTATTGTTATAATATAAATACAAATTTATAATTAATGTTTAGAGCTATATGAAATACATTAACTTAGAGATGGAAGTGAATTCTGTGCATTTTTTGATGGAGGAAATTAAGGCTAAAGAGTCGGGTTGATGACTATAATCCATGTACTATTTTGGGTGATTCCCAAGATAACAAATTTACATTATTTTCTTTTAAATACATATAATATATCCTATTTAATTTTTTCATATATTTTCAAGGATGGGAAAAATAATATTAAAGATCAATGGAAGAGACATGCCATATAATAAGAGTTGTCAAGGAAATGTTGAGATCTACTTACCCTATCTTTATCATTTACATAATTTTTATATCATAATTATATTTATTTGAAAATACATATATTGGTCTATAATAAAAAAAATTGTGGGTGAAGAAGTGATTTTTTATCTCTATATAAAGAAAAATACATGTATTCTATCAATCAGTTTTTTAGTTGAAAAATCACATGGATTACATTGAGCAACTAATATGTGATTTTGGTTAGTTAAAAATAAAAGGAATTTATTTTATAATAATATTAATATGACATAATCACTTTAGAATTTAAATTTCAACATGGGTAAACAATATTTTATAAGTGAATGATTAATTTATGAGATGAAATAAATAAAAATCATATAAACCCATTAAAAATAGATTTTAAATATATTTTTGAGTCTGATAATTAATTTTATAGATGAATAGTTATAGAGTTTGTGGGTGAATAATAAAATCCATTAATAATATCAAAATGGAAATCTAAAAGCCAATTTTCCATTTCATAATTTAATGACCTATTAATCAGAAATAACCATAGTGGATTCATTAATTGAAAAAAGTGCTAGTTATAAAATAGTCACACGAAATTAATTACCACATTATACTTTTAGTTCCTTATGAAAATATAAGCATTATTGTTTCTACTTATTAAAAGGAATGAACAGTGAATGACTTTCTATCCTAGACATTGAATGTGAAAAATTTCTATAATATTATCATTTAATTTCTATTAATAAGTTTTGAAATTTAAAAATTGGATGATAATATTGAAGCAGAATTATTTTTTAATTTAATTCATTGTATGTTTGTATTCTCCATTATTTTATTCATTTATATATATAATGACCCTTGATTAAAACCTGAAATAATTTTGAATATTCTAGAAAAAACATTGAGGGAAAATTAAAAGGTGGAAAAGGCACTGACATGTGGGGTAATATACATTGAATAAATATCTACTTCATTTTTGATAGTTTTTAAATTCTATGTTTTCATTTATTCTAATTTTTTAATAATTTTTTAGAGTTTGTATATTTCATGATATATATTTAGTAAAATAAAAAACTCAACTATCTATAATTTTTTTTCATTCATTAAATATTGATTTTTAATTATCATATATTTTAGGATAATTCATTAAATTATTTATATATTTTTGTGTATAGTTATATTATACTCATGATTGAACTGATAATGGTGGAAATTGATTACAATCCAAAATCATGTATCCTGAAAATATTTAGGGACCACATATACTACCTTGGTAACCTAATCACTAAATCCCCTTACAAAAGAGATCGTAAATTAACACATAGGGAGGTTCTAGGTGACCATTGTAATGTTATAGTTTTCCTTGAGTGGGTATCAAGGTTCAGTGTAGAACAGTTTAGAAACCTAGCAATTGTCATGGAAAATAGAGCCTTACATTATTTCCTGAGAGTATAGAGGTCCTTTAAATAATTTATTTGTTCATTTATGTAACACAATTCTCACTCATTAAGTAATGATATATCACATTTCAATAGAAATAGTTACCATAAAATGGTGTTTGGTTAAAGCCTAATGTAATATTTCCACTAAATCATTCTTACACTTACCAATATAGGATACTCCCTTTACAAAATGTAGCATAGAGAAAAAAATATATTAATAAGGAATGGAAACACTATATTATTCATTACATTATTTTTCATGGAATTTGAAAATTATTTTGGATAAGTCTCTATTGAAAATACAATTTGATACATGTCACATTTAAAGGAAACACATATAGCAATGGTACCGACAACATACCCAAGGATTATTTCACACGTTTTTAAATTATATTGATGAAATATATAATATTTTCACAATCCAATATATCCTATAAACCTATAACCCATGATATAATTACCAATATATTATACTACTATGAATAAATGAAGGTTACCTTGTCAAATCATATCCCTTATAAATCGAATTTATGATAACTTTATAGTGAAACATCAGATTTTTCACATGGTTTACATACATAATTAGGTAGAATGAAATTAGTAAAAATAATTTTAAATGAATAACTGAATAAAAAGATACATATTTACCTTTATTTACTATAGATAACGTATATTATAATTTGAATCACATGGGTATCATGTTGGGACCGAAGGGATATCTATATAAAACTATCCAACCATATTAAAAATTATCATATTGAACAAGATAGATGGTAGCTATTTTGTTAGGGGAGGGAATAAAATCCATGGAGGACTTTTTTTAGAGCATAATAGAAGAAAATTGATGTTATTATGAGATGTTCAAAGAACAAAATATACACTATCCTGCTAGAAAATTCTTCAAAATACAGAGGATGTACATAGATATGATTCCATGTGAAGGAACCTGGTTTTTATATCTGGTATAGATCCTTTTCAATTTTAATTAAAACATTATTATTGATGTAATATGGATTCCCTTTGAGGTTTTAAATATTTCATGGGTTTATGGTTCTTGTTCGGAGTTCAAAACCATGAACTGTGGATAAAAAAGCCACATGCTTAGTAAAAACCATAAGACCCATCACAAAAGGTTTACCATAACTATATGAGGATGTATAAAAGATGAAACATGGCACACAAATTTTCTTAATTGTGCACATGTGGCCACATTCCTATGCAATTACGTCAAAAAAATGCAGTATAGGTTCTTCACATAGTTGGTTAATTGTTTTACTAACCATGAGACCTAACCATGTGTGTGCCCTCTATAATATGTGAGCCTTGCATGGTTGGTGCACTTTTTTTTCAAACCATGTGGCTAAAAACTATTAGACATCATTTTTCTTAAGTATAAATATTAATATGATCTTAATGACTTAATAACTTACCTATATTCTCTTATTTTAATTTCAACAGAAGAAATCCCTCCATTATTTACGTTAGTTCACTCAAAAACCATTTTGATAGATTTTTATGATGATCAAAAATATTAATTCCAACTGGATCCCTGTTTTTTAGGTTGGATGGGCATCGATATTTACACAATTCATTTTTTTCTTTCTTCATTCATCTTTTCCTCAACTATTCTATTAATATGAAGGATCATATTCTCTATTTTCAAGGATTTGATCTATTCTTAATATTTATTATGATCTTGAAAAAACTAAATGATGATACTAGATTAAGATATTCATTAGAGATTAAGGTTGGTGGTCTATGACTCACCCCTAAAGTGTCATCATATTATAACTTATCTTCCTTGTGTGCATATTTATTTCATTAAGAATTTCTTTTTTTATTCTAATTCCATTATTATTTTCATAATTACATTATTTTAGATATAATTATATATAGTATGATCACACTATTGGAGGGTGATACCTTGACACGTTTCACCCTATGTATGTTTTCACCATAATTATGCCTTTAGTAAATGGTTATGTACGTATATTCCACCCATATTGTGTGTAATGGTTTGATCCTATTCGTAGTAATTTATTCCATTGTAAATTGATTTTTGAATTTTTATAGTTATCATTTAATATGGTAATGTCACCTTACCATTCTAAGGTAAGTGATTCAATAAAATTAATCGATTTTTAAGTATGTATGGGAACTATACTATGTGTAGAGTTTTACCTAAATGAATGTAATTGAATGTATTGGTAACAAGTCCACATAACACCTTTTCCTTATTAATGGACAACATCTGAGTGAACCTACTGAATTGATTATGTAACTTATTAACTAAATGTTTTCATGCCTCATTAGGACTTTTATCACTAATTAAAGGAAATGGATTGAACGAAATGACTTATTAAGTGTAATGAGTAATACATGTCCTTATTAATTAAATGAATCACATGTAAGGTTCCTAATAAATAAAAACCTTGAATTATTTTCATGAGTGTTCATACTTTATCAATCCTTGGATTCCCAAGGGAATACCATGAGAACTCAAGGACTATATAATGATTCAAGGGTGCTGGTTGGCAAGGGTGATACCCACCTGAGAACCTAATCCATGTATACTAGTGAATTCCCTGAAAGATGTTATAGGTTCACTCCATTATCATATAGGATTCCTTAGATACACTCCTTGTATCAAACATGACATCTACCAACATGTGGGACCATAGTTACACCAATTATGCCCGGTCATTGCTCACCCATTTTTCATTGGATGATAACCTTTGAATCGATTAGAATTACGTTGTTCAGGAATTCCTATGGCGAACCACCTTGGATTATGCTCTTACCCCTATTTCATGGATTCATTTTATTATTCTGTGGGTTCAACACTTGAGGCCAATGATTCCTTGGTTATTACCATGGATCCTCTTTAATTATTATCATCATTACAAGATTTCTTGTTATATCATGGATACATTATTTTTATTATCATGAAATGATGTCAATTCTGGTTATACCTCAAATTAATTACTATATAAACATGATCTTAATCAATAAATGAAAATCCTACTTGATCAGACAGCAGTATGGTATGAATCAGGTATTATATATTTACATTGTGGTACTGATTTAGTTTTATCTATGCATTAATTAATTATATTTCAATTTATACTTCACAGACTAAATGTTATAGTCCCTATTGTAGGTCTCCTACTAATATTTATCTCACACCTTACCTGGTCCACCATTGGTACATGGGATGATTATATTTATTCTAGTGTTGATAATAGGAATAATTTCTCCATGGACAATTAATATTACTTGATTGCATTAGGAAGGATATTGGTAGCAGATAACAGAGCTATAAATATAGATGGTTGGTTGGTTATTAGATTTGTTTTTCTTCTTTTCTACTGAGTTTATTGACTTAATCAATGTATAAAAAGATTATAGTTTTGTATAACCATTACAAAAATCATAGATAACTTTTGAGTATTTCTTTTTAGTTTCTTCTATTTATTATTTATTTCTTCTTTCACTATGATGGGTTACTAATCCAGTTTGTATAGTGTATTTTTCTATGATACACACTCTTAGTGAGGGAACATTCTCCCCATATACACAAAATAGGCCCTCACTACTTGTCAGAATCCACTAGCATTTGGTGAAATGCTATTGAGGGCATGTGTCCCACTGGGCTTGGGGAACCGATGAATGGAATCACGGTAAGGGAAAATGAAATATTCTATTTTATGGTTCTTTTCTTTATTTACATTATGTATACAAATGAAAAATTATTTATAATTCTTTTGAACCTGGTTATAATCCATTCACATGAATAACTAATACATCCTCTAGGTAAATAATGTGTTTCCTAAAATTATAATTTTGGTTCTACTTTTTGCTATTATAGTTGATATATTTTCACCATTGGGTAAAACAAATGATATTTTATGGTAATTATGATTATTGATTTAGATAATAATTTTATCCATTTTCTTATGGTAAGAGGGTAAGTGGAATTAGTCATGCATCATCATAGGAAACTATAATTTACATGTCATACATATTTTTATTCCATTTAGGTTCATTTCACTGCATGAATTTACCAGTGATTATTTAATGACGTTTTGGTAGTTATATTATGCATATTTTACTCCCTGGTTGTGATTGAGTGATTGTTATATTCAATTTATGAAGATTCTAGGAACACATGGGTTGAAATGGGTACTTTACTATGTCAATCCATTGTATATAACCCGTTACATTCTGAGACTAATTATAGTCTAGGTTAACCAGAAATTAAATGGGTATCAATTTTAGTGATAAGGTGTATGGGCCATGATTCACATGTAATAAAAATACATTTCAATCAGACATTGATATAACTTTTAAAAAAATTATCTTCTAAAGTAAAAAATTTCTTAATAATAACTTTTTTCTAATAAATGAATAGGTGAGGTATTGATGACCCTTTACCTACTATAACCCCTAAAATTTAACACAAACACATTCGAATACATGGATATCTATGTGGTAGTTGGGTAGTATACCTTGGGCGGCGATCTCTTATTCTTACATTCTTCTTTCACTAGTGTATCTATATGTTTCAATATTGTTCTCACATGTGCCCAAGACATTTTTAGACCTATTTCCTCATGAATTCCTCATGTCATGTTTCAGGAGGGTGGTGGAGACCATCACTTAGACATGGTGGTTCCTAGGATGCCAGTCGTACACCAAGTAGTGATACATGATATCCATTGGTTATATTTGATTTGGGTATGGTAGCTCAGCTTCATGATAGTTTACTGCATCGGATGTGGTGCACAAAATGTGACCCACAACATGTACCTATGATTGATGATCTAAAAACCAAGTTCAAAACATAGAATCCTCCGACTTTATCAAGGGATGGTGGTCCAGATGCTGCTGGTTGATTGATGGAGGCCACTATATCTATCATTGAGCATCTGTAGATGCCTCTAGAGTAGAGGTTAAATCATTATACCTACACGAGGTTTGATTAATCCAAGCACTGGTGGGATGTAATTATAAAATCTAGACATCATCACGACATGGTCTGTGTTTATTTTCGTACAACCATCTATTATTACATATTTCTTCATTCATCAATATTTGACATAGTTAGATATTTCTTGAATCTAGAGAAGGGTGTTATGTCATTCATGAACTATTTATAATTTTTTTTATGTAAGAACACTTTTCACTAATTCTAGCTGGTGATAACCTTTCATTTCAATGAAAATTTGAGGATCAGTTCAAGTATTTGATTCATAATCATGTGTATTATTTTAATACCTAGTTTATATAAGATAGTCAATCGAGATCTTATCATTGAGAAACCATTGGGGGAAAGAGATAGCACCAAACCGAGAGGATCAGTGATGAGGCATGAAAGTTGTTGTTCTAATAACAGGATACATTCCCATAAGGTTTCTCACTAGGATGGTGATAGATAGAGTACCCATTATAGTATCTCTATGGAATTACACTAATGTTAATAACAAGGTAATCAAATGCCTCAGTTTGATAGAGACCTTCTATACTGTAAAGCTTTTGACTATATGGGGAACCTTAATAGATTCTATGTGTCCATTCCATCTACTTCTAGTTGATTAGTCTCCAAACTATCTCTATGTTCAAGGTAAGGTTTGATTACACCACATCATGTGGGGAGTTGGATTAGAACTGTTAAGACATTATGAAGAGGAGGTCATGGTAATGGTAGCTAGACTCTATATTAGAAGCACTGGTAGAGCGTTCAGGATCACGGTAGTCTTTCTGTTGAAATGGGAAATTGATCATGTGTGTTTCATTATTTATAGATTGTTTTTTAGGATCATAGTAAAATACTATAAATGGTATGAGGTATTATTATCGTATCCTCCATTATAGTATCTGATCTCTTTGATACCTTTTCTTTATTGTTCTTCATATCTTTATGTACCATGGGAAGTCTTGGGATGGAACTTCAATATTACTGTGCTGCAATTACCATGTATTCACCATTGAGATTATAGTTAGAGGAGATATGCCAATGTAGGATATTTTCCCATATGGTTGGTAGTTACACATTCTTTTTGGACTACATTGTTCTCCGGATGACAAGCTTCAATGTATTTCTAGGGATGAATTGGTTGGTCGCAAATCACACCATTGAAGACTACTATCATTGTAGGGTATCATTCACAATACCAAAGGGTAGTATTCACTTATACAACTGTGAGTGGGATGTTCAAGAAAGTAGTGCAGCACTACAGAATCATGGGCCAGGTGGACTTACCACCAAAAATTATATTTTATTCATGGATGATAAGGGAGTTCACCTGATAAATTTTTCTCTAGAAGTACATCATTTTGGGATTCTCTTTCCTAATGAAGATTCCTATTTACCTCCTAATATAAATGTAGACTTTAGGATTAACTAATTCTAGGAGAAGCTATAATGTCAATTCATCCATGCATGATGGAAACTACTATGATCCATGAGATCAGGTGATAGTTAGAGGATTTAAAGAAAGAATGTTGTTTATGTCCTACCACATTTTCTTCAGGTTCAATCTTGATTTTCACAATGATGGTTGATATGAACATTCATTTATTCATGGATTACATATGATAGAATTTACATTTGTTTATGAAAAAAATCCACTCCCTCAAATAAAAGATCTCTTTTAGCAGCTCAAATGAGCTAGAATTTTTTCACTGATCAACCAATGATTGGGTTGTCATCAATTTCTAGGGAATAATTAATACATACCTCATACATGATACATAGTAGGTATGGTCTATATGAGTATCTCTTCTTGTATTTATTCCTTATGTACGCCCCTTAAATTTTCATTGAATTAAGGAATATGATTTTCCATCAATATCTATATTCTTTTATTATGGTTGTTGTGGATGAAAACTTGGTATATTACCAAACTCATATCTACCAATCTATTAAACTTGACATCATTTTGAATAAGTTGAGATATCATCATCATTATTCAATGCTTTATATATACCACTTCTAGAAAAAAAAGTTCACTTCTTAGGTTATATTATCTTTTAATCAGCACTATATACTAAGCTAGAGAAGTCGATTGTTGTGGTTTCCTTATATAATACCAAGTAAATGTTTTATATATAAAGTTTCATGGGGATGGGTGGATAATATAACCATTTATTACTAGTCTTATAATGAAGGGTTTTATGTTCCAATAGTCATATGAGTGTGAGAAATCCTTTTTTTAGTCGAAAGGGATGCATGTTTTTTCACCTATAAATATTGTTTTAGAGCCTGGTCAAGGCTGTATAGTGTTTTTTGATGCATCATTCATTGGTCATGTGGTAGTGGTGATAGTGGAGGATAGAGTCACTATATATGGATCTCAGTAGTTCAAGCCTGATGAGGGAATTACCTAACAAATTAGCTTTGTCTAGAAATTGTTTTTATTTACTTATAATGCTAGATACATTTTCTTATAGGTGACAAATTTGTGTTATTTATGGACCACGAGATCCTCAAATATATAAAATCACATTTTGAAATGAATCTTAGACATAGAAGATGTTTTTAGTATCTTCAGCTCTACAATTTTGAGGATGCAAATATGCCTCAATCGGGTAATATAGCAGCTAATTCTCTAAATTAGAAAACACATGCCTAGTGTTATATGGGATGCTAGTGATGAATTGAAATTTATGGCCCACTTATCTAAGTTAAATCTTGAGTACCATGATATTCATGAACAGTCATATCTCTTATTCTTAATAGTTACCTCTTCCCTCTATGATAAGGTGAACTGTAAAAAAATTAGATCCTGAAGGCTTTTTTCTCTAGGAGAGTATTTCTAGAGATTACCTCCCTCTATATTGTTCTGTAAATAGAGGCAAAATTAATCATTTTTATAGACCTATCTTGGTTTGAACCTATATGATATAGGAACAAATTTGTGAGTCTCGTGATTCTCATTTAGAATTTCATCTAATAATATTAGTGATGTATCGAGATATGTGACACTAGTATTGGTGGAATGGCGTGAAACATTAGATAAAAGGTCTTACCAATAGACATTCCACTTTTTAGTAGTTGAATGCGGATCACTAGTGACATATTGGCTTCTTACATCCTCATAAAGTCTCAAAATGTTTATTGTATTTTTATCCATTTAATTTTTATGTGTATTACTGAGGTCTCCTTGGGGTGTCGATATAGTTTGGGTGGTTATTGACAAACAGAAAAAAGTATCCTAGTTCCTTCTTATCTGATATACTTTATAGTTGATGAGATGGGAAGATTATATGTCCATGAGATCATATAGATACACAGGTTCCCTCAAACTATTATTTTAGATATGGACAAATATTTTACATCAAATTAATGGAAGGGGTTACATAAATATATGGGTAAATATGTTATTATGATCACAAACATTTACCCTTGTACTCATTGAGAATCAGAACAGATGATACCAATGTTATGGAACATGACCAAAGCATGAATCCTCATTTTTTAGATATTAAGAGATTCATATCCGTCTAATGGGTTTTTCCAATAATATTATATTTCAGTTGATTATATAGATTTTCACTCATGAATCATTGTATGGTTTATTTTGTTGTTCACCCCAATTCTAGATATAGATAAGAGCGTTACTGCTACTAGGTCATCGTCTCATTCCAAAAATATTGAAGCTGGTTCAGAAGATCAAGAAGCCTTTTTCTAATGCTCATTAAAGACATAAATATTATGTCGATCACCATCAACAACCTCTAGAGTTTGATGTTTTGGATCTTTTTTTCTTACGTGTATAGATTTGGCTTGAAAATAGATAGATATGAAGTTATGGGAAGTTGTCTCAATATAATGTAAGGTTTTTTATGATCTTAGAGAGAATAAAACTTGTAGTCTATCGGTTGATATTACCTCAATGGTCTTTTTCCATGCATGAAATCTTCCACATTTTACCGCATCACCAATATAATTCCAAACATATTCATACTTTTGATCCTGAGTATATTGATTTAGATACCAATGCTTAATTTGAGGACTATTATATATACATCATTTATTAGAGAAAAAAGTCTCTATGAGGTTTTTTATCCCTTTATTATGGGTGGTATGGAATCATGGACATGTCCAAGATGAGACATGGGAGAAGGAGGCTAACGTACATGCCTAGTGTCCTGGACTGTTCTAAGATAGTGTTTCACCATACATGGATTGTTAAATCATGGATGAGTTATTTTAATGTTGTAACAATGTAAGAGAATTATTTTTATATGATGTATGGATCCGTTTAAATGTTTTCCAATTAATTATTATGGACCTAATATAGATTCCTTTTGAGGTTATAATGTTTTAAGGGGTTTATATGGCTTGTTAATGGCATAGAACCTTGGTTGTTGCAGAAAAACAATAAGCCATATGGTTCGATGAAGGCATGTATACCAACACACATGGTATCTCCTAACAATGTGGGGATGGAGATAGGAGTAACAATGAAACACCGTTTTCCCCAACAATGCATTAGGGAAAATATGCCCATGTGACTATCTCAGAATGTTGTAAAAGTGATTCTTTCTTACATTTGGAACACATTTTCCCTAATTGTGTGGCTTAACCATGTGGGTACCCTACATAAAATTTAAAACAATAATTTTTAGTGCATAGTTTGGCCAACCATAGGGGATATCATATGCCTTCATTCTTATTGGGTAAAAGACTAAAATTATGTTTCTAACATAATAAATAACTCATCTTCCCTAATTCATATTTTCTAATGATGTAGGCCCTCTATTTTTCTTGTTCAAGATCCCAATTGGATATTTGATATATTTTGATCATGATATTCAATTTGAAGTCTGATTCAATAGAAATTCAACTTATTGGATGTGCATCAGTATGTACTCAATTTAATTTTAGTCATTCATCATTCTTATTTCCGTCGAAGTCGCTCTTTAGATGCGGGCTCATATACCCTATTATCAGGTAATTGATCCATTATTTAAATTTCATCCATTGACAAACAAAATGATGTCTAATATTATATTAGGAGAGTAATATGGGATTAAGGAAGGTTTTCTATGGCACAACCCTACAATCTCTCCATTTTATAAATTTCCATCATTGTGGGGATTCCAATTTTATTGGGCGTTACCTATTTATTTCATATTAATTTTTTATATACACCTTACTAATATTTTGGTGCCATTTATATATATTATCATCACACCATTGGAGGATGAGACATCAATAAATTCCACCCCATGTAGGGTGTTTCCATAATAATGCCATTAGTGGATGGATATGTCCATATATTCCACCATTCATGTGGGCAAGGGATTGACCCCATTAATGTTAATTCCTTCCATAAAAACGTGATTTATGAATTCTAATGGTTATCCTTTTACAATATATTATCATTAAAACCTTCTAATGTTTGAGTTTCAGTACAATAATGAATCATAAATTTGAATGGAATGTGTACTATGAATACGACCTGGCCTAAATATATTAATTAGATGGCTTAGTTGAACATTTTTAGATCACCTTTACATTCTTAATTGAAGGAAATATAGTGAACCTAATGAAATCTTTATGTTACTTAAGAACTAAGTGGTTACATGCCTAGTTATTCTGTGTCACTGTAATGAATTGAAATAGCTTGAACAAAATGACTTCTTAAATGGAAAGAGTAATACACAGAATAATTAATTAAATGAATCAAGTATAAGATTCTAAATGCATATGAACCAAGAAGTATTTCCAGGATTTCTTAGACTCATTTGAGCCTTGGATTACAAATAAAATCCCTTGACAACTCATAGACACAATTCCAATTCAAGGGTGGAAGTTTATAAGGGTGATACCCACCATAGAGCATAATCCTTTTCTTTTATTAGACATCCAAAAATATATTCCCTCCATTATCATTATAAGATGACTTAAATAAACACCATGGATCCAACATGATGTCTACACACATTTTATTCCAAGGTTACACCCATAAGGCCTAATCATTCCTTACCTATTATAAATTTGATGTGATCCTTGGACTCGGTTAGAATTACATTATTTCAGAATGAATTCGGAGATTCTACTCGGATTACACTCTTAACAAAATTGCCAGGTTTCTGGTTATTAATAATTTGGCTCAAACCCTAAGTCCAAGGATGCATTGGTTATTACCATGGGTCCTATTTCATTATTATCATCATTACATGATGATTTTTATATCTTATATTGTGTATTATTAATATAATAAAATTATTTCTACATTCATTATAACTTGTGTGACTTTCTATTTAATCTAGAACATGATTAGTAAATGAAATGGTTAGTTGATTAGACACTAGCTGAGGCTGAAGTAGGTACTATATATTAACATTGTTCTACTAATTTAATTTTATATATGCATATCTAAAAACTATTTCATTTTATATTACATGTACAATATGTTATAGGCACTGTTAGTGGTTTGCAATAAGGACTTATCTCACACCCTATATGGGATGCCATTACAACCTGAGAAGATTACATGTATGCAAGTGTTAATAAATAGAATCTTCCCACCCAGGACACCTAATATTTCGTACATTCATTAGGATATAACTTGGTAGCAGATGACCGAGTTGGTGCTTGGGATGCTTGGATTTTTTTGGATATATTTTTTATTCATTTATGTAGCATATATATCTTGATTCCATGTGTACATTTGTTATTATTTTATAAACACATTACATACATTATCATCAAAATTTTAATATTAATATCAGTTTATTATGATTATTATTCATGTCCTCTTTCACTATGGTGGGTTATTAGTCTTGTGTTTATAGTGTCTCATTCTTCTATTCCACATGTTCTCAATATGATTCCACTATTTAACAGTTATTATATTTTTCCATTATGTAGGAATTTGTTAATAAGGTAATAGTCTCCACATTGTAACATCATATTCCCCTGCTTCTCATCGAAATCCTCTCGAATTTGAGGAGATGTTCATAAGCCCATGTGGCCCATCGAACATGGGTCATCTCTGAGGAGAACTTGGATCTGTGATGTCTCACCATGAATATATGAGTGATTTTAATTCTAGATGGTTATAAATAGAGATTTCATCACATATCTAGTGAAGGATGACCTTATAAAATTAAATACCAATGTATCCTATTATCAATATTAATTTTTTATTTTATTTTGAATATGTGTTTTAGTCACCACATGGGGAATGGGTGTAGTGATGCTTTGGACTATAGAAAAAAAACTAAATGATTCATATTTTTTAATCATGTTGTTTTTTCATTAATATTTTATATCTTTATGACCCAATAAAAAAATATAGAGTTATGTAAATTAACGATGGATAAAATATAATCATATGATCTTGATTTATGGATATAGTATATAAAACCTTGAGAGTGTCCTGAGAGGGTAAAGAAAACATAAATCATATACCAAAAGGAAGATAAGGCTCTAAGTGTTGTGTTCACATGTATACATATGGGGATATATGATCATAATATGGAGAAAAAGAGAATCTATAGAGATTTATTGGACGAAATGAATGAGTGTGATAGAAAATAGTTTTTAATTATAGAAAAATGTAACAATAACTAACAAATCATTCCCACCATCACATTTTTTTGAATAAGTTCAATATAATCCACTATTACAGATATGGTTCCCATTTTATCTTATATATTACTAATATTTACCACTATTTATGTGGCTAAATTCTTCACCACACACCCTTAGACACTTCTTAATTAAAATTAATTCCAAATAATACCTAATTTGTGATTTTTTGTTTCCTATCCCTGTGGAAACGTCCTTATTATCATCTCTATAAATGTCTTACACACACAAGTTCATTTATATAAAGTCTATGAAAAACACTTTTAAATTCTCAAATAATAAATTACTTCATGAAAACACTAAATGAGACTGTGCTTAATTTTTTCAGTTAAATAATATAAAACGTCCTTTGAAAATTTGATGTGGATATTAACATTAACACATATTATTATTTTACAAAACACTACTGAGGTGTTTTAGGTTTATTATGAATCATTATTCATGGATAATATTTGTATTCTAATACAAGATGAATTTTTTGTGGCATACAATTTCATTACAGCAATGTCCACATGAATTGAACTATTAAACTGATGATTCAAAATTGAAGATCTTAATTCATGAGTTAAAATTTATAGTTATTACCTTTTGGGGATTTCATTATAGTGTTTGTAATATAAAATATCATAATATAAATCATCTCATTTTTGGCCAAAATATTAGGTAGTTTCATTCGGTTTAATACCCTAGACCGTTAAAATTTTAAATCTAAATTGTTCTTGATAAATGTAATGTCATCTCTTATTCCAATAGTCAAATAGTTCACCTTAAAAATGTAAAATAACTCTATATGACTAGTGATAAAAATTTTATATGGATAATATTTATTTTGATATCATATAGTATGAAAAAAAATACACCAATACAAAAAAATATAAAAAACTCAACCCGAAAATAGAACCTCTTAAACTAATTATTTAGCCTAGGAAGATTGATATATTAACGATATTCTAATTAAAAAAGAGAGCAATTTTTTGAATTATGATTTTAAATCAATGAAAAATTTATTATTTAGGAAAAAACATAAAAAAATTACATCACCTATCATAATATATTTTATTAATCAATGAAAATCAATTTCTTTAGCAATAATTGATATGTAAATAACCATTTTTTTAAGATTTATCCATTTCAATAAATAAAATAAACAACCTAATTTATAAATAAAAAAATCACATTTAATTTTTGCTTATAAAATTTTATAATATCATTATCAATGCTAATATTTTATATAATCATGCATGATTTCAGTTGAATTTAAAGGAATTTTACAATAAACTAATTTCACATTTACTGATTCATATCTACAAGATTATTAACTAGATAATCAAAATTTTCAGATAAAATTATTATCCGAGAATATACTATGGAATATAATTTAAATGAATAAAAATTAAAAAACAATACAATAAAATAATAACCTATCATTGACATGATTTAAGATGTGATTATGAAATTCACTTCCTTCATTATTTAATTAAATTAAACAATCACCCCTTTTTCAACAACAATAAATTGTTTACATAAAAAAGTAGAATTAAATACTATAATTTTAACTAAAATATAAATTAAAAAATTATTTCACTTCATTTTGAATTAAAATAAAAATTTCAATGTAAAATCATCTAATTCATTCAATATAGTTTAATACTCAATTTTAGTTATGAAGAAAAACTAGTTAACAGAATCTACATCATTCAACATAGTGAAATTAAACTATACCATTCAAATCAATATGAATAAAGATTATATCAAAATTATAAATTACGGAACACAAAATTATATAATGAAAATTAAATTTTATCAATGAAATGTAAAAATTAATTAATAAATAAGAAAGTAATAAAAACCATAGTATCCAGACTTCCCATTTAATATTTTTTATATTGAAAAATAATAAATAAAAAAGAATCATTTAATTGAACCTATAATATATTAAATTAATCCAAACTGATTATAGAAATTAATTATTATTGATCAATGGAAAATTTACCAAGTTATACATTATTTAAATATCTTTCAAATTAAATTTAAAAATTCTTAAACCAATTAAAAATTAAAAAATTTAATATATATTATCACATTCAAATTTCCAAAATTATGAATAAATATATACCGAAAAAGTGATTTTTTATTCATATATCACCAAGTCCATGATTCCATATTTATCTTTTCATTATATATATGGAAGATAAATTTATATATTAAACACCATTGATTCTTATTTATGTCCCATTACCAAATCATTATTAAAAAACTTATCCAAAATTCAAAATTAAAACCATAACATTCCTTTTTAATAATCAAATCATACCATAAATTTGAAAGGTAACCCTTCAAAATAAATCAATTAAACTACATTATCAATCACATCAAATTAGATATCCTTCCACGTAATTATTAAAAACCAATTATGATAAAAAATTAATTTTTATATTAACAAATATTTTGAATAATAAAATAAAATCAATAAATTAATTTTAAATTCCTATAGTTTTGTAGGTTCTCTATGTATGAAATGTATTTATATGTTGAAATGAATCCTATATTTCCTATTGTTAATCATAAATTAGGGTAAATTCAAAACCATAAAATTTTAAAAAAATTTGAATAAAAAATAGATAAATCATTGAAATTATAAAACATAGTCAAGAAGATACCTAGAGGATTATATATCCAGTGGTGATGGGTTTTCAGGAAATTTAGACATCGAATTCATATCATAACATGGAATCTTTATTTTTTGTCCAATTCCGAAATTTCAATACTATCGAAAAATAAATGGATCTAATACAATGTAGTAACATTGTACCGCAATAAGATAATTTTCCCAACATGAAATGCATCATGGAATCATGTTTAAAACCTAATAACATGAAGAAAGTGACAAGTATTGGGGGTCTATAGTAGTAACTTGAGGAAAAATTAACCTTTATGTTTTTCCAAGAAATAAAATTTAAATAATATAAATAAAAACAAAAACAATGTAAAACAATACTAACGAAAGAATAATAAATATTAATAAAATAAATTTCTTTTTTCATGATGTCAAAAAATTATCCAAAATGGGTAATGCATTCCCAAACTGTGTTTATAATGTAATAAATCTAAAATAAATCAAATTATAGGGGGTCAAAATCCCAAAATAAATATGAATCTCTAATATTATGAAAAAACTGACAATAAACCCTAAAATAATAATAATCAACATCTATACCTATATATATATATATATCAATACACTACTAGGATAATTAAATTTATCGATTCTTTAAATGTATCTAATTATTATACTACGAAAAACCTAAATTGATTCAACATTTAAAACAGAAATCAATATGTATAAATAATAAATTAGAATTTAAATTTAGTATTAAAAATAAAATTAATATAAATGAATGTCTATAATATTAAATTTAATTAAAATATTTTTGATTCATCTATTGTTAGTGATTTCTAAAAAACAATTCTATAATGTATCATATTTAGATTCAGGGATAATGTGTTAACCCCATATAGTAGATGAAATACTATCTTTTTCATTAATTTTTTAATAACCAACCACATTTCTATTCTAAAACAATCCAAATAGAATGATTTTTCTAAATAATACCCAATATCTTTGTTATACTATACATTAAATCTTGCCCTTACTCTATTATAACAAGTCGGAAAATATAGTATACCATAAATAATAGGGTAATATTAGTTTAGAAAAAAATCATACTAATAATTCAATACACAATACTCATTGAAATATCAAGATATATATCATTATATCACAATAAAAAACTATTTAATTATTAATAAATAAATTATTAACTTCATTATAAATCAAAATATTCAATTGGAATATAAATTCAAATTTTACACTTAATTCCAATCATTTATATCATCAATAGGTTTTGTTAAATTCAACATAAAATTACCCAAAATAGATTTTTTATTATATTTCATAATTGTGATAAAATTATAAATACTTTTTTAAATTACTCATACAGTGGTTAGAAAATTTTAACATACCAAATACCTTATTAAGTTATTAATGAATTATTTTTATTAATATTTACTCCGAAAAATCACATAAACCTAATGACTCAATCATCAACATTACTTACAGGAATAAAAAATCACCCAAAACTATTAATTATACCTCTTAATAGGGTATGTGATTTTCTTATCATTTTTATTTCTAGAAAGTGTTAATAAAGACAATATTCAATTATTTTTGGTTATTTTAGGATGATTATAATTGATTTTTTTGGTGATTTGCATAGAGGTTTTAGAAAATTTATTATGTGATAGGGTTTCTTAAAACCTGATAAATATAATATAGAACATAGATTGACAGACAAACTAGAAACCATGGAAAAAAAATGATATCCCAAACATAATAGAGCTCTATACAAATATTCATTAATTCATAATAATGATACATGTAACAATCCACAATGATAACACATTGACTACCCTATGTATGTGTTATCAATTAAATAAACTTACTATATATGAATATATCATTGCTTTAAAAACAATTCCATAAGTAATATAGCATGATCGTATAGTAAAAAGAAGTTTGGTCATCCATTTTTGTGATAATGTGTATGATTTTAAGGTATATATTAAAATATATGATATAAGCATTAGAATAACCTAGATGATATGATAATTCAATATGTTATTCCATAGTTAACAATGCATATATGCACTTCTATAAAAATATTTTGAATGTTCTACATAAAAAATATGATTTGTAAATATGAAAGAGTAGCAACAAAAAACTATTTATGATCAAATTGGTTGAGATACATAAGCATAACCTATAATAGATAATAATTATATCAATTTTTATGGTTTTGTTCACACCATGTAAAATTTTAATGATAATATACCCTCATATGAGTTTTTATGGGAACAACTATGGTCAAAAACTCTTTAATTTTGATAGGATGAATTATTAAGGACATGAAATTCATTAATAATTAAAAGGTAGAAATTTCTACATTTAGGCTATGATTTGATGAAAATATATGGTGAAATATAATATCCTAATCAACGTATTTATGGTGATAGAAAATAGTATCCAATAGATTTGATATTTAATTGGATGATACTTATTTCATGTTGAATCATCAATTATCATTCAATGACTATGATACCCAGGTTTAATAGATAAATTATTCATCGTTATTTTCTCTCTCTTAATTATTGATAATTATTATTACACAAGGATTTAAAAAACTTCTATAAATAAGTTATTATATTCATGTCCTGTAATATTTTATTCTTTGGGATTTTTTCATATTAAATTATCAAAATTTACCTCTATACATCCATGTAATATATTTTTATTTATAATAATTTTTTTCATTACATCCTCCCTATAATAAATTAGCTTGACCTGAACTAAAAAATCACCAATCATGATTTTTTTTTACATGGGATATAGGGTATTCTTAAACCCCAGGGATGAGAACTACTATTTAGGAATTATGAGTATGTGATTTGGTTAGGGTTTCACCCTATAAATATATATAACCACAATAGAAAGAAAAAATAATGATACACAATCCATCTATAAAACCAATGACCATGGATATTATTAATAAATTATATCATAAAACAAAGTAACCAAGTAGATTGATACATATTAGAAAAAATATTAAAAACTATCAGTATGCTCTATATATATACACGGTAATAATGAAAAAAACAGCTAACTGAAATGGGTGATATATAACCTTCCTAATGTCCTAAAAATTGGACTTGAGCCACAAATAAAACTAACTCCTTCTGAACGAAGATCACTCACCATGTTAAAAAAATCTTTCAATAGTCTATTACACACCAGATCCGCACGTAAGGGACTAATACCCTTGGACACCATAAAATGTGTACGTGAAAAAAGCATAAGACTTGCATACCCCCAATGGTGTACGAAACGTATGAATTGAACCTATGTAGTTGGATTCCAATAAAGTGTTTCTGTTATTCACTTTAAAGTTACAATTCATTAATTATAATATTAAAAATATAACAACATAAAATATATTTATCATATAAATTCAAGAAAAAACCATATACCATTCAAAAATCAATTTTGTATCCCATTCCACATCACTTTACAAACAACATAAATTATTTTTTATTTTAAAAATTTAAAACTAAAGAAAAATATGGCCCCTTTTTATGTTCATGAAATAAAAAAAAACTCAATTTCCATCTACAAGATAATTTTTTCAGCCCTTCTCATAAAATATAGAAATTTTTTATTTTAAATTCAACTGTACAATAATTTTTACAAAAGTGTTTTGAATCAAAACTAAATGATAACTGAACATTAATATAACAATAGGTAGGAACAAATATACTTATAGAGTAATTACAAAATAAATTATTAATGGTATTATTCAATCAATCAAGGTGATAGGAAACATGCATGTTATATAGATAATTCCCTTAAACATTCCTCATTATGAGCTTCTTTTAATGGGAAACTTCATTGGACTAATGTAATATAGTCATAAAATCTATTTTACTACCCTAATATATCCAATAATAACCCATCTATTTCTTAGTAATCATGTTGGAATTTTTGGGTTCTATAACCCACCAAAGAAGTACACAACCGTAGTAGGAAATAAAATATATAGCTTGAGATATCAACATTAATTGTCTACTAACCATATATGGAACACAATATACCCAAGGGGTTGCTGACATCAAGGCCTCTACTTAGTTACGTAAGACATTGGCGACATCAATAAATTAATGTTAGAAATAAAATATACCATGATATCATAAAATAAAACAATTTCAATGATTTTTGAAATAAACCTCATCTCATCTCTTAATCTATCAAATGAAACTGCTCATTATTGACAATTAACTTATATATATTAATACAAAATATCAACCTTGTGGATAATAAAATACATGGATTGTAATAAAAGAAAAAATAGCTTCATATTGGGCCTCTAAAATACACATTAATACTCATTTAATGGTTCCAACAATTCACTTCTTTAATAATAGGATCATATTTCTAATATAAAATCCACCACATGGAATTAGTGATTAAATATAAATTAAAACTAATATTTGTTGGATTTCATATAAAATTTACTAATAAACCAATACCATTTACAATTAATTAATTTAAATGTTTCCAACATAAATTTATTTTCAAATTAATTTTGATAGCCAAACCTATTTCCAATATCAATACTCTAAATTGGTCAAATTTAGTTTACAATAAAAAATATATATTTACATAGAAAAAAATGAATTTCCAAAATGAACTATAATTTGATAAAATTTTATAAATAATAAACTATATTGAAAATAATTTATAAAATATAATAAAATTATCAATGCGCTTGTAGAATCTAATAAAACTATAAAATATAGGTTTAATTTGTAAAACATTTTTTAGAAATCATAGAGTATTAAATTATAGTCTAATTAAATGAAAAAAACAAAAACACAAACCAATAATGAGTTCGAACAAAGATACAAGAAAAAGAAACACATCACCTCTAATGGTAAAGGATTTAATAAGAAGAGACATACCCCATACCAACCTTAGACACCCAACATAGGTATTATAACATAATGCTTAGGATTCTCTCGGTAATATAAAACCATAAGGTTTATAAGAGGTGTTTAAAAAAATAAAAATAGGTGTGTGAGATGTAATGTGTGAATAACATGAATAAATGATGGTAAACCTTGACGAAATCACATTAAATCAAGGCGGATGATGCTCAAGATTATTGATAAAGGGATAGGAACTCACCCCATACACCATGGGGGACATCTATATAGTATATGTTAAAGGGGAGAATTTAAAATCCTCATAAATGAGGAGGTAAAAAGGGTAGGTTCAAACATTAATTAAAAAAAGGTTGTAGCTATAGTTATCTCTTTGTGTTTGGAAAACTATTCTTCAATTATCAATCTCACGCTATATAAAAAACACACTCCCATGATTTGGTTTTGTGTTTACTAATCTCTGTACCAACCACAAGAACAATTTGTAAAAATATAATATCCAATACAATAAGTCCAGAAACATTGGATTCCCGGACAATGCATAAGCTATTAGATACCAGTCTATCAACAAAAGGGATCACATGGTATAATGTAGAATCACATGTTTTGGACACAATGGTTATTCACCCATGTACACCATATCATGCATGAACAGAATGATTTGGAATTGTCCACATACACATTGTTCCACATGGTTTATCTTATGTTTTAAATACTAATTTTGTGCTATATAAAAGTTGATGGAAAAAAAAATTTCAAGTAGAAAAAAAAAATAAAATATCCCAAATTAGAATGATTTATATATAAATAGTTACATGAGGGTGTTATAATACTACCCACTATGATATTCCCTCATTGAAAATCACTAAAAATAATGCATAGAAAAAACAAAACAAGTCATTACCTATATTAGAAGCTGATGGGACTATAAAATGTAATGTTGTAAAATGTTATGGTTAGGAAATAGAAAAATAAAAGAGTCTTCAAAATCATTGATCCAATTATCAAAAATCAACATCTCTCTCTATGAAAAAGATGACTCATAACTACAAGAGTTCAATGTTATATAGAGATGAAAAAATTCTAGAGGTCATCCCACTGTTTATAATTTATATTAATTAGTGAGCCTTGAAAAAACACTCCAATGATAGATATAAGAAATAATAATATCTCAATAAAATAAAATAAAATCCATACAATAGAAAAATAATCCTTGAATCAATCTGAAATCCTAAAAGGAGGAGGAACCCAATTTTTTTTAAAGGACCACCAAGAAAAGACATCTAAATTAATCGTATCTGGTATCACCCAGGATAAAATTGATACCTAAAATGAAAACATGACTCAATATGAAATGATATATCCAACAACTTTATGTCAGAAAACTAAGGAGGGTGATATTGAATGTTATAATTTTTCAACACCTCATGGTAATGTCGGTATGATCCAAATTGACATAAATAAATTTAAAATAAAAATCGGTTCTACATATGTCCTATCCCCCAAAACCATAAGATTAATGTAATAAAAAGTGTAACCACTACAATCCTACTATATAAATATCCCACATATATTAATGATACTAAAGAATACAGTAATGTATAAGAACAACTACACTTAATGAAAAACCACATCCAAGAAACTGTAATGGATATAAGGAAATAATCCAATAGAAACCACCATAAATAGTAATTCCATTCAAAAATTAAGATGTAATGTCAAAAATAATAAAATACTCTAAACTATCATAGAGTATGAAACACACTGGGTAACACAAATCATTATAATGGTAATAATTTCTTAAACACATCATTACCTATGTAGTACATTGATCAATGACATAGAAGGTATTACGAATCATAAATCCTCATACGAAGGAAGGTTTCAGCTACACCACATCCTTTACAGTATGTGTATAATTAGTAATTTGAAAATACACACCAAACGGACTATAGTATTTACCCTACTGTGTGTACTTGATGATGAACTTATAACATCCGTATGTACAATATGAAAGTCAAAACTAAGACCACGAAAAAAAAATCTATAACATTTACTCATCACAAGAAAATAAATTAGTCCTCATAAACAACAATGGACACATTCAAATACACAATACCCCTAGGAAGAAACATACATCAAAATATTCTCAAAACTCATGTTTCATCAAACCAAAAAAGTTCATTGATATAAAAAAAATAAATTTAAATTATAAAAATGATATGATTACTACCTAAATCTCATTGATATAATATCCACATACGTACAAAACAACCCACCAAATAGATAATCCATAAATGTTCTTTTATTAAGGTTAATTTATCAACAAATATAAATAAAACCCTCTATGTAGAAGCACAAAAAAAGTTGAAAATGTTGATTTTCTTAAGAAATACACATGAGTTTAACATAAAATTATTTTATTTTCATAACTCACATGAACTAACCCATATGACCAATCGATTTAAATTTTAAATTTAATTTTAAACAAGACGAAAATTTAATTTTTGATTCCCATGGGCTGGGAACAAGCATGTGAAAAAAGAAAAAAAAATTAATTATGAACAATTTATCCCAACATGATATAACAACTAGAATTAAATATATAGATAAGAATGTAATATCAAAATATTTCATATATAAGAAAATACAATGTTAGTGATACATTAATGGAAAAATATGCTAGTAGTAATAAATAGATCGTAGTATAGGAATAAAAAAAATATCCCATCCAATATCTCAATGTTCCATGTGTGAAATATCCCACTAACTCACCCCTTAAGTCCTAAACCGAACTAACTCAAAGCATAGTACCTCACAGTAGGACATTGAAACTTTCTCCTTCAATTAAAAAAATGTCAATAAGCATATTATGGTGTGTATAGGGTTTAGGAAAAATAATCATAGCGCGATATGACCATGTGTTATATATGTAGTAATTGTTATTAAATACAAGTATTATAATTTTCAAATAATAAAAGGAATGATTAAAAAATTCAGAACATAAAAAAATTGAAGTGCCCCCTTTTCATAGTTTATAAACAATCCCATATATGAATTGTTTACTGCATATTAAAATATTAAATTTTTAATTTTCAAAGTCTTCAACAAAAAAAATAAAAGTAAGAAAATCATAATTAAACTTATGATTAAAAGAGTTTATGTATTCTTCGATCTGTTACCCTATAAAATTACATTCGTAAAAGTAGAACACTTTAATGTTACATCCCATATATGATGCCTTATAAGAATATCCGCAATATGATGAACTAAACATCAGAGGAACTCCTCGATGTGAGAACCTACTTAAATGTAATGAAAACAAGTCCTTGTATGTCCCCCTATTATGTACCCTATGATACCATATATTAATTATTTAATTTCATTTTCAAATGTCATATCACATTTCAAGTATCTATCTCAATACTATTTTTTCACAAAAAAACTATTTTCATAACCAATTTTTAAAAACGATCAAAAAGGATTTAGATTGACCTTTATTTTTCAAATAATATGTCAAAGAAATTTTAAATAACAAAATATCATATATGTATTTCATTAAGTCATATATAATTCCTTCAATATTTTTCAGATCACCATTATAAATTAGAGATCATTCGTAGTTCATAAGATAAAGAGGTCAGATAAATGAAAACATCTTAAAAGAAATGTATTCAATTTATTCTATGGGATCTATAAATGAATGGAGAAGAGGGATCTATGAATCTATATAAACCCAGAAACCATGAATCATATAATATTAAATTCATTTTTATTTTTCAATATGTCCTTTTATAAGAAGTATACCCAACATATGATAAATATTTCAACAATTCATACAATGATCAACATGAATCCTTTGAAATAAATCTCTTCCATTGTAAAATCTTTATAAAACCTCACTATATAATAAGATTTATGATTTATATTTTCAATATACATATTATATATGATTTTACTTAATATAAAGAAAATATATCTAGAATTAATGATATAAATCGAATGGAATTGTACATACCATTGAATATCATGATCCCTCATCCTCATATCCATCGAAATAAATCATTATGAAGAAAAAAATATCCATTACATAAAAGAGGAGTCTTCTTAGATGATAACCTAATTCACTAGAATAAGAATGTAACAAATGGATGTTTTTTTTGTTTCAAAAAATTGTGGATTAATTAATTATTATTTCACTTTTTTCGACATAGTTTGAAAATTGTATACCAACCATGTACCCTCATCATGGATACGGGTGGAGTGTCATGGTTTGAAAAATAATGTAAAAATATTGACAAAGTAATATGTCCCATGTCATATGGTTTTAATTAATCATGATCCAATGGTGACCCCCCCCCCCCCCCCCACAAGACTCCAAGATAAGTATCAATGTTTCCAATGATGATATGAATTCTTTTACCAATACAAACATTTAATTGTGAATATGCCTAGAAAATACTAAAAAAATGAAAACATCACCCAGAAATACACAAGAAAAAATAAAAACAATATTCATCGAAAATAAAAGAATATCCATACATGAAATTAATCTTGTTATGTGACAATATGACACAAAATAAAATTTTACGTCCCTATAAATTCAATTCATCGATGGTTGATCCAAATAAAGATGGGGATGGTTCCCCCTCATCAATTTTTCTCACTACCCCATATGATATGAAATCATTCTATGTGACACACTAACTTAGGAGAATGTAATATACTTTCAATGCATGATTTTCTCCTAAAATGAAACATTATACACATGTTTGTAATCTACCCACATATTTGTTTCCATATAAATCTACACCAAATTAAACACATGAGTTAGACTAGGTTGATATTTCACTTGTAGAGAAATTTTTAAAACATCACGAACATAGGTCAACTAATATTTTAACTCTGAAAAATAGTACACCATATCAATCCTCTAAATAATATTAAATTATTCAATATATCTCAGAGACAGCTTACTAGGATTCCTATGAAAATAGTGACCCAGCATAGGTGGATATTTTATCAATGTATGGTCACTAATTGGGTTTCCCGATGGAGGATTCTGATGGGAAATATAAGAATTATATTGACTCTAGTACACCACCAATTATTATGAAATTACAGGAATCATCACTGCACATTCATGAAAAAAACAATGTCGGACAAGAGAAGCCTCATCTAACTCTTACCTAAAAAATTAAAAGTAACAATGATGACCATATATAGGCTCAAAGGGTAATTTTTTTTAGGATAATGGTAACTATTGTAATAATAAAACTCTAATATTTCCTTATAGTTATCACAAGATCCATTGAAATCTATAGTGTAAGCATAGAGTATATCCTCTAGGATATAAGTAGAACAATCTATTTAGAAATTTATATGAGGGTTGAATATCATAATCAATCTTACATGATTCCCCACACACTCTAAGATACCCTTCCAGAAACATAATGTAAACATAGTATCCATTTTTTGATAATTGTATAAGACCCCCATGAATCATTATAATCTCTTACACATTATGTTTCCCCTAAAACAAATCATTATTGGTGCATCAATTCAAAATAATGTTCCCCGATTTAGTCAATTTTTCAATAATCCAAAAAATCATTTTCATTATTCAATGTTGCCTTGGAGTTATAATGATTAAATTCATAGATACATTATCCCATTTCTAAACTATCAATGTTAGAGGCGGACATTGATCCAATGTAATTGGGTGATCATTCATAATTTTCTTCTTAGTATGTCAATAGAACATTAATTCAGTTATTTTATACCTAATTACCAGCTACCATAAACAATTCATTATATTATAATATATTTTCATAGTGTTTTGGTTAACAACCGATGAATATTTAGGAAAATCGTATATTGTGGCCATAGTAACTGATAATAGGATGATGAAATGACTCCATAATAATAAAATATATTTCAATGTGAGTGAATAGTTGTCTATGATCTCCAAACTGTATAATTATCCTCATATTCCTATAAATTCATCATCTTATGGCTGAAAAAAATACATTGAATCAACTAGAGATGACCTAAACTAAGCACCATTCGGAATATTAATCTTCTCATTATCCTTCTATACTATTTAAATCAATGGAAACAGTCACATGAGATTCCATTAAATATTTTATTCCATGATATACCAATATGTAATTATGTTACAAAGGGTTTCAAAAATAAAATTCTCATATCTATGTGTGCAGGCGATGTAGAAGTCACACATATAAATCAACAACATCTATTATATCAATACCATTCTCTAAATTATCTTACATAAATAAAAAATCATATGTTGGGTATATTCATTACATTTAAATAAGATGTATCCAAGAATTAGAAAGCAGTAATGTCATTGGAAAAACATATTAATAAAACACTTGTACAGAAATTATCTATATCATTTCTAATTAATAGATTCAAAAAAATAACTCTTCTTAAACATAACATAAATAAAAAATTCTACATAACATGAGGAAGGTATATTTAAGAAAGAGTGATCTTAGATTCTCATTAGGGATAAAAATAAGAGATATTAATAAATTTTAATATTTGATCATAATATATGAAAAACGTAATTATAACAAGATCACAATAATAATAAAAAGACCCATCAATTCATATATCATAATCATGATACATGACATAAATATTTATCAATCAAAATTCATAATACATAAGGGCGAGAAGTCATGAATACTCTATAATAAGTCATGATAATATTTCAAAACAATAATAAATAAGTTTTTTTTACACACATAAGTATAAAATAAAATTTCATTATTCAAGTATCACAGACAACATTATCATTGTTGATTTTGATCATACCCCATTTCATAATTTCCTTATTTGAGGTTTATTAAAAAGACTATATTATTCAAAAATATTCCTTACTAAATGGAATTCATTACCTATTATATTCCTCATTATCTCATGAAATATCCTTATTTTCCCACTAAATTTTAGGGATATAAAATTTTGATCCCACCCATTACATAAAAAAAAGATAAAAATGTGTTAAAAAAGATCATAAAACATTCACCATATCATCAAATCAAAACCTATGGAATATATATGTGTTTGATAATAATTTCATAAATACAATGACATGCCATATTGTGCAAGAATAAATATGGTAAAAGTTGATTATATACCCATTAAATCATAAGAAACATAATATTATGTTATTATACATAAAAATAACTTTGAAACATTAACAAAACATTTTCTTGAGAAAAATACCCTTTTCATTTAAAATCACTTATTTAAAATATAATAAATTTAAAAAAATTAGGGCAAATTTATAATTTAATATAAATATATATATATAAGATTCTTTAATTAAAATATGATTCCTGATTGGGGGTGGATATTCCTTTATATGCTGTTAATCAAAAAATCCTTTAATAATTTTTATAAATATTAGAAAGATACTTTTTTGAAAAATGATAAATAAAATCCCTATTAAACAATTGCAATGAAAATTATACATTTAAAAAAGGAAATTATAATTTTTTTGATAATAGTAAAAAACTATAGTGATAATATTTTAATGAAAATATAGACATGGGAGAAAAAATTCCCAACCAAAGAACAATCAATGTTAGTATTCCTTAAATCTTTATTTTGGACTCCTTAGTACATAAAGAGAGGAACCTTTATAGAAAATAAGAATGATCTAGAAATAAATGCAGGGGAAGAAAATAAATAAAATTATAGAGGCAATTATATAATTTCATCATTAGAAAACATTAGCCTATATAATCACAAAAAATGACATAGTAACATAAAACCATTCCAGCTTTGCTAACATTTGACTAATGAACCTTATGAATGAACGAACATAATATAAAACATTAATCACCATAAAGATAAAAATATTAATAATAATAAAAAACAATGTTATATTATATATCCCTTATAAATGTATATATGTGTATAACATAACATATTTCCATGATAAGAAGATATGAGATTATAATCCCTTTCTACATTGTTAATGATTAAATTACAATCCATTGAGTGAAATAAATAGAATCATATATATATATAATTATTATGGTTACGTGTTCTATCATTTTAATGTATTATTATATACACTATATATAAATAACTAGGTTCATACCTTAAAACATGTCTCAAATAAATAATATGAAGATAAAAACTGTCATATATTTAGTTATTTTTTAATGTAAAAATATTTCAAGCATAAAAAAGTATGGTTCAATAAATAAAACTATTTAAATCATGGATTATAACCATATATATTCTTGTGATGTCTATACATAATATTAAAATTTAGTTGGTGAATAACATCAAAAAATATTCCATTGAAGGGGAACTGTGATCAACCCATTGCATTATATCCATCTTGATTTTCTTACTCTTTAAACTACAGTATAATAACTTTAGATTTATTTTAATTATTTAACAGAAAAATATTAAAATATATATTATCATATATCATCTACATATATCATTTCAACACTGATTTATTAACAATTCTCTACCAATTGTTCCTGTTTAGGGGTTAACTACTTTTTTATGTATGTTTTAGTTCTAATGTTATGGTCTCTAAAGACTGATCATGGTTCCTCCATAAGAAAAAATATAATCATAATAAATATATCATATATATTTATTATATACATATTTATAACCAGACTTATTCATAGGAGTTGAATAATGTTATACATCACTTCGTGGAGATGGTAAAATGTACCAACTCAGGAGTGATGATTCCAAAATTTTGTGGATTGAAATAATGAAAGATAAAAAATAAGTAAATTTAAATATTCATTATTATATCATAAATATCCAGTATTTTCATTAATTCAATTTTTATTTCAATCCTACTAAGTGGAAATTATAAACAAATGGTATCACTTCACGAAGGTGCAATTCCACACTTAAACATGAGCGACATTATCATTTACCAACCATTAGATGGTAAGAGTATAGAAAATATAACATAATTTTATAAAAATAATAATTTTATAAATATTATATATATAAATTAAATATATAACTATAATAACCCATGAATGATAGTTATTTAAAATTAATTTTATCACTTCGTTGAGGTGATAGACCCCATATAGGCATGAGCGATACATTTATTTCATATTAGATATTGAAGGTGTGTTAAATGCTACATCAATCATAATGATAAGAATTACTATATTTATTAAAATATATTGATAATATTTTTAATGATTATCTATGTTTATAGATGGTTTTTGAATAAATAAAATTGAAGGATCTAGGTTAAGATTTAAGCAAATTCTTTAAGAAACCCCCTTTGTCTTAAACATCTTGACTTAATGTATTGGTCTTAATAGAATACCAAAATATCATGGATAATGATAATTATTATAAAATTTATTTTCATAATGTATTTTCCAATACATAAGGATAAAATATTGTGAATAATAGACACGGAGAGGTCCCCTTTTATAAGCAAGGGGATAGATACATAGAATCTCATAAAATATATCAATGATATATATGGTCACGTTCATGGGAATGTGGATCTAAATAAAAATATATTAAAATTTGATATATTATATGGTTTAAATATATTCAATAAAAATTAATTATACATGTGTATGTGGAAACCCTAAGCATGTCTCTTTGTTTAAACCCCCGATAAACCCATTTTATCCATAACTATAATAACACAATTTTACTATTTATACTATTCAGTAATTCAAAATACTATGTTTTCCATTTTAGATTATATTTATTTGGATTATTAAAAATATTAAATAAATTTTATTAATGAAATTACTTTATATGCCATAATTCAATTATAAATAAGTTCACATTCGAGGACAGAAACCTGTTTTAGAAAAATATATCCTTAAGAACATAAAATAATTTAATTACATTTCAATCCTTATAAAAACAATAAAAATAGTTTTAGATTTATATTATTATATAATATATTAATTTAATTTAAAAAATAAATCTATATTTATTTAATTAATTAATTATGAAAAAATATTTTCACTAGAAAAAAAGGTGTTTAGAAAAATGTTTTTAAGCCCAAAAATAAACCTAAAACAAAATCATATATAAGGATGATTATTATGTAATTAATTTTATTATTTATAATTATTTAATAATTATATTTATTTAATATCAAATTAAAATATAATAAATGATTTAGCTAAAAATAAATAATATTTTTTATAAAAAATATTAATTTTAATTATTAACTAAAAAATATTTTTAGAAGATTCTTCAAAATTCAATGTATGATAATATTAAAATAATAATATTAAAATATATTTTAATTTAATAAAATAAAAAATAATTGTATAAATTAATTATAATATTTTTACATGTACACTATAATAAGAACCGGTTTTTATGAAAACACATTTTTTGTAGTGTAAAATGATTTTTTTTAAATCGAGTCCTTATTTGTAACGAATTGATAAAAAAATTACATATATAAAAAATTAATATTATTTTTTATAATTTGGAAAATATTATTCATACAATATAATATAATTTATATCTTATAATGTTTAACTATATTGTGGATCATATAGACATAAGGTTGTTTGTAATGAGAGCTACCAAAAACATGTAATTTTTTAATGGAAAAATATTCTAAAATATTTGTGGATTACACTCTCCTCCACCCAAAATAAATTACACCATTGTAATATTTATATCAGTTATAAAAGTCTTAATATTTATTAATAATTTTTTGAAAAAACACATCATGAAAAAAAAATATTAAAAACATTTTTAAAAATACATTTTGGAAACATAAATGGCGCCTTAAACAATAAATAATCAAGTTCCCCGATATAGAGAACGTTATGCGGAAGTGAAAATATAGACATGGAGGTGGAAGACAGTGTCCAAATAATAACAGTGATAAATAGAGAACATGTCTATGAGAATTTTAATGACCACAAAACCATAAATCAGTTTGGGATGAATGTTACCATAAAATTTTACGAACCAATTTTAAAAAGTAATATATTTTCATTTTAAAGATAAATTTTCCTAGATTTTGTTAATTATTTAACCATGGGATGGAGGAATATATTCAAACATCTTTCACCAAATCCAAAAACATAATTTTATCTTTTATTTTTGTGTTTATATTTTCTTCCACCTCTGTTTATCAATAATTTTTATGATATATCAACATTAAATACATTTCATTCATAAATAAAGAAAATTAGTCTTTAATAGATCATAAGATCAGTTAAATAATAATAATCCATTCCTTTTATAAAAAATATATTATATAAACAATAGAAATGATAAGTTATACAATATGGATATATATTTTTATTATTTAATAATATGATTATCTCTAAAACCTCAGTAATAATACAAAAAAAATTAAGAAAATTACATAAATAGTTAACCTCAATACTCATTCAGAGTTTATAAAATCAAATTACAATGTCAAAAATGTAGAATTTTTTTAATAAAATTTCCAAAATAAAGATAACATCATTCCCCAAAAAAAATAATTTTTCTCTTAATGTCACATGGAAAACATATGAATACCTTGATCAAATATTCTACTAAAACATGCTAATAAACTGAATCACCATAAAATACAAATGATAAAAATATATGATTTATATATATTACCCAATATTATTTCCTCAAATAAAATGATACACTATACAATATATTCCATTAATATAAAATTAAATAAACTCATCAATGATATCATAAATCACTTTTAAATCAAATCACTTATCAATTTTAGTGAAAACAATAATATCCAATTTACATTATTCGTATCTATCAACTACTCACTGTAAAAAACATTATCATCTCAAACTCATGCACATATTAGGAGATATCTTACACTAAATATTGTTATTTACAAAAATATTACATTAACACTAAACTATATTTATATGTTAACTATACCATTAATTATATTCTTGAAAATACATAAAGAAAACCCGCTGAAGAAAAAATAAATTCCTAATTCCTGATTCTTATAGCCACAATATTATTGATTAAACACATCTCTAAAAAAATTATAAATCACAATACTAAAATTATTATTTTATTCTACATATTTCATAAACGATCAAGCATGATCCAACACCTAATTCTGTAAGAATTCCTTCCAATAGTATTAAATATGAATCATGTCTTCGGATTCTTCAACCTTATTTTAAGAATTATTTTTTACTTTCACCATATGTTACACATTAAAAGATATAAAACATTCATAATAAAAACATTATATCTTCGTTTTTATAGTAAATCTAATTCCCATGAGAACATGGCAATATTATTCGCTTGATTTCCCTCATGGAAATCGATTTTAATAATTCACATATTTTCAAAATACTATCATTTGACATTGTTTCATACCTTAGGGAAACTATTATCATTATCTTTTGAATTAATAAATCATTTAATTTTTTATGTGGAATGGCATAACATATGTCCTTATTTATACACCAAAATCATCTTCCCATTACATTAAGACTTTTACCAATGAACGTCATTGAAATTTATTAAAATATATGAAGGTGAATCTTCTTTCATATGTGATCTTCATTAAAATCTATTTTTTCTTATTTTGTTTAATCATAAAATCCCCTATATTTAGGTTTTTAATTATATAGCTAGATTCATGGTTAGTAATAATCACATGATTTAATATTCTATATTGAATCTCATATTATTTCTCATGAGGACAATCATTGTATTGTCCATCATATTAAGTGTTTACACAACTCCTCCTAGTTTTATCCATTAATGAAAAAAACATAATGTGAGAAACAATAATGAGTCATAATATAATCATGTAAAATCATTAATATGATAAATAAATAATTAAACCTTAGGTTTAACTAAGGTCACCCATGGTTGTTATCTATAAATATACATTATAATAGAACATAAATTAAATCATATTTTACCTATGGATATCTCTATATGGTGTTAAAACATGTAAAATTTAAATGACCATTTAGTGAAAAATCGTGTGATGTATAGATATAATGGACCAACAAGTTTTAATGATATTACCCTAGAAACATATTTTCCCAATCCATGTCTCATTTTTTATCCAAATAATGATTCATTTATAAGAATACCAATTCATATCTAAGTATACAATACACTATCTTTTTATCTTGTACTAAATTTTATCTTAGGTGTTCTCTCTAAAGTTTCCTCAACCAATTTGATTCCCCACACCTAAAATCTAGGATCTAGTGGTCAGAGACTCTATCATTACATTCATTATTGGATGCAAGTAGTAAAAGCCTAGATATAACCAATATTATTTAAAAATTATGAACAATTATTTAATCTCTTATATCTGAAGTATCATTTTTTATTTCATCATTATAGAATTATGGAAAAACAAAAAATGATAAATAAAAATTTATTAATATGAAATTTAAAATTTTCATATTATATGAGAAATTATGTAATTCATGATAGGTTTTTAATGTATCCCAAAAATATCATTAACATGTGTTATCTCTCAAATCATGTCATGTGTACTATATTTCTCTATAACCTAGGTAAAAGGAAGCATAATAAAGGGTGATCTCAAGCAATATGTAAGGGAAACATTTTACTAATGTAACTATGCAATAAAAATGGTGTAAAAATATCATAGGAATAAGTAATCGTGATAAATCTATATTCAACTAAAAAATGAAAGCATTTTTTAACAAAGTGAATTAAATCTAATCATTGATATAAATAAACATTTTCTCATAATTGTTAAATGTATATTCTAACATATCAAAAACATATTGTAAGTGACTTGTTCCAAGAAACAGTAGCTTTTTTTAAGACTAAATACAAAACATCCAACTACCAAGGCCTTGCACAAGGAAACTATCTTATTTTTTGAAGATAAATACACAAAAAAAACCATTTTGTATCACAATACCTTTCTATGCATTGGGGAAAAAATAATGGTGTTCCTCTTCCGAAACATGATTAAGTCTAATTCAAAAAAATAAGAGTTAAAAATACATTTCATAAAATTCCCTATGGAACATATTAATTAATAAAAAAATATATCACTATATAAATACACATAAAATATTCCAATACATTTCTATATGTCAACAGAAAGGCTAATAATATAATAACCCATCTAGAGGAAGAATGTTGATGGTTAAAAAATACACTGTCAACCTTCCAATAATCATCCATTTAATAATTCAAATACATTTCCCTGTATCAATAGAATAACATTATTTCTAGTTGAAATTCATAAAAATTTAATTTTATAAAAGTTTATATTCACATTATATAGAAAAATTAGTATATAGTTATGTTAAGACGTAAATAATATTATCATAATCTATATAGTAAAATAAAGAGGATAGTTTCAAAAGAACATATTCTAATATGTAAAAAATATTTTTCAATGGGATTATGTGGTGGAAATTCCTATCCCAAGAATACATTTAGATAATTCCATATAATAAAATCAAATAACATAATGTTTTCAACTGATAGGAAATATGTTCACAGAATAATTATGACTCGCGGAACAAAAATGAAGTTACAAAAATTATTTACCAGAGGGGAATAAACTAAATCAACACCCAAATTAATAAGATAACATTAAGAATATATTAAATCCCATTAAAGAAAATTTTTATTATAAAAATACTTACATAACTAGTAAATACACAATTAGAAGGAAGCATAGTGTACAGAATGTATAATGTCTCAAAGAATTAGAATTAAGCTCAATAAATAAATTGAAGCTTGAGTAACATCTTAATCAAAATTCAGTGAAATAGAATGATTGAAATTATACATCAAAAGACCTACTTCAAATATAATATATGACATGATATATTATATAAGTACTATATACACCATAGAAAAGAAATTAGGTGTGTAATAACAAATGTGTCTTAAGGAGATAAATTAGAGATGAAAACTCTTACTACTTGTTCATGAATTCTGTGAATGTAGAAAAACCTCCAATTATCAAGAGTATATATCTTAATATCTTAACTCATAACCTTTCACATTTATATTTCTATTCATAATCTCTATAATTAGACATTCTGTTTATGAACCCATATGATTTCCCACATCTTATTGTTTTAGTTTAAAATTATTTCCTATTAGTTTCAAAATATCATTTTTCCTATTCATTCATAATAAAAAATATTTGAAATATATATCATTAAACCTAATATTAGAGATAATTTTTACTTATTTTTATTTTTTCAAATTCCTTTCCGAAGTTTTTTAATCACTACCCTTAAACTTATAATTGATAACAATCATATATAGGTGATACATGAAAATCAAAGTGTGATTTATTATTTAATTAATTAATTACTGTTATATATTCTAAAAAACTGAAGAAAAAAAATAATTATTTAAACACTTATATAATATTATAAACTAATTATATTTCCATAGTAATTCTTGAAATAAATTCATAATGTTGTTTAATTAGGTGGTTAAACCAACCTAAACAGGAACATAACCTAATTTAATAATTCATTGTGATGTGGTTTCAACCAAAATAATAATGATCTAATTTATTATATATCGGATTGATATATAATAAATATAAAAAATATAATATTAAATAATGTATATGAATAAATTACATAATTTGAATAAAATATTATCCTCTTTGTAAAATAACTTTTGAAGATCGAATTAGTGATGAATAATTATTGATTGTATCTTTTATGGTATCACAAATGTGTCATAACTGAATAATAATGATGTCATCAAAATAATATTTATCATGTAATACCATCCTTACATCCCTCTATGTTATGAACTGTGCGGAAACTAATCATGTTAAATCACAGTGGTGATAGTCTGCACAATTCGCAAATGACATTTTTGTTTTTCATAATTGAAGGGGTATATGAATAAATAATGATAATAAAATTAATAGAATAATCTTAAGTTATATTAATGATAAATATAATATTATTCTATTATTCAAAAATAAATTTTAGATATTTTAATTATTAAGAAATTAATGTTTTTGATTATAAAAATAGTGGTGGCTTGAATTTTACCATACATCCTCCTTCAGTTCTAATAGTGTGGGATAACTATGAGTAGCAATAGGATTATTTTTGTGGGATATGGTTATTGGTTGAGTAAAATTATAGAGTTTAGAAGTGTAATTATAAGTCATGTTGTTCCATTAAGTGGTGAATATTTTACCTTTATATAAGTGAGGGGAAGGGTAATTTTTTGAGAAACCCTTACCTTTTCAATAATTTCCAGTCAATATTAAAGGGTCATTAACTAGAAAATAGGAAAAATTGTAGGGAGAAATTTTTTTGTCATTATAAATCCAAAAAATAATAATATAAACATTTTTTAAAATATTTTAGCAATTTTACACTATGTTATCTCAATTTTCCCATTTTACTTTTTCTTTTGTAATTAATTTCTAACCTTGGTAATTAATTTAATGAAAAATACTAAAATTTAAATTTTTATCCAATTTTATACAAAAAACGTAAAATTTTTCAATTATTTTATCAAATAAAATTTATAATTGTTTCTAAATTTTTTTTTGATATAAGAATACTTAATCACATAAAATCATTTTTTTTGAAAAATAATGTTTTTTTAGAAATAAATTTATAAATAACATAAAATATCTAGGATATTGATTTAAATTAAATAAGTTGATTCACTTTAAAACAAATAAAGTATATTAATCTGTCAGGGTAATAAAAAATAAAATCTCCCATTAAAAATATGTGATTCAATAAAAAGACTGAAAATATTTTTATATACAAGTAATATATTATTTATTTATAAAATGGCGTTCCATTAGTTTTCTATGTTTAATGAATATTATAAAATAAATAAACTTATTCCCAAAAATATTTTTTTATTATTAAAATGGTATTATAAATTTCAGGTTTATTCTTATATAATGGAAAAGTCAGAAAAATTACAAGTTTTGTGAAAAAGTATTTATAGAAAAAAATTAAAATTATTTTGAAAACATAAAAACATCTTGTTATTTCAATATTGATATATGTAATTGAAAAATAAATTTCATTTTATTTAACTAAAAATAAAAAAATATATAATTTTAGTTTTATATGAAATCTTAAAATATAATTGAAAAATCGTTTTAATTGGAAAATAAAATTTTCAAATACCAACTGTCATTATTTGTAATTATTAAGATTTAACAATTAAATTGGAGTTAAAACTTATTTAAATCAGAGATAATTTATCATTAATCATATATTGTTTTTAATTAAAATTTGAATCACATAAAATAATTTGTTTCAAAAAATACATTCCAAAATAATACATGATCTTTTTCATCATTTTAGGAGAATTTATTAATTTTAATTCCTATTATAAATAACCTTTATTTTGTATATTCATATAATTAATAAAATTACTAATTTTATTGATAACATTTAATTCAATTTATAGGTTTCTAATAGTATTACTTAAATATTTGTTTTATTATTAAATGTATTATGGTTTATTTTCAGCTTAATGTACCACCTAGGGAAATATATCAAACACATTGACATATTTAAAGGTAACAATATATCAGGATTTGAGGATGTTATATCCTCGCAATTATATAAATTGTGTTCTCTTGATTTGAATCATATGATGATATTAATTTTTTTAGGAACTTAAAATCAACCATTTAATGTAAGATGATCATGGGTTTTTTAGGACGTGAATTAGATAAATCTATATGAAATTGTTTATAATTTATTTATAAAGGGAGCTAAGTGATTTATCATTTTACATTATATAATACTAATTTTTTTTATCTATATCCATGGAAAAAATTTTATAATAAAAAATAAATATTATTTATATGATTACCATACCATCAGGGATTTTTGTTTGTTATCTCAATGTCTAGTAGTTGGTAAATAACATTCATGACACATGAAACTATAAAATCTTGAGTGAAAACTCATTATCTGATCCATTATAATTATTTTCATAGTATTTTTATTTATTTTAAATGATTTTCATGACTATATCTCTTATTTTCCATCGTATTGAGACATTAATCCACCTAATGTGCAGCTCTCTTAAAACTGAAGAAATGAATGTTTATAGATTATCTCTTTCCCTTAAAATTATTGGTTTGATTAACTCAATCATATTTTCATCTTGATATTTCTAAATACCCCATATATATATAATATTAATTTTTGGATATCCAATATATTCATATACTTTATCATGTATTCTAATAGCTAGTTTGGAATAATGAAAATGTTTCTCACTTCAGCCCTGATAGTTATGGGTTGTTTATTTTGAAAACATCCACAATGTCCCTCACACCCATTCATTTTAGGTACTATCTTTAATAAACCCAAAAGGGGTAAATGAGTTATAAATCATTAACATTACATGGAAATTACTATAATCAATAACATAAAATGGATTCAATATTAAAACCACTTACCATTCTCATCACATTAGCATGAAATTCATTTAGTTCAACATACATAAATCTTAGTTTAGCTTATACAATTCTCGGTTAAACATAGATTACATTATGTTGGGTTCTCTAGTACATTTTAAACTTGTCCATAAAATAGGGTTCCCAAATAATGATAAACCTTTTTAAAATATTCTCAGGCCTATAGTTACATAAATATACACTCTCAAAACCAAGTTATCACTCTTCAAACTATAGTAGCCATTACAAAAAACTTATACATAAGTATTTATATACCCTGCTATTTTAATCGCAATAAAATATCATTCCTATCAAATATCTTAATATCCAAGACATTAATCCACAATGATATTATATATTCCTCTAAAGATTAATTCTATCTTAAACATAATATTTTATTAATAACTACTTAATAAGAGAACATGTTAGTTACTATATATCATGATACAAAAAAAAGAGATGAAGTTTTCTAAAAATATCACAACATAATTATCAATACCATGTTTAAAATTTTAATGTAACTTAATTCTTCAAAACAAAAAAAAATTTATTATCTCAATGTCATGTGTATATTACACTTAATTTTTATCTATACCTGAATCATTTGTTATTCAATTCTTATACCAAAAAATGTTATATTTCCATAAAATCATTTCCATTGATCATTGATAACATTTTATATATGATTTAAAACCTATTTCTAAGAAACTAATCAAGAATTAACAATATATGATTCACATAGTCCTTTTTAAAATATAAAAAAACTAGAATAACAATGATTAATATAAATCACTAATGGGGATAGATAAATTTATAAAATATGAATTTATCGTAATATATAATTCTAACTAAATTAGGTAATACTATAAACAATAATTTTCCATCATAGTAGACATAAAATAACATTCTTATCTATTTTAGTATGAAATTATGTTTTTTATATGATATAATGGTTTCTCAAAACCAAATTTTATCATATCCAATAATGTCATCCAGTTCAAATGAAATAATATAACTAAATGGGTTATTATAAAATTCAATATATGAATATAAAATCATCGTCTAGGATATGTCTTCATTATGAAACATTTGTTTTATCATACAGTACATTGGGATTAATCTATGACTCTCATGTGAATTATTTGGCTATCCTTGAAAATTTTTCAATTATGTTCTCTAAAATTATTTTTAAACATATTTATTAATTCCTTTAAAGTGGTTTGTAATGATAAATTGATTAGTGAAATAATATCCTGTGGGAGTGTCTCTCTTGGTATACAGTCTTAGACCAACTCATCATGCATCAGAGTAATTATTGATTTAGTGATCCAAAACCACTTTTTGAGGTGATTACCCCTAAGTGCATATGATTTACATACACATATACCTGGTAATAAAAGATAAGGATGTATAGTTAGAAAAAAACAAAATATATAATTTATAAAAACATTGTAATATTGTCTAATTATTATAGTTATTATTATGTTATTCTCTGAATATTCATTATCACAATCCCCAAATAAAGTGTCAATTATTAACATAACATTAAATATTTTACTTGTACAAAAGATTTATCGATAAATTTGAACATATGTCCAATTCAAAATTATCAACCACTAAATTAACCTTAACAATCATCCTAATCTCAATTGTTTTCTAATCCATTGTTTTGAAACCAACAGTGATGCCAAGACACATTATCTCATATCTAGTGCTCACAAAATCATACTTTATACACATGACATGATTGTATCTATAAATTATTAGATATAACCAGTCATAATAAAAAAGTAAAAATGTATATTTTATAGCTTATATATAAATATATTGGGTTTAAATATTTATAGAATTAAAGAAAAAAACTAATAAATAATATGTTATATTAATCAAATAGAAAATTTTCCCATTACATAAGATTCTACAGAATTCATGATTAATTAAAATATTATTGCAAAAATTCATTCACATGATGTATCCCTTTGATCATGTTATATATACTAATGTTCTAGATAACATAGGTAAATGGAGACATGTGAAGGGGTTATCTCAAACACTGAGTATGGGAATCAGATAACTGAAGTAAAAATGTAATAAAAATTATATGAAAATTATTAAAGCGATAGGTATAGAACAAAAATCCTTAATTAACATGAAAATGAAAACATTATATATCAATGATAAAAAATTAAAACATGGATATCAATAAAATTGAATTCATGGTGATGTAATATGTAATACTAGACATCAAAAATAATCTAGAAAGGCCTTTGTCCTACACACATTACTGATCAGTTAGACAAAATTCAACACATCCTTCAATCAAATCTTTGTATCGGGAAACTGTACTATTTTGGGAAGAGTAATAAACAAAGTTACAATGATTTTTGTCTTATGATACCTATATATGAATCTAGGGGCTATATAATATCGGGCCCCACACATCACCTTATAAAGTTGAATGCAATTAACATTATAGTCAAGAATTTTTTTTATAAAATTCCCTAAGGATACTATTAATTAAAACCACAAGGAAATTCATAAAATAAAGAAATTAATAATTTTTATAATTTTCCTTATGTTAATAAATGGTATAACATGATCACTCTCCATCTTTAGGGATAACGTTGTATAGTTAAATAATATATAGTAAACATTCCAATAATAATCTATATTGGAAAGTCGATACATTTCCCCATGTGAATTTAATAAAATTATTTCTATACTAACTTTATCAAATAATAATTAATAAATATATGATATTCAAAACATAGAGAAAAAATGATTATTTAGTAAAAATTAAAACTAGAATAACATTATAATAATATAAGAAGACAATGGTGGTGGATGGTTTTAAAATAACATATCCCATGAGGTGAATAAAATTTCCAATGTTTTATATGGTATGAATTAATATCCCTAAAAATATATATAATACTACATAATACAATTAAAATAAATGATATACTAAACTGATATGAAATAAGATAAATATACAAATATACCTCAATGATAAAAAATTTGTTATAAAAAAATAATTACTAATTATGAAAAAACATAGTCAAAATTCACTAGAATAAGAAAACACGATGTGGATAGTAAATACAATGAAATAGAAGAGTTAATAAAATATTACTTCCACGGTTTGTATGTAAAATATTTCAATTAATCATATTTTATAAGTTGTGTTATGTCATGAATAATTCAAATTGAGACCACGAAAAACCTTATGGCTTGAGGAACCTTATAGAAAATCCACCATGATTGAGATGTATTGTAATTTTTTTCAAATATAGATAATAAAATAAATTTCATGGTATGATATATCACATATCTATTATATTCACCTAATAAATAAAATTATGTGTGTAAAATTATTCATGTCTCAAAGTGAGGAATTTGAGATAATAACCCTTACCTATTATTCATAATTTCCCCAAAAATATATTAACCTCTTTTATCAAAAACTTATCAATTAGAATAAGATAATTAAAAACCACACTCATATCCATTTTATTCATACACTTCATAAATTTGTATTCACTTCATGATTTCTTTTATTTTTTCACAATAAGTGTTTGTAGTTTTGATAGTTTGTACTAGTTTCATAAAAATGGTGTTTGTTTAAATTTTTTATTCGAAATTAATAATTTATAGGCAACGATAAAAACTATTAGGAATGATTTATTATTATTTTTCATTTTTATAATTCCATTAATGAGTTTTTTAATCATTACACTTTAATATGAAATTGATGAAAATCATGTTTGAGTGATTCATTATGACCACAATGTGTTTTCTTAATAAATTAATTATATATTTTTAAAACATATCCAAAAACATTATTTATATATTTACACTATATTATATTATTAATTATGTACCCATAGTAATTCGTGATATAAATTTAAGGTATTTTTTAATTAGTTTGTCAAATTGACCCAAACATTAGCATACTTTGATTTAATGAATGATTGTGGGATGGTATTTTATTATATCATTATTCTAGAAGAATAGTACTATAATTTTATTTTTATTAGTTTTATATATAATAACTTGAAGGAATTAAATTAATGAAATAACTTATATGAAAAAATTATATAATTTTAATAAATTATTATGATCTTGGTAAACTTATTTTAAAGGATTTAATTAACCATGATTAATTGTTAATCATGTCATTAATAAGATATAATATTTTTTATTCTAGAAAAATAATAATATCATAAATATATTATTTACCATTAATAGTATCATTATAAACAACCATGCATATGGGTGAAAAAAAAATGAAACACATTACACTTGGAGGGAGTAGTCTCTATAATGCACACATAATAGTTTTTTTATTATTAATGAAATGGCATAGTTGCAATAATAATAATATAAAAACATTAATATATATTAATGATTATAATTTCTGTATATTAATGTTTATATAATAAATTTTTTGAAGATGGATAAAATGAGAACTATGTTGTTCATATAATTCATACTGAGGATATGAATTTTTTTCCAAACTATCAATGAATTTTATGGGATTATGCATTCTATGGGTAACCATTGTAATATTTTAGTGAAATAGGGTCTTAAGAAGAGTAATATGGAAGATAATTAATGAAGAATTCTATGGTATGGTTAGTCTCTAAGTGGTGAATAATTTACCTTTATATAATTGAATGGAAGGGTATTTTTCGAAATAACCCTTACATTTTGAATAATACCATGAAACTACTATAAGTAAAATGAATAAAATGGGAAATAATATAGAAGAAAATTTTATGGAATATTCAGATATTCACCATTAAATTCTAGTTATGTGTCTTTAATTTTTAGGACTTTTATAATTTATTACGCTATATTTACCTATTTTACCTTCAATAGAGTAATTAATTATGTTCCCATATTTATTAATTTTCATGAAAAAGATTAATATTTAACTTTTTAACTAAATTTATACTTCTAATTTAAAATTTTTAAATAATTTTCTACAGAACAATTTATATGGGTGTGAAATTTAATTTAGAAAAATTTCACTTAATCACGTAAAAGCATTTGCACGAGAAATAAAAATTTTAAGTTTTAACTCTTTATATAAGATATAATTACCTAAAATATTGATTACAATTAAATATATAAACATATTATGAAAAATATATCAAATTTATTTTTCAATTCAATCAAAAACTGAATGAACATTGAAAAATATTGGATTCCATGAAAAGACCAAAAATAATTTTTATCTCAATGTATCTTTTTAATTGATTATAAAAATGTTTTCTTATGTTAAAAAATATCAAATTATATTTTATTATGAAATTATTTATTCCGAATAAACATATTTTATTATGAAAATGATTTTAAAAATTTCAATGCGTTTTTAATATAAATGAAAATAAATAAAAATTCTTGGGTTTGTGCAAAACATATATTTTGGCTAAATTCCCACCTTTTCAGTAAAAAAATATCAAAAATTAAAACTAAGTAAATTTTGATAAGAGAAATTATAAAATGAATTTAATTTTATTTAATTATATATTTTTAAATTTACAAATTCATTTTTTGAATGTATTGTTAAATTTTATGTGACATAATGTTTAAATTGTAAAAATGACACTTCAAATATTTACTCTTATGTTTGTTGTTTAATATAATTTACCTATTAATTTTTTAACTAATTATTTATATAAAATATAATTTATCATTACACATACGTTTTCTAAAATTTAAATTTGTATTGCATAAAATAGAATTTTTTTAAAAAAATAATTTTCATTATAATATATGATCTTATTAGTCATTATAGGTACAATAATTTATTTTTTCCATATTAAATATAAAAATTATTTTATATAAACATATAATTAATAAGAATCTTACTTATATTAAAAATATTTAATTAAACAATGAGGTATTGAATGGTTATACTTAAATATTTATATTTTATATAAATATATAATGGGTTCATTTATGTTTGGTGTTGCATATATAAAATGGTATCTAACACAATGCATGTTCTAAATGTAAGCACATATTTGAACATCATGGTGTTATTTCATAGTTTCCAAAAGTTAATAACCATTTCTGTAATATGAAATACAGTGAACTCAAACTTTTCATACTTATATATGACATCATACAAGTATAATATTCATTATATATCAGTGTTATTAATGCTAGAACTATAATGGTTTAGTGTCTTTGAAAACATTGATCTGTAAATAACTAGTTTGTAAATTATCTTAATATTTTCTAATTAATTTCTTCACAAATAGAACACTTTAAAGACATGAAATATCTGAAACCTTTCTCTATTACACAGGGAATGGAAACATAAGAAATCTTGATTGTAGATTATGAGTAATGGTAAACATAATATATATTGACCAATGAGTATAAGTTATTATTAGATAACCATAATAGAATGAGAAAATTATATTATAAATATAAAATCATACCCATGAAATAATATATCATAATCATCATACATGACATAGGATTTGTGAAACCGAATAAGTAATACATATGTGTGTGGTATTATAGATAATATATCTTTGTCCATGAGAATAAATAAAAAGCATTTTACATAATGTTTTTGAATACAAATAATCAAAAAATATATCCTTATTCAGCGATCACACCTAAAAATATCATAGTGTATTGGGTTCTCTCACCATTCCATTATTTATATAGTTGAGGTTCACTTATATGACTATCTTTTTTAACAGTTTCCCACACTGAAATGGTTTCACTACCCATTCATGTCCATATTATCTAATGATATATCCATCTATAAATAATGCACTAGAGAGATATAAAACCCAAGACCCACAAATGACTTAATGAATACCATACATTTGTTATCCTCATTATTAAAAAATATTTATCATATAATCAAATAATAACCCTTGAAAGGGATATAGGTTTCATAAAAATTTCATTACAACAACCATAAACCATCTAGAGAAAGAATAAATATGATAATTCTAGATCATATCTCTAATTAAATCATAATAAATAACAATGAATGTTTTATAGATAAATATATATTTAATGTTCACTAAAACAATTACAGAAGAAATTATACTTTTCATTTGAAATATAATATTTATAATATATAAGTTTCCAATTTTTTATAAAAAAATTTATTTAAAAATAACAATACATCTTTATAAATAATGTTTGAATAAAAATAGTTTTAATGATGGATGGGAATGTTTTTTATGATTTGTATGTTAAAATTGAATTTCAATTCATATTTTATTAAGAATTCATAAGTAATATGTTTTAAAAATTCTAAGAAATAACATTTTAATCATTTTTAAGGAAAGTTGAAAAATTTTAAATGGTTAATTAATAATTATTTAGATAGTTTAAAAAATTCTTTAAACCATTTAAAATAAAATATTGACATGGCTGAAAAGATTCATGATAGATGGAAAAATAATATCAATTTACTTAAAAACAGTTTTACCTCTTGAGTATATAACTATAAGAATATAAAAAGGAAAATAGAAAATATATTTAAATATTCAGACTCGAAGAAAATAAATATTCCTTTTTAGAGATATATTTTATAATTTCATTATTTGAATATTTAATCATAAAAAATCGAAAACAAATGAGACCATGCCATAAAATCCTTACCACTTAAGTAACATTTGATTCATGCCCCACAAAAAAAAGAAATAACATTTAATGAAACATTACAAACCGTGATAATAATGATATTCATTATACGATATATCTATGTGTTAGTGAAAATGTGTCATTAAGGAATCAAGGTGTATAACATAATATATGACCCAAAGAAGAGATTTGAGATGATAAAATGTTACCACATTGGTAACATTCAAGTAAAATACCATGTAATTGAATTGTTTTAATTTTAAGATTATATAACATTATTTAAGAATGATATATTATATAAATTATCATTGGATGAGTAGATACCCCACACAAATAAAAATAGGTTCATAACATCAAACATGTCTCATCGAAATAAAATAGAGAAGAAGAACACTTATAGCTTTAATGATTTTCTAATTTAAAGTAATTGGAAGCTTGAAAATCATATGATTATATAAATAAACATAATTTAATCAGGAATTATTATAAAATACATTCTTGGTTAGTATATAAATATTATAAATATGAAATGTTTTCATAACATTAAAACATATCTCAAGGGATAGAAATACAGGCAAAACCCTTACATTATATCCAAATTCTTTTCTAACCACTCTAAAAACCTATATAATAAAATTATATACATAATAATTATATAAAATATTCATATGTATATATATAATATCAGATATGAAACACTTATATCATTTTAAGACCCATTTATCATTAATTCTCTATTAGTGTCATCATTACGTGTGTTAATTACTATGTTATTCATATAGGTTTTTGTTAGGTTGATTTGGTAATTACACATTGATAATTAAAAATCCATATAAAATTATTAATAACTATATAAATATAATACATATTTTTTACATATTTATTACCATTCATAATAATTTGGTGATGAAAAACGAATTATATCACTTTTCTGGATGGTGATCATTATGTACACATGAGTAATGTTTCCACATTTATATGGATGTAAATAAATAATGTTAAATGATAAATAAAATTTTTAGAATCATTAATTTATAATAAATATAATATATTTTAATTAATTCTATAATTATTACTAGTCATGTATAGTGGAAATGATAAACAAATCGCATCACTTCGTAGTGGTAGTATTCCACACATTTGAACGAGAAATGTTATCAATTACCAATGGATACTATTTTAAAATAGTTTATAATATAATATTATTATAAATGGAAATTATTTTATAAATATAATATATATATACTCTAAATCCATCAGTATAACAACCCATGAAAGATGGTTATTAATAATGAATTGTATCACTACCTGGAGGAGGTAGTCCATATGTCTGTACGATTAATATTTTTATTTACCATTAAATAGTGAAGGTGTGAAAAATGGTTTTTAACTAATCATAATAAAAACTGATTATATTTATAATACAATATTATTATTTTAAAGGATAAAACATGTTTATTGAATGTTTCTGAATAAATAATGTTGAAATATATTGTTTAAAACATATATATCTTCTTTGATAGACCCCCTTTGGATAACACCTTATGCCTTCATATAATTGTGAAAATGGAAGACCATAATATATAGAGTAAGAGGGATGATTAAATATAGGATTTATATTATGGATATTCTATGATATAAGTCTCATTTCTTGTGAATAATGGAGGAGGTTTGGTTCCCTTTGATAAGTGAGGCGAGTGACACACATGGAATTTATTGAATAGTTTCAATCAAATAGGATACATTTTGGGGGGATGTTTCTCTTAATGGAAATATATAATAGGTAATATTATTAAATGTTTTCAATATAATCATTATATTATTATTAGATATTTCTAGTTTAAATTCTACCATTACTTCTTGGTTTAGCCCTCGGGAAACCTATTTTATAATTAACAACAATAATATTTTCACTACTTTTACAATTTAGTATGAATTTTTTTGAAACTATTATAATAAATTAAGTATGATTAATAAAAATTTTAAATCCATTTTACAATATTAAATATCTATATGTGCATAATTTTATTAATTTAAAAACACAAAGCCAACATATATAACATGATTTAGAAAAATGAACCATTGGGAATAATATTGTTTAAATACATTAATTTAATTCTAAAATCCATAAAAATATAGTTAAAATATATTTATGAATATATAATATTTAAATTTCATTAAAAAATTAATCAATAATACTTAATTTTTTTTATTTGAAAAACACATGGTGCATATAAAATAGTTTTTAAGAAAAATGTGTTCTTAAGGAAATATAAAATTTTAAAAAAATGTATTTTAAGGTTTATTGTTACATATTTAATTATAATATATTTAGTTAAATTATATTTATGTGAATTTAATATAAAATTATAAACATTGTGGGTGTTTTATTTTAAAATAAATAAAAATTTCAATAAGAATATTTATTTTTCAATATTCATTGAAAATAATTCTTTTTATAAAGACACTAAAGATATACCCTAAGATTGTATAAAAAAGATGATTTAAAAAATCATATCAATCTACTAAAAGGAAAAATATAAAAAATTTATAAATTCATTATATTTTTCATACATTAAAAATTTAAAAACAAACTGATTTTGATAAAAACAATTGTTAAATAATACAATGATTTAATTGAAATTTGAGTACTTATTTTTTATGAATTGGTAAATAAAGATAAATTATTTAAACCATTATACATATTTTTTATAATTTTTTTACTGGAATAAATATCTAAAAATTATTATTACTAGATTATAATAATTTAATTTATCATAGTTCATATAAAACAAGGGGTGGCATGTAAACTAAGCTACAAAATGCATAAATTTTAGTTAGTAAATAATATATTATAAAATATATCCCTGATAATGCTTATGATTTAGATTAATTTAATTCTATAAGAACATATAAACCATATTCAAATGATTATAATAAATATTTACCCTCTCCTAAATAATATATTTTCACCGACAATAATAATATGTCATAATTATAAGGAGTTATAGATCATGGGTGGGATACTTCTTTTTATGTGGACAAATATAATGGGATCTATACACCACTAAATTATATCCTTGAATAAAAAAATACAAAAACCATATCCCAAATAACATAAATACACATCATATCCCTAACCAGATTCTAGTAAAATCAATATAGGATATAAGGATAGACATAATTTCAATTCATCAATGGTTTTCCAAATATTTTTATCCAATAATAATTCCTCTCCCTTAACAGTAACAGAAATCTTTTGGAACCATGGTCTTCTATGCATGATTTGGAGTATGTTTTGTGTTTTTTGTCAATCCTCAGTGTAAGTTCAGAATGTGTACCAGTAAAGAGATCATATTGTTCAAGAAGACAACAGTATTGAAGGTGGCGCTGTTTCCCAGTGTTTGCCAAATTTTTGGTCCTGAAAATTGACAAATGGAGAAAGTGTTTTTTGTAAAAGAGACTTGCGCGCTATGTACTTGAAAGAGAAGAAACATGCATGCCATATTTTTTCTAGATCAGAACAAGGAAAAATGGAAAAGGGATAAGGGCCGCACATGTTTTGGGCTGGTCACACAAGTGACCTGCGCGTCGTGAAGAGACTTGCGCGCCGATGCCTTGGAGAATTTGAAACATGCAAGCTTATTGTTTTTCAAGATCATAACTTCAAAATATGGGAAAGGAAAGAAGGTATTTCATGTATTGGTGTGATCATGCAAGTGAGTAGCGCGACATAATCTAGGAAGGATGAGCTGCGCACCGGAACCTGCGCGCTGAGGGAAGACTTGTGTGCCACCGCGTAGGGAGTCCAGTTTGTCTATAAAAAGAGGACCACCCCTCCTCATTTGTAACAAAATTAAAGACTGGGAGATTTTTAGTTCTCTTTTAGCGCATTTTTTTGAGTCACGTATGTGGTAGTTGGGTCGCACAAGTAGAGGCTACACGCCGGTTATTGGCTGCGCGACCAAGGCAGTTTGGGAGTTAAAGGTGAAGAGTCGTGCAAGTTTGGAGCTGAAGGAGGTAGTGTCGTGAACATGTCTTGGTTTCACCTACACGTCAATTTTGTATCATGCAAGTGACTTGTACGCCGTTCTTGAAACTTAGGCGCCGGTCTTGGATAAGTGCGCCAGGTGAGGTTGTTGTACGCCAGTCCTTTTTTGAAGCTGCACGAAAACTGGAAGATTACCTGATACCTTTGGTGCAAAGGAAGATTAGTATACAAGTTAAAGTTGGACTTCAACAAAGCATATACAATCAATAACAGATGCTTTCTTTTGCAATGATAAATATACCTTCACGTCTATAAAATGATTGGGACTTCACCAAAGTCAGTGAGCCAGGGGGAGTCAACGGGAGTGACCTGAGGGAAGCAGTGAGCTATCCCTGAACCATTGTAAAGGCAGCGAGCCTGGGATAGAGTGACTATTCCTGAACCATTGTAGTCCACAAATAGTTATGATTATTGGAATTTGGTATGATCAAAAACTTGTCAGTGTACGCTCCTTGGACGTAGCCCTTAGTGGTGAACTATGTAAAAATTGCTATGTCATCTCTTTGTATATGAATGTTTCATTACTGATCATATTCTTCATACAGGTTTAACTAGTTCCTTACAATGTGGTAACAAGATCCTTGTTTTTAAAAGAAAATGTTGTCAGCCTGATTCACCCCTCCCCTCTCAGGGTGTCACAGGGTCTTACAATATCGACAATGATATAATTATTGAGTACTCTTTCACAGACCACTAATATTAAATAGAAAAAGTGGAAAAATTTTATATCAAAAGAACATTATTTGGATCTTCTGGGGAAAATGTAACTATAATTTTATCTGGATCAATGGAGATTCCTTATTTTGAAATTGCATAACACAATAACTTCACTAATCTAATCTAGAAGTCTCATTTCAATACGTAATTATAATGATTGTGATTCCACCAAATTCCCAATCCTATTGTTATATGTTTCTTATTATCTTACACAACATTATAATATTCATGGGTAACATCTAAAAATACCATTACAAAGAATTCATGTTATTAGTAGAATATTTGGTTCATAACTTCCATTAAATCTATTTCATAATTAGTCATTCCAAATGGCATCATAAGATATTAATAATTAATAGACACATTCATAATTTGTTTTTGGGATATATGGATCTATGAAACAGATCAGATGATAACCACACTATAATTCAAACATAAAGAACCGCTTTTCACACATTCACTAATCAAATATGTCATCAATATAGGAAGTCAATAATTATACTTCATCATCACGAGATTATGGTTTCAGTAATCAAAAAATCATGTAGAGTTTTATTATACTACGTGGATGAAAGCATATGATCTATTTAAGGAGATACATTATAATGAAGAAACCCCTCCCCTTTTTAAATAATCTAATTCAATGTTCATAATTATTATTTAATTTGGTTCCATTCCATTTTATAAACTATAGATCAAATAAGGCTTAGGAAAACAATTGATTGAAAAGGCCACCTCTATTTTTAGAGGAAGAACAAATAAGTCATGACAGAATAGTTTGGGAAAATAGTATTACACCAACATATGGTCACAACTATATGAATAATTCACAAACACAACCAAAAATTGATATAAAACTCCCTATTTTTGGATGGTGTGATTGTTATAAATAATACATTGGATCCCATTTAACCTAAAAACCTAATATATCCAATCAATATAAATAAATGACATATACTAATGATAGTGATAACCATAATAAAAAATGGAAACTAAATAATGCATCCCATTAATAAAAAATATAATATCCTAGTTATTAAAAAAATCGCAATCTATTTCAATGTACATGATTGAGACAAAACAAGTGGGGAATAAAAACTATTCTCCATTTTCATCCCTAAATTCATTGTTTCTTCATAATGAATGTCTATATTTCCACTTGTTGTTTCAAAATATCATGAAAATAAGTCAATATAAAGGTATGAAATGAACCTGAATCAAACTGAATGGTTTTTAATAAATATTTGATAAATGTCAAACATTCTTTATCATAGGGACCACATTAGCATCAACATTAAACTATAATACACCATGAAATTATAGTTACTCTATAGTTCTATAGCTAAATAATTATAGAAATAAAACATTATAATTGGGTTATTGTCCAATTTATCATGGACGAACCAAATTCATTGCATGCCATCGACATAGCCTAATAGATCCTCTAAAAATTTTAATGATGATAACAATAATAGTATATCATTAAAGGCATGGAAAACTAATTCATAGTGATCCCAATTAAATAATTAATTCACATTGAGGATTTTTTCAGGTATAGTGTTTTAGAGAATTAGGCCATATATATTACATTACAACTCAAAAAATTAATATGTACACACTTCTACTCAGTTTCCATTTTTTCAGAAAATAATAACTATTGAAAAAAGTGTCATTTCTATTTCCTTGTTTTACAAAACATTAGTTTTCCTTGATCCCATCCTTGATCCTATTCAACTTTAAGCCCTATGAAAAACATTTCAAAAAATGGGATGAGCATAAAAAATCTCATTAAGGGTTATAAAATAATGAAAGGAAATATTAACCCATTAATAAATACAAATCAATGAAACCATACTTTTCAATAATAACATGCCTCATGAAATCTTAATATTTAGGAATAACACACATAAACCATAATTCATATAGGTAACTTTTGAAATAAAAAACATAATTACATTATAGTTATCACATCTACATAGCGAGTTACTTGGGAATACCCATCAAAGTTTATTCCCTAAATCACATTGGAGAATCATTCACGTTTACCTCCATCACGTTACCCATGGAATTGCAGAGATATCTCGGGCTCACCCACCATAGGTTTATCAAGGAACCACCCGTATACATAAAAAAAATTGAATAACTATAACATATTCATAACTAATAAAACAAGAATAAATGAAAGATAACATTTCCACATTGAAATCACAATATATCATTTAATGTTTTTGACATAATCAATTCTTTAACAAACTATTTTAAACCCTTTTAAAACATTCAATGAAGAGATTTTTGGAATCAAAATATACCAAACCAATCTGAAACTTTAAAAGGAATTATAAATTTGAAACATTAATTTCCATATAAATAAATCCTAAAAATCATTTTTCAAACGTTGACATTAATGAGAAATATTTAGAAGAATAAATTTATAAAACTTTTAAAATGATATTTTAGTTAAAGGGTTTTTATAAAATTTAAGAGAACCTTGAATACAAATAATTGAGGAATAACATGTCATAAGAACTTTATAATATCTTGATAATAAAGGGATTCATGATATAATTTTCCAAAGTATAGTATATACACCATATAAGAGTAAATTGGTGCATGATAGCAATGAAGTCTCAATGGAATGTAAATTGAGATGAAATTCCTTATAAAAACTATATCCTTAGATTATGGACAAATCAATTATATAATAACATGTGAAAAATATTAATAAACTCAATATGATTTGATATTCAGTTTAAATAAATAATAGGACATTCACACGTATTCTTTTTAAAACAAAACCAATGACTTGGATATTTAACTCAATGAATGTAAATTTAGTTAAAATTACTATTACGAAGTTCATAACGATGACATGAGAACTTATCAATGGTCTAATTATGCATATAAAAAGTATATCCACACATACGGAAGTATAAATTAAAACATAAATAAATAAACAGTGATTCCACAGATAATCATATCATCACATAATTAAGAATTATAATATTAACCCAAGGAATTGAAATTGGGTTAAAAAGTTCCCTTATCCGTTTGGTAACATACGAAACATAAACCACATAAATGAAGGTTAATACAATGAATATGTAAATAACCATAAATTTAAATATATTGTAGAAAGAATAAAATCATTGTCTTTAAATAAACCTCACAAAACGAAATAGTGGCAAACATAACATTAATCTCAAGGGAATAAAATGTGAGATGAAAACCCCTTACCACATTGTAATCAATCAAATAGTATGAAAAAAAGTTAATAACCACCAAATGAATCATATAATACCTTGAATATAAATTGAATAATGATAATATATATCAAATTGAAGTAAAAATACACCATATGAAAGAAATAAGTGGTGAACAATGTATACCTCATCGAATTAAAAGTGAGATAAGAAACCCCTTACCTTGTGTCCTACTTGATATGATCCTTCTTTAATATCCTAAATAATAAAGTAAATATAATTTCAACATGTTTAAGAACCTTTTTCAAGTTTTTTATTCATTTTACATCAATTATTACATTGGTATAACAATTACTTAATTATTTGAGTTCGTATCAAACATTTTGTAAATGCTCAGAACATGAGTTAAAAATAAACTGTTCATAATTATAAATTGTCCATATGGTCGAAATTCCATTCTCTACAAAAATATATTAATTATTTAGACATCATATATATCATAATTATCTATTATATATATATATGTATTTATAATAGTACATTACATTTTGAGATAAGAAATGAAATGCACCGTTCATGGAAACGGTAAGTCGTACGTAGGCATGAACGCTACTTTCATTTCTATTTCGTATTTAATGGAATAAAAATTTAATGACTAATAGGTATATTGTAATTAAATTATAATAACATATATAATTTAATTATATATATCCTTTATATGTTCCACATATGGAATTAACGAGTCATATCACATTGAGGGGGCGGTAGTCCGCACTTTCTCAAAGGAAATTATCATGTTTACCCATTATGGAAACCATAATGGAATGATATAAATGGAAAATATAGAAGCTTATAAAAAATATAAATATAATATATATCAAATGTACAGACAGTTCCATAATAATGGTCATCAATAGAGGATGTAGGATACAATTGAACAATCATCATTTCTTGAGGTAGTAGTTTGTCGTCCACAAAAACAGTATGTTCATAACGCATTAAAGGAGGGGTGTGTAAGTGTAGTTTGAATCCTTCCCATAAAAACAAACTAGTATATATAGTATACTGGTGTTGTTATAAAAGAAAAGAATAAAAATATTTTAGGGCATTTGAGAAGTAAAATAAAAAAAATAACTTGAGAGAAGACGTTACCTTTAAATCTGGTATCTCCCTTTGGATTGAACCAAAAGGTTTAATTGAATTTCCTTCTTCCTACGAGAAGTATTATAAGAGTAGAATAGGGATGTTGGGAGCTTAAATGTGTAGAGTTTTTATGAGCCATGGGGCTTGAGAAGTGCGAGGAAAGTTGTAGAAGTGAGGGCTCTTTATAAGGGGGTGGAGGGGCTCTTTAGGAAAGCTTGAAAATATTATTTAATTATATAATGAATTTCAGTTTCTAAAGGTCGAAAACTCATTAAAGTAAAAGATAAGATGAAAAATGTTTCAAATAAAATCATCCAATAAGAATTAAATAGGTTTTGTATATTTTTTTAATATTGATAATCTTATTTTTTTAAATCACCCATTAATGAGGTAAACACTGCATCATTATTCTGTCATAAATAATATTATTTATTTGATGTCTGATATTTATAAAAAACATACCATGAACTTGTAAAACTTTTTAAATTTAAAATTAATATTTATAGTCAAATAGATAACTCATATAACCCAATTTAAAATTTTAATTACAAAAAGATACATGTTTATGCCATTTTGTCTTTAAATTAAATTAATTAACATAATGTATCATTATTACTCCCAGGTTGCTCAATGGGGTCCCAAAATAGACACAAGGATGCCTAGGGTCAGAAAGGTATCAACCAATAGAATAAGGATACACGTTAGGGTAATTTAATATTATTATAATAATATTTTCTAACCCTTATTTACCAGATATACCCTTCAACCATGGTAAATAAATTTTTACTTACATAAATAATCATAATGTCTAAATATAAAAGTAAACTATTTACACAATTTTTACCTATTGATTCCAAATATAGAATCCATTTTTTCAAATTCAAAACACATAAGTGTGAGAAATTAATTTAAAAGTAATTCCCACATTCAAAACAAAAAGCGTGTTTTTAAGAAATAATAACTATCAAAATATTGACACTAATTTATGTCTAATTTCAAAGTGAGATTACTTCTAATGACCAACATTAGATTAAATGGTAAAAAATAATATAATTAAACAATAAAACCAATTAAAAAGACAATCTATCCTTATAAATAAATTAGATAAAAAGGCTGTTTGGAATTAAAATACAGTATTTTTCAATATTCATTAAAAAATAAATTTTCTCAAAAAATACAAAAAATATACCCAAAGTAAATTTTTATTACCTGATTATAAAGGAGAATTTTATTTTTTCAAATAGAACATATAAATGTGAACAAAAATATATTTATAGAGTTTTCTCTATCAAAAGGTTGCAAATCATCCTTTTAATGAATATTGGAGTATTTATGCTTAAAATCGGATTCCTTCTTATTTTAAGCCTATAAATTTTATTGGATAAATGTAAAAATATTTAAAAAAATGTATAATAATATTGTAGTTAGTTCTGTTCATTCATTCCATTACAACAGCTAGGTGTTAACCAACATTGAAAATAATATTATATTGTTATTTTTTCCATATAACACAGCCTTGTGTGCAAGATAAGATTTCAAAGAAACTTATTATTCTGTATTGAGTATGACATCGAACATAGAATCCACTTTAAATTAAAATTAATATTTAATTGAAATTATTTTATAAATATGAAAATTTTATATTTATTTTTTACCTGGGATGTTACAGGAACATTAACTTGACTGTTGGAATAATAATGTGGCCATTAAGAATAGTAACATGGTTTATTGAATAGTAACCTCACCTAAGAAATTATAAATAAAATTTTTCATCTTATAAATGAAAATATGAAATATTTATATCTCGGTATAATTAAATAGATTTTACAAAAATGATAAATTAATTGTTTGTATTTTTGTGAAATGTAAATGTTTATTTACAGTTTTACAATTAATATAATGTTTTTGAATAAAATTTACTTTCATAAAATAGATGAATAGATTAATAAATTAATATTATTTCTTATTATTATAAAATAATTTTATGATTCCATAATTAATATCTTCATTTTCATAAAATCAATTATAATATTAAAATCATGTTTTTGAATAAATTATGATTTTTAATAAAAAATTAATTTCTCATATTATGATTTTTTTTTCATAAGATGATGTCAATTTTTAAAAAAAATACATAGAAAAATGGTTAGGGTGAATTTTTGTATCATTGTAAAACAATTTATTTTTCGGTGAATAGTGAAATACTATAATATACAGTATTTATCCTTTTAAGAAAAATTAGTGAATTTATTTATTCATGGATGATATAATAAAAATTTTGTATGAACTAAAATTCAATATTTACTATAATTAATCATAGTAATCTACATAATTGATTGTCTTGATAAAAAATAATACATTAATAAATAAAATAATCCAAAACACCCTTCTTCTCCCCTATAAATTGTATCCTTCACCACCACATCTCTTTGCACATTATATGATTTGAATCATGCTAATATTCTTCCAATATCCACTCTAAATTTTATTCCCCACATTTTGGTGTATCTAGTCCAACCAGAAGACCATTTCCATATTACTTATGGAGATGTTATTTTAGAGGTAAAATAGAAAACCTTTCACATTTAAATATGTTTTTTCTTCAATGGTATCCTTTACTCCACTATCCAATGTGAAATAATAAATATAATATCATAAATATAAATTAATTATGTTTTATTAGTGGTATATACATCATACGATATCATCTAATCTCTTTTTACATTAAAAAATAAAATATCATCCATGATGTGTCGATTCAATAGCTTAGTGGAAGAAAATTTTTCATTTTCTATTACAGTCATCATGGATTGAAGGAAAAAATATTAATGATTAAAAAAGTTATTAAAATTAAAATTAAAACAATAATTTTGTTTTTTAACTAATACATATAGATAATATTAAATAATAAAACAAACCATGTCCACAATGATTTGAGATTCACAAAATTAAAACTACATTAATCATTAGAATTTAATCTAATGAATCTTTCACATATATGAATGAAAACATATATGTTGGTATTTTTAAAATTTTGGGGGTTAATCAATATTGTATAATTCTATTTCTAGTTTTTTCATTCCATTTCATTGGATCTCCAATAAATAAACTCAAGGGAACCAATTATAAATTAATGAAACAAACACGCCCAGAACATTAAAATTTAACTTTAAAACTCATTTAAATGACCATAAATAAGCTTAAAAATTGTATTAATATAAAATAAATATTTAAGAGGTTTTTAATTAATTAATTAATAGATCAATGATTCTATTCCCGGACATTAAATGTATGTACAGTTCAATTTTAGACCTAAGGTAAGGGATTCTCTTCAATCCTCCATTTTTTCCTTCGGGTTACACTCTCTATCATTACAACAATGAATTTATATATAATTATTATTTAAATATTAAAAAATATGTGTCTAAACTACAAAACTATGTTTCATATCAATTCATCATAATTTTATGGGTATATATATTTTATAAAAATATTCCCATCTGAATTTATTTTGATAAGAAACCCAAATTAAATTAAACTTCCCAATTTCATACTCATTTCAATGTAATACTAGAATCAGTTTTAAGAAAAATTAGTTGTATAAAATAAATCATTTCCTCATGAAAAAAATACATTTTTAACTTTGTAGTTTTATACAAAAAAAATTGTTCTTTTTATCATTAAGGCTCTTTAATATTTTCCCTTAAACTAAACAAACTTTTCTCATTTGTAATGTTTTTTAAACACTCTATTTAGAATATTTAAATTTAGATAAACATAATTTATAAAAATATATTCAGATTTTCCCTCATTAATGTTAATTTATGATACAAATATATTCTTTCATTGACACCATTACGAGCTGCCCATTTTTTTTCCTTATGACATGATTACAGTACCAATTTCATGCAATGGGTTACCCATAAGTTTATTACTTATGTTTATATCTTCATGTGGCACATAAATGATTGATCATGTTATTGTGGGTGACCCATATAATTCTCCAATACATTGGGTTATGATTAGTTTTATGAGACATCATGTTGGGGTAAGTAGGTAACTTAATTCATTTATATGAATCTATCTACCATGAGATATAGTCTTGGAAGTTATCATGGATTTAGGATTATTTCATGTTATATGTTGTTTCAAAATTACTATATTTCCATGATTAGATGATGGAATGTTCATCATGATATTCATCTAAATATATAGTCATGTTTCGTACATTTATATGTCATCATGGTATGTATTCTAACACATTTTCTCTTCTCTATTCCTATGTTTATTAATATATTGGGATTTTTACCAATTCCTTTTGTTCATTTATTCTCTTGGCCATCTTATGAATATGTATGAGCTAGGATAATGTTAGGAGGCCAATACGGAGTTTTCAAAAAAGATTTCATTATTTCAGTTTCATGCTATTAAATGTTTTACACAGTCTTCTAAACACACGTGACATTATGATCCAAATTTTTTATTTGATGGTCAATTATGTGTAAAATCATGTAATAATATTTAGAGAAGTCTAGGGTATCTATAGTAGGTATCAAACGACAGTCTAGTTTTTGGATATTATGACTATGAAATAGTATAATGAACGCTAGGGCTAATTCTATCACCATGGATGTAAAGTCCCGGACCTCCTCGGTCCATTACATTGGAAAAATTTGGTGTTTGATGTGTTTTGGGATCCAATGGTGACCCATTTAAAGACTTTGTAAAAAATAAAGTTTTATTCAGTTGTAGATGATCTAATTGTGTGTTTAACTAGTGAGTTGAAATGGTGACTCTCACCTATAGGTGGTGATGGTAGGTCACTATAGTGACTCGTAATGGCATTTCCCAATGGTGAGTCATCCAGTAGTACCTCAAAAAAGTGAGTCTGGATGGTGGTTCACTGATTTTAGGTCTTCAACAGTCACTCACCATGATGACTCAAGATGGTGAAAAATGGTAGTTACTCTTCCAACGATGTCTCATGATGGTGAATATTCTAATGAGGAATCATGTCAGTTACTTTTCCAATGGTGACTCGCGATGATGACTCATAACGATGACTTGTATAACAGTGACTCTAACAGTGAATCATCAAATGGCGAGTCATAAAACGGTGAATTTTCTATTGGATAATAATCCAACAGTGTGAATTCCAATTCTAGGTCACTTAACAATGAGTCTTCTAATGGTAGGCCACCCACTGATGAGACAAGTCAAAAAAATTTAAAAATCCAAAAATTCTTTAATTTTTCAATGTGTTGTAGTTTCTCTCTTATAATGTTTCTTTTGGCATAAAATGGGTTTAAGGCCATATTTAAATTATTTTGAATCCATTTGGAGGGCTATAGATTATGGATTTAATTTTATACATGTCCCAGAGACTTCTAATTGGACAAACTATTGGAATTAGTCATGATCTGTATTTAAAGTGTTTTAAATTTTTTACTCCTATTGATATAGGATTTTAACTTTCTAAAGGTGAGATACACTCTTCTATGTGTGTTTCCATTTGATCTTGATATGGAATGTTCCCTAGAATATTTATTCTCGAAGATTCACTTGTTTTTTCTATGGCTGACGATCATGTTTTCCCTAGAGTGTTTTTTCTTCATACTCACCCATATCTTTACTAAATAAGGAGGTTTGATTGTCTCTTCATCAAGGTAGGTATCCCTTCATCTCTATTTTATTTTATTATCATGACAGGTGGGAATATGAATATCCCTTTGGTAATGATAGAATAATTATGAATAAATTAAGATAATTTGGTCTGTTTAATATCAATATACAGGGGATATGAAAAAGTGACACACGCTTTTATTTTATAATCTTTTTGTTGACACCGTTTCTTGTATGGGCTAATCACCAATGAAAAATCATGGTCATTGGTGGCCTTTTTGGTCACACGTATGATGGATTTTGATGTCTTTTCATTGATAATGTGTTGAATGGTTGAATATATGTGATCTATGAACCACATATATGTGGTTAAATAAATGGATTCTCCATGATCGAACTAGTTTTGTGAACAGCCCAGAATTTAAAATGTGGATTTAAAGAATCAGAGCCTTATTATTTCTATAAGGCATTCCTTTTATGGTTGTGTGGTGCTTCTATTGAGGGTATGTCTGTCAGTACGGGGTCGGGTGGTGTAATTGAATATTAGTTTAATATATTGGTTAATTTTGGAATAGATTTGTAGTGTTGTACAGAGATAATTCAATCGGGTTGTCTTTTTTTTCCTTAAATTGAGTGTGGTGTGTTTGTGTAGTGGGGCTCCCAATGATTGTGATAAGCAGATTTTATGGGAGTGGTTCTATGTTTTTGGTTGTTTTTTTTTGGTTGATATGGTGGATCGGGTGGAATGGATTTGAAGAATGATTATATCAATGGTTGGAATTTTTGTAATGTGGGAAGGAAATGTGGATTGGGTTGCTTAATCTTTGTTCTTCATCCTCTATGTGTTTTTTTGCTTTGTGTCTTATGATGTGGTGTTCATAGTTGCTACCTCAGTTGGGATATTGAGTAAATGGATTTCATAATAAAAAATTATTATTGGATAGATGAGTTGGATGGGGTTATGCATTTAATTGTGGCTTGTTGTGTAGATATGGATTTAGATGTAGCAGAAAAGGAGGTTTTGTAGGTTGTATGATAGTTTAGAAAACCCCATAGATTGGGCTGAGTGTTTGATAAATATATGTAAATTTTTAATTCCTTGTTATTTATATATTCACCCACCATATATGAGAAATATGTGTAGAACAGCGTCATTGTCATAGGGGAGGGTGTGTTTTCCCAAAATCATAATTGGGGAATAGATGGATAGTTATTGACTCTTCCTTACTAAATCTTTCATGAAGTAGTACCCCCAAGAAATTTTTGTGGGCTGTGGTGCGGTTGTGAGGCCTATGTGTGTGCAGGCGAGGTGTTCTTCCCATATGTCTATGGGATGAGATGTGGTGAGATTTTCTATGTGCCTTTGGGAATAAGTATGGTTATGTTCTAGGTGTCTACGAGTTTGATGAGTTATAGTTGGGGACAAGGTCTCTACGAGTGGGATGTGGTATGGTTTTGGCCGTGGTTTCTATAGGTGGGATGATTTGAGCCCCATTTTCCCAGGTTACAGGATAAACTATGTGGCCAGGGTGTGTGTGGGAGGGTTGTGACATGGAGCTTGTGGATGAGTGTGTAAGTGACATGACTTTTTCAATTGTGGTATGGGTAGTTAACTTTTGGGAATTGGTGTGGGTTACCGAGACATTGTTGTTCATATTATATTATATTATAGGACTTGCGTTATTTTGTTGGCCTACCTTGGTGAGGTTAGGATGTCTAGTATTCAGTGTCAGGTGTTGTTGGGTTCTATTTTTTTCTCACTTGGGAATTATTATGATTCACAAACTTGTGAATCAGGGACCAAATTTTTTCCAACCCAGTATACTCATATGGTCACCATACGTATAGAATATTATTTCAGGTTTCTATGAGGTTTATGTCGACTGAATTGGGTATTACCATCTTTGACTTTGGGAAAATTTCCATGTCATTGCATAGCCTTATTTTAGGTATTTACATTGAAGACTCATGTTTTGTAACATATTTATTTTCAAACATTATTGTGCAAAGGTTTTGGCTTTTATATATATATATATATATATATTCCATAGAGTTGTTTTTTGGATGATCCAAAAAATATCCCTATCTTGTTTTCTAAGAAAGGGTAATGTCTCCCAAATTGTGAGCTCATTGTACAATTAGGGATAGTCTCCACCCTGGGCCTATTAGAGGTAGGACTAGGGGTCATTATATCTCTCCCTTCATTACCAGCTCTGGAGGGGCATCTTTTGAGGGAGGGGGTCATGACATAATGGTATTAGAGGAGGAGGTTTATAGAAATGATGGATTATGGATTTAGATGTATTGAGGATTGCCGGGGTTGGTAGGGAAATAGTGTCAGGTGTTTATGGTGCATGAAATAGGCCAGGGAAGATCATTTGGGACACAGGATGTTAGGGACCCCCATGATCTGATGTAATGACTCTGAGCCTACCAAACAACCAAGTGAGGATACACCATTTATAGTGTAGATACCCTAAGAAATTTACAACCATAATAATGTATTGTGTTTCTATTTAAATATGGTTGGTTTTGAAGAAATTTTAATGGATACTAAAATGAATTAAATGAAATGATATAAATTTTAAATAAAACTCCATATTACTCATTCTTAGGAATTCCTTATTTTCCTTTTTCCTCATTGGAACCCAGTTGTCATCTGCATGTTTTATGAGATGTTAAGGATTAGTAGGATGATCAGGTCAATCAATGATGTGTTGAACTAGTTGAGGATGATGAACAGTGGTAAAAAAAATTACGTGACTTCAATAGAAGGATTTGGGGAAACATAATAATATCATTTTGAATACAGGGAAAGAGAGATGGATTGGGGAGATTTTGATCACCTTTAGTTTGATCCATTCTTCAAAGGAGTACTAGGTTCTATTTTAGGTGAGATAGATGATGGGATTTTTGCCTCAGTGGTGGATGTTGTACCTGGGGGAGAGGAAGGAGGATGATGTACTATGGGCCAATTTCAAGAGGTAATTCTGAGAAGAATTCATTTAATCATCTATTAAGGTTGAGAAAAGGCATGAGTTACTCCTCCTCCAGTAAGGGAGTATGTCTTTACGAGATATGGGAATCAAGTTCAAGGATCGTCATCTCTTTACACCATGTCTCTTTCCATGTTAGGATTCTTATAAAAGACACCTAGAGGAGGCACTTCCTCCTACTCTATAGTATATGGGTACTCAATTTTCTTTAATAATGTACTTGGAGGTCCAAACGAAGGTAGATTTAGTTGATTAGATGTAATCATGATGAGTTCTTCTGTGAGATGGGATACTGCATTTTTCATCAAATGGAAGGGTTACCAACAGTTGGTCTCAACCTCATGTGCCCTCGAGGTTTCAACCGTTAGGAAGACTAACTCAATAGTTTCAGTTCTGATCTTCTGGTTCTCATTCCTTTCACATGGGTTTAGTACATAGGTGTTTCACTTTGGGGGACAATGGAAATCTTTAGAGTTAGTGCCCAGAGTCCGTTCAAGATCAGTATAGTTAGGTGGGCAGCTTCATCTGCCGCCTTAGTAGCAGTTTCTGTTATGGAAGTTTTATCAGTAGGGACAATAGGTTTATGATTCACTGAGGGGAGATAGAGTAGAATGAGGAAATACTCATGGTTTTCCTCAATTACCATGAACTAAGAGTTGTCATAGAGGCAGTCTTTAGTAGAGGGGAAGAGGGTATAAGAATGGTAAGTTTCACACTACAGAGGTAGCATTTCCACAAGGGCCAGATACTGTTATAGTAGTGATCAACTTGTCTAGAACCCTTTATTGAATTTTTTGATTCAAGAGCTTCATAATACCTTTTTACACCCAGTCTAGGCCATGCTATGAAATGAGACATAAAGATTCTTCCCATGCCACTAGTGTTGATTACGCTTGTTGGATGCTAAACCAGCTTGTTTTGATCTATAATGGGGATGTAGACTAATTATGGTATCACTTCAGTCCCATTGGGATCTATTATTACTATAGATGAATCCATAAAATTTCATTATTGGCATCGACTGTTTTTACTCTGTGTGCATTTTTATCAACGACTTCTGAAGAATTTGAATGTTTTTAGATGTGGGTGGTCAGTGTATGGATTTTTTGGTGAGCAGAGCTATTAGGTGGGTAGTCGGTGTGTGGATCCTCTTCCTTCCTTGTTGGTCAATCTGTCAGTGGAATCATTAGTTGTTGAGATGGTGGAGGTTCCTAGATTTATCATGGAGTTCTTGGATGTTTTTTTCAAGGACGTTATGACTCTACCCCATCAACGTGATGTTGTGTAGGAGATATAAATACAGCTCGATGCTTCACTAATTTTGATGGAACTTTAACAGATGTAACCCTTTGAGTTGTGAGAGTTGAGGATTCAGATAGATGATCTGATTAATAAAATATTTATTTGGCCTAGTCAGTCCTCGTGGGGTGCTCAAATGTTGTTCATGATGCTGGTAGATGGTATTCTACAGTTGTGCAATGAATACATGGGGTTGAATTAGGTGACATTCCAGAACCATTACCCTCTCCCAAGGATATATGATACATTCAACTAGATGAGGGGATCTTGTTGGTGTTATATGATCGATTTCTAGTATGGACACCACCAGTTCAAGGTGAAAGATGTAGATATTCAAAAGACTACTTTTGGATATAGGTATGGGAACATTTACTTTTTAGTCAATCTATTTTATGTTATGACCGCACCATCCTTTTTCATGGGGCTTATGAACTTCATATTTCATGAGTTTTGAGATTATTTCATTTTTGTATTCATTGATGATATCCAAATCTACTCAAGGTCATATATAGAGCATACTGAGAACCATAGGATTGACTTACAATTAGTTTGATGGCACTAACTCTATGAAAATTTTACAATTTGTAAGTTTGGGACATGTGATTAGAACTTACATTGACTTGTGGTGTCATAGAAAGGTGTAGCAGTGGACCCATCAATAGTTGAGGTTATTGTTTCATGGATTCCACCCAAGAATGTGGTAGAGATATATTTTTTTCTCAGTATAGATGACGATTACCAGAGATTTGTACCTAATTTATCTGGATTTGTAGCTCCATTGACAGCCTTGACTAGGAGGGTAAGGATTTTTTTGTTGTGTGAGTATTGCTAGGAAGAGATCATTTCATTTAAGAGGATGTTTGGTATGTTCTATAGTTCTTCTGTTTCTAGTGGAAGGGGTGATGCTTGAGAGGTTTTTTGATGCTTCGCATCTTGGCTTGGGATGTGTACTAATGCAACAATGGGGAGTGATCGCTTTTGGGTCTAGGTAGTTATGTCCCCATAAATGTACCTATTGAATCCATGAATTGGAGCAAGCGGTGGTAGTGTTCACAATGATGTTGGGGAGTTATCACCTCATTTGGGAGCATTATGTGGTTTCACAGGTCATAGGAGATTGAGGTATATCTTTTCCCAGCATGATCTGAACTTAAAATAGTGGAAGTGGACAGATTTTCATCATGACTATGATTTTAAAATCTCATACACCTTGGAAAGGGGAATGACATGGTCGATGCCTTGAGTTGGATGTCATAGAGTGAGGTACATTAGGAATCTGCAAAATCATGGAATATAATGGAGGATCTATAAACCTTGAACCTGGATACAAGGGTTTAAATTGTTATAGCATTTTCATTTCATAGGATGTTGTAGTCTAATATAATATAACAGGTGGAAGAGTCTTATTGTGGAGACTCAGAGTTAGATGTGATCAGTGATAACATTAACCATAGTGATGCTTTAGAGGGATGGTCTAGGGATGGTTAGAATCGGATGCTATTTTGAGGAAGACTATTTTTTCCAGAGGAAATGTGTGATGTATTCCTCTGCGATTTTTATAGCTCACTCATATTGGTACACCTGAGTGTTTCTAGTATGTATCGTGGCTTGAGGATTCCGTTTTGGTGGCCTTGGATGAAACAGGCAGTGGCTATGTTTGTGGTGAAGTGCTTAGTGTTCTATTAGGAGAACGATGAGAAACATGTTTCTAGTGGAGTTTTTAGCCATTAAATATACATGAGTGGAATTATGGGGACATCATGATCGATTTCTACATAGGATTTCCTAGGTATCAAAGTGGTTGTGATGTTATCTAGGTGATACTTGATTGGTTGATGAAATAGACTCACTTCTTAGAAATAAATGGGTCAATCATAGTGGATTCCATCGAAAAAAGGTATGTGGATAAGGTAGTATAGATGCATAGTGTACTAAGATCTGTTTTCTCAAATTGGGATACATGATTTACCTCACGATTCCAGAGGGGATTTCATCATGCTTCTAGAACTCTATTATGCCTCAGCACTGCCGAGCACCCTCAAATGGATTGAGAGATAGAAAAGACTATCCAAACACTATAATACATATTGAGTGCATGCATCTTGGATTTTGGTGGATCTTGGGAATGACATTTTTTCTTGGTAGAGTTATCTTACTATAATATCTATAACTTTAACATTATCATGGATCCTTTTCATGAATTTAATGTTAGATAGTGTCATTCTCTATAGTTCTAGATAAAGGTTTAAGTGATATCTTGTCATGTTCCCTCTGTATTATTAAGCACAACAGAGAGGGTTTAGCTCATTTGTGAGAGGATGAATGTAGCACAGGACTGACCGAAGTTTTATGTTGATCATAGGATGTTGACCTTCTAGTTTGAGGTTGGGGAAAAGTGTTCTTAATGGTTTCCCCTAAACATGGGTAGAGGGGGTTTAAAATATGGCGTATGCTTTCTCCTAGGTTCACCAAACCCTTCAATGTGTTGGGATGAGTTTAAAAAGTGTCATACCAACTGGGGTTTCCACTGTAGTTGGAGATTATCCACAATGTCTTTCACATCTCCTAGTTTTTTTGGTATCTTCATGATGACTCCAATGTCATTCACAGAATAGAGCTGGACGTTGAAGGAAATAAAACATATGTGCAGTGGATGATAGAGATCTAATATCATCAGGGGAAGGTTATGTGTGGATAGAAAATACCTTTGGTTTTGTGTTGTAGTGTCATGGTGTCCTGGAGAAGGGTACTTTGGAGCCAGAAACGTAGATGTGTGCCCAATACCTGATGTTTTTTTGAGTTCATCCTTGTTCTTTTTTTCCTTATGAAGAAATGTTTGTACATTGTTTGTTATGAGATGAGTTATCTCACTAATCTAGTATTTATAAAAAATTATAGAACTGGGAAGAGAGGAGGACCTAATTCCAAATTGAGAGTCATTAATTTTGATGTGATTAAAACTGTGCCAGAGAGTCAGTGCCACCGAGAGAAGATATTATCTTGACATGATGGGCATAATTCCATGATTCACGTGTTCAGTCAATGTTTTTATTATGCTTGTGTGGTGTGTCTTATGGTTATTTGTGATTTCATATATTGGAGGAGGTGTTCTTGTATGAGAAAACCTTCCACTCTATCTTTTGACTAATGTAGGATGGTTATCATTAAACATTTATTCCAATTTTCAGTAGAGGTGTTTCAAGTGTGGAAGGATCTTTGAGAGATATATCATTGGGTGGTTGTTGGATCCATAATTATTGTGGGATTTTTTTTGGATTTTGAATGGTGAGAATAGTTTGAGAGGTACTTGATGTAATGGCATGGACATCCCTGGTTTATTACATTGAAAAAATCTAGTGTTTGAGGTGTTTTAGGAGGAAACAGTGACTGATTTCAAGAGTTTTTCAAAAATCCAGTTTTTCCAAATTTTCTCATCTAATAGTGGCAGAGAATAGTGATTATCAATAGATAATCACTATGGTAGGTGGTGACGATAAGTCCGGACAATGAGATGCCTCAATGACTCCAAATAGGGATTCATCCACTGCATGCATAAAACAGTCAGTCACGATAGTGAGTTACTTACACTAGTCCACAAAAAGAGACATATGATGGTCATTCATGATAGTGACTCATGATGATGACTCAACCAATAGTGACCCATGACTGTGACTCATCCAAGGGTGACTCGTGATGGTGACTCATCTAACAGTGACTCGCAATAGTGGCTCATCCAGCGGTAACTCGGCAAGGTGACTCATCCAATGATGATTCATCCAATGGTAACTATTCTGATGTTGAGTTGTCCAATAGTGAGTTTTCCAATGGTAGGTCATGTAATATTTATTTATATAATTTTAGTTCATCCACTAGTGAGTCATTTCAAAAATCTTTTCAAATTTCTCAAATTTCTCTAGTTTTCCAATTTGTTGCATTTTGACACCATGGATGTTTCTTTTGACATAAAATGATTTTTACACCATATATAAGTGGTTTTGAATCCATTTTGAGATAAATGAATGAAATATTTAATTTAATAAAAATTCCAAAGACTTCTAAATGACCAACAACATTTTCTTAGTTGAGATCAAACTTTAATGGTTTTTAAAACTATTCCTCTTGTTGATATAGAATCATTACATTATAAATCTGTTATCCTATCTTATCTATGTGTTTACCATTGATCTTGATATGGTACATTCCTGAGAATATTTCTTCTAGAAGAGTTGTTTGATTTTAATTTGAGCTTGGATCACATTTTCCTTAGTGTTTTCTCTCATGTATGCTCAACCCCTATCTTGGTTCAATAATGGGGTGTCGAACATCTATTCATCGAGGTAGGGATCCCTTCATCTATCTTTTAATTGTGTTTCATTCTGGGTGGGTGTATTAAAATCACTCTTATGAAGATAGAAATATTCTGAATAAATAATGATAATTGAATCTCTTTAATATCCATATACATGGGTTGGGAATATTTGAAATAGGCTCCTCTTTTTTATTTTGTTATTGATATTGTGTTTTGTATGGTATAATCACCCACTAAAAATCATGGCCTTTGGTGGCATTTGTATGTGCACCTAGGATGGCTTGTGGTGGCATGTTTTTTATCATGTTTTGAATGGACGTATATCTGCAATTGATCAATTGCGTATATTTAGTTAAATAAATTGATTCCCAAGGATCAAACTGGTCCCAAGATCACCCTGGAATTTAAAAAGTGGAAACAAAGAATGGAAGAATTGTTAAATCTAGAAGTTGTTCCTCGTATGGTTGTGTGGTGATTCTTTTGTGGGTAAGGTTATGTGTGAAGTTGTTCAGATGATGAAATGGAATATCAGTATGAGATATTAATTTAATATGGAATGGATTGGTAGTGTTGTGTAGTGGGACTAGAACTTAGTTGTGTTTTGTCTGTGTTTATGGGTGTGGAGATTTTCTACCGCGGGGTTGCCAATGATTTGGATAAGAGGAGTTGATGGGAGTGGTGGTGAGTAGCAGGTTGTTTTTTTATTGATATGGTGGATTCATTGGAATGGATTTGATGGATGATGATGGTAGTGGTTGGATTGGGTGTAAAATGGGGTGAAAATTTGGAGTGGGATTTTTTTACAGTATTCTTTTTATTATGTGTGGTTAATACAATGTGGCTTGTAATGTGGTGTAATTTGTAGCTTACTGATTAGGTATGCAATGAATAAAATTATTTTAAAATAAATAATGATAATTGTTAAATTAGTTGGTTGGGTAATGGATCTAATTGCAGCTTGTTGTGTAGTTGTGCAATTGAGGTAGTGAAAAAACTGATTTTTTGAGCTGGTTTTTTTGTTTGAAAAAACACATTTTTTGGGATGAGTGATTGGTACCTATATATATATATGTGTACTTACATGATATTTCTATATAAACCAAATACTAGTTGATCACTATGTGCCGAACACCCCAATTCTCATGGGGGAGGGCATCTTTTTCCAATATAATGGTGGGAGGAGAGATGGATGGTTATAGAATCTCCCATGACCCCTCTTCTAGTAAATGGTAGATAATGTCTCTTTAGGACGGTTTTGGTCTGGTTGTGAGGCCCTAGCGTCTATGGGTGAGGTTTTATTTCCTAGGTGTCGACGGTATTATATGTAGTGTTCCTTCCCATGTGTCATTAAGATGAGGTATGGTGGTGTCCAGGTGTTTGGAGGCATGATATGGTAATATTGTGGCCTAGGTATCTGTAGGTTAAATGTGTTATGGATTTTGTCTAGTTATTTCTGGATGGTATGTGGTGAAATTTTTATTCCCTGGTTTATAGACAAGCTCTGAGGCCCATGTGTGTGTGGTCGGCTTGTTCCATTGGGCTTGTGGAAGAGTGTCAAAGTACCCGGACGTTTGCCTTTTGCGTATGAACAGTTATCTAGTGGGAAGTGGTATGGGTACATGACCATTCATGTGTTTATTTTATTACATTATATGACTTTCATTATTTAGTGAGCGTGACTTTGTGAGGTTGAGATGGATAGTATTCCTTGTTAGGATTTATTTATTTCTGATATTTTCTCAAAGGGGCATTATTATCCTTCCCCCACGTGTGCATGAGATGCCTCAGTTTTTTCTACTGAGTATACTCATATTCTCACCCATTGTATATAAAACTATTTTTTGGTTTCTAGGAGGTCTACATGGAATGTTATAGTAATTACTCACATGGACACTGGGACAGTTGTGGTGTCACTACATAGCCGTGTTATTTGTATTTACCTTGGAGACTCTTGTTTTGGGATAGTTATGTTTTCAATCATGCATGTGGAATATTATTGGGTTACTTATATATATATATGTCTTAGAGTTGTTTTGGGATGAACCATATTATCTCTCGATGTTGTTTTCTTATAATGGTAAATTCCTCCTTATTATTAGATCTTTGTACCCTTGGTGCTAGTCGCCACCTCATTGCATACAGGAGGTGGGAATTAGGGGGGTCACTGTCTCTCTTACATCATTCCCAGCTTAGGAGGAGAATCATTTGATGGAGGGTTCATGACAATGGATAACCTATATTGAAACACAGGGAATGAAATGTTACGAAATATACTTCATTTACAAATTTATCCATCTATGTTTAAATTACCTATTTTGTATTCCCATTAGTTATGTAATCTAGACCCCCAATTTTATTTTTCATTTCTTGTTAATGGTGGGAAATAAAAGGATTACCCTCTACTATTATCACCTTAGTATATAGAACAAAATTTTAAGTGTTAAATATCATAAAGGGGAAGAATGTAATAAACCATAATTTTTTCAATTGAAATTTCATTCTTATAATTATGTCATATATTATAAAGATAATTTATCCCATAGAGTAACCAATAAAAACTTTATTATCAGAAATAAAAAATTAAATAAGTTGTATTTATACATATTATTAAAACTATACCAATAGAATAGAATCATGGCCATTGGAATGATAATGTGACCATTATGAATAGTAACCATACCATTATAATAGTAACCTCACTTATGAAAGTTTAATTGAAATATTTTCTTCTTATAATTGTAAATATGATTTATTTTTTTCCTGTCATAATTAAAGAAATATTTAAAAAATGATAATTTAAATGATCGAATTTTTTTCAAATGTATATGATTATTTATAATTTTACAATTATCATAATGATTTTAAAAAAATTATTTTCATAAAATAGATTAATAATTTATTTATTTAGTTTTTTATCATGAGAAAATAATTTTATGGGACGTTAATTAGTTTTTCAACGTGTCATAAAATCAGTTGTCATATTAAAATATGAAATTTTTTAAAATTTGGTAATTTTATTTAAAGGTAAAATTTATCAAATTTGTCAAAAAATATTCAAAATGAGTCCATTTTTTAAATCGATACATCATATAATGGTGTTGGTTATTTTTTTGGATTTTCTTAAGATGGTGGAATTTTTGTGAATAGTTAAATACAGTACATTTTGATATTTAAAATGTTATGTAAAATACAAGAATTTCTGAGTCATTGATGATGTAATAACAAAACATTTTGAACTTACATGAACTATTAATTGTATATATTCATGAAAATTAAAACTATTTATAGTTTTCAGAGAAAATAATAAACTAATGAATTAAATAATTAAAAACACCCCTCTACTCCCTATATAAATACCTCAATTCACCACCTATTCTCCTCAAAACATATAATCGTTTTTTATTGCTAATATTATAAATCATTTATCTTCTATGTTTCTTCCATATATTTGGGTCTTCATAGTCTGAGAAAAAGACCATTTTTACGTTCATTAAAGAGGTTATTAAGGATACATTATTCATGAGGTAAAATCCTCCACCATTAGCTTTTAAATTATTTTTTATTTTTACTCATCCTTTCCTGTACTATCCATATTGACATGATAACTGAAAAAATCATTCATATACTGTATTTTTATTAGGTTAATTGAATATCCATCATTAAATAACTTCTCTTCTATTTCAATATTAAAAATGAAAAAAAATCCTATGTGACGTGTTGATTTACCACATTCATGGATGATGGTTTTTCATTTTAAATTTCCACATTCATGGTTGGACATAAAACTGTTATAATGGTTAAAATATATTTTAGAATGTATTTAAAAAAAATTATGATCTTTATGTAATATATATACATAATATTAAATAACAAAATGAGTTCATGATGATGTAAAATTCACAAAAATAAAGTAACATTAATCATTAACATTTTATCAAATGAATCATTCTTATATTTGAAAACAATGATATATGGTATAATATAATTTTTTCGGTGCACTCATATCATATAATTATATTTCTATAATTATAATTCCATTTAAAAAGAACTACCATAATTAAACACAAGGAAAAATCATAAAATAATGAATCAAATATACCCAAAACAATGAAACGAATAAATTAACAGTCATCAAAATGACTATAAATGAAAAAATTAAAATTATAATAAATATAATACTTGTTCAATTGGTTCTTAATTAATTAACTAATTCATCTAATTTTATTATCAAGTTCATTAATTTTGCGTTAAAAACATTTTCGTACATAAGGTCAGGGGTTCTCTCTAAACCTTCATTTCTCCCTCGAGTTAGATTCTCTCTCATTACACCCATGTATATTTTCATTTTTAATGTATATGTTCTGAATTCTATTTATATGTTCCAAAAATATGTATCTATATCGATTCATCCTTCTTTGATGCAGAAATACATATTTTAAAAATGATTCTTTCTAAATTCCATCATATAATAAACCACGATTAAAGGTAACCACCCAATTTATTACTCCATTTCATGTACAATCCATAATATTTTTTAACCCATCATTATTTATTTAAAATAACACATTTCATAATAAAAAACTATACTAAAAAATTTATTTTTTATTTAAAAAATTATTCATATTTTCATCTTTATGTCTCCTTAATATTTTCCTTTAAATTTCTCTAAGGTGGCTCATTTATAAAGTTTCATTAACACTCTTTTTATATGTTTTCACATAAGATTGAAATAATTTATATTTATTTATTCCTATTTTGCCTTATGAGTTTTCATGTATGATTTAAATCCCTTATTTTATGTACACCATTAATATATGCCAATTGTTTATGCCATATGAAATGATTAAGATATCCGTTTCATTCTATGGGTAACCATTATGTTTATCATTATTTTTTATTCTCCAAGTGTAACATATATGCCTTAAAATGTTATAATTGGTGATCCAATATAACACTCCAATGCATTCAGTAATGTTTAATCTAATGCAACATCTTGTTTGATGAGGCAGTAAACCTGGTTCCTTTATGGGGCTTTTACCACCATGTTATATAGCCTTGGATGTTAGCTGTGACTCATGTTTATTTCATGTTATATATTAACACAATATTAGAATTTTCGTATAATTATTTTTTCCCGTGTTCTACATTTTATTCTTCAATATGATTATTCATGTTTAATGACCTTATATGTCATCATGTTTTGTCTACTAACCAATGTTATAAGCTTTATTATTATGTTTATTATCTCACTATTCATCCAAGGTCACTTATTTTCCTATATATAGAACCCTAGGGCCTTTATTGGTATCGATGAATTTTTCTAAAGCCTACTTGTGGATCTAGTATCCCTAGTTCTCTACCCAAGTCTTCCGAAACATTTTAAGTAGTTCTTTAACACCCTGAGAATAGGAATTGAAGGAGGACCATAGGACTAAAGTCCCTTTAGTGTTTGAAATTCATAACACTTTTCTGGATAAAGCACACAACCTCCTTATGTCAGAAACACTTGCACACCAGCCATTCCTCTCAAAAGAACTTGAGCACACAACTTTCAAAAATACCAGTTAATACTCTTGAAGGCTTTAGTAAAGTCTCCCCTGAGTGTTAAAATCCAGGTTTTTTATCACATAAGATAAAATTAGGCATCCCAATCCTACTTGTGCACCTATAATTATAGGCTAGATACTTACTTAGGCTCCCTTCATTAATTCACCTTATCCCTTCAGTCTATACAGTCCTTTCATCAAGCCTTATTTGTAGCCATTCATGGAAAGTATTCTTCTTTATTGGATCCCTTATCTGAAAGGTATAATTTAGAAAAACCAATAAAAATCTCACGACATAACATAAATTTTTGAAACACACATCAGCATGTCTCATATTTGGTATTATATATCTGCATTCAGATGTTTCCAATATTTGATTTTTATTGGGGTTAGTACTCCTGGAGTGTCAGTGGGTTAGCATATCTATAGTCACATGGACCTTCCCCCCAAAAATAGTGTTGTGGGATTGCCAGTTTGGAGAATTAGGGTTTGGGTCATGACATCTCCTTCTCTTCTCTAAAACCTGGAACCCCATGTCTTTGGTAGGAAATGTGTGGTTCACACCTATATTTGATTTTTGGACAAATGAGAAGTCTCCATCTCCAACAAGGACAAGTTTTAGGGAAACCATCCTAGTTTAAGCCCCTATCATTTCATGTTGGAGGTTATAATCTTTATCTTATTTAATTCCTTTTCCTTCATGCCTTCCTTACATTGGCCCCTTGTCTAATCTAATGTGAACATTGGGAAGGTTCTTCATCTCATCCTCTTCCACCATTTGTTTTGTTGGCCCATCCTCTTCCACCAAAGGAGGAGAAAATGTGTGTGTGGTTTGTGGAATCTTTCACATCCTATTGTTTCTAACACCGAGCATAACTCAGGTAATCTTAGAGATTTTTTTTATGATCACAACATTTTGACAAACAATCTTCTATAAAACCTAACTAAATATGAGAACTCTAATTTCCACTATAATGGGGATACGTAGAACGACATCCTAAGGCCTGGGATCTATCTCATTTCATAATTAAATAGGTATCATTTGAATGAATTAAGCCCAAACTCATTTCTCTCAAAAGAATACAGTCTCCAATTAGACTCAAAGAACTACGTGTGAATTGATTCCCATCCAAGTGGGATATGTAGGAAGCCTCCCTAATGTTCAAACCCAACACTTCAAATCAACCTTTTTCTTCATCGTATATTTTCCCAACTGGGTCTAATACATCTTGGAAACTCATGTCTTTTCAATGTTCCTTGGGAATCATAGGCATAAGTTCCAAAACAAGATTTGACAAATAACCTTACACTTATATTTCCTTACCACATGACATTAAACTTTACATTTAGGTCTTTATCACATGACCTTAAAAGGTATGATGTGTCCCATTAAGTGGCACCGAACTATGAGTGTTCTGATTCCTTTTACAAGGATAAGTATGTAGCCCATTCATGGGTACGATACCAGCATAAAAACAATCCTTCATCTCCCAGGATGTTAATAAATTATATAGTTCCCCACTGAGTGGATTAAAAAAAATTATTATCAGAAAAATGGTTACAAGAATCTTTGAATAGTAAATGAGATGATACCATTAATAGAGAACATTTAATACATAGAGATGTCTCCATTAATAAATAACATAAAATACATACAGATGATTTTAACTATCAAACATGCTAATAATTGATTTAAAAATATCAATGGAAACCTATGATATACTTTGTAAATTAATAAGGGTTCAAAATAAATATCTTAAATCGATAACAGTGTCCTAGAGTAGGTAGTAATTTCCCCCAAAAGGGTCTGATGAGTCCGACCTCCCATCCTCTCAAACAATGTATGTTCTTAAGTATTGTAGGTCCAAAACTAATTAGAACCTCCATTTAGAAAGTAGGTCTCATTAAATAAAGGACCATTGGATGTTTCTAGTTCTATAAATAAATCCAATGGAAACCACCTAGAAATTGTGATTCCTGACTATAACACACCTTCAAAGGGACATGAAACAAAAATGGTGAACCCGATTTGAATCTATAACCGAGTTGATAGTATTACCCAGCATTCGGGCCCCTATCAATTGATAATGGAAGGATAGACAAAGGAATCAATCATGCATGTGTCCATCAAAAAGTTGTTTCTATAATGGAGTTTCTAAAAACTCCCTTCACTCCAAATGGCATCCTTTAGGTATCCAACTATGAATGCACTTACCACTGCACAAGATGGATCCTCATCCCCTAGAAGGTCATTATCACCAAATCAGTGTCTTCAATGCTGGGTCTCAAATGTATTTGTATGTGAATACTAGAAATACACTATTACCCAATCATTAGAGGTAGTTTGACAGGTATTCCATGTTGACAACAACACTCGATCGTCCTGTCTGCGATGACTGGTGGTCAAGAAGCAGACGGTGCCAACCACCATCTTCAACCATTTCAGGTACTTATCCCCAAAATAAAATATCCAATACCTCCCTTAATATAGGTAGGTGGATCAAGAGGTCCCTCATGGCCACAAATCAAATAAATAAGGGTCTTTCCAGAGGTCTCCCACCTATAATATCCACCACCTTAATCATGTGGCAGTGAACAACCAACATGATGGGGGTGTTGCCTTCAGTTGTTTGGCCTAGGTCCCTTAGACTCAGTCAGGAAATAAGATCCATCAGGGACAACATCAGGATAACATGGAGTAGGTTCATACTTGATTCCCCACCAAATAAGTCCATCATCCTACCATGATAGAAAATAATGAACAGTCACCTACACCCATCTGCTCTTATTCTGCTAGCCAGAAAACTCCCTTGTAGGCGCCCAACCAATCTTTCCATTTACATCTGGTGGAGTACCATGAGAAGAAACATAATTTTTTTTACATAATATCAGTCATTCAATATGATCTTCTTCTACATTCAGGGCATCCCACTAATAAAATATTATGTAAATTTTTAAGCTTGAACATACACCTGTCTACACTCACTAATTCTTCCAACAATCTCATCTGTCAGCATTGAAAGAAGTTTATCGACCATTTTTGGAAAAAAAACTATTAGGCACATATACTTTCCAATATCCATCATAGAGGCCAACAGATTTGTTTGACATCACCTAGAGTAGTTATTTGGAATGATTTTATGAGAAACCTATGCGGGATTTAACTCTCTCCCTCCATACATGAGTACTATTAGTGTCTACTGACATGAAAGGGAGGTCATGATCAAAAACATACACCTACTCTAGATATGTAATGGATGTATATTCTTGTTCTAAATTTTGATGTCACCAAAAACATTTTATCAATGATGAAAGGGAATACAAAAATTCCTGCCCAAATTCTAGAAGCCTTCCACAATATCATAACAACAACTTCAGTAGTACCAAGGGAAGATACACATAATTCTTTCCCCACACTATAGATGACTCTTCAATATGACATCTCAGAGTAAATACCCACCTCTATTCTAGTACAGGATGATTATAGACATACTACACCATATCATATAGAAAACCAAACTAGGAACATACACCCTTTCCCATTAGAGATAATTGGACTATTCTGATGGTCACTCTAAGGCAGTAACATACACCTACACATGGTAACATCTCCTCCAAACAAGTGACCTCGAATACATCCCAAAGAGAATCTTAGAAGAAGTGTATGCAAACATAGTTGGAAAATCAAGAGACAATTTGCGATTTGGCTCCGGTTAATGCTGGATTTCTAGAAGCCCTCAGAAATATAACAATTGAAACTCAAAATCCAACCCTCTCATTACCAAATTATTGGAGTAGTAGTAGTAATTATGAAGTTCCTCATCGAACAAGTCACCATAAAGGATTCCTTCATGAATATTCGGTCAATCTAGAGAACCTATCTCTGGATTAGAGCCACAAAAACCCTCTTTCTGGCCAGAAGACCAAGGAGTAGGAGAATTTATCCCTTGCTACAATCCACCGTTGTGGTCCACCCATGATGACATTCGTTGTGAAAGCTCTCTATGTAGTAGTATTTTTTATTGTCCAGATAATTATCAAATTGACAATGTATTGATGAGACATCCCTCTTATATCGATTCATGTTCCATATTAAGGTCATTTATATCTGATTCCTTATTATTAATAGGTGAAATAATTTCTCAACTTGAATAGAGCTTAATGAAATGGTCATTCTATGAACCGGCAATGGGTCATTTACTATCTAATATAGCAATACAAAAAAGAATTGATCCTATTGTTTATGATAATATAATTTATAAGTGTCTACTATGGTCAGACCAGGTTGAGAAACCTTTAGAAAAAGATGATGAAGATATGTTTAACAAGAGAAAACAATTATAAAAAAGTGAAATACTATTAATGTTATAGCCTCTCAAAAACTCTTGATACAACATCCCAGAATTGAGGGTATAAGATTGAATTCATGATATCCACCTCAACTTATGGAAGAATAATTATCATCTAGAAGCCAAAGTATTTACATACAATGAATATCAAGTCATGTAATGGTAATAGAAGGGTTACAACAAAAAATTTACTTTGAATCTCTCTCAGTTTCCTGACATCCATAGGTTGAGAAACAGAAGGGAACCCATCAGGGTGAATGCCTCAATTCACTGTAGAGTCTTGGACAGTTAATTACTGATACCCCATCTAGAGTTTGTATTATAGTATGGGGACCACATAGAGCATTGAATTTCACTACACTCCAAAATCATCCAAGCCCTCTAAAATTTGTCTCATGTAATGTTTTTTCACATGGATAGATACAATCCATAGATTTTGGGTGTCATCAAAGATACAATCAAGAATAAGACTCGACTAGCTCTCATCAAAGTCATTCCCAAAGAGAAAATCTATTGATATAAATTTTCATGAAGCATCTGAGAACATTAATAATGTCTCTCACATAGAGTATTTCATCCATTAGATTTTGAAAATGACTATAAAATCACAACAGTCTACCGAAACAAGAGATTTATGTGGTTTTCATATAATGCACCTATCCAATGTTCCGACAATAATTATGAAAATCAGAAGACTAGCTATGCTCATCTCAGGAAAATCAGTTTAGGATCCACCCCATCCTGTAGGTCTAGGGGCTTGTTTAACTCAACCATTGAATTCAGTAAACCGTATTTTATGTTTTAATGAATAAAAACAATAACAACACTTGTATGTAGGATTAGGTGTGTTTTAACATCTACAATATCCTCCTCAAAGGAAGTCATATTTCTCATTATTAGGGAAGAATGCACAAAATGAATTCACAATTGAACAATCCAAGGATTCTCTTTAGGTTACTGTCTGTCAAAGAGTTACTTGGAATTCTACATATAGGAGAACAATGACTCATGGAAGAAACAGAACGAGATGATCTTATAAAGATACCAATGGAATGAAACCAATGCATTATGCATCATTAAATGTCATTAATACCATTATGTACAATGCTCTAGAATATGATTCCATTTTAGGGGATTCATAGTATGATTTTATTATTCAAAACATGGTACACTCTGAAGAAAATGAAGGTGGTGTGCATACCGATAATATGAGGAATACCCAGAAATTAGGTATTCCTTCATGTAACCAACTCCTACCCCTATGAAAGGTGTATAAAAAGAGGAAAGCTAAAATTCAGATCAATTATCACTTTTCCACTAGAGAAGGTCAATCTCCTTCACTTTAAGAATGATTTTCCCTACAAGAAGAGTAGATGAAAGAGATTAAAATATTCAATGAAAAGTTTCATCGATGAAACATTTCTACTAGACATACTCTATAAGAAAATCCTCTATTTTCACAGCCTCTATGAACTTCTCAGCAAAGTGGGTTTGTTGCAACTATAGATGTTGATAATGAATTCCCTATATTGGGTACATAGACAGGGCATGATCAAACACATCCTTATAGGCCTATCCCCATGGGTTATCAAATACAATTACCCACAACACCCCCACTAGTAGTTTTTTCGGTGGTCATGCTAGTTCATGGTCTAGTTGTTGTACCCATACAGGTCCCAGATCTTCCAAATATTATCCAAATTCCTATAAATAAAAATTAATCATTAAAAACTCAAATGGATGTTATGGAAGAAATAAGTGCACTATTAAAACTCACAAATAAATCTTACCCTTAATTGGTAGATCTGATCTCTCTCCCACCAACATTTGTTAATAGTACATTTCAAATATTTAATTATTGAGGAGATATGGAGTATCAGTTAATGAATTTTGTTTCTCATTGTGATATCATGATTAGAACCCCTAAACAACAAGAAGCATTAATGATCATATTCATTGTGCAATCCTTACAGGGTCTAACCTTTTTCCGGTATACAAGTTTGCTGTCTCTATCAATTTCTGGATGGGAAGACATCAGTCAAGAATTCCTTCTTTAATTCAGCTTAAAGCTGCCAAAGAAAACAATTTTTTATCTTAATAATAGATAAAAAATTGAGAAATAAGGAGTTTAAGATTTTATATATCGACAGGAAGGATTAACGTATTCTTTAAATCTACCACTCCATCAATAATAGTTTCTGACAATTTTTTTGGATAATGTGTGTGATGTGTTACAGACACCACTAATCCCCGTGAAATACACAGGAGGGTTTGGATACCTTGCTTCAATCGCCCAACAAGTGGAGGATTCCATTGTGGAAACTAAAGCTAAATCTCATTTAATCCAATCAACTCTGGGAAGGAGAACAGGGAAATCAAAATATTCTATATTCTCACTCACACAAGAATGTTCACATGAATCTACTTCAAAACCATCAACATACCAAAGGACTTCACCTCATGAGAATCTGCAGCAGTGACCACTTTGTCAAGATGATAAAGACTATCAAATTCCGAGATAGTTTTAGTATTTAAAGAACAAATTTTATTATTTTTGGAAGGAGTAGGTACCCAAATACTTGATTTCAGGTTCGGAAAACAATTTTGTTTAGTTTCCAAGGTCGAAGTAATTGAATAAAAATGGAGATGAATATCTCCCAAATTATTCCCCCTTTCATCAAATTTTGGGGTATTTAACTCAAAAGTGTATTCTTTTCAAAGAACTTCTATGAAAAATGGGAGACAATAGAGAAATTAAACTAAAAATTTCATCCTCCCAAGTAGCATGTGTTAGTGAAAATGATCCAAAGAAATAAGGTGAATGGTAGGAAGTCGAAAGAGAAAGTTCACATAAGTATGATGATTTGATGGTCATGAAAATGATCAACCAAACTCATGTCATTATATGAACATAGTTGAAATTACCAACTATACATCATTCCATAGAAAATTAATCTTCATCAAAATATCAGTCCTCCAGAGGTCAATCCTCAAAGAAGTGATATGATCAAAAAATAAAGAGTAGTTAGAAGAAGACAAGATCATGGAAAGGGAGAAGTTTTCCTTGAATATGGATGATTTCATGCCATCAATCTCAAAATCATGAGTAATACCCTACCAAAAGACACTATTATAACTGACCTATCAAGAAGAATCTTCATCAGATGAAGGCCTGATCTTGAATTCCCTTAATGTTATCCACTTAATAGATCCCTATGAAAATGATTATTATTTTTATGATGAACTTGAATTCATTTCAATTGATTGGGGAGCTAGTGGATGATTCCAAGGATGAGAATACATGGGAAGATATGGATATTCTAGAAACCACTATTTTAACTATACCCATGGTTGAATCATTTGTTCTGTAGAAACTCGTGGGAGTTCCCTTCGGCGAGCTCAAGAAGAACCAGAAAATTCTAACACATATGATAGTATCATATGTGACCTGATTATTTTGGATGACAAATTATAGGTTACACCATAAATCTATCAGAAAGTAGATAAACCTAATCAGTCTAATCTACCAAGAGTATAAGTATTTCCAGCTTCTACTCAGACACATGCTACATTTATATCAGGAGTATAAAATTCCTAGTCAACAATAAAATCATATATCCATGCTGGAGAACACATACCATTTGAAAAAAAATGATGTTCTGAAATAGCTTATCCATGTACTAGCTATGTTGTAAATCCTGGATTATTTTATTCTGCAAAGGATCTTTGAGAGTCACATATTGAGACTTTGAAAAGTCCCCTATAGTTTGAGACTGAATTTGTTCGTGATGAGGTTTATCACATAGAGAATAATCCTATAGAATGACTTGTGGTTATATATTTCACGTATGATGATGAAGTTAAGGTTGTACGTGGACATATCTGGCCCTTGTATCAATCTATTAGTGTTAATGATATTGACATCTGATGATACTTCATTGATAATTGCTTTGGATTAAACCTCATTCCCATTCATACACTTGGTCAAATGGGTCTCACTGAATCTAACTTATCTCTTTCAATTTTGATGTTACAAGGTTTTAAAAATAATTAACAAGAACCTCTAGGAGAAATTACACTCAAAACTCAGTTTGGGGATCTTTTATCTAATTCATATTTAATGGTTGTCCTTAAGGACACAACCTTTAATATTCTTCTTAGAAGAACTTGGCTACATCAATATGTGGACATTCATTCATCATATCACTAATTTCTCAAGTATATATTCAATGGTAAAATTGGGATATTTTATGATGGGAAGAATCCACTAAAAATATATGAATATCTGTATATTTAGGCATAATTCTATCACACAAAAAGAAATGAGGTCTGTGAAAAAAGATGTAACAAGAATAAATTCTCTAAATGGAATAGAAAAGCTCTCAGCTTACTCGTTTAAACATCTGAGTATAGATTATGTGTTTTATATCAATAAAATTGAAGGCATAGACCCAAATCCAATCACTCTTCTAGTGATGTCCATAATTTAAATTGTGGAAATCGAGCCTGATAACATGAGAGGAGTTGTTGATTGTGAAATATTAAATTGAGATGTTATTATTTCACCCACAAAACATCAGAAAGTCATTTATTTGTCAATCAGACTAGAAGACATTTTCATTCTAATAAAGGAAGAGAATAATTTTGATTACTAACCCCACATATTCCCTTCAATACTCCAGGAAGAACCTTCATCATCAGTAGGGTCAGAAATGATTTCCTCTTATTTAGGTTTCTCAAATACAGACTCCTCCCCTAGCTCTAAATGTTTTTCTTCATAGCCTAATAAATAAGAAGAAATAGAAGAAGTGACATGTATGGAAGAAAAATAATATCTCAAGGATGATCCTCCAACATTTGAGGAAGGTTTCTCCACTATTGTGGATGAGCTCAGAGAAATAAATATGCATACATAAGAAGAACCACACCCCACTCTAATTAGTGTGCCCATGAAATCCGAAGAGAAATAGATGTATACATCATTTCTAAAGAATCATAAAGATATATTTTCTTAGAAATATACAAAAATTCCAGACCATAATCCCAATGTAGCCCCACATCATTTGGGATTTTAAGAGAATCATCAAGGTTTTAAGAAGGCATCAAGAAGAACAAAACCAACTCATGCATCATAAATTGATGATGAGGTAAACAAGATTATCAAAGCTAACTTTTTCAGGGTGGTGAAATATCAAAAATGTATGACCAAAATTTTCTTGTTGAAAAAGATGAATGGATAAACCGGAGTTTTCATTAATTTCAAAGATCTTAACTAGCATTTCCCGACTATGACTTTCTGGTTCTGACCACAGAACTTTTTATTGATGCAACATCTGGTTATGGAGCTCTCTAGTTCCTAGATGGTAACTCTGGGTATAATCAAATCTAAAAGAACCTAGAGGATGATGATTCTATAGCCAACATATCCACTCAAGGTGTGTTTTTTATCGGTAAATTCCCTTTTGCTAAAATAATGTAGGTGAAACATATCAATATGCCATGAACCACATCTTACAAGCCTTTTGGGGAAATTTATCAAATGTAATTTGGATGATCTAATGGTTAAATCCATTAAACATTCTGATCACCTATCTAATCTGGAGACCATATTAGATAACCTTTGGCCCTGTAATTGGAAGATTAATCCCTTGAAATTTTCCTTTAGGGTTACCTTTGTAAAATTCATTGGCTTCATTGTATGACATAGTGGCATTGAAGTTGAACCTAATCGGAAAAAATAAATCCTTGGCATGTCACCTCCTTGAAATTTGAAACAATTAAGTTTATTTCAAGGATACTTGGCCTATGTTATTTGATTTATCTTCAATTAGGTAGGTAAGTGTTTACCCTTCACCAGATTAATGAGAAGGGATTTATATATCAATGGATTAAAGATTTCCAAGAGGCTTTTGATACAATTAATAAGTATCTCTTGAGTTCACCGGTATTAATTCCACCTGCTAAATGAGGGCCACTCATTCTCTATGTGACAACTTTAGAGCGATCACTACATTCCTTTCATGCATAAAATAATGATATTAAAAATTAAAATAGCCTTTATTATCTCATTAAAACTATACTTGACACAGATACTTGATACTCATGTATCGAGAAGTGCTATTTGGCATTAATATTTTCATATCAAAAGTTGAGGCACTACCTGAAACATCATGAGGTTCACTTGGTATCATGAAATAAACCACTCAAATTTATCCATAGTCATCTTATTCTTATATAATGTTTGGCATGGTTGGAAGTTATTTTTGAACAGTTCGATATCCATTTTTCACCTCAGAAAGAAATAAAAGGCCATGCCTTGGAAATCTTCTTTTCTAAACATTCATCTACAAAAGATACATCATTGAATAATGTACATCTTGATGATGAAATTATCTCTATACAAGATATTCTCCGAGTGTGGTAAATATACATTTATGGTGCTTCTAGAAGTCCAATTGGGAAGAGAATTGGAGAACCTAAACACAAAAAAATTACAATAGGAATTGTACTAATATCCTTAAAAAGTAAATGTTTCCATATTCATTTTTTGTGTAAAAAGGTGGTACCTACAATGATCCAAAATATCATACTCTCATTATAGGATGTGAATTGGAACTATATGTACAAGTGAACCAAATGAATGTGAACAGTGATTGAGAGTTAGTAATCAAACATGTCAATGGGTATTATGCAATTGGAAAGAAGAGTTACTCCCTATGTGTGATTATAAAAGAGTTTTAATGGTGGAATTTCCCTTAGAGCCAACATTTTCTGATGTCCCATAATCACAAAATGCCCAAGTTGAGGCATGGGATAATGTGGCCACAACCTTGGCACTTCCAAATTGGGAAGAAACAATCACCAGTATTGCCCTTTTTCATGTGGTTTCACCATTTTTTCGAACTAGAATGGACGAAATTAATGAAATTAGCCAAATTTCTGAGCCATATGGTTATACAATGGGATGGATGACACCCATCATAGAATAACATCAAAATGAAGTACATCCACTAGATAGAGATAGAAAAGAACTAATCCAATGACATGTGGACAATTACACTATATATGATTGTTCATATCACTAGAATTTACTCTACAAACAAGGCTTTAGTGGAATCCTCTTTTGATGTATCGATGGAGAACAAATTGCTGCTATCATGACAGAAGAACAAGTAAGAGCTTGTAGTGCTCATTTGTCTAGGCATAGGATTTCTAATCAAATTTGAAGTCTTGGATACTTCTATCCTTAAATGATGCTAGGTTGCACAATTTTCACCAAGAAATTTCATCTCTACCAAGAGCATGCCAAATTAATTCATCCACCCCTAGGGTAGCTACGTACACCTAAATACTCTTTTCCATTTTATACATGGGGAATGAATGTAGTAGGACTGTATATTCGAGCTACAGCTAAGAAAATCAAGTATATTCTTAATGTTACTGATTTTATCTCAAAATTGGGTGAGGTGTCACCTCTCAAAGAAGTTAGAGACAAAATCATTGTCATATTTTTCAAAGGTAATATCATTACCAGATTTTGTTTCCCTCATACTGTATTAATAGATAATGGCTCCAATTTCTGTTCTGTTGAGATAATGAAGTTATATCAGGAGCACAATATCAAATCCAACCATTCATCTCCCTATCGTGCAACGGCCAGTGGAAAAATAGAGGATTCAAATAAGACCCTGCCAAATATACTCCAAATGATGGTGGATAATGATAATAAATGTTGGCCTAATAAATTTTTTCATTCTATATGGTCTTATCAGACTACTACATGCACTTTCACTAAGGAAACTCAATATTCATTGGTGTATAAAATAGAATCAGTTTCACCAATTGAAATTCAATTTCATTCACATTGAGTTTTAATATGTGATAACTTTTCTACAAATGAATAGTCTTGGAAGTGATTTTATGAGATTGAACGATTAAACAAAAAAATATTTCATACTTTGCATCATTTGGAAGTCTATCAGAATAGAATAACATGAGCTTTTAACAAGATAGTTTGCCTCCACTCATTTCTTCAAGGAGAATTGGTAATAGCCCTCAGGACACCAATGATACCATGAAAAGAAGGTTCCAAAGCATTATCCAAAGTGACAAGGACCATTTTATGTACATAAGGTATACTCTAAGGAGCTTATTAAAAAATCTAAATGGATGGAGAAATTATTACAACTCCAAAAAATGAATGTTTCTCGAAGAATACTTTGTGTAATTGCACATCACATGTCCTCGCTTCATGACTCTAGACTTTATATCACAAGGTCCTAGTTGCATGACTTTAAACTACATGATAATAATAAGTCTCCATGATGCATGATGTTAAAATGCATAGAACATTTTTTCTTATTGCATGACATTAAACTATATGACATCATTTATCCTCACTACACAATGTCAAACTATATGGTGAATTTTTTATTTATTTGATTTTAAGACCTTCCATGTAAAATAATAACTTACTTCATTGCTACACCTTAGTGGCTAATGTGTTCCAATTCTCCCTATATTTAAATAAAATCATCATAGAGACATTATTTCTATAACTAACTATGGCTTCATTCTCATTCCAATGAGATATGTAAATATTCCTAGATCACTAGTCATAGGCCCATCCACAGCCATAAAAAAAATTTATTTCCGTTTTCTCCTCCTATATATGAAACAAATATATACAGAGTACTCTTTCATGATATATTGTTTGATCTTTATACCATTTTATGTATCAAGTTTAACCAATCTTCTGGAATGTGTTAAATCCACAATCTCTCACATAAAACTCAATTGGTGTGAGAAGTTATTGTTTCAAGAACTATGTGTTCCTTGATTCACATCCATAAGAGATATGTAGAGACATATGGGTTCAATTCCCTGATGTAGTCACAATATTCCTCTTTCATGTCAAAATAACTTCATGTCCATATAGCATGACATTAAACAGAAAAGTACCCAAATAACTACATATGGAATGAATTTCATCCCATTTATTTATGTAGTGAAGACTAGGGCTTAGTTCCTAGTACCATCCATGAGATAAATTTTTATCTTTATTTCACATATAATGAATAGTCTATGTGGGAGTCTTCATTTTGGGTTCTATCCATAGAGATCCCTCTGAGGAAAAAATTGTCCTTATTATATATAAATGAGTTAGATCTATATAAGGGACTACAAAATCATGGAAAATATTGATTCAGATATTTCTCTCATGAATTGAAAATTACTTCTTTCATATTTCATACTCTTAATCTTAAAATCATTTAGATCATCGAAACATTTCATGTGGTTTAGTGGTAGAGTTTTTATATCTAAGAACTCTTTTTCCTATTCATATTGTATGTGCCCCTATGTGGAATTTCATAAGTTTCCTACATAATGGGCTTGTCAGTCAAAAGATTCCACTATTTGTCTATGCAGCATATTCCCAAGTCGGCCCTACAAAATACATCCCCCATAACAGGGTTTTCAAATAAGAGTAATACTATTTTTGATAAAGTTTCTTTTGTCCCCTTCAAAAATTAATGAAAATATACAAGAGTCTGTATCATAAAGCAGTCATCCATGCGTATTTGTCCCATTAACATTCTCATGACTTAAAAGTATTTAAGAACATGGTTTACAAATTTTCCTGTCAAGTTGTTCAAATCATATTGAAATAACTATGGGTCGTTTGACCACATATCATATATTGTTTCAATAATATTATGGTCCTTTTGGTACAACCTAAAACTAAAGATACCAAACTTATTATATTTTGGATAGACCGTCATAGAAATAAATTCATTCCAATTCATTGGAAATCATAATTGGAAATATTCTTTCTGTATTCAGGTACCTTTCTCCATAAACTAAACTCTGTGCTGTGGAAAATCTGAATCTCCATAAACATTCTTCCACTATTAGCAATAGAATGTCAAAAATTTTAGATCTATTTTTCATGACTATGATGTATGTTTCCTTAGGTGGACTTGCATAAGTTGCCTATATAACGGGCTTTTTATTTAAAAGATTCCACTATATGGTTGTGCAACATATTGCCTAGTTCTTCCTGTATAATACAACCACCATTACAGTTTTGTCGAATAATGGTAACTTTGTTCTTATAAAAGAATTCATATTATTCCTTTAACTATTTTCCCTTATCATTCTTTCGATCCAAAATTCCAAAATCATAGTTTACAATTCTTTATTTCCATACCTGAACAAGGGGGTATGTTTTCAAATTAATTATCAAGAAATTGAAGACTCTTAATCTTTTTGTCAAAGCTAAAGACCTTAAATTAAATCCACCAAATGTCTTCACTTAATGAAATTATAACAAAACATTATAATTTCCTCACCACATGACTTTAAAAATGCATATCATGTTATCTGAAATACCCCTTTCTAAGAATATTTATATATTCCTCACACACCAAATTTATGTAGAAGTGGTTTCCCTATTCATGACCTATGTTGGCATAGATTTCTCGTTTAGTCTTAAAATCTCTTTCCTTGAAACAAACCACCCATTATGGTCTTGAGTCATATAAATTTTGTATTTCTTTGTATATTAACAATTAAATTTTAAATTATATAGAGATCATTTTCATCACTATACATTACAAACCCCTAGGTGTCCATGCATATATTGGATACATAACATGCATGTTGGTCAGAAGATTCCACTATTTGGCTATGCAGTATAAGCCCTAGCTGGCCCTGTATAATACAACTCCCATAATGGGTTTTTCAAATAATGGTAGCTTCATTCCTGGAAAATATCTCTTATATGTTTATGCAAGTTTTAGTTTTGGTGACCATGAAAATCAAAACTAATGATTCCCCTTTGATGTATTTAAATAATATTGTAGAAATTCTTAGCCACTGATCCTTGTTTGGAATAAAATTTCAAAATTTATGGTCAAAGATATTCAACATTAATAACAAGAATTTTTAGTCCAACATTCATGACTATAAACATGTGAATAAAAAAGAAACCTAGTACTCTCCATATTCAAAATTGGAAATGGGATCTCTGGAAAAAATTTGAGCCTCAACTCACTAAAAGTAAATTTTGAATGGTTTAAAAAATATTGAGAAACAAAAATACAAAAGATAAAATGATTTTTGGGTTGTATATATAACCCCATTAAAGATAAAACTACTCTTATATGGCCCATTAGATTAGGTAGAAAATGGAAGTAAGGATGAAGACACATATGATTAAAAACAAAATGATTTTCATTATTGAGTAAAAATCCACCGAGGAGTATCCACAAACTATAGTATCTCTTTCCTAAATACAAATGGATTTTCTACAAAACATCTCATTTGATTAAGGGCCACTTGAGCCCCAACAGAAGCCTACTGATGTTCGGTTAGCCATCCAGTCACATTCTCTTCAGCATAATGAAGTGATTTCTTATTATCTTTGATGGCTTTTTCTCCATCATTACAGGCTTCTCCTAAAGAATCAGGAATTTGTTCAAGATCCCTTATAACAATAACTAACTCTTGATTAATACAAAGTAGAAGAACAATATTTTATATTATTTTTTGCATGATTTCATTCAACATTGCATTATGATTGGCCTCATCTTGGGATAATGCTACATGGAATTCTTTAGTGTTGGTCAGTAGTCTGGTTTTTATCCGATATTTTCAAATTTTATTCTCTTTCTCCCTTTTTTAGAAAATATCTTTAACTAAATTATGGATTTCATAGTATTCAAAACCACTAAATCCCAGTGTAACGAATAAAGATGAATGTCGTGGAATTCGTGAGGGTTGTTTCTCAAACAGAATTTTAAATAGTATATTCAATATGTTCTTCCATGCCTTGAGATGTGTAATACAAAGAAATTTCTACAACTTCAGATCTTATTTAGAATTGATGTCGTAAGGTTGAATGTATTCTGGAATTATGAACTTAAAGAAGTGCCACATTATGCATCTTCCTTGGAAGTGGTTTCTTCATTTACTGATGTTGTTTGAGATGATGCAGAAGCCTCACCTCTACACCTAGACATTGAATTTGATAGTCCTATATGGTGAATTAAAATTATGGTTATGGTTAGTTTCAGAAGAATAAAATGAGTGATCACAATGACAATATTGGTAACCCTTAGAAAACAATAGGTTTGCATCTTGAGAAAAATCCTCCCCAATATTCTCATTTTTAGTAGTTTTGGTTAACGTCTTTTGGTGGGGAATTATTTCTTTAACATTCTTAGGATTCTCAAAATTAATCTTAGGATGATTTTCTATTTCATGGTTCACCTGAGCTAGTGTCTCCACAATGGTGGGATTAACAGTGATATCGATGCTTTATTTAGGAATCATCACTATAGTGGTTTCTTTAGATAGAACTTCATATTTAAAACAATCAAGATTAAAAAATTCATCCTAAGATGATTGATTGGATGAACAATAACAACTCATTTCCATTTGGTTCTATACAAGGAGTTTCAAAATCATTTAATGTATTTGGCATATTAACATGTTCTAATACATATTTATAATACATTACATGATTGATCATATAATCCAAGGATATCCCAAATACAATTTTAGTATCACCAATGGGTTCACTTTAAGTGGTTGTTTCGTAACCCTCCTCTAACAAATTTTGACACTGAATAGCTTCCTTAGTAACAGTTTTGGGGTCATCATCAGTTGTTGTAGGATTTTCTGGTGCATGTGATGAACCTAAAGTGTCATAGTGTGGAAGTCAGTTGTTCTTACACATAGTTTCTCATAATGCACTTCTAATTTACTTAATTTCTCCTCTCTCCTACTATCAAAAATATAAACAATGTTAAGAACTAATATTGGTTCATTTGACCTTAATGTATCTTCAGTAAAAGTAATCAATGTGTTGTCAGAAATTTGTGCTTGTTCAGTGGCACCCTCTATGATTCCTCAAGGCTCATCATATATTTATTTAACAGAAAAAATATAATTAGTTCATTTATTTCTAATAAGTTTAAACACTTTATTTGAATAATTCTGAAATTCATGTTGTCAAAAATGCTTACCACTACTGAGAAAACATTTAACCATGGATTCCTTTCTTCTAGGTATATATTTCTACTCCTTCGTGAGAGGACTTACATCACCATCTCCAAATATAAGTTTTAGAGACCACAATCCCTTTTCTATATGATCCTCCATAGCCTATTGTCCTGGATATATCTCCCCCGACTCACAGGTTTATCCAATAACACCAATTTTAGTACCACTAGGGATATATTGTGGTGATGGGACATCAGTTGATTTTTCTTTTATCCAGCTACAATTTAAAATGATAGTTCCCCTGAGTAAAATTTATTTGTCAAAAGTCAAATAGAAAAGTAAAAAATAATGCGATAAATAAGAAAACATACATCTTCAAGAACAAAAAAAAACATTCCATTATTCATCTAGTGAAAGGTCAATTCCATTATTGGAACCATGATATATCATCTCTTTTGCTCATTTTTTGGTGGGAAATGATTCATTAGTTATGTATATAAGCATCTCCAATTCTCGGTTATATGTTCTCACTTTATTAAGGTTGTTCTTAAAAAGAATATCAATAGAGGCTCGTAGATCCCCTATTCCTAGAATATGTAACACTTCACATAAATCTATACACATGGTTTCAGCATCACTATTCAGGCTTTTCCATGTTTGAACTGCCACTGGTCTTACATATTCAGAGTACATTCCAGAGGGTTGTGAGGATGATCCTATGGTTTTGGATTTGAGTTTCTTCCCAATTATTCCAGTCCTAAATGGTGGATGAGATTATTGGACCTATTGCCCTTCTAAACAATGGCGACTATGCTGCCTCATTACATCTTCAATTTAGATTCATGGTGTGGATCTCTTCACTCTGATAGGTGGATTATATATTGCATGAGTTCATTTTGGTGAACTTCGATCCTCTTCACCTCCACCCACAGAATCTTATGAATCAGTCCCTGATGATGAATAATTACCTTCCAAATGAGACGGTTCCTTCCCACTACCTATATTTACCCACTCTCATGGGAAAACATAGTTTAACATACTTTTAGGGTGTGATGTAATCTAGTTCTTAGCATGCCAGATAGCCAATTTACTTATTCCATCAGCAGCAGGTAAGTTGAATATTGTGCCTATTTTATCTACACTTGTCAACAACCATAGTTATTAGGATACCATCGAATGTTTCTCTAATATGACATGCACTATAGGAGATATAGTAATTTGTTATAGAAACATGAATTGATGTGAGAATATATAATGATCATTGGCCTTGCATATGATTTCTCAATCAATTGTGGTGGCAAATACGCCATCCCTACAAGCTAACTTATATTCTCGTCACTTTATATTGGAAATCCTGTCATCAAAAAATTTCCCAATAGGCAGATTCCCATATGAGAAATGATGAAATACCTTGTACATAAAATACCGTATGATATTATCACAATAATTCAACGACAGATGTTAAATACTAGAGAAATCTTGAATATATGGATAGAAGAAACTTCCAAATACATGTACCCAACATCACACAGCATAAGTTCTGAAATGAGTGATGATACATCCCCATAACACCTAGAATGGTCCTAATATTCTGAACGATGAATTACCTTTGTTGATATGAAACAAAATCATATTAATCTTTCCCAAAATAGGGTTATCTAATCCAACCATCCTCTTCTTGGTCATCTAGTCCACAATAAAATAAGATACTGGCATTACGCCACCCTTGGAATCTCGAATAGGTAGTAGATACACGTTTACTCGCATGGCCAGGAAACCTGCAATATGTTTCTTTGCAAGAATTTTGGAATTGTCATCATACCCCCACTTTTCAAACATTATTTTCACTAATGTTGCCCAAAATGTGTCGGTTGTACCTATATTTTCTTTATTTGGAAAACTTGTTGGACAAGTATAAGTGGAACCCTTCTCCATATTATTTTATGGGAATATTTACATCCTCTCTCCTTGGTGAATATCCCTTCTTGTGTGTGAATTCATTCTGTTTTCATTCTTGAGTTTATAAAATTTCTTCATTAAATCACGCACCAAGGATAGTGTCTTGGATTAGTCATTTCATGTCATCTTTAGTGGAATAAAATCATCCATCATATCTCCAAGTATTGGTGATCTAGAGATCTTGTAGACATCCAGCAAACTGATGCCTACTTCTCCATATGAAAATGGTAATAATTAGTGTCTAGACTCCATCGGCTTAATATCTCTAGCACAAAATTATCATTCTAACATACAAAGGTTTTCTCGACCCATACAACCTCATAAATACCAACTTTTTTAAGTTATATATAGTCTTTTAACATGTATTACACACCCAATATTTCTAGATACATGTGTTTTTACACCCTATCCTATTAAAAAATTCCAAATTTTAATCCATCCCTTTGATTGATTTGTACAAGAATCTCAAAAAATTGACAAATAGCCATGTGGATGAATCTCGATTGTATGGGCTTTAAAATCAAGATCACATAGGCTATGAGGTATCAAATATGCCTTAAATGCTATCCAAGCATTGATATATGTGTTCGAAACAAGAATATTGGTTGACGAGAAATTGGTATGATCTTGAAACCATAAATGTGGAACATAATTATTTTGGTCTGATATATTACCCACAAACCAGTTTTTTTGTATTTCCAAATATCCACTTTCTGGGTAAGTGGGAACCATACCAAAATGTGCCAACTATTAAAAAAAACCAACATCCATAAAAACTACACCACCACATTCAAAATTCAAAATTTCAACCTTTAAATTTCGAAAACCAAAATTCTGTAAACTTCCATATCTATATCGAGCTATGATGTTACCCACTGCAACCCATAATGAATCCTTGCCTACCGCCATCATTAGTGCCACCAAACATCACTAAGAGACCCCGAACCAAGAGGTCAGTCATATCGCTACATTCCTACATCATCAGAACCATCATTGTCGCCATCATCAATGCCATAGAATGTAACCAAAAACATTTAAAGAGATCCAATTAATCAAGATCTATATCCACTGCCAATGAGCCTCTAAAAATCAACTTCATCACCATATCTAGCTGATGGGCACTCACATGATTGATAATAATCATAACCATGACTGAAAAAACCAAAAACAAGAGATTAACAACATAGTTTTTATAACATTGAGAGAGAAAAACTGAACAAAAATAATAGAACAAGAACCAGTCTTCATTTTCATAGCCATAGCCACAACTGTAGAAATAAATCCACAAAGAGAGAGAGAACCAAAGACATATCCAAATGATTAAACCATAAGGACAGTGAAAATGGAGAAAGCTCCCACTATTCTCCCCTCTCATAAACTCATACTGCTACCCAAACACATCCCAAAACCTCCATGGAATCTTTCACACCCGACCAATCTGGAAGAAAGAAAAGTATTGGGAGGCAAGGAAAGAAAGAAAAATAAGAGATTGGTTATGAGAATAAAATATGTTGGGGGACCAAAGGAGGAGCATTGGGATTGAAACCCTAAGGGAAATCAAAATTGAGGGATAGAAGAATAACCTATGAAAGAACCACTAAGAAATAAGAAAAAAGGGGATTGGGGTTGAAGCCCTATATGAATGAATCAAAGAATCCGAACCCGAGAAGACAGAAGAAGCGTTGTTGCGAGCATCAACCAACACCTCCCAATAGATCTTGTTTTCTATCGTGCCAGACCTGGAATAGAGTCAAGTGCGAAGGGGAAGATCAAAGGAGAAGAGGAAGATGTAGAAAACCATAAGGCCAGAGCATAGAGAACCAAAGAGGAAGCAACAATAATGAAAAGAAGAGTGGATGAAACCTCACTCAACAATGGAGGCTCCGATGCATGGGGGAAAAGGACCTAGGAGGAGAGGCTCTCTAGAGGGAGAGGATCGAGAGAGAGTGGAAAAATCACATGCCATTTGGGTCTGATATATTGGCATCCTAAATATGACCATAACCATACAGATACAAATAAATACGCCCTGGAAAATTGAAATGATATTTCTTCATATCCTTTTCCATGTATGGGAGAGTGGTTTAAAAGATGCTAAATTAATAATGACTAAAAATCTTTATCATATAATCAATTCTATTACTAGCTAATTCATCATCAGGTCCTATTCTCTTGGGATCTATTGAACGAGTAAAAGAGATAAAAATATTTCTTTAATATAATCTGATTTTTTTATGTTTTTTGAAAAAATAATTATGAAAAATTGACAATGGAATTAAGGCGTGCAAGTATGGATTCAGAGTGCAAGTATAAATCCAGCAAGCAAGTAAGGAACCTTCGTTTTGTCATGAAAATAAAAAACATATAAAAAAATCCTGGTCGAAAGGAGAATCTAATAAAAAACACTTGCTCACCGAGGGTTGGATTTCCTGTGTTCTTGGTAATTTTCACTGATGTGAAGCCACTATATATAAGCGATGAAGATTACCCTACGCGACATCACCTTGTGTGCCCTTAACTCATGTGCTATTAGTTTGAATTCCACATCAACATCTTTTTACCCCTTTTCATAACTTTACCTCAGTATATGATCCTTTTTTCATTTTGGATCCAATTCTGATGGGGGAATTTTGTCGATACATCGTTCAATCACATTATAAAAAAGTAAAAATGGAAAATGCATTAGAAAAAAGTGGAGAAAATAAATGATACAAATCAAGATTTTAAAGGACTGAAACTTGGATCACCCCAGTCAAGTAGAGGCTCTATTAGAACACAAGGTACTTTCACGCCGCATTTCTGGTGTGCAAGCCACCTGTGTGCTCAATCACTATTTTTACAAGGTCAATTATTTTCTTATAAATATAACCTTCGGGGCTTCATTTGGATGGATGAATTTCCTTAAATCCTGATTGCTAATATGGTTGCCCAAGTGATTCTCTCAAGACTTCTGAAACCTATAAGGGAGTTCTTTAACACCTAGAGTGGAGGAGTTGAAGGGGGATCATGGGACATAAGTCCCTTTAGTTTATGAAATCCATAACACATGTGCACAGAAAGCGCCAAACCTACCTAAATTAGAAACAGTTACTCACCAACCATTCCTCTCAAAGGAGCATGAGCACCCCACTTTTGAGAATACCTCTGAGTACACTTGAAATCATGATTCAAGTCTCACCGAAGTATTAAAATATGTGTTGTTCATCACTTATTTGAACATCAGGTCTCCCAATCCGACATGCATAAATATAAATGTGTGCTAAATAATTACTTGGGCATCCTTCATAGATTCATATTATCCCTTCAATATATAAAATCCATTAATCAAGCCTTCTTCAAATACATTCATGGGAATTATTATTCTTCATTGGCTCCCTTGTCTAAAAGGGATTATGTTGAAACCACCACCAAAACCTCTTTACTTATCAAACCATTGTGAAAGGAACATCATCATGTCTTCTATTTGGGTTTTTATATCTACAGTCAGAGGTTTCCCACATTTGTTTTGCAATGGGTTTAGGATTCATGGAGTGTCTATGGGTTGGTTTAACTACAATCACATTGAACTATCTCCTAGGAACTATGTTTGGATTTCCCAATTTTAGAGGATTAGGATTTGGGTCAAGACATCCCTTATTCATCTCTAAAACCTGGAACCTCAGGTATCTCATAGGAATGGAAGGGTTCACACCTAATTTTTCATTTGAAATAAATGAGAAGTCTCCCTCCCCTATTAGAATCATTTTGTTGACAAACATCCTAGTGGAATCACATAGCCTTTCATGTAGGAGGTAGTGGTCTTTCTCCACTCTACTACATTCACCTTCACTTCTTCCTTACATTTGATCCTTGTATAATGTAATGTGAATAGAGGGGAGGTTCGTTACCCCAACCTCTTCCACCGTCTCTACTGTATTCCCATCCTCTTCCACCAACGGAGGAGGAAATGTGTTTGTGTATTTGTTGAATCTTTGAAATCCTCTTGTTTCTCACACTGAACATGAATCGCATGGGAAAAGAGATTTTTGATAATTACCACATTTTCAAAAACAATATCTTATGAGACTGAATGAACTACAAGAACTCTGATACCCATAATAATTAGGATATATTGCAAGACTTCCTAAGGCCAGAGCTCCATCTCATTTAATCCATAAATAGGCATCCTTTTTAGGAAGTAAGATCAAAATAATTTCTCTCAAAGGACTACACATTCATATGAGACTCATTGAACTAAATGGGATTTGATTCCCATCCAAGTGGGAAACATAGGAAGCCACCCTGAGGTTCAAACACAACACTTCATATTACCCTTTTCTTCGTGGGGTTTTTTTCAACAGGATCTAACCCAACTTGGAAACTCAAATTATTCGAAGTCCCTTTGGCTAACTAGGCATTAGACCCTCATGAATATTTGAATAATCACCATCTTATTAGATTTAATTAACACATGATGTTTGGTCCACAAGGCTAAATAACCTGAGGGGGAGGGGTGAATCAGGGTATGAGTAATTTAAAATTAAATCCCGTTCTAATCTTGTTTCACTCTTAAGAAAAACACTCTTCTCTTTCTTTCTCATGGCACAATATAAACAAAAATTAAAGCATGAACAGGATACATCAATTTTTACGTGGTTCACCCTTACTGGGCAACATTAAAGGAGCAAGCATAGTCAATGTGCGGATGTACCAAATTCAATATAAGCACACTGCTGTTTACAAGGTTTGGGATAGATCACCTCTACTCCTAGGATCACTGCCTTTACAATGTTTTGGTTCAGCTCACTGCTTTCCCAAGGAACACTCCCTGTTTCTCTCTCTCTGGCTCACTACTTGTGAAGAGGATCAACTTCTTCCTCTTCCTTTGCTCACAGATCTTGAAAGCATACACTCACAGTTTATAGACCTGTAAGTCTCTTTATTATCACTAATGAACACATCATCTATTTTATGTAGATGCTCTGTTGAGGTCCAAATTTCATCTGTAGATGAATCTCACTTTGCACCGAAGGTATCGGGCAATCTTCCAGCTTCCATGCAGCGCTGAATCTCTGCCAAGAATCAACCTTACATGGCGCGCTTCACTAAGCCGGCATGCATGTCTCAGCATACAAGTTGAAACTGGCGTGCCAGTCCACCTCAACCACTTGTGCGACACAAGCTTCTCCAACTCCAAAACTTGCGTAATGCACACCCTTTGACACACAAACCAATATTGGAACGCAACCAAAAAATTTCACCTTTCTTCAAAATCAGGAGCGCAAGTGTCACCAAACCACTTGTGCGATGCCTTCTTCTTCAACTCAGATCTTGCGCGGCTCACTTCCTTTCTCACCCAAACCACATTAGGCATGAAAAAATCACCTAGCGTGAAACTAATACTTTCGTGACCCCACACCACTTGCGTAACCACCACACCTACGCGATGGGAGCTCTGATTTTTCTAAGTGTTCAACTCTACACTGAATGAGAAGGGTTTGACCAATATTTTGAAGCATTTGGACACCCTGCGAGATGGCACAAAAGTGTCCCCTCGGCGCTCAAGTTTCGGTGTGCAGGTCTCTTCCGCACAAATCACTTGTGTGACCAACTCTAAAACTTGCGCAACCCTCTTTCCTTTTCCACATTTTGATGCTATGATCATGAAAAACATAAGGCTCTCAAGTTTCCTCTCCTTCAATTACATGGTGTGCAAGTCCCTTTACCAAAAACCACTGTTATTCATTTGAAGATTTTCAGGCCCAAAAATTTAACAAACACTAGAAAACGGCACCACCTTGTTTCTGTTCTTTTTTAATTGCCTCTAGATCATCCATTCCCTTGTCTATGTTCTTGAATCAAACATGGATCTTTAACCATATCCCTTGAACTCGACATGACACCATGAAATACCCTTTGTCAACAAAGTTGTATGTCATGGTTTTTGTAACACCCCGAGCTTCCACAATACACTTCTCATTCAATAATGCAATAGCTTGCATTGTACACAACTTTGAGTTCTAACACACCGCGACTAATCAAAGTAGCTGTTATGAATAGTAATAACCACTTTTTAAAATTATAGAAATTTTATATTTCAAAATGGACTTCATTTTTGTATTCCTAATATTGAAATTATCCTATGTTGAATTTTCTGTAATTTTCTGAGAACACCCAAATTTTTATGAATAGTGAAAAATACTTAAAACAACTTTTTTAATCAAAATAATTTATAGTGATAAATTATAATATTGAGTAGTTTTAAAGTTTAATTAGAATATATTTCTACCATTTTATCCAATGGTGGTCATTAGAATTAATTTAACATTGAAATTGGACATAAACAATTGCCAATCTTTTGATATAAATTGTTTCTTAAAAACACGCTATTTGTTGTGACAGCAGGAATTAATTATAAAATTAATTAATGCAACTTATATGTTTGTAATTTTTTAAAATAGACATCATTTTTTAATTCGTAATATCAATTATAGCTTAGGGTGAAATTTTGGCATTGTTCTGAAAAACTTCAATTTTCGATGAATAGTGAAACCACTAAGTGGTAGTTAAATAACTGATTTTTCGTTTAAATGAAATATTACCACTTCTGTGTTTTGAATTTCAAAAATCCGACATACATGGTTGTCATTAGGATGTAAAATGTGGTTCAATGGGATTAAAATGTTTTTTTGGTGAATAGTAACTTTTAAGTTCTTAATCACGATTAGAGGTAATTAGTGTAGTTTAAGGTAAAAATAATGTTTTAATAATATGAGATGAGATTGACACATGTCCTACCCTCATTGGATGTTCCATGGCCGAACAAGACAATCCATGGGTCAACTTGGGGACCCCATGGAGCCACTTTAGTTGGAAAATTACATAAATACCTTTTATTTAATGTTAAAGTAAAAAAAGACACAAACATGAAATGTTTTACTAAAACAATTTTTACATGTGGTTATACAAGTCATATTTTTGACTATAAATAGTCATTGGAAAGCTAAAACGATTTCCTACATCATAGTATTTTTATTATAATTTTTAGACATTAAATAAATTAAATTATTTATGACATCATTATGATGCAGCGATGACCTCATTATTTAACGATTTTAATAAAATGAAAAGATAATGTACAATCCAAGGATTAAACTTGTCCAAAGACTATTGGATGGGTAGATTTATAACCCTTATCACCATAGACACGAATTATATAAGTTTGGGACCTTTAGAATCCGAAAATCATTGTATAATAATGTAAAATTTCCTTACTTTCCAAGAGTGCCCCTCCTCTCTTCTTATAAAAGGCCCCCACCTCTACCACCTCATTCAAACTTTCAATCCATTTGGCTCAGCCAACCTCTACCCAAATACTCTCCCAACGTCCCCCTATTACTCCTAGAAGCCTCACTTTGGGAAGAACTCTTCCCAAGGAAGCCTTTGGCTCAAATCAAAAAGAGTTACCCGATTTTGAGGTAATGTCTTCTCTAATGTTGTTTTGTTTTATTTTAGCTTCTCCAACCCCTTAAACACTTTTTATTCATTTATTTTGTAACAACACCAGTATCCTAAATATTCTAGGATGTTTTTATAAGTAGGATTCGAGCTACACTTACACACACCTACATCTAATGGTTAAAGAACATACTATTTCTGTGGATGGAAAATTTCTGCCTCACGAAACGATGATTGTTCAACACTCATATAACACCTTCAAAGGTGGCCATTAAGATGTCACTATATTTATATATGATATATAATATGTTTATGTTTTCCTTATTCTTCTGTATTTCTCATTTATGGCATACATTATGATTTCCATTATTGGTAAACGCGATAATTTCATTTTTGGAAGTGCGGACTACCGCCCCCTCAAAGTGATGTGAATCGTTAATTCCATATGTGGGATGTATAAAGGATGGAGTAAATGATATTATATATAATATTATACTGGAATTATATTATACATTTATATCATTATGATTTCATTCCATTAAATATGAAATAGAAATGAAAGTAGCGTTCATGCGTACGTACGGCTTACCGTCTCCATGATCGGTGCATTTCATTTCTTACCTCTAAATGTTACGTATTATTATAAATGAATGTATATACTGGATATATATGATATATATGAAATCTAAATCATGAATATAATTCTGGAGATAATGGATATTCTACCACATAAACAACTTGTAATAATAAGAAGTTTATTGTTGACTCAAGTACCAAAGATCAACAAAACGACCGTTATTAACTTAAATAATTACATAATGTTCATATAATTGTAATAATTGATATAAAAAGGATAATGAAATTGAAAATGGTTCTTAATAAGGTATATATTAACTCTAGTTTATTATTCAGGAGGTTAAAGAACCGTTGAGTCAAGTCGGACACGAGGTAAGGGAACTTCTTAACCCAACTTCCATTCTTTGGGTTAATCTCCTACTTTCAAATTATGTCATGATGTTATTATGTCCTATTTTGTATTTTTACTTTATTTATGTGTACCTATAGTGAATACACATAATAGATCTATTTTATTTTAAAAATTATCTTTTTAAGGACTTCGTCTCAATCTCCTTTCATTGAGGCATATTTGGTTTTATACACAACTTTCTTTTATACAGTGTATAAACCCCTTTGACTTTTACGTTTATTCAAAAGAAATCTTTTTTATACGAAGCGTTTTACTAAACGACCAAAAGATAATGTTTTTATTTCCATACATATGCGTCAACAACGACTTCTCCGCCGTCGTGACCATTATTTGAGTTTCGGCTTCCTCTACAAGCCATATTTTTTTTAATGAAAACTAAATACAAAGTTTTACCTTTCTTTTATTTTGGTATTGAAAATGGTTTTTAAAGAGTTTTTATTATATCAATGTGTTGTATTGATATCTTGTGATTGAAGTGTGGAAATGTTATGTTTCCTTTATGCATGTTTTATGTGATACGATTATGTTATGGTTTATGATATGTTTAAAAGTATTCAAATGAGGAATGCATTGGGCTTATTAAGTGACGGGTGGAGCCCGCTATAGCTCCTCGATGCATCGGTAGGTATCATGAGACAACTAGATGTGGAATTGGATGAGGCCCTTTCCCAATTTGATTTATGGTTTTGTCCGAGGCCTTAATCATTTTAGACGTCTTGGCCTAGGCCTTGACAAAATGTTTCAGAATGTCTGGCATTATACATTCCCTCATTATGAAAGTGGTTATTGATATTGCATGTGATTATTCGACCAGTAGAATATCCATGTGAAGAAGTGAATGTCCTTATCTCATTTTACTTTTGCCATATTATGTTGAAGTTCAAGTTTAAAAGGCTTTTGTTTTAGTTATACATTGCCTTAAATGTTTATGTTTATTGATGAAAGCTTCCGCTATATTGTTATCCTAACTGAGCATCTGAGCTCACCCCTTTCAATGTTTTAATATTTTTCCAAGATGTGAAGAAGTATTTTATGAATGACCTGCAGGGTTAGTCAGAAAGGGATATGAGTGTGGACTATGAAGACCATGTTATTGTAGTTTGTTTAATTTTTGATGTAATGAAAGACTTATGAATGTATCTAGTGTTTCTAAGGCTACTAAACTAATCGGTCTTTCGAGACTTGATCTTTTGTGATCATGCCAATGTTACGAAGTAATGCACCGACTCTGGGTAGCTGGGGTCGGGGCGTTATAGTTGGTATCAGAGGAAGTTTAGTAAAAACCTTGGAAGCTAGATTTATACAAACTCTGATTAGAGCACGTAGACCTAAGATGAACTTTGAGGATTGGTATAGAAGAACTTCCTAAAATTTTGGTATTGTAGAGATTTTGTGAGTTTTCCGAGCAATACATCCCTGTCTGGATACGAGCAGGTAGAGGCTGCTCTGGCACATATGTACCTAGGGGTAAAACCCGAAAACACCGCTTTGAGCTAGACTCGAACGGGGACTATTGCACGACAACGGGCCTTGCTGCACTCTTGGTTACAACACTCCCGGGGGATATGCTTAGGATAATTCTCGTTTTCTTTACAAACCACTATGAAGGGTTATGATTATATACTTCCTCAAAGAAAACATTTATTTTTATGATTATGGATTATATCCATAAATAGTTCAATTTATGTAAAGTGTTTTACAAATATGGAATTATGTATTTTATTTCTTAAACTAATCTATTTTATGCCATTGTTTAGAAATGGCGCCTAGTGGAAGGAATGGAAACCGTATCAATGCACGCACTCCGTGTAGGGATTTCCCTCCTGCTCAAGATAATTATTGTGGAGCTGGAGATACAACTGGTGCTGATCAACTTATTACCATACTGGGACAACTCACTCAGGTTATGAATAATAACCTTACTCGTATGGATCACCCTGATCCACAACGTGGAGGATCAATGTTAGACCGCTTCATGAGGAAACAACCACCAACGTTTAATGGGGTTACAAATCCATTAGTAGCTGAGCAATGGATAAACTCCTTAGAGAAAATATTCCATGCCTTGGGGAGTATTGAAAGGTAGAAGGTTGTCATGGCAGTCTACCGCCTCACTGGAGATGCCGATCAGTGGTGGTCGCTGATTCAAAACACAAAGGAAGATGATGACATATCAAATATGGAATGGAGGGAGTTCAAAGAGCTTTTCTTAGAAAAATACTTTCCTCGTGACCATAGAGCAGATATGGAAAGTCAATTTCTGAGTCTGAAATAAAAGGAGGATGAGAATGTTGCAAAGAATGAGGCCAACTTTACAAGGTTAGCGAGGTTTGCTGCAGATTATATACGTAACCCAAGAGGTAAGATTGATCGTTTCTTTGATGGGTTAAAACCATTTCTCCGTCGAGCTTTAGTATCACAAACCTTCTCTTCATACGAAGGTATTGTCTCGTGCGCTATCAAGACGGAAAAGGAATTCTCTAAGTCTTATGACTTTAAATCAAAGCAAGATAAGAAGAGATCCGCTGAAAACTCTGGGAAAGGAAATAAGGAAACAGGGAAGAAGGGTAGAAATGAATTTCCACCCTGTGATAATTGTGGTAGGAAGCACCCTGGTGCCTGTCTAAAAGGAAAAGGAGTATGTTACAAGTGTGGTGAAAAAGGCCACCAAGCTCATGAATGCAAGGGAAAGAAAGAGGATATCAATGTTGAATGCTACAATTGTAGGGAAATGGGTCATTATGCAAATGAATGTCCTAGGTGTCAGGGAAACTTACCTCAGAAAAGGCCAAGGGATCAAGGAAAATCTTATGTTGTAACTATAGTTGAAGCAGAATAATTAATGTATTAGTGCTTTTGGACTCATGGATTATATTCTGGTTATTAGAATAATGTGATATATATATATAAGGATTGTACGGTAGTACTTGTTGATTTCAGTAAGGTTTTAATATGATGAAGGTAATCATATTTTTAGTATGTGACAAAAAGAGAAACGTTAATTTGTTTGGGGAATCTGATAAATTGATTTTGGAATTAAGAGACCTTTTAGAGAAAGTCTGGACAGAGGTATTTTGGATAACTATAAAGGTTGGAGTGGATTAAGTTGATCTTTGGATAGTATTGTTTAAGGTAAAAACATTTCTGAAGATTATTTTTGGAATATTATAATACTATAGTTTTAGGAAAAGGACAACCTGCAGGGTGGGGCATAACCCGTTGCGTCGGACAAAGCAGCAGGAATTGAACCCACAACCATAGTACGACAGACCTTTATTTCCTTCCACTAGCCTACAGGAAGTCCCTGGTTATTACAAAATAATTTTACTAATCTAAATGGTATGTGTTAACATTTGGAACCTTATACAATTAGGATAAGTATAATATTTTTGAGTTCTATTATCTTTTTGAGTGAAAGATGAGTTGAAGGTTGAAACTCTAATTGTCAAGCATAAATATATATATACCTATCTCTTATTCAATGAATAAATTAATTCTTAAACTTTAGTAAAGGGATATTAAAACAAAAAAATGTGTTATCCTAATACATTATGTCTTGTTGAACTAATGATATTTTAAATCAACATAGATTGAAGGCTTTGAGGCCCTCAATTTGACAGTTGATTGTGATTGATGACCTCAATCACTCCCTACAAATATTTACATTTTTTCTCAAATTATATGTCTCTAACTGCCACCAATTTTCTCCTAATTGAGATCATAATTGGGTGGTGACTTTTTCATTTCCCTTTCCCTCTTATTAAGGCTAAATTTTATTAACCTTATTTCCGATGTGGGTTTTCCACAAAGGTATTTTCTATTTTCAACCTTTTATTTTCCAAGAAAAATTTGAAATTGCGAGGACGCAATTTATTTAAGGAGGGTAGAATGTAACACCCCGAGCTTCCACAATACACTTCTCATTCAATAATGCAATAGCTTTCATTGTACACAACTTTGAGTCCTAACACACTGCGACTAATCAAAGTAGCTGTTATGAATAGTAATAACCACTTTTTAAAATTATAGAAATTTTATATTTCAAAATGGACTTCATTTTTGTATTCCTAATATTGAAATTAGCCAATGTTGAATTTTTTGTAATTTTCTGAGAACTCCCAAATTTTTATGAATAGTGAAAAATACTTAAAATAAATTTTTTAATCAAAATAATTTATAGTGATAAATTATACTATTGAGTAGTTTTAAAGTATAATTATAATATATTTTTACCATTTTATCTAATGGTGGTCATTAGAATTGATTTAACATTGAAATTGGACATAAACAATTGCCAATCTTTTGATATAAATTGTTTCTTAAAAACACGCTATTTGTTGTGACAGTAGGAATTAATTATAAAATTAATTAATGCAACTTATATGTTTGGAATTTTGTAAAATAGACATCATTTTTGAATTCGGAATATCAATTATAGCTTTGGGTGAAATTTTGGCATTGTTCTGAAAAACATCAATTTTTGATGAATAGTGAAACCACTAAGTGGTAGTAAAATAACTGATTTTTCGTTTAAATGAAATATTACCACTTCTGTGTTTTAAATTTCAAAAATCCGACATACATGGTTGTCATTAGTATGTAAAATGTGGTTCAATGGGATTAAAATAATTTTTTGTTGAATAGTAACTTTTAAGTTCTTAATCACGATTAGAGGTAATTGGTGTAGTTTAAGGTAAAAATAATGTTTTAATAATATGAGATGAGATTGACACATGTCCTACCTTCATTGGATGTTCCATGGCCGACCAAGACAATCCATGGTTCAACTTGGGGACCCCATGGAACCACTTTAGTTGGAAAATTACATAAATACCTTTTATTTAATGTTAAAGTAAAAAAAGACCCAAACATGAAATGTTTTACTAAAACAATTTTTACATGGGGCTATACAAGTCATATTTTTTACTATAAATAGTCATTAGAAAGATAAAAAGATTTACTACATCATAGTATTTTTTTATAATTTTTAGACATTAAATAAATTAAATTATTTATGACATCATTATGATGCAGCGATGACCTCATTATTTAACGATTTTAATAAAATGAAAAGATAATGTACAATCCAAGGCATACAATTGTCCAAAACTATTGGATGGGTAGATTTCAAACCCTTATCACCATACACACGAATTATATAAGTGTGGGACCTTTAGAATCCGAAAAGCATTGTATAATAATGTAAAATTTCCTTACTTTCCAAGAGTGCCCCTCCTCTCCTCTTATAAAAGGCCCCCACCTCTACCACCTCATTCACTCATTAAAGCCATTTTGCTCGGCCAAAATCTGCCAAAATACTCTCCCAACATCCCCCTCTTACTCCTAGATGCCTCACTTTGGGCAGAACTCTTCCCAAGGAAGCCTTTGGCTCAACTCAAAAAGAGTTACCTGATTTTGAGGTAATGTCTTCTCTAATGTTGTTTTGTTTTATTTTAGCTTCTCCATCCCCTTAAACTCTTTTTATTCATTTATTTTGTGACAAAAACAGTATACTTAATATACTAGGATGTTTTTATAAGAAGTATTCGAGCTACACTTACAAACACCTACATCTAATGGTTAAAAAAATACTGTTTCTGTGGATGGAAAATTTCTGCCTCACGAAACGATGATTGTTCAACACTCATATAACACCTTAAAAGGTGTCCATTAAGATGTCACTATATTTATATATGATATATAATATGTTTATGTTTTCCTTATGCTTCTGTATTTCTCATTTATGGCATACTTTATGATTTCCATTATAGGTAAACGCGATAATTTCATTTTAGGAAGTGCGGACTACCGCCCCCTCAAAGTGATGTGAATCGTTAATGCCATATGTGGGATGTATAAAGGATGGAGTAAATGATATTATATATAATATTATACTGGAATTATATTATACATTTATATCATTATGATTTCATTCCATTAAATATGAAATAGAAATGAAAGTAGCGTTCATGCGTACGTACGGCTTACCGTCTCCATGAACGGTGCATTTAATTTCTTACCTCTAAATGTTACGTAATATTATAAATGAATGTATATACTGAATATATATGATATATATGACATCTAAATCATGAATATAATTCTGGAGATAATGGATATTCTACCACATAAACAACTTGTAATTATAAGAAGTTTATTGTTGACTCAAATACCAAAGATCGACAAAACGACCGTTATTAACTTAAATAATTACATAATGTTCATATAATTGTAATAAGTGATATAAAAAGGATAATGAAATTGAAAATTGTTCTTAATAAGTTATATATTAACTCTAGTTTATTATTCAGGAGGTTATAGAACGGTTGAGTCAAGTCGGACATGAGGTAAGGGAACCTCTTAACCCAACTTCCATTCTTTGGGATAATCTCCTACTTTCAAATTATGTCATGATGTTATTATGTCATATTTTGTATTTTTACTTTCTTTATGTGTACCTATAGTTAATATACATAATAGATCTATTTTATTTTAAAAATTATCTTTTTAAGGACTTCGTCTCAATCTCCTTTCATTGAGGCATATTTGGTTTTATACACAACTTTCTTTTATACGGTGTATAAACCCCTTTGACTTTTACGTTTATTCAAAAGGAATCTTTTTTATACGAAGCGTTTTACTAAACGACAAAAAGGGAATGTTTTTATTTCCGTACATATGCGGCAACAACGACTTATCCTCCGTCGTGACCATTACTTGTGTTTCAGCTTCCTCTACAAGCCATATTTTTTTTAATGAAAACTAAATAAAAAGTTTTAACTTTCTTTTATTTTGGTATTGAAAATGGGTTTTAAAGAGTTTTTATTATATCAATGTGTTGTATTTATATCTTGTGATTGAAGTGTAGAAATGTTATGTTTCCTTTATACATGTTTTATGTGATACGATTATGTTATGGTTTATGATATGTTTAAAACTATTCATATGAGGAATGCATTGGACTTAATAAGTGACGGGTGGAGCCCTCTATAGCTCCTCGATGCATCGGTAGGTCTCATGAGACAACTAGACGTGGAATTGGCCGAGGCCCTTTCCCAATTTGATTTATGGTTTTGGCCGAGGCCTTAATCATTTTGGACGTCTTGGCCGAGGCCTTGACAAAATGTTTCAGAATGTCTGGCATTATACATTCTCTCATTATGAAAGTGGTTATTGATATTGCATGTGATTATTCGACCAGTAGAATATCCATGTGAAGATGTGAATGTCATTATCTCATTTTACTTTTTCCATATTATGTTGAAGTTCAAGTTTAAAAGGCTTTTGTTTTAGTTATACATTGCCTTAAATGTTTATGTTTATTGATGAAAGCTTTCGCTATATTGTTATCCTTACTGAGCATCTGAGCTCACCCCTTTCAATGTTTAAATATTTTTCCAGGATGTGAAGAAGTATTTTATGAATGACCTGCAGGGGTAGTCAGAAAGGGATATGAGTGTGGACTATGAAGACCATGTTATTGTAGTTTGTTTACTTTTTGATGTAATTAAAGACTTATTAATGTATCTAGTGTTTACAAGGCTACTAAACTAATCGGTCTTTCGAGACTTGATCTTTTGTGATCATGCCAATGTTACGAAGTAATAAACTGACTCTGGGTAGCTGGGGTCGGGGCGTTACAGTTTTCTTTTTCAATAATCACAACACAAATGTCCACTCTGTCAACAAACAGAATCACCTCAAAATTGATTCAATGATACCTTGGGGGATTTTTCCCAACACATGACATTAAATTGTATGGTTGGGTCCTTATCATTGGACCGTGAAAGGTATGATATAACCCATTAAGTGGAACCGAACTGCGAGGGTTCAGATTCCATTAAGGAGGATACATAGTTAGCCCATTCATGGGTAATATCCCAGCATCAAAACAATCTTTTGCCTCCCGGGATTACAATAAATTCTAGAGTTCCCCATTGAGTGGATTAAAAAATAAATATTATCATAACAATGGTTAAAAGAATATATAAATATTATATGAGAAGATTCCATTGATGGAGATCCTCAAATACATATGGATGTCTCTATTAATAAAGAAAATTAAATACTTATGGATAATTATAAATTTCACACATGATAATAATTGATTGAAATTTTCAAGGGAAACCTATATTATACTAGGTAAATTCATATATATTTACAAGAAATATATTAAATATATAACAGAGTCCCAAAATAGGAAATTACTCCCCCAAAAAGCGTGTGATGAGTCTGACCTCCCATCATCTCTTCTTAAGTATCATAGGTCCAAATATAATGAACACCAAGCTTTGGAAACCAGGTCCCATTGGATAAAGAATAGTTAGATATTCCTAGTTCTATAAATAAATCCAATGGATACTACCCATAGGTAGTGATTCCAAACTAGAACAGAAATTCCAAGTGACACAAAACAATGTGAAGCAGGGATGAAACCACTCCAGATCACTAGCATACTAGTCCTAGTCCTCCCACCTAGATACCTAGGTTTCCATTTTTGATCTCAATCATGTTCTATATGTCATAAAAGAACATTTTCACAAGAAAATTACTATTTTAATTTATAAACACACCAAAAATCCCCCAACAAGTCACCTAATACTCTTTATACATTCAAATTTTATTTTAACTTCATACTCACACAAAAAATCCCACAAACATGTTTATTACCTTTCCTACAATTTAATAAATCCTTTTAACATTTCATTAAACAATATCCAAAAAATTGAAATCATAAATCAACACTTTAACTTTCATAACCCCATTTTAAAAATATTCACCCACAAAAACAGTACATAAACATCATTTTCAAACTTGGTGTTACTCAATAAACCATTTGAGATTTTTATAAAACAACAGCAAGGATTGTAAAACTGTTTTGCACATAAAACCCAATCAAAATCCTTTTTATGGACAAAAGAACGTCAAACCCATACCAAAATATTTTTACCAGTCCAATACACAACTAATAAACCATTATCTTATGTTATAAAATGACCCAAAATGACACCATAATAGTTACACAAGAAAAACACACCATTTCAAGAAAAATTGAATCATTAAAATTATACTCTTAACTAATTACATATAAAACATATTTTTAACCATTGATAACATATTTAAAAAATGATAAATAGGTAAACCATGCAATATAACTCATTGAGGAATTATTTTATATGGAATCACCTAACTTTTTTTTGTTAAAAACTCAAAATCATTGTGTAAAACATCAACCACAACACCGCCGCACCACAAGGGAATGAAAACGAACCAGATCCAAAAGTGAATAAAAACGAACCTAATCCAAGAATAATAAATCAAAAATCACAATGTTTAACTATATGGACGAAACCCTAGGTGTTGAATACATAGATATTCAGGAAATAGTGGGAGACCCCCTAAGGAGACGGAATACACTTGGAAGAAACTATCTTACTTGCATGACTTTTAATATTCTCAACCAAACCCTCTTTCAAAAATCAGTTCCATTGAGCTTGATCTTGCTTGGAGACATCCCATGGCTGTTGGAGTTGAATGGGGGAATAAAGGGGAAATTTTTTTTTATGGTCAGAAAGGAAAAACATGGAATAACATAATAAATTTAATGACAAGGCAGTTGTGCATGGTTTTTCTACACAGTTTAGTAAACTGTGTGGCCATACCATGCGGCCCATTCATCCCTCCAAAAACTTGTCCAAAAGATTAAAAGTTCTAGGATTATTAGGATAAACATGTTGGGAGAGATAGGCCAAGGATATAGGAAGATAATTCCCAAAATAAAAAACCATATTCAACCCAAAACACATATAACTCAATGGTATAAACCACCCTAAAAACATACCCCAAAAAGGTGCCACAAGGAGTGTCACAAATTCAATTCCAAATAACCTTTTCCTTAAAAGAATACATTATAAAACTTATTCAAATACCATCCAATACTTATAAGACTAATAACTTAGATCAATATCACCCAAGACAAAAAAAATTAAACCTGGGACACTAAGAAACCAATAGAAAACCATGAAACAAAATAATATTCGAAACAAAGAATTGAATTGAAAATTCAGGTCTGATAATTTGACCCACTATAAAGATGTATTCCCCCAAAAATCCATAGAATGACAAGATGAAAAACAAAACCCAACTAATAGACCAAGATAGACACTCGTTCCACGTTTCCCCAACCCCCAAAAGGCCAAAACACCACTAGTTGATCAAAAAAAGGAATGGATACACTCACCAAAAAAATCTACACCACATACTTGAAAGGATCAACCATATTAAAACCACATTCCAAAACAAAAAACCTCTAACACTACCAGATGAATCTCATGAAATCCACCTAAAATGAACAACAATATTGAACGACATTACCAAATCCTAACTTCAACAAAACCATTGGGTGTCCTCTAATCCCACATTTACCCAAGGGTAAAATTGATAGTTAGATAGCTATAAATGAGAGTACCAACCATTAAGTCAATACCAAGGACAAAACCAAGGCACTGATATAGGGGGACCTGAGTGGGATCCCACCATAGAAATCAACTAACAGCCGATACTGATCCATAACACTAACATGGGGAGGTCTCGACAGACTCCCCACCCTGAGACACAACTTGATTTCCCACGAAAAAATTGATACACAAACAGTGGAAGGTCTGAATGGACTCCACATCATAAGGGATACAATAATATTAGAACTATTCCAAAAGAACCTACTTGAGACCCATGGTGGGTCTCCTCACCATAATAACCAAATGTCTTAACTCAATAACATTGTCCAACAAGAAAAATACCCCATAGGACTTAATCCCCACTTTAGGGGGGGGGGGGGTCGATCGACCAAACTCTAATCCAACAGATACTCTTAGCGGTACATCGCTCCCATGAACATTACCGTCATTAGATGAGTCAAACCAAAACTGAGATTTAAAATATCCTACCCGATTATTCATACATGAACAACCATACTGGTAGTTACAACCATAAGTGTTCAGGTACTGGTTTTGAGAAAAAAAACACCCCACACATCCCTTTCCACCACACCAAATGACTTGGAATGAAATTGCCACATAAAAACTAAAATGGTCTCCACACCACACACTGAAGATATAGGTTGATAAAAAATCTATTACAATGCTAGTTTTCCAAAATATGCACTAGATTCACATTGGGCCCTCTTTCTAGAGATCATATGATTGAAGAATCTCATTCCTCATTATCAGGTGATAAAATCCCTTGAACAAAACTTCTTCCTCCAATTCCACATATAACTACACTGTAATCCATGAAAATCAATAGAACATGACACATCCCACAAACCACTTACCCTTTCATGGAACCTTCACCAAGATAGGGGACTTGAAGATGCATATGCATTTCCCCACTCACCTGGAATAAGAAATAGTATAAGAAATAACAAAATAAGAAAACTTCACTCAGAAAAAAATAATTCTAATATTCTCTGAAGAGAGACACACATTATTTTGAGAAAAAGTCCTCAAAATTTTCCTCAACATCCACTTATAATCTAAAAATAAAACACAACACATCATGGCACCACCATACATGACCCTTGCAACCAAAAAGGCACTACCATGAGTGGGACATTTAACAAAGTCCCAAGATGCATGAAATTATCGCAAGAAACCATAACAGCCTAAAATGACCAGATCTGCCACGCCGATGGCCTAACATGAATCATTTTCTTATGAGAAACCAATAAATGACCTAAGGCCCTTATATATTTTATCCAAGACTGTCAACTCTAGATTTATTTAACTTTTATAACTAGAATTCCCCTTTTCCACTTCCATATAGAACCTCCAGACACGATGGTATAAAACATCCCCTTTGGAAACATAGGAACTTTTAAGATACTATGGTTTATTTCAAACATCCACAACCACTCTCCTACTACCAAATGATCCATTCAACTAAAATATAAGATGGGGAAAACTGACCAAGATGTTGTGACACATAAAATTTGTTATGATTGGAAGATAAATTTATAGTTTAGGGAAGAACCTAGGTCAACTCTCAAGGAGCACTGATTAATTTAGTGGATGTATTTTTAATAAGAAGTACTAAAAGAGGGAGTGGTTTTTAAAATAGATTTAAATAAATTAATTAATTAAAGAGTAAAATAGTTAAAAAATAAAGGTGGTGTATTAATAATTTTTAGAGAAGAATATCATTTAATGTTCACTACACATATTTGATAGTTCATTGTTCTGAAAATTTAACATGGTTTGGTTAATTCTATGGTTGAAGGTTTTCACGATCTTGACTCCCCTATTGCCTCTTCAAATGATGCTTAATGAACCACCCCTTGAAACAAAAATCATGTTTCCAAGAATTGGATATCAATCATAGAATAAATGGTCTACCAAAGCATACAAAATCATATATATGTGTCAGATAAATAGGATTATTATGTTGTCTAATCATAACAACCCGTGATTACTAATTGAAATCCCAACCAAATAGGTGTGGAAATAAAAAGGGTTCCACTTAATTATATCAAATAAAATGTAATCAGGGGAGAATCATGTCAAGGTAGAAAAATAATTAAAATATTCAACAACAAAAATTGTACAAAACCAGTAGAAGAACATGCTCTGGAACTCCCTCCCATGTTTGTGTAGCTCCCTCAAAATGATCGTCCACCATTTAGCTCGCCATTGAGAGGAGGAGGAGGCTTGGGTGGAACTCCTTCTTTATTCTGGATCCCCCTATGAGGATAGGGGCCACCAGTACTTCTAGTAAGATAAAGAGACTCCTCTAGGAATCCATAATGGCCAAGCTTGGAACCTGGTTAGAACTTCCCAAATGAGGTACCCATAGTGCTCTTTTATAGAAAAAATGGGAAGTGGTTTTGGGAATAGAAAATGTGTAAAACCACTTGTAACATTGTTTTCTACCTCCAGAATATCTTCAATAACTTTTGAAAAAACTAGAATTTTCTTTCCCCACATCGTGTCTATATCCACTGATTTTTTTTCTTCTTTTGGACACTTATAACCCATGATTTGGATATAACATATCACACAACTTTTTGCATCGTGTAGATTCGGTGGCCTGGATAGATCACATCAGTTGGTACCATTAATGCCTGAATAGGCCTTGGCTGTCTTGATAATAGTTGTAGACAGTTAAATTGTGGACTATCCCATAAATGCTCATCCCATTTGGATGCACGGTGTTTTAATACTTTACCTAACAGTGGATAGGTATTCATAGAACCCTAGCATTTTTGGACCATTTTCCTTCTAGATCATCTCCAAGGCATCCAAATAACCTCCTCCTAAAATGAAATCATCAAAACAAGTAGAATTATCCCTTTCAACAGAGATAAACACAAAATAATTTATTCAATCATGGAATTAATTTTGTTATTATTTTTTATTATTTTTAATATAAAACGTGTTTACGATAGTGGGGTAAGGGTAATAATTAAACATGGAATCACAATGCAATGACACCCCCATAACTAAACATTTTCACTATTGGGAAAAGTCACATATCAAAAAAAATGATGCATTTATACATTTACAACATCATGAATATTTTACATTTGAGGAAATTTTAATTCATTAAAGTAATGTGATTAATGTATGGACCACACTAAGGTGTTCTTCCTAGTGAAAATGGAAAATGATGTCTCATAAATCATATCACAATGAAATTCAAAGAGATTCCAAACACCAAATTGAGAAAGAAATTAAATAGTTAACCATTCCACTAAATCTCCATGTGTGTGGGTGAAAACCATTCCATGATATTCTTTCCACTTTCTATCCAATAAATATAGGTTATTTTAAAATAATTCATCTTTCAATGAATTTTCACCGAACCTTCCATTAATCCTTTTCAATCATATTTCAATATCCAATCACTTAAGCATTACAAGAAGTCAAACCCTAAGCTCCCGAGCTTGATATCCCCATTTTTTGTACATTTCATTACTCCCCTCATTTATTATTTTTGTTTTTTATAGGTTTCATTTGGAACAAATCTCACACTCATCTCTCAACCCTTGTTTGATATCATCACGAAAATAATTACAATAGTTATAATAAGATCCATGGTTGAGGACGAGTGGTTTTTTACTTTCCTAAGTCACAACCAAATTTTTTTAGGGAAAAAATAGTTATCCATTAGGTACACATGCATTGGTCAATCTAGTACAGTAATTAAATAGATCGGATAAGGAACAAACATATGGAAATGTCATTTAAAGCTGAAAAATATTAACCTAAAATATATTTAACTTGTTTTATGTAAGAAATATTCACACATCATTTTTTGGTGCAATAATGTGTGGAGATATTAGTGACACCGTTATCCCAAAAACTACTCACACAAGGGGAATCAATCATCTCAAATGTTTCATAGTGATACAACCGTTTATATCATTGATATAAAACCAATTCACTAAAAATAACTCCCTGATATTAAATTCATACAAACATTCAATCCAAAAAAGATACATGTTTTTTTTTCAAATGTCAAATAAATGTTGGAAAAACTTCAACATGTAGTTTCAGCATGTTCCATGATTTGGTGACCATATTGGGGGAAGTAAAAATACCATAAAGAAGGTAAAAATGAGAAGAAAGAAGAAAGAAAATGAAAATACATATGACCCTAGAAAGATGGGGAAAAATAAAAATACTATAAAGAAGGAGAAAAAGATAAGAATGAATAAAGACGATGGAAATACTAATAAACTCAACAAGATTGGGGAAAGTGAAAATACAATAAAGAAGGGGGGAAAGGGAAGAAATAAACATACAATGAAAAGTCATATCAAACCCAAGAATGTACGCATCCTCTCACACCTAGAATGTGCACTTTTCTCACTGTAATAATTATAAAGGTGAGAAAGGAGGATAAAACCACATGCGTTTCAATGGTATGTTGGTTCTTTAACATGGATTTCCTCCATCGGGAACTCCGGAGGGATTTCTGGAAGTCCTTTAGCTGATTCCCATTGACAATGAATGTTTTATTGGATTCTTCTTTTTGAACCTAAACAACAACAAATAGATATACATTAATAATAGTGTATAGGACAAACTAGTGTGAAAAAAGCTTTCCTGAATGCATCAACCTTAAGATATAAAGGAGGACCTTCTTCCCGATGTGGAACTGAGGATGAAGTATAAGATGGTCATGGTCTGCCTTGGTTCGCTCCTTATAAATCCTAGTGTTTTCATATGCATCTCTTCCCATTTCCTCCAATTCATGAACATGAAAAATCCTTTCATAACCTGCACCAAAAAGATTAGAATTACATTTTTTGATGGCCCAGTAGTCCTGGTTCTCCATCTCAACAAGAAAGTGAAAACTAATTCCAAACCCAAGATGATATGGTCACATTCTAATGGGAGTTTTGAAAGCAGTATGGTAGGCCCATAATTAATTTTCAGGTAAAATACTTCAATCCTTTCTATTGGGTTGAACCATTTTTTCCAGAATCGGTTTTACCTATATATTTGAAATCGTGGCTTGACCATTGGTCTGTGGGTGATATGTATTAGACACTCTATGACTGACCGCATACTGACACAAAAGTTATTACATTTTTCGGTTCTAGAAATGAGAACCTCGGTCACAGATGATAAACCTAGGTATGCCAAACATACAGAAGATTTGGGTTCTCAAATATTCTACAACTATCATAGAATCAACAGTCCTTGTAGCTCATGCCTCTACCCATTTTGACGTGTAATCAACTGCTAGAAGAATGGAAAAGTTTTCAAAGGAATTGGGAAATGGACACATAAAGTCAATTCCCCAAACATAAAAAATTTCATGAGTGAGCAATGGTTATTGTGGAATTTTATTTATTATAGTGATAGTCACCATTATTTGACAATGAGGACAAGATTTGAATAAATCATGGGCATCCTAAAAAATGTTGGCCAAAAGAGGCCAGAATAAAGGAATTTGTGAGCAGTCCATTAGGGACCAAAGTGGCCCCCACAAGCAAGAGAGTGACTGAATCTAAGGAAAGACTGAAACTCGCTATCGAGAACGCAATGCCTAAGGACTTGATCCCTACATGTGCGCCAGAGGTAGGGGTCATCCCAAATGTACCAACAAGACTCGTTTTTTAGACTAATGGCTTGGTTTTTATTGAAATCATTAGGAATTCAAGATTCTACAAAATAATTTACAATATCATCATACCAAGGAATAGCATCTTGCACTCGGTACAATTTCTCATTAGGAAACATAACATTTATAGGAATATAGGGGCATGATTCAATGTTCTAGGATGGTAAAATTCTACTAATATAGTCATCCACCACATTCCCTACACCTTTTTCCACTCTAATTTCTAGATTAATTTATTGACGGAGGAGCATCTGGTGAATGAGAGGTGTCTTGGAATCCAGTTTCTTAAATAGCTACCGAATGTTTGCATGGTTTGAGAACACAATGTCTTTGGACCCCAAAAGGTATGACCGGAATTTTTCCAATGCAAATACAATGGCTAGAAATACTTTTTCAGTTATGGTGTAGTTTCCTTGGGTAGGGTCCAATTAACTTGAGGCATTGGCAGTGACATGTGGAGCTTGATCGCTCCTTTTTGACAAGAATTCCACAACTAAATAGTTAGAGGCTTCACACATGAGATCAAATGATAAATCCCATCTTGGTGGTTGGATTACCGGGGTGACTTGAAACTCAATTTAAAAAAATGAAAAGCATCCTCATAGTTTTATCAAAAACAAATTCCTTTTCGTTTAGGAGTAATCATGAGAGGGGGAGTGCAATTTTAATAATTTCATGAATGAAATGCTTGTAAAATCTATTATGACATAGGAAATACCGCTCATCCCACACATTTTTAGGGACTATTATAGAAGAAATGACATCCACATTTGATTTTTCTACATGGAAACCATCCCTTGAAAAGACATTCCACGAAACTATACCTTTTCTCATTATGAAATGGAATCTCTCATAATTTAATACGAGATTATTTTCAATACAGTGACATAAGACTGAAACATGACTAATCAAACATTCATCAAAAGAGGATCCATAATCAGTGAAGTCACCCATGAATACTTCCATGAAATCTATCAAACTAATCTGAAAAAATACTAACCATGCATTTTTGGGAAGTACCCAGAGCATTGCACAGACCAAATTGAATCATTATGTAGGAAAATGTGACAAAGTGGAAATTTAATGTTCTCTTTTCCTGATCCTCAGGGGAAATATGGATATGAAAGTATCCAGAATACCCATCAAGGAAGTAGTAGTGGGACTTACCCACTAGCCTTTGTACCATTTGGTCAATGAATGGAAATGAGAAATGGTCCTTCTTAGTGTGTTGGATTAGTCAGTGATAGTCTATACGGACATGACAACTATTCTACACACGAGTTAGAACGAATTCATTATTTTCATATTTTGTTGTTGTAAGGCTGGTTTTTTATGAACTACTTTAGCGGGGATTAACCATTGGCTTTCAGAGATGGGGTAAATGATTCTAGCAAAAAATAATTTTGTTAGATTCTTTTTCAAAACTTCTAGGAGGTTTTGGATCAGTTGACATTATGCCTACCTCATTGGTTTAGCCTCATCCTTTTAGAAAATATGATGTGTACAAATGGATCGGATAATACAATGAATATCAGAAAGTGTCCATCCCAAAGCATGTTTATACTCCCTCAGTATTTCATGTAGTCACAATTTATGCTCAGGGGGGATTCAACTTGAAGTGGTGATGAGAAACTTGTTTCCATTCTCATGATATTAATATTTTAAATCTTGAGGTAGTGGTTTCAGTTCCAATTTAGGTGGATTTTTAATTGATTGGTGTGTGTGTGATAGTGAGAGGTCACTAAACTCATCTAATTGCTTAATGGTATTGTCCTCAAAATTAGAATGATAATTTAAGAGCTTAGAAGTATCCTAGATGGTCATTGGATCCTCGGTGTTCATGAAATTATCAATTAATAAAAATGTGTGACACTTTTCTAGTCCACTATAACAATCAATGCATGATTCATTACCTAGAATTTAAATCAATGATGAAAACTCGAAAATTGGATCGAGGGAATGATATGAAGTGTTTTCAGGGGAAGGGTGTACATCAATTAAATTTACTGAGAGAGAGGAATGTTCTTATTAGGGGTGCTTCATGGAATCAATGATGTTGAAATGGACATTGTCACCACAAAATTCCATAGATAATGTACCGTTATGGTCATTAATTTTGGTTTTGGAAATTTTCAAAAATGGTCTCCCCAATTTAATTAGTGTATGTCCATTCATCATATCATCTACCATTTTAATCACATAAAACCAGCATGAAAAATTAAATTTTTAACCCTCACAAAGAACATCCTCTAACACACACTGAAGGGTGGGTTGTACTCTGATTTTCTAGCTGAACAACTGTTCAAGTGGACTTCAGTTCTCTAACCTTCAATGTAGTGTAAATGGAGTGAGTAATCACATTTATAGAAGTACCTAAATCAATCATAGCTTTAGAAAACTAATACTCCCCAATGGTGCATGGAATTGAGAATGTACCAGGATCGTTACAGATGGTGGGAATTGTTATATCTATTAACGTTAATGTGTTCCTCCCAGAGCTCACCTTTTTATCTCCATGAAGTCGCATTTGGTGTGTACACATCTCCTTCAGAAACACTCAATATCTTGGAATTAGTTTCATTGCATCAATCAAGGGGATGTTTACCTACACTTTTTTGAAGGTTTACAATATTTTCATATCTAGTTCAGTTTCCTTTTGTATCCTAGGAAGGGTGCCCCTTTGGGGAAATGGAAGATGAATGGGTTGTCTAGGAGACTCGTCGACATACAGACTCTTTCCTTTAGAGGGGATTCTAACATGAAATGATTTTTCAACATTTGGAACATTTTTAATTGTTGGGATGGATGTTTCCTCAAAAGGGAATGACTCTAATGGAAGATTCATTAGTTTTCCACCCCTAAGGGTGATGGAACTAACATTTCCTTTACCTCTAGGGTTGACTACTCGTTGAGATGGTTGTTTACCCAACCCACGACTTTAAATTTCACCCACTGAGTTAGATAGTCGGTCTAATTGGGTTTTGAGGTCTTTTATGGATGCATGAGTGGTTTTTTGGAGTTAGATATTGTTGGCATCCATTTGTTTCATCATATCATCCAGCCTAGACTAGGGTTTTGGATGGGTTTGTTGGAAAGGCATTTAGGGTGATTGAGGATTTCTGGGTGGTGGTGGTGGATGACTACTCTGCCGTGGTTGGTTCCATTGTTGTTGAGGTTGGTTTGAATACCCAATTTCTTATAGGGTTGGTTCTTCTTCCACCTAGGGTTGGATGAATATTAAGGTTCTTGCCTAAAGGGTTGGTTATAGGGGCGGCCTATAAATACTAACTCACAGCTCTCAAATGATTCCATCAATTGAAGAAATTGGTGAGAGTAGTGGGTGTCAAAATAACATATACCACAATGGATGGGAGGAGGAAATGGGGATTTTTCTTTGGAAATAGAATGTTTTCAATGAATGGTACTTAACTCTCTGAACTTTGTGTCCTTCTTCTTCTTGAAATATGTATTATTCACCTCATGGACACCTTGAATATGTACATTAGAACTAGAACCAAATTGATGTGTGTTTTTCACTATGTTCTCAATCAATGTTCTTTCCGTAATTGGGTTCTTATCTACCAGTGCACCACCTGCAGTAGGATCGATCATATTTCTATCATTAGGGATTATACCTTCATAATAATATTGAATTAAAAGTTGTTAAATTTTTTCTAGTGTATAAAACTTGAACATAACATTTTAATGTGTTCCTAATATTCATGTAATGTTTCCCCTTGATATTTTCTTATCACACAAATTTCATTCCTTATTGTTTCTGTTTGAGAGGCTGGGAAATATTTTTCAAGGAAAAGTCATTTCATGTCTGCCTTGCCTCTTATTGGGGAATTAACATATTATAACAAATATTTTGATTTATCTTATAAATAAAATAGGAATTGTCTAAGCTTTAATTATTCATTATCCACATTTTATGGTTTTAATTTTGAACACAAAGTATGAAATTCTTTTAAATTATTATGAAGATCCTCTCCAGTATGTCCATGGAATCTTGGTAACAGATGAATTAAACTAGTTACTAGTTCAAAATTGGGTGTGTTGCCTTTTAATTTAATATAGGTGGGTTGGATATCAATGTCAGGAGTGTTTGATTGTTTTCATCCATGTTATTCACATTAATTTCAATTTTAATGTGGGTTCTATAACAACAAGAAGAAGAATGAAGATGAGTGTTAATGTTTTGTGTGTTCTCCTTCACAGGTTCCTCTTATGTATCTAGGGGTCGTTGATGTAGGATCCTCCCCGGTTTTGGTTTCAAAGGTTGTAATTATCCTAGATTAGAACTTGCCATACACAAAACCTGCACAAGAGATAAATTAGAATAGAAAAATAAATGTAAAGGTATAAGATAAAAAAACAAACACTCACAAAATTTACAAAAAAAAATTATCAAAAACACACACTAAAACAAAAGCACTCCCCAACAACAACCCCATAATTTCACCATGATGTCATGAAACGTCAAATTGGTTATGATTTGAAGTTATAATTATAGTATAGGGAAGAACATAGGTCATATCTCAAGGAGAATTTATTGTTTTAGAGAATGTATTTTTAATCAGAAGTACTAAAAGAGTGGGGGTTTTAAAACAGATTTAAGTAAATTACTTAATTAAAGAGTTAAATAATTGACAAATAATGGTTGTGTATTAATAATTTGGAAACAATAATATTATTTCAAGTTAAATAAACATCATGGATAATTCAAATTTCTTAAAATATAAAATGGTTTTGTTTAATCTTTGGTTGAAGGTTGTCAAAATCATGACTCCCCTATTGCCACTTCAAATGATGCTTAGAAAACCACCCCTTGACACAAAAATCATGTTGCCAAGATTTGGTTATAAATCATACAATAAAAGTTATACACAATCATAAATAAATCTTATGTATCTGTGAGATAAATAGAATTGTTGTGTTGTCCAATCGGAACAACCCATGATTCCCACTTGAAATCTCAACTGAATTGGTGTTGAAATAAAAAGTGTTCCATTTAATTATATCAAATGAAATGTAATATGGGGAGATGAATATCAAGATAAAAAATAAGTGAAATATCAAACACACAAATTATAAAAATCTATTAGAAGGGAATTTTTGGGAACACCCTCACATGATTGTGTAGCTCCATCGAAATGATCGTCCAATGTTTAGCTCGCCATTGAGAGGAGGAGGAGGTTCGGGTGGAACTCCTTTTCCATACTTGATCCCCTATAAGGATAGGGGCCTACATAATATGTAGGATGAGGATGGTACTCTTATATGACTCCAAAATGGCAGATCTTGGCTCCTAGTTCAAACTTCCCAAATGAGGTACCCATTGTGCTCTTTTTTAGAAAAAAGGGAAGTGGTTCTGGGCACACAGATTGTGTAAAACTACTTGTCACATTGTTTCGGCCTCTAGACAGTCATTAATCGCCTTTGAAAAAACTAGAAAGTTGTTACCCCATGTATTGGCTATCTCCACTGATTATTTAGCTTTTTGGACAAGTAAAACTCTAGATATGGATAGCACATAGCACACAACTTTTGACTCAATGCTAATTCGGTGGCCTGGATAGATCAATCTGGTTGGCCCCCTTAGTGGCCGAATGCATCTTGGTTTTATTGATAAGAGTTGTAGAAAATTTTATTTCGGACCATCACACAAAAGATCAAAATATTTAGATGCATAGAGGTTTTAGACACTATCCAATAATGTACATGTTTTCATGGAACCCATGCAGTTTTGGCCCCTAATCTTTTTGGTTCATCTCTGGGGCCTCCAAATCACCTCCTCCTGCAATGGAATCACCAAAACAAGTAGCATTGGCCCTTTAAAAAATGATAAACACAATATAAATTATTCAATCATGGAATGAAATTTGTTATTATTTTTATAATTTTCAATATAAAACAAATTTAGCATAGTTTTGTAAGGGATAAAATGAAATAGTGAATCGCGGTGTGATCACACCCCCACACCTAAACATTTCCACTCCTGGGAAAAGTCACATATCCAAAAAAATTGATGCATGTATATATTCCCAACATCATTAATATTTAACACCTGAGGAATTTTTCATTCAATAATGTAATTTGATCAATGCATGAACCACACCAATGGGTTCTTCCTAGTGAAAATGAAAAAAACATGTCTCATAAAGCATATCACAATGAAATATAAAGAGATTAATGAATCCAAATTGAGAAAGTAATTAAAAAGTAAACAATTACCCTAACTCTCCATGTGTGTGAGGGAAAACAATTGCATTATATTATTTCAACTTTCAATCCAATGAAAATATGTTATTTTAAAATTATTTATCTTTCAATGAATTTTCACTGAACCTACCCAACATCCTTTGCAATATTATTTCAAGACCCACTCACTTATTAATTCTCAAAAAACAATCCATAAGATCCCAACCTAGATATCCCCATATGTTGTACATTTCATAACATCCCCCGTTTATTATCTTGGTTTTTAGAAGTTTCATTTGGAACAAATCTCATATTCATCTCTCGACCTTTGTATGATCCCCTCACAAAACAAATTTCAATAGTTATAACAAGATCAAAGGTTGAAGAGGAGTGTTTTTTGACCTACCCTAGACACAACCTATTTTTTTGAGGATGTACAATATTCTGACATTAGGTACACAAGCATTGGTAAATCTCATACAGTAATGAAATTGATTGGATAAGGAACGAATGCATGTAAATATCATTTAAAGCTGAAAAATATCAACCTAACATATATTTACCTTATATAATGTCATAAATATTCACACTTCCTGGTTTTTTTCAAAAACGTGTGGAGATATTGGTGACATAGTTTTCCTGAAAACCACTCACACAAGGGGAATCGATCATCTCAAATGTTTCACAGTGATACAACTATTTGTACCATTGATAGAAAACTAATTTATTAAAATTAAATCTATGATGTTAAATTCATACAGAAATTAAATCCAAAATAGAGAAAGTTTTTTCAAATGTTTAACCAACATGGAAAGAGAGAATTCAACATGCATTTTCAGTAAGTTCCATGATTTGTTGGCCATAAGTGGGGGGGGAGTAAAAATACTATAAAGAAGGTGAAAAATAGAATAAAGAAGAAAGACAATGAAAATAATAATGAATCCAGAAATATGGGGAAAAGTAAAAATACCATAAAGAAGGCGAAAAATATATTAGAGAATAAAGATGATGAAAATCATAAAGAACTCAACAAGATGGGTAAAAGTGAAAATTACATAAAGAAGGAAAAATATATGAAAGAAAAATGAAAATGAAAAGTCATATCTAACCCAAGATTGTACCCATCCCCCCACACCTAGAATGTGTAGTGTCCTCAATACATTAATTGATAAGGTGTGAATATAGGATAAAACATGGTGTGTTTCACTTGAATGTTGCTTCTTGAACATGGAGTTCCCCCATCGGGAACTCCAGAAGGGCTTCATGCAAGTGCTTCAACTACTGCCCATTGACAGTAAAGGTTCACTTGGTTTCTTCATTTTGATCCTGAACAAAACGAAACGGAGATACATTAATAACATTCTATGGACCAAAATAGCGTGAACAAATCTTACCTAGATGCAACTTCATCCTTGTGTTATAAAGGAGGTCCTTTGGCATAATTTGGAACTAAAAATGAAGTATAAGATAGTTGTGGGTAGCCTTGGTTCGCTCCTTATAAATCCAAGAGTTTTCATATGAATATCTTCCCATTTCCTCCAAATCCTAAATCTGAAACTTTATTTGAGAACCTACAACAAAAAGATTAAAATTGCACAGTTTGATGGCCCAATAGGCCCAGTTCTCAATCATAACAGGTAAATGACAACCATTTACAAACACAAGATGATATGGTGAACTTCAAATGGGAATTTTGAAAGAAGTACAGTAGGCCATTAAAGAATAATCAAGTTGTAGACTCCAATAATTTCGATTGGGATGAAACATTTTTTCAAGAATCTGTTTTATCTCTCAATATGACACCTTTTCTTGACCATTGGTCTATGGGTGATAGGTAGTAGGTACTCTATGACCGACCCCATACTGATGCAAAAGTGATTGCATTGTTTGGTTGCAGAAATGAAAACTCTTGTCAATGATGATGAACCAAGTTAAGCCATACCTATAGAAGATTTGGGTTCTCAAAAATTATAAAACTACCATATAATCATCAGTCCTTGTAGCTCGTGCCTCTACCCATTTTGACATGTAATCAATTGCTATAAGAATTTACATGTTTCCAATGGAATTCGGAAATGGACCCATAAATTCAATGCCCCAAACATCAAAAATGTCATGAAAGAGAAAATATTGTTGGGGAATTTCATTTATTATAGAGACATTCCCCATTCTTTGTCAATGAGGAAAAGAATTTAAAAAATCATGGGCATCCCGAAAAAGTTTTGGCCACAAGAGGCCAGAATCAAGGACCTTGTGAGCAGTCTATTGGGGAGCAAAGTGGCTCACACAAGAAAGAGTCTGACAAAACCTATCGACAGAGTGAAACTCAATATCGGGAACAAAATTCCTAAGTAATTGAACGCTACATGTGCGCCAGATGCACGGGTCATCCCAAATGTACCAATGAGACTCATATTTTAGTTGACTAGCATGGTTTTTATTGAAATAAATATAAATTCAAGATGATACAAAATAATTTACAATATAAGCATACCAAATTATAACATCTTACACTTGAAACAATTTCTCATCGAAAAATATATCATTTATTGGAATATAGGGGATTAGTCAATGTCTAAGGATAGTGGAATTCTACAGATATAGCCAGCGACCACATTCTCTTCTCATTTTCTATCTCTAATTTCTAGATTAAACTCTTGAAGAGAAGCATCCATCGAATGAGATGTGTCTGGGCTTCTGGTTTCTTAACGAGATACTGAAGAGCTATATGGTCTAAGAACACAATGACTTTGGACTCCAAAATGTATGAACAAACTTTTTCCAAGGAAAATACAATGGAAAGGAATTATTTTTTAATTGTGGTGTAGTTTTCGTCGGCAGGGTCCAAAGTACATGAGGCATAGGTAATGGCATGTGGAGCTCGATCAACCATTTGTGACAGGACTTCTCCAACTGCATAGTTAGAGGCATCACACATAAGGTCAAATGGTAAATCCCACAAAGGTGGTAGGATTACTTGGGGTGAAGTGAGACTCCATTTTAACTTATTAAAATCTTCCTCAAATTCTTTATCGAAAAATTATTTTTCTTTTTGGAGTAATTGGGAGAGGGGGAGTTCAAATTTAATAAAGTCACGAATTAAACGACGGTAAAATCCAACATGACCTAGGAAAGACTGCACTTACCAAACAATTTTTGGGAATGGTAAGAATGAAATGACATCCACATTTGATTTATAGAGTTGGATACCATCCCTAGAAATTACATTCCCCAAAACTATACCTTTTCACACCATGAAATGGAATTTAACATAATTTAATACGAGATTATTTTCAATATATCAATGTAGGACTGAAGCAAGACTACTAAAACATTCATCAAAAGAGGATCTATAAATAGTTAAATCATCCATTAATACTTTCATGCAATTCTCAAGGTAATCAAATGGAATACTAACCATCCATAATTGGAATGTAATCGGAGCATTGCACAGGCCAAATGGAATCCTTCAATTGGAAAATGTTTCAAACGGGCAAGTGAAGGTTGTCTTTTCTTGATCCTTAGGGGAAATATGGATAAAAAAGTATCCAGAATACCCATAGAGGAAATAGTATTGGGACATACACGATAGCCTCTCAAGAATTTTTCCAATGTATAGAAATAGGTAATTGTCCTTCCAAGTCTGTTGGATTAGTCAGTGATAGTTTATACAGACACGCGAACTATTCTGCACATGAGTTGAGACAACTTTATTGTTTACATGTTTGATTGCTGTAAGGCCAGTTTTTTTCAGAACTGTTTGAATGTGACTGAACCATTGGCTATCAGAGGTGGGGTAAATTATTCTAGTATCAAATAATTTTGTTACCTCCCTTTTCACAAATTCTAGGTGGTTTGGGTTCTGTCAACGTTGTGCATACCTCACATTTTTAGCCTTGTCATTTAACAAAATATGATTTGTGCAAATTGATGGGATAATACCAGGAATATCAGAAAGTGTCTATCCCAAATCTTGTTTATACTCCCTCAAAAGTTCAATAAGTAACAATTCATGCTCAGACGAGAGTGAACTAGTAATGATGATTGGAAAATGGTTTCCATTCTCAAGATATGAATATTTTAAATCTTTAGGCAGTTGTTTCAATTCTAATTCAGGTGGATTTCAGATTGATGGGAGTGTGTGTGAAATTGAGAGGTCACTGATCTCATCTAACTTCTCAATAGTATCACCCTTGTGTGGGGAATGTGCTTTTATAAGCTTTTCAGTATCATCGATGGTCATTGGATCCTCGGTGTTCAAGAAATTATCAATAAATAAACATGCATGACACTTTTCTAGACCACTGTACAATCAATGCATTATTCATTACCTAGAATTTCAATCAATGAAGAAAACTCATAAAGGGGATCAGGGTAATGATAAGAAGTGTTTTCATGGGAAGGGTGTACATTAATTGAATTAACTAAGAGAGAGGAATGATCATCTAAATGGTGCTTCATGGCATCATGGATGTTGAAATGGACTATGTCACCGCTAAATTCAATAGATAATGTACCATTATAGAAATTAATTATGGTTTTGGAGGTTCTCAAGAATGGTATCCCCAATATAATTGGGGCATGTTCATTCTTTCATTCATCCTATCATCTTACATTTTATGCAGAATAAAATATGCGGAAAAAAATAAATATTGAACCCGCATAAGAACATCCTCTAACACACCGAAAGTGTGTGATATACTCAAATTTTTTAGCTGAATGGCTATTTCAGTGTGCTTTAGTTCACCAACATGCAATGTAGAGTAAATGGAGTGAGCCATCACATTTATAGAAGCACCTAAATCAAGCATAATATTAGAAAAAGAATACTCCCCTATGGTGCATGGAATTGAGAATGTCCCAAGATCATTACACTCAGGGGGAAGTGATGACTCTATTAATGGTTATACATTCCTCCCCGACCTCACCTTTTAATCTCCACGAATTCACCATCAGTGTGTACACATCTCCTTCAGAAACATTACATTTCTTTGAATTTGTTTCACAACATCAATCAAGGGGAAGTTTACCTGCACCTTTTTTGAATGTTTCCAATATTTACTTTTCTATTTCAATTTCCTTTTGTTTACTAGGTTGGGTGTCCCTTTATTGAAATGGACGTGGAATGGGTTGACTAAGAGACTCATCAACCTAAACACTCCTTCCTTTTTAAGGGTTTCTCTCAAGACACGGGTTTTCAAAATTGGGAACATTTTTAATGGTTGGGATGGAGGTTTCTTCAAGAGTGGATGTCTCCAATAGGGGATTCATCTATTTTCCACACTTATGGGTGATGAAACTAACATTTACTTTCTCGCTATGGTTGAATACTGGTTCAGATGGTAGTTTACGTGACCCATGATTTTGAATTTCACCCACTGAGTTAGTCAATAAGCCTAATTTGGTTTAGGGGTCTTGTATGGCTGCCTAGGTGGTTTATTGAAATTGGATAATTTTGGAAGCCATTTGATTAATCATATCATCTAGGCTAGGATTGGGTTTTTTAGGGGTTTGATGGAAATGCCTTTGTGTGGTTGAGGATTTCTAGGTGGTGTTGTTGGATGACTACTCTAACCCGGTTGGTTCCATTGTTGTTGAGGTTGGTTTGAATACCCCCTTTTCTATAGGCATGGTTCTCCATACACCCATGGTTGGATGGATTGTAAGGTTCTTTCCTAAAAATTTGGTTATAGGGGTTTCCTAGAAATATTGCCTCACAACTCTCAGATGACTCCATCAATTGAGGACATTGGTCTGAGTAGTGGGTGTCATTAAAACATATACCACAATGGATGGGAGGAGGAGATTGGGATTTCCCTAGATAAATAGAAAGCTGTCTAAGAAGGGTACATACTTCTTTGAACATTGTGTCCACAATATTCTCGAATTTAGTACTCTATTCCTCATGGACACCTCAAATCGGTACATTAGACCTCGAACCAAATTGTTGTGTGTTTTGCGCCATGTTCTCAATCAAGGTTCTTGCAGCTATTGGGGTCTTATCAAATAGTTCACCACCGGCAGTGGCATAGATCATATTTTGATCAATAGGGATTAAACCTTCATAAAAATATTGAATTAAAATTTGATCACATATTTGGTGGTTTAGGATACTCAAACATAACCTTTTAAAGCATTCCCAATATTCATGATATGTTTCCCCTTGATATTGTCTTATCCCAAAAATTTCTTTCTTTATTGTTGCAGTTGGATATGCTAGGAAATATTTTCCAAGGAAAAGCCGTTTCATGTCCACCCAATCTCTTATTAGAGATTTAACATAATATAACCAATATTTTGCTATATCTTTTAATGGAAGGGAGAATACTATAAGATTTACATGTTCTTCATTCACATTTTCAGGTTTTAATGTAGAACCCAAAGGTTGAAAATCTTTTAATTTATTGTGTGGTTCCTCTCCAGGATGTATATGGAATCTTAGTAATAGATGAATTAAACCAGATTTTAGTTTAAGATTGGGTGCCTTCCTTTGTAATTGAATATAGTTGGATTAGATATAAACATTAGGAGAGGGTAGTTCATTTAGTTTTCTATTGATCTCATCCATTTTATTCACGTTAATTTTAGTTTTAATGTGGGTTCCTGATGAAGATGAAGAAGGATCAAGATGAGTGTTTATGTTTTCTTCATCCACCTTCATAGGTTCCTCTTGTGTATCTCATGGTTTCTTGTGTAGGATCCTCTCCAGTTCGAGTTTTAAAGTTGTAAGTCTCCCGGAGTAGAAAACATCATACATAAAACCTACACAATAAATATATTAGAACACAAAAATAAATGTAAATGTAGAAGATAAAATAAACATTCACAAATTTTACAAAAACAAATTATCAAAAAAATTCACTAAAACCAAAGCGCTCCCTAGAAACGACACCAAAATTTGACCAAGCTCTCGTGACATGTAAAATTGGTTATGATTTTAAGATAAATTTAGTGACCAAGGAAAAAACTACACCATAAATGAAGGAGCGTTGATAGTTGTAGAGAGTGAATTTTTAATAAGAAGTATTAAAAGAGGGGGGGGGGTGAAAACATATTTAAGTTAATTACTTAAATAAAGTTTTAAATAGTTGATAAATTAAGGCGTTTTATCAATAATTATGAAAGAAGATGATATTTTCATGTTCACTACACATCTTGGATTTTTCATTTTTTTGAAAATTTAACATGGTTTTGTTTAATTATTTGGTTGAAGGTTGTCAAGATCTTGACTACCCTCTTAGGTCTTCAAATGATGCTTAAAGAACAAACCCTTGACACAAATATCATTTTTTGAAGATTTCGTTATCAATCATAGAATACATGTTCTGCCAAATAATACTAAAATCTTATGTATGTGTGAGATAAATTGGATTATAATGTTATCCAATTAGAACAACCCAATATCCCCACTTGAAATCTCAACCCAATCACTGTTGAAATAAAAATTGTTCCACTTAATTATATTTAATGAAATGTAATCAGGAGAGAAGCTTGTCAAGATATTAAATAAGTGAAATATTAAACACGCAAATTATAAAAAACATGTAGAAGATCATGTGCTGGAACTCCCTTCCATGTTTCTATAGCCCCATCGAATGACCATCTACCATTTAGCTCTCCATCGAGAGGAGGAGGCTCGTATGGAACTCCTTCTTCATCCTTGAACCCCAACCCCTATGAGGATAGGGGCCTCCAGAACTTCTTGGATGATGAAGATACTCTTCTAGGACTCCATAAAGGCATATCTTGACTCTTGGTTTGAACTTCCGAAATGAGGTACCCATGGAGCTCTTTTATTGCAAAAATGGGAAGAGGTTTTGGGAACATAAATTGTGTAAAACCACTTGTCACATTTTTTTGGCCTCTATATAGTCTTCAATTTCTCTTGTCAAAACTAGATATTTGTTACCCCACAGCTTGGATATCTACACTGAATTCTTGGTTTCTTTTGGACATGTATAACTCTAGATATGGTGTAAAGACCCCTAAATTTCATGGAAATTTTTTTCTTAAACTCTTTGGAATTTTACGAATACGCAGTTTCTGATGGCACCTGATTCCAAGGCCTGGTGTGCCTGGAATCAATTTCGGAAGTTTATCCAAGGTACGTTCAGTGAACGAACGATTGGGGTTTTCTATCATTTGAATCTATGCTCGGAATTGAAATCTGAGGGAACCGATGAAACCACAGTGCCGGTAATTTCTTAAGAGAACCATTACCAAGTATGTGTTTTCTTTAGAGGTGTTGTTAAAAGAAATTGGTTTAAATAAAAAGTGAATAAAATTGTATACAATTTTATTTATAATTATAAGGGGGTTTTATCCTACATGAGAGAGTTATGGTGGAACCCACTAACATCCTAACTACCCATGTGTGGATAAATGTGAGGTGGGCCCGCACGAGCCCCAAACCTTCACATTCCTTAAACACCCCATTAAACCCTTGTTTTTAATTGGGTAACTCCCCAATCTCCCACATTAATTCATGCCAACACACACTTAATCAATCAATTGAATTAAGTTTTAAAATTTTGTAATTTGAATGCATGGAATGTTTGAATAAAATAATAGGAGCCTTATTTTATTTGGGGGTTGGCTTGTTGTGTTGAGAATTGGAGGAGAGAACTCTAGTTCCTTTTGAAGAACTTCATCTCCAACGAAGAATTCCAACTCTCCAATGAAGAATGTCAACTCTCCGATGAAGAACGTTGACTCGGTGGCTTAGTTTCTCCATCCTCTTCTTCCTCCGTGAAAAGGGAGGAGACACCGACGACGATAGAAATGACGCCATCATCCACGTTGCTTGAAAACCGTGAACTTCCTTCGAGGTAGGGGTTATCTTCGTTCAAGTTATATTTATCGATCTTCATTGCATAAATATTGGCTGCTTGTTATCATCATAATGAGAGAAGATCGGACCGCGCAAACATGGCCGATCCTCCTCCCCATTTTCTTGTTAATAAACGTTGATGATCGAGGCGGAGGCGGCGCCGTGTCACTGCCCTGAGCAAGGATGAAGAGGACTGCGGCTGAAGTGGGCTGCGGCGGTGGGGCGTGTTGCCGTCGTGTTGCGCCCATGAGGCCGAAGGAGGTCGTGGCCCAGAGTAGGTCGTGGCGGAGGTGGGCGGCGCCGTCGCACCGCGCCGGTGAGGCCGAAGGGAATGCGATAGGAGTCGGCCCAGGCGGAGGGGAGTGGCGCCGCCGTGCCTCACTGGTCGGATAAGAGCCACGCCCTAAGGCCATGGCGGACACCTAAGGGGCGGCCAGTTGTGCCAGCCGTTGGCGCTCCAGGAGGCGAGACCCCCGCAGTAGCTCACAACCAACATACCATTAAGGTAGGCCATTAGTCGAATTAGGGGGGTGTATTACCCCCCCGAAAGATCCCTAGGGCGGAACCCATGGGTCTGCCGTTTTAGAAACAAGGGGGCGACACCCCCCCCCCTTTACACCCCGCTTGGCCAGCACCGAGCCACGGCCGTAGGCTGCACAGGCTAGGCCGGGTAGTGCCAATCGATCTGGGCCACGCCCAATTGGGCTGGACCCAGACCCGGGTCGGGTCGACCCAGTTCGGGCCGACCCAGGGGGTATTGGGTCGGGTCGGACTGGGCCCAGACCCCCTATTTTTGGACCAGGTTCATTCAAACGCCCATATCTTGGGATATAGACCACCGATCGATGCATCGTTAGTTGCTTAGGGATACTTGGATTGAGATGGGCATTTTGGTATATTACAATCTAGGATTCGGATAAGTTTTTGTATGGTCGGGTTGGTTGGAACCCGAAACCAACCGGGCCCTTGGAGCGGAAACGCTTATAACATAACGACCAGACGTCTGAATGATGTGTCATCAATTACGTTGAATTCTTCTTAGTGATATGGTTATTTTGGATTACAACCCTTGAGGTTTGGACACAGCTAGACTACGGTTGGGTTGGTTTATCTTAAAACCCAACCGGGCCCCTATTTAAGAAAAACCAATAACCCTCATACCGGTCGTCCGATTGACGCGTCGTGTATTGCATTGAGTTCCTATTGACACGACGGAACTTTGTGATACATAAACTCTGGATTTTGTGATAGTTGATGTATCGTACATCTTGGATCGTGGTGGGGACCCTTCTAGAATCGAGTGTGCTGTGTGCGGGAACCCTAGAGATGGCTGCGACTGCGACGACGATGACAACTATACTTGGATCCTACATGGGTTCGGCAGCAAGGACGACTGTAATTGGATCCTTCATGGGTTTGGCAGCAATGGTTACTATACTAGGATATGATTTCGGTTCGACATCGATGACTTCTCTACTTGGATCTTACGTGGGTTCGGCAGGGGAGATGATTTAGATGCTATATCTATCACCTTCACCCCTCTTCATGAGTAGTATACCTATATGAGATGAGTCTTGACTTCTAAACAATATCATCGATATGATTGAATTGCTTTCCTGTGTTGACTGGGTTTTGTTTTCCTTTGTAGACTCGGTTGCGCTTTCCTGTGTGGACTGGGTTTTACTTGGGCTTGTGAGTTGGAGCCGAACTGGAATTGATGACTTAGGTATATCGATGGTCATATACCTAAATAGAGTTGGTTGATACTTCGTTTTTGTATCTTTCCTTTGTGGATTATCCTTTGGGGATTCTGGGAGACCTTCGGGGGTCTCGGGTTCCCTACTGAGTATTGTATACTCACCCCTACACGGGCTATGCCCGCACTACATTGTGTTGGTTGTAGACGACGGACAACGCTGATCGTGGTTGAGGTTTATGGTGTGGAACAATATTCGGTGGAGGACTATCAGGCAGGACGTACGCGGAGCGGACAGCCGGACTCGAGGAGCTGAGGATACCATTTGTACCCACCCATCAGGTGGGATAGCCAAAGGACGACTCAGTGGTTGGTGATTTACTGTATTGCCGCTGTTCTTTTTTTTCAGTTGTACTGTACTTTCTGTTGGGTTTGTATTCTGGCCCATTTACATTTCAGCACATACTTTTTTACTCAGTTTACTTAGTGTTTACTTTAGCTGGTGTACTCCATTGTGTTTTTTTACATATATAAATGCAATGCCTTCCATTTTATTGATATTTACGCCTTTGGTGCTAGTCGCCAGCCCCTGGTCTGTGGAAGGAGGGCTTGGGGTAGTCACGACATGGGCCCCGAGGACAGGTCATGAAAAATTGGTATCAGAGGAGTCGGTTCTCCCGCAGAACTTAGTACTCTGATATATTCTTCTATGTAAAGAAATAGTGTTAAGGGTATTGAGTGTGGATATCAGTCCAGGGAGTCTAGTGTTGGTGTGGCGGCCGACGTATCCATACACCAGGACCGTGACTTCTGATTTCTGACTCAGTGCATGAAAACATTGATTGCATGTGTGTTTTAAATGTTTTCTTTGTGATTACTTTGTGTCAGCTCACCATACTGTATTAACCGTGGCACACCTGTTTCTTTTCAGGATGGCCCCACGATGGCATCCATCTAGTGTTCCAAACCTTGTGCAAGATGGAAGCCCACCGAGCGATGAGGCCTCGGTGAAGGGACCCATTACAACAGAGAAACCGGCGGTACCTCTACCCGCAGAGCCACCGATGCCACCAGCCCCCGCAGCTGAGAGTGCACGTCTCCTGAGTGCACTGCACGAGTTTCAACATTAGAGGCCTCCAATGTTTCATGGAGAGATGGACCCTCAGGATTTTGAGGATTGGCTGGAGGCTATCATCCGAGTCTTCAGATTAGTAGGGACACTAGCTGACCTCATGGTGATCCTTACAGAGAGTCTCCTGCACGTAGCAGCAGGTAGATGGTGGAGCCTGATGCTCCAGGGGAAGGACGAGGCATATCTACTTTGGACGGACTTCGAGTGCCTCTTCTACTCATAGTTAGTTCCAGCCACCCTCTGTGTGATGCGCATCCAGAAGTTACTACAGTTGCGGTAGGGAAGCATGACAGTAGCCCAGTACTCAGCGAGATTTAATAATCTCTCACGCTACTCCACGGACCTGTTACGGGACCCATTATTCTAATCCCAGACCTTAGAGAAGGGACTGAGGCATGAGATCAGTGCTTCGATGATATCCCTCAGCATTCTGACGTAGGAAGGAGTACTGGAGCGAGCCCTTCTTGTGGAGAGCTTTCTTGCTAAGCCTACACCAGCAGCGAGACCTACCGCAGGGTGACAAGTAGCAGATTCTTCTACAACCGGCAGTAGAAATATGTCGCAGAGGTCCAAGCGGACCAGACCATCAGGTGGGTGACCTCAGGATACTGGTTGGGAGGTGCGGGGCACATGCAGTAGAGCCAGTCATACGAGAGGAAAACAGTTCTATGCATGCGGCGGGCAGGGCCACATGGATCGTGACTGCCTGACCCGTCTTGCAAAGGGGCAGTAGACAGTTGAGGGACCACCCAGGAAGAGGCATAGGTTCAACCGTGGTGGTCCACAGGGAGCAGGGGGATGAGGTAGAGGATATGTCTGAGCAGAAGGTGGTGGATGGCGCTTCGGGGCTCTACCGCCACCACCACCAGGAGGTCCACCCCAACCACAGGGAGCTGGCGGACAGAGGCAGGCTCAGCTACAGAAAGAGGAGGCTTATGACCATGGTGCCCTAAGATGATTCGAGGTACTATCTGTGTCTACTCCACCCTTGCTGCAGTTCTTATAGACACAAGAGCGAGTCATTCATTCATTATCGCTGCCCTTGATCAGATCTCAGATATTCCGACAGAGCCGTTGCCTCTATCCATATGGCTAGATACACCTATGGGAGCAGACTCGATGATTACAAAATGGTGCCGGTAGTGTGATCTTACTCTAGGAGGCGAGAGCTTCGGCTGGGATCTTGTTGAAGCGGTGTCGAGGCCTTATGACGTCATCTTGTTCATGGATTGGTTATCTACATTTCATGCTCAGATCGACTGTATTAGGTGCAAGGTGCGGTGTGTCCGCACAGATGGGAGTAGGTTCACCTTCACTGGCGAGAAGGGAGCCTTTGTAGTGCAGGATGGACTCACACAAAGGAGAGGATAGTCGATCACCCATCAGTTGGCTAGTATCATCCTAGGAGTAGTTGATGTGCGGATTCTAAGTTTTCATGTTGTAGTGGATCAGTATGCGGACGTTTTTCCTGAAGACATTCCAGGACTACCTCCTCCCATATAGCTAGACATTAATATTGACCTATACCCTAGGACAGCCCTGATTTCTACAACAGAATATCCAATGGCTCCCGCTGAGCTTCAAGAGATACGGGTACAGTTGGAGGACTTGCAGGGTAAGGGATTTATTTGACCCAGTGTTTCACCCTGGGCTTCCCCAATTTTGTTCGCCAAGAAGGCGGACCGGAGCTTGCGACTGTGTGTACACTACCGTCACATGAACAAGGTGACTGTGAAGAACAAGTATCCACTTCCGAGGATCGAAGACCTCTTTGATCAGATCAAGGAAGTACGATGGTTCTCAAAGACAGACCTCAGGTCAGGCTATCATAAGCTCAGAGTTCGAGATGAGGATTTGCAGAAGACGACCTTCAGGTGTCGGTATGGCCACTATGAGTTTTTGGTTATGCCTTTCAGTATAAGCAACGCTTCAGAAGTCTTCATGAGTCTCATGAACAAGATCTTCCATCATTACCTTGATCGATTTGTCGTATTATTCATCGATGACATATTGATTTACTCGACCACTAAGGAGGAGAACACCTACCACTTGCGGGTTGTATTAGACACACTCTCAAAGCACCAGCTTTATGGTAAGCTCTCGAAGTGTCAGTTCTGGATTCATGAGGTCCACTTCTTAGGGAACGTCATCTCTGAGGCGGGATTTGCGGTGGATCCTGTGATGATTGAGGTAGTACTAGCTTGGGATCCATCCAGGAGCGTGACTAAGGTGCGAAGTATCCTAGGCCTAGCTGGATACTATCGGAGATTTGTGGCAGACTTCTCCAGAGTTGTAGCACTGCTTTCGACATTGAAGAAGAAGGGGAAACCCTTCGTGTGGTCAGATAGATGTCAAAATAGCTTCCTGGATCTGAGACAGAGATTGACCAGTGCACCCATCTTGTGGCTACCGAAGGAAGGCGTAGGGTACGTAGTTTACCGCGATGCATCAAGGACCAGACTCGAGTGTGTCCTGATGCAGGAGCGGGCGATGATCACCTATGGTTCACAACAGTTGAGGAAGCACGAGCAGAACTAAGATACCCATGAATTGGAGTTTGCGGCAGTGGTATTTTCCTTGAAGATGTGGCGGCACTATTTGATGGGAGAGCGATTTACAGTCTACTCTGACCACCAGAGTCTCAGGTACATCTTCTCGTAGAAGGACCTGAACCTGAGATAACGACGATGCCTCGTGTTCCTCCAGTACTATGACTTTGAGATAGTCTATACTATTGGGAAGGAGAACGTAGTAGCAGATGATCTTAGTAGGAGGTCAGTTATTCAGCTACTTGAAGAGGTGACAGAGCAGTTATCTACTTTACAGATATCATTCTTGGATAGAGATGGAGCAGCCTTCTACAGCCACTCACAATCACTCCTCCACTACATTAGCAGGTCAAGGAGGTACAATGTGGGGACGTTGACTATGAGACGTGATGTTCATAGATATCCACAGGATAGAAACATAATGGATTTTATATAGGATGAGAGAAATTCATCCTTTTTAGGGGATATACCATGGAACCATCTACTTTACGGGAAGAGGTGATGGGGGAGTTTAACACTTCTCCCTTGGAGGTACATCCGGGAGTGGCGAAGATGTACCAGGATCTCAGACAACAGCACTGATGGCCGGGTATGAAGAAGGCTGTGGTAGAGTTTGTTTGATGATGTCTCACCTGCCAGCAGGTGAAGGTAGAACACCAGGTACCAGCAGGCTTGGTACAGCCTTTATAGGTCCCAGAGTAGAAGTGGGATAGGATATCTATGGATTTTGTGATAGGTCTTCCACGTACCTCTAGAGGACCTGACTCCATCTAGGTGATCATCGACCGACTCACCAAGTCGGCCCACTTCTTACCTATCAAGGAGCAGGGCTCAGTGGAGAGCTTCAGACGCCTCTATGTTTAAGAGATCATATGGATTCATGGTGTGCCATCATCTATCGTCTCCGACCGAGACACTCATTTTACATCCTGGATTTGGAAGGGGTTGTAGGAGGAATTTGGGATGCAGCTACATATGAGCACCGCCTTTCACCCTCAGACAGATGGCCAGACAGAGAGGACTATTCATACACTCGAGGACATGCTCTGTGCATGTGTCCTTGACTTTGGTCACAGCTGAGAGGATCAGCTACCCTTGGTAGAGTTTGCGTACAACAACAACTTCCACTCCACCATCAGGATGGCACCATACGAGGAATTGTAGGGCTGACCATGCAGATCAACTCTGTTCTGGACATACCCTGGGGAGTCAGCACTCATAGGACCAGAGATGGTCCAGGCTATGACAGAGAAGGTTCAGATCATCCTAGAGCAGCTGAGGACTGCATAGAGCCGACAGAAGTCCTATGCTGATAGGAGGTGGATACCACTAGAGTTCGAGGATGGTGACCAAATTCTCTTTTGGGTCTCACCTCGACGTGGATTATGGCGATTTGGCTGGGGTGGAATGTTATCTCCACACTTCATCAGACCATTCCAGGTTCTCAGCAGGATAGGCGATGTGGCTTATCACCTGCCTCTTCCAACTCAGTTGCACCGGGTGCACGACGTCTTCCACGTATATCAACTAATGAGATACATGCATGACCCGCCGCATATCATTGATCACGGGGTCCTACATGGATAGTCAATTCCTCTTGGGCGCATCATGTGGTTGCATGGGAACCTCAAAGAGAGCACATGGGAGCAGGAGGCTTAGATGTGTGCACAATACCCTTATTTGTTTCCCTAGTTTATGATGTAGCTTTATGGGGACGTAAAGCCCTCCTGTGGGAGTAATGTAAAGACCTGTAAATTTCGTGGAAATTTTTTTCATAAATTATTTTGGATTTTACGAGTATGTAGTTTCTGACGGCACCTGATTTTGAGGCCTGGTGTTCCCAGAATCAATTTCCACAGATTAGCTCGGGTATGTTCAGTGAACGAATGAGCGGGTTTTTCTATAATTTGAACCAGTGCTCAGAGTTGAAATCTGAAGGAACTGATGAAACCGCAACGCTAGTAATTTCTTAAGAGGACCTTTACTAAAGATACATTTGCTTTGGAGGAGTTGTTAAAAAAAGTGGTTGAAATAAAAAATTAAGAAAATTGTGTATAATTATATTTATAATTCTAAGGTGGTTTTATCCTACATGGGGGAGTTAGGGTGGGACCCACTAATATACTAACTAACCATGTGAGGATAAATGTGATGTGGGGCCCGCACGATCCCCAACCCTTCACATTCCTTAAACCCCCCATTAATCCCTTGTTTTTAATTGGGTAACACCCCACTCTCCCACATTAATTCATGCCAACACACACTTAATCAATTAATTGAATTAAGTGTTTAAAATTTGTAATTTAAATGCATGGCATGTTTGAATAAAATAATAGGAGCCTTATTTTATTTGGGGTTTGGCTTGTTGTGTTGAGAATTGGAGGAGAGAACTCTAGTTCCTTTTTAAGAACTTATTCTCCAACGAAGAACGCCAACTCTCCAACGAAGAATGCCAACTCTCCAATGAAGAACATCGACTCGGTGGCTTGTTTTCTCCATCCTCTTCTTCCTCTGTGACAAGGGAGGAGAGAATGAAAATGATGGAAATGACGACATCGTCCGCAGTTATTGACAACTGCGAACTTCCTTCGAGGTAGGGGTTATCTTCGTTCAGTATTTATTTATCGATCTTCGTTGCTTAAAGATTGGCTGCTTGTTATCGTCATAACGGGAGGAGATTGGATTGCACAAACATGGCCGATCCTCCTCCCTTTTTTTGTTGATCAATGTTGATGATCAAGGAAAAGGCGGCGTGGTGTCGTTTCCCCGTGCAGGGATGAAGAGGACCGCGAGCGGAGCGGGCGGCCCCGTTGTGCCGCGCCGGTGAGGCCGAAGGAGGCCGCGACTAGGAGTAGGCCACGATAGTGGTGCGCGGCATCGTCACGCTGCGCTGGTGAGTCCGAAGGGACCGTGGCCTGAGCGGGCCGTGGTGGAGGGGCGTGGTGCCGTCACGCCATGCCGGTCAAACAAGAGCCGTGACGTAAGGCCGCGACGGACACCCAAGGGGCGGCCAGCTGTGTCGGCCCCCTGCGCTCCAAGAGGCCGGACACCTACGGGTCCTGCGGCAGCTCAAAACTGGCCAGCCATTAAGGTCATCCGTTACCCGAAATAGGGGGGTGTGTAACCCCCCCCCCCTGACAGATCCCTAAAGCGGACCCCACGAGTCCGCCGTTTCGGAAACAAGGGGGTGGCGCCCCACCTTTGCGCCCCGCTCGGCCAGCGCCGAGCCGCGGACGCAGGCCGCACGGGCTGGGCCGGTCGTGCCCCGCCAGGCCAGGCCATGCCCAATCAGGCCAAACTCGGTCTCGGGTCAGGTCAACCTGGTTAGGGCCAACCCATGGTGTATTGGGCCGGGTCGGACCGGGCCCAGACCCCCTATTTTCGGACCAGGTTCGTTCAAACGCCAATATCATGGGCTACAAACCTCTGATCGATGCAACATCAGTTGCATTGGGATCCTTGGATCGAGACGGTCGTTTTGGTTTATTAAACTCTAGGTTTCGGCGAAGTTTGGGTATGGCCAGGTTGGTTCAAACTCGAAACCAGCCGGGCCCTTGGAGCGGAAAATATTATAACTTAACGACCAGACGTCCGAATGATGCTCCATCAATTACGTTGAATTAATCTTAGTGAGATGGTTCTTTTGGCTTAATAAGCATGAGGATTGGACACAGTTGGAGTAAGGTCAGGTTGGTTTTATCTTAAAAACCAACCAGGCCCCTACGACGGAAAAACCAATAACTCTTAGACTGGGCTTACGATTGACGTTTTTTCTGTCGCATTGAGTTCATATTGACGAGACAAAACTTTGTGATACATAAAATCTAGACTTCGTGCCAGTTGATGTATCTACCCTCTTGGCTCGTGGAGCGGACCTTCCTGGAATCGAGCGTGCTGTGTGCAGGAACCCTAGAGCTGGCTGCGACTACGACGATGATGACAACTGTACTTGGATCCTACGTGGGCTTGGTAGTTAGGACGACTGTACATGGATCCTACGTGGGTTCGATAGCGATGGTTACTGTACTTAGATCCTATGTGGGTTTAGCTGGGGAGATGATTTAGAGGCTCGGTCTATCATCTCCACCCCTCTTCGTGAGAAGTATACCTATGTGAGTGGAGTCTTGACATCCTATAAATATCATCGATATGATTTACTTGCTTTCTTGTGTGTACTAGGTTGTACATGGGCTCATGAGTTGGAGACGAACTGGAATTGATGACTTAGATATATGTATGGGCGTTTACCTAAGTAGTGTTGGTTGATACTTTGTGTTTGTATCTTTCTTTTTTGGTTTATCCTTTGTGGATTCTGGGAGACCTTCGGGGGTCTCAGGTTCCCTAATGAATATCATATACTCACCCCTGCACGGGCTATGCCAGCACTAAGTTGTTTTGGTTGCAGACGACAGACAGTGCTGATCGTGGTTGAGGATTGTGGAGTAGAACGATATCCGGTGGTGGACTATCAGGCAGGATGTACGCGGAGCAGACGACCAGACTCGAGGAGCTGAGTAGGCTATTTGTACCCACCCATCAGGTGGGATACCCGGAGGACGACTCGGTGGTTGCTGATTTAATTTACTGCTACTGTTCTTTCTTTTCATTTTTACTATACTTTCAGTTGGGTTTGTATTCAGGACCATTTAGTTTTCAACAATTACTTTTGTACTCAGTTTGCTTAGTGTTTACTTCAGCTGGTGTACTCTGTTGTGTTTTTTTACTTATATAAAGGCAATACCTTCCCTTTTATCAGGATTTACGCCTTTTCTGCTAGTCGCTAGCCCCTGGCCTATGGAAAGAGGGATTGGGGTAGTCACGGAACGGGCCCCGAGGATGGGTCGTGACAGTTGGAGAGCACACAACACACAACTTTTTACTCCATGCAGATTAAGGGGCCAGGACAGATCACTTTAGTTGGGACCCTTAATGGATGATTGGGGCTTGGTTTTATTCATAAGAGTTGTAGAAAATTGATTTTTAGACCAGCCCCTAAATTCTGAGCCCATTTAGATGCATGTAGTTTTCATTCTCTACCCATCAGTGGAAAGGTGTTCATGGAACCCATGTAGTTTTGGCCCAATTTCTTGCTCAATCATCTCTTGGGCCTCTATATCACCTCATCTGGAAATTGAATCATCGAAAAAAGTAGCATTGTCCCTGTCAACTGTGATGAAAACAAAAAAATGACACAACCCTTAATGAGATTTTTTATTATTTTTATAATTTTCAATATAAAACATGTTCAGCATAGTTGTGTAAGGGTGAAATGAAATAGTGAATCGTGGTGCGATCATACCCCCATGCCTAAACATTTTCACTCCTGAGAAATGTCACATATACAAAATAATGACACATGTATATATTCCCAACATCGTGAATATTTAATATTTGAGGGAATTTTAATTCGTTAATGTAAAGTGCTCAATGAATGGACCACACCAAGGGGTTCTTCCTAGTCAAAATGGGAAAATATGTCTCAAAAATCTTATCAGAATTAAATTCAATGAGATTCGTGACACTAAATTGATCAAGGAATTAAAAATTCAACCATTCCACTAACTCTTGATGTGTGTGAGTGAAAACAATTCCATACCATTCCTTCAACTTTTTATCTAATAAATATTGTTTATTTTAAAATAATTTATATTTAATTGAATTTTTAGTGAACACGCCCTACATCCATTGCAATAATATTTTAAGACACACTCACAAACGCATTCCCAAAAATCAAACCATAAGCTCCTGACCTAGATATCCCAATATTTTTACATCTTATCACCCCCCTCATTAATTATTTTTGTTTTTTAAATGTTGCATTTGGAACATATCTGACACTCACCTCTCAATCCTTGTTTTATCTATTCATGTCACTAATTGAAATTGTTATAACAAGACCAAAGGTTGAAGAGGACTGTTTTTTGACCTACCCAAGACACAACCCTTTTTTAGGGCGTACAATAGTCAGAAATTAGGTACACATGCATAGGTCAATCTATTACAATAATGAAATAGATCGGTTAAGGAATGGATGTATGGAAATATGATTTAAAGCTGAAAAATATTAACCTAACATATATTTACCTTATATTAAGTAAGAAATATTCACACTTCATGGTTTGGTGAAAAAATGTGAGGATATATTAGTGACATAATTTTACCAAAAAATACTCACACAAGGGGCATCAATCATCTCAAATGATTCATGGTGATACAACAATTTATATCATTGAGAGAAAACCAATTCAGTAAAAATCACTCCCTGATGTTAAATTCATAGAAACACTCAATCCAAAATAGAGACAAGATTTTTTTTCAAATGTTAAATTAACATGAAAAAAAAATAAACATGCATTTTTATTATGTTCAATGATTTGGTAACCATAAGGAGGGAAGTAAAAATAAAATAAAGAAAGTGAAGAGGAGAAGAAAGGGAAAAGACAATGGAAATACAAATGAATCTAAAAAGATGGGGAAAATTAAAAATACCATAAAGAAGGTGAAAATGATATAAAAGTAGAAATAAAGTGACAATCCTAATAAAGTAAACAAGATATGGAAAATTGAAAACACCATAGAGAAGGTGAAAATAGAAGAAAGAATAAATACGATGAAAATTACTATCTATCCCATGAATGTACCCATCCCCCCCCCCCACATAGAATGTTCACTGTCCTCACTGTAATAATCGAGAGGTTTAGAAGGAAGGATAAAACATGGTGTGTTTCAATGGACTGTTGCTTCTTAAACATGGAGTTCCTCCCTTGGGAACCTTGGAAGGGCTTCATGGAAGTGCTTCATCAACTTCCCATTGATAGTGAAGGTTTTCTTGGTTTCTTCATTTTGATCCTGAACAACAGAAAATGGAGATACATTAATAATAGTGTATTGGAGAAACCAGTGGGAACAAAGAATACCTGGATGCAACATCAGCCTTGCATTATAATGGAGTACCTTCTTCCTAATGTGTAACTGAAAATGAAGTATAAGATGGTTGTGGTCAACCTTGGTTCACTCCTTATAAATCCTAGAGTTTTCATATGAATCTATTCTCATTTCCTCCAACTCCTAAATCTATAACTAACTATGAGAACCTACACCAGATTGATTTGAATTTCATTGTTTGATGGCCAATATGGCTCGATTCTCAATATCAACAGGCTGGTGAAAAATATTTCAGAACACGAGACTATATGGTGACATTAAAATGGGGGTTTTAAAAGTAGTACGGTAGGCCAATAATGAATCATCAAGTCAAATACTCCAATATTTTCTATTGGGTATAATTATTTTTTTATGAATCTATTTAACCTTTCAATTTGACACCTCGGCATGATCGTTGGTCTGTGGGTGATATGCAGTAGACACTCTATGACTAACCCCAGACCGATGCAAAAGTAATTGCATTGTTTTGTTGAAAAATTGAGAACCATAGTCACTAATGATGAACCTAGGTAATCCAATCCTACAAAATATTTGGGTTCTCAAAAATTCTACAACTACCCTAGAATCATCAGTCTTTGTAGATGGTGTCACTACCCATTTTGACACGTAATCAACTTCTAGAAAAATGTACATGTTTCCAAAATAATTATGAAATGGACCCCTAATTTCAAGTCCCAATCATCAAAAATTTCATGAAAGAGAAACGGTTGTTGTGTCATTTCATTTCTTTTAGATACATTCCCCATTAATTGGCATTAAGGACATGAATGGAAAAAATCATGGGCATACCCAAAAAGTATTGGCCAAAAGAAGCTAGAATCAAGGACATTGCGAGTAGTCTGTTGGGGAGAAAAGTGGCCCCCACAAGCAAGAGTGTGACAGAATCTAAGGACAAACTGAAACTCACTATTTTGAACACAATGTATAAGGACATGATCACTACATGTGTGCCATAGGCAGGGTTCTTCCCAAATGTACAATCGAGACTCATGTTTTAGATGACTATCTTAGTTTTTATGGAATTCAGTAGGAATGCAAGATGCTACCAAATAATTCATAATTTCAGCATGCCAAGGAAGAGCATATTGCACCCCTTAAATTTGCTCATTGGGAAACATATCATTTATATGAATACAGGGGGATGAATCAATTTTTGAGGATGGTGGAATCCTACTGATAAATTTAGCCACCATGTTATCTTTTCCTTTTTTATCTCAAATTTTTGGATTAGATTCTTGATGAAGGAGAATCCAACAAATGAGACATGTCTTGGCTTTCGGTTTCTTAAAGAGATACCGGAGGGTTTCATGGTCTGAGAACACAATGAATTTGGACCCCAAAATATATGACCTAAATTTTTCTATGAAAAATACAATGAAAAGGCATTCTATTTCAGTTTTGGTGTTGTTTTCCTGGGTAGGGTCCAAAGTGTGTGAGGCATAGGCAAAGACATGTGGAGAATGATCGACTCTGTGTGACAATACTGCCCCAACTGCATAGTTAGAGGAATCACACAAGAGGTCAATCGGTATCCCACCATGGTGGTTGGATTACAAGGGGTGACGTGAGACTCCATTTTAACTTATTAAAATCTTCCTCATATTCTTTATAGAAAACAAATTCCTTTTCTTTTTGGAGTAATTGGGAGAGTGGGAGTGAAAATTTTCTAAAGTCGTGAATGGAACGATGTTAAAATCCAACAAGACCAAGGAAAGACCGCACATCTCATACATTTTTAGGGAAAAGTAAGGAATAAATGTCATCCATTTTTTATTTATCTACTTGGATACCATCCCTAGAAATTCCATTCCCCTAAACTATACCTTGTTACATAAGGAAATATAATTTTTCATTATTTAATACGAGATTCTTTTTAATATAGAATTTTAGGAATAAAGAAATACTACTCAGACATTCATCAAAAGAGTGTCAATAAACAGTGAAATCATCCATGAATACTTCAATTCAATTCTACAAGAAATTTGAAAAAATATTAACCATGCATCGTTGGAAAGTACTGGAGCATTACACAGACCAAATGGAATCTTTCTTTGGCAAATGTGCCAAATAGGCAAGTGAAGGATGTCTTTTCTTGATCCTTGGAGGCAATATGGATCTGAAATTATCTATAATACCCATCAAGGAAACTGAAGTGGGACTTCCCCGCTAGTCTCTCTAGAATTTGGTCGATGAATGGAATAGAGAAATGTCCCTTCCTAGTGTGTTGGTTTTGTCACCGATAGTCTATTGAGACACGAAAACTATTCTGCACATGAGTTGGAACCAATTCATTGTTTTCATTTTTGAATACTGTAAGGAAAACCTTTTAGGAACTACTTGAACGGGACTGAACCATTCGCTATCAATGATGGGGTAAATGATTCTAGCAGCTAATAAATTTGTTACCTTTCTTTAAAAACTTCTAGGAGAATTGGGTTTAGTCAACGTTGTGTCTGCCTCACTGATTTAGCCTGACCATTTAATAAAATATGATGTGTATAAATGAATAAGATAATAATAGGAATGTCAATAATTTTCCATCCGAAAACTTGTTAATACTCTCTCAAAAGTTCAAACAGTCACAATTCATGATCAGGAGGGAGTGAACTAGCATAGATGATTGGAAACGTGTTTCCATTCTCAACATATGAATATATTAAATCATGAGGCTATTGATTCGGTTTCAAATTGGGTGGATTTTGGATTCATGGGAGTGTGTGTGAAAGTGAGAGGTCACTGATCTCATATAACTACTCAATGGTATCATCCTTATATGAGGAATGTACTTTTACAAGCTTAGAAATATCATCGATGGTCATTGGATCCTCGGTGTTCAAGAAATTATCAATTAATAATCATGAATGACACATTTCTAGACCACTACTATAACAAATGCATGATTCATTACCTAGAATTTTAATCAATGAAGAAAACTCAGAAAGGGGGTTGGGGAATAAAAAGAAGTGTTTTTAAGGGAAGGTTTCACATCAATTGAATTTACTGAGAGAGTATAATGTTCATGTGAGGGGTGATCCATGCATTAGGGATGTTAAAATGGATTATGTCACCACCAAATTCCCTAGATAATGTACCATTATGGACATTAATTATGGTTTTGATGGTTTTCAAGAAAGGTCTCCCCAATATAAGTGGGGCATGTCTATTCATCCCATCATCTCCCATTTTAAGCACATAAAAAGAAGCAAGAAAATTTAAATTTTAAACCCTCACAAGAACATCATCTAGTAGATTGGATGGGTCTGTTGTACTCCAATTTTCATGCTGAATGACTATTCCAGTAGGCTTTATTTCACCAACCTACAATGTAGAGTAAAAGGAGCGTGGCATCACATTTATAGAAGATCCTAAATCAAGCATGGAATTAGAAAATGAATACTCCCCTATGGTGCATGGAGTCGAGAATATCCCAATATAGTTACACATGGTGTGAAGTGATGGATCTATTAATGCTGAAACATTCCTCCCCAGGATTCTCATCTCCATGAAGTCACCTTCGGTGTGTACACACCTCCTTTAAAAACATTTCACATATTAGAATTTGTTTCAGAGCATCAATCTAGGGGATGTTTACCTGCACTTTTTTTAATATTTCCTATATTTCATTACCTAGTTCAATTTCCTTTTGTTTTCTATGTTTGGTGGCCCTTTGGGGAAATGGAGGAGGAATGGGTTTCCTAGGAGACTCATTAACATGCACACTCTTTCCATTTGATGGTCTTCTCTCAAGATATTGTTTTTCAACATTTGGAACATTTTTAATGGTTGGGATGGAGGTTTCCCCAAGAGGTGATGACTCTAATGAAGGATTCATCTGTTTTCCACTCTTAAGGGTGATGGAACTAACATTTCCTTTATCTCTAGGGTTTAATACTAGCTGAGATAGTTGTTTTCCTGACCCATGACTTTGAATTTCACCCACTGAGTTAGAAAATTGGCCTAATTAGGTTTTGAGGTGTTGTATGGATTCCTAAATGGTTTCATGTAATTGGATATTGTTGAAAGCCATTTGTTTTATCATATATTCCAGGCTAGGCTCATGTTTTGGAGGAGATTATAGGAAAGGCCATTGGGGTGGTTGAGGATTTCTGGGTGGTGGTGGTTGATGACTACTCAGCCCTGGTGGGTTCCATTATTCTTGAGGTTAGTTTGATTACCCTGTTTCCTATAAGCTTGGTTATCCTTCCACTAGGGTTGGATGGATAGTATGGTTCTTGCCTAAAGGGTTGGTTATAGGGGCTGCCAAAAATATTTCCTCACAACTCTAAAATGTTTCCCTCAATTGAGGACATTGGTCATAGTAGTGGGTGTCATAAGGACACATACCATAATGGATTGGAGTAGGATATTTATATTTCTCGTGGGAAAGAGAATGTTGTTGAAGGAGGGTACTTACCTCTTCGAACTTTTTGTCCACATTCTTCTCAAATTTAGTACTTTTCACCTCATGGACACCTCTAATAGGTACATTACACCTAGAACCAAATTGTGGTGTTTTTTCCCATGTGATCAATAATGGTTCTTACATCAATTTGGGTCTTATCAACTAGCACACCACCTACAATAGCATCGATCATGTTTCGTTAAATAGGTATTAAACCTTCATAAAAATATTGAATTAAAAGTTGATCACTTATTTGGTGGTGGGGGAAACATGAAGATAACATCTTAAGGTATTCCCAATATCCATGTAATATTTCCCCTTGAGATTGTCTTATCCTGCAAATTTCATTCTTTATAGTTGCAGTTCGAGAGGCTGGGAAATATTTTTCAAGGAAAAGGTGTTTCATGTCTTCCTAGCCTATTATTGGGGAATTATCATACTATAACAAATATTTTTCTATATCTTTTATTGAAATGGGTAATGATCTATGATTTACTTGTTTTTAATTCACATTTTCATGTTTTAATATAGAACAAACAGTATGAAATTATGTTAATTGCTTCTGTAGATCCTCTCCAGGAAGTCCTAGGAATCTTATAAATAGACGAATTGAACCATGTTTTAGTTCAAAATTGGGTGTCTATCCTTGTAATTGAATATAGTTGGGATGGATATCAACATTAGGCTAAGTTCATAATTTTAGTGTTCGATTGTTTTCAGCCATGTTATTCACATGTTCCTCTTGTGTATCTCTGGTTCGATGATGTATGATCCCATCTTGTTTGGGTTAGAAAGGTTTTAAGTATCCCAGAGTAGAACACATCATACACATAACCTCCATATGAAATTAATTATAATATAAAAATAAATGTTAAGGTAGAAGATAAAAAACAAAAAAACATTCAAAAAAATAAAAAAAATTCCAAAACACACACTAAAATCAAAGAGCTCACCGGAAATGAAGCCAAAATTTGACCAATATGTCATTCCTCGTAAAATTTCTTATGATTTAAAGATAAATTTATACTCTAAGGAATAACCTACTCCATCTATAAAGGTTCTTTGATAGTTTTAGAGAATTTATTTTTAATAATAAGTAATAAAAGTGGGGATGGTTTTGAAAGCAGAGTTAAGAAAATTACTTAATTAAAGAAGTAAAAAGTTGATAAATAATGGTGGGGTATAGATAATTATGAGAATATAATATAATTTCAAGTTTAGTACAATTCTTGGATAGATCAGTTTTATAAAAATTTGACATGGTTTTGTTTTATTCTTTGGTTGATGGTTGTCAAGATCTTGACTCCCCTCTTGCCTCTTCAAATGATGCTCAAAAAACCACCCCTTAACAAAACAATCATGTTTCCATGATTTGGTTATCAATAATAGAATAAAAGTATAACAAATAAAACTAAAGTAATACTTATGTGTGAGATAAATAGGATTATTTTTTTCCCAATCGGAACAACCCAAGATTCCCCCTTGAAATCTCATCCCAATCGGTGTTGAAATAAAAAGTGATCCACATAATTATATCAAATGAAATTTAATCAGGGGAGAAGAATTTAAATATAAAAAAAATAGTGAAATATTAAACACAAAAATTATACTAAACTAGTAGATGAATATGTGATGGATCTACCTCCCATGTTTCTGTAGCTCCCTTGAAATAATCTTCCACTGTTTAGCTCACCATCGAGAGGAGGAGGAGGCTAGGGTGGAACTCCTTTTTCATCCTTGATACCCCTATGGGGATAGAAGCCTCTAGAACTTATAGGATGATTAAGAGACTCTTTTAGGACTCCAAAATGGCATATCTTAGATCATGGTTCGAACTTCCCAAATGAGGTACCCATGGTGATCTTTTATAGCAAAAATGGGAAGTGGTTTTGGGCACACAGATTGTGTAAAATCACGTGTCACATTGATTTCGACCTTCAGATAGTCTTCAATAACTTTTGACAAAACTAGAAAGTTGCTTCCAAAATTATTTTCTATATCGATCGAATGTTTGGAATCTTTTGGAATCGTAATACTCTAAATATGGATAAAACATAGCACACAATGTTTGACTCCGTGCAGATTTGGTGGCCTGGACAGATCACTTAGGTTGGACCCCTTTATGGTTGAATGGGGCTTTGTTGTCTTAATAAGAGATGTAGAAAATAGAATTTTTAACCCTCAGACAAAATATCATCTCATTTGTATGTACGAAGATTTCCTAATATACCTAATAGTGTATCGGTGTTCATGGAACCCATGCAATTTTGGCCCATTTTCCTTGTGGATCATCTTCGGGGCCTCCAAATCACCTTCTCCTACAATGGAATCATCAAAACAAGTATCATTGAACCTTTAAACAGTGATATAAACAATATAAATGATTCAAACATGGAATTAAAGTTTTTAATATTTTTATAATTTTCAATATAATACAATTTTACATAGTGGTGTATGGGTGAAAATGAAACAGTGAATATCAGTGCAATCATAGACTCAATCTCTAAAATCAAGAGGAAAGTACTTATATTGATAAAATGGATGATATACCAACGGTAAATAAATTGTGGTCACACTTCCACCATGCATTATCCCTTTTGAGGCATACCCTAGCCAACATGAAATCCTAAGGAACATAATAATCAGGACCTTTAGCCAAAATCCACCACAAAACAGATCCAAACAGATGAGTGGAACCACCACAAAGGATTCCCTAAACACTCCTCAAAAAATCCACTGACCAAAAATTCAACACAACTTACCAACTAAACAGAAACCCAAAACATCATTTAAATAATTGTGTTTATAAAATTCAAAAAAATACCACAACAATAGTCCCAAAAGAACATTAAACACACAAACCAAACACCAGTTTTTCAGAACAATAAATTTCACTAAAAAATCATTTCATTGAAAAGGAATGAGTCCAGTTGTTAGAGAATTTACCCTTGGTACCCCATGGGCCTCAAACATGTTTACTCTCATTCCACACTAAAAACCCTCCTCATATTCATACCAGCACTAAACTGATCATTCCATTAACCATCCATATTCCAATGTAAACCCATGTGTGTGGTCTATTATAGGAATAACAAGGGTTAAATAAAAATATTTTCCCCTTTGAAAACCCAAACTTTAAACCGAAACTTCTTTTTTTTTCTCAAAAATACTACCCACAAATCAAAACCCAATTAAAATCTTACAAACCTTTTCAAAAAAACACCAACCATTCAAATAAAAACTCACATTCAAGTAAAACATAGTAATTTCAATGAATCTAGCCCCATTTAAAATAACTTTTGGTTTTATGAAAAACTCCATTTCATCAACACCAATTTAATCAAAACTTATCTCTTCATATTCAAAAAAAATTCAAGTAATTCATAAATCTATACAAATTTTTACTATTTACCACATAAAACCCAATTCTAACTCCATAGAAAACATACAAAACATTTCATCCCATTCTAAACACCGTTTAATATTTTAGAAAATTCTCTTTTAAATAGAATTTAATAACAACTTTAACAGAATTTATACTAACAATGAGGTGTAAACACACCATTTATCATTTCAAAACCATTCTTGATACTAATTTCCACCAATTTAGAAACCACCATTTCCTTTTTACCAGGTAATAATTTATTAAAAATTAAAATTCCTTAAAATCAAGTAATTTTTTATTTTAAAACAATGTTTCCACAATTAAAACACAAGAGGTCGTAAGACAATGCGAGAGGAAATTAGTGTTGGTGGGTGGCTTGTACATATGGTTAGTGTCCATACACCAATCACATCACCATAATAGGTAGAATTATATGGAAATATCTTTAGATCCACATGGATTTCCATGACCTATGAGCTGACTGAAACCATTTCCCCAACTCTCTTTTCATTTCCCCTAATCATAAATGAACCACAAGAAACAATGAACTCTGATAAAACCCAACATACCCTCGAAACATGAATCCCTTCATGAGTTATGTTATCTTGGAAAACTACTTATAATTGGAATTTCATGTCCCAATAGTCCTTGATCCTATCTAAATAGACTCATCCCCAAATAATTATATGACCCAAAAAGAGTAACATCCATTAATACCATTTTATCATGAACCAAATATGGTTTTTATAAAAACTGACATTAGACCCAGTCAGTGGAAAGGCCCAAAGGTAATTCCTTATCCCCATGGTTTGGAACAGGTGCCTCGGGCATGATAAATAATGGATTCATAATTATATACCTGATTTTTGAAACATAAAACAACCAAAATGGCTAACAAAATGAATCTAGATTTATCAATAGAAACAATCCATTATGAATTTATAATTAGAAAAAATTGGTTTGAACAAACCCCAATGACTAATACAAGAGAATAAATCCATGAATAACAGCCTAAGAACGACCTCATTTGTAGGGGTCATCACCCTCAAGACATATCCATGACACCGTACAAAGAGGGACCACTAGTAACCCGAACCACCATCACTAAAAGCCTTACTCGAACTTGTGAAAAAAATTACCAAGTCAACATACACCCAAATGTGTAAGTTGGGTGTGTTTGTAAGACTAGAAGTATTCCACCCAATGATATTCCATGTGGTAAATATTTTTTGAAAAAAAAATTGCACGTTTTATAAAAAAATATGCTAGTAACAAATTCAGATGGATGCAACATTAAATGAAAATAGTTTTCACGTGGGTTACTTTAATTAATGGAAACATTTAAATAAAACACACTTGTTACTAATTTTTCCTTCCAAAAATAGCATATACAAATGGTAAATGCAATGAATCCATTGATAACTTGTTATGAGAACACCCCTATGCGCTAGCAAGTAGTGGGACCCAAGGTACCTTGTATCTTGGTGTAAAATTAACCATAACAAAGAACCTTATCAAGAAAGAGCTCCTAGTAGGGAAATACAATAACCTAGTTTTCCAAAACATCATCATCACAGTTTAGTTAGTGTTTTAATTGTCAAACTTTCTACATGAAAGAGGGATGAAACCACTTTGGTTCCCCAACATACTTGTCCTAGTCTTCCCACCTAGATACTTGGGTTCCCTCTTTGTGCTCAGTCAAGTTCCACATGGAATTAAATAAAAATTTCACATGAAAATTCCTTTTCCAATTTATACACACACAAAATATCCCACAACATGCCACATAATACTCTTTCCATATTCAAATTCATTTTTATCATTATACTCACACAAAACATCCCACAAAAATATTTCACATATTTCATACAATTTAATAAACCATTACAACATTTCATACAACATTCTCCAAATGTTTGACATCATAAATCACCACTTTCCCTTTCAAAACACAGTTTTGAAAACATACACCTCCTAAAATAGTACATAAACACCCCTTTCACACATTTTGTAACTCAATAAACCATTTGATATTTCTATAAAACAATTTCAAAGAGTGTAACAAAGAATTGCACATAATACCCATTAAAACACTATTTTAAGGCCAAAAGCACACCAAAACCCTACCAAAATAGATTTGGAAGTCCAAAACACATTTAATAAGAAATTGTAATATGTTATAAAATTACATCAAATGATACCATAAGTGTTACACAAGAAAAACAACCTATTTCAAGAAAAAATGAAACATTAAAATTAAATGCTTAAAAATTTCAATCAAAAATAATTTTTTTGCCACACAAAACATATGAGGAACATGATTAATAAGTAAATAAAGAACAATAACTCATAAATGAATGCTTACACATTAAATAACCTACCTTTTGTTTCAAAAACTCTAAATTGTTATGGAAAATGTCAACCACCCCCTTTCTGCAGCACAAAGAAATGAAAAAGAACCTGACCCAACAGTATTGCACCCAAAAACACAATGTTAAACCATAAGGAAGAAACCACTGGTTATGTAAACATATATATTAAATAAATAGTGGAAGAAACCCTAAAGGTAAGGAATAATCAAGGAAGAAATCACTCACTTCTAGGATTTTGATGATTCCCTACCAAACCCCCCTTCAAAAATGAGTTCCATAAGAGCTTGAGGAATCATGAAGACCTCCCTTGGATGCAAGGGTTGAATGGGAGAAGAAAGGGGAAAATGTGGTTTAATCCCATAAGGGAAAACTCAGAATAATATAAATTTTTTAATGACCTGGCAGTTGTACACTGTTTAGTAAACCGTGCTGCCAAACCATATGACCCATTCTGGACATTCAAAACATGTCCACAAACTTTCAAATTCATGGGGTCTAAGGGTAAACATATTAGGAGGGATAAACCAAGGATAGTTGGAAATATTGACCAAAATAAAACAACCTTTTCAACCCAAAACTCATATATCTCAAGGTTATAACCCCCCCCCCCCAACAAACATACCCCAAAAAATATTACACTAGGATTGTCAAAAAATTAATTCCAAGCCACCTCATCCGTATAACATCCCTTTAAAAGAAGACAAGAAAAATACCATCCATGATATCCAAGACTAATTACATATATTAGGAACAACCAACAAACATAATTTAAACATGAAACACCTGGAAACCAAGAAAAAACAAAATACCTAAAGAAGATCCGAAACAAAGCATGGAATTGAAAATCCAGGTCTGACATGATTTCTGAATTTAGTAATGGAATTCCATTTTCATTCCCTCTAGGGTATAAATAACCAACATGCAATTTTGGGTTCGTAACATCAGTTTGAATTGGATTTTTTTCATCCAAATAATCTTTTTGACATTTATTTTACAACAGGGGTTCCAATGAATATAAAACAATAATGGAACATGATATTTTTGAGAACTTTCTTAGTGTTCTTAAATAAATATATTTGAGTTCAGTTTTAACAAAAAGGGTGGTGTTGTAAACAAAATATGATTATCTTGGTATTCATGTAATGTATGAAAAGATTTAATGCTTTTTTATTGATTTAAAAGGAACTGTACATGATAACAATTCAGGTAGTAAGTATATTAGATGATATGTTTGTTCTATTAGTGGCCATCTTATCTCTATGTGTAGAAGTGTATTGAGTATGAATTACTTTGATGTTGATGATGATTGTATTAATATTATGCATACGGTTGAAAAAACATTTTCAAAATGAATATTATCTATTTCAGACCATCTATTTCATCGGGTAAAACCTTGTACTTCAGTCATTCAAATTTTGGTTTTGTTCAGAAGCATGTAGTACCTAAAAAACATCATATTTTCATAAATGTTTTATCTTAATCATCAATCAGGGAACCAAAATATTTTTTCCATGTTCATTTTTCTAGATCTCATCAGTAGAGATAGATTATTTATGATGTTATAAAATCTAAAAATAGTGAACGATATTCTTAATAGGATTTAATTATTGATAATGGTATATTGTTTGAAGAATCTATTATGTTACTAAATGGTTTGTCCGATGGTGATTCCATAGTGAGGGAATATTCTAAAAAGTCTCAAAATGATTGTGTCTAGACTCATGATGCAAGAGAAGGGACTAGTGATCAGTCCATAAAGGTGGAATTGTCTGATAGAAAGTGGAAAAAATGATTTTTTTATATTCATCAAGGATCAATGTTATACAATAGGATCCACTGGTAAATTAAAAGACACTAAAAACCTCAATGGGGATGATAGGGTACAAAATACTAGAATAAATTATAATGATAATGTAATGTATGGAATGAATTAGTATGATCCGGATCATTCAATCTCTATGGAAAATATAAAGGCTTATAAATGACTATTCAAATAATATTTTGATGGTTGGTACATAGACCACTACTATGACTAATGGATTTGAAGCACACCAATTGGTTCATATTTTTTGAGTTATGACTCATATTAGGGTGATAAACGTGGTGTTAATCATATCATGTTTGGTTTTTAAGAATTATTTTCCATTCATTATCTTTAGTTGGTGTATGGCTTCCAGTTGAGGGAAGATATGAATTTTTTAAACCCTTCCCTTATTTAATCACTCTTTTTTTGTTTCCTTTTTAACAACAAGTGATTTGACCCAACCCAATTCTAATCATTATGCCCATTCATATGTAAAGAACTCAATATTTTCAAGACAGACCCTCACATGGAATGTGATGTCAATCCAATTCCTTCGTGGAAGATATAGAAAAAAACTAACCATAATCAATAAATATGTGTGACATATAGATTCAATTTTAATCATATATTTATCAACCCATTTAAAAATAATGGGATTCCAAAATATGTCAATGAAATCACATAACCTACACATAAAAAATCATAGGATATCAAAATGGCAATTTTACCAAATGAATCGTCTCATAATTAAATATATACATTGATAAAAACATTATATTATGAGAGATAAATCTTTGAGGAAAAATAGATGTGAAAATACATAATATCTCAAAAACCCTTTTAAATGTTTTTATAAATTATGAAGTGTAAATTTCTATCAATTTTTTTTGGAATGTATAAAGAAGAGATTTAAAAAATAATAATAATAAGGTATAAATAAATATTCCATAATATGAATAAAAAATAAGGCGAATCAATTCAAAGTGGTAAATAATGGAAAGAAATTACCTAATTAATCTTTTTAGGTAGTTTAAAAAACCACATAAGTGATATATTGAAATAATATTATTTTATAAAATAGGTAATAGAAAATATAAATAATTTAATACATAGAAACTATATGGATTATTTTATTGAAAACACGTTTTATAGAAAAAACATAAACATGGAAGAGAAGAATCATTATAGATAATGATATATATTATTAATAACAATATAAATATATTTTGGGTAATGTTTTATACACGATTTAGTTTTTTCATATTAGAATTATTTTCACCATATAAAAATAGGAAATACCAAAAAAATTGTGGAACCTATGAATAAATGAATGATTGAAATGAAAATTCTTGCATAAAATTCTATAAGACAATGTATCAGATATCAAGTCGATGAAACCATTACATTTCATTACTTCTTAGTTGATCACAACAATTAATCTAATATAAAAAACAACCATAATAATCACCTATTTAAGAAACTTATTATTGTCCATAACCATTTATAGAAAATATTTAAAAATAATATATATATGTTTATTAGTTAGTTATCATATATTTCCAATATTTGGTTTCCCTAATCTGGATCATTTTGAACTATATTCAAAATAGAGGTGTTATTCTTCATTAATATAAAAAATTTAATCTTTCCTATATCAAACAAGGTAAGTTAATTTAATTTCTATGATATTTTATAAAAATAATATTTTATTTTATCATATTTTTTGTTATGGTCATATAGACAAAATTATAGACAAGCATGTTTTAGTGATTTATAACAAATTAATGGAGGTATCTTATTTAATGCGTTTAATATTAATTTTATAATAAAAAATAATTCTTTACATATTTTTATCTTATATAATTATTAAATATATTCTCATATTTTTCAATGATAATATTTTTGTGTTTTTCAAGAATGTGGTGTCATGGACCCAAATATGAACATACCATAATTAAAGGATTTAGAAAATTATAAAAAAATTTTTTTTAGAATAATAATATTATAAATGGATAAAAATTTTAAAATGTTGAATATTATTTTATAAAATTATAAAAAATAATAAAAAACAAGCTAAAAAATGAGACATGTTATTTCATGGAGCTAGTAGTCCACACAATTCATGGTTAACATTTTCATTTCCATATTAATAAGAGGGAGTAGTGTTGGATTATAACTTTTCACAAAAAAATTATAAAAAAATTATATATATCACATATTTTATTCAATTCTATTTACATAACTATTTAATTGAGTTCTCGGGAAAAAAATGGTAGATGTCGCTTTGTGGATGAAACAGTCCGTACAAACGCACGATTGGAATTTTTCTATTAATATAATGGAAAGGAAGAAATAAGCCATCATACATTAATATAATAAAATTTCATCATATTATTATTTATGAAATAATTATAATAAAATTTATTTTGGCGTGGTAAGATAGTAAAACATTGAATAAAAACTAAAGTGCTCTAAAACTCTTATGCAAAAGAAATTAATATGCTCACGGAAAATCCTTGATTATTAATGGTTTTTGATAATTTATGTAAAAAATATTTATAAATTGGGTTATGATTCATTTTATTTATATATATTTCTTTCATTTTTAATTTTAATTCAATGGTGTGACATGATGTGGTGGAGGTCTGTGCCATTTATATGTGAATAAAAGGGAACTTTTTTGAATAGCCATTATTTTCCAAATATTGAATGATAATAGTTAAGGGTAAATTATTTAAAATTTGGAAATGATTTAGTATGTGGGGGTATAGGATTGATAAATCCTAAAACATAATTTTTAGAACATTTTTTAAATTTTATTCATGTCATTTACCATCAAGGATTTATATTTTCCCAATTTAATTTTAACTGGTGGAAGTAGTTTGTCTCCATATAATAAATAAATAATTACAAAATAAGGGAAACCGTCCTACCCAATTTGGGATTTTTTTTTAAAAATACATTTCATATTTTTTTACCCCAATTAATTTAGTATATATTAGAAAACATGATATTAAATTGAATCTTTATATATTTATATAAAACTTTTGTCATTGGAAAATAATGTTTTAACAGTTATATAATTATAATTATTTATAACATTGGTTAAAAACTGAATGAGTGTTAATATTATTATATATGTTTTTAAAAATAATATAATATTAATTATTTATTACATTTAAATTTAATTTAATAGTTTAAAATTACACAATACTAATAAAACAAATCATTGAAAATAATTGTTTCACTATAATCACTATAAATACCATGAATCTTACTAATAAATTTTTCATCCATCAATGTAAAATTAATTTTTCAAATAATAATATGGACACACTAATTCTAAATATTGAATCTATTTTACCACATAAAATTTTTAATGGTGAGAAAAATTTCGTTTTCATATTATAAAACACTATTTGTAAAATTGGAATTTAGAAAAATTATATCTCCATGAATAAATTGACTATTATGATATTATATAATTTTATAAATTTTATATAAATTATTTAATTATATTGAAATCCTATAATTAATGACAGTAAAATTAAGGTAATATTTAATAATTTTATTAATGTAATTTGGGTTTTATAATAGTTTATAATTTTGTGAATGATAAAATACACACTCAGTATTTAATTACAGAATTATATTTAGTAAAATAATGGGTTATTAGAATTGAAATATTGAAAATGGAAACTATTTGGCACATGGTCACTCAAAAAGTAGAAAAACATATATCGAAAGTCTATCCCACTATTGAGAGCCGATGAATAGTCTATTTCCATGTAAGACCATATAATAGTCATCTAAAAGAGGAAATAAGTGAAGCATACACCCAATGGTGTATACAAAGAATTAGGTGAAAATTCCCAGTAGGATTCAAAGATGGATTTTCCGATATTTAAATTTAAAATAAATTCCATTATCATAGGTTTGATATAAAATTAATAAAAATATGTTTTATAGTACAAGAGATAAAAAATAAAATATTATTCCAAAATCAATTTTGTATCCCATTCCCTTTATTCTATGAAATTAAGTTTTTATTAAACACTTTTAAATCCATGTAAGAAGTGGGTTGTTTATTATGATCTAAAAAAATAATCCAAAACCCATTTACATTTTATAAAATTATTTTTCTATAGCCATTTTGTGAAATCCCCATCATCCTTATTTTAAATCACACATTTCTGATCATTTTAAAAAAAATTATTTACATAGAAAAATAATAATTACATGACTATAAGGTAACCATATACAAGAAAAAAGATACCAACAGGGTTATGAAAAAATAATAAATGATCAATAGTTCCATATAATTAGTAATTTCATGGAGATAATAAAATGTGTATTAAGAATTTCCATAAAGAATGCTCAATATGAGTTAAGCATCATGGGATAAATCCCAGGACTCAATGGCATGTTCATGAATTAGAAAATTAGAAACCTAGGTTATCCAACTAGAAAATGTGTTTTTCTAAATAATACCCCAGAACTAGATGGGAATTATTACCCACCCCAACATTGATAAGATATGATAGGTAATTTAATCACTTCCATGATCCCTCAATATCCATGAAAAAATAACCTAATCCAACACACAATATAACCTTGCTGTTTCACTCATCCTAACCTCTAAATAGTTACATTGGAAAATCATTATATAATTAAATGCAGGTGACAAAATAAATAGATCATGAGATCATAAAATTATATAGTTTTAATGGATTTTAAATAACTCTCATATCACATTCTACACTATAAAAAGAAATAAAACATTTTTCATATATAATGAATTTTAAAAAACACATAACATCCTCCTTGGGTACCACAAAATACATGGAAGTTATTACAAGGAAAAATTATTCATAGATGCTTTAAAATACATTAATATCATACAATGATTCATGTTAAGAAAATTTTTGGGGAGAACTAGACAATAAATACCTATTTTTTATTCATGATAGGGTCAATGTAACTAAAGGTTTCATATTATCTTCACCATTTTGGATTTAACTCAATATGGGGTGGAAAAATCTCTAGTTTTCCTGATGGTATGAACATCATCGAGAAATACTTATGACAGGTTGTCATACCTATCTTGGATAGTTACCAATAGGGATTATTCATTAAAAACACCCAATGGTTCCCACATCCATAATTAGAAACAATTCTAATTTCTAAAGTTAGAATGCCATTGGGTTTTCTTTTCAATGATACTCCGTATTTAACATCTGTCAAGAGAATGAGAGTTAGGTTTCATCACATCTTATTTACTGAAATTATTTCATAATCCAATAATCTCTTATATATTCAAGTCATTTTTATGAAACACTCCCAGATCTATATGAGGGACTAATTATCAAAACATTTATTATATATTTAAAATATATGTGGTCATCTATATGTATCAGATGTTTTTATTCTTGTTAAAAAATATTACCGTGTGATTTTTCAAGGATTTATATCTTTATAAGCAATGAATCTATGTTGTCTATAGTTTTTTATTATTAAAGAAAGAAGAATGTGTTTTACTATCATAATCCTCATAGTGAAGGGTATTCCTATGATCATTATGAAATAAATATGATCAATCATTGTGTAGTGTCACATAATGGGAAACATAATACATTTAAAAGTAATTTGACAAGGACCAAACCATGTATTTTGATGTTATGAAAAAAAAATTGTGGTTAGGATAATGAATTTTTATAGTGGTCAGTGCATGGATTACACATGAATAGAGGTTTTTGGTTTATCATTATTTGTAATATGGATCAATGAGTATGAATTATTCTCACAAACTGTATGGACATAAAAATATGGACCCCATCTAGGGTGATTCCTAATGAATATGATGTATCAGTACCCAGAATGGATATAGCCTACTATGTGGGAGAATGATACTATCAGTAATATGGTCTGACATAACAATATTCCATATGGAATATAGTCTTAATATGAAAATAGTCTGTCGGGAATATATATTTGATGTAATAGATATCAGAAAATGCATTAGTATATATGGTTTAGGGAAGGAAGTATATTGTCCTAGGAGATATATGGAAAGAATAAAATGATGATTAATGCTGAATATAAATTGGTTTGAACCTCAGGTATGCATCCTACATATCTCACCATGTTATGAATAAAATCCCATGTATTTTGAGTGAAAATGTTTATAGTCGTATGGCTGAACCATACCATGCAATTTAACAAAACACATTAATGATTTATGGGGGTAAATTAATATATAATCTATGGGGGTTGGATAAATATGTTATAAAATATAATATAGGAAGAGGGGTTGAATTTTAGTTTATAAAAATAAATGTTACAATTTTTCAAACCAGTTCAACAATATTTATCGAATGAATTTTCAAACTAATATACATCATAATAAATGTTTAGAAAGAGATATTAACAAACAATATAATCATTTCAATAAAATTAATAGATGATATATAAAATTTATAAACATGTAAAACAATCTTTTGTAAAGAATGTAAGAAAAATGTTAAATACAATTATAAAAACATAATATTTATAATAGATAAACACAATGATGTTACAGTGATATCCCAAAATTGGATTCTATAAGAAAAAACTCTTTAATGTTAAAATTATTATTAATCAAATAATAAGTAATTTCTGAAAATATACTATAGCAAAAATATCCTCATGATTTTAAAAATATAAATTTTTTAAGATATTCCTTCTCCTATGACATTTATATCAATTTGTAGATCAGATCTAAGGGTCATATTATACATTTCTTGAAGGCAGTTACAATGAAATCAGAAAAACTCTATCACCGGATTTTTTTAATGTAACAATGTAATATATGATGGACGTTATGACGTCGCACAATTATAGTAAATTGAAATTTTCTGTCGTATATAATGAGAAAACATTTTATAGTATATTGTATACTGTTTAATGTTCTGTAGGATTTATAAAATCTTATTTGTTAGAAATGCCTCTTTCCATTTGATAAAGTCTATTCAAAAATAGTTATAGAGTTTTTCTAGTTGAATTCTTTATAGTCTCTTTGGTATAACATAAAAACCCTAATCCACTTAATATGGTATAATTTAAAAATTACATGTATAATAGATATACGTTAATAAAACTCCATCTGATATATCTATTAATCACCTTTCCAGTAATGTAATATTATTAAATGAAATATCGTAATAGATTAGGAAATACTGATTATAGAAACCATGTACAAATATAAATAGTGGGTTGGGATTTTAAAAAATTATGGTTGGAAAGGGTATAATGTGTTATTTTTATTCATTAATCTCTGATTTTTTTAAAATCACATTACACGTGATTTTAATGTAAAAATTTTGATAAAAATATTACAATAAAAATATTAAAAAATTAATGCCCCTAAATTTAAAAACTATCAACAAATTTTACATTCTCTATTTCTCCCATAGGAGTTTAATATTTCTCCCTTTCTCCACCATTTTTATTTTCAAAAAGGATTTTTAGGATATAGAAATTGTTCCCTGAAATATTATAGATAAATTTATACAAAAATATAAAAAGAAAATAAAATTATTATAAGAAAAATAAAAAATTTATATTGAACCAATATTTATAAAACATGTATCTATAGAGATTAATCTTGATTATTATAACAACATTGATGATTATAAAAAAAATCAATCATTGCTTGAATGTTTTTTTAGTAATTAAATTCATATTTAGAATATTTTTTTTAATTCTTATCAAACTCTAAAACAACTGATTTTTTTATATAAATTTAATTATCAATGACATTGAATTATTTCATTTCATAGATATTTCTTCCTCATCCTTTCTACATAGATATTCAAATTACCATTATCACTTCAAATTTCATGAGCATAGATATTAATTATCTCCAAAAATTATAAAATTAATTTTGTTTTAATTTTAACTCAATTTATTTTTTTCACCAAAAAGAAGATATCATCTATAGTATATTTTATCCAAAATACAATAGGTTTTATCTATTTTAATAACACATTTGGTTCTCCCTTGACATGTAGAATTCATCATCTATATAGATAACTGGTTTGGTATGCTCATTATGAGAACTTGTATTCTACTAGATATCAAATTTTCCGTGAATGAACAATCTGAAATTGTGGATATTTGGAATGAATTTCAAAAAAAAATCAAGAATATCTATTACTACATTGAAATAAGTGATCTTCATTTCCAATAGGTTAATATAGTACATAGAAAAAAATTTGTGGAGTAGTTTTATTAATTTAGTAATGAAGTTGATTAATTTCCTGATTATCCAAGATATTCTATTTCAACAATTTTTTTTAGTTAAGACTGTTACTGATGGTTTTCATCGACCATGGATTTGTTTGAGGATTTTTATTAATACACATCTAAATAATTTTCTGATGAATCTTCTTAATGATAACTGTTAGTGAAATGTTGTTTTGATTTTGAGGACAATTAAATTAATGTATTATCAAATCTTATCAATGTCCAAAAAATTCTTAAACTCTGAGATAAATTCATATTATTTCCTATGTTGTGTCTTCTTGAGTACTTGGCATAATTATAAGGGATAAAAAACATATTCCTTTTCATTTGAACTACTTTTAATAACTTAACATGAAAATCATCTTCTTGGATTTAATCATCAAGATATTCTACCACATGATTATATAGATTATAGATAGATAATTGTAAAACATATAGTAGAATTAAATAATATTTATAAACATTATCATTAGGTGAATATTTTTATTGAGTTCTCTTATCTATTGAATGAGATTTTCCAGACCCCTGTAGAAATCAATTTCATATTTCTCTTTCATTTATTTCACTTATTGTGTTTTATTATATCCCCATTATATAATATTTTTATTAACATTTTCTTTCATGTAATTATTATCCAGAAAATCTAATTAGAAAGATGAAATATCATATTTATTTTTTCTTTTTAGTAGTAAACACATAAAGAGCCTCTTCAGATGTTGTTTAGGTTTTCTTTTTTGGCATTATAGGTGAATTGTTCACATATTTTATTTTCTCTAAAATATTCATTTTATTCTCAAAAATATTATAAATGCATCAACCATTTTCTATCTAACATATAAAAATAATTTAATGTATGAACAAAAAATAGCCCTATTTTGTAAATTATTTCTTCTCTAATGTGTGGAGTTTTTTTCTCAAACTAGAACATATTTGTTTGTGAATATTTTTTTCTACATGAAATTTAGCAGTTATTTTTTAATAAATCTTGAATTTATGATATTAATTAACATCATTGGAAATAATATATAATGCACCTTCAGAATATTAATATATCATAACCAATGGATTAGAATTTTTTGTTCCCAATGGGAAACAATACAATCATCTAGTGAGTTATGGGATAAATTTCCTACATTTCACACGTAGGGAATAATGATATTTGTCTTGTTCTTTTATGAAGGAACCAATATTTTTGTTAACTTTCTATTAATATTGTTTTCTTCTCCATTGAGAGGGAATCTAATTAGCTTATAAAGATGATTAATATTGAGATTTCAAGAATTTATAAAAAAATTAAACGAAACATTATTCAGACCATCAACTTATGTAATCTCAAAAGAAATATGAATCTCTCGATAAGTTATTATGAAATGAAAACCAAATCCATATTTCAAAATATATATGGATTATCATACATGTAAATTGATTACTAACATTAATAGTGATTCATTCATTTAGAACCATGTTCATTCAATAAATATTTTGTTAATAACTTCCATGATGTAATATCCATATGAGTGTTCCATGAAAAATGATTGTTTGATTTGAAAACAATCAGACAAACTAATATAAAATTTAATAATAGAAAGGATATAGATCTATAAAAAGTTATTGGTTCTTGATAGGAACTACCAGACCACTTATTCTTTAAATACACTCAAATATAGTGAAAGTTTATTTTCTAATGGTATATAATAGATACAAATATTATTTGAAAACCTAATGGATAATATATTCTCTTTTTTTAAATTAGTGAAGTATTAATTGTAATAACGTTATATGTTTTAAAATTTTAAAATTATTACAAAATGTGTTATAAGAAACTGATCATTATTAGGAAAAGATTATTTCACTAAATGTAAAATATTGGTAATGAATTTTAGATGGACTATAAAATAGCTTATAATACAAATAGAAAAATATAAAACAATATACACTTAGGAGAAATTTTGAATAATTTTTTTCATAAGTTTTTTCCGATAATAAGAAGTTCTTGTTTATATAAAAACATAGGAATTGTTTCCTCTAATAAAACATTATTCAAATATCACCCTGATAAAACATAGAGAGTTTAGAGGAAATATATTCAAATATATTTTTTGTAAATAAACATAATGAAAAACATAAAATCCATGATGTTAAGAAGATCATATTAAAACAAATAAAATTATTCACCACCATTTTTTGAGGAAATCACTGATATAAAGAGATAGATAAACCTGAAGCAGATAAATGACAATTTTATATTGAAAATAGAAAAATTATGTTTATGTAATTTAAATATATCAAAATTTTGAGGTTTAATAAAAATATTTGAAAGTTATTATTTCATTCCCATAAACTATTGAATTACATCTCTATTTTTGTGTGTGTTCTTGAATGGAACATTATCTTATATCTATATGCATGGATCATGAGTGATGTGGAGGATTTTTAATTAAATATATGAAACATGTGTTATCACACAACATTTTGTTTTTACAAAAAAAACTCATGTTAATGATTCTGTGTTCTATACAGAACCACCACACACAAATACTTTTAGTTATTACATATGCATCTTATGTAATATAATTTGATATCAAGTTCTTTTCGTACAAGTATTGAAATATAATACATCTCATAAAAAATATAAAACACTAAATGAAGTTGCCTAAATAATTATATATCCACCGATGTAAACATATGAATATTTTATTTCTTAAAAATAATTTATCATAGATCAAAATAATTCACATTTTATATTTTCCTTAAGATAATTAATTTTTTTAATAGATTTTATATCTAACTGTTGTAATGGTATTTGTCTTCACTTTCCATTACACTACCGTTATTATTTTTTTGAAGTGTTTAGAAGAGGATCATAGGGAGATTGGATAATTTTGGTTATTAAAGTCTAGAAGAAGTGATATTACAGCTCTTGTAACTGGATTACACAACGTGAAATTGTGTTTCACTTATTTTCTAGGAATCTTCATCATGTGTAAATATTTTACATGGTGTGAAAAATAGATTCATGGAATGTAATATTTTAGGGTTGCAAAAAATAAAATAAATTAAATAGGTGAAAAATATTTTAATGGAAAATGATCCCTGTCTATTACATGACATGAAAGGGAATTGCATCCCATGTAATACCCCGATCATGTGAAATTTTTAAAACTATATTTGGATGAAATTTTATCCATTCATTCATCCTCTCTTATTCCTATCATATTGGTTGAACCATTGGTTCCCTGCGGCGTTCTTCAATCCCTTCATCATCCCTCATCGATCTTTTGATCTCTCTGGATGTTCGTTGGTGATCTTTCTTCGATCCATGGTGACTTATCTTCTCCTTCTCCCTGGTTTTCCTCCATTATTCTCATGGGGCATCACTATAGTGGTGTTTCATTAGTTTGTTGTATGCATCGGGTTTTGTTTTGATGGATCCTTCGTGTGTTATAAGATGATCCATAATTTTTATCATGTGGTCATAGTTCGTGAGAATTCTTTTTCGCCATGTGGTGCACATCAATTGGAATGATTTTGTGACGTAGGATTCCATTTGTTTCCATATAATGTACATCCTAGGGTATGGGGGATGGGTTTACTTATATTTTTCTATGAATTATGGTTATTTCGAACTAATTTAATGATAAATAATTAGATAATTTAATTGAAAGGTGAAATTTAGTTTTATCTACATTTTTTATAGATTTGATTGTGTTTCTGGTATTGTGAGTATATAGGCTAAACACCCGAATGAAAATTGATGTATTTGGTGGATTTTTTTTCTCTGGATACGTATATTGTGGTTGTTACATTGTTTTATATTATTGTTATATCATTTCAAATAGAAATTGGTTAATTTCAAAAACTAGTATAATTAAATTGTTTCCCTGGGATTTTGGTTTGTGTGACATCACCCCTAAATTAATGTGCAATTTGATAATATACCCTTCGAAAATATGTTAAATTTTCTCCCAATGTGTTCAGTTATGTTTCCAAGCCTGTGGGAAACTGGTCCATTTTATCAATTGGGTGTGGAGTGATATGTGGTTGTTTAGCTATGCTTTTGGGGTGGTGAGGTTATATTTTGTGGGCCATGATTTTGGGGCAGTGATAAGAGGCTATTAGGGATAAAAATGTTTGTTGTGATATGTTTTATTTTGTGATAGATTCTTTATTAGTGATGTAATAGTTAAATAATGGTTTAATAATATTGGTAATGGATTGGGATGGTTTGGTTAAAGATATGTATGTGGGTAATGAAATTTTAAATGATGGGTTTTGTGATTGAATATGGTAGATGGTAAATTAAGAAATTAATGGTCATCAAACATAGATACAATGTGAAGAAGCCTTAATTTATTTGGGTTCTTCACCTTTTAAAAAGACTATTATAGTTATTAATAAATTCATTTAGAGGTGGCAGAAATGGTTGCATCATTATGAGTTGGTTGTTTTTTTGGGAACCCATAGGTTTTATTCGAGTGAGGAATACTATTCATATACATGTATATTCTTGTGATTTTTATACACATCCCTCCCATGTTGAGAACTATTTTCTTAACACCCACATTGTTAAGAAAGGGGTGCTATTTACAATATCTAGTGAGGAGTACGAATAGATGGGTACCCATTCTTTTTCCCACTCTCTTCCAGCAAAGTTAGATATGTCATAGATTGTGTTGGGAAGCTTTTTGTTAGTGATTTTGATGGTGGCTGTGATAGCCCATATATTTTCTAGAGAATTGATTTGTGTTATCCTAGGATTCATATAGATGTGTTGTGGTGTTTTATCCAAGGTGCACACAATATGATATATGATATGATTTTTGTGATGCCAAGGTATGTGTGGAGGGTGGTTTTGTGAATCCTAGGAGTGTATGGGAGGGATTTGTTATAAGGTACATGTGTATGCAGAAAGGATGTAATGTGAGGCCCATGTGTGTGTGGGGGTGGGAAGTGATGAGGTATACAGAAGGGATGGGAGCACTTGGATATATGACGTAGGGCGAGAGCAGCATACTAGGGGGAAAGTGTTGCGGGATACCCAATCATCAATGTTAATTACTTTATACTATATTACAAGGCTTTCATTAAACGGTGTTAATGCTTTGGTGGGTTCGGTATGGTTAGTATATCTATTTAGTTGCTGATTGGTTCTATTATTTTCTCATAGCTGCATTAGTATGCTTCTTTATCATGTGCATGAGAGACTTTGGTTTTCTAACTTTTTATACTTGTATACTCACCATACATATATAAAATTGCTTCCAGATTTCTCAAATGATTTCAAGGACTGTGCTAGGTGTTACTTGCTCAGACCTTTGGACAGCTACTGGGTATCTTCCTTAGCTCTACTTTTGCGTAATTACTTTTGAGAATTTAATTTATTTGTATGAGTTCTATTTTTTCACACTTGTTGATTGTTTTCAACATTACGTTTTATATAATTCCTTGGAGTTGTTGTGAATTTTTCATTCTACCTCCAAATCTTGTATCTTATAAAGGGTAATGCCTCCATTATTATGAGATTTGTATAACCTTGGTGCTAGTTTCCTTCCCAAGGCCCACTAGGGGTGGGAATTAGGGGTCATTGTCTCTGTTTAACCTCATTTTGGTATCCTTGGATAGATAAAGTCATGATAGAGTGGTATCAGAGGTGACAATTGAGTGACATGATGGAGTTCTAGTTAGGTATAGTGACGATTTCATGGGATATAATGACAATAGTTATAGTTGACCATGGTGTGTCACATAGTCTAGGGAGACCGGCTAGGACATGGGATTTTAGGGTCCCCGATGACCTATGGCATAGGCACTGAGCTTATTGAACGATCAACTAAGGTTGAACTTCATTCAGGGTAGCGACCCATGATAGGTACATGCATCATAATGACGTGTGCTCTATTTGAGTTTTGTTATTTTAATAACATTAAAATGGAATTTAAAAATAAAATTAATTCAAATAAATCCTAATGAAAATTCCATACTAATCAGGCTTGGTAAATAATTGTTTACCTATTAGTTATGTCTCATTGTCATTGTATGCATGTGGATCTTATAGTGGATGTTTAGATGGATAATCTAGTTGATCCCCATAGGTTTGGTCATTGTGAGAAGAATGACCAATGGAAAAAGATGTTGTGTGCTTTCTAGTGGTAGGATTTAGCGATGTAAGAGGATGCTGTTTTAGATGTGGAGACAGAGGGATTGTGGAAGAATCTTAAGATCTCTTTCAGTTTCATCTGGGTTTTGATAGAGTACTAGGTCCCATTAGCAGCATGTCACATGTGGAGAGCTACCCGTTAGTGGTAGAAGATGTATCTAAGAGATCAGAATGAGGATTATGTTTTGTGGGACAACATATATAAGGTGTTCATAGTAGAGTTGATTCCATTGACCATGAATGTATTAAAGAGTTATGATCATATTACTCTTCAGTAGGGTAGAATGAATGTGTGGGAGCTATGAACAAAGTATAAAACCATCTCATTTTTCCTCATAAATTTTTTCTATTGAGGAGTCTCATGATAGATGTCCTTATGAGGCACCCCATCCTTCTATTTAGTATTTTGTTACTCAATTTAAAATTCCAACATGTTTGCAAGTTCATAAGAATTTAGATGTGATCGAGTGGATTCACTGATGAGGAGGTATATTGTGAGAGGGGATCTAACATAGTTATTCAAATGATAGATTGGTTAGTGGAATGTCTCAAGCACCAGGATCATTAAGGTTTTGACTTTCTAGGATTCAACCTCAGCAGCTTACTTTCTTCCCTTTTAGTGCCAGTGGATTCTATTATATTCTTAGGAGCATCATGTTGGTTTTTTTTGATTCATGGACATCTCTATAGCTACTTCACAGATGTATCCTGATATTAGTTTTGTTGAGGTGGAATGGTTCAATGTCGTCCCTATTAGCTATTCCAAGTGAGTGCTTTTTTAACAGTTGTGAAGAAGCATTATTCTCTATCAATGGGAGATGGACCAGGTAGAGGCCTAACATAGGTTTGTCTTATTTAGGGACCGCACCACAATCATGGTCATGGAGGATTTCCTCAGTAGAGAGGTTGAGGATTTGGGTGGGGACAGTTGTAGGCCGCAGAGTTAGTAGTCCCAGTGGGGCTAGAAATCATGCAAGCTATGATCATTTTTTAGTACCATTGTTTGTGACTTTTTTGATTTAGGATATTCACCCAACTTTTTTAAACTTATCTAAAGAATTCTCTAGGCCTATACTTAGTGATGTATCATGTTCTCCCGGTGATGAGTTTGTAAATAGGAGGATAGACCATCTTAATTGATGTGTTTTAGTGGTGTTGACTGATGATGAGACCACATCAGTCTCATAAGGATCTCTTCCTCATACATATATTGTCATTCGATGTCATCATTGACATAAATAAGTTTTATTTCATATGTTCTGTTATCGAATGATTATGGTGGAGAGTTCTATTTTCGTATGTGGATGGCCATCATTCGGTTTTCATTTACAAGAGGAGTTTTCAAGTAGATAGTCATCATGTGGATCCCCTTCATTCATTGTTAGTTGTTTTGTCTTTAGAATAATTGGATGCTAATAAGGTAGAGTTTCCCGAGGTCTTTGTGGAGTTCCTATATTTTTTCCCTGAGGTTGTTGTGATGCTAACCCATTGATGTGATATTGATTTCAGGATACACATACATCTGGGTGCTTTTCTATGATTGATGCCACATTATCTGATGAAACCTTTTTAGTTGTGGAAGTTGAGGGTTCAGATGATGATCTAACGAATAATGGTGTTTTCTATATTTATGTTTTTTCATGAGGTGATCCAGTGTTGTTCACTAGGAATGTGGATTTTTCTATGAAGTTGTTTCTAGAAAACCTAAGGATGAATCAACTGCTGATCAAAAATCATTACCCTCTTGAGAGAATAGATGAATTTTTTCAACCATTTTACTATAGTGTGTCAGTTTTCAATGATTGACCTATAGTCTGGATATATCTAGTTGTTGGTGAAGAATGGTGGTATCCCAATGACCACCTTCAAATGTAGGTATGGGAACATCGATTTTGTAGTCATTTCATTCTATGTTACAAACACACCAACAACATTCAGGTGGTTTATGAAAATTATTTTTCATGATTTCATGTACCAGTTATCATCTTATTCATCAATAATATCATAATATACTTGAAGACATAAGAGGATAATGTCAAGAATTACTGAACATTCATGCATGTTCTTCGACACCACTAGCTCTATGGAAGGTTGTCCAAGTATATGTCTTATACATGAGATGTATATTTATTTGGAATTGTGGTTTATCATTAAGGTGTGTGTGTAGACCTATCGAAGGATGAATCCATTTTTTCTTGGGATGCACCAATGAATGTGGAATAGGTTGGCAATTTCTTTAGTCTCACATACTATTATCATTGGTTTGTACCCAATTTCTTCCATGTTTTATCCTTGTTGATCGCTTTGACATAAAAGGAACAATTTTTTTCACGGATTGATCAATATTAGGTAGTGTTAAGTTATCTAAAAGGGAAATTGGTTAGTACACCAGTGCTCTATATTCCTAATTAAGGGGTGATGTTTGAGGTGTTATGTAACGCATACCATTTTTCTTGGGTTACGTGCGGATGCAGTAGTGAGGAGTGACCTCTTATGGGTTTAGGTAGTTATGTACCCATGATTGTAACTATTCTACCCATGAACTATAAATAGTATAAATTTTGTTTGTATTGATGCTTTTTCAACATTACCTCATTGAGGAGACCATTGAATTATTCATGGATCACAGGAGTATGTGGTATATCTTTTTTAAGTGTGACCGAAATCTATGATAGTGTAGGAAGATGATGTTTTTAAATTAACATGAATTTGAGATCGTAAAAACCTTAGGAAAGTTAAATTTAATGGTGGATTCATAGGGAATAATGGAATATAAGGCGGTTGTTCAGGAATCTTTTGATTCTTGGAGTGAAATAGAGGAGTTGGTAGCCTTGCACATAGATGTAGGAGTGGATTGTTATAGAGGTTGTTTTTTTCAGATGACTGTGTGGTGTTCTCTAATTAAGTATGTGATAATTATTAGGTGGGATACCTTGAGGTATAGGTGATGCACAATCATCTTGGCCATGGTGATGATCTGGAGGGATGGTCAGAAGATAGATGGAACCATATTTGTTTCATGGAATTTTGTTTCTTCCAGTGGTGATGCATGGTGGAGTTATTCTTGAGTTTAATATCTAACCTTTTGTGGTGATCCCATGAGTTTCCAGGACATAAAATGTCTTGAGGATGTAGTTTTTGTTTCCTGGGATGAAATCGGAAGACAAATGTTTGGTGGAAATGTGCATGGAATTCCATCAGGTTAAGGATGATCAAAATATTTCTGGTGGTTTTTTTCATCGCTTGGATGTTACCAAGTGAAATTGGTATGATATCCCAATGGATTACATAAAATTTATACCATTATCATCGGGAGGTTTTTATGTCATATAGTTTGTCATGGATTAGTTGATGATATCATCCCTCTTCTTAGAGATCCAGGAGATGGGAACAATAGAATATTTGGTTAAGAGTTTTGTGGATGGATTAGTGATGTTTCATGGATGAATTAGTTATGTTTCATGGAGTTTCAAAGTCCATTATCTCATATTTGGATGTGTGTTTTACCTCATTATTATTCATGGTATTTCATCATGATTTTGGCACTACATTATGCCTCAACACTGCATTCCACTATCAGAAATATAGGCATATGAAACATTCTATCCAGACACTGGATGATATATTGTGAGCAAGAGTCTTTGACTTTGGTAGATCTTGGCTACGACACCTGCCATTGTTGTAGTGGTCTTATAATAATATCAATCACCTTTCCTTTGGAATTTATCTATTTGAGGATTTATATGGGATAATTTTATTTCTCCATTTATTTAGAGGGAGGTTGTTGATACAACTATTCTTGGTCCTAATGTGTTATAGTGCAAGAAATATAAGGTTTAGCTTATTCATGAGAGGATGAAAGAGGCACAGAACTACCATAAGTATTATGTCCATCATATAAGGATTCCCTATGATTTCCTGGTTGGGGAACACATTGTCATGAATGTTTCTCCTTAATGTATAAAGCTTATATTTGGAAGATGGAGTAAGCTTTATCCCATGTTTTTTGGGCCCTTTGAGGTGTTGAAGCGAGTTGGTGAGGTAGCATATCTGTTGTCATTAAAACCGAAGTTAGAAATGATCCATGACATCTTCTACATCTCTCGATTTTTTAAATATATTCATGATGACTCACATTTCATTAACTGTGAAGAGTTGTATTTCAAGGATGGAGTTATGTTTATGGAGTGGGTAGAAGAGATCCATTATTTTGAGGAGAAGGCGATAGATGGATGAACCATTTATTGGGTTCGTGTGTTGTGGATGTGTGTTGGTCAGTAGGAGAGAACATGGGAGCGAGAAAAACATATGTGTGCCCAATTCCATGAACTATTTCGATTGTTTCTTTGATATGTTTTTCTTTATAATGTGATGTTTTATACCTTGTTCATTATAAAGATGGGCTATTTTCCTTAGTTCATGATGTGTGTGGTGAGATGTGTGATAAATTACTGATATAAAAAAAATTGGTAGACCAAATTCCTAATCGAGATGCGTTAAGTGAGATGTGGTTAAACCCATGTGGATGAGTCAGTGCCACCCATATCAGATAGTATCTTGACATGGAGGATATAAATCCCTGATTAATGTGTTGAGGATGGTGTGGTCTGGCTGTTGTGTAAATATTGTATGGATGTGTGTTTGAGTGAGAGGAGATGGTTTGTAGATGTGGTTTCACGGTGTTGAGTTATTTTATGATTGTTTTGATTGTTTAGGATAGTGTGTTTAGTCGGTGGAAGTTTTTGAGGTATGTTGTGGTGATTTAGAGATATCTCATGGGGAATTTTTTCAGACCCATTACCTTCTATAATGTATTTTGGATTCTCTATAGAGAGAATCAATTGAGGGTTGTCCGATTAAATGGATTGTACCTTCCCGGTCAATTACATTACAGATTTTGGATGTTAGAGGTGTTTGGAGGTGGCTCAAAGGGAGTTTGGGGAATTTTGGTTTTTTATGTAATGAAGGGAGATTACACATTGTGTAAATAGATTACATGACATGGTATTTTGTTTAATAGATTGTTTAATAGGATTCAAGGTGTGAAAATATTTTACACATTGGGAAGAAGAGTTTAAAAAAATCTAACATTTTAGGGTTGAAAAAAATAAAATGAAATAAAGAAGTGATGTGTTTCTTGGCAGAAACCGAACCTCAGGTACTACACGGTGTGGAAGGGGATTACACGTCATGTAATACTCTAATAATGTGCAGTTTTAATATTATTTTCTTCCAAAAATTTATATATTAGTTTGTACTATCTTATTCCACTCAGTTTGAGTGATCCCTAGGCACCTCAAAGTTTTCATCGACCAGTTCTCCATAACTATTAGATCAGTGGATCTTGTTGGTTGTTTGTTGGTGATCTTTCATTGACATGTGGTGAGTTATTTTCTCTTTCTCATTCATTTTCTTTCATTCTTCTCTTGGAGATCCACTATGGTATTATTTATTTGGTTAGATTTATGTTTCATATATTATTTTAATAGATCCATTGTGCGGTATTGGAAGATCCATATTATTTTCTTAGCGGTTGTTATTTGTGAGCATCCTTTTTTTCCATGCTTTGCATAATAATTAGAATGCTTCCATGAGGTAGGATTATATATGTTTCTCATTATTGATCATCATGTAGAAGGGGAATTACTTCTTTTTATCTCTAAAATAATTTTCTGCAAGATTAAATTAAAGATAAAAAATTGGGTTATTTAATTGAAAGGTGTAATGGGGTTTGATCAAATTGTTTTTATAGCTTGAATATCTTTTGTGATATTGTGATTATATGGTCTAAATGCCCCATAGAAAATTATGGTCATTGGTGCATTTGATTGTGGTGATACAACCACAAGGGTTATTTTATTGTTTTAGATTAATTTTTGTCTCCCTAAATAGAAATTGGGTAATTACATAAACATGTCTATTGAAATATCATCCCTAAATATTATATTTTCTGAAAAAAAACCCCTAAATTAATGTGTAATGTGATTAAATCCATGTTGTAAATATGTAAAAATGGCTCTTTATTTGTGTAACATCCCGGATCTGGGTGTCTCCCAAGGGTACCTCATACCTAGTTGGTCACATGTCGTCAAGCGCATTTCCCCAAATTTCAGACGCTGCTGACTAGCAGCGTGGGCCTTGGGTGTGATATTGGGGAAACTATACCCCCATTGGTATTGTAACACAACAGAAACAAATAGTAAATATTAGTGGAAGCAATAATACCATACAATAGAAGTAAACAATATAAGACTAATAGTATAAACAGATGCATATTATATAAATAAATGATTCATGTCACATGTATCTAGGAAAATAGCCAAACAAGTCAAAATGCTATAAATACAATACTGAAACCCAAGTACAGAAAATAGTATCTTCCAACAGCATCATAAGCCTCATCTTTGTCTCGTGCTCTCCAGCTTGAATAGCAATCAACTTTATTATGAATAAGGTTATTTGTATTTGTTTGTACCTATAACCATATAATATATCTGGGTCCAAAATAGTGACCCAAATAGGATGTTATAAAAATCTTATTATGCAAAAACCAAAATATCTATGCCTAATGGTCAGTGAATATATAAATCATGTAATAATAAAAAATGATGCAACAAACATGGATGCACATAAAAGTAAAAAAATCATACAATTTTCAATTACATTCATTTACATTTTTATATTATTCAAACCATTGAATAATGTAACCTCGGGATCTACCATAATCTTCATATCCCACTGTATAATAGCACTAGTGCAAAAAACGTTTTTTACATCGGTTTTTTTTAATTTTTTACATCGGTTTCTAGCAGACGTTAATATTGGAGACGTTATAAATAACGTTTTGACATCGGTTATTTAAAAACTGACGTCAAACACATAAAATCGCGATGTTTATGTCATCGGTTATTTTAGAACCGACGTGATAAATAAAATTTCAAGGGTTTATCACGTTGATTATTTAACAACTGACGTGATAAAAGTCCTGGAAAATCGTTTATCATGTCGGTTATTAAAAAATTGACATGATAAATGGACGGGGAAATGGTCTATCACGTCGGTTATTAAATAACCAACCTGATACACCGGGGGGCGGGGGGTTTATCACGTCGGTTATTATAGAACCTCCATGATAAACCGGGGGAGGGGGGTTTATCACGTCGGTTATTAAATAAAAGACGTGATATACTGGGGGAGGGGGTTTATCACGTCGGTTATTCAATAACCGACGTGATAATCTGGGGGGCGGGGGTTTATCACGTCGGTTATTAAATAACAGACGTGATAAACCATTTCCCAGGCCTTTTATCACGTTGGTTATTAAATAAATGACATGATAAACCATTTTTCAGGCCTTTTATCACGTCGGTTATTAAATAACCAATGTGATAAACCTAATTTTTAAAAAAAAAATTTGAATGCAGTCATCTGCACTCCACCAGAATCAACCATAAAACAAATCAAGAAATCGTACCACAAAAATAGAAGTAGATCAAAATTAAGCATGTACATTGATAACATATAAAACATACCCCCTAGATAGCCCCCACCCTCATGTATACCCCATAGACAGCCCTCCGCCACCCCGTTGGAGCCCTCACCCTCTTGTATACCCCCTGGACAGCCCTCCCCCACCCCATTGGAGCTCCCACCCTCATATATACTCCTTGGACAGCCCTCCCCCACCCCATTGGAGCCCCCGCCACACTCCCGGATTGCCCCTCGACCCCCGGACAGCCCCAAACACCCCTCGACAACCCCCACCCTCCTGAACAGCACCCCCTCACCCCACTTGACATCCCCCACCACACCCCTGGATAGCCCCAAACACCCCTGGACAACCCCCCCCCCTACCCTCATGTATACCCCCCACCCCTGGACATCACTCTCACACCCCTAGACTGCCTTCCCACACCCCTAGATAGCCCTGCCACCCCCCTGGACTGTCCCCCACCCCACCGGACAACCCTCCCAGACCGTTGTACACCCCCCAACCCCACTGAACACACCCCCACACCCTTGGAACCCCTCCCCCACAGACCCAAATCCATACCAGAAAAACCATTATAAGTAAACCAAAATAAGAAGCAGAGCAAAATTAAACATTCACTTATATAACATTCAAAACATACACTTTCAACTTCAAAAAAAACTAAATCCAACCTAAACAACTACCAAATACACAATTACGACGAAAATATTAAAAATTAAATTTTACATTACAAACAACTAATATTCAATAAAACTTGTAAAATAATTTGACCACTCCACTTATAAGTTTTTGATGTCTTCAGCAGTATAGGGTTTAGGGTCATCAAAAAGCTACAAATGAAAAATAAAGTAGTTAACGTGTATAATGAATAAATCAAATTGAAATATTATGGCAAAGTTTAAGAGGAAATCATACCAGGTCAAAATTCAGAATTGTCCCAGTTGTTATTATTTCATACATAAATCTTAACATATAATATCCGCATTCGATGAGGCCTTGTTGTTCATGAAAATTCTGTTTGAATGAGTGTAAATTCAATATATTATTTTTATGTAATAAATCAAAAAGTACAAATTATAAATGGATATTTAGCTTCGCATTTACATATTTGATCTTTGCACCTATTTTCTTTGTGTTTTTTCGAAAGTAGGCCCATGCACTGTTAGAAAATAATACGAATGGGGTAAATTTAAAATTCATTATAATATATAAAACTATTGAGAAATTGAAACTTACTTTTCCAATATATTCTTAAAACTTTCCCGCACATCACCATGGACAAAGCATATCCAATAAAGGGATTTCTCCCTTGGGAAAAAAACCCCTAACATCCAATGATCACTGATAAAAGGAAATTTGACGTTAGTGGTTTTTTATGTTAAAAGATAATTTAATCTTTGAGAGAAATGTGTTTCATACCTCTCACAAAAAGGCATCATCCAACATTGTGTGATTATATTCTTTTCAAATATTTCAGCAATATAAACCATTCTTGGTTCCTCATTCAATGCACATGCTTCAGGGGAAATCAATTGCGGGTCCATGAATCCATATACTTCTGTCAGCTCATTCCTCTCACAAATTTTATAAAGATACCTAATAAAAAATAGACATAAGTATACATTTTTAATAAATATAACATAGGGAAAAGGTGTTAAGACTTACATGGAAAATATTTGCACCACGTTGATGCCCAACTTATCTCCAGTAACAAGCTCCATGATATCAGTTTTTATAATCCCCACTGTTATTTCACATCCACAAACATGATCTTCCATTGGAAACTCATAATAACCCGACAAAAAATGTGAATATCTTGACAATCTTTCAAGAGAATTTGAATCTGTATCTGATGTCATAGCCATTTGTCTTTGTTGTTGTCTATACAGTATTTCTTTACCTTTGAAGTATTCCTGTAAAAAAAATTGAAAAATATATTAGTTTTCAAATGATAAAACAACTTTAATCAAAAAATAAAATAAAAGATATAACATTCATACCTCTATGGTAATGAGTCGAAGAAGGTTGGATGGCCAAATTAAAAAAAGGCCGATACTCTGTCCAACTGTCGCCACCTCATTTGTAGGTATTGGTACCCTAGCTGATCTATCTATAATATCTTGTACAGTGACCCTCTGATGCTCTACCTCTAATTGTTGATGATGAACTGTATCTCCTATATAATATACAGACCCATATGCTACTATATGATGTTGAGAATCATCAACATACAACTCGCAATAAGTAGGAAGCTATGGCGGAGGCGTAGGATAAAAAATGGGGTCCGTAGGCTGAGGTGGGGGAGTGGGAGCTACTGGAGGAGGTGGAGGATAAATAATGGGGTCTGCAGGGGGAGGTGGAGGAGTGGGAGCTGCAGTCTGAAATTGTCTTTGCATTTCTGCAAACATAGACTGCACCTAATCTCTAATATTTTCCTCCATCGTCGCATTAATATTATGAACTTCAGCCTCCAAGGATTCAATTTTTTTATAAACCCCCTCAATGATAGAAGTTGAAGAACGTGGCAACACTTTTCTTACTGATACACCTGTCAGATATCCTCTTACACAACCAGGATGTTCGGGCCTTCCCAATGCTGCAAATAAAATATCTTCCCTCCTAGTAGCTGTAAATGTCCCCTCTGAACTCTGCTCCTCAAGAGGGTCCTGTATTAATTAATTTAACATTTCTGTAATGATTGAAATTATATGAAGAAAATAGTTAACTTAAATAAATAAAATAGATATCTTAAAATCCTCTCAACTACGATTCTCAATTCTTCCGAAAGATATTTCCCTTTTTTCCCTTCCGAGCTCTCTTCCATTTTTCATGTCTAGATGGAGGGGATGGAGGGGCCACCTCTCCAGAGCTTGAAGACTCAGCTCTTAGTTGTTGAAATTTTTCTTCCATCATTTATTCTTCCAATAATGCATACCCTTCCTGAGATAAACTATGAGGGTGTACATTTTTAGATTGGATCTCCTGATGAGATTTCCTTGTTTTCTGTAATTTAAGAATAATAAATCATTAACAAAACATTAATAAAATCATTTATATAAGAAATTTTGTAAAAGTTTACATTGCCCTTACCAGAAATGACCCTTTCCTTCTACGTTCAAAAAACTGTCTCCATGTGTCTTAATCTATAAAAGGATATATACGACATGGATTTTCATGACTCCTATGACCATAAATGAAATCAGATGAGAGGGTTGATTTTAAATCCCTCCGTCTCCTGGCAGCCAACGATAAGCATTTCTTCCTGACTCCTCCAGTGTCAGGAATATCAAATGTCTTCTGATAAAGAAGAGTTTAAACGTATTATATATACTAGAAACATTAAAATAATAGTCAAACAATGACAAAAGATCTTACCAAAATCGTTTCCCACAACTAAGAGATAATCGCTTTATCCACACTTCTCCAATCATCATACAGAATGATTTCTTTGCTCTTAGCCTGAGTTGCTACAAAACTCTTAAAATATTTTGCATTCGGACCTCTAGGAATATCATCATCATAAAACGCAATGACTAACCTCTGATCCTGTGTACAGGCAACTGATAATTTTGGTAAACGTGTGCACCCACGTTTACCAGCCTTTGAACTCTTTGTCGTAATAGAAGCAGGTGAATGTTCATCCCCAGAGGTATGACCAACAATATGCTCCTCCCCAGAATCATGTGGTTGATCATCTGAATGATCTTTCATTATCCTTCACATCAAAAAAACAAACATCAGTTCACAAATATAAAAATTCAAATATTTTAATACTACTGTAATCAGAAAATAGAAAAGTGTAATAAGTTACATAATAGTAATCATTGGTAATATGGTAAGCATGTTAAACAATGGTAAAGATGATAAAGATGGTCAACATGGTCAACATGGTCAACATGGTCAACATGGTAAAAATGGTAGACCTGGTAAACATGGTAAACATGGTAAAGTAATTATCAGTGAACAAAAATAATAGATATATAATTCATGTAATGGTTATAAACATGATAAAGTAAACTAAACAAACTTAAAACAAACAAAAACATATACTTATTTTGTTTTAAAACATGTTTTAATAAATAAAAAACTTACAATATCTAACATTTATGGAAAAAATAAATGTAAACAAGAAATAAACATATGTTACCTGTAATTTTAGGAATGTACAAATGGATTGTTTTCCCAAATTCCTTCGTCGTGATCATTCCTTATGGCACAAACTATGTCTTCAACATGATCATAATTATGTTCTGTTAATCTTTCCATGGAAGTAGGGATCTCACATAAATCCACAAATTCATCAATTCCATCCTCACCAACATATTGTTTTTTCCCTTGTAAAAAAACAGCCCACTGCATATCTGATTGATCTACTACATAGAAAATTTGTTTTGCATGTGTTTCCATTATAAAAGAATCAGTTGTGTCTTCCAATCTATTCAGATTAACAGGTGTCATTGCAAACTCATCGTGTCTGACACTGTTGTTACCGTTAAACCATTTACAGTTAAAAACGGGAACATTAATATTAAATTAATCAACCTCCCATATGTCTTCAATCACTCCATAATATGCACTTGATGCAGAAATTGGGTTTTTGTCCTTAGCACTCGAAAAATGCATTGCTTCTTCAAACACCAATACACCACTATTCTGAACTGCACTTCTGTTGTCCTGAGATTTCATATAAAATGTATAACCATTAATGTCATAACTGGACCATGTTATCACATTTATACATGGATCACCCACTATCCATTTTAATGTCTCTGATACAACTAATCTACCAAGTAAAGTCTTTTTAATCCATGACAAAAAAGTTTTGTTGTGCTCATTCAAAATCCACATTTATTTCTTCTTTGGATGAAATTTTTTCAACTCATTAATATGCAATGTGATCTACGGTTGACCATCAGCTATGTTATTCAAGATATATGATTCTAACTTCTTCATCTGTTCAGCTGACAATGATTTGACTTTCAAGCCACGAATCCCCTTTCCCCCATTATTAGCTCGTTCATGGCGAGATGGAGGCAAACCTATGTGTTGCGCCGCAGCCACGTAGCTCGTACAGAACTCTATTACCTCCTCAGAAATATACTTTTCAATAATGGAGGCTTTAGGTCGATATAGATTTTTAATATACCCCTTTAATAATTTCATATATCTTTCAAAAGGATACATCCAAAGAAGATATACAGGTCCACAAAGCTTTATTTCTCGAACTAGATGAATCATTAAATACACCATTATATCAACAAAAGTTGGCGGAAAATACATTTCCAATTGACAAAGTATAAAAATTGCATCCTTTTCCAAAATGTTCAAAGCAATCACATCAATTGCCTTGTTACAAATTGAATTGAAAAATAACACAACTTCATTATAGTCTTTCTGACACGAATGGAAAATATTCCACGCAATGAAACCAGTAGAATTTATTGCATCATGACGTGACAATCAAGTGATTTCATACCTATCAACTTCAAGTCCTTCAATGAGACAAATTTTTTTACATTATATGAATAACCTTGAGGCACATTGGTATCATGAAGACACTGACAGAAGCTAATTTTCTCCCTCTTCGATAATATATGACAAGTCGGGGGAAGAAATGTTCGTCTTCCTTTAGGAGTTGAAGCTAACTCCAAATGTATTCCTATTGATAGTAAGTCTAATCTTGCATTCAACCCATCTTTAGTCTTTCCTTTAATATCTAACAATGTTCCAATCAAAGAATCATAGATATTCTTCTCCACGTGCATGACATCAATATTTTGTTTAACTTCATGATACCTCCAATATGGTAGCTCAAAAAAAATTACCTTTTCTTCCAAATATTTCTATCATTACCAGATTTCTGTGTCTTTCCCAATGTCACATCAAGGTTTTTCACCCTCTAAAAATAAAAATTAGGGGATAAAGGTTTTGAAGTAGTATCAAATTCTTGTGAGCCATTGAATGCCTTTTTTAGTCTTCTATAAGGGTGTTCCATAGGCAAATACTTCCGATGACCCATGTACACTATTTTCCTCCCATGATGAAACTGAAAATATGACGTCTGTTGTTCGGAAATTGGACATGCTTTATGCCCTTTAACACTGTATCCAGACTAATTTCCATACGTTGGGAACTCATTTATAGTGAACAGAAGCACTGCATGCAGTTGAAAATATTCCATTTTATAAGAATCATACACCCTAATACCATCATCCCATAACAGTTTCAAATCATCAATCAATGTTGACAAGTAAACATCAATATCATTACCGGGTTATTTTGGACCATAGATCATTATACTCAACATGACATATTTGCGCTTCATACAAAAATCAGTAGAGAGGTTGTAAATTACGAATAAAACAGGCTAGGAACTATGTGTTCTACTGAGGGTTCGGTATCGATTCATTCTATATGCGCACAACCCCAGTATGAGATTTATAATTTCATTTCCAAATGTAGAATACTACGCATCAATTTTATTCCATTGTGGACAATTAGCTGGATGAAGTATTTTTCTATCACATACCCGCTCTTCAGCATGCCATCTTAACCTTTTTACATCATGTGAATTAGCAAATAAACGTTTGAAACGATTAATTATAGGAAGATACCAAAATACCTTTGAAGGGAGCTTTGTAATCTCTACACCAGCCTGTGATTTTTCTTTCACCTTATACTGTGATGTCCCACATTTAGGACACTCTGACAAAAATTCATATTCCTTTATATATATAATGTAGTCATTCGGACAGGCATGTATTTTCTTGTATCCCAATCCCATCGGGCATAATATTTTCTTGGCTTTGTAATGTGAATATGGAAGATCATTATCTTTTAGAAGAATGTATTTCATCAATTGTAGCAGCTCTGTAAAACTTCTATCACTCCATCCATGTTTCTCCTTCAGGTTAATCAATCTTAACACCGCTGACAAAACCGTAAAATCTGTACAACCAGGATATAATGGTTTTTCAGCATCACCATATAGACGCGCAACTGTCGGTTCTATCTCAATTTTTTCTGCTACAATATCGTGAATCATTTCTTCAATTCCATCGGAGTTACCATCTTGCAAATCATCATCATTAGTGACATTCTGTACAGTTTTACCATGCCAAACCCAAGGGCTGTAACTCGGATTAGAACCATGACAAATCAGATGATCTTTTATCTCTCTACTTTTCAACTTCTTCATATTCAAAAAATTTTAGGCATAGACAGAAAAAAAATGTAACTACTTGGAACATTTGGTTTTGAAAATTCCAAAAAGGCATCAACACCTTCCTTAAATTCATTGCTCATTCGATGTGCCGTAATCCAACTTCAACTCATTATTACCTATAACAAATATCAACAAAAAATATATTTTTTTAAATAAGACAAATATATGTTTATATGAGAAAAATCATAATTTGAATGTAAAACAATTTAAAATATAAAACAAATCTATGGGTATTTAAGAAAATATGCTTGAATATTATTTTTTAAACAAAATATAGTTAGATATAACAGTTTTAAATTTCATTGAATCAAAGAAAACCATGCCACCTACATTGTTGATAGAAAACTGGAGAAAATGGAGAAAACCTGAGAATCACCCCCACCCCCGGACAACCCCCAAAACCCTCTAGACAGGCCCCCACCCCCTTGGACAGCCCCCCACATCCACCCACCCCCTTGGACCACCCTTGGACACCCCCAACCCTCCGGAAAGCCCCCACCCCTCTAGACAGCACCCCCACCCCTCCTGGACACCACCCCCACCCCTACCCCTTGAACACCCCCTGGACACCCCCAACCCTCTGGACAGCCCCCCACCCCCCAGACAACCCCCAAAACCCTCTGGACAGGCCCCCACCCCCTTGGACAGCCACTAACACCCACCAACCCCCTTGGACACCCCTCGGACACCACCTGTTTCCACATCTTTGATAAAACATATTTTTTTTAAAACGTGACATTATTAAAAACGTTTCATGAAATATGATGAAGAGTCCAATCGTATTTCTTATGAAATTTTTCTTACTAGAAAGGGTCTTAGTATTGGATATAATAGTAAATAAAGTGGCATAAAATATCAATATAATCCTAAAAAATGAATATAATCCTGCTTAAATATTGGAATAAATATGTTTGTAATCAACCATCAAATCCAAAAGGTGTATGAGAGAACAATTAGAGAAAAACTGGCAATGAGAGATCATAGTCATTGAGGGGGGATGGTGTCAAAGGAAACACAAAATCAAATGAACCGAGACCACTTTATGATGTAATCCATGAAAAAGAAAAACCTACATCAAATAAAATTGTGAAACATCAAAAAACAAAAAAATACCCATTTGAAATAGAATCTAGTATCTTGATTCAGAAACTCTAAAAAATAAATAAATCACAATCTCATTGATTGAATCCTGAATTTCTAAAATAGAACAATACACTGGTTTCACTTTGGTTGGTGGTGAAATTATTTATTGTATTCGATCATCAATTAGTTTTGTGACATAAAATCAAAAAATCTTGTGAAATACATATAAGTAACATTCATTATTCAAGTTCACATTCTTTTTGTAAAATTACCCATGTCTATATTATCATTAATTAAAAACATTATCATTATTCTCAACTAAAATCATGAGAATTGTGATATTCCCATTTTTATTGACATATATTAATGATGTTATGATAGATTTTATCATAACTAATAATATAAAAAATGGTATACTTATCTATAGTAGAGTCCTATAAGACAAAATGGATGCACGATATTTCTGTGTCATTTAGAATTTTTAAAGGGATATAATAATGTTTAATACTTCCCAGAAGGGTGAAATTATAAGGGAGTTTAGTGTCTTCTAAAAATAGAAAGTGGGTAAAAGTGAATTTGTGTCCATTAAAGAAAACAAATGGTTTATCATAGATTTATTAGACTCTACGAGGGTGAATGATAAATATTTATTTTATTATGCTCCATTAAAACTCATGTGTAAATATTTATTATAGTTCAATTAATGAATGATAAATGGTTTACATTAATGGTTTTTTTTTCTAAAAAAATGACATCTTCAATATGGATGATTGATTCCTAATCTATGATAAGACACTCAACAAGGATGATTCACAATATATGATGATAATTTCTTTTAATTCTCTAATCACATAAACATTATTGGTTATCCAACTACAAAATTGTTAGATGAACCTGAGCATTAAATGAAATATTGGATAAATGGAATGGATGAATCAACCATAACTGAAATTTCTTTTTGATAATGAAATTCAACCCAGTCAAATCAGGAAATATTCCAAATCTTTCCTTAATCGTGCCATAGTCCTTCAATAAATAACCCCAAATATGTTTCTAACAAAGGAGGATTTTGAGTCATTAAATGCAAGGTAATATATCAAAAAAAAATTATAAAGAAATAAAAAAACAAGACACTGAAGATAAAAATGAATGTCCAGTGCCAATGGTATTCAAAAAGATGTAATAGTGATCGAAATGGAAGAATCTAACCTAGTTTAAACAAAAAAATCACAAAACATAAATATAGACAATCTGGGAAAAAAATGAACTAAATAAATTCGTGGAAGGCTTACTTGAGTGTTGCGAGTTGAGATGATAGCTCCGAGGAGAGTAAAGATGATAAACGATGAAGACAAAATGAGTTTGACATAGGTCGATCGACGAGCCGATTAGGGTTTACCGCGCGAGAGAGACAAGCCGGTAGACTGTCGATCGAAAAATCGTAAATGAAATTCCACAGGGCTTTAATTTTTTAAATGTTTTATAATGTCGTTTATATAATAACGGACGTTATAAACTATTTTTTAAATTTATAACGTCGGTTATTTTAAAACCGACGTAAAAAACCCGTAGATAACGCATTTTTTACGTCGATTATTTTATAACCGACGTAAAAAAACCCCACGCACTTTGGTTTTTTACGTCGATTATAAAATAATTGACGTTAAAAATTCTTAGATATCTCGTTTTTTACGTCGGTTATTTTATAACCGACGTAAAAAACCCCCTGCGCTTTGGTTTTTTACGTCGGTTATAAAATAAACGACGTAAAAAATGGCTAGATATCTCATTTTTTATGTTGGTTATCAAATAACCGACTTAAAAACCCCCCGCACTTTGATTTTTAACGTCGGTTAATTTATAACCGACGTAAAAACCAAACACACGTGATTTGTAACATTGGTTATTAAAATAACCGACATTAAAAATCTAATCAACGCATTTTTTACATCTGTTATAAAACAACCGACATAAAAAACCACGTTTCACAGATTCTCATGTCGGTTATATATAACCGACGTAAAAAATGGTGACGTAAATAACATTTTCTGCACTAGTGAATAGACATCTCAGCATACTATCATAACAATCAGGAAATACTGAGTCCAAGTCGGTGCTTTGTCTTTGAAGACTCTTCACAATCATACAATCATTCATAATAAACACTTTGGTAATGTTCAAATTGTCTAACCCCGCTAGTACAACATAAAAGAAATTCAACAAAATAATGAACCTCTAGGAAATCTCCAACAGTCTAACCCCTTTGGTCCCACATAATACTAATCATTTACAACCGACCCCCTGGGTAGCTCTCACAGTAAATACCCCATTGGTCTACATAGGATGAATGAATTATAAAGACCTCATGTAAGCTCTAATATTTAATTCCCTATGGTCTAACATTCATTTAATAATGACCCTCTGGGTAGCCTTCACAATCTAACCCCTCTGGTCTAGGACCACCAGACCGCTCTCACAGTCAATACCTCTAAGTCAACATAACAATAATTATACATAAATGTACCTAACATGGAAATATCTCACGGTTAATTCCCCTTGGTCATACATTCACAATGAAAAACACATGCATCTCAAATAAATAGTAACTGCATCCTAATAAGAAGATGCAATGAAATAAAGTAAGCTTAATAGTAAATTCTAGACCAAGTGTTCATAAACAATAAAACATTGGAAACACATCCATAATAAAGGTATAAAACCTTATTCAAAATAAAAAAACCCTTTCTCAACAAACACACCAAAACAGGTCTTAAATAGACTTAATTTCCAAAATACGGGATACCCTAAACATGTTTATTCCACACTTTTGGCATACATAATCATATAAAACCCAAATAAATGCACACACCACCTACCTCAATGATGTACAATTAACAATCTTGAACGTCAACCCTTGAATCAGAATAGAAAAATGTAGATCTATGAAAAGGGTAAAAATGATCAATGCTTAATAACTCACGAGAGAGGAGAAATAATGAATAACATCTCCAGGGGAAGAGAGAACTCACCAGTGGGAATCCAACACACCCAGCGGTGTTTAAATCGAAGCTCATATGGAGAAATGGGAGGAGATCTATGATCATCAGTCATACGTCTCTCTCTTGTATGAACCCAGGGCAGAAGAAACGTTTTTTTGGAGATGAGACACAACCCTAAGCTGATTAATCCAATAAAAAAAAGTACATGGTGTTTTCATTTAATGTACACGTTGTGTACTAGACTTTACTAGTCCTCTCTTTAGTAGGACTTCCAGGTCACCCATACAGCCATGTACTCAACTGTTACACAACTAGTACACAGCTACCTTTGGAAGAAAAGTACACGACCTACACTCAAGAGTACATGGCATGTACATAGAAATTTCCACTATTCTTTATCTTTCCTAAAAAACCAAAATAAAAATCCATAACTGAAATGAAGATCTTCTTTCCTACCATCAACCCCTTTAAATCAATTAATCCATGAATTTCCCTTCCAAGGGTGGCAAAGAATAAATTTCAAAAAACTCTAGCATCTGTGATCATACTTCAGCCTCCCTCTCTCAAGTCTCATCATGTACTCACATGTGTTTCTATATAGCCCATAATAGAGGACCAGACTACCCATATATAACCTATGTTATATGATCCCCAATCCAAATAGGGTGCTCTTTAAATGATGCATCCACCTCCAACTCAACCTCCTCAGGTTGAAAAAAGTTGGATAGGTCTGAAAAATAACTCCATAGCTAAGAAACATTGAAGAGGTCATGCATAGCCCAATACCTCTAAGGTAACTACATTATATAGTCCTCTGGTCTTACTCTCTCTAATACCTAAAATGTCGCAAAATATCTCGGGGAATTCTTCCCCTACCTCATTATTCTAATGTGTCCCATCCTCAGTGTGACACGTAATAAAATCTAATCTCTGACCATGAACTCCATAGGTCCTCTCCATCGATCAGCATAACATTTACAATGAGACTGTACGGTATCCATCCTCTTCTTAATCAACTCCACCTATTCAGTGGCATCTTGGATAAGATGGGGTCCCAGCATAGCTGCCTCTCCAACCTCTAGACAACATAGGGGTGATGGGAATGACCATCCGTACAAATCCACATAAGATTCCATATTAATTGGCACCTAAACAATGTTATTGTAGCCAAACTCCACTGGTGGTATATGTCTCTCCCAAGACCACCTGAAATCCAGGATGCATGCTCAAGGAATTTCCTCCAAAACATGAACAGTGCGCTCAGACCGGCCATCGGTCAAGGGATGGAATGTTGTACTTAGAAGTACCTGTGTATTAGAAACCCTATGTAGTCCCTTCCATACATGATAAAAAAATTGGGCATCCCTATCTAAAATGATAGAGTATGGAACCCCATTCAAATGTACAATCTATTGGATGTAAAACAATCCAAGATCAACAACACTGATGGTTTCCTTGATTGTGAATAAATGAAAAACCTTCTTGAGTCAGTCAACAATAACCTGAACTGCATTATTCCCTTGAGACTACCTCAGTAATCACATCACAAAATCCTTCACAGCATCATTGCACTTCTTATTGGGAATGGATAACTACTGTAAAATCCCTACTGGTCGTTGATGCTCCACCTTCACCTACCGATAAGTGGAACATCTCATAACAGACCCATCAACATCCCTCTTTATACCTAGCCTCTAATACTGACAGTGTAGATCTCGATACATCTTAATGACACCAGGATGAACTACCCAAAATAAGGCATGAAAATCTCACAACAGCTCCTTGCATATGTCTACTGACACCCATACAGATCCATGAAAGTTCAAGACCTCATCCTCGCATATGGACCACCCAGGAGTAGGGTCCTCTCCTTACACACCCTTCCCTAAGACTAGGCCTTCAGATATTGATATATGCCTCATTCTCACTTGTTTAAGAAGACTAGTGGTAAAATCTATAGATGAAATAAAAGATTTCCCCTATTTATCATGCACCTCCAAATTCATCTCATAGAAGAGACCCCTAAGCCAACACTCATTGTTGGCCTCCTAAACTACCTATACTGAGTCCTCCTAATAATATGAATCAGACACTATGTTTTCTTTCTCAAGTGTTGGAGTCGGTGGCCTAGAACCAACTACTTTGTACTTTATTCATTATTAAAAGCCTTATTACATCTTGATTATTCTTCTGCGTGACAATGCATGTGATAATGTCCTAAGGACAGTTGTTATATTAAAGGGTCATAGTGGATCCCTGCTATGATGATAACCCAGAAGTTCCATAAAACTTTTCTTGAATATATGTTCGATGTCTGGATGATATTATTTTAGGGGCACAAATAATACAGGTCATTAGGGTGAGGACTCATAAAACATGGAGGCACCTTCTCATGGTGTGCGCCCTTGGTAATATCCAAGAGGATATTATGAGAACGAGACATGCTAGTAGGAAATCAACATTTCATAGTGTCATTGGATGTTCCTATCTATAGATGTGTGTATTGGTCCTTAGAATTTAAGCTTTCTATTAATGGATATTACAACTTGCGCACTTAGATGTATTGACAAAAACTGTGACGACACACTGTTCGTAGTGAGGTAGGATACGATGGGTGCATCATGAGTTATACTACATTAATAGATAATGTGAGAAAGGATTTGTCTAGTCTATTCCATAATAGAAGTAGATATATCAGGCCCTTTGATGGAATTTATATAGCCTGAATAAATCCTTGGTCGTGGTAAAGTATGGGCGAGTTCAATTTCAGAATGTCAAAGAAAGAATAATCAAGAACATGGTTTGATGGCACTAGCATGCAACCCGCTTGATCAGAGATATCGGGAAAAAGGGATTATATTACATGGTAAGTGTTCGTATGAGTTGACATGTCATTGTGGCATTCACTTCTTTCTCTATGGGATCCTTGGTGTGTTTCTAGAGGATAATCTTGGACATTAGGAAGGTTCCGCCTAATGACAATGAGAAAGGGGATTAGAGGGTCACACACTAAGTGTGTCCATGTATCTCAATTAAATATTAATTTAACAAGTTAAATAAATATTATTCCTGACTATGGTTTAATAATTATTTAAGGATGCCTGATCGCATTTATTTTGACACTGGTTATTTGAGATAATATATTGTGGGTGAAATAATATATTTTTTAGTGAGTAATACAGTTATGTTTATTTAAGAAATAAATAGCCATTACTCAAGGTCTAATAAATGTGGAGGAGAAGATAAAGAAAAATGGAAAATAAAAGTACATGCCATGTATATTAAATATACACGTCGTGTAGTTTTATGGAAAATGAGTACACGTCGTGTCATAATGATTACACGCCGTGTAGTTTTCCAGTCGGAATTTTGAGGATATAATATTATTTTATTAAATGATTTTAATTATAATCAGTGTGGGCGCATGTCAAGGAATTAATAATTCCATATGGGGGTCGAAATAAGAGTTAATGAAATAAATAAAACATGTAACGCGCTTATTTATTGTCATAACTCTATAACCTCAAACCTGATTATAAATATCCTCACAACCCCAACACTTTTCCTATATATCATTGTGCACAACAATTCTGGAGAATTATTTCAAGGCTGAAAAAACTCCTTCATCCAATAACGCTCTCAAGACCGAGAGACCAAGGTGATCGAAGGAGGACATCACAAGCGAAGGTTCTTCTACGCTAGCTCCCAAAGATCCCTTCGGTGACGTCCGAAGATATGTGGCAGGCGTGTGGATCACCACTAGAGGAATCCTACACTTGGATTCTACGACGCAATGACGAATCACAGGATCATGATCAGAGACATCAACGAAGAAATAATTCCACCAATGTAATTCTTGTGAATTAATTAAATTAAATATAACCAACATATGATGATCATATCTCTGTGGTACCGGGATTCCCTCTTAAGTTTTTTGTTCTTCATTCCATTCTAAAGATTTGGCGTCTCACGTCATGATGGATCTAGGATTGAACGTTGTTCAAACATTAAAATTAAAGTTCGGAAAACCCACCAACACGCTTCTACGGCACCTGTAACCTACAAGTGGTATCAGAGGGCTCATATCATTGATTATAATTGTTTAGTTTTTATTTGGTGATCTACGCATTAAATAATTTAGTTATTTCAATTCAAGTTAATTGTTCTTTAAATATGAATCTCGAGATCTGTTCCTCCACTATCATTTCATGTTAACCATAAAGAAATGACCTTTTCTTTTAAATTTTTATTAAAATAAAATAGAGGATCTCATCCGGAAGAGCTAAACAATCATGGCCGTACAACACGAGAATACATGGCGTGTATTCAGAAGTACATGTTGTGTAGTCTAGGTTCATGCATCAGACGGGTCTGCTAAATCAGGAAGTGTATTGATCCTATCTAAGTCATTTATGACACCGTGTGTTGACCAGGAATAGGTGTCACATGGTTTCCAGATTACACGCTTTGTGGTCTAGTAGAACACGGCGTGTAGTCCCTTCGGGTTAGGGTTAGACTGTGTACCCCGTACACGGCTTGCTCAGCTAGAAACTATGTAACGCGGAAACTACACGGCATGTGTCCCACTGTACACACCATGTACTCTGAAAATTTCTGAAGTACATTAACACGCCATGTCCCCGGGCATGTACTTCGGATGGACTATGAAGAAAAATCACACACTGTATATTAGAAACTACACGCCATGTACTCCCCCAAATTACGCAGATTTATTAAAAAAAATTATTATATTATAACAAACCCTTGAGACGTGTACCATGGTAAAGGTGTAAAGTTGAGGCACAACATGTGATAGGTGTTATATATATATATGTTTAATTTAACATCTGTGTAATAAATGGGAATTCACCGGGTTTCCTCCAAGGTATAAGTTCGGTACAATGATAATTTTAAATAAATTTATTTGTTTAAAATTCTGATGGATGAGAATCTTAAGGAAATTTTGAAAAGGATTTAAGATGAAACTATTGATTAATTAAAGATAAATAATTGAGTTGAGCATGATTTATCTTAGGAAAGAACGATTAAAGAATTCAATGCTAGTTTTATTTATGCATAAATATTGTTGCATGTATGGATGATCATGAGCTAGACCAAGTCCTTTTTATGTGAATGGTTTCTTTTAATTTATTTATTTAAATTTGTTGGCATGTGAGCCTTCTCATCATTAATATGTAGGGCCTGCATGCAAAAGGATTATTTTATGTAAAAACCCCTTTTTACCCCTCACCTGCCTGTGAGATAAATGCATATGTAATGGATGGATCTCCCAAGCTAGTTGAGGCGGCCCAAGTCTAGAGAAAAGGTAAAATCAATCCAATGAGATACAAAGGTGGACAGGTGGAATGCTGTAAACATGAACCCACAAGGATCAAGGTGTTTCTCCCCTAGGTATTGGGTTAGTTTATCAACCTATAGAAAAACTAAACAATTGAACATGATAATGATCATACAATTTATTTTATTTCTATCAGTTGCATGGTTTATTTATTTTGGGTGTGTTGTCACAATCACACAATTAATGAAATAAACAAGCATTCAAGATGGAACTAAAATAAAACAGGATTATGTGTAAATGTTATCTTATACATGGTTAATCACTTATGTATATCCAACATAATAATAACAAGCATGTAATCAAAAATAATAAATTGGAAATTTATGTCTAAGGATAGAATCCCTCAAAGAAATATTAAGTCATTTTAGCCTTCCATAATCTTGGATAGAATGGAAACATAGTTCAAAGTGCTTTACCAACCCTAGTTGGGGTGCTTTCAATTATCTGGGAAATCTAATTCAAGGTTTTGGATTGACATAACTTGGTTTGCATAAAGGGTTGACTGCTACAGTGGGACTTTGTGTGGCCAAGAGGCAAAGGTTGAGGAAATCCAAAATAAAAGGATTTCAGGATTGGGGAGTCCACTCAGCGAATCAAGGAGATGCGAGTTAAATGTAGTTGGAATTTAGAATTCCTACCTAAAAGACCTTCAATCTACTTGACTAACCCTAGTTGTGGTAATGCGAAGGGCAAGATGGATCATTTCCACTAGAATATTCAGGAAACATAATATTTCGATTTCAATGGTGAGGGCTATTGGATTTCGATAAAATAGTGGGAGACTAATAAGTATTAATTTATTTATTTGTCTCATTTTTGTAATAATGTAATAAAACATTGCTCATCTTAATTTGTAGAAACAGAAAGAAAATGACTTCAAAGACATCATTGCACACCATACTCGAGAAGGAAAATCTTCTCACCGTTACCAATTTCCAAGAGTGGAAGAGGCGTTTACGTGTCATCCTTTTCCACGAAAGGAAATTGTATGTGCTGGAAGAGCCTATTCCAGTTCCACCTAGGAAAGAGGCCAGTGATGAGGAAATATCTATCTCTGAAAAACACATGGATGATTCCATAGATGTCCAGTTTTTTATGCTATCGGCCATGTCTAATGAGCTCTTGAAGCAACCTGAAAACATGGACGTGTATAGCATGATTTCTAACCTTAAGGATCTCTGCCATGAGAAGTAAAGACAAGAGAGATATGAGATCTCTAATGGTTTGTTTACAACTAATCTTGGAGTGTCTGTGCCAGCTGGGCCTCATGTAGTCAATCTTGTTGGCTACATTGAATGCCTGGACATCTTAGGGATTAAATTCCTGGATGAGTTTTGTATAGATCCCATCCAATCATCACTGCCCAAGACCCTATCCATCATCATTGTCAATTATAACATGAGCAGCAATGAGAAGAATCTATCAGAGCTTCTGACCTTGATTTTCCATATAGACAAGGACATGGGGCATGAAAAACCCGCAGTCCTTATGGTGAACAAGAAAAGGAAGGACAAGGCAAAGGGGCCAAATACTTATATACTGTCTGAAGCCCCTGATCACCATCCCTCTAAGAAGTGGAAGATCAAGAGGCATGGGAAGGAATGGGAGGTGGTGTTCTTTGCATGTGGAAAGCAGGGCCAATAAAAGAAGAACTCCACCCAGAAGTGTGGGGATGCTAAAGGTGCATTCGTTATCGAGTGTAATCATTCCATTTATACACATTGGGTATTAGATAAATCTTGGGGGGCTCACATCTGTATTCAAATGCAGGAACCAAGTAGATTTAAAAATATTGTTAGAGGAGAGATAGATCTTCGAGCTGCCAATGGCACAAGGCTTGCTGCGTTGGCTATTGGATATTACCACCTCTCATTGCTGACTGGATTGATTTTGTTTTTACATAACTGTTATTATCTTCCTAGTGATACCAAGAACATAATTTATGTATCCTCTTTGGATATGGATGGATTTATTTACATGTTTGGAAGTAAGGGTTGTCTCTTTTATAAGAACAACGTATGTTATGTATGGAACATTTAAATAATTGTTTTTATGTATTAAATTACAAAAACCATGTGTTTGCAATCGACAATGAAACAAACTCACATGAATCATGCATCACCCAGTTGTAGCATCACCGTCTCGGTCATGTAAACGAGAAGCGCTTGACAAAACTCTACCCAGATGGTTATTTAGACTCTACTGAGCTAAAACCACTTGATAGATGTCATGCTTGTTTACAAGGAAAAATGACCAAGCTGCCTTTTGGAGGACATGGTGAAAGGGCCACAGAGCTACTAGGATTGGTACACACGGATGTGTGTGGACCATTTCTGGTAGAATCTAGAGGTGGATATTCTTAATTAATTACTTTTACTAATTATTTGATTAGATATGGCTATGTCTACTTAATGAGGTATAAGTCAGAGACCATAGAGAAATATAAGGAATTCAAGAATGAAGTAGAGAATCAGCTTGGTAAGAAGATAAAGAAGAATCAATCAGATAGAGGTGGAGAATATCTGAACCAAGAGTTCATCGATTTTCTATGGGAGTCTATGATTCTATCTCATCTCACTCCTCCTTATATACCACAGTGGAATGGTGTTAATGAAAGGATGAATCACACCTTGTTGGACATAGTGAGGTCGATGATGAGTCATGTGGATCTTCCATTATCCTTTTTGGGATATGCATTAAAAACTGCAGAATACACATTAATCCTAGTACCAATCAAGGCAGCAAATGGAATTCCCTCCAAGTTATGGAATGGAAAGAAACCCATTTTGTCGCATACACGTGCATGGGGATGCGAGGAGTTTATTAAGGCCTTCTCAGGCAACAAACTAGCACCCCGGGGCATTAAGTGTATCTTTATAGGATATCCAAAGGAAATGAAAGGATATTACCTATATAACCCTCAAGAAAAGATAGTGACGGTCTCTAGACAAGCCATCTTTCTTGAGAGGGAGCACATCCTCAAAAATGATAGTGGGAGAAAGATTGAATTCGAAAAATTTAATGATCAAGATATAAAAGAGTTGGTACAGGAAAAAGTTCCACAGGTCCCCATGGAAGAGGTTTTAGAAACACAAGTACTGCGTAGGAGCTCAAGAGAGGTAAGGGAACCAGAGATATTTGGGTTCATAGTCACTGAGGATGGTGAATCATTATTGTTGGACAATGATGAACCTCTCTCCTACAAGGAAGCAGAAGAAAGCTCATAAGCTGTATGATGGCCAAAAGCTATGAATTATTTGATGGATTCCATGTATCAGAACCAAGTCTGGGTTCTTGTCAATGAGCTAGTTGATGTAAAGAATGTTGGATGAAAATTGGTATTCAAGAGAAAGCTAGACATAGAAGGTCAGGTAACACCTATAAAGAAAGGCTGGTGTCAAAAGGGTTTAGACAGCAACAAGGAATTGACTATGATGAAACCTTCTCACCAGTTTCCATGTTTAAATCCATAAGAATCATACATGCCATAGTAGTTTACCATGACTATGAGGTTTGGCAGATAGATGTCAAAACAACATTCCTTAACAGGAACCGTCATGAATATGTCTATACGACACAACCAGAATGTTTTGTGACACCAGGTGAAGCCAAACGTGTTTGCAAGTTGCAGAAATCTATTTATGGATTTAAGAAGGCGTTTAGGTCTTGGAACATTCGATTTGATGAATCCATAAAGAAATTTAGAATCATTAAGAAAGAATGTGAGCCATATGTTTATAATCAGTTTAAGGGGAATGCAATCGTTATCCTAGTAGTATATTTTGATGACATATTGCTTATTAGAAACGATGTACCAGTCTTACAGTCAGTTAAGGACTGGTTGAACAAGTGTTTCTCCATAATGGACATGGGTGAAGCAGCCTTCATTTTAGGGATCAAGATCATTCGTGATAAGTCCAAGAGGCTGCTTTGACTAAGTCAAGGTACATACATTGACCAGAAACTAAAGAGATTTAGTATGTAACAATCCAAGAGTGGATTAGTTCCAGTGTCACATGGCCTATATATTTCGAATAAAATGTGTCCTTAGACACAACAAGAGAAAGATATAATGAGTAAGATACCATACGATTCGGCTATAGGATCCATCATCTATGCCATGTTATGTACTAGGCTTCATGTTTCCTATGCACTGAGCATGGTTGGAAGATATCAAGCAGATCCAAGAGAACAACATTGGAATGATGTTAAGACTATCCTTAAGTTTCTAAGAAGAACTATGGATATGTTCCTAGTTTTTGGAGGAGATAAGGAGCTTGTCATCATGGGGTATATTGATGCTGGTTTTCAGACAGATCAGAATGATATGAAGTCACAATCTTGATATGTTTTCTATCTCAATGGAGGTGTTATGAGCTGTAAGAGTTCAAAACAGCTAGTTGTCGCTGATTCTATAGTAGATTCAAAATATATAGCGGCTTCTGATGTAGCCAAGGAAGCCATCTGGATTCGGATCTTTGTCCAAGATCTTTATGTGGTGCCTATCAGTAAAGATCACATTACATTGTATTGTGATAATACTACAGTGGTGGCTCTTGTAAAAGAACCAAGGTCACATTAATGGACAAATGACATACTCTGGAAGTATCATCTCTTGAGGTATTTCTATCAAATGGGTGAAGTTGCATTGAGCAAAGTGTCCACATAAGGGAATGTAGTGGACCCCAGGACTAAAGGCCTATCTCAGCAGAAGCATGAATATCATGTGAGATCTAGCGAGTTAAAGTTTGTTAGTAGTTGGCTCTAGTCCAAGTGGGAGTCTGTTGGAGTTAGTGGCATAGAACCAATTACTTTGTACTTTATTCATTAATAAAATCCTTATCACATATTCATTGTTCTTCTGCGTGATAATGCATGTGATAATATCCTAAGGATAGTTATTTCATTAAAGGGTCGTAGCAGATCCCTTCTATGATGAGAATCCAGAAGTGACATAACACTATTCTTGAATATATGTTCTATGGCCGAATGATATTATTTGAGGGGCACAAATAATATAGGTCATTAGGGCTGCGGACTCATAAAACATTGAGGCACCTTATCATGATCTGTTCCCTTGGTAATATCTAGGAGGATATAATGAGAACGATACCTGATAGTAAGAAATCCACATTTCATAGTGTCATTGGATGTTCCAATCTGCAGACGTGTGTATTGGTCCTTCAACTTTAAGATTATTATTAATGGGTATTACAACTCACACCCTTATATGTATTGATGAAAACTATGATGACACACAATTTGCAGCAAGGTATGATACATTGGGTGCGTCACGAGTAATACTACATTAATAGATAATGTGAGAAAAGATTTGTCCCTTCTGTTCCATAACAGAAGTAGATATCTCAGGACCACTAATGGAATTGATATAGCCTAAAAAAATCCATGTCCATGGTAAAGTATGGGCGAGTTCAATCTGTAAATTCAAAGAAAGAATAATCAAGCACATGGGTTGATGGCACTAGCATGCAACCTACTTGATTAGAGATATCAAGACAAATGGATTATATTACATGGTAAGCGTTCGTATGAGGTGACATTTCATTGAGGCATCAACTTCTTTCTATATCTATGCCTTGGTGTGTTGCTAGACGCTAACCTTGGACATTAGGTAGGTTCTACCTAATTCCACTGAAAAATGGGCCTAGAGGGTCACACACTAAGTGTGTCCATGTATCTCAGTTAAATATTAATTTAACAAGTTAAATAAATATTATTTCTGACAGTGGTTTAATAATTATTTAAGGATGCCTGATCGCATTTATTTCGACACTAGTTATTTGAGAGAATATTTTGTGGGAAAAATAATATATTTATTTGTGAGTAATGCAGTTACATTTATTTAAGAAATAAATAGCCGTTACTCAAGGTCTAAAAAATATGGAGGAAGAGATAAAGAAAAATGTAAAATAAAAGTAAACGCTGTGTATATTAAATATACGCGCCGTGTAGTTATATGGACAACGAGTACACACTGTGTACTTATGATTACATGCAGTGTAGTTTTCCAGTAGGGATTTTGATGATATAATATTGTTTTATTAAATGATATTAATTATAATAAGTGTGGGCTCATGTCAAGGAATTAATAAATCGACATGGGGGTTTCAATAAGATTTAATGAAATAAATAAAACGCGTAACACATTTGTTTATTATCATAACTCTATAACCTCAAACCCGATTATAAATATCCTCACAACCCCAACACTTTTCCTATCAATCGTTGTGAACACAAATTCTAGAGAATTCTTTCAATGCCGAAAGAACTCCTTCCTCCAAGAACACTCTCAAGACTTAGAGAACAAGGCGATTGAAGGCCGACATCGCAAGCGAAGGTTCTTCTGCGCTAGCACTCGGAGATCCATTCAGTGACGTCTGGAGATATGTGGAACACGTGTGGATCACTGCTAGGGGAATCCTACACTTGGATTCTATGATGAAATGAAGGATCACAAGATCGTGACCAGAGACATCAATGATGAAAGAATTCCATCAAGGTAATTCTTGTAAATTAATTAAATTAATTATAACCAACATATGATGATCCTATCTCTGTGGTTCCGGGATTCCCACTTACATTTTTAGTTCTTCGTTCCACTATAAAGATTCGAGGTTTTACATCATGATAGATCTCAGATTGAACATTGTTTAAACATTAAAATTAAAGTTGGGAAAACCCACCAATGTGATTCCATTGCGCCCGTAACCTACACCAGGTGTGTAGGAAAGCACAAAGTCAAAAGACTGTAGGTACTCAACCAATATTCATTTTCTCAAATTCAGGTCACGCTATGTAAAGACATACTTGAGACTTTTGAGGTCAGTGTATACCACAAAACTATCTCCCAAAAGATAATGTCTCCAATAGTGCAATTCATGAACAATTGTAGATAACTCAAGATCATGTGTCTAGAAATTCCACTCATGTGGGCTCAACTACCAAGACTTGTATGCAATGACAACTTTCCCTTACATAAGCACTGATCCCAGCCTGATACACGATGCATCATATTATATGGTGTAACTCTCTCTAGGTTCTAGAGAAATCGGTATTAGTGTTGAAGTCATTCCCCCTTTCAACTCCTAAAAGGCTGAATCGCAGGAATCATTCCATAAATAATTTTGCACCATTTTTAGTCAGGCTCATTAGTGGTGTTGGTAAGAATGAAATGTACTGTATAAAGTGCCTGTAGTAACCAGGCATCCCTAGAAAACTATACACTCCAATGATGTTCTTCAGTTTCTCCCAGAAAACTATTGCTCTCACTTTCTCTTGGTCTGCTAATATTATTTTCTCTGAGATTACATGACCCATGAAATGAATCTGGTCCATCCAAAAGTTTCATTTTGAGATAATGGAATACAAATGTTTCTCTCATAGTTCACTCAAAATGATCTAAGGATATTTGTCTTGGTTAGGTCAAGTGTGAGAGTACACCAAGATATCATCCATGAAAACTACCAAAAAAGAATCCAAGGATTGAACACTCGGTTCATCAGTTCCATAAAAACTACTGGTACGTTAATGAGGCTGAAAAGCATAAAAAAATATGTGTATAGACCACAACTTCTCTAAAAGGCTGTAAAAGGTATATCTAATTGTTTAAAGTGTAGTTGATTATAACCGGATCTCAAGTCAATATTCAAGAACACATGGTCTCCTCAAAGCTGATCAAAGAGATCATAAATCCTCATAAAGGGATATCAGTTCTTGACCATCAACTGGTTCATCTTTTGATAATCCACACAACGTCTAAGGGTACCATCAACCTCCATCACGGAAAGGACTAGAGAACCCCAATGATAAGTATTGGGTCTGATAAAACCCTTTGCCAGCAACTCCTCTAACTGTTTCCTGAGTTCCTCTAGCATTGGTGTAGCCATCCTGTATGTTGGAATGGGCACTGGTTCCACTCTTGGAAAAAGATCAATAGATAAATCTATCTCTCACTCTAGAAGTAAACCTGAAAAGTATATTGGAAAGACATCCATGAAAAAATCCACCACGATAGGAAATTTCATCTATGAAGTCCCTTGGTCATCCAGATATAAACTAGCTAACTATACTCTAATCCCCCCTAGAAAAAATTATCCTCGAGTCCTGCTCTTCTTACATGGACATCCCATTCCCCCATGTGAAGAATATACCAACCATTTTTTGACTTGAAACTCACCCTATGAAAATAGAAGTCAATAATTGTATAGAAATAGACCAACCAATCCATTCTGAAAATAACATCGAAGCCTGTCATCTCCAAGACATAGAGGCACCATAAAAAATTAACACCCACCAAATTCAAGAGAGAACTCATTGTACTAACGTACACTAGTTTTCCCAATCCCCAACAGAGTGTCTAGCATCATAATATCCTCAGATGTAAAGATATAGAGCCCTAGTCTCTCTATAACAACAATAGATATAAAAACTAAGGGAATCTAATATATCAAAAAGAGTAGAATCTAAAATGATGGAAACTATAATCATACCACAAAAAATATTGGGTATGGGATCATTCCCTTTCTGGGTCATCTCCACTGCAAAAGTAGGACCAGTATTGTGGCCCTATGACTCTGCCTAACTACCCTTAGCTGATCAACCCTATTGTCTCTAAAAATCTACCATCTGGCCACCACATCCATGACCAACTCTTTGGTCTGAACATCCTAACGAACTCCAGTTCCCTGAATGATGAGAAAATTGGGGTCCCACTCTTAAATGTGGATTCATAGGACAAACCTTATCAATCACTACTGGTGAGAAAAACTATCTAAAACATAGACTATGGCCCATCTTGCCACAATACTAGCACTCAGCTCGGTCCCTCTGGAAATGTGGTCTCGTATTCTCACTCTTCCCACACTGGTAGAATACCACATGGATACATAAAGAAACATCTTGTGGAAGATCCCTACATTGCTTCCTGTTATTAGTCGATGGAGTACTAGCCCTGCATGCTGAACCACCCTGGCTCACAGCTCCTAAATCCCTCAGATTGCACTTAGTAATCATTGCCTAGTCCACTATATTTTCCAATGATGTCGGCTTGAAGACATTCACCTATGATCGGATGTCATACCATAGACCATCATCAAATATCCTTGCTAAAGATAAATCATCACCATCAAGAATAAGTGTGATGCACTAAAGCTCAGTAAAATGGGACGAGTAATCAATCACTGATAGTGCTCCCTACTCTAGTTGGATGAACTCTCAGGCTCAATCATCCTTCAAAGTCTTGGGATAAAAGTATTCATAGAAGGTTCTTTGAATCACTTCCCCAGACACATCCCGGTGATGTCCTACCTATGAGATTACATCCCACTATATCTTGGCAGAATCATGTATCATGTATATAGCAAGCTTCATGATCCTCTCCAGAGGCATATTCATATGCTCCATGATAGCAACAATGGACTCCAAACATGACTCTACAACCTATGGTCCTCTGTACCTAGAAAAAGTGGGAGGATGATACAGTTGGAACACCCACTTCAACTCTTCCATAGATGGGGAAGCATGAGGTGCTCCCTGAAATGTCTGTAACATCCTAAAAACCCTTCACGAAACTATGAATCAGTGACTATGTCCAGAATAATAGCTGGTGCCAAGATGGTCATAATGGGAGGATCTTCTGGTAGTCCCTGATCTATCCTTTCTAGGGTCCGGTCATCACCCTGGACCTAGCGTACAACAATAGAATGTCATGGCAGCATGGCTCTGCAAGTTCAAGCACACACCTCAGTTAAAGATTATAAATGTGAACAACATAGTAGTTCATGAACAGAACAAAAGAATAAAAACATTCATGTTTTAGAATATAGGTTTACACTACATGTACAACCACTATAAGGAATTTTCCCTTACACTTTAATGTGGGCATGTACCTCTGATGAACCTAGTCATGTAACACCCATACACATTGTGTGTTCCTCCTAGGTCATGGCATGTATTTGAATTTTTCCCTCCTACCAAAGTTCATCTACACGGCTAGAACTACACAGTTCTCTCCTCGATAACACTACATGGCATGTTCACCCAATAGATAGTGTGTAAAACATATGTTATAACCACCTGTGTTGTACTCTAAATTATGTGAAATAATGGGCCATAGTGTGTACAACCAAAGTTTCATCCACCAATGTTGTTAGTCACAAGGCCAGACACACATTCTTTACGACACGGTGTGTACAATATAGACATAGGGTGTTCTACCAAACATTCATCAACCCTGTGTCTCTACTGACAGAGCCAATTAAATAGTTAATGACTACACGATGTATACTTATAGTAAATGACGTGTACTTTTGTAACGCCCCGACCCTAGTTGCCCAGAGTCAGTGCATTATTACATAACATTGGCATGATCACAAGAAAGATCAAATCTCGAAAGACCGATTGGTTTAGTAGCCTTGGAAACACTAGATATATTCATAAGTCTTACATTACATCATAAAATAAAAAACTACTACAACAACATATTGTCTCCATAATCCACACTCATATCCCCACATAATATCCCTGCAGGTCATTCATAATTTACTTCTTCACTTCCGGGAAAAAATAAAACATAGAAAAGGGGTGACCTCAAATGCCCAGTAAGGATAACAATATACCAGAAACATTCATAAATAAGAATAAACATTTAAGGCAATGTATAACTAAAACAAAAGCCTTTCAAACATGAACTTTCAACATAGTATGACATAAATAAAATGAAATAATGCCATTTACTTATTCACATGGATATTCTACTAATCGAATAATCACATGAAAAATCAATAACCACTTTCATAATGAGGGAATGCATAATGCCAGACTATCATAACCACATAGCCAAGGCCTCGTGCCAAGACTACAAATAAGATTTTGTCAAGGCCTTGTGCCAAGACACAATTTTCTCTCATGAGACCTACCGATGCATCGAGGAGCTATAACGGGCTCCACCCGTCACATATTAAGTCTAATGCATTCCCATTTGAAAAGGTTTAAACATAACATAAACATTCGTATTAAAACTAGCATACGAAATTTCAATACTTTCACCATAAACCATGAATGGTATAAAAATAGAACATCCACATTCAAAAGAATCACAAAACCTTCAATATAATATAGAAGGTTTGTATCATAACAAATCAACTTTAAATAAGCGTAAAATCCATCAAAGGATGTTGACATAGATGAAATCAAAATTCTTTTTAAAGAAATATCTCTTTTTATTTTGAAATAATTTAAGATCCATATAAAATAAAACATTTTCTTTGAAAATATTTTTATAAGCTTGTAAGGGAATCTTTGAAGATTTTATAATGGCGGAAAATAGCCACACCCACCGTATAAGTTAAAAAAAACATTCTTACCTTAATTCTGTCGAAAAGGTTAAAAAGCACCTTGTTTGGAAAACGACGGAAAGATTCCTTTATAAACCACTTATAAAAAGTAAAACAAGGGTATAAATGACTTTAACTCATATTCTTGTAAATAGTAAAAATGTTTTAAAATACATTTTGAAGAAACATGGATGTGGATGATAAAGAGATCCCAGTAGACTATTACGTATAAACAACCTCGGATAATGAAGAGATTGTGAAATAACCTTTACCTTGTAATTTTCCTTGGTTGGGGTAGGCTAACCTCCTGTATAATGGTGAAATAATTGTTATTAAATTATACAAGAATCATATACATTAATATGATATCATATATGATCTTTTAATATTGATTTGGTAATAATATCTTAGTATTATCGTTTTTTCGGGTGTTAACATACTTGTTTTCTTTTATATGTTTTGTTACATAAGACATGTTTTTAATGGATAGGTTGTATATTATTCATATCCAGAATGATATCAAGTCCTTAAACATAATTTTTAAATCATAAAATGATAATTATACTTGAATGGATACGATGGAGAATGAATCTCATCGCATTCGTGGAGACGGTAGTCCGTACGTACGCACGAGCGACAATATCATTCTTTTGATATTAAAATAATATATAAATGGATGGTATATCATATATACAGAATCATTAACATGTTATATTTATTATTTAAATGAGTTTCACATCATTATTATACCCATCCAAATAATAATATATTGAATAACAATTACACCACGACGTGGAGACGGTAAGCCGTACGTACGCACGTATGGTGACATGTTATTCAATGGGTGGATAGAATACTGAATATGGTTGTACCATATTTATAATAACATCACAGTATATGTGAGATACTGGAGTTATTATTTTAGAATGGTAAGAACAAAGAAAGAAGAAGTGGAAGAAGAAAGGAACTTGAAAAGTGGTGGTGAAAACATTACCTCTTCTTCGGGTTCTTCCTTTTGATTTGATCAAAAGGGCTCCTTAGGTTGGCTTTCTGATCAAACTAAGGCCTCTAGGTTGTAGTGAGAGATGTTGGGAGAGTATTTGGGCAGAGTTTTGCCGAACCAAAAGGCTTTGAAGGTGTGAATAAATGAGAAGGAGGAGTGCCCTTTTATAAGAGGGGTGAGGGGCACCTTTGGAAAAGCTAGAAATATTAATTTATAATAAATTCATATTCGGTTTCTAATGCCTACAAAGTTGATTATTCAAAGGTTAAGGTGGGGATAGGTCTAAAACCACTCAACCAATAGAATTTAGATAGGTTTGTGTACTTATATTAACCTTATCTTTAAGTATTAACTCTAATTTAATTAGTTTCACTTTTACAATGTCTCATTGTATTTTTATATAATATGGTTAATAAACTTATTATATACATCCAAGCGACCCCCAAGTGGTCCATTAATGATGAACCTATCATGATATAAGCCTCTTGGCCGAACCTTACATTTTTTAGGAATTTAATTTCAATGAATAATATAATATTTGTTTTAAGAACTCTTTTATGTCAATTTTGACACTATTCAATAGTTGATTTTTGTGAAACTCGTAACAGATTTATTACTTCGAAAAAAGTCATTTAAATCAATACTAATATTTCATATTATCCTAGAAAATTAGTTTAATTCATTAAAAGTTTCATATTATATTTATTTGCGTATTTATAATATCAATTATTTTAATTTTTCACTATTATAGTAATTAATTCATCATCATTGTGTCATAAATAAATTAAATTATTTAATGACTAAAAATTATAAATAAAATATCAATATGTAGGAAATCTTTTTATCTTACTAGTGAATAATTATAATCTAAAATCCAACATATATAACCCTATGTAAAAATTGTTTTTCTAAAAGATTTATGCTTGTGTCATTTTTGTGTTCATTTTAACTTAATTAAAATAAAGTGTCCCTATCACCTACAAGTGGCACCATGGGGTCCCAAAATCTACCCAAAGATTCCTATGGTCGAACATGTATCAACCAATAAGGCTAGGACACGTTTTAGGGTAATTTAGTATTATTATAATATTATTTTTTAACCCTTATTTACCGGATTTACCCTTAACCATGGTAAATAAAATATTTACCGCAGTAATTATTCAAAATGTCTAAAAATAAAATTTACCTATTTACACAATTTGAACATCCTGATTCCAAATATGGAATCCATTTTTCTAAATTCAAAACACAGAAGTGGAAGAAATTAATTTAAAATTAATTCCCGTTGTCAAAACAAAAAGCGTGTTTTTAAGAGATAATAACTATCAAAAGACTGACACTTGTTTATGTTTGGTTTAATTGTAAAATTATGTCCAATGACCAAAATTATATTAAATGGTAAAAATATATTCTAAATATACTTTAAAACCACTCAAATTCATAATTTATCACTATTAATTATTTTGATTAAAAAAGTTGTTTTTAATTAAAATTTAGTAATTTTCACTATTCATCAAAATATGAAAGTTATCCAAAATGTACCAAAATTTCAACTTAGGCTAAATTCGATATTCCGAATCAAAAAATGAATTCCATTTTAAAATATAAAATATATATATAATTTCACAAAGTAGGTATTACTATTCATAACGGCTAGTTTGATTGGTTATGGTGTGTTAGAACTCGGTGTTGCGTACAACACATGCTATCACATTATTCAAAGAGGAGCGTATCGTAGAAGCTTGGGGTGTTACATTCTCCCCTCCTTCAAATTATTTCATCCTCGAAATTTCTAGAATACTTATCAGTTGAAAAGACTCGGGTGGTTCTTCATCATAAGTTTCTCGGGTTCCCACGTTGCCTCTTCCATCTTATGGTTTCTCCACAAAACTTTTACCAGACGCGTCGTCCGGTTTCTCAGTACTTGTTCTCTTGTATCAAGAATCCTGATGGGCTCTTCGCAATAAGACAGATCGGGTTCCAGTTCTAATTCCTCGTAAGTGAGTACATGCGTTGGGTCAGGCATGTATTTCCTCACCAGAGATACGTGGAACACATCATGAACTTTGGAGAGACTTGGAGGCATTGCCAATCAGTAAGCTACAGCCCCAATTCGTTCTAGAATTTCGAAAGGTCCGATGTACCTGGGACTCAATTTACCTTTCATACCAAAACGTATGACTCCCTTCCATGGAGATACCTTCAGAAAAACATGATCACCGACTTGAAATTCCAAATCCTTCCTTCGATTATCGGCATAGCTCTTCTGCCTACTTTGAGCTGCTTTGATGTGATTTTGGATTACCTTCACCTTTTCCACCGTTTCCTCCACCAGTTCTGGGCCTACAAGTTTTCTTTCACCGACGTCATCCCAACAGGTTGGTGTACGACATCTCTTTCCGTATAACACTTCATATGGTGCCATATGAATACTTGAATGGAAGCTATTGTTATAGGAAAATTCTACCAGAGGTAAATATTGATCCCACATACCCTGAAAGTCAAGTGAGCAAGATCTTAACATGTCTTCTAAGGTTTGAATAGTTCGTTCTGATTGTCCATCTGTCTGAGGGTGGTAAGCAGTGCTCAAAATAACTTCAGTATCCAGGGATTTTTGAAGGCTTTTCCAAAATCTTGAAGTAAAACGGGGATCACGATCAGAAACAATCGATAGGGGTACACCATGAAGTCTCACAACTTCATTAATATATAGTCTTGCTAGACGTTCCAGGGGTATATCTTCTCTTATAGCAAGAAAATGTGATGACTTGGTAAGACGATCAACAATAACCCATATTGCATCGTTCCTTCTAGGAGTCTTTGGTAGCCCCATGACAAAGTCCATCGTAATATTGTCCCATTTCCACTCCGGTATGGGAAGAGGTTGCATGACTCCTCCAGGTTGTTTCCTTCCAGCTTTCACTTGCTGACAAACCATACATCTTGACACAAAATCAGCAATCTCCCTCTTCATGTTGTCCCACCAAAAATTTTCCTTCAAATCTCTATACAATTTGGTGCTCCCAGGGTGTATAGAGAAATTGGAACTATGATCATCTTCCAGCAATTCCCTTTTTAGATCAGGTATATCGGGAACACAAAGTCTCTTCCCAAATTTCAAAATTCCATCTTCATATACAAAGTCTCTCAATCTCCCATCATTCACAGATTTAATCTTCTTTTGAAATTCTTCATCATCGGTCTGAGAACTCTTAATCCTTTCTAGTAAAGATGGTTTGGAAACCATTTGAAAAAGCACTGATGTTTCACCTTCCCTGGTTATTCCCATGTCCATCTTCACTAGATCCAAGAAAATTGGACCCCTTTTAATTCTCATATTGTTCAAAACACCATGGTATTTTCTACTCAAAGCATCTGCCACCTTGTTTGCTTTCCCCGGGTGGTAGTTTATTGTACAATCATAATACTTGAGTAATTCAAGCCATCTCCTTTGCCTCATGTTGAGTTCTTTTTGTGAGAAAATATACTTCAAACTCTTGTGATCAATATAAATCTCACATTTTTCACCATAGAGGTAGTGCCTCCATATCTTCAAAGCAAAGATCACAGTTGCTAACTCAAGATCATGAGTAGGATAGTTTTGTTCATGAATTTTCAACTGTCGTGATGCATAGGCAATAACTCTATCATTCTGCATAAGGACACAACCAATTCCTTTCTTCGATGCATCACTATAAATAACGAACCCATCATTCCCCGATGGTAGAGTCAATATATGAGCATTGACTAATCTTTTCTTCAGTTCTTCGAAACATTCTTCACACTCTTTTTTCCAAACAAATTTAACCCCTTTACGTGTGAGCTTTGTTAATGGGTTAGCCAATCGGGCAAAATTTTGGACGAAAGGTCGATAATAACCTGCCAAACCAATAAAACTGCGTACCTCAGTTATACTCGTAGGTGCTGGCCATTCTTGGATTGCCTTGGTCTTAGAAGGATCAACAGAGATTCCATCTTTAGAGACAATATGGCCATGAAAAGAAATCTCCTGAAGCCAGAATTCACACTTTCTAAACTTCCCATATAATTCATGCCTCCTCAGAGTCTTCAAGATAATGCGCAAGTGATTTTCATGATCTTCGTAGGTTTTGGAGTATACTAAGATATCATCAATAAATACCACCACAAATTCATCGAGATACTCCTTGAAAACTCTATTCATCAGATCCATGAATACAGAGGGTTCATTAGTCAATCCAAAAGGCATTACAGTAAACTCGTAATGCCCATACCTGGTTCGAAATGCTGCCTTCGGAATGTCTTCCTTCTTTACACACAACTGATGGTATCCAGATCGAAGTTCAATCTTTGAAAAGTATTGAGCTCCATGTAGTTGGTCAAATAAATCATCAATACGATGTAGGGGATACTTGTTCTTTATTGTTATAGCATTGATCTCCCTGTAGTCGATACATAATCTCATAGATCCATCATTCTTTTTAACAAAAAGAATAGGGGCTCCCCATGGAGATACACTAGGGCGAATAAATCCTTTATTACTCATTTCATCTAGTTGTTTCTTTAGTTCAACAAATTCTACAGTGGCCATTCTATAAGGGGTCTTCGATATAGGCCTTGATCCAGGAATTAAATCAATGGAAAACTCAACTTCTCGTTCTGGAGGATGTCCAGGTAAATCTTCCGGAAATACATCTACAAATTCTTTCACAATAGGTACATCCTCTATTTGAACATTCCTTTCCTCACCCACAGTTATTTCATTCTCTTCCTCCCCAATAATTGAATTATGTTGAGCTACTGGGGGTGGATCTAAATAAGAATTAGGTGGTGACAATTCTTCTCTAAAGATAAGGTGTTCCTTATCATTATCATCAAGAATCGTAACCTCTTTCTTCTTACAAAAAATCTTCGCATCATAGTTCTAAAGCCAGTCCATACCGAGGATTATATCAAACTCAATCATAGGTATGACGATGAGATTAGCAGATAAAGAACATTTATGTGCTCTAATGGGGACTGATTCTCAAATCTTTGTTGCAATGATACTTCCCTTAGGAGTTTTAACTGACAACTCCCTTGTTAAATCAAATTAGAAATATCTAATTTTCTTAGCAAACTGGGAAGATATGAAACAATGCAATGATCTAGAATCAAATAATGCATTTGCTAAACTTGAGGAAACCATTAAATTACCTGCCACCACGTCTTTCGGAGCTTCTACCTCAGCAGTAGTGATAGCATAATCTTGTCCTTGATCCCTTGGCCTTTTCTGAGGTAAGTTATCCTGACGCTTAGGACATTCATTTGCATAATGCCCCATCTCCCTGCAGTTGTAGCACTGAACGTTGGTAGCTTCCTTCTTCCCCTTTCAATCACGAGCTTGGTGGCCTTTTTCACCACATTTGTAACAGACGCCCATTCCCTTCAAGCAAGTACCGGGGTGTTTCTTCCCACATTTACCACAGGATGGATATTCAACCTTTCCCTTCTTCCCCTTATTTACATTAGCAGATTGATCAGCAGGTCTCTTCTTCTCTTGCTTTTATTTAAAGTCATAAGACTTAGAGAATTCCTTTTCGTTCTTGATAGCACATGAGACAATGTCTCCGTATGACGAAGAAGGATTGTGAGACTAATTATCGACGGAGAAATGGTTTTAACCCCTCAAAGAAACGATCAATCTTACTTCTTTGGTTATGTATATAATCACCAGCGTACCTTGCTAACGTTGTAAAGTTAGCCTCATACTTTGTGACATTATCATCCTCCTTCTATCTCAGACTTAGAAATTGCCTTTCCATATCTGCTCGATGGTCGTGAGCAAAGTATTTTTCTAAAAACAGATCTTTGAACTCCCTCCATTCCATATTTGATACTTCATCATCTCCCTTCGTATTTTTAATCAATGACCACCATTGATCAGTATCTCCAGTGAGGAGGTAAACATCCATGATAACTTTTTCCCTTTCACTGCTCCCCAAAGCCTGAAATATTATCTCTAGGGAAAATATCCATTGCTCAGCTACTAAGGGGTTTGTACTACCATTGAACGTTGGTGGTTGTTGCCTCATGAATAGATCTAACATTGATCCTCCACGCTGCGGATCAGGGTGCTGCATATGGGTATGGTTATTATTCATAACCTGAGTAAGTTGTCCCAGTATGGTGATTAGCTGATCGGCACCAGTTGCATCACCAGCTCCACTATAATTATCTTGAGCAGGAGGGAAATCCCTACATAGAGTGCGTACATTGATACGGTTTCCATTTCTTCCACTAGGCGCCATTTCTAAACAATGGCATAAACTAGATCAGTTTATGAATCAAAATACATAATCCCATACTTATAAAACACTTAACATAAATTGAACTATTTATAGATATAATCCATAATCATAAGAATGTTTTATTTGAGGAAGTATAAACTGATAATCCCTTAAAATGATTTGTAAAGGAACTGAGAGTTATCCTAAGCATATCCCTCGGGAGTGTCGTAACCAAGAGTGCAACAAGGCCCGTTGTCGTGCACCAGTTCCCGTTCGAGTCTAGCTCAAAGCGGTGTTTTCGGGTTTTACCCCTAGGTACATCTGTGCCAGAGCCGCCTCTACCTGCCCGTATCCAGACAGGGATGTATTGCTCGGAAAACTCACAAAATCTCTACAATACCAAAATTCTAGGAAGTTCTTCTATACTAATCCTCAAAGTTCATCTTATGTCTACGTGCTCTAATCAGAGTTTATCTAAATCTAGCTTCCAAGGTTTGTACTAAACTTCCTCTGATACCAACTGTAACGCCCTGACCCTAGTTGCCCAGAGTCGGTGCATTATTACATAACATTGGCATGATCACAAGAAAGATCAAATCTCAAAAGACCGATTGGTTTAGTAGCCTTGGAAACACTAGATATATTCATAAGTCTTACATTACATCATAAAATGAAAAACTACTACAACAACATATTGTCTCCATAATCCACACTCATATCCCCACATAATATCCCTGCAGGTCATTCATAATTTACTTCTTCACTTCTTGGGAAAAATAAAACATAGAAAAGGGGTGAGCTCAAATGCCCAGTAAGGATAACAATATAGCGGAAACGTTCATAAATAAGAATAAACATTTAAGGCAATGTATAACTAAAACAAAAGCCTTTCAAACTTGAACTTTCAACATAGTATGACATAAATAAAATGAAATAATTCCATTTACTTATTCACATGGATATTCTACTAATCGAATAATCACATGCAAAATCAATAACCACTTTCATAATGATGGAATTCATAATGCCAGACTATCATAACCTCATTGCCAAGGCCTCGTGCCAAGACTACAAATAAGATTTTGTCAATGACTTGTGCCAAGACACTAGTTTGTCTCATGAGACCTACCGATGCATCGAGGAGCTATAGCAGGCTCCACCCGTCACATATTAAGTCCAATACATTCCCATATGAAAAGGTTTAAACATAACATAAACATTCGTATTAGAACTAGCATATGAAATGTCAATACTTTCACCATAAACCATGAATGGTATAAAAATAGAACATCCACACTCAAACAAATCACAAAACCTTCAATATAATATAGAAGTTTTGTATCATAACAAATCAACTTTAAATAAGCGTAAAATCCATCAAAGGATGTTGACATAGATGAAATCAAAATTCTTTTTAAAGAAATATCTCTTTTTATTTTGAAATCATTTAAGATCCATATAAAATAAAACATTTTCTTTGAAAATATTTTTATAAGATTTTAAGGGAAGCTTTGAAGATTTTATAACGGCGGAAAATAGCCGCACCCGCCGTATAAGTTAAAAAAACATTCTTACCTTAATTCTGTCGAAAAGGTTAAAAAGCACCTTGTTTGGAAAACGACGGAAAGATTCCTTTATAAACCACTTATAAAAAGTAAAACAAGGGTATAAATGACTTTAACCAATATTCTTGTAAATAGTAAAAATGTTTTAAAATACATTTTGAAGAAACATGGATGTGGATGATAAAGATATCCCAGTAGACTATTACGTATAAACAACCTCGGATAATGAAGAGATTGTGAAATAAACCTTACCTTGTAATTTTCCTTGGTTGGGGTAGGTTAACCTCCTGTATAATGGTGAAATAATTGTTATTAAATTATACAATAATCATATACATTAATATGATATCATATATGATCTTTTAATATTGATTTGGTAATAATATCTTAGTATTATCGTTGTTTCGGGTGTTAACTTACTTGTTTTCTTTTATATGTTTTGTTACGTAAGACATGTTTGTAATGGATAGGTTGTATATTATTAATATCCAGAATGATATCAAGTCCTTAAACATCATTTTTAAATCATCAAATGATAATTATACTTGAATGGATACGATGGAGAATGAATCTCATCGCGTTCGTGGAGACGGTAGTCCGTACGTACGCACGAGCGACAATATCATTCTTTTGATATTAAAATAATATATAAATGGATGGTATATCATATATACAGAATCATTAACATGTTATATTTATTATTTACATGAGTTACACATCATTATTAAACCCATCGAAATAATAAAATATTGAATAACAATTACACCACGACGTGGAGACGGTAAGCCGTACGTACACACGTATGGTGACATGTTATTCAAAGGGTGGATAGAATACTGAATATGGTTGTACCATATTTATAATAACATCATAGTATATGTGAGATACTGGAGTTATTATTTTAGAATGGTAAGAACAAAGAAAGAAGAAGTGGAAGAAGAAAGGAACTTGAAAATGGGTGGTGAAAACATTACCTCTTCTTCGGGTTCTTCCTTTTGATTTGATCAAAAGGGCTACTTAGGTTGGATTTCTGATCCAAATAAGGCCTCTCGGTTGTAGTGAGGGATGTTGGGAGAGTATTTGGGCAGAGTTTGGCCGAACCAAAAGGCTTTGAAGGTGTGAAGAAATGAGAAGGAGGAGTGCCCTTTTATAAGAGGGGTGAGGGGCACCTTTGGAAAAGCTAGAAATATTAATTTATAATAAATTCATATTCGGTTTATAATGGCTCCAAAGTTGATTATTAAAAGGTTAAGGTGGGGATAGGTCGAAACCCACTCAACAAATATAATTTAGACAGGTTTGGGTACTTATATTAACCTTATCTTTAAGTATTAACTCTAAGTTAATTAGTTTCACTTTTACAATGTCACTTTGTATTTTTATATAATATGGTTAATAAACTTATTATATACATCCAAGCGACCCCCAAGTGGTCAATTAATGATGAACCTATCATGATATAAGCCTCTTGGCCGAATCTTAGATTTTTAGGAATTTAATATCAATTAATAATATAATATTTGTTTTAAGAACTCTTTTATGTCAATTTTGACACTATTCAATAGTTGATTTTTGTGAAACTCATAACAGATTGATTACTTCGAAAAAAGTCAATTAAATCAATACTAATATATCATATTATCCTAGAAAATTAGTTTAATTCATTAAAAGTTTCATATTATATTTATTTGGGTATTTATAATATCAATTATATTTATTTTTTACTATTATAGTAATTAATTCATCATCATTGTGTCATAAATAAATTAAATTATTTAATGTCTAAAAAATATAAATAAAAGATCACTATGTAGGAAATCTTTTTATATTTCTAATGAATATTTATAATCTAAAATCCAACATATATAACTCTATGTAAAAAATGTTTTCTAATAGATTTATGCTTGTGTCATTTTTCTATTCATTTTAACTTAATTAAAATAAAGTGTCCCTATCACCTACAAGTGGCACCATGGGGTCCCAAAATCGACCCAAAGATGCATACGGTCGAACATGTATCAACCAATAAGGCTAGGACACATTTTAGGGTAATTTAGTACTATTATAATATTATTTTTTAACCCTTATTTACCGGATTTACCCTTAACCATGGTAAATAAAATATTTACCGCAGTAATTATTCAAAATGTCTAAAAATAAAAGTTACCTATTTACACAATTTGAACATCCTGATTCCAAATATGGAATCCATTTTTCTAAATTCAAAACACAGAAGTGGCAGAAATTAATTTAATATTAATTCCCGTTGTCAAAACAAAAAGCGTGTTTTTAAGAGATAATAACTATCAAAAGACTGACACTTGTTTATGTTCGGTTTAATTGTAAAATTATGTCCAATGACCAAAATTATATTAAATGGTAAAACTATATTCTAAATATACTTTAAAACCACTCAAATTCATAATTTATCACTATTAATTATTTTGATTAAAAAAAAATTTTATTTAAAATTTAGTAATTTTCACTATTCATCAAAATATGAAAGTTATCCAAAATGTACCAAAATTTCACCTTAGGCTAAATTCGATATTCTGAATCCAAAAATGAAGTCCATTTTAAAATATAAAATATATATATAATTTCAAAAAGTAGGTATTATTATTCATAACGGCTAGTTTGATTGGTTATGGTGTGTTAAAACTCGGTGTTGCGTACAACACACGCTATCACATTATTCAAAAAGAAGCGTACCGTAGAAGCTTGGGGTGTTACATTCTCCCCTCCTTAAAATAATTTCATCCTCAAAATTTCTAGAATACTTATCACATGAAAAGACTCGGGTGGTTCTTCATCATAAGTTCCTCAGGTTCCCACGTTGCCTCTTCCATCTTATGGTTTCTCCACAAAACTTTTACCAGACGCGTCGTTCGGTTTCTCAGTACTTGTTCTCTTGTATCAAGAATCCTGATGGGCTCTTCGCAATGAGACAGATCGGGTTCCAGTTCTAATTCCTCGTAAGTGAGTACATGCGTTGGGTCAGGCATGTATTTCTTCAACAGAGATACGTGGAACACATCGTGAACTTTGGAGAGACTTGGCGGCATTGCCAATCTGTAAGCTACAACCCCAATTTGTTCTAGAATTTCGAAAGGTCTGATGTACCTGGGACTCAATTTACCTTTCTTACCAAAATGTATGACTCCCTTCCATGGATATACCTTCAGAAAAACATGATCACCGACTTGAAATTCCAAATCCTTCCTTCGATTATCGGCATAGCTCTTCGGCCTACTTTGAGCTGCTTTGATGTGATTTTGGATTACCTTCACCTTTTCCACCGTTTCCTCCACCATTTCTGGGCCTACAAGTTTTCTTTCACTGACGTCATCCCAATAGGTTGGTGTACGACATCTCTTTCCGTATAACGCTTCATATGGTGCCATCTGAATACTCGAATGGAAGCTATTGCTATAGGAAAATTCTACCAGAGGTAAATATTGATCCCACATACCCTGAAAGTCAAGTGAGCAAGATATCAACATGTCTTCTAAGGTTTGAATAGTTCATTCTGATTGTCCATCTGTCTGAGGGTGGTAAGCAGTGCTCAAAAGAAGTTCAGTATCCAGGTATTTCTGAAGGCTTTTCCAAAATCTTGAAGTAAAACGGGGATCACGATCAGAAACAATCGATAGGGGTACACCATGAAGTCTCACAACTTCATTAATATATAGTCTTGCTAGACGTTCCAGGGGTATATCTTCTCTTATAGAAAGAAAATGTACTGACTTGGTAAGACGATCAACAATAACCCATATTGCATCGTTCCTTCTAGGAGTCTTTGGTAGCCCCATGACAAAGTCCATCGTAATATTGTCCCATTTCCACTCCGGTATGGGAAGAGGTTGCATGACTCCTCCAGGTTGTTGCCTTCCAGCTTTCACTTGCTGAGAAACCATACATCTTGACACAAAATCAGCAATCTTCCTCTTCATGTTGTCCCACAAAAAATGTTACTTCAAATCTCTATACATTTTGGTGCTCAAAGGGTGTATAGAGAAATTGGAACTATGAGCATCTTCCAACAATTCCCTTTTTAGATCAGGTATATCGGGAACACAAAGTATCTTCCCAAATTTCAAAATTCCATCTTCATATACAAAGTCTCTCAATCTCCCATCATTCACAGATTTAATCTTCTTTTGAAATTCTTCATCATCGTTCTAAGAACTCTTAATCCTTTCTAGTAAAGATGGTTTGGCAACCATTTGAAAAAACATTGATGTTTCACCTTCCCTGGTTATTCCCATGTCCATCATCACTAGATCCAAGAAAATTGGATCCCTTTCAATTCTCATATTGTTCAAAACTCCATGGTCTTTTCTACTCAAAGCATCTGCCACCTTGTTTGCTTTCCTCGGGTGGTAGTGTATTGTACAATCATAATCCTTGATTAATTCAAGCCATCTCCTTTGCCTCATGTTGAGTTTTTTTGTGATAAAATATACTTCAAACTCTTGTGATCAGTATAAATCTCACATTTTTCACCATAGAGGTAGTGCCTCCATATCTTCAAAGCAAATATCACAGCTGCTAACTCAAGATCATGAGTAGGATAGTTTTGTTCATGAATTTTCAACTATCGTGATGCATAGGCAATAACTCTATCATTCTGCATAAGGACACAACCAAGTCCTTTCTTCGATGCATCACTATAAATAACGAACCCATCATTCCCCGATGGTAGAGTCAATATGGGAGCATTGACTAATATTTTCTTCAGTTCTTCGAAACATTCTTCAAACTCTTTTGTCCAAAAAAATTTAACCCCTTTACGTGTGAGCTTTGTTAATGGGTTATCCAATCGGGCAAAATTCTGGACGAAACGTCGATAATAACCTGCCAAACCAATAAAACTGCGTACCTCAGTTATACTCGTATGTGCTGGCCATTCTTGGATTGCCTTGGTCTTAGAAGGATCAACAGAGATTCCATCTTTAGAGACAATATGGCCAAGAAAAGAAATATCCTGAAGCCAGAATTCACACTTGCTAAACTTCCCATATAATTCATGCCTCCTCAGAGTCTTCAAGATAATGCGCAAGTGATTTTCATGATCTTCATAGGTTTTGGAGTATACCAAGATATCATCAATAAATACCACCGCAAATTCATCGAGATACTCCTTGAAAACTCTATTCATCAGATCCATGAATACAGAGGGTGCATTAGTCAATCCAAAAGGCATTACAGTAAACTCGTAATGCCCGTACCTGGTTCGAAATGCTGTCTTCGGAATGTCTTCCTTCTTTACACACAACTGATGGTATCCAGATCGAAGGTCAATCTTTGAAAAGTATTGAGCTCCATGTAGTTGGTCAAATAAATCATCAATACGAGGTAGGGGATACTTGTTCTTTATCGTTATAGCATTGATCTCCCTGTAGTCGATACATAACCTCATAGATCCATCTTTCTTTTTAACAAAAAGAACAAGGGATCCCCATGGAGAAACACTAGGGCGAATAAATCCTCTATTACTCAATTCCTCTAGTTGTTTCTTTAGTTCAATTAATTCTATAGTGGACATTCTATAAGGGGTCTTCGATATAGGCCTTGATCCAAGAATTAAATCAATGGAAAACTCAACTTCTCGTTCTGGAGGATGTCCAGGTAAATCTTCCGGAAATACATCTACAAATTCTTTCACAATAGGTACATCCTCTATTTGAACATTCCTTTCCTCACCCATAGTTATTTCATTCTCTTCCTCCCCAATAATTGAATTAAGTTGAGCTACTGGGGGTGGATCTAAATAAGAATTAGGTGGTGACGATTCTGCTCTAAAGATAAGGTGTTCCTTATCATTATCATCAAGAATCATAACCTCTTTCTTCTTACAATAAATCTTCGCATCATAGTCCGAAAGCCAGTCCATACCGAGGATTATATCAAACTCAATCATAGGTATGATGATGAGATCAACAGATAAAGAACATTTATGTGCTCTAATGGGGACTGATTCGCAAAACTTTGTTGCAATGATACTTCCCTTAAGAGTTTTAACTGACAACTCCCTTGTTAAATCAAATTGGAAATATCTAATTTTATTAGCAAACTGGGAAGATATGAAACAATGCGATGATCCAGAATCAAATAATGCATTTGCTAAACTTGAGGAAACCATTAAATTACCTGCCACCACGTCTTTCGGAACTTCTACCTCAGCAGTAGTGATAGCATAAGCTTGGCCTTGATCCCTTGGCCTTTTCTGAGGTAAGTTCTCCTGACGCTTAGGACATTCATTTGAAAAATGCTCCATCTCCCTGCAATTGTAGCACTGAACGTTGGTAGCTTCCTTCTTCCCCTTGCAATCACGAGCTTGGTGGCCTTTTTCACCACATTTGTAACAGACGCCCATTCCCTTCAAGCAAGTACCGGGGTGTTTCTTCCCACATTTACCACAAGATGGATATTCAACCTTTCCTTTCTTCCCCTTATTTCCATTAGAAGATTGATCAGAAGGTCTCTTCTTCTCTTGCTTTGCTTTAAAGTCATAAGACTTAGAGAATTCCTTTTCGGTCTTGATAGCACATGAGACAATGTCTTCGTATGACAGGAAGGATTGTGAGACTAATGCTCGACGGAGAAATGGTTTTAACCCCTCAAAGAAACGATCAATCTTACTTATTTGGTTACGTATATAATCACCAGCGTACCTTTCTAACCATGTAAAGTTAGCCTCATACTTTGTGACATTCTCATCCTCCTTCTATCTCAGACTTAGAAATTGCCTTTCCATATCTGCTCGATGGTCGTGAGCAAAGTATTTTTCTAAAAACAGATCTTTGAACTCCCTCCATTCCATATTTGATACTTCATAATCTCCCTTCGTATTTTGAATCAATGACCACCATTGATCAGCATCTCCAGTGAGGCGGTAAACTGCCATGATAACTTTTTCCCTTTCACTGCTCCCCAAAGCCTGAAATATTTTCTCTAGGGAAAATATCCATTGCTCAGCTACTAAGGGATTTGTACTGCCATTGAACGTTGGTGGTTGTTGCCTCATGAATCGATCTAACATTGATCCTCCACGCTCTGGATCAGGGTTCTCCATACGGGTAAGGTTATTATTCATAACCTGAGTAAGTTGTCCCAGTATGGTGATTAGCTGATCGGCACCAGTTGCATCACCAGCTCCACTATAATTATCTTGAGCAGGAGGGAAATCCCTACATGGAGTGCGTGCATTGATACGGTTTTCATTTCTTCCACTAGGCGCCATTTCTAAACAATGGCATAAACTAGATCAGTTTATGAATCAAAATACATAATCCCATACTTATAAAACACTTAACATAAATTGAACTATTTATGGATATAATCCATAATCATAAGAATGTTTTCTTTGAGGAAGTATATACTCAGAATCCCTTAAAAATGATTTGTAAAGAAAATGAGAGTTATCCTAATCATATCCCCCGGGAGTGTCGTAACCAAGAGTGCAGCAAGGCCCGTTGTCGTGCACCAGTTCCCGTTCGAGTCTAGCTCAAAGCGGTGTTTTTAGGTTTTACCCCTAGGTACATCTGTGCCAGATCCGCCTCTACCTGCTCGTATCCAGACAGGGATGTATTGCTCGGAAAACTCACAAAATCTCTACAATTCCAAAATTCAAGGAAGTTCTTCTATACTAATCCTCAAAGTTCATCTTAGGTCTACGTGCTATAATCAGAGTTTATCTAAATCTAGCTTCCAAGGTTTGTGCTAAACTTCCTCTGATACCAACTGTAACGCCCCAACCCTAGTTTCCTAGAGTCGGTGCATTATTACATAACATTGGCATGATCACAAGAAAGATCAAATCTCGAAAGACCGATTGGTTTAGTAGCCTTGGAAAGACTAGATATATTCATAAGTCTTACATTACATCATAAAATGAAAAACTACTACAACAACATATTGTCTCCATAATCCACACTCATATCCCCACATAATATCCCTGCAGGTCATTCATAATTTACTTCTTCACTTCCTGGGAAAAATAAAACATAGAAAAGGGGTGAGCTCAAATGCCCAGTAAGGAAAACAATATAACGGAAACTTTCATAAATAAGAATAAACATTTAAGGAAATGTATAACTAAAACAAAAGCCTTTCAAACATGATCTTTAAACATAGTATGAAATAAATAAAATGAAATAATTCCATTTACTTATTCACATGGATATTCTACTAATCGAATAATCACATGCAAAATCAATAACCACTTTCATAATGATGGAATGCATAATGCCAGACTATCATAACCACATAGCCAAGGACTCGTGCCAAGACTACAAATAAGATTTTGTCAAGGCCTTGTGCCAAGACACTAGTTTGTCTCATGAGACCTACCGATGCATCGAGAAGCTATAGCGGGCTCCACCCGTCACATATTAAGTCCAATGCATTCCCATATGAAAAGGTTTAAACATAACATAAACATTCGTATTAAAACTAGCATACGAAATGTCAATACTTTCACCAAAAACCATTAATGGTATAAAAATAGAACATCCACAGTCAAACAAATCACAAAACCTTCAATATAATATTGAAGTTTTGTATCATAACAAATCAACTTTAAATAAGCGTAAAATCCATCAAAGGATGTTGACATAGATGAAATCAAAATTCTTTTTAAAGAAATATCTCTTTTTATTTTGAAATCATTTAAGATCCATATAAAATAAAACATTTTCTTTGAAAATATTTTTATAAGCTTGTAAGGGAAGCTTTGAAGATTTTATAACGGCGGAAAATAGCCGCACCTTCCGTATAAGTTAAAAAAAATTCTTACCTTAATTCTGTCGAAAAGGTTAAAAAGAACCTTGTTTCGAAAACGACGGAAAGATTCCTTTATAAACCACTTATAAAAAGTAAAACAAGGGTATAAATGACTTTAACCCATATTCTTGTAAATAGTAAAAATGTTTTAAAATACATTTTGAAGAAACATGGATGTGGATGATAAAGAGATCCCAGTAGACTATTACATATAAATAACCTCGGATAATGAAGAGATTGTGAAATAACCCTTACCTTGTAATTTTCCTTGGTTGGGGTAGGTTAACCTCCTGTATAATGGTGAAATAATTGTAATTAAATTATACAATAATCATATACATTAATATGATATCATATATGATCTTTTAATATTGATTTGGTAATAATATCTTAGTATTATCGTTGTTTCGGGTGTTAACTTAATTGTTTTCTTTTATATGTTTTGTTACGTAAGACATGTTTGTAATGGATAGGTTGTATAATATTCATATCCAGAATGATATCAAGTCCTTAAACATCATTTTTAAATCATCAAATGATAATTATACATGAATGGATACGATGGAGAATGAATCTCATCGCGTTCGTGGAGACGGTAGTCCGTACGTACGCACGAGCGACAATATCATTCTTTTGATATTAAAATAATATATAAATGGATGGTATATCATATATACAGAATAATTAACATGTTATATTTATTATTTACATGAGTTACACATCATTATTATACCCATCCAAATAATAATATATTGAATAACAATTACACCACGACGTGGAGACGGTAAGCCGTACGTACGCACGTATGGTGACATGTTATTCAAAAAGTGGATAGATTAATGAATATGGTTGTACCATATTTATAATAACATCACAGTATATTTGAGATACTGGAGTTATTATTTTAGAATGGTAAGAACAAAGAAAGAAGAAGTGGAAGAAGAAAGGAACTTGAAAAGGGGTGGTGAAAACATTACCTCTTCTTCGGGTTCTTCCTTTTGATTTGATCAAAAGGGCTCCTTAGGTTGGATTTCTAATCAAACTAAGGCCTCTAGGTTGTAGTGAGGGATGTTGGGAGAGTATTTGGGCAGAGCTTGGCCGAACCAAAAGGCTTTTAAGGTGTGAAGAAATGAGAAGGAGGAGTTCCATTTTATAAGAGGGGTGAGGGGCACCTTTGGAAAAGCTAGAAATATTAATTTATAATAAATTCATATTCGGTTTCTAATGGCTCCAAAGTTGATTATTCAAATGTTAAGGTGGGTATAGGTCGAAAACCACTCAACCAATAGAATATAGACTGGTTTGGGTACTTATATTAACATTATCTTTAAGTATTAACTCTAAGTTAATTAGTTTCACTTTTACAATGTCTCTTTGTATTTTTATATAATATGGTTAATAAACTTACTATATACATCCAAGCGACCCCCAAGTAGTCCATTAATGATGAACCTATCATGATATAAGCCTCTTGGCCGAACCTTAGATTTTTAGGAATTTAATATCAATTAATAATATAATATTTGTTTTAAGAACTCTTTTATGTCAATTTTGACACTATTCAATAGTTGATTTTTGTGAAACTCATAACAGATTGATTACTTCGAAAAAATTCAATTAAATCAATATTAATATATCATATTAACCTATAAAATTAGTTTAATTCATTAAAAGTTTCATATTATATTTATTTGGGTATTTATAATATCAATTATTTTCATTTTTCACTATTATAGTAATTAATTCATCATCATTGTGTCATACATAAATTAAATTATTTAATGTCTAAAAATTATAAATAAAATATCAATATGTAGGAAATATTTTTATCTTTCTAATGAATATTTATAATCTAAAATCCATCATATATAACCCTATGTAAAAAGTGTTTTTCTAAAAGATTTATGCTTGTGTCATTTTTGTGTTCATTTTAACTTAATTAAAATAAAGTGTCCCTATCACCTACAAGTGGCACCATGGGGTCCCCAAATCGACCCAGAGATGCCTATGGTCGAACATGTATCAACCAATAATTCTAGGAAACGTTTTAGGGTAATTTAGTATTATTATAATATTATTTGTTAACCCTTATTTACCGGATTTACCCTTAACCATTGTAAATAAAATATTTACCGCAGTAATTATTCAAAATGTCTAAAAATAAAAGTTACCTATTTAAAAAATTTGAACATCCTGATTCCAAATATGGAATCCATTTTTCTAAATTCAAAACACAGAAGTGGCAGAAATTAATTTAAAATTAATTCCCGTTGTCAAAACAAAAAACGTGTTTTTAAGAGATAATAACTATCAAAAGACTGACACTTGTTTATGTTCGGGTTAATTGTAAAATTATGTCCAATGACCAAAATTATATTAAATGGTAAAAATATATTCTAAATATACTTTAAAACCACTCAAATTCATAATTTATCACTGTTAATTATTTTGATTAAAAAAGTTTTTTTTAATTAAAATTTCGTAATTTTCACTATTCATAAAAATATGAAAGTTATCCAAAATGTACCAAAATTTCACCTTAGGCTAAATTCGATATTCCGAATCCAAAAATGAAGTCCATTTTAAAATATAATATATATATATAATTTCAAAAAGCAGGTATTACTATTCATAACGGCTAGTTTGATTGGTTATGGTGTGTTAGAACTCGGTGTTGCGTACAACACACGCTATCACATTATTCAAAGAGAAGTGTACCGTAGAAGCTTGGGGTGTTACAACTTTATTCTAGAATAGATGAACACATGGCATGTCTCCATAACACCAGATGTTGTGTTGTCTAGTTCTATGGATAATAGGCCTCCAAAACTTCTCTAGAACTCAAAAAAAATATTCCATGGCATGACAAATTATGACCCTGGAGAGCACATACTCCCCATGAATCAATGTTTGGAATCCTTTTTCCCATCATTACTTGAAAAAATTAAATTGATGGTCAAACATGATACACAAGATTCTGATCCAAGAGAGACAAAAAAATCCTCAGATACCATTGTTTTGTGTCTATAAAATAAAACATTACAAATTTCCCATACCCTATCAAAATAGCATGTATTCTATCACAACATCTATCATAACAACATGCATAGCAAGCACAACAACTACCAAAACAACATGCAATCATTAATGCACCATAAATGACATGACAAAAATGCATGACATGTCATCTATAGCAGGTGCCTATATAATGCATGGGATGGAATACCCTCATCTAATTAGGTTTAAACATAAAAAGAACCACAATAATATCTATGATAATAGCACAATACATGTAAATCACACAATGGTGAGATCAAATCAACTGTAACAATTGAAAAATATTAAAAATTGTAATATTCGAGATAAATTTCTTTTTCCATATACACATGTTTGTTACTTCTGGTCCCAACATATTACCCACTACCCATTACATCTTATCCCTGTCTATAGGCTCCAATGAGTAAGGCAAAACATAAAAAAACTACATTGATTCCATTTTCAATGTCCCGGATCTGGGTTCTACCCAAGGGTGCCCCGTACCCAGTTGGACACAGGGACTTAAGAACATCTCTCCAATTGCTAGAGACTATTGACAATCGGAGATGGAATTGGGTGAGATATTTGGAAAACTATACCCTCATTGGAATAGTAACAAAGTGGAAAAAAATAGTAAACAGTATAGGAAGTAGTAATACCATACAATAAAAGTAAATAGCGGAAGACTGATAGTATAAAGAACTAAAACTTTTATAAATAAATTCTCCATGTTACATCTATCTAGGAAAACATCAAAATAAGTCACAATGCATGGAATACATATTTGAACCCAAATTATAGAAAATAGTAGACTCCAACAACATCACAATCATTAGCTTGGTCCCATGCTCTCTAGCTCCTACATCAACCATGTACATAATGAAGAAGAATTCATTCCCTTATCTATACCTACAACTATATAATCTGTTTGGATCTAAAAGAATTACCCAAATAGGGTGTGAGACAAATCCTAGTAGGAAACCAGAAAATGATATATTCCTATAATTCAGTGAATATATATAGTAGGCAATAAGCAGGAATGAAGAAACAAACTAGGAAGTACTCAAAATTAATCAATCCTACTGTTTTGAATTACATTTATTTACATTAATAAACTATTAAAACTATTAAATAATGTAACCTTGGGATCTATTCTAATCTATGTATCCCCCTTTATCATAGTAACAACATACATCTCAGAAGATCATCTAAATGAATCAAGTAGGACTGGGTCCAAGCTTGTTCATTGTCTTGGTAGACTCATCACAATCATACATTCATTCACAAGAAAACCTCTAGGAATGTTCTCATATTATAACCCCTATGGTTCAACATATCAAAAATTCAATAAAATAACAACCCTCTAATAATGATCACACAGTGTAACCCCTTTGGTCCCCACATAATACTTAACATTTACAATCAACCACTTGGGTATCTCCCACAGTTAATACCCCCTTTATCTGTAGAGTAATAATGAATTATAAAGACACCCTTACAGCTCTCACATTAAATTCCCTATAGTATAACATTATTTTAATAACGATACTCTAGATTACTCTCATGGTATAACCCCTTTGGTCTATGACCACACATCTGCTCCCATAGTAAATACCTATGGGTAAAGATAACAAAAATTATACATAAATGACCTAACCTTGGGGAGCTACCACTGTAAATTCCCCTTGGTTGTACTTTCACAATGTGAAACACATACATCTTAAATAAAAAAGTAACTTCATCCTAACAACATGAAGCTTGGAAACAAATATATATTTGAAGGAAATTATAGATCAAGTGTCTATAAGCAATCAAACATGGGAAACACATCCATAATCAAGGTATAAAACCTTATTCAATATCAAAAAACACTTTCTAAACAAACACACCACAATAGGCCTTAAACATAGTTAATTTAAAAAATACGTAATACCCTAATCATGGGTATTTTTCACTTTTAGCATATATAATGCAAAGACAACGAATGAAAGGAAAAAAAATTTACCTCAATGTTGTATGATGAACACTCATGAACATTAGCCCTTGAATTGGATTAGAACGACGTAGATCTACAAAAAGGGTAAAACAATCAACCCTCAATAAGTCATGAGAAAATAGAAATCAGGAATAAAGTCTCTAGGGGAATATAGAACTCATTGGTGAGAACTTGATGCACCTGGTGGCATCTTAATCAGAGCTCAAACGGAAGAATGGGGGGAGCTCGAAGATCTTCGGCCGTACATCACTCTCTTGTAAAAACCGAGGGCAAAATTGTAACGCCCCGACCCTAGTTTCCTAGAGTCGGTGCATTATTACATAACATTGGTATGATCACAAGAAAGATCAAATCTCGAAAGACCGATTGGTTTAGTAGCCTTGGAAACACTAGATATATTCATAAGTTTTACATTACATCATAAAATCAAAAACTACTACAACAACATAATGCTTCCACAGTCCACACTACAATCCCCTCATAATATCCCTGCAGGTCATTCATAACTTACATCTTCACTTCCTGGGAAAAATAAAACATAGAAAAGGGGTGAGCTCAAATGCCCAGTAAGGATAACAATATAGCGGAAACTTTCATCAATAAGAATAAACATTTAAGGCAATGTATAACTAAAACAAAAGCCTTTTAAACATGAACTTTCAACATGGTATGGCATAAATAAAATGAAATAATGCCATTTACTTATTCACATGGATATTCCACTAATCGAATAATCACATGCAAAAATAAATAACCACTTTCATAATGTTGGAATGCATAATGCCAGACTTTCATAACCACATAGCCAAGGCCTCGTGCCAAGACTACAAATAAGATTTTGTCAAGGCCTTGTGCCAAGACACTAGTTTGTCTCATGAGACCTACCGATGCATCGAGGAGCTATAGCGGGCTCCACCCGTCACTTATTAAGTCCAATGCATTCCCATATGAAAAGGTTTAAACATAACATAAACATTCGTATTAAAACTAGCATACGAAATGTCAATACTTTCACAATAAACTATGAATGGTATAAAAATAGCACATCCACAGTCAAACATATCACAAAACCTTCAATACAATATAGAAGTTTTGTATCCTAATAAATCAACTTCAAATAATCTTAAAATCCATCAAAGGATGTTGACATAGATGAAATCAAAATTCTTTTTAAAGAAATATCTCCTTTTATTTTGAAATCATTTAAGATCCATATAAAATAAAACATTTTCTTTGAAAATATTCTTATAAGCTTGTAAGGAAAGCTTTGAAGATTTTATAACGGCGTAAAATAACCGCACCCGCCGTATAAGTTAAAAAAACATTCTTACCTCAATTCCGTCGAAAAGGTTAAAAAGGACCTTGTTTTGAAAACGACGGAAAGATTCCTTTATAAAACTCTTATAAAAATTCAAACAAGGGTATAAATGACTTTAACCCATATTCTTGTAAATAGTAAAAATGTTTTGAAATACATTTCGAAGAAACATGGATGTTGATGATAAAGAGATCCCAGTAGATTATTACGTATAATACAACCTCGGATAATGAAGAGATTGTGAAATAACCCTTACCTTGTACTTTTCCTTGGTTGGGGTAGGTTAACCTCCTGTATAATGGTGAAATAATTGTTATTAAATTATACAAGAATCATATATATTAATATGATATCATATATGATCTTTTAACATTGATTTATTAATAATATCTTAGAATTATCATCGTTTCGGGTGTTAACATACTCATTTTCTTTTATATGTTTTGTTACATAAGCCATGTTTGTTGTATCTTATTCATATCCAGAATGATATCAAGTCCTTAAACATCATTTTTAAATCATAAAATGATAATTATACTTGAATGGATACGATGGAGAATGAATCTCATCGTGTTCGTGGAGACGGTAGTCCGTACGTACGCACGAGCGACAATATCATTCTTTTGATATTAAAATAATATATAAATGAATGGTATATCATATATAAAGATTCATTAACATGTTATATTTATTATTTACATGAGTTACACATCATTATTATACCCATCCAAATAATATTATATTGAATAACAATTACACCACGACGTGGAGACGGTAAGCCGTACGTACGCACGTATGGTGACATGTTATTCAAAGGGTGGATAGAATACTGAATATGATTGTACCATATTTATAATAACATCACAGTATATGTGAGATACTGGAGTTATTATTTCAGAATGGTAAGAACAAAGGAAGAAGAAGTGGAAGAAGAAATGAACTTAGAAAAGGGTGGTGAAATCATTACCTCTTCTTCGGGTTCTTCCTTTTGATTTGATCAAAAGGGATCCTTAGGTTGGCTTTCTGATCAAACTAAGGCCTCTAGGTTGTATTGAGGGATGTTGGGAGATTATTTGGGCAGAGTTTGGCCGAACCAAAAGGCTTTGAAGGTGTGAAGAAATGAGAAGGAGGAGTGCCCTTTTATAAGAGGGGTGAGGGGCACCTTTGGAAAAGTTAGAAATATTAATTTATAATAAATTCATATTCGGTTTACAAAGGCTCCAAAGTTGACTATTCAAAGGATGAGGTGTGGATAGGTCGAAAACAACTCATCCAATAGAATTTAGATAGGTTTGGGTACTTATATTAACCTTATCTTTAAGTATTAACTCTAAGTTAATTAGTTTCACTTTTACAATGTCTCTTTGTATTTTTATATAATATGATTAATAAACTTACTATATACATCCAAGCGACCCCCAAGTGGTCCATTAATGAGGAACCTATCATAATATAAGTCTCTTGGCCGAACCTTAGATTTTTAGGAATTTAATATCAATTAATAATATAATATTTGTTTTAAGAACTCTTTTATGTCAATTTTGACACTATTCAATAGTTGATTTTTGTGAAACTCCTAACAGATTGATTACTTCGAACAAAGTCAATTAACTCAATCCTAATATATCATATTATCATAGAAAATTAGTTTAATTCATTAAAAGTTTCATATTATAATTATTTGGGTGTTTATAAGATCAATTATTTTTATTTTTCACTATTTTAGTAATTACTGCATCATCATTGTGTCATAAATAAAATAAATTATATAATGTCTAAAAATTATAAATAAAATATAATTATGTAGGAAATATTTTTATCTTTCTAATGAATATTTATAATCGAAAATCCAACATGTATAACCCTATGTAAAAATTGTTCTTCTAAAAGATGTAAGCTTATGCCATTTTTATTTTTATTTTAACTTTATTAATATAAAGTGTCCCTACCACATACAAGTGGCTCCAAGGGGTCCCCAAATTGACCAAAGGATGCCCATGGTCGGGTATGTGTCCACCAATAAGGTTAGGACACGTTTTAGGGTAATTTTTTATTATTATAATATTATTTTTTTTAACCCTTATTTACCGGATTTACCCTTTAACCATGGTAAATAAAATATTTACCACAGTAACTATTCAAAATGTCTAAAAATAAAAGTTACCTATTTACACAATTTGAACATCCTGATTCCAAATATGGAATCCATTTTCCTAAATTCAAAACACAGAAGTGGCAGAAATTAATTTAAAATTAATTCCCGCTGTCAAAACAAAAAGCGTGTTTTTAAGAGATAATAACTATCAAAAGATTGACACTTGTTTATGTTCGGTTTAATTGTAAACTTATGTCCAATGATAAACATTAAATTGAATGGTAAAAATATATTCTAAATATACTTTAAAACCACTCAAATTCATAATTTATCACTATTAATTATTTTGATTAAAAAAGTTGTTTTTAATTAAAATTTAGAAATTTTCACTATTCATCAAAATATGAAAGTTATCCGAAATGTACCAAAATTTCACCCTAGGCTAATTTTGATATTCCGAATCCAAAAATGAAGTCCATTTTGAAATATAGAATATATATGATTTCAAAAAGTAGGTATTACTATTCACAACGGCTAGTTTAATTAGTTGTGGTGTGTGTTAGAACTCGAGGTTGCGTACAACACACGCTATCGCATTATTCGAAGGGAAACGTACCGTAGAAGCTTGGGGTGTTACATTCTCCCCTCCTTCAAATAATTGCGTCCTCGCAATTTCTAGGGTATTACTGCATAAAAAGACTCGGGTGGTTCTTCATCATAAGTTCCTCGGGTTCCCACGTTGCCTCTTCCATTTTATGATTTCTCCACAAAACTTTTACCAGACGCGTCGTCCGGTTTCTCAGTACTTGTTCTCTTGTATCAAGAATCCTGACGGGCTCTTCGCAATAAGACAGATCGGGTTCCAGTTCTAATTCCCCATAGGTGAGTACATGCGTTGGGTCAGGCATGTATTTTCTCAACAGAGATACGTGGAACACATCGTGAACTTTGAAGAGACTTGGCGGCATTGCCAATCGGTAAGCTACAGCCCCAATTCGTTCTAGAATTTCGAAAGGTCCGATGTACCTGGGACTCAATTTACCTTTCTTACCAAAACGTATGACTCCCTTCCACGGAGATACCTTTAGGAAAACATGATCACCGACTTGAAATTCCAAATCCTTCCTTCGATTATCGGCATAGCTCTTCTGCCTACTTTGAGCTGCTTTGATGTGATTTTGGATTACCTTCACCTTTTCCACCGTTTCCTCCACCAGTTCTGGGCCTACAAGTTTTCTTTCACCAACGTCATCCCAACAGGTTGGTGTACGACATCTCTTTCCGTATAACGCTTCATATGGTGCCATTTGTATACTCGAATGGAAGCTATTGTTATAGGAAAATTCTACCAGAGGTAAATATTGATCCCACATACCCTGAAAATCAAGTGAGCAAGATCTCAACATGTCTTCTAAGGTCTGAATAGTCCGTTCTGATTGTCCGTCTGTCTGAGGGTGGTAAGCAGTGCTCAAATGAAGTTCAGTATCCAGGGATTTCTGAAGACTTTTCCAAAATCTTGAAGTAAAACGGGGATCACGATCAGAAACAATCGATAGAGGAACTCCATGAAGTCTCACAACTTCATTAATGTATAGTCTTGCTAGACATTCCAGGGGTAGATCTTCTCTTATAGCAAGAAAATGTGCTGACTTGGTAAGACGATCAACAATAACCCATATTGCATCGTTCCTTCTAGGAGTCTTTGGTATCCCCATGACAAAGTCCATCGTAATATTGTCCCATTTCCACTCCGGTATGGGAAGAGGTTGCATGACTCCTCCAGGCTGTTGCCTTCCAGCTTTCACTTGTTGACAAACCATACACCTTGACACAAAATCAGCAATCTCCCTCTTCATGTTGTCCCACCAAAAATGTTCCTTCAAATCTCTATACATTTTGGTGCTCCCAGGGTGTATAGAGAAATTGGAACTATGAGCATCATCCAGCAATTCCCTTTTTAGATCAGGTATATTGGGAACACAAAGTCTCTTCGCGAATTTCAAAATTCCATCTTCATACACAAAGTCTCTCAATCTCCCATCATTCACAGCTTTAATCTTCTTTTGGAATTCGTCATCATCGGTCTGAGAACTCTTAATCCTTTCTAGTAAAGATGGTTTGGCAACCATTTGAAAAAGCATTGATGATTCACCTTCCCTGGTTATTCCCATATCCATCTTCACTAGCTCCATGAAAATTGGATCCCTTTCAATTCTCATATTGTTCAAAACTCCATGGTCTTTTCTACTCAAAGCATCTGCCACCTTGTTTGCCTTCCCTGGGTGGTAGTGTATCGTACAATCATAATCCTTGAGTAATTCAAGCCATCTCCTTTGCCTCATGTTGAGTTCTTTTTGTGAGAAAATATACTTCAAACTCTTGTGATCAGTATAAATCTCACATTTTTCACCATAGAGGTAGTGCCTCCATATCTTCAAAGCAAAGATCACTGCTGCTAACTCGAGATCATGAGTAGGATAGTTTTGTTCATGAATTTTCAACTGTCGTGATGCATAGGCAATAACTCTATCATTCTGCATAAGGACACAGCCAAGTCCTTTCTTCGATGCATCACTATAAATAACGAACCCATCATTCCCCGATGGTAGAGTCAATATAGGAGCATTGACTAATCTTCTCTTCAGTTCTTCGAAACATTCTTCACACTCTTTTGTCCAAACAAATTTAACCCCTTTACGTGTGAGCTTCGTTAATGGGTTAGCCAATCGGGCAAAATTCTGGACGAAACGTCGATAATAACCTGCCAAGCCAATAAAACTACGTACCTCAGTTATACTCGTAGGTGCTGGCCATTCTTGGATTGCCTTGGTCTTAGAAGGATCAACAGAGATTCCATCTTTAGAGACAATATGGCCAAGAAAAGAAATCTCCTGAAGCCAGAATTCACACTTGCTAAACTTTCCATATAATTCATGCCTCCTCAGAGTCTTCAAGATAATGCGCAAGTGATTTTCATGATCTTCGTAGGTTTTGGAGTATACCAAGATATCATCAATAAATACCACCACAAATTCATCGAGATACTCCTTGAAAACTCTATTCATCATATCCATGAATACAGAGGGTGCATTAGTCAATCCAAACGGCATTACAGTAAACTCGTAATGCCCGTACCTGGTTCGAAATGCTGTCTTCGGAATGTCTTCCTTCTTTACACACAACTGATGGTATCCAGATCGAAGGTCAATCTTTGAAAAGTATTGAGCTCCATGCAGTTGGTCAAATAAATCATCAATACGAGGTAGGGGATACTTGTTCTTTATCGTTATAGCATTGATCTCCCTGTAGTCGATACATAACCTCATAGATCCATCTTTCTTTTTAACAAAAAGAACAGGGGCTCCCCATGGAGAAACACTAGGGCGAATAAATCCCTTATTACTCAATTCCTCTAGTTGTTTCTTTTGTTCGACTAACTCTACAGTAGCCATTCTATAAGGGGTCTTCGATATAGGCCTTGATCCAGGAATCAAATCAATGGAAAACTCTACTTCTCGTTCTGGAGGATGTCCAGGTAAATCTTCTGGAAATACGTCTACAAATTCTTTCACAACAGGTACATCCTCTATTTGAAAATTCCTTTCCTCACCGACAGTTATTTCATTCTCTTCCTCCCCAATAATTGAATTAATTTGAGCTACTGGGGGTGGATCTAAATAAGAATTAGGTGGTGACGATTCTGCTCTAAAAATAAGGTGCTCCTTATCATTATCATCAAGAATCGTAACCTCTTTCTTCTTACAATAAATCTTCGAATCATAGTCCGAAAGCTAGTCCATACCGAGGATTATATCAAACTCAATCATAGGTATGACGATGAGATCAGCAGATAAAGAAAATTTATGTGCTCTAATGGGGACTAATTCGCAAAACTTTGTTGCAACGATACTTCCCTTATGAGTTTTAACTGACAACTCCCTTATTAAATCAAATTGGAAATATCTAATTTTCTTAGCAAACTGGGAAGATATGAAACAATGCGATGATCCAGAATCAAATAATGCATTTGCTAAACTTGAGGAAACCATTAAATTACCTGCCACCACGTCTTTCGGAGTTTCTACCTCAGCAGTAGTGATAGCATAAGCCTGGCCTTGATCCCTTGGCCTTTTCTGAGGTAAGTTCTCCTGACGCTTAGGACATGCATTTGCATAATGCCCCATCTCCCTGCAATTGTAGCACTGAACGTTGGTAGCTTCCTTCTTCCCCTTGCAATCATGAGCTTGGTGGCCTTTTTCACCACACTTGTAACAGACTCCCATTCCCTTCAGGCAAGCACCGGGGTGTTTCTTCCCGCACTTACCACAAGATGGATATTCAACCTTTCCCTTCTTCCCCTTATTTCCATTCCCAGATTGATCAGCAGGTCTCTTCTTCTCTTGCTTTGCTTTAAAGTCATAAGACTTAGAGAATTCCTTTTCGGTCTTGATAGCACATGAGACAATGTCTTCGTACGATGAAAAGGATTGTGAGACTAATGCTCGACGGAGAAATGGTTTTAACCCATCAAAGAAACGATCAATCTTACTTCTTGGGTTGCGAATATAATCACCAGCGTACCTCGCTAACCTTGTAAAGTTAGCCTCATACTTTGTGACATTATCATCCTCCTTTTGTCTCAGACTCAGAAATTGTCTTTCCATATCCGCTCGATGGTCGCGAGGGAAGTATTTTTCTAAAAACAGATCTTTGAACTCCCTCCATTCCATATTTGATACTTCATCATCTTCCTTCGTATTTTGAATCAATGACCACCATTGATCAGCATCTCCAGTGAGGCGGTAAACTGCCATGATAACTTTTTCCCTTTCACTGCTCCCCAAAGCCTGAAATATTTTCTCTAGGGAAAATATCCATTGCTCAGTTACTAAGGGATTTGTATTCCCATTGAACGTTGGTGGTTGTTGTCTCATGAATCGATCTAACATTGATCCTCCACGCTGCGGATCAGGGTTCTCCATACGGGTAAGGTTATTATTCATAACCTGAGTAAGTTGTCCCAGTACAGTGATTAGCTGATCAGCACCAGTTGCATCACCAGCCCCACTATAATTATCTTGAGCAGGAGGGCAATCCCTACATGGAGTGCGTGCATTGATACGGTTTCCATTTCTTCCACTAGGCGCCATTTCTAAAAAATGGCATAAACTAGATCAGTTTATGCATCAAAATACATAATCCCATACTTATAAAACACTAAACATAAATTGAACTATCTATGGATATAATCCATAATCATAAATATGTTTTCTTTGAGGAAGTATATACTCATAAACCCTTCATAATGATTTGTAAAGAAAATGAGAGTTATCCTAAGCATATCCCCCGGGAGTGTCGTAACCAAGAGTGCAGCAAGGCCCGTTGTCGTGCACCAGTTCCCGTTCGAGTCTAGCTCAAAGCGGTGTTTTCGGGTTTTACCCCTAGGTACATCTGTGCCAGAGCCGCCTCTACCTGCTCGTATCCAGACAGGGATGTATTGCTCGGAAAACTCACAAAATCTCTACAATACCAAAATTTCTAGGAAGTTCTTCTATACTAATCCTCAAAGTTCATCTTAGGTCTACGTGCTCTAATCAGAGTTTATCTAAATCTAGCTTCCAAGGTTTGTACTAAACTTCCTCTGATACCAACTGTAACGCCCCGACCCTAGTTTCCTAGAGTCGGTGCATTATTACATAACATTGGTATGATCACAAGAAAGATCAAATCTCGAAAGACCGATTGGTTTAGTAGCCTTGGAAACACTAGATATATTCATAAGTTTTACATTACATCATAAAATCAAAAACTACTACAACAACATAATGTTTCCACAGTCCACACTACAACCCCCTCATAATATCCCTGCAGGTCATTCATAACTTACATCTTCACTTCCTGGGAAAAATAAAACATAGAAAAGGGGTGAGCTCAAATGCCCAGTAAGGATAACAATATAGCGGAAACTTTCATCAATAAGAATAAACATTTAAGGCAATGTATAACTAAAACAAAAGCCTTTTAAACATGAACTTTCAACATGGTATGGCATAAATAAAATGAAATAATGCCATTTACTTATTCACATGGATATTCCACTAATCGAATAATCACATGCAAAAATAAATAACCACTTTCATAATGTTGGAATGCATAATGCCAGACTTTCATAACCACATAGCCAAGGCCTCGTGCCAAGACTACAAATAAGATTTTGTCAAGGCCTTGTGCCAAGACACTAGTTTGTCTCATGAGACCTACCGATGCATCGAGGAGCTATAGCGGGCTCCACCCGTCACTTATTAAGTCCAATGCATTCCCATATGAAAAGGTTTAAACATAACATAAACATTCGTATTAAAACTAGCATACGAAATGTCAATACTTTCACAATAAACTATGAATGGTATAAAAATAGCACATCCACAGTCAAACATATCACAAAACCTTCAATACAATATAGAAGTTTTGTATCATAATAAATCAACTTCAAATAATCTTAAAATCCATCAAAGGATGTTGACATAGATGAAATCAAAATTCTTTTTAAAGAAATATCTCCTTTTATTTTGAAATCATTTAAGATCCATATAAAATAAAACATTTTCTTTGAAAATATTCTTATAAGCTTGTAAGGAAAGCTTTGAAGATTTTATAACGGCGTAAAATAACCGCACCCGCCGTATAAGTTAAAAAAACATTCTTACCTCAATTCCGTCGAAAAGGTTAAAAAGGACCTTGTTTTGAAAACGACGGAAAGATTCCTTTATAAAACTCTTATAAAAAGTCAAACAAGGGTATAAATGACTTTAACCCATATTCTTGTAAATAGTAAAAATGTTTTGAAATACATTTCGAAGAAACATGGATGTTGATGATAAAGAGATCCCAGTAGATTATTACGAATAATACAACCTCGGATAATGAAGAGATTGTGAAATAACCCTTACCTTGTACTTTTCCTTGGTTGGGGTAGGTTAACCTCCTGTATAATGGTGAAATAATTGTTATTAAATTATACAAGAATCATATATATTAATATGATATCATATATGATCTTTTAACATTGATTTATTAATAATATCTTAGAATTATCATCGTTTCGGGTGTTAACTTACTCATTTTCTTTTATATGTTTTGTTACATAAGCCATGTTTGTTGTATCTTATTCATATCCAGAATGATATCAAGTCCTTAAACATCATTTTTAAATCATAAAATGATAATTATACTTGAATGGATACGATGGAGAATGAATCTCATCGTGTTCGTGGAGACGGTAGTCCGTACGTACGCAAGAGCGACAATATCATTCTTTTGATATTAAAATAATATATAAATGAATGGTATATCATATATACAGAATCATTAACATGTTATATTTATTATTTACATGAGTTACACATCATTATTATACCCATCCAAATAATATTATATTGAATAACAATTACACCACGACGTGGAGATGGTAAGCCGTACGTACGCACGTATGGTGACATGTTATTCAAAGGGTGGATAGAATACTGAATATGATTGTACCATATTTATAATAACATCACAGTATATGTGAGATACTGGAGTTATTATTTCAGAATGGTAAGAACAAAGGAAGAAGAAGTGGAAGAAGAAATGAACTTAGAAAAGGGTGGTGAAATCATTACCTCTTCTTCGGGTTCTTCCTTTTGATTTGATCAAAAGGGCTCCTTAGGTTGGCTTTCTGATCAAACTAAGGCCTCTAGGTTGTATTGAGGGATGTTGGGAGAGTATTTGGGCAGAGTTTGGCCGAACCAAAAGGCTTTGAAGGTGTGAAGAAATGAGAAGGAGGAGTGCCCTTTTATAAGAGGGGTGAGGGGCACCTTTGGAAAAGTTAGAAATATTAATTTATAATAAATTCATATTCGGTTTACAAAGGCTCCAAAGTTGACTATTCAAAGGATGAGGTGTGGATAGGTCGAAAAAAACTCATCCAATAGAATTTAGACATGTTTGGGTACTTATATTAACCTTATCTTTAAGTATTAACTCTAAGTTAATTAGTTTCACTTTTACAATGTCTCTTTGTATTTTTATATAATATGATTAATAAACTTACTATATACATCCAAGCGACCCCCAAGTGGTCCATTAATGAGGAACCTATCATAATATAAGTCTCTTGGCCGAACCTTAGATTTTTAGGAATTTAATATCAATTAATAATATAATATTTGTTTTAAGAACTCTTTTATGTCAATTTTGACACTATTCAATAGTTGATTTTTGTGAAACTCCTAACAGATTGATTACTTCGAAAAAAGTCAATTAAATCAATCCTAATATATCATATTATCATAGAAAATTAGTTTAATTCATTAAAAGTTTCATATTATAATTATTTGGGTGTTTATAAGATCAATTATTTTTATTTTGCACTATTTTAGTAATTACTGCATCATCATTGTGTCATAAATAAAATAAATTATATAATGTCTAAAAATTATAAATAAAATATCATTATGTAGGAAATCGTTTTAGCTTTCTAATGAATATTTATAATCGAAAATCCAACATGTATAACCCTATGTAAAAATTGTTCTTCTAAAAGATGTAAGCTTATGCCATTTTTATTTTTATTTTAACTTTATTAATATAAAGTGTCCCTACCACATACATGTGGCTCCAAGGGGTCCCCAAATTGACCAAAGGATGCCCATGGTCGGGTATGTGTCCACCAATAAGGTTAGGACACGTTTTAGGGTAATTTTTTATTATTATAATATTATTTTTTTTAACCCTTATTTACCGGATTTACCCTTTAACCATGGTAAATAAAATATTTACCACAGTAACTATTCAAAATGTCTAAAAATAAAAGTTACCTATTTACACAATTTGAACATCCTGATTCCAAATATGGAATCCATTTTCCTAAATTCAAAACACAGAAGTGGCAGAAATTAATTTAAAATTAATTCCCGCTGTCAAAACAAAAAGCGTGTTTTTAAGAGATAATAACTATCAAAAGATTGACACTTGTTTATGTTCGGTTTAATTGTAAACTTATGTCCAATGATAAACATTAAATTGAATGGTAAAAATATATTCTAAATATACTTTAAAACCACTCAAATTCATAATTTATCACTATTAATTATTTTGATTAAAAAAGTTGTTTTTAATTAAAATTTAGAAATTTTCACTATTCATCAAAATATGAAAGTTATCCGAAATGTACCAAAATTTCACCCTAGGCTAATTTTGATATTCCGAATCCAAAAATGAAGTCCATTTTGAAATATAGAATATATATGATTTCAAAAAGTAGGTATTACTATTCACAACGGCTAGTTTAATTAGTTGTGGTGTGTGTTAGAACTCGAGGTTGCGTACAACACACGCTATCGCATTATTCGAAGGGAAACGTACCGTAGAAGCTTGGGGTGTTACATTCTCCCCTCCTTCAAATAATTGCGTCCTCGCAATTTCTAGGGTATTACTGCATAAAAAGACTCGGGTGGTTCTTCATCATAAGTTCCTCGGGTTCCCACGTTGCCTCTTCCATTTTATGATTTCTCCACAAAACTTTTACCAGACGCGTCGTCCGGTTTCTCAGTACTTGTTCTCTTGTATCAAGAATCCTGACGGGCTCTTCGCAATAAGACAGATCGGGTTCCAGTTCTAATTCCCCATAGGTGAGTACATGCGTTGGGTCAGGCATGTATTTTCTCAACAGAGATACGTGGAACACATCGTGAACTTTGAAGAGACTTGGCGGCATTGCCAATCGGTAAGCTACAGCCCCAATTCGTTCTAGAATTTCGAAAGGTCCGATGTACCTGGGACTCAATTTACCTTTCTTACCAAAACGTATGACTCCCTTCCACGGAGATACCTTTAGGAAAACATGATCACCGACTTGAAATTCCAAATCCTTCCTTCGATTATCGGCATAGCTCTTCTGCCTACTTTGAGCTGCTTTGATGTGATTTTGGATTACCTTCACCTTTTCCACCGTTTCCTCCACCAGTTCTGGGCCTACAAGTTTTCTTTCACCAACGTCATCCCAACAGGTTGGTGTACGACATCTCTTTCCGTATAACGCTTCATATGGTGCCATTTGTATACTCGAATGGAAGCTATTGTTATAGGAAAATTCTACCAGAGGTAAATATTGATCCCACATACCCTGAAAATCAAGTGAGCAAGATCTCAACATGTCTTCTAAGGTCTGAATAGTCCGTTCTGATTGTCCGTCTGTCTGAGGGTGGTAAGCAGTGCTCAAATGAAGTTCAGTATCCAGGGATTTCTGAAGACTTTTCCAAAATCTTGAAGTAAAACGGGGATCACGATCAGAAACAATCGATAGAGGAACTCCATGAAGTCTCACAACTTCATTAATGTATAGTCTTGCTAGACATTCCAGGGGTAGATCTTCTCTTATAGCAAGAAAATGTGCTGACTTGGTAAGACGATCAACAATAACCCATATTGCATCGTTCCTTCTAGGAGTCTTTGGTATCCCCATGACAAAGTCCATCGTAATATTGTCCCATTTCCACTCCGGTATGGGAAGAGGTTGCATGACTCCTCCAGGCTGTTGCCTTCCAGCTTTCACTTGTTGACAAACCATACACCTTGACACAAAATCAGCAATCTCCCTCTTCATGTTGTCCCACCAAAAATGTTCCTTCAAATCTCTATACATTTTGGTGCTCCCAGGGTGTATAGAGAAATTGGAACTATGAGCATCATCCAGCAATTCCCTTTTTAGATCAGGTATATTGGGAACACAAAGTCTCTTCGCGAATTTCAAAATTCCATCTTCATACACAAAGTCTCTCAATCTCCCATCATTCACAGCTTTAATCTTCTTTTGGAATTCGTCATCATCGGTCTGAGAACTCTTAATCCTTTCTAGTAAAGATGGTTTGGCAACCATTTGAAAAAGCATTGATGATTCACCTTCCCTGGTTATTCCCATATCCATCTTCACTAGCTCCATGAAAATTGGATCCCTTTCAATTCTCATATTGTTCAAAACTCCATGGTCTTTTCTACTCAAAGCATCTGCCACCTTGTTTGCCTTCCCTGGGTGGTAGTGTATCGTACAATCATAATCCTTGAGTAATTCAAGCCATCTCCTTTGCCTCATGTTGAGTTCTTTTTGTGAGAAAATATACTTCAAACTCTTGTGATCAGTATAAATCTCACATTTTTCACCATAGAGGTAGTGCCTCCATATCTTCAAAGCAAAGATCACTGCTGCTAACTCGAGATCATGAGTAGGATAGTTTTGTTCATGAATTTTCAACTGTCGTGATGCATAGGCAATAACTCTATCATTCTGCATAAGGACACAGCCAAGTCCTTTCTTCGATGCATCACTATAAATAACGAACCCATCATTCCCCGATGGTAGAGTCAATATAGGAGCATTGACTAATCTTCTCTTCAGTTCTTCGAAACATTCTTCACACTCTTTTGTCCAAACAAATTTAACCCCTTTACGTGTGAGCTTCGTTAATGGGTTAGCCAATCGGGCAAAATTCTGGACGAAACGTCGATAATAACCTGCCAAGCCAATAAAACTACGTACCTCAGTTATACTCGTAGGTGCTGGCCATTCTTGGATTGCCTTGGTCTTAGAAGGATCAACAGAGATTCCATCTTTAGAGACAATATGGCCAAGAAAAGAAATCTCCTGAAGCCAGAATTCACACTTGCTAAACTTTCCATATAATTCATGCCTCCTCAGAGTCTTCAAGATAATGCGCAAGTGATTTTCATGATCTTCGTAGGTTTTGGAGTATACCAAGATATCATCAATAAATACCACCACAAATTCATCGAGATACTCCTTGAAAACTCTATTCATCATATCCATGAATACAGAGGGTGCATTAGTCAATCCAAACGGCATTACAGTAAACTCGTAATGCCCGTACCTGGTTCGAAATGCTGTCTTCGGAATGTCTTCCTTCTTTACACACAACTGATGGTATCCAGATCGAAGGTCAATCTTTGAAAAGTATTGAGCTCCATGCAGTTGGTCAAATAAATCATCAATACGAGGTAGGGGATACTTGTTCTTTATCGTTATAGCATTGATCTCCCTGTAGTCGATACATAACCTCATAGATCCATCTTTCTTTTTAACAAAAAGAACAGGGGCTCCCCATGGAGAAACACTAGGGCGAATAAATCCCTTATTACTCAATTCCTCTAGTTGTTTCTTTTGTTCGACTAACTCTACAGTAGCCATTCTATAAGGGGTCTTCGATATAGGCCTTGATCCAGGAATCAAATCAATGGAAAACTCTACTTCTCGTTCTGGAGGATGTCCAGGTAAATCTTCTGGAAATACGTCTACAAATTCTTTCACAACAGGTACATCCTCTATTTGAAAATTCCTTTCCTCACCGACAGTTATTTCATTCTCTTCCTCCCCAATAATTGAATTAATTTGAGCTACTGGGGGTGGATCTAAATAAGAATTAGGTGGTGACGATTCTGCTCTAAAAATAAGGTGCTCCTTATCATTATCATCAAGAATCGTAACCTCTTTCTTCTTACAATAAATCTTCGAATCATAGTCCGAAAGCTAGTCCATACCGAGGATTATATCAAACTCAATCATAGGTATGACGATGAGATCAGCAGATAAAGAAAATTTATGTGCTCTAATGGGGACTAATTCGCAAAACTTTGTTGCAACGATACTTCCCTTATGAGTTTTAACTGACAACTCCCTTATTAAATCAAATTGGAAATATCTAATTTTCTTAGCAAACTGGGAAGATATGAAACAATGCGATGATCCAGAATCAAATAATGCATTTGCTAAACTTGAGGAAACCATTAAATTACCTGCCACCACGTCTTTCGGAGTTTCTACCTCAGCAGTAGTGATAGCATAAGCCTGGCCTTGATCCCTTGGCCTTTTCTGAGGTAAGTTCTCCTGACGCTTAGGACATGCATTTGCATAATGCCCCATCTCCCTGCAATTGTAGCACTGAACGTTGGTAGCTTCCTTCTTCCCCTTGCAATCATGAGCTTGGTGGCCTTTTTCACCACACTTGTAACAGACTCCCATTCCCTTCAGGCAAGCACCGGGGTGTTTCTTCCCGCACTTACCACAAGATGGATATTCAACCTTTCCCTTCTTCCCCTTATTTCCATTCCCAGATTGATCAGCAGGTCTCTTCTTCTCTTGCTTTGCTTTAAAGTCATAAGACTTAGAGAATTCCTTTTCGGTCTTGATAGCACATGAGACAATGTCTTCGTACGATGAAAAGGATTGTGAGACTAATGCTCGACGGAGAAATGGTTTTAACCCATCAAAGAAACGATCAATCTTACTTCTTGGGTTGCGAATATAATCACCAGCGTACCTCGCTAACCTTGTAAAGTTAGCCTCATACTTTGTGACATTATCATCCTCCTTTTGTCTCAGACTCAGAAATTGTCTTTCCATATCCGCTCGATGGTCGCGAGGGAAGTATTTTTCTAAAAACAGATCTTTGAACTCCCTCCATTCCATATTTGATACTTCATCATCTTCCTTCGTATTTTGAATCAATGACCACCATTGATCAGCATCTCCAGTGAGGCGGTAAACTGCCATGATAACTTTTTCCCTTTCACTGCTCCCCAAAGCCTGAAATATTTTCTCTAGGGAAAATATCCATTGCTCAGTTACTAAGGGATTTGTATTCCCATTGAACGTTGGTGGTTGTTGTCTCATGAATCGATCTAACATTGATCCTCCACGCTGCGGATCAGGGTTCTCCATACGGGTAAGGTTATTATTCATAACCTGAGTAAGTTGTCCCAGTACAGTGATTAGCTGATCAGCACCAGTTGCATCACCAGCCCCACTATAATTATCTTGAGCAGGAGGGCAATCCCTACATGGAGTGCGTGCATTGATACGGTTTCCATTTCTTCCACTAGGCGCCATTTCTAAAAAATGGCATAAACTAGATCAGTTTATGCATCAAAATACATAATCCCATACTTATAAAACACTAAACATAAATTGAACTATCTATGGATATAATCCATAATCATAAATATGTTTTCTTTGAGGAAGTATATACTCATAAACCCTTCATAATGATTTGTAAAGAAAATGAGAGTTATCCTAAGCATATCCCCCGGGAGTGTCGTAACCAAGAGTGCAGCAAGGCCCGTTGTCGTGCACCAGTTCCCGTTCGAGTCTAGCTCAAAGCGGTGTTTTCGGGTTTTACCCCTAGGTACATCTGTGCCAGAGCCGCCTCTACCTGCTCGTATCCAGACAGGGATGTATTGCTCGGAAAACTCACAAAATCTCTACAATACCAAAATTTCTAGGAAGTTCTTCTATACTAATCCTCAAAGTTCATCTTAGGTCTACGTGCTCTAATCAGAGTTTATCTAAATCTAGCTTCCAAGGTTTGTACTAAACTTCCTCTGATACCAACTGTAACGCCCCGACCCTAGTTTCCTAGAGTCGGTGCATTATTACATAACATTGGTATGATCACAAGAAAGATCAAATCTCGAAAGACCGATTGGTTTAGTAGCCTTGGAAACACTAGATATATTCATAAGTTTTACATTACATCATAAAATCAAAAACTACTACAACAACATAATGTTTCCACAGTCCACACTACAACCCCCTCATAATATCCCTGCAGGTCATTCATAACTTACATCTTCACTTCCTGGGAAAAATAAAACATAGAAAAGGGGTGAGCTCAAATGCCCAGTAAGGATAACAATATAGCGGAAACTTTCATCAATAAGAATAAACATTTAAGGCAATGTATAACTAAAACAAAAGCCTTTTAAACATGAACTTTCAACATGGTATGGCATAAATAAAATGAAATAATGCCATTTACTTATTCACATGGATATTCCACTAATCGAATAATCACATGCAAAAATAAATAACCACTTTCATAATGTTGGAATGCATAATGCCAGACTTTCATAACCACATAGCCAAGGCCTCGTGCCAAGACTACAAATAAGATTTTGTCAAGGCCTTGTGCCAAGACACTAGTTTGTCTCATGAGACCTACCGATGCATCGAGGAGCTATAGCGGGCTCCACCCGTCACTTATTAAGTCCAATGCATTCCCATATGAAAAGGTTTAAACATAACATAAACATTCGTATTAAAACTAGCATACGAAATGTCAATACTTTCACAATAAACTATGAATGGTATAAAAATAGCACATCCACAGTCAAACATATCACAAAACCTTCAATACAATATAGAAGTTTTGTATCATAATAAATCAACTTCAAATAATCTTAAAATCCATCAAAGGATGTTGACATAGATGAAATCAAAATTCTTTTTAAAGAAATATCTCCTTTTATTTTGAAATCATTTAAGATCCATATAAAATAAAACATTTTCTTTGAAAATATTCTTATAAGCTTGTAAGGAAAGCTTTGAAGATTTTATAACGGCGTAAAATAACCGCACCCGCCGTATAAGTTAAAAAAACATTCTTACCTCAATTCCGTCGAAAAGGTTAAAAAGGACCTTGTTTTGAAAACGACGGAAAGATTCCTTTATAAAACTCTTATAAAAAGTCAAACAAGGGTATAAATGACTTTAACCCATATTCTTGTAAATAGTAAAAATGTTTTGAAATACATTTCGAAGAAACATGGATGTTGATGATAAAGAGATCCCAGTAGATTATTACGAATAATACAACCTCGGATAATGAAGAGATTGTGAAATAACCCTTACCTTGTACTTTTCCTTGGTTGGGGTAGGTTAACCTCCTGTATAATGGTGAAATAATTGTTATTAAATTATACAAGAATCATATATATTAATATGATATCATATATGATCTTTTAACATTGATTTATTAATAATATCTTAGAATTATCATCGTTTCGGGTGTTAACTTACTCATTTTCTTTTATATGTTTTGTTACATAAGCCATGTTTGTTGTATCTTATTCATATCCAGAATGATATCAAGTCCTTAAACATCATTTTTAAATCATAAAATGATAATTATACTTGAATGGATACGATGGAGAATGAATCTCATCGTGTTCGTGGAGACGGTAGTCCGTACGTACGCAAGAGCGACAATATCATTCTTTTGATATTAAAATAATATATAAATGAATGGTATATCATATATACAGAATCATTAACATGTTATATTTATTATTTACATGAGTTACACATCATTATTATACCCATCCAAATAATATTATATTGAATAACAATTACACCACGACGTGGAGATGGTAAGCCGTACGTACGCACGTATGGTGACATGTTATTCAAAGGGTGGATAGAATACTGAATATGATTGTACCATATTTATAATAACATCACAGTATATGTGAGATACTGGAGTTATTATTTCAGAATGGTAAGAACAAAGGAAGAAGAAGTGGAAGAAGAAATGAACTTAGAAAAGGGTGGTGAAATCATTACCTCTTCTTCGGGTTCTTCCTTTTGATTTGATCAAAAGGGCTCCTTAGGTTGGCTTTCTGATCAAACTAAGGCCTCTAGGTTGTATTGAGGGATGTTGGGAGAGTATTTGGGCAGAGTTTGGCCGAACCAAAAGGCTTTGAAGGTGTGAAGAAATGAGAAGGAGGAGTGCCCTTTTATAAGAGGGGTGAGGGGCACCTTTGGAAAAGTTAGAAATATTAATTTATAATAAATTCATATTCGGTTTACAAAGGCTCCAAAGTTGACTATTCAAAGGATGAGGTGTGGATAGGTCGAAAAAAACTCATCCAATAGAATTTAGACATGTTTGGGTACTTATATTAACCTTATCTTTAAGTATTAACTCTAAGTTAATTAGTTTCACTTTTACAATGTCTCTTTGTATTTTTATATAATATGATTAATAAACTTACTATATACATCCAAGCGACCCCCAAGTGGTCCATTAATGAGGAACCTATCATAATATAAGTCTCTTGGCCGAACCTTAGATTTTTAGGAATTTAATATCAATTAATAATATAATATTTGTTTTAAGAACTCTTTTATGTCAATTTTGACACTATTCAATAGTTGATTTTTGTGAAACTCCTAACAGATTGATTACTTCGAAAAAAGTCAATTAAATCAATCCTAATATATCATATTATCATAGAAAATTAGTTTAATTCATTAAAAGTTTCATATTATAATTATTTGGGTGTTTATAAGATCAATTATTTTTATTTTGCACTATTTTAGTAATTACTGCATCATCATTGTGTCATAAATAAAATAAATTATATAATGTCTAAAAATTATAAATAAAATATCATTATGTAGGAAATCGTTTTAGCTTTCTAATGAATATTTATAATCGAAAATCCAACATGTATAACCCTATGTAAAAATTGTTCTTCTAAAAGATGTAAGCTTATGCCATTTTTATTTTTATTTTAACTTTATTAATATAAAGTGTCCCTACCACATACATGTGGCTCCAAGGGGTCCCCAAATTGACCAAAGGATGCCCATGGTCGGGTATGTGTCCACCAATAAGGTTAGGACACGTTTTAGGGTAATTTTTTATTATTATAATATTATTTTTTTTAACCCTTATTTACCGGATTTACCCTTTAACCATGGTAAATAAAATATTTACCACAGTAACTATTCAAAATGTCTAAAAATAAAAGTTACCTATTTACACAATTTGAACATCCTGATTCCAAATATGGAATCCATTTTCCTAAATTCAAAACACAGAAGTGGCAGAAATTAATTTAAAATTAATTCCCGCTGTCAAAACAAAAAGCGTGTTTTTAAGAGATAATAACTATCAAAAGATTGACACTTGTTTATGTTCGGTTTAATTGTAAAATTATGTCCAATGATAAACATTAAATTGAATGGTAAAAATATATTCTAAATATACTTTAAAACCACTCAAATTCATAATTTATCACTATTAATTATTTTGATTAAAAAAGTTGTTTTTAATTAAAATTTAGAAACTTTCACTATTCATCAAAATATGAAAGTTATCCGAAATGTACAAAAATTTCACCCTAGGCTAATTTTGATATTCCGAATCCAAAAATGAAGTCCATTTTGAAATATAGAATATATATGATTTCAAAAAGTAGGTATTACTATTCACAACGGCTAGTTTAATTAGTTGTGGTGTGTGTTAGAACTCGAGGTTGCGTACAACACACGCTATCGCATTATTCGAAGGGAAACGTACCGTAGAAGCTTGGGGTGTTACAAAAATAAATGTTTTCTGGAGATGATATGTGACCCTAAGCTGATTAATAAAATAAAAAAAAAATACATGCCATGTTCATTTAATGTACACATAGTGTACTAGTCCCAACCGGCCCCCTTTTATGTGGTCTACCAGGTCACCCACACAACCATGTACTCGAGGGTTACATGACCATAAAAGGATACTCACGGTAATCAGGTACATGGACTGGGCTTATAAATTTTTCCCATTCTTATTTGATCCTAAAAAACAAACCAAAATAAACATCCATAACTAAAATGAAGATCTGAGTTCTTAAAATGAGTTGTTATGTGATTCCATTCTTGTGGGAGAGCATTGCATGGTTGTAATGGGGAGTTTAGTGATAAGTTGTTGTTTGTCCATTCTTTTGGGGTGGTATATTGATGGTTTGTGGGCCATTCTTTTGGAACAATGTGGTGATGCTATAAGGGATGATAGGTTTCCTGTGATATGTTGTTAATTGTGCTAAATTCCTGATTTGTGATGGAATAGATAAATAATGGTTTGATAATGTTGGTATTGGATTGGGATGGCATGATAAATGAGATGAATGTGGTTAATGAAATATTAAATGAAGGGATGTGTGGTTAAATATGGTTAATGATAAATAATGAAATGAATGGGTGTTAAACATAGAAGAAATTTAAATCCTCTTTAATTTAGCATTTTTATTCACATTCTGAATGACTATTGACGTTATTAATAAATTCATTTAGAGGTGGAAGAAAAGGTGATAGAGATGTGAGTTGGTTGTTTGTTTCGGAACCCATAGGATGGGATGGAGTGTCTGATACTACAAATATACTTGTACATTATTATTATTTATACATTCACCTGACCCATATAGAGAACTATGTTCCAAACACCTGCATCATCACACAAGGGTGTTTTTTCTAACAACGGGTGATGAGTCTGGATGGTTGGGTACCTATCATTTTCCGCTCTCTTTTCTAGGTGAGGTAGGTATGGAATAGGCTATGATGGATGGAATGATGTTAGTGGTTTATAATGATGGTTTTTATAGCCCAGGTATTTGCTGAATAGGTGGTTTGTGATGTCCCATGTGTCTTCGGGATGAGATGCGATGTGATTTCCTTAGTGACTTAGAGATGATATGTGAGGCTATTTGTTGCCATACCTAGGTATGTGCAGGAGAGAAGTGTTGTGAGGCCGAGGTGTGTGATAAATTTATGTGTTTTGAATCCCCGAAATGTGTGGGTTGGATGTGGTGTGATGCCTAAATGGGTGTGGGTGGTATTTTATGTGGTTTATGGAAGGGATGGGAGTTCCAATATATACGATGTTGGGTGAGAGCAGAATATCTGTGTAGTAGTGGTGTCATGTACCCTATCATCAATGTTCCTTACTTTATAATATTTTACATGGCTTGTGTTAAATGTTTATTAGGACTTATTGATGTTGGAATAGTTTGTATAACAATTTAGGTGACGTTTGGTTATGCTATTTTCTGGTAGGATAATTAGTATACTTCTTTAACATATTCATGGGATACGTTTTTTTTTTCTACTGAGTATACTTATATACTCAAACTATGTATGTAAAACTGAATTCAAGTTTCTGGGAGGATTTTTTGGACTGTTTTGTGCATTACTAGCTGAGACCTTTTGATAGCTACTGTGTTTTTGTCATAGCATTTCATTTGGGATTTTACTTTGTGACATTGTTGAATTTGTATCACTTCTAATTTTACATGAATGTTCGATTTTTTTATTTATATTTTGTAGTATGCATTGTTTATGTTGTGCATGATTCATTCTATCTCCCGGTCGTGTTTTTTATAAAGGGTAATGCCTCCCATACTATGGGATTTGTACACCATTGGTGGTAGTCACCAACCTGGGATCTACGGGAGGTGTGACTCTGGGTGTCGTTATCACTCTTCCCTCATTGTGTTATATTTAGAAGGATAGGGAATGAAAACTATTTTGTATTATCTTGATATCTCAAAAATAAGAATAAAAATTCACCAATTCTTGTCGACTATCTATAAAATATAGTAAACTACCATTATTTTCTCTAAAAAGTTTTTCAACCACAAGATCTCGAGATTCATCCAGATCTATAGCTTTGAGGTTTTTACTAGGAAAATAATATTCTTATCAATGTAATATATATTACTTTTATGTAAAGAATTTATGTACACTGTTTAGATAATAATATAAATTGGTTTTTTTGATAAATTTAAGAACTAAGGATATCAGAAGTCCACCCTTCAAGATCATTTCAAACTTAGACTTCATAAGCTCTATAATGTAATTTGAAATTATTTTTTTATTTTTATATAATATAGTTGAAATAAATTTGACAAATTATTAATTACTTAAATAAATTTTTTAATAAAAAAATTGTATCAGCTACAAACTTAAACAAATTATATTTATGTTAAAATACTAAAAGATTATTATACTAATATCATGGGTCTATGTTAAGTATATAAGGAGAATTAAAAAGTTTATAAAAATTTTATAGATTTTTTAAAACTATGTTCTCGTTTAATATAAAATTTCCCCTATACAAATCCATTATTAAAACCACACATAATGTCCATTTTATAAACTGTAAAATTGAATAATTTAGTATAGGTTATAAGTATACATATAGATTCAAGTCCATCTACATGATACATATTTTATTAATAATCTATATATTTTTTTATTATAACCATTGACAACATGTCATGATTCCCTTCTTACATTTGTTACATTTTCATCACATTTATTATGGAATTCCAATTTTACTCCAATCATAGGAAAAATATTTTTAACATCTTACCGAAGTCAAATTATTATTTTTTCTGAATTCATTTAGGTCATCATGTGTTTAATTTATAAAATATTGAACACCTAAAGCCACATTAGGTGTTTTAGGTTTCAAATATGATAAGAATGAACAATAATTTCATTAATTTCATGAGGCACTTCTCATTTTAATTGATTTATCTACATCACAAATGATATTATTAATGGGATAATCCATCATGTTTTTTTGTTTTTTGACATTTATTAAAAGATGTTATTAAATAAAATGTTTTGTTTTTTATAGGTATGAGTTAAATTTTTTTTCATTAGTTATCTTATCAAGTGAAAAAATTACAACATTGGATAGAATCCAAATTTATAATGACCATCTGATTATATGGTTTCCAATTCATTAGAACTATAAGGGTTTATGTTATCATATTTAATAAGAACTATTTTCTCAAATATTCATGTATATTTATTAATAACATGATATCATGTTTTTTTATAGAATATTCAATGAATAATCCTTCATAATAATTTTGGGAAATTTTATAAAAAATTTCATTAGTATGCAAAATGAATAATTTCTTCCCCAAACTATGTAATAATAAAATTTTAGTTTTCTTCCAATTAATAATTCATAAGGTGTTTATTATGAAATGGTCTAATTAAAAATTTATTTATAATAAAACATGAATGCAAAAATTATTTATACAATACATTATTAGAAATTTAGTATTAAATCAACCTAGTTATAATTATTTGTTGAAGAACACGATTAATTTTTTCAACTAACCCAGTTTTTTGAGGGATTATAGGTTCTAAAAAGTTATGTATAATAACATTGAAACTATTTTCTTTTTCAAAATTATAATTTTTAAAATCACCACCATGATCACAATGAATTGTAACCAACGATAGGTTTTTACATTTTATTCATGAGATATAATTTGTTTCAATACCAAAAATGTATTATGATATTTTATCTATAAAATAAACCACAAAATATAGTGTAATAATCAACCAGGACACACACACACACACATATATATATATAATATTTTCTTATAATACATTTAGTTTGGGTTGGGCCAAATAAATTCATGTGCACTAATTGTAAAACATATGATTTTAAAACTTCACTAATTAATTTAAATCTTGGATTGTGTTTCATGAAAATTTGACAAGGATAAAAAACTATAAAATGATTAAACTAAATCTTTGGTAGAATATTTAAAATAAATTTCGTATAACATTTTTTTAATGTTAATATATTATTGTGTCCAAATATTATATACTATAAAAAAAATTAATCTTTCATTACACATAAGCAAAGTAGATCTTGAATTCTAATATGTTTTATGATAAGAGTGTATTCATTCTCATTCATATATATAGAATGAATAAATTTACCTATTAAACTATGAACAATAAATTTAATTTTTTTAAGAATAAACGATATCCTTCATTAAATAATTGAATTATAATGATGAGTTTTTCCTTCTATCCTATGATATATAAAATATTAAAAATTAAATATGTAACATGATATTTGATATCACTAATACCATTAATTTCTTATTGATCATTATATTTGATGGTTACTTTTTCACCTTTAATTTTAATAATATCTTGGAATATTTTTTTGTATCCTATCATATTTTTGGAAAATCCACTATATGTGGACAAAATATTATTTATGTTGGAACATAGAATATTTCAATAAAATATAAACATTATGATTTTTATACCCAAACTTGTTTAGTTCAACAAATATTTGTACAAATAACAAAATGAATATATACCTATACATATTTTTCTATGATGTAAAACTAAATTTTTTTTAGATGTATATTATTTAGGAAATATAAACAATTATACCCCTTTTAATGAATAATTATTCTTCCAATGTCCACCTATTTTTCATTTAGTACCAAGGGTGAACTTTTTAGAATAATGTAATTATTTTGATAATGTGGTTCTATTGTAGTAAAACCCATCCTAGATTTTTTTCTTTGGGGTGTCAATTTTCTTTAAATATTGTAAATATTTTCCTTCCGATAAGTAAAATTTAAAAAAAATTCATTCTGAATAAATGTTTTCAAAATTAGATTCAAACTACATTCGTATATTCATTAGTTGATCTAGGACCAAAATTTCCATGTAATTTTGAAGTAAATACTAAAAATTTATGAGGTATGTTTTGAAATTATCTTATCTACATTGAAACGATATACCTTTGAACATGTATATATTTTATTAACTATATTTATTATTTCTTTAAATGGAATGTAGAATATCTTTTTACCTCATAAAATCAAGTTATAATATCCTCAATATAAGATATAATAACCATTTATTATTGTAATGTAGTAGAATATTCATCATCAAAATCTGGATAGTTTGAATTAAATGCTAAATTTTTGAGAAATTTGGTTGAAATACTTTCCACGAAGCATTGGTGGGCATTTATAATTTATTCTTAAAACCTGAAATTTCCTGATCATTGTTTTAATCATATGAGTAACCTTATGAGGAAGTATATCCACTTAATTCAATATATGGGGTTGAAATTATTTATTTTGATAACATCTTTATTATATAACTTCCTTAAATTCTTACCATTTTTTTAAAATGTAGGAAAATATGACTTAATATGATTAGTTTTCTTTCCATCATCATAAATAATCTCTAAATTTTTCCAGTTATCAATTATTTTCTTTTTTTACAATTCTTGTAGTTATAACAAAAAAATTATCAATGATTCTATAAATTATTTTCAGAATTTGAGAAATATCTTTATATCTTTCTTTTAAAAAACAACATTATGTTTCATCTTTATTTTTATTCTGTATAATATATTTAGAAAAAATTTCACATGAAATAACTTTCTTAGCTACAATTGATGTAGAGGTATAGGATACCTCGTTATTCTTTTTCTCTTTCTCAACATCACATTTTAACTTTCTATCATTTTATATCAGAGTTATAATAAAATCGTCTAACATAAATATTTTAAAATTTTTAGTATCATTAATATATGTTCGCTTTTATTCACTTTCATTAGACATTATATTTACAATCTTCTCAATCAACTTTTCATATTTCAAATCTTGTTTATCATATGATTATAATCTATTAACTGTAGTCATGAACCTTGATGCATTTTACCTATTGAATCACCATGTACAAAATTAAATGCTTTATAATTTACATTTTGAATTTATATTTATGTTCGAAAATCATTAGATAATCCAAAATGTTTAACATCTATCTTATACCGTATTGTTTAAATTGTTTAACAAGATGAAATATTCTAATAAACATTCTTGGTCATATAGAACAATAATGTATTATGAATATGACAGTTCATCTATTATTCAGTTTTATCTTTCATATTATAGGTTCTATCTTCTTTATCAAGAATTTTATAATTTTACATCATCAAAAAATTAAATCCACGGTTTTTATATTAAAAAAATTATCCTTCTGATTTTAGTAGTTCTAATAATCCATAACATTAGATATTTCATGTTTTTGGGATCTAGATTCTCTAATATCCCAATGTTCAAAACTTCAATCATAAAAAAATATATAGGATTAAAAAAATAGTTATTGGAAATATTTATAACAATTATAAACATTATCCCACACCAATTGTAGGATCTGAAGAATATATATTACAATAAATGGGATATTGCAGTTTATAAAAATAAACCTCGCGATTTTTCCAATCAAAATTTGAAAAAATTTTAGAGGATGCTTCATATTGATATTTATAATAACCAGAGTCTAGACCAATTTTATAATTAACTATGTAAAAATTTCTATAACATGCATAGAAGAAATATAAACATTTATAAACATGTGAAACAAAATTTTATAATTTTATAATGAAAAACATATAAAAACATTATAATAAAATATCTAAACAATAAACATAAGAAGTAAGTAATTATATAACCTGACATAATATATCCAAAAAATTAATCATTTCATATGGTTTTTATTACATATATTTATAATCCCACTATATGAAAGTTCAAAAACAATACTATTTCTATAGACTCATAAATCCCCAATCAGACTAACAAAAATATCCATTTGTCTCTCCAACCATCTGTGAGAATTATAAACAAGACCAGAAGCTCATAAATTTCAAAATAAAAATATTTGCAATATATAATGATATGAATACAATTTTATTCCTTAATGGAAAAAATCTCTAAATGTTACAATGATGTTCAACTATATAACAATGAATTTCAAAACCCTCATAGATACATTATATGATCAATATTTGAAGAAGAAAAGTTTTAAAAAATAATCCTTCTCCTTGAACCTGAGTCTCTATTCATAAATGAGCTCTTGTATTGATTTCCCAAATTTCATAGATGTTGTTGTAACAACATTGAACAAAATATTTCTTCACATGACATTTTTAGGATAAAAATGTTATCTCTAATAGTCATAATGATATAACACCATTACATTGGGTAACAATGTTCAGTTTGGAAGATTGCGAAAACATCATACAATATAGTGCATAATGTTCTTCATCTATTTGTCTTTATAAGATATCGTCTAGTAGACGTGTCTGTCTTTTTCTGATAAATTAAATCAAATAGACTCATTATAATATATTATAGTGGATTTCATAATATTCTATATAATAGAAATTATAAACCCTCATTGGTTGAAAATACTATATGTCTTCTAGAAGTGAAATATATATTTATATCCATTTTACCTTAATAAAACTCCATCTAGTAATTCAGGGAATCTCAATCCAGAAAAATTAAAATAATTTCAAAAAAATTCTTCTAAACTTAGGAAAAAAATGTTTAGAAACATGAAAATATATATATCAAGGATTTTGTTTCCAAATTAAGGTTATAATATGTATAAAGTGTTATTTTGACTCAATAGGGGGATCAATCCATGGATATCCATCCTCTATATCCTTATACAAATTATATTAAATTTCCACATAATTTTGATATTAGGTACATCTTTGTCATGAAAGGTTTGAAAATAAAAGTTTGAGCATGGATTTTGCTTATTTTTCATCCAAAATATACTTCACAAATACTATTTAACATTGAATATGGGGAGGAAATTTTTGATAATTATACCTATATATGAAACCTAAATCGGGGGCACTTGTATCATATTTAATAGAATGATCATTATAGATTAATAAGGCCATACGAGTCATTGTTATCTGAGAAATAAGAGATAAAAACATATTTAATGTATTGAATGAGAGTATGAGGTTGAATTTGGGTAGGGATTATAGATTAAAGTTATCCTAATATGCTTAATTAATAGTAAAAACCACAGATGGAAAGAGAAACTGACGGTGGGACATACACCTTAAGAGGATTTCTACGATAGTGGTATTTTTTAGGTGAAATTCAAATTGGGGATGGCCTAAGACAACAATTATTATGAGTCTCATAAAGGATATGTATCTCTGAGAGTATACATAAAATTTCACATTAGGTAGTATAAGGTTATGGCTACATGAGTGTATTATGACATTTTATTTAGGTCCCTTACCTGAAAAAGTTGTCATATGTAACCTTTCCATGACTAGAATCAAAATAATTATAGTTTATAAGGGTATTTTTTAAGATAATAGAATGTTCGTTGTAATTATATATGGCCACATGAGTCTGGATCGGTTTGAGAAACAAGATACATGAAAATATTAAACACATTGCATATATTGAATACAGATCTCAGACATTAAAAGGGGATACTATAGATCCTAATTACAACAGGAATCATTTTCATCATAGTTTATATGGATTATTATGCTAATGTAATTATCATTGAAAGTCAGCAATTCCATTTAATTCATGATCGATGAGAAAAACCTGAAATAATAAAAGGTAAAATTCTTAATGAAGTGCTCAAGATAAAAAAAGTGACAGTTCATATCCGGATTATAATAGGTATTATATTCCTTGTAGTTCATAATATCCTTGCCCAATGATGGTAAGGGTAGGTGTATTGAACTCATGAGGATTATATGCCATTGAGTTAGGGTGTATTGGCGGATATTAAAGAGTATATGATTCTGTGAGATGAAATAATTTAGAGAGTTTTAGTGGAAATATTGAGTGATATGAAATCAAATAAATTCCATTGGAGATTCCACTATAAATGAATGAGACAGGGTCACCCAATTTTCATGAAGGATACGGATTACTGTGATCTATTGATGTTGAATAGGGTGACATGATCATGCGTGGTCGTGTTGGTGGTGTGATTATGTAGCAGATACATGATGGAAAATTTCATGTCCATATCGTTTGTCAAGAAGTCCATACCATGATCTCATGACCGTGTGATCATCATGAGATCACATGACTGGGGTTCATTACAAGATCATATCTCTAGATGATGGTGATTCTCAAATATAATCTATTATTTATAATTTTTTTGAAGTTTCACACAAAATTAATGATGTTAAGTGCTATTAAATCATAAGATTCATTATCTTTAGGAATTTTACTCACTCGAAAATTTGTTATGATCACCATATATAATACCCATGTTCTTCTTGTGCCATAAATACTTATAGGTTTGTAGGTATTTTTATAAGTTCTTCCCTTCTATATTTCTATCACATTGAATGGTGGGTGATCCACATAACCTATTTGAATCCAGTGGTGGATTTTCCACATAATTCAACCTGGGTCCATACACCACATGTGGTTAAGACACATGTCACTAGTCATATATCCCAATGCATCACAGGATGATTATGTGATAGGTTAATCATAGATATCTACACCTAGAAGAGTTTCGTGCACATACCATCATGGGGTGGTCACATGATTCTGGGTGTGTCGTGTAAAGAATAGAGAAAATGGGAATGGACTACATCAGACATATAATTTCACATGATACTTTCGAGGATAAGAACTCACATGTTGTAGGAAAATGTCATGAAGATCAATACCCACATGAAGGCCTCATTATAGAAAACCTATTTATTTTTCTTCAAGGAATCTAATGATCCATTTCTGGATATAGTGTCACATGTTTCATTATGTTTTATATGATCTTGTAAGCCAATTTTATGACCATCATAATTTACTTCTTTTTAATATTTTACTTTTTACCAAATTGGGACTTGTTTTTTTGTATATTTTTCAACCCCAGTTTTTTCTATTTTTCTGGGGGGTGTAACGAAATATTGTTTATTCAAAAAATTATTTTTTACTTTTACATTCCTTTTGTTTTGGAAATTTCAAACTCAATATTATATATATAAAAACAATACTTTTATCTCTAAAGTTTTTTACAATGTTTTTATAAATTAAATAATTTATCTATTATGATTATTGAAATTATATTAAAACCAAGAATAATTGGATTGAATGGAACAAATAGAAATCATATTTATATCTAAATTATTATCATAATCATATTTGTCAGATTAACTACTACTTTAACCTCGAATACAGAAGATTGTTTTATCGTACCCAATGGATTGACACATTTTTTAAACAATAAAAAAGAAAATTATTTTATCGTGTTGAAAATTTTAACTATTAAAAACTTTATTGAAAAAATGATATCCAATATTCTGTTAAATGTATTAATCAGAACAATGTTTTGGTTTTAGTTAAAAAATTATTTTTGAAGTTCTAGGTGTCTAGGTCCTCTATAAAATCTCGGTGAAAATATGATTGTTGGAGATCTGGATGGCCCTTGGGATGCATGTTTATAAATATCTATTCTTTTGAATAGCCCAAAAATAGTACTAAAACAAAAAATAACAAATGTATATGCTGTTATATTGATCTCATTTTCCTAAATTAAAAAAATGTTGATATGTTATACCATATATTTTGTATTTTCATTTGAGAAGGAGTATGTTTCTTATCAAAACCTTGTAAATTTGTCTTATTATGAACCTATAGTTTTGATTTGTGCAACATGGATTATTGACACTACGATCATAGAATTCCATAGATAGGAAGATAGAATCTGATCATCTTGATCATGGGCTTTTGTGGATAGTAATATTGAATCTAATTCATTGGATTCGGGACTTACGGTACTTGGAAGATAGAGGAATCAGTGACCTTCTTGATCAAGGGATCATAGGGATAGAAATAAAGATATAATCATAATATTGAGGGCTTACCCTGGTGTGTATATGACAAACATTCTTGAATTTATATATTAAGGGTCCTTAATTTATGTTTATTGGATACCCTTCTCTTTAGGTTAAAATAATTCTATTCATTTGTATTACTTTATTTATTATAAGTTCATTTCATTTATGCTGCATTAGAATGTTATTTATTTAATATATTTATTTTTCTATTTGTATTCTATTTATCATAATTCCTCTCTCTACAATACTTGTTTTTTACATTGTGAATATGATTTCTGTAATTACAATTACATCATCTACTCTGAATATGATTATATACTCTTTAATATAGAATCACCAATTATTATAACCACAATGATTATGATACCTTTTAGGAATACTCTGATATGTCATTTACTATTGTGGAATAGATTAACTTTTTAAAAACCTATTGAATACTTATTAGAGTTTACTTGATTGTGATATTTTTTTCCTCAGAACATATGAACAAGTCTGATTAAAATTCAAATATATAAGATGTTTTATGAATATAGTTTGTGTAATTATTTTAAATTTTTTCCTCATATGGTTAATAATGAATTTTCTAAACATACTTGAATCCCTCTATTATGTTATAACATCTATGTTTATATTCCAATCCTACAATTTCTTCAGAGCAATGTGTTTGTAATATTGATACTCGCATTTGGTATTATAGGAGGATTCCACTTCTAACACTTGCTACTTTATTACTTCCTTTCTTCAATAGGATTGTTATAAACCTTTATTTTATAAATTTTTGTTACACTAATATGTATTGTGGAGAAATAATTTTTTTATTGTTTTAAATATGTAAGGATTAAAGGTTGATTCTATAAACAACTTCAATCCAACTAGACTAACATTCAATGATGGTAATGATTTTTAATATTGGAAGGTTAGAATGAAGAATTTTTTTATCAACATTGTATTTGATAATATTTTTAAGGATCAATGGAAATTATTAAATTCCACATTGAGAATTCAAATACATTACAAATCATGAAAAGTAGAAATATCAGTTGAATTACAAAATGAAACACACTTTATTTTTTTAAAAAACTAGAAACATCTATATTCAAATCTCATCTGGTAAATATGCTAGCATTATCTATAAGAAATTAGAGATTAATTATTTGGGAACATCCAATGTTTCTAAAACTAGAAACGAATTAATCAAAGACGATTACCAATATTTGGAATGTCCCTACGGTGAACCTATTACAGAGGTACAACCAAGATTCATGACAATAGTCTATAGTTTACCATATATGGGAGAAAAATCATTAGAGAATGAAACTAGAGTAAGGAAAATAATTGATATTATATCCAATGACTGGGAATCAAAGTGAACTATTATTGATGAATCTCGAAAGATAATAAATGTTACCCGTGATGATTTATTTTGAACTATTTTATAATATAAAACAATTGAAAATAAATGTTGATAAAGATAGACATAAGAATGGTGGATTTTCTTTAACTAATACCTCCAAACTTATAAATTCTTAGATTCCAAAAATTTTGTTAAGTCATCAAATAAAATGATTGGTGTTCAATCTAATTCTAGTGACTATGAGCATTCTGAGAAATATTTGGCTATTATTTCATTAAAAATGGAAAATATTGATGAAAAAATAATAATTTTTATTATCATAACATGTATTTTAATACGGTAATAAATTAAAAGTAATATTCTAAATATTCTTATAATGAATGAAAGAAATATGTACGTATCCAAATTTACTGTCTCATATTGAAAAAAATACAAAAATGAAAGGAATTCTATTTTGAATAATCTATGCCAAGATACCATTGGAAATTCAGTGAACTATGGCTAAGGTACACACTTCATATTCCTTAAAAATATTTATTTGGATTAAAAATATCCTAATGGGAAGAATTATATTTCATATGATAAATAATCTTCATCAGAAAATGATAATACCTTACCATCATATGATGAATTATCCATATTTTCTAAATTTATTGAATATAAAAATTTTAATGTATATAATAAATGTAAAAAATAAAATACATCATTAAATTTTTCATGAAAATAAAATGCAAATATTTCAAAATATCTTCATAATAAAGCATTTAAAATTGATTCTATTTCAAAAAAAGGATGAAAAACCAAATTTTAAAAATATTAAAATAAAAAAGGATTTGGAAAAAGGTTTTTCTAAGAGAAATGTTTTTGAAAAAGAACACACTTCCAAAAATATTATATGTGAGGATAAGAATTTACTTGAAAAACTAAAATATAAATTATTTCTTTAATTAAACTCTTTTCTAGGTTTACCTCTAGAAATGAAATTTTTGACAGGATATATCAAAAACTTCTTCCTTGTAGTAATAGTAATGGAATGGGTTACTCTTAATAAAATCATTTTTTAATGATAATTACTTTGATAAAAAAAAATCACCTTTTTTCACCTCATTTCAAAGTAGAAGTGACTAGAAAAGAATTGGTCTCTAAATAAAATAAAATTCTTAGGTCTGAAAAAAAAACTATTTTTTGGAACAATTATGGATTCAAAAAATATTTTTTTCTAACATTTTTTGAACTAATAATTTTTTGATTCCCAAATGCTATTTTTTTAGGAATATAAAGGAAGTACCAAAAAAATAAAAATTGGTAAATGGATAATGTTTTTTACCATCATTTATCAAGTAAAGATTAATTCTGTAAAAATATTTTCAAAACCAATGGTGGAAGAGTTACTTTGAGAGAAAATGCTAGGGAAGAAATTGTTGGTATAGGTAATATAGTTATTCGTTGACAATAATTAGTTTTAAGAATATTATTTATTAATGGTATTTAAGTAAAAACTTATATTCATAATTCAATTATATGATGAAAGTTACCTAATGAGTTTTAGGAATGAGAAATGTTTAGTACACTATTCCAAGGATGAATTCATTATTTATGACCATCAACATGAGAGTGTTTAAACACTTAACTTATAAGACCTTAGTAGCCAATAAATTCCTTTCTTTAGTGAAATGGAAGATCAATCATGGATTCCAAAAATAATTTAAGGAAACTATAACATTAGAATCTTAGGTATATAAACTCGTAATGAATAGTTAAGGATCAATTAGAATACAAAAATTATTCTTCATATTTTTTTGACCCTTTTCAATATGGTACGTAACTGAAGTTAATATTTGAATCCATTAGTGAAGTCTTAGCCACTGAATATTCACAGTTAGTATACATGGATTAATATGGTCCAACCAATATTGGTCATATTTGAGTAAGTTACTATGTATTTTTTATGTTCATGATTACACTTCATATTCATGGATATATTTTCTAGCAATGAAATCTAAAGAATTTTGTTATTTCAAAACATTTGTGAACAAAATTAAAAAATAAAAAAAACATTACTTTTATAACTATTCCTATTGATCATGATAGTTAAATTGAAAAATATGAATTTGAATTTTTTTTCATAACAATGGAATTACTAATTTACTTTCAGCTCCTAAAACCCTGCAAATAAATGGTGTTGTTGAAAGAAGAAATCATATTCATTAAGAAATAACCAGATCATTGTTGAGTGAATACTCAACTGCTAAACATTTTTTTCCTGAAGCTAATTATAATAATTTCTATACTATATATCATGTTTTAATAAATACCATTTTTTATAAAACACTTTATGAGTTATGGATATGCTAGAAACTAAGAACATAATACTTCATAGTATTTGGATGAAATGCATTCATCTTGAAGAAAAAATAAAACATACACCATATTTTACCACAATCTGAAGAATTTATATTCATGGTCCATTCCACTACTTATAATGTTTATAGTGTTTTCAAAAAAAAATCTTCCATAATTGAGGAAATAGTAAATGTAAAATTTGAGGAAAAAAACTTTTTTAAACAAACTCAGCATAGATATTCTAATATGATTCCAAAATATAATTATCAAACCTTGATAGAAGTTTCTCCTCATAAGGAAAATACTTAATAAATTGTTTCTTAAGTATTTTCTCAAGTATGTTTTTTACCTAATATTAATGAACCCATTTTACAAAAGCCAAGTTAGTTTTTTCTTATAAATAATCCTAGTGATATTTTCATTGTTGATGTTAATCAACCTATTAGGACTAGAATTTCGTTAAAAAATGAAATAGAATATATAGAATTTCAACTTCAATTTTTTCCTAAATGATCTCATGAGTCTTTAGGTTATTGTATTGGATTAGATAAATTCAAGATGAATTGGATGAATTATAGAGGAGAAAATTTGGGACATTTATTGAAAGACATAAAAAACTCATTAATTGGGTAAACTGAGTTTTCAAAAGTAGAAGTGATGTAAATGGAATACTCATTAGAAATGATGAAATACTTTTTACTGAAGGTTATAATCAGTAATAGAAAATATACTATGATGAAATCTATACTCTTGTAGTAATACATGATTCAATTCATAGAATATTATACTTCGTAACATTCATTAATTTCAAACATTTCAAAATGTATATAAAGTGATAATTTCTTAATGTATATGTTAAAGATGAATTTTTTTAACAACCTCTTGGTTTTAAATATATAAATTTTCCTCAATACATCTTTAGATGTACCAAATCTCTATATGGACTTTAACAAGTCCTATATCTTGGTATGAATGATTAAAAAAATTTACAAAACAATTTTGTTTTAAGAACTTTTAATCATAATATGTTTACAAAAAAGTAGAAAAACATTATGACTATTAATGTTTTTGGGGATGATATCATATTAGGATCAACTAAAAAATATTTAAAAAAATCTTTTTTCAATCTTATGAAATCTTTTTTGGAAATGAGTTTTATGGGTGAGTTAACATTTTTTAGTTTTTTAATATTTCAAAAACCAAAAGGTACATATATATCAAAAAATATTTATATTAACAGTTTTCTTAAAAAGTTCGGATACGACAATACTAATAGTTTTTGTACACTAATTTTCACAATAAATATAATTGATCTTGATGAAATTAGAATACCAGTTGATCAATCCACTTTCAGAGGTATGATAGGAAGACTATTGTGCTTTACATATAGTCAACTAGACCTAATGTTTTCTATATTATAATGTGCATGGTATCAAAAAAATACAATGGACTCGCATTAAAAGTAGTAAAATAAGTTTTTCATTATTTAAATGGAATCATGGATTTAGGAATTTTATATTCTTCTAGAAATGAAAATGAACTAAAAATATTTTCATATACTAAATTTTGTGATTGTAGAATGGATAGAAAAAAATACATTTTGAACATTTAATTTATTATGATAACTATTAGTTTATTGTTATTTTAGGAAACAACAATAAATAACACCTTCAATTGTTGAAGCTAAATATGAGGTTGTTCGAAGTTGTTGTACTAAATTATTTTGGATGCAACACACACTCACTGACTATATAATGAGTTTCAAAAAAACTAAAAAATAATTGGATAACAGATGTATCATTTGTCTTAGTAAAGACCATGCACATAATTCCCTTAAAAAATATAAACATTAGGCATAACTTTCTTAGGGATCTCACACAAATATTAGATATCATTTTACAATTCATTGAAACTATAGAACAAATTTCTAATGCCTGTATAAAACCATTACCTTCTAATGGATTTAAATACATTAAATAGAAGCAAGGAATGATCAATGTAAATTAATCATTTAAATCTAGTTATTTTTTAAACCATATCCTTACATTAAGATACTCCATTCTATTAGGGGAGTAAATATTTTTTCCTTTTATATATCATTCAAACATTCAATGTTTTACATTTTTTAAAATTTTCATAATCTTTCCTCCTAACTATATTATTTTTTCAAATCATTTTTAATATTTTTAGTGTTGAAATTTTTTCATATTTACAATTTTAATTTAATTACTAAGAAATTTTGAAAAAATGTGTTTTCTATTTCTGATCAATTTTATTAAAAAAATTGTATATAAATTTCAAACCAAATTTAGAAAAACAACCATATTTAAATTTCTAATAGGATTAATTAAAACAATTAGATTTTATTTTTTAGTCATATTTAAAAATTTATCATATTAGAATTTCCAATCAATTTATAAAATCATATTCAATTTGAAATTCTATTTTTTTATCCTTCAGGTTTCTCTTTTTAAAATCCTTATAATAAAAAATATTTTATTTTAATATTTTTTTAACTATCACAATCTATTTAATTTAAAAAAATAACATGTTTTCATATCAAATAATCTAATCTAAAATTAATTCTTCTTTTTTTATTCTTTGATACTATTTCTTTCTAATTAGTTTCACTTCTATTTTTTTATTATAAATTTGTAATTTTGAAAATTATTTTACATTCGCATTTATCTTCACCCAATATGATAAAATACATTTATTACCTTAAGAGTTTATATTTTAAGAAAATAATTCATTATATTTAATCTATACTTTCATATTAGAAGAATTTAATTTAATCAATCAAATTAATCATAAAGAAAAAACATTGCACAAATTTTCATATAAATAAGAGGCTGTCGTTATACCACATCACCACTAAAGGTTTTTTTGAAGCAAATTTATACCATATTTAAAACTTGGACTCCAATTTTATCAGGTACACATAATTAATTTCCATCCAAAATATGATTTTACCTGCAAAAAAATAAATAATTTGTTTATTTTTATTAAATGGATAGTTAAAAAATATTACTATGAGAAATAAAATTAATCATTTAGAAGAATGATTCAATTTTAACGTTTGGAATAATTATGAATTAAACAACTATATCCATACTATGATTTATTTTATCCATAGATATAATATTATTTCTATGATTCAATGAATTTTCTTATGGATGAAGAAAAAAATGTTTTCATTTATGATTTATTTAAAAACCAATGAAATTTCTTACAATGATGCTTCCCAATTTTAGAGTATATATGATGAATGAGATCCTTATATCTATCTCACAAATTACTAGAGTCAAAAGATAACTTTTTTAATATAATTAGAAAAAAATAATTGTTTCAAAAATTTGAATATTCATGAAAAATTACTCATTTCATTTCAGATCACTGTCTTTTAGCCTCCTAGATGAATGATTTTATCATTCCAAGAAAAGGAGATTGGGATACTCTAAATTTTTTTAATTTTTTATACCATATTATGTTATGAATATGAGAAAGATAAATCACATAGGATTTATCATTTTACATGTAAGAATATTATGTCAATGTTAATTAATTAGAATATTATTAGGTTTCCTCGTATGACCAAAAAGATGATTTAATATACCCTAAGACATTTAAAAATAGAAATCAAATCAAATACTATTAGATATAATATTTCATTTATCTGTGAAGATACAATTATAGGGTTGAAAGTTTTTTTCACCCATAATAAATATTAGTTTTGAAGAATATTAAGGTGTTTTCATCGTATGAAGAAACTTCTCAATCAAGGAATTTCGAAAAAGGAGAAAATAAACCAAAAGGTGAATACGTTTTTAGAAAGAAAGAATATAAATAATAGAAATACCTAAAGGATGTAGTTGTTGAATGGGGAAATAAAAATGATGAAATATAATAGGTATATACTTAATTCGATCTTGATCCAGTAGATGTTTTTGTTGTAAGACTTCATGGTGAGGATGTCTTGGAATAATATGTAAAACAAAATAAAAAAAAGAAAAGGTTTTTTGAAGATCATTTATGTGAAATTTTTTTAGAGTTTATAAAATATTAAAAGTTGAAAATTATTTTACCTGAACTGTCTGCATGTATATTGTTGATAGAAACATCTGTACTCCATTCCAATGTCTCCTCTATCAAAGACAAAAGAAAATAATTATTTTTTGTCAAACAATTTCATATTATAAAGACTACCTTGACATAAAATTATCTAATATTTGAATTGATAAATATATATAATGAAGGAATAAAAAATGAAATCACCTTTACTTAATTGATGAATATTAAGGAAAACATGATGATCAAGGTGAAAAGGGATAAGTAGGTGAAGGTGATCAACAAGGATAAGAAGAATAATAATAAGAAGAATAAGGTGAAGAATAAGAAAATCGAGGCTAACAGAAACAAAAATATGAAGAGAAAGAAAAATATATTCTTAAAAAATATTTCATTAATGTCTTATATGAATTTATCTAGATGGTAATCTTTTTTGGGAAATCATATTTAGAAGTTAATCAGTCACGAAACACAATAAATTCCATCAAACCAAAAAGATGAATCTTCAATCAAGAGGGATGAACAAAATCAAATTCTAAATGATAAAAAATGTTGGAATGTGGATGAATTTTGTGTTAGGTTTTAGAATCAGGTTTCAATGATAAGGAAGATAGTGAAAGAAGAAATCATTACTCACAAAATAATTAAATCAGATTTATAATCATAGAATACAATCACATCTCACAAAATTTATTATATTTATCATTCTTTAAGAATATTTGGGAAGACAAATACATATTTTCCTTAGCTATAAAAAAATTCTATATGATGATGGAATGCCAATATTGGGATCATGATTCAGTAAAACCATTTAAAGACAGATTAATTCATTTGGAATCAAAATTCAAGGTCTAGAAAGAAAATATAGAAACATATAGAAAAAGTTTCATCAAAATAATAAATTCATTAAAGAGTTGACGAGGAAATAAAGATTCATGATGAAAAGGTTGTAAGAGTTATGAATTATTTGGATAAAACATAAGATTATTTAAATTGTCTCACAAGGTATGTATCTAATAACATAAATTTTCAAGAATCATTAAAATGGGACACCCAAAATTAATGTAAAGATGTTTTAGATTTTCAAAATAATTTAATGTGTTTTCTCTGGGTGATTATGGTTATGAAGAATTGTATTGATAATATCCTAGAGAAATTAAATTCTCAATAAAATCCTAACATGATTTTTGAAGAAGAATTGCATGATCAAGAAAAAGAAAAGAATTAATGAGATAAATTATTTTGGATCCAAAATGAAAGGATTATTCTATTTGGAATAAAAAAATATATTCTGAGGAACTTTTAGAAAATATGGAAGTGGAAATGAATGAATTCAAGAAGATTATAAAAATTTTAAAATCATTGTTTCCTAAAAATAAAAGATATATTTTATAAAGCACTTATTTTATAATTTTGTAATTAGGGATGGAAATATTTTTTACCAACATTTAGTTTAAATAATTTTATTACAATTTTATTTGGTAGAATATTATTTCATATATTTTTAGATGCTCAAGTAATCATTTTCAAATAGATTCTTTTCTCTAACTCTTTTCATGTACCTCAAATACTATTCACATTACTTTTTGAAATTAAAAATTGGAGAGAATGATATAGAAATGGGGATAATTGGATTGAAATGGAGATAATTCTAAATCAAAGAGATATTTTTTAAGGGTATAATTGTTTTACAAAAGAAGATAATACGATCCTTAGGAGAATTTTCATACTAAGGGGGAGTTAGTTGTATTCAATATAATATTCAAAAATATTTATAAACATAGGAGGATATATATATATGTTTATTTTTGAATTAAATAGTTCATCAAAGAATTTTTGACTTATACATTAAATATATTTTTCATCTAATATTTTTGGTTCGTGCTTTCCAAAAAATGGAAGACTGTTGAGTCAAATACTGTTTTTGAATTTTCCATTAATTTTACTATGAAAATTAAAATATCATTCATAAATTTACATTATAAAATACATTTATGTTTAATATATTTTTACAAGGTTTTTATAAAAAATATAATTTGTCTATTTTGATTATGGTAATCATCCTAGAACCAATAGTAATTGGATTGGCTAGAACCAATAACAATCAGATTCATATCTAGATAGATTATCATAAGAATATCCATAAGATTAACTTTTGTTTTACCCAAAATACAATTTTTTATCATATACCTCAGATTGACTCCAATTTTAATCTTGAATACGGAAAATTATTTTATCGTATTAAAAAAAATTACACTAAAATAATTTATTGAAAAAATGATTTCATTTATTTTTTTATATGTATTAATCAAAACGATGTCATTGATTCAGTTATAAAATGAAAATTGATTTGTCAGGTGTAAGGTCCTCCATAAAATCATGGTGAAAATATAAATGTTTGAGACCAAGATAACTATTGAGATACACGTCTAAAAATTCCAGGCCATTTGAAGAGACTGAACATATTATTACATCAAAAAATAACGAGTGTGTTTGATATTATTTTCTATCATTTTTCATAAGTGTAAAACCACAGACATATTGTCCTAGTCTTTTGTATTTTCTTTATAGATATAATATTTTTTAAGGAATCTTAGTCAGGTTGCCTCTTTATGAATCTATAGGATTTCACTATCTTACCCCGATTTATGAGAGTACGATCGAGGACATATGATGATAGGATACCAGAATCTGATCAGATTGATCGAGGACATTCATGGATACAATATTGAATATGATCCATCAGATTATGGACATCTGAGACTAGGAAGATAGATGAGTTGATCACCTTCTTGGTTGAGGGATTGTGGGGATAGAAAGATAGATCCAATCATCATATCAAGGGCTTACCCTGGAGTGGTAATGATAGAATTTCTTGAAAGTATAAATTATTGGACCTTTATCCAATGACACTAGAAACTATTCTCTTTGAGTTAAAATATTTCTATTCATTTTTATTACTTGTTTTATTACTAATTATTTTTATTTCTCCTTCAATAGTAAGTGAATTATTTTATATATTAATTTTCCTATTTTTATTATATTTATCATATTTTCTATAATTATGATACTTGTGTATTACACAATGAATACTATTTTGGTAATTACAATTACATCAATTACTCTAAATATGATTCTATAGTCTTTAAGATTGAATCATTGGTTATTATAACCACTAAGTTTATGATACATTTTCTGTATACTTTGATATATCATTTGCTGTTATAAATTCAATTAAACATTTACAAACCTCTAGATTAAATGTCAGAGTTTACTTGATTATGATAATAATTTCTATAGAACCTGGATATCAATCCTATTATATTTTTAAAATATATGAGGTTTTTTAATATTATCTCTTTAATTATATCAAACAATGTTTCTCTTATGGTTAAAAAGTGAATGTTTTTAAACATAAAATTCACCCGCAACTCATACTCCTATTTTAAACCATCAACATATAAATTTTGATCCTAAACATGTTATAAGAGAAAATTTTATGTAATAATGATACTGTAAAATATCCCTCGTCAAAAAATAAGTTTGGAAGAATAAGTTAGGACATGGTTTTGAAGAAGTGAATTCATGTCTAGGTCCCTTGGGATTCAATATATATTTGGTCTCATGGGTGACACCTTACCTTTTCTGTTTCCTCATTTTTTATCTGAATCATCCTATCAATAGTATGGTGAGGGATGTCTATTTCTCTTATATCTCATGGTTCTAGTGCCCTCTTCTTTTTCACCCACATGAATGATTCACATGATCACCCCATGTAAATGATTTGAATCAAATAATTGAATCACATAATGCTAAAATAAGAGAACATATGGAAATATCCCTTATAATGAGATGGCAAGATAATAGATTTCTAAAATGATGTCACTCCATGATCATTTTATAGGCTTTCAAATGGAATATTGATCACTTAACCCTTTTACGGTGAACTGATCAGATGGCCCTTATATAGTCACATGATCATAAGAACCTACCACCTTTATGTAATTACGAGAATAAAGATACATCAAAAAATCACACATAATATTAAATATAAATTCAATCAAATTTATTTAGCACATTCTTTGGTCTATATGTATTCAATATTGAAACTTCTTCTAATGTAGCTCGATAGGGATCATTGATGCTAAGAATCACAAAATTGATCTTGTGTACCACATTTCATTTTATAATGTGGTCATAACGACATATATAATATAAAAAAATAATTTCATTTTTTCTTTAGTTCAATTTTATTTATTTACATTCATTATAATCATATATGAAAAGTTTTCATTGAAATGGAAAAAGTAATTATTTCTAACCCAATTGTATTTTCATGTATTTTATGCATTACATAGTAGAATTATTTATAGAATTTAAATTTTAATTAATTAACATTATTTTATAATTCATATTTTAAAAATTAGCATATGATGAATTTATTAGAATTATAATAAATGTATGATTTTTCAATGAATAGTGAAAATTAATAATTTATATTAGAAGCTATATTTTATTTTTAGTTATTTAAAAATTTAAACTCTATATTTAATTAATTAAAAAATTAATAAATATAATTTCGATTAATAAAAATTTATTTATGGGTTTTAAATGAAATTTATTTTTTAATTTGGAATAAAAAAAATTCTATACGTAAAAATTATGTTTTATAAAAAACTGTTTTTCATTACGTTTTCGGAATTAATTTAAAATTAATTTCCACCACCACTATGAAATGAATATTAAAAATTGTATTGCAAATTTTCAATTTGCAGGTTAATGTTTTGCAAGAATTGCCATTTTATTTTTCTTTATTTTTAATAGTAACCATATTAAATTTTATTACAACGGTAAAGGTAAAATGGGTAAATTAATGAAATAAACAACTGATCAGGTCTAATAGGTAATCATAAAATATGATATTATTTTATTAAATGAGGATTTTTCATCCATAGTTACCAAAACAATGAAATAATATGCTTTTTTCAAAATGTCCATGATTTTTACCATTATAATATTTTATTTAATGACAAATAAAAATAATCATTCTCTTTGTTTTATTATATTCTAATTTTTAAAAGGGGGATAAAATGACTATATGTTCAGTTATAAATTGTTATTTTAAATATAAATGATCTTATTTTTTTATTTAAATTCACATAATTTTTTTTATAATGAAATAATTACCTGAAATGTTTATGTAACACTGACAATATATTTATTGAATAAATATAGAAATAAAATAAATGTTTTTAAAAATATTAAAATTATATAAAATAAATAAATTATTATGTTCCATGACATTTTTAGTTAAATATAACATGTTATGTATGTGTTAATTTATTATATCTTAATTCCATTACTATCATGATGTTATTAAACTGAGTGTAAATAAATATTTTTAAAATTTATATTAATGATATTTTATAATAAATAATATTATATTAAATGATTTAAAATTCATAAAAATGCTATATTCTGAGGATTGTTTGTTATATGGTCTAAAATATCAACCATGAGAAACTTTTGGGCTAATTTTCTTTCTATAGTAACTATCATAACCCCTAAATAGTAGACAACATATTATCTATGTAATAATCCGAAAGGGTTAACATTGGTTAAAACAGAATGATTAGGGTAAATAGATATTATAATGTTGAAAAAAATATATTATATGAGATTATTTCAACTTATAATATTATTATCTGTGAATAATAATTATTTTAAATCATTTTAGATTCAAAATTAATTTATATTTACTAAATACTATATGAAACTCCAAGTGGTATCCTCCCCTCTCGTATAAATGGTAACCCACTCTCTGCTTTTCATCACCCCACAAAAGACTCTTGGTTTTGAAAATACCTATCTAAATACCATCCTATAATCCATCTATTTATTATAGAGGTAATTGAATATGAATAATACCAATCTATGGAGGTATTACGTAGTAAAAAATGAGATTTCCCAAAGAAGAGGAATACTTTTTAATCAACTGTTTTAGTTTTATTTCTTCTCTTTCATCCTTCAAATGTTATTAAAATATTCTGATATAAAAATATTATTATATCCCATATATTTATAATTAATTATTTTAATTTAAATGCCTATATTCATCTATTTCATTCATCAAATAGAAAATTAAATGATCATTCGTTTGTATATCATATTATCACCTCACGAAGTGATGTAATTCATTTTCGATCACTACCACTCACTATTTTATATATATTTGGAGTTAATATATATATATATATGATATTAATGAAATATTTAAAAATATTTAAATATAATATATCATATAATTTATTTCCTTTAAATTCATTTATGAATGATAATGTCGTTTGTGCGTACGTGTGGACTGTAATCTCCATGAATCGATGTGATTCATTTTTCATAAACACATCACAATTATTATATATATGTGTGTGTGTGTTTTGTTAAAGATATCATATGATATTTATCATATATTTATCACTCCATGAGGATAATACATCACCTAACTTCTTTCCATCCTAATCATTGGGAAAAGGATGTGTTACTCATGTGTACGTATGACTTATAGTCTATGAGATAGTAACATAGTTAATTTTTCATAAACATATTTCATGGTAATAATTAAAATTATAATTTATGTGTAAATATGAGAAATATATCATGATTATTACTCTATATATGATAGAACAATAAAATATTTTCTATATTCAAACTACAAAGGACATTTTTTTATATTAGATGAATATCATCAAAAGTCTGGCATTATCTTTATTGATTAGGTAATTATTATAACATGGTATTAAATAATATAAAATTGAAAATTAGCATGAAAATTATTATAATTAATGTAAATAAATAACATATGTATTTATTCCAAAATATAAATAAAGTACATGGTTATTTGGACTCAGAGAAAGGTGCTTTCATTAAAAAATCAGCATTTATTGTTTCCTTTTATAATCCTTTTTTCCATATTGATATTTTGGAAAATTTATTATTAATGTATTTATATGGAAAAAGTAATTATAAATGATATTTAAATTCAATTTTTAACGACATTAAATTATTTTTAAATGTAATGTTTTTATGGAATTTTTTTACCTCCTTTATAGAATAGGAAAAATGATTTTTTTTTCAATATTTACGATATCAATGACATTTCATGCCATCGTAACCATTATTTAAAGATTGGATTTATTTATAGTTTTCCATGATTTATTCAACGAAAAAAGACTTAATTTGGGTACATTAATTTTTAAATGGGTTTATAAAAGGAATGGGTATTTCTATATATGAAAAATATTTTTCATATGAGTTTAAAATAGTTTTCCATAGATTTATGATAAAATGTGCATCTATAAAAATGTTTTATTCATGATATGTCAGATAAGAATAATAGATTATAAAGGTTGAACCTAATATTTCTTATATTAAGGGCTATGTCGATACTTCTTATATGAAATTGGTCCAGGTATAACATTTATGACGACTACACCAGGATAATACATAAAAACATTGGGTAGTGATCCTTGTCATTATAGTTAAGAAGGACATTGTTGAATGAATTGTTTTATCCAATTTATTTATCTAGGATACTATTATTTCTGACATATGATTTGTAGAAAATGCTCTAGTTTTACAAAAAAGTTTTTTTATTTTTGTTCTATGGGTTTTAAAGGTTCTCATTAAGAAGAAGTTCTCTCTTTTTCATGTAGAATATATTTATTACATAAACTAGAGTAATGCGATGATAAAGGTAAATATTTTATGGGTTTTTATTTTATTCACTAGAATACTGTATTTCTTATTTTTATATCCATTACTATGATTTTGTTCCTATCCCATATTTTGAAAAAATAATTATTGGGTTTAAGGATTTGTATGAATAAAGAAGCAGCCAAGTTGAAAGTAATTTTTATTTATCATGAAATAAATAAATATTTCAATTTAAATGGTTTATATTGTAATAAAAATTGACGCTATGTACAATTTTACTATATTCAATATATGTGTTTATTATATAAGTGTTAATACATAATTTTCTAAAACACTAAACGGTAATAATCCTCAAACATAAGAAAATGTAATATTGAATTCTAACGCAATATTATGGAATGTTTAAGGCTGGTTACTTATAGATTGTAGTATAAGATATTTTTTAATAAATATATTAGTTATGATAATGTTATCAGAATAAAATTGAAAGCTATTAATTTATGTTCACATTCAAATGATATAGCTTTTGAATATTACCATGATTCTTTGAAAAATATATCAATTTTTAGAATGGTTTTTCCACTAAGAGGAAATAAAGATATAGATATAGAAATATATCAAGAGGAAATTATCCTTCTAAATAAGTATATAATAATATTTATTATTAGAGAAGAGAAATTTATATTTGTGATGGCTCAGTTGACAAAAAAACTATAATAATTATTGGTTTCCACATTAAAGTGCTACCAGAATTACCCAAATAAGACATGTCAATAGTCGGTCATTTCATGAAGAAACATCCTCCAACCATAAGTGTAATTTCAAATCCAGTGGTATCATATGGACGGATCAATTCTCTAGAAAATATATTTTATGTCATGTGATGTTTAGAATGTCAGCAGACAACTCTTTCCTTTTTTACATTAATGTAAATTCTTTTCAATGGCGGTATTTGGTGAATAATAATAAAGATAATGATGTTATTTATTGCATAAAATTTTACATGTTTAATAATCTATTACATTATAAATATATGCCACATTTTTTTCAACTATTAATGAAGAAAAAATAATAAGAATTGTTTCGAAAAATATGAAGATTCAATACCCACATATGAATAAAATTCTGCATGATTAGGTGCGTATACATGAAATATTATTGTGGAGATTTATAATAAAATTAATATATTTTTCAAGGTTTGAAACCATGTTTATGAAGATATTTATCCTTGCAAGAATTTAAATTTTTTGAGAAATTTGTTCACTCTTATAAGGAAGTGGAGATTCTGTTTTATGATACTTATGTGCCTTATGGGGAAAAGAGTAAGAAGTGGTATAAGTAGATATAAATAGTGAATAATTCAACTATGTAATTTGGAGTTAATCCCCAACATGTTCCATGTGTTGAGAAATATATTTCTTGGGATATTTTAGAGGATATGGAATGTGATATGAGTGTGGTCATCTTTGTCTAAGGGATTATGACCATTAAGAAATGAGTCATATGCAATTTTAGAATGTTGTAGTAGATAGACAGTCAATGATGATATTATATAATTGAAATGAGTTGTGGTATTATTCTAACATGTGCATGAAGGTAGTTAAATAGGGTATAAATCAATAGGATCAAATGAAAAAGGTTTTATCAAAATCATTTTTTACTAAAACGGTGGATTTTGGGTTGTCCAGTGAAGTAGTAATTGGTATGTTATTTTTTATTCAAATTAAGTGTATTCCCTATCTAAATCTTGATAGTATCAATATTTTTTTAATAATTTTAGTTAAAATGGGAAAACCAACTTTTTTATGGCAGTATAAATTTTTAGTGAAAACAATGGGTGGAAATATTAAAGCGATTTTGATTTAATGAAATGTTGGTTTTTTTATTAGTGCGATAGTATTTCTTCAGAATCATGTTATCCATTTCATAGTATAATATGATATTATATTTTCTATAGATTTAATTTTAGGTTATCATTACAACTTATATTATAGATCTGTGAATGTATTATTTATTGATTTTTTACCTTCGATAAAATAATAAGAAATTGAGAAATTAATTAGAGAAGGAAAATTAATGTTACTTTCCATATATAGTTGAAAAGAAATAATGTGTTAAAGTTAGTGATATTAAATTTTTAAATTAATATGTTGATATATTTAATGATTCTTTTTTTTATTTTATTTATCACTAGTTGGTTGAATTTACTATTGATTAGTTCCTAATATTAACTCTATTTCAAACCCTAGTATCCATTATCATTTACAGAACATTTGAAATTCAAAAATCAGCTGAATGTTATTATAAATAAAATTTTTATTATACTTTTAACTTCATCATGCGATGACCTCATTTTTTGAGTTAAAATAATTGTTTTTCAATGATATATTTCAGTGATCATAGATGCTTAAATAAATTCACTATTATGAATTGACATCCCTTATGTCATATCGATGATTTTTTATTAGATCTAGGTAGAAAAATATTTTCTTAAGATCAATATATTGTTAGGTTATCATTACATGAAGAATAAGGAGCCATATATACCTAATACTGGGTTTTAGACAAGATATATTCATTACAATTTTGTTTTTCCCCCTTTGGGTTGTTTAATGCACCGACTGTATTCCTAGAATATATGAAAAGAGTTTTCCATAACTATTTGGATATGTTTGTGGTAGTGTATATTGAAGGTATAATGGTATATTATAAAATTCATAAGGACCATGAATAAAACCAATATATTTTTTTAACCATGAAAGAAAAAAATTGCGAAAAACTTAGAATGATTGAATTTTGGTTACAACAAATTACCTCCCATGTGTATATTTTTTTAAAGTATGGCATAACTATTGAAACTGAAAAAAACTAATGTTTCTAATGAATGTCAAATAAATAAAAACTTCATAGAGTTTTATAGTATTAATTGACTAGTGGGTTAATACCACTAGTTTGAAGGGAAATTATATTACATGTCAATATCAGTGAATATATTAACAATAAAAGGAGTTAAATTAATATTTAAAAAAGTGTTTGATGATTGTTTTTATAAACTGAAAATAATATTCGTGAATTCTCGAGCTTTTTAATTTAACTCTAGAAATTGTTAATTTATCATCTACATTGATTCATCCTTTAAAGGACTTAGTTGTCTCCTAAAATAGAACAATCAGGTAATTTCTAATGCTTTATAAGAACTAAAACCACATGGGTTAAATTTTCCTACAAAAAATATAGAATTAATTATTGTGGTTTTTTTTATTTTAAAATTAAATGAATCATTTATATGGGGTAGTTATTGAAATATATACTAATCATAAAAATTTGAAATATATATTAAATTAAAAATATTTGAAAATGTGGTAGTAAACATGGAAAAAATAGATTAAGGATTATGACAACATAATTCACTAACATCATGGAAAATAATTTAATGTAGCCCAATATTGGTGGTGGAAATTTAAAAATAAGGTCACCATTTTGTGTTTGGAAGATGAATCTTTGATTCAGGATTTTATGTGTTTTTTATTTGAAATTTTGCATGAAATAAAATCCTATATACTTTATTAGGTTTCATTATAGTCGTCGATGTTATAATGAATTATATACAATCAGAAGTATTATAATGTTTAACAGGAAAATGTGGAATATTTTTAGAAGGGTGTCTGTAGTTGAATCTTGATGTAAATGATGTTATCAGATTCTAAAAATATTATTTTTCCTAAGTGATTCTTATATGATGAAAAAAATAAGAGCATCTTATAGTTCCTTGGTATCTATTCATCAGGGTAGTTCTATGATGTAAAAATACCATAAATAGTATTATTATTGGGATGGAATGAAAATTCATATTGCTAACCTTAGATTGTAATATTTCATTTGTGAATAGGAATACAAAGAATGAAAATTACCAAAGTGGAGGAACTATCTTTTTGTAGTGACATAGAAAATATGATATTATATCCATTGATTTTATTGGGGAATTGCAAAAATTAATTCAAGTTAACAATGTGATTTGGGTTATTATTGATCGATAAAATAAATCTATGAATTTATTTTTTATTTGAGATACACTATATTTTGTTAAAAATTATTAATTTTACCTCACTGAGATATTCATTTCACATGGTGTTACTCCATCCATTATATTTGAAAATTGTCCGAGATTAACACAATATTTTAGAAAGGGCATCATAAGTCATTGGTTACTGCATGTAATTTCTATATAACATTTCAAACTCAATATATTAAATAGTAAAAGTGAATTAATCAGACAATTGAATAAATTATTCCTTTTAGTTCAATATATTACCATGGAATTTTGTATCTTCATCATATATTAGTCAAGTTTCTTATAATTACAATTTTCATTCCAGTATACAGGTGGGAGATTTTGAGGAATTATATAGAAATTTTTGTAAACCGATTCTTTTTTATGATGAATGTGGTGAAATAAAGTATATTGGACTAGATTTAGTAGATTAAATGGTAGATAAGGTGAATATAACTCAACAATATATGAGTATGCCTCAGAATATGGTGATATTTTATTTAAATAACCAGAGGAAATATTTTTTGAGGTAGAAAGTTCTGTTTTCTTTAACTATGTCAATGGAAAAGTTTTTTTCATTTTTTAAAAGGGGAAGCTGTTTCCATGGTCCATAGGATTATACGAAATCTTATATAATGATAGATCGATTTCTTACTGAGTGGAATTGCCTCCACTTTTATCCTTAGAAAATAAAAAATTTCTTATTCTAATTTTGAGAAAATGTGTGTCAGATTCAACTCCTTTTTTGATCAATGAGGTAATAATATTGGAAGATAACAATAATCATGAATCAAAACATATAAAAATTCTTAAATTGTATAGTGAATGTGTTTTAGAAAAGGGTAATTTATCAATAAGGGTTTTCTGGGAAGCCCATAAGGTTTAACAAGTAACATTGTAATCCTAAAATGCTATTAGGGAAAAATATCCCGATATGTTTAATAGGTTAATTAAATTGAGAAAAAGATATTTAAAATGGGGAGATAATGTTACAACGTAGTAATTATTAAGATTAATCATTTCCATATTTTTATTAATTTTATTTTCTTATATTATTCATTATTAAAATATTTGTAAATTTTTCATTCAAAAGGAATAAAGCTTTATTTCTTACCAAATTGGGTTTTGATTCATTATAATGTTTACTTAAAATTATAATTTAATAATTTAATAATTTTAATTGTGTTAAATGAAAATTATTTTTAATTCATCATGTAAAAATTTTCTTAGGTTGATTTTCATATAATTTTATTAAAATTTTAATTTCATTGAATAATGAAATGTGCTCATTTTTAATGGAAATTGTATTTTATTTTCCATCATTTAGAATATAAAAAATCATTCATTATTATTTTAAATTTTTAAATAAATTCATTTCATTAATTGAAATATTTTTATTGTCTTTCCAATTATTATTTTTCATGAATTTTGTATAAATAAATTTTTATACCTAATAATTAATTTTTCTAAACAATTGTTTGCTCTTGCATACTATGGGGTTAATTTTATAATAAATTCAACACATATGTGAATTAAATATTGAAAAATGGATTAAATATTTGGAATCAATAGGTCCAACAAAGGAAAATATAATCTTTTTATATTCCATCACTATAAACAACATTCAAATTAAATTTCGTTACTAATGTAATGTTAAAATGGGTAAATCAAGGGTAAAAAAATAGGATAAAAAATATCAACCCTAGATTATTCCATGATTTTAATAAATGAATATATTTATTACATAACAACACAAAATTTTAATATATGACTTTTCCCCATTTCCATGGTTTTGACCTTTCCAATATTTTATGTTAATAAAGTCGTAAAATGAGATTCTCTTTATTTCATTAACATTAAATTTTTGGCATATGGATAAAAAATTGTATTTTTTATAAATTTTTAATGGAAAGATAAATTATTTTTTATCAATTAAATTCATTTCAATTATTTAATGAAATATGTACCTTAAATGTTTATGCAATGATAACATCATATTTATTATATTCATTAAAATATAAAATAATGTAATTTAAAAATAGTTAATCAATTAATAGAAATATAAAATAAAGGAATTTAAAAAATATTAAAAGTAATATAATTTTAATGAATTGTTGTGTTCAAATAATATCTTAGATAAATATTACATGATAGGGATGTGTGAATTTTTTATATTCTAATTTTGTAGAACATTTACGTTATTAATGTCAATATAAATGAATAGTGTTAAAAATAACATTAGTTATATTTTAGAATATATAATATTATATAAAATGATTAAAATTCATAAAAATCCTATCGTTGGATAAGTTATTGGGATATGGTTATGAATTTCATCCATGGTCCATTTATGGGATGTTTTCTTTTTATAGATACTATTTGGACCCATAATGTTTGAACAACTTTATTATATAGACAATCATCAAAAAGGGTTAAAACATGTAAAAAAATAAAGGTCAACAAATATATAAACAAGTCATAATTTTATTATATTTTATGATTTTGAATAATTTTAATATTAAATTCTATTTATATGATTTTATAGTAATTTTATCTCAAAAATAAATTTATATTAATTTAATACTTCAAGAAATTGAAGAGTGCCCCTACCCTTTCACATAAAGGTCACTTCCTCTCATCATTTCTTAACACATCAACCACATTTTGGTTTGTAAACTCTCAATCCAAATACATTAATAGAATCTATATACTCATTTTAGAGGTCTATTTTTAGTAATACTTCCTTAAATTGAGTGTATTATGTTTATATTGAATGTGATTTCCCAAATAAGAGGGATAACTTTTAAATGAAATTTTTAGTTTTATTTCTTCTTCCACGTCAATAAAATATTCTTCAACAATGATTATATAATAAAATCCATATATGACATATAATATTATTTTATTATTTTATTTAAATAACCAACCACCATATCCTTTTTTATTAAATGGTAATCTATAGAGACTTGATCCTTTTACACATATTAATGTAAGATCTATTTAAAAAACCATCCATTAATTACAACCCAAATATCATGAGATCAAGTGTATATAGAATAATATTTTTTTTAAACATCAACATGAGTCTAAAATATGTTTTTTTCATTATTATAGATATTGATATCCTAAATCCTTTTATTCTCTTAAACTATGTGTGATAACCTCTGGAATACATTAACAAAAATATTGAGCTAAAAATACATATAAGGGAATTAACTTGATAAAGAATTATAACATATGATTAAAATGAAATGGGATGATGGAATCATAGGAAATTTGGAAGAAAAAAATAAAATTACATAAACATGAGACAAGGCTACCTTCCTAGAAAAAATCATTACGTGGAAAAGTACCATAACAGTTTCGGTTTACACATTAATTCAAAAAATGACAGCATGTGGGAATAAGAACCTTACCAATTCATTGAAGTTCTATCTAAGTGCACACATCAGAACATGTTCATGATTATTTTTTCAATAAAAACAAACTCAATAATAAGGAATAAACTTTAGAATTACCCATGGAAATAAATTTGTTACATAATATTTTCTCCTATCATAATAAAAATAAATTTCATATCAATGAAATTTGATATATGAGAATAAGAAGGCTATTACCCCATCATTGAAAGAGTAAAGAATATAGTTATATATGTGAGTTCCATATATTCATATTCAGAAGAAATCTATAAAATTGAATTTTTTCTTTGTTGAAAAAAATTGTTTAAATGATTATGTTTAATAATTATTGGGAAAAATACCATATTAACATTGAAATGAATTATTTAAAATATAAAAATTTCTACAAAAATTAAAAAAATGAATTTATATAAAAATAACCAAGAAATAATGTAATGTAATATTCAATGTATTTATTGGTCATAGCTGTGTGTAATTCTATAAATGTGGTATATGTAAAAAATCATTTCACACTATTGTAAAAAATGATAAAAATGAACATTTTAAAAAATTACATCAACATTTTTTTGAACCAATTTTTATATAGAAAAACATGGTTAAAAAATTCATTAATAAATATTTCTTTTAATTCTAAAAATATTGTATAGTTTTTTCTAAAAATGTGTATATGGAGAAAAATTATTTTTCCCTAAATATAGAAATAGAGTAAGAATTTAATTAAAGCATTTTTTTCAATTACTTTAAGTAAGATATTGTAGGTCGTATGTATGCAAGTGTAACGATTCAATTATACAATGATCGTGATTAAAAGAAGGTATGTTTTATTTTAAATTTAAAAATATATAATAATATCCTAAATATAATTTTTTTTCAATAAATACAATTAAATATACCAGGAATAGTTGTTGTAACAAAAAAATAATCACTTTTCGTCGTGGGGCATTAGTCTACCATACACATGAAAAATATTACCATTTTCAATTGAAGGGTACGTAACAAGTTATATGATAATTTAATTTTATAAAATTATTATTTAATAATTAATATAATAAATAAAAATTATGTCTATATACTGGAACATCCATGATAGGTGATGATATAAAATGAATTACACCCGTTCGTGATACAGATGTATTCCATACTCACAAATAATGGTTTTGTTTCCCATTTATTGGAAGAGGAGATTGATGTAGGTTATGACCTTAAAATAATAACATCTCAGTATATAGGTGATATTGGTTTTATTATATATTTTTTAAAACTTTAGTTATGGACGAAAAATAAGATGTAAACAAGAAGAAGATTGGTCAAGACGATTACCTTTCCTTAGAGGAACCTCCATTGGATATCTTATTAAGAAACCTATGGTCGGTTTTTAGGAATACTAGAAACTATAAAATGATTATATGGATGTTGGTGGTATATTTCAATAAGTTTATATTATAAAATTATTTATAGGTGTGAATATACGAGAGTATTGGTTTTCTATTTATAATGGAGGAGGGGTGTCATTTTTTTAAATATGAAAAACTGTTCAATAATGGGAAGTCACTATCAAGAGAAGTGCCTAAAATTTGAAAACAAATATATGGATCCACTATAAGATCTATAAATACCTTAAAATCTAAATATAAAATTGTGTTAAATATTTTAGCCCTTTTACCTCTAAAGTTACTCACTTTTAACATATTTATTTTTTACCATGGTATCTAGTTTTTTTTTTGTTTTTTATATTCATGATTAAAAACTTTAAGTTGAAAATATTATTTAATATAAATTATTATGGTTAATATTATGTAGTAAATTTTATGATATTAAATTCACATAAATGGTTTAATTTATTTTTAAATTAAATCCTACAACTGTGATGATTTGTTTTCAGAAACCTGGTTTTTTCAAGGAAATGAAGATTTTACATTCACTTTATGACTAAAACCGTAACATCTTAGGTATTTATAGAATAATAAATTTTCAAATCTATTAATATTTTTTAATTTAATGTTAATTTTTGTTTAATGGAGACACTATGTACAATAGCATACCTTACACGCTACAATGGGATTCTCCGAAATCTTACATGCACACAACCCTGAGTTATATTGAAATATAATACAAGAATGACATTATTTTAAAGGTTACTTAATGCCTAGCTGTTATATTAGCAGGAATTAAAATTATTAACTATATTGTGATTTTACATTTTTTTAAAATGTTTTTATATTTATCCAACGAATATTAGTGGCTTAAAATGATAATTAATTATATTTTAAGCGTAAAATAATCTAATATTTTTAACAGGTCATTTTAATGATTTTTTATGGATGAAAAGTTTTAAAAATAGTATTTGTCAAATTTATGTATTATATTTAATAAAATAAATTTCTTATTTGTATGTGGGACCTCAACATTTATCTTTTTTGGTATTTTTGGAATTTCTCTGATGAAAAACATTTTTTATGCATTGTGAAAAATGATGCATTTTAATTCAAAAAATGCCTTTTCGTATAATTTATTTGTATAGTTATATTTTCCATTTATTAATTTTTAATGTGTAATTAGATTATGTTTTTATCATTTAATCTAATTTTTTTCTTTGTAATTAGTTTCACATTTAAATTGGACATAAACACATTTTAATCTTTTAATAGTTTTTACTTCTTAAAAACTTGCTTCCTGGTTTGGATGACGGGAATTCATTTTAAATTAATTTATAAACATTATATGTATAAAATTTGACAAAATGGTTTCATATTTTTGATCTGAAGGTCCAAATTGTTTAAATATGTATCTTCTATTTTTGGACATTTTGAATAGTAACTTCACTAATTATTTTTATTTACCATGGTTAAAGGGAAGATCAAGTAAATAAGGAAAAAAATATTATAATAATATAAAACAACCATTAAATACTAATACTATTGGATGATATATGGCCAACCATGAGTATCTTGGGGTTGATTTTACAACCTCATTGAGCCGCTTGTGTGTGACAATGACAGGTTATAATAATTAATTTAAATAAAAGAGAAACATAACACAAACATGTAACTTTTTACTAAATCAATTTTAAGGTGGTTAATATAAATGATATCTTTGAGTATAATATTAATTAGAAATACAGATAGATTTTTAACCTCATAATATTTTATATATTATTTTCATAAATAAAATAAATAAATTTATTGATGAAACAATGATGATGTAGTGATTACCTTATTCATGAAAGATTCAAATAAATGATATTATAAATATTAAAAATAAGGTAATTTGAAAATTTTTATTCCATCCATGATTTTTTTAGATTATTATGACATTTTATTATTGAGTTAATTTAGATGTTTTTATTGAATCAATTTTTTATGAATTTAATGTAAATAAATTACTAAATAGTGTCAAAATTGACATAAATGTGTTTTTAAAATAAATACTATTTTAATAAATGATAAAAAAGTCATAAAAATCATAAATTTAGGAAACAGATGTAGATAATGTCAAAAATGGAATTACTGACTCAATTGATGTTCTATTTCAATTTTATATAAAATATATAAACTATATAGTGTAAAAATAGAAGAATGGTAAGAGTTAATTTATTTAACTAAGGGTTAAAGACAAAAGTTAATGATTAATTTGTGACCTAAACTTGTCTAAAACCTATTGGTTGAGAGGATTTATACCCATACTAATCTTATCATTTAATTATATCACATTGGAAATACAATAATTTGAATATAAATTTATAATAAAATAATATTTCAAGACTTTCATAAAGTTCCACTCCTCCCTCTTATAAAAGGATACCAACTCTACCCAATTACTCACACCACTCGAGCACCTTAGATCATAAAAATTCTACTAAAATAATCACATATAATTACTATCTTCCTTCAAAAATCCTTAATGCGGGATAAATAAATTAATGAAATCTTTTTTGCTCAAATCAAATAGAGTTACCCGGTTCAGAGGTAATATCTTCTCTCAAGATCAATTCATTTATTTTCATTCTCCATCCCATAACCATTATTTATTCCATTATATTATAACAACACAAGTATCCTAAATATACTATTATATTTGTGTTCTATGTTACACAAATAATCATACACACATCTCCATCTAATGAATATAGAACATATTTTTTCTGTGTACGATGATCTACAACCTCAGGAAACAATGATTGTTCAATTTCCTCTAACCACGAATCACAGAGGAAATTATGATGGAACTATATTTATATATGATAAATATTATATTTATATTTCTTCAATTATTATTCAATTTTTATTTACAATATTCCATTATGCTTTCCATAATGTGTAAATATGCTAATTTAATTTAAGAAAGTGTGGACTACTACCCCTTAAAGTGATATGACTCATCCATGCCATACATGGAACATATAAAGGATGGAGTTAATGAAAATATGTGACATATATAACATAGATATTACTATTATTATTATATACTTATGTATCATTTATTTTCCATTACTTTAATAAGATAAATAAATGAAAGTAGTGTTCATGGGTACATACGACCTACCATATCCAGAAACAGTGCATTTAATTTCTTATATCCTAATGTTATGGTCTATTATAAATACATATATATATATATATATATTTAAATCATTAATTGCATTCTAGAGATAATTTACTTATGAAAATATTTGAATCAAAACAAGTTCATTTTTTACTCACAAGTACCGAACCTCAACAAAACAACCGATATGATCTCAAATAATTAACTAATTGTTATGACAGGGTAATAAGTGATATAAAATGAAGACTAAAATTTAAAAATGTTATAAATAAAGTATAAATTAATCTAAGTTTTTTATTCATGAAATTAAAGAATGAACGAGACAAGTCGGATTCAAGGTAAGGAACTTAATCTGAATCTCCGTTCATTGAGTCATATTTTGATTTATATACAACATTCATTTTTATGGTGTATAATAAACTCCTTGTACTTTTAATCTCAATAACAGGTTTTCAAAAAAGAATATTTTTTTAAAAATATTTTTACAAAACCACAAAAAGTAATGTTTCTTTTTAACATATGCGACGACAATGACCTTTCTTCCACTATGAGAATTATTTGATATTTGCCTTCCTCCAAAAGATATAATTTTTTAAAAAAATAAATTAAATACCATATTACTTTTTTAGATATTTTGGTATTGATAATGGGATTGATAATAGATTGATTAAATCAATATCCTGAATTGATGTCTTTATATTAAAATATGGATATGATATTTTCCTTTATGATTTTTCATGTGTCATGATTATGATATGGTTCTTAGGAATTACTTATGTATATAGGAGGTTTTGTGAATAAAAGAGGGTGGGTGAGATTGTGATAGCTCTCCAATGCATTGGGTAACTTGAAGGAGGTAAATATTAAGGTTTCTCCTATGAGATCTAATGAATATACTGTGATGGGTGTTTTAAACATTACCACGAAAGTTTCTCCCAATGTAGTTTTCAAAGCTACAATGTACATATGATATGAATGTCACAAGTTACCTTAATTATTTATGACTTATACAATGTTTTAAGGATTCTTATGAATTCATGCAGTTTGAAATATTTATGGAATAATTTATTCTTTTTTTATTTTATTTCTTACTGAGTTTTTATACTCATTCATTTTTTTTGAAAATTTCTCACATTGTATAAGGATGAGTAAGATAGAGGAATAATTCTAGAATATTTTTATCAAGAAATGAAATCATGTTTTTTGAATGTGTTTTATTTGGTGGAAAAAATGGACTTTATTTTAATAGTATCCTCTTGTATGATTATGAGATCATATGTATTAATAATTTCCTAAGTCATTATAACTCTAAACATTGAATGATAATTGATGTGAAATAAATTCAAATTATTGACTTGTCTCAAGATTAAGTAAGGTTTTAAGGATGGGGACTTATATTTAGTATCAAAGGTCGGTTTAGATAACTTTAAAGGATGTTTTATTGTTAACATAAAATCCATAAATTATTTTTACTATATGTTTTAACTGAAATTGAATTTGAGGATTACCATGTTGTTTACTCTAAGATATTTTTTTCATAACGATTTTCCACAGAGAATATAGGGAAGCTATTCTGGGATAATATCCAGATGAAAACAACCTTGAAAATAATAATCCTGAGATAATAGGAATCAGAAATGAATAATTTGTTGTAGTGAAGACACAGTTGAATTAGGCAATAAATGGATATGGTATCCAAGCCTGAGATCAACCAGATCAACCATATAGGAAGATGTCGGTAGTGGAGAATTTCATGAGGAATGTTCCTCCATAATTTAGTGGATCATCTTACGTCATACTAGCTGATGAGTGGATTAAATTCCTAAAAAATATTTTCAATGTCATGGGATGTTCATAACATCAAAAGGTTGGTATTTCTATTTACCATTTTGAAGGTGAAGTCAATCAGTGGTGGTCAATGGTCAAAAATATCAAGGATAGCGAGGAGATTTATGCTCTTGATTTGGATGAAATGAAAGGTATGTTTCTTAATAAATATTTTTTCTAAGGTGTTTCAACATAACAAGGAAATTCAATCCTTGGAATTTAGGTATGGGGATGACTCAGTGCTTACTTATGAATAAATATTCACTTGACTGGAATGGTATGCTCAAAATTTCATACAAGATCTTGATAGTAAAATCAATAATTTTTACTCTGTAATAAAGAAAAATTATTGATGGGAATTAGCTTCCCATGAGTATAGAAGTTTTGGAAAAAAAATTTTATATAAGGAGAATGTGGAAATAGAGTTTGTAAATGATAATGTGTTCTTTGACAAAAAATTGAATAAGAGACTGAGGTGGAAGGAAAAAGAGAATAATTATTCAAAAAAGTCTAATGGTAAAAAAAATTAAGTGTTCAATTTTGGAAAATTGTGTTAAAAAGCACACCCGGGAAGGCCTTTTGAATTCTATTAAGTTCTTAAAATGTTGTAAAATGGGAGATAAGGCTCTTAAATGAACTAAAAATGATCACCGAAGTGGTAATAGAAAATTTTATTTATAATCCATATAATTTTTTATGTCAAATGAGATGGGTCATTATGAAAATGAGTGCCCAATAAAGAACTCAAATGATGGGATGTAGGAGAACTACAAGTCAAAAGGGGGAGTTAAATTCTTTAAAACTACTTCTGTAGATTTTGGATCATAAAATGAAGTGGTTTGAGGTATATATATTTATATAAATGATTCCAATATGTTGTTTGATTCTGTTTCTACACATTCATTCATTTCTGAGATGTTTCGTCGTAAATTTTGAAGTCAATATCAAGAAATGAATCTAAAAAATATCGTAAAAACACCTGGGGGAAATTTTGAGACAAAAATAAATTATATGAAACTTTTTATCCTTTTTTGTGGAAAGAATCTACCTACAAAACTTATTTTTTTCTACTATTATTGTTTGATGTTATTTTGGGTATGGATTGGCTTTCCATTTTTCATTTTATGATTTACTATAGATCTAAATAGGTTTATTATTAGAAATAATTTTAGTTTGTTTACATGAAAGAACCATTACTATTGATAACATATTAGGAAGCTGAGAAACAATTAAAAGATACAAATGAATGTTATCATTTCAATATTGATGAAAACAAAAGAACTATTCATATTAATTGCATGTTAGTATTAAATGAGTATCTTGTTTTTTCCCTGAAGAGTTTTATGATATAATACGTGATTAGGAAGATGAATTTACTATTGAATTTGTTCTGTATACTAAGCCAAAATCCCCTTATCAAATAGCTCAAATTGATATTTTATAGTTAAATAAGAAATTACAGGAGTTATTAGATATTGGTTTCATTCAATATAGCACATCACCAAGGGGTTCTAATGTCTTGTTTGTTAAAAATAAATATGGTTTAATGATAATTTTCATTGACTATAGATCCTTAAATAACATCACTATTAATAAAAATTATCTTTTTCCTCATATCGATAATTTGATTGATCAGTTCTTGGGAGCTTAGTATTTTTCTATGAATAACTTGAGTTTGGGGTACCATCAGGTGAATATAAAGGAAGTAAAATAATGATGATCCTTTTCCATACTATATATAGACATTATAAATTTTTAGTTATGCTTTTCGGTTTAACCAAATCACCTGCTATATTCAAGGATCTTATGAATAAAATTATTCGTGAGTTCTTGGATAATTTTTTGGTTATATTTATTGATGATATTTTGGTATACTCTAAAAGTAACAAGGATCTTGAAATTCATTTTTGGGTTGTATTGAAGACCATAAATGAAAATATACTACATGGTAAATTTAGAATGTTTGAGTTTTGGTTACAAAGAAATTCATTCCTTGGTCACATAGTTTCTAAATATAGTTGTAATATTGAAATTGCTAAAACAAACATTATTGAAGAATGGAAAAGTCCAAGAAATATAACCGAGATTCATAGTTTTCATGGTTTAGTAGGTTATTACTAGAGGTTTGTTGAAAAAAATTCATGGTTATCTATACCACTAACTATGTTAAGTTTCACTGGTTTAAAGTTCATCTGGAAAAATGAATGTGATAAATTTTTTCAAGAATTGAAAAGAAGATTGGTGAATACTCTAGTTTTGGAATTTCATTCTAGAAACATTGAATTTGTAACAAATATTGGTGCTTCATTGAAAGGACATGGATGGGTCCTAATTCATGATGATCAGGTAGTTAATTATGTTTCACATTAGTTGAAAACTCATGAGTTAAATTACCCTACTCATGATTTGGAATTAGATTCTATTGTTTTTTCTCTAAACTTTTTGAGGTGTTATCTGTATGGAGTAAAATGTGAAATATATAATGACTATTATAGTCTGAAGTATATATTTAACCAAAAATAATTGAACATGATATGGAGAAGATGAATGGAATTAATTAATGATTTTGATTATACAATTCATTAACATCCTAGAACAGCGAACAAAGTGACTGATGCTTTGAGTCAAAAAAGTAATGCAACATTATTCACGCCACATTTTGAATGTAAAACTTTGGTTAATTATTTTATGAAATTCAGAATTGCAGTTGTTGGTGTAGGAAATTCATCTATTTTTTTAGGTTTTCGTGAAATCATCTCTAGAAAATTGAATAAATCAAGCGCCGAAGGAAGATAATGACTTGAAGAAAAGATATAATTTGTTCATAAGGGTAAGTTAACTAAATTTAACATTGAAAACTATTGTGTTTTGAGGTAAAGAAGGAGATTATATTATCCTTGTGATTCAAAATTTAAGAAAGAGTTGTTATATGAATCTCATAGTTCTTTGTTTTCAGTTCATCCTAGAAATACATAGATGTACATAGATTCTAGGGAGTATTATAGATGGGATGGAATGAAAATATATATTGATGACATTACCATGAAATTTTTGATTTTTTAACAAGTTAAATTAGAGTGGAGATTACTAAAAGGGATGTTTCAAACTTTTCCAATGCTAGAGTGGAAATGGGAAAATGAATACCTGGATTTCATAGAGGGATTACAAAAGACTTCTCTATGTAACAGTGAAATCAGGGATATTATTGATAGATTGACTAAATCATATAATTTTATTACTATTCGAGATATTGTATATTTAGATCAACATTATAGTTTGTATATTAAAGATATATTCATGTTACCTATAATTCCCCTATATATTTTATCTGATCGTGATCCTACGTCAACTTCTAACTTATGGAAAGGCCTTCAGAAGTCATTGGAAACTAACTGAAATTTTGGTACAACTTATCATCCTCAATCATATGGGCTGTTAGAATGAACAATTCATAACTTAGAGGATATTCTATGTTCTTGTTCAATGGATTAAAAGGGAATTTGGGGTCAAAATCTTTCTTTGGTTGACCTTTCTTATAATAACAGTGTTTATTCCAGTATAGAGATAAAACCATTTGAGGCATTATATGGAAATCGGTGTCAAAATATATCTTTTTTGGATGACTTCGTTGAAAGGAAGTTGATGGGACCAGAATTTTTTAAATATTTTGCAAAAAAAAGATAAGTTGATTCATAATCACATGAAAACAACTCAGATCATGCGGAAATGTTACACAGTTATCCGAAGTATGAATCTTTTGATCAAGGTTGGTGATCATCTCTTTCTCAAAGTTTCTCCATGGAAAAGTGTGATTCATTTTGGTAATAAGGGAAAGCTGAGTCTGTGATTCATTATACCCAGTTAAATCTTAGATAAAGTTGGATCAATTGCCTATATAGTGTATTTACATCCACTTTTATCCCAAGTACACACTGTTTTTCATGCTTCAATATTGAGTATGTATTTGTCACTTCCATCTCATGTTTGAAGTCCATAAGTAGTTCAGTTGGAAGAGAATCATTCTTATGGGGAACATCCAATACAGATTCTTTACCATATAGAACAAGTGATATGGAATAAGGTGATTAATAAAGTAATGGTTTTGTGAAAAATCCTTGAGGATGAAGAGGCAACACAATAATCTGAAAATTCGATTAGGGATAAATACCCCCATTTATTTAATAAGTGAGTAATATTTTGAGGATCCAATTTCCAAAATTGGGGAAGGTTGTAACATCCCAGGTATTTATATAATAATTAATTTTAATATTAGTTAATATTTTTTATTTAATTTTATTTTTGGTTTAAAGGGGACACTTCTTAAGATAGTTTACCCGAAACACAACAATGTGTTTCTCTGAAATCATACGTTGCACACAACACTGAGTTATACCAAAAATTGATACAAGAATAATATTATTTTTACTAGTAGTTAATGCCTAGATGTTTTATTGGAAAGAATGAACATAATTAACTATAATATTATTTTATATGTTTTTAAAAAAAATTACATTTATCCAATGAATTTTAGAGGCTTAAAATGATAATTGAATGAATTTTAATCATTAAATACTAAGAAATTTTTAAAGGTTTTTTTCCACCTTTTTTTGTAGAAAACTTTTAAAAAGATCCACTTTCATATTTTATATTTGATAAATTAAAATACTTATTTTCAATTGGGACAACTAAATTTACCTTGGATGAAATGTTTGTATTTTTCTAATAAATCCATATTTTTATGAATAGTGAAAGATACTGCATTTTAATTCAAAACTGCATTTTCATATAATTTATAAATATAGTTATATTGTACTATTAATTAGTTTAAAAGTTTAATTAGATTATTTTTATATAATTTAATCCTAATTTGGTCATTGGAAGTAATTTTACATTTAAATTGGACATAAACACATGTCAATCTTTTGATAGTTTTTAATTCTTAAAAACCTACTTTCTGGTTTTGACATCATGAATTATTTTTAAATTAATTTCTTCTTATTCATTGTTTTTTATTTGGAAAAATTGATTACATATACAGAATAAAAAATTCCAAATTGTGTAAATATGTACCTTTTATTTTTTGGACATTATGATTAGTAACATCAGTAATTATTTTTGTTTACCATGGTTGAAGTATAAATTAGTAAAATAAGAGTAAAAAATAATATTATAATTATATATAACTACAATTACACATGTCCTAATCCTAATGTATGAAATTTTTCCAACCATGATCATCATTGGGTCAATTTTACAACCATGTGGTGCCACTTGGGTGTGATAATGACGTGTTATAATAATTAATTTAATGTAATGTGAAATATAACTCAAAAATGTATCTTTTTTGTGAAATGAATTTAAGGTGGGATCATATAACTAATATCTTTGAATATAAAGTGTAATTATAAAGATAAAAATATTTCCTACATAATGGTATTTTATTTATAATTTTTCAAAATTATATAAATAAATAAATTTATGTCGCATAGATGATGCAGTGATTACCTTATTAATTAAATAATAAAATAAATGATATTATAAATATTAAAATAAATTAAATTTGAACATTATGATTTGATAAAAAAATTATGGATGATTATGACATGTTATATTTGAGTTATTGTAGTTTTTTTGAATTAATCATGTTTTTATGGCCTTAAAAAATCAATCACTAAATTGTGTTAAAACTAACACAAATGAATATTAAAACAATTACGTTTATATTAAATAATATAATATTCATAAAAATTAGATTCATAAAAATGACATATATAATGTTAGAAATATAAATAATGATCCACTTTATGTTATCATAGAATTTTTTAGTAACCATAGCAACCATATAGTGAAAATATAAAAGAAGACATTGTCAAAGTTAATTTATTTAACTGAAGGTAAAATCCAAAAGATAAAGTTACATTTATGACATAAACGTTTCTAAAACCTATTTGTGGTGATGATTTCGACCCATCGTCATCTTATAATTGAAATATATTAAAATGGAAATATAATAATTTGAAAATAAGTATATAATGAAATAATATTTGAAGACTTTCTTAGGGTTCCCCTCCTCTATCTTATAAAGGGCCATCATATCTACCGACTTACTTGAACCTATAAAACCCCTTTCCTTTCCCCCATTATGATCCAATAAGCTCCCAAAAACCTAATTTACTCCTAAAATAAATATATTGGGAATAAAGAAATTCAAGAAATCCTTTTGGCTCAAATAAAAAAATGTTACCTGATTTAGAGGCAACGTCTTCTCTCAAGCTACTTTCATTTATTTTCCATCTCCTACCCACAAAACTCTCTTTATTATATTATTTTATTAAAAAATCATTATAATAAACATAATTTGATTTTTAATTCTAATTTTTCTACCTAAACCTATAGGAACATCCATCAATTGGATATAGAACATACTATTTCGGTGTACGGTGAACTATTGCCTCCCAAAATGATGATTGTTCAATTTTCTCCAACCACCTATCATAGTTTTCACTATGATGGGACTATATTTAAATATGAAATATATTATATTTTTTTTGTCTCTATGATTTTTTTATTTTTTTTACAACAAACCTTTATGATTTCCATAATGTGTAAACACGATAATTTCATTTGATGAAGTGTGGACTACTACCCCCCTCAAAGTGATATGACTCGTTCATGTCATACATGGAAAGTATGAAGGATGTAATTATTGAACTTATGTAACATATATATAATATATATGATACTATAATTTAATTATACATATTTATCGTTTAATTTTCATTCCACTAATGAGACAAATAAATTAATGTAGCATTTATGTGTTTGTACGACGAACCATCTCCATGAACGGTAAATTACATTTCTTGTCTCCAAATTTTATAAACTGTTCTAAATACATGTATATATATACACAAATTTATATACATATATGTGACATTTAAATCATGAATAACATTCTATATATAATGGACTTATGACCACATGGATAATTTTGAACAAAAGAAGGCCATTTTTTACTGAACTACCAAACATTGACAAAATGTCCAATTTGAACTCAAATAATTAACTAATTGTTTTAACATGAAAATAAGTGATATAAAATTAATATTTAACAAAAAAAAGGTTCTAAAGCATGTATAAATTAACCTATGTTTATTATTCATGAAATTAATGATTGAATTGGATAAGTCGGATTCAAGGTAAGGGTCTTCGTCTCAATTATCTTACATTGAGGCGTATTTTAATTTATATAAGAGCTTCTTTTATATGGTGTATAATCAACCCCTTTGATATTTAATTTTATTCAATGGTTTATAAAAGGAATAATTTTTATAAATAATTTTACAAAACGTGAAAAGGAATGCATATTATTAACGTAGATGGTGACAATGAACTTTATTCCACCACGAGCAATATTTGATATTTGGCTTACTTTACAATCCATATTTCTTTTTAAAGTAAATACCATATTAATTTTTTAGGTATTGAAAATTGTTTTTTGAATGGATTGATTATATGAATATATTGAAAAAATTTATTATGATTTCAATGTGTAAATTTTATTTTTCCTTTACGCTTGTTCATGTGTTATGATTATGTTATGGTTCTTAGCCATTACTTGTGTATAACGGTGGTTCCATGATAATCTGAGGGTGGGTTGGCCTATGATAGCTCTCCAAAGAATTGGGTAATATGACAAAGGTAAATGTTATGGTTTCTCCTAAGAGATTTAGGAAATATACTATAATGGGTATTCCAAACGTAACTATGAAGGTTACTCCCTATGTGGTTGTGCAAGATAGAATGTAAGTATGATATAGATTCCAAAAGTTAACATTATGATTTATGATTGTTATGATGTTTTCATGATTGTTATGAATTCATGGGTTTATAAATATTCATGGAATAAGGATTTCTTTCCTTATTTTATCCCTTACTGATTTTATATGATCATTCCAATATTTTTTTGAAATTTATTCATATGGTGTAAGGATGAGTAAAATAAAGGAAGAACTTCAGACGATTTTTATTGAGAAAAGAAATCATATTTTTTAAAGGGTTTTTTGGTGGAAAAATTGACACTATTTTGATAGTATCCTCTTTTATGATTATGGTACGATATGTATTAATAATTGATTAATTATTTAAAAATCTAATACTAAATTTATCGTCGATTTGAATTAAAGTCAAATTATTGACTTATCTCAAGATTAAGTAATGTTTTAAGGATGGGGACTTATAAGAAATATTAATTATATTATTTATAATTTATAAATGTATATATATATAATCTATAAATTTAATTTTAACAATTACACATTATATTATAATTTAATTAATTCAAAGGGATAAAAATTATTTTGTATTAAAAAAATTTAATAAATTAATTTTTAAACCAAATAATAAAATTATAATGAAATAACATATAAAATTGATTCAAATGTAATTAATTATATTAAATATAAATAAATAATACTCATGTAAATTGTAAAAAAATTAAAATAATAATGATTCTTTTAAATTATATAATTTATTAAAAATAAACAATAGTGTTACCAAAATAAGAAATTTCACTATTTACGGGAAAATTAATACTTTATTAAAAAACATAAACTTTCAACCTAATTATATATTGAAATTTTAATTCAAAAATGATGTTAATTTTATAAAATTAGACATTTAAATTTTAAAAGGATTAATTTTAATTTTTTCGTACGAAATGAAATAGAAATCAATTTTACAGGATTCATTTTCGTTGTAGAGTAAAATAACATTATTAAAATAAGTATTCTTGTTAAGAATTTCTCAATAAATTTATATAATAATTTTTCTTATTTCATTATGAATTTAATACTCTTATTACCTTCTAATTTAACACCTATCTTAATTCTAAATTGTTTATATAATAATAATTTAATAGCATTTCATGGTTTGTTTAAACTCTGTGTTAGATGTTGAATATACTGTCAAATATAGTGTTATTCTGAAATCTCATGGTGTTAAATTAAATCACCATAAATAAATTGAGTTTTCACAATATTAACTTCTTCTATGTAATATAATTTTTTCAATTTTAAAATTCTCATTGTGGAAAACCGACATCATAAAAAGGATTAATAAAATGTTCTCTTTAAAGACGGAATGTGAAATATGAAGGTCACCTAGAATAATGTGTGACTAGGTTTCCAAGTAAGATAACATCAATTTTAAGATAAAATATAGACACGTAATAAATGAATAAATATTTATAGATAGTAAATGAGTTCATTTATCAAAATAGAGTGAATGACCAAGAGATTGTTAACAACCACAAAAACAAAAATATGTGACCAATTAAAAGTCTTTTTATTCATCAGACTTGAATATAATGGGATAATATTTTTATTTCAAATTCATTTTCTATTAATGAGGGATTATTTATAAATCAAGATAGATATAATAGAAAAATATAATTATTAACATCATTTTCTTTTATATAAAAAATTAATTTTTCTATGCTTCGATCACTATCCACATTACCTCTAACTTAAAGGAATGGATATCCAATATTATTTATTATTAAAGGTGAACTAAAATTAAATCATTATGGATAATAATATCCATAAATGAGTAACAATATGTTACTGTTATCATTATTAAAACCCAAATGATTAGTATAAAGTAAGATAATACCCAAAATGAATAGAAATATATTAATCTAAAAAATAGAAAAATAAAACGAGATTTTTAAAAAAGATAATATCATAGATAAATAAACCAATATAATAAATAACCAAAGTAACTAAAACATGCCATAATCTTTTAACCTTAATTTTTATCTCACATCCTTCATCGTACATATCTAACAACCTAATAGTATTTCTACCAAATAATCGTTGTTGTTAAACCTAATGGATATATATATTTATATTAACCAAATAAAGAATTTCCCAAAATATCATCAGTCACTAGAAAGTCCTATAAATTAAAAATATTTAATCCTATAATATATTTCCAGAAATGAAATTTAATTTTATCCACCAAATCATTTAAGTAAAAACAATGCAACACTAATAAGTACCTTACGTATGCCAGTGGTAGAAAATGAACACTTATCACACTTCAATTGATGTTTCAAGACCCATTGACTTTATGAATATTACGAGTTGTCACCCAACATATTTTTTCCTTTATAAAAAACTATATTATTATAATTCATTAAATGTTTCAAAAAATAGAGTGAACATCCCAAAAATAATATTAATCATCAAATCATGTTGTAAAACAAAGGTTTTCAATATATTTAATTGTTTCCACAAAATATAATTATCCTAAATGATCATTTTTACATTAATATCAAATATGGGATTAATCATAATCGATAAAAAACAAATAAATTATTTCCATTTAAAATAAATCTATTTTTCCTCAAATAGATTGTTTTACTAAAACACATTGTAAAGATTAGGTTTTTATTATTATAAATTTTCCCCACTAACTAAATGTCCCCCAAAATACTATTAATCATCTTACAATTAAATATCCAAAGAAACTAAAAAGTGTTTTTCATTCCTTTAAAATAATGATAAACCTTAGACTTATTAACCCAATACAATATATTTTTTCACCTAAGTTATCAATTATTATCATATATTAATGTCCATTATGATGATTCGTAATGATTCTATGAATTTTCAAAATATATCCCCTTAGAGTGTCAAACTATGTGTTCAACATGGCCCATTTCCTTCTACCATGTGATGACCACGTTAAAGAAAAATAAACCCTTTTAAGATATTTCCCATATGTAAAACTATTCTTGATCCCCATCAACTCGTATTATCTATAAGGGGATGTAATTTATAGGAAACCACTCACTCTAAAATTCACCAAAAATTATATAATATTTTCATATACATAAACATATCCTGTTAAAATCATGTAGGGTTATCCGTGATGTATTATTTTCCTAGTAAAAAAAATAGTTTACCTTTTATACCAACTATAGTGACATAATCTTTTAAGATATGTTATTAAATGATTTTAAAAAAATCTATTAGTTACATACCAATGATCATGAGGCCTACGGTCTTTTGAAGACTATGTTCATAATAAATCGATGTTAGGATAAAATAAATTCCTTTTATTTTAGTCTCTATAATTAGATCTTAAATCCATTAGATCTCATAAACTACATGAGATAACCAGAGGAATACATAGACAAAATGGTGAGATAAAAATACTAGTAAGGAAATAAATATGATAAAGAAGTATAACTATGTATTTAAATGTATAAAATGATGTCATAAAAAATGCTAGTTATAAATTACAAGGTATAATATCATATAGAATATCAAATCATAAAATCAAGGAATCATAAAAAAATATGGTAGAAACATATAAAATAACATAAAAATTATTCTAGGATGAGTACCTAAATGATTTTACATAGTGTAAAAAGTCCCATAATGGATTAGTTTTACTCCAAAATCCAAAACATGACACCTCATGAGTCTAAAAAAATTACCAAATTCATTGGATTTCTTTCTACACTGACCCATTAGAGTATTTTTTTGTTATATGTTTTGAAAAAATGAAATCAATCATATGAAATGAATATAAAAATTACCCACATGATTAAATGAGTGGTATAACCATTTCTCATATCATAATCAAAATAAATTTAATAATAAAAGAATTTGAGAGATGGGTAAAATCATGTATTACCCCATAAAGGTTTGCGATAATAATCATGGTATATATTTTAGAGACATATATACATAATTTAGAATCAATATATAACACTAATGGTTTTTTTCATTGATGAAAATGTAATTAAATAACCATATGGAATATTTCTTGGAAAACATACCCAATAAAATTTTAAGTCACATATTCAAAATCAAAAAATTTATAAAATATTGTAGAAAAAGATTTACACAAAAAAATAATAATTAGTCGTATAAATTAATATTTAAGGATTTTATATGTCATGAGGGTGTGTAATTATATACATGTTGTATAAGTGAAATGAAACATTTCTTCCATTTTTTGTAAAAAGGTTAAAAATGGATCATTCAAAAAAAACAGGAAGATTGCACTCAAAAAGTTTATGAAAAATTAAAAAATGTGTAAAAGTGTTTTTAATATGTTATTTTACTAATGTTAAAAATATTATTGATAATACCTTTTGGAAACATCGATTTGGGGAAAATTAAGTTTTGATCGATTAGAGAAATGTAGTCATTTTTTCTGAAAAACATATTCTCAATAATTTGAATTATCAAAGAGATGAATATAAAACCAATTCATGAAATTTTAATCAATAAATATTTGATAATAAAATGAAATATTTATTTTTATAAATATCAAATAATTATAAAAATATTAAATCATAAAAAAAATCTTGATTAAAATGATAATAAAACATATAACCTTACTACTTTTGTACAATTTTGATCGTAACTATCTTGAATGAATTAGATGAATTATAACATAAAATACAATGAATTCTTAATTATTCCTGATATAATATTTTATAGGGAAAAAATATACCTTAAAAAATAAATTAGCTATATAAAAAACATATGTCTCAAAGGAGTTTAGAGGTGAAACCCTTACCTCTAGTCCACACATTATCCTGTTTGTATTTTATCTATTATATAATAAAAATATATTTTTTTTTAAAACCATTTATAGGATTAATAAAATATATAATGTAATTCCCTGGCCCTAGTTAACTAGATTCACTACATTATTACATAACATTGGCATGATAAAAAGTGATCAAGTCCTGAAAAACTGATCAATTTAGTATCCCTGCATGTACTAATTACATACCAATGTTTTACATTACATTATGAAATAAAAAATAGAAACATTGCGTCACCTTTTAACACACTAATATCCCTTAACCTAACCCTATAGGTCATCCATAATATAATTCATCGAATCCTAGGAAAAATTAAACATAAGAAATGGCTGACCTCAGACTCTCATTAATGATAACAATATAGTAGAAACTATCATAAATAAGTATGAACAGTTAAGCTAGTGTATAATAAAAAAACAAATTCATTTTAAACATAAACATCAGTATTATATAGAAAATATAAATCCAAAAATTCTAGTTACTTATTAACTTGGATATTCTAGAAGATGAATAATATCATGTAATATCAATAGAAAATTTCATAATGATGGAATGCATAATACCGAACATCTTAACTAGAATGTCATGGACTCATGACAAGACCCCAAATATAAATTTTGTTATGGCCTTATTCCAAGATACTATTTTGTCTCATGAGACCAACCTATTCATTGAGGGGTTATACCATGCCCCGCCTGTTACTTATAATGTCAAATACATTCCTCATATTAAAAGGTTGAAATATAACATCAACATTCATATTAAAACCGACATAAAAAATGTTAATACATTAATAATAAACCATTAATGGTATAAAAATAGCATATCCATAATCAATAATATGAAAAAACCTTCAATACAATAAGAAAGACATTATCATAATAAATCAATTTTAAACAAGCATAAAATCCAACACAGGATGTTGACATAGGTGAAAACAATCCATAAACGTTTTGAGTAAAATATCTCTTTCTACATCGAAGTCATTAAAAAGTAAAAAAATTATTTTTAAAACTTTATAATATGGTTGTAAGGGAAGCTTCAATGTTTTTATAATGGAGGAAAATATCTGCACTCACCGTATATGTTAAAAAATATTATTTCGTTAATTTTTCAAAAAGGTCATGAAGTACCTTGTTTGGAAAACAACAAAAAATTTCCAATCAAAACATTTTATAAAAAATAAAAAAAGGTTATAAATTAATTTAACCCATAATATAGGAAATAGTGACATTTTTTTGAATTTTTTTAAGAAACATGGATGTGGATGATAAAGATGTCCCAGTAGATATTTACATACAAACTACCTCGGACAATAAATAGATTATAACATTAAAACATACCAAATTGGTAACATATGAAACATTCACCCCATGAAAGAAGGATCATACTATGAAGATGTAAATACCAATAAATTAAATTATATTATAAAAATTATACAATCGTGTGTAGTTTATACAACACAAAAAAAGAAAATAGTGGAAAATATAACATGAATCTCAGAGGAATAAAAAGTGAGATGAAAACCCCTTAACTTGTACGTTTCCTTAGTCGATGGTATTTTAACCTCTTGTATAATGGTTAAATAATTGATATTAAATTTTACACCAACCAAATATATAAATATTATATAATATATTATCTTATAATATTGCTTTGTTGATAATAATTCAGTAGTATCATTGTTTTGGGTGTTAAGAGATTTGTTATCCATTATATGTTTTGTTATGTCAGGCATGTCAGTTAGGGATAGGATGTATTTTATTAATATCCAAAATGATATTAATTTCAAAAACATTATTTTTCAAATGATCAAATGAAAATTATTCTTGAATGGTTATGATGGGGAATGAAATATCATGACGTTGTGGAGAGGGTAAGCCATATGTACACATGAGCGAAAATATCATTCTATTGATGGTGAAATCGTAAGTAAATGGATGGTATAATATATATACAGAATAATTAACATGTTATATTTATTACATAAATTAACTATACTCATTATTATACCCATCCAAATAATAAATTGTTGAATAACAAACTATACCACGATGTTGAGATGGTAAGCCGTACGTACGCACGTATGGTGACTTTGTTATTCATTGGATGGATAGAAAAAGGAAAATAATTTACAATATTTGTAATAATATGGCAGTATTTATAAAGAACTGGAGTTATTATATTCATATGGAAACAACAATGAAAGATCCACTGGAAGAAGAAAAGAACATTAAAAGTGGTGATGAAATAATTACATTATCTTTGGGTGATTTCTTTTGATTTGAAAAAAAGGGCTCTATAGGTTGGCGTTGTGATCAAATTAAGGCTTATTTGAGGAAGTTAGTGTAGTTTAGTGGAGATTTGAGTAGGTTTTTGCTTTTCCAAATGGATTTCGAGATGTGAATTTAAGAGAATGGGAGGTACCCTTTTTTGAGAGTGGTGAGGGGCACATTATGATATGTTTGAAATATTATTTTATTATAAAATTATATTAAGTTTATAATAGGTAAAAATGGATTTATTTCTATGTTAAGGTGAGTATAGGTCTAAATCCTCCAAAAAAAATAGGATTTATAAAAGTTTAGGTGTCTATATTAAATTTATTTTTTAGATTTAACTCTTATTTATATTGTTTAACTCTTACCATGTCTTCTTATATTCTTACACTATATCATTAATAAACATACTATAAAATTACAAGAGAAGATAAAATGTTTTATTAATGTAATATATAAAAGTATTTTTGTTCTTTGGCATAATATTGGATTTTTAGGAATATTATATCATTTAATAAAATTGTATTTGTTTTAAAAACTCATTTATTTCAATTTTGATAATATTGAGTATTTTGTTTTTTTGAAAGTCATAAAAACATGATTAATTCAAAACAAATACATTGAATAAACTCTGAAATGACATATTAACTAATGAAATTCATGTATAGAATCATAAGTTTAAATTTACATATATTATATTATTGATAATATCAATTATTTTAATCTTTCATTAACAAGGTAATTAATGCATCATGATTGTGTTATAAATAAATTTAATTATTTAATGTCTAAAAATTATAAATAAAATACTATGATGTAGGAAATATTTTTTTCATTCTAATTTATATTTTTAGTCCAATTTAGATTAGTCATAACTCAATATTAATAATGGTTTATTTAATAAACATTGAATTTAACACTTTTAACTCTTCATTAAATAAAATATAATTAATGTCCTAATCTTATCCAGGTGGATCAAAAGGATCTTATTTTTTTCCTAAGGATTAATTTGGACAAACAACACTTATGCAATAGAATTAGGATTGTGTTGGGGTAATTATTATATTTTTTTCCCTTTAATCACTCTATTTAATTTTAACCGTGGAAAATAAAATTCAAAAGTTACTATTCCTCAATAATTATTTTTATCTTATTGAACCACATTTTACTTACTAATGACAACTGTGTCTTTTGGATTTTTGAAATTCAATTCACATAAGTGGTAAAATAACATTTTATGAAAATTCACAAATGTGCCTAAAAGATGAGTAAAATAAGTTAAAATTTCAATAAAATTTTATATATCTAATCATATAATAAAATGACTCTAATAAATTACATTGAACTAATATAGGTATTGTGTATCTATTTTTTCTTTAAAATAAATTTAAATCAAAAATAATTTTTTATATAAAATCTTTGTTTTAAATAATAACACAGTGTTTTTCACTATTTATCAAAAATTAAATGTTTTCAGAAAAATAGTAAAAAATCACCCTAAGATAATTTTGATATTACGAATTCAAAATGAATTATATTTTCCAAAATTATATTTTTATTAATTTCTAATAATTATTTTATTACTGTTTACAAAAGCACATAAAAAGTTCTTCTTTTAAGAAAATAGTTTTTCAAAATATATAACTATTTTAACAAAACTTATACATTTCAATATAAATATTTTTTATTTATGTTAAAACAATATAGATAACATTTAAAATTTGTTTTTACTATTCATATTACAATATTTAATTGATAAATAAATTTATCATTTAAATAATTATAATACTAATGTGTTGTATTGAAGATACTCAATCTTGCATATAGCACAAGGCAAGTAGGTGTTGCGTGAAATATAAGCTATTAAAATATTTTAAAGTGATAACATATTATAAAATCTTGGGGTGTTACATTCTCTCTTACTTCAATTACTTGCGTCCTCATAATTTAATCTCAAGATTGAAAACTAGGGTGTTGACATTTTAAAATATCATTGTTGAAATCCCACATCGAAAAATTGATTAATGAGACCTCTATTTTAAATTAAAGAAAGGTAAGTATGAAATTTACCACAAATAACTCATACTAGGATTCCATATAAGAAAACAAGGATTTGTAAGATATATCTAACCATCAAGTTCTAATAGATAGTGATAGAGATTATTATTAGGATAAAGTTAATGACTTGAAATCTATAAACTTGTGACGGGTTAAATGGTCTTTGATTACCCTATTGGAAAAGTAAACGGAGAACATTTTTTATAAGTTCATATTCATAATGTTGAGGAGTCTATATATGAGATTCACTAAGAACATAATATATATTTTCTATACAAGTAGAGTTTCATCCTTTAATAAATTTCTACCACAAACATATCTTTTCAACAAATGATGAGTATTTAAGATGACTTAGTCACACCTGAAGAACTAGAATCAACTTATAGATAATCACATAATCAACACATTATGAACTATATATTTCCATTGTCTTTAAACATTATCTAAAACCAAAGTGGTTAGTACAAGACCAGGTGATCCCCAAAAAAGATAATCCCTTATAGAAAGATATACCACTCCTAATATAAAAAATTAAACAAACAAAACCCAATGTTCAACAAACACCATTCAATAAAGAATTTCCATAAAATTCATCAAAATAATCCAAACAAAGTTTGAAACCCAATATTCATAAGGATTTGTTTACATAGTATTCCACGATAAATCCTAACATTTATCTCCAAATAAAAATGACTACTCTAAAAGTCACATATATAAAAGTAATTAACCTAATCACATATTCTCTATAATAGGTTAATCATTTCCACAAATAACCCAAATCGGTATAAGTATACAATAAAAACATTTATTCTTTGAAAATAAAAATACACCATTACTCCTCAAATAAAATATCATAGTATTCTTTATTCGATAGGTATATATAGTTTCCAAAAGATCAAACGTCTTCCAAAATATCATTTATCAAATTATCACCAAATACTTTTCATATAATAAGGATATCGAATTGATAAATCATAATTTCCCAAAATCAACATATTCTTGATCCATAAAATAATTTAACTAAAAAGAATTTGTCATACTAACCATGGAATTTACGTAGTCTAGTGGGAGGCGATAAATCCCAATCCCCCTTTGGTTGTGGGTTCGATTCCAACTGCTTTGTCGGATGAAACTGGTAGTCACATAGTCTGTGTGTTGTCGTTTTTCAAAAAATATATAATTTTAAAACATTCCCAAAAATAATATAAATTACTCAAAATCAACCATAGCATTTTTAACCACAAATTTTATCTCATACCTCGCATTTTCATACCAAAAATTAATAACTTATAATTGCCTCAAATTCTAGGATCATATAAACCCAAATAGTTCTTTATAAATTTATCCACAAAAGAAAATATAATTGTTCCTCAAATAGAATGTTCACATAACAAACTATAGGGTTACACATACCAAAGAAAATTCTTCCAAATTAATCCCATCAACAAAGAGAATTAATAATTTTAAATATTTTACCATCCATTTATTTCTACATAGGTTCTTCCTTCACCTAAAGGTTATCCAATATAATAGTTCATTGACTCGAGTAATTCCCAGGTCCCCTACATTTATGAAAATTTATTGTAAATGGATTTTGAAGATTATTTTTATTTTTCATACATAATACTCTTCATTTTATTCTCATCAATTCATTACATTATGTTATTCATTATCATAATAAATCATTTATGTATTCCATTGACTCACTTTTTTGGGTGTCTCCTTCCACATTTCATGCATTGGAAATTAATCTTTCTTTCTCCATGGTCTCCACTACTAGAGCACTTATCATTATGAGTCTTTCCCTTCTTTTTTCAGTTCGGGAGTTGTTTAATGTATATGTTATTTATCATATTTTTGGAAAAATTATTTGGTAGGAACACGATTTCTTTTAAGCCTATCAAAATTCCATTTCGTTTCACATTTCCACCACCATTACCACCTTATAGATCATGTTTAATGTTATTATGACTTCTTCGGAATCAAGCCATTGACTAAAACCAGGAATCATTCTTTGAGTAATAATAATCATAAAATCATTAGATAATATATTGACACCTTATTTTCAATATAAAACCCATTAGGATTTAAACAATGTTTTTTATTCTCATAATATAATAAAATCCTTCAAATCAGTTTTTAAATAAAATGTGAACTATCATAAACATATCCCTTGGAGTGTCCAAATAGGTGCACAGTAAGGCCCGTTGTCATGTGCCAAGATACCCCGAGTCAATCCCCAAACTCCTTGTCATAGTTTTCACTCTTAGGTAAATCTGTGATAGAACCACTTCAACTTGATGTATCCAAACATGGATTTATTTCATGGAAAACCCAAATAATGTTTACATTACAAAAAATATCGGATGTTCTTATTTACTAATCATAAATGTCTATCTTAGGGTAATGTTCTCTAATTAAAGTTTTTCTAAATCCAGTTTCCATGCTTTGTACTAAAAATCCTCTCATACCAATTGTAATGCATTGACCCCAGTTACCCAAAGTCGGTGCATTATTACATAACATTAGTATGATCACAAAAGATCATGTCACAAAATACCGATTAGTTTAGTAGCCTTAGAAGTACTAGATAGATACATAAGTTTTACATTACATTATGAAATGAAAAAAAAAAGAAACATGGTGTCTCCATTTAACACACTCATATCCATTATAATATCCCTACAAGTCAGTCATAATATACTTATTTGCATCCTAGAAAAAATTTAACCTAAGAAAGGGGTGACCTGAGATGCTCAGTATGGACAACAATATAGTAGAAACTATCATAAATAAGCATAAACATCTAATCCAATGTATAAGACTAAAACACAAGCCTTTTAAACAAAAAATTAAGCATATCAAGGAAAAGAAAAATCAAATAATGCCTTTTAATTATTCACATGGATATTCTACTAGAAAAATAATCACATGTAATATCAATAGCTAATCTCATAATAATGTAATACATAATGCCAGACATCATAACCACAAATTCAATGCCTCGTGACAAGAACCTAAATATAATTTTTTTCCCAGGCCTTGTGCCAAAACACAAATTAGTCTCATAAGACCTACCGATGCATCAAGGGGCTATAGTGGGCCCCACATATCACTTACTACAACCAATGCATTCCTCATATAAAAATGGTGAAACATAACATAAACATTAATATTTAAACTAAAGTATGAAATGTTAATACATTAACCATAAACCATGAATGGTATAAAAATAGAACAACCTTGGTCAATCATATCACAAAACCTTTAATACAATATGGAAGATTGTATCATAACAAATCAACTTCAAACAAGTGTAAAACCCAATAAAGGATGTTGAAATAGATGAAATCAATCCAAAGACTATTTGAGTGAAATATCTCTTTCTACATTGAAATCATTTAAAATAAAAGAAAACATTTATTATAAAAATTTTCTTATAATCTTATAAGTAATGATTCAAATGTTTAATAACAGCAAAAAATAGTTTCACTCACCATATATGTTAAAAAATCTTTCTTTAATTTTTCTAAAAGGTAATAAAATACCTTTTTTTTAAAATGACCGTAATATTCCTTTCAAAACATTTTATAAAATAAAAAAAGGTATAAATTATGTTAAACCATAGTCAAGGAAATATTAAAAAGGTTTTTAATTACATTTTTTTGAAACACATATGTGGATGATAAAGATGTCAAATTATATATTTACATATAAACAACCTCCAATAATAAAGAGACTATAAAATTAACCCTTACCAATTTGTTAAATCACAAAACATACACCACATGAAATAAGGATCATACAATTAAGATGTGAATAACCATAAATTAAAGTATATTAAAAAAATAATACAGTCAAGGGAAGTACATACATCACAAAAAAGGAAATACTGGAAAATATAGCATTAAAATCACTGGAATAAAAAGTGAGATTAAAACCCCTTAGCTTGTAATTTTTGTTAGTCAAGGGTATATTAGCCTCATATATAATTGTTAAATTATTTTTATGAAATTATAAGAGAAATGAGTACATAAATATGATATCATATATGATCATCAAATATTTCTTGGTTGATAATATTTCATTAGTGTCATTGTTTTGTGTGATAACTGATTCTTTTTCCTTTATATGTTTTGTTACGCAAGTCATGTTAGTTATGGATAAGATGTCTTTGATTCATATATATAATGATATTATTTTCTTAAACATAATTTTTTTAATCATCAAAAGAATATTATTATTTAATGGATATGATGAGGAATGAAATCTCATCGTGTCGTGGAGACGGTAAGTCGTATGTAAGAAAGAGCGACAATATCATTATATTAATGGTGAAATAGGTTGTAATTGAATGGTATATTATATATACAGAATCATTAAAATTTTATATTTTTTATTTACATCAATCAAATTCATTATTATAACCATCCAAAAAAATGATGTGTTGAATACCAAAGTACACCACGACGTGGAGACGGTAAGCCATACGTATGCATGTTTGGTGACTTTGGAATTAATTGGATAGATAGAATAATGAATATGGTTGTAATATATTTATAATGACATCACAGTATTTTGAAGGTACCATAGTTATTATTTTCATAAGGAAACAACAAAGAAAGAGGAAGTGGAAGAAGAAAAAACTTTGAAAGAGTTGATAAAGTAATTACCTTTTATTTGGGTTCTTCATTTTTATTTGCATAAAAGGGCTCCTTAATATGGATTTATGATCAAATTAAGGACTCTAGGATGAATTTAGGGTAGTTGGGAGGATATTTTATCAGTGTTTTACTGATATAAATGGCTTTGGAGTTGTGAATGTAAGAGATTAGGAAGTACCCTTCTTTAAGAGATGTGAGAGGCACTTTAGGAAAAGTTTAAAATATTATTTTCTTATAAAATTATTTTCAGAATATAATAGGTCCAAATAGACTTATTTATAGGATAAGGTGAGTAGGAGTCTAAATTCTCTCCAATAATATGTTTTATAAACGTTTAGGTTTCTATATTGACCTTATCATTCAGATTTAACCCTTAGTTAAATAGTTGAACTCTTACAAAGTCTTCTTGTATTCTTAAACTATATGGTTAGTAAACGTACTATAAAATGACAAGAGAACCTAAAGTTGTTAATTAATTAAATATCTAAAATTAATTAAGTCCTTTTGCCGAATATTATATTTTTATGAATATTATATCATTTAATAAAATAGTATTTATTTTAAAAACTCATTTATGTCAATTTTAAAACCATTGAGTATTTTGTTTTTTTGAAAGTCATAAAAAATAATTACTTAGAAAAAATACATTGAATAACCTCTAACATGTAATATTCACCTAGAAGATTATTTGATGGCATCAGAAGTTTCAATTTAGATTAATTTTAATATATATAAAATCAATTATTTTAATCTTTTATAAATAAGGTAATTAATACATCATCATTGTGTCCAAAATAAACTTACTTATTTAATGTCTAAAATTTTTCTCTAAAATAAAATCATGCAGTAAATATTTTTATATTTATAATGAATATTTATATTCAAATTTATCTTATGTAAAAGGTTATATTAAGAATGGTTTAGTTATTAAACATAGAATTTAACACTTTTAACACTTCTTTAAATAAAATATAATAAATGCCCTAATCTAATACAAGTGGATCAAAAGGATCATATTTTTTCCTAAGGTATAATTTTTTCCAAAAACACTTATCCAATATAGTTAAGACCTGTGTTGGGGTAATTATAATATTATTTTTAAAATTAATTACATTATTTACTTTTAACCGCGGTAAATAGAATTCAAAAATTACTATTAATACAAATTATTTTCATCCTATTAAACAAATTTTTACTTACTGATGAAAACCATGTCTTTAGGATTTTAAAAATTCAATTCACATAAGTAATAAAATTATGTTTTATTCAAATTTTTGAATGTGCCTAAAAGGTGAGTAAAAGATGTTAAAAAGATCAATAAAGTTTTATATATCTAATCATATTATAATATGATTCTAATTAATTACATTATAATAATATAGTTATTATGTATTTATTTTTTCATTAAAATAAATTTAAATTAAAAATAATTATTTATATAAAAAGTCAGTTTTGAACAATAGCATAGTGCTTTCCATTATTCATCAAAAATTGAATGTTTTCCGAAAAATACAAAAAATTCAGCCAAAGCAAATTTTTTATATTCCAAATTAAAAATGAAGTATATATAAACAAAATTCAATTTTTATTCATGTCTAAATTAATTTTATTATTTTTCAAATAATGACACAAAATTTATTTCTTTTTAGAAAATATTTTTTCTAAATATCTAACTATTTTAACAAAACTTATACATTTCTTTATATATATGTTTTTTTATGTGAAAGAATTATAAAAAAATTAAAATTTATTTGTTACTATTCATATTGTGATATTAAATTGATAAATAAATATATCATTTAAATAATTATAATACTAATGTATTGATTCACAGAAACTCAAGCTTGTGTATAACACAAGCCAAGTCGGTGTTTCACGCAATATAAGCTATTAATTTATCTTCAAGTTATAGTGTACTATGAAATATTGGGGTGCTACATTCTCCCCTCCTTCAATAAATTGTGTCCTCACAATTTATTCTTGGGATTGAAAACTAGCATTTTGGAAATTTTAAAATATCTTAGTTGAAATCCCTTATCTAAAAATTGGTTAATGAGGCCACTATTTTTGAAATAAAGAAAGATAAGTATGAAGGATACCAGAAATAACACATACTAGTGTTCCAATTATGAAAACATGGATATGGAAGTTAAATCTAACCATCATGTTATGATGAAGATGGATATAGAATATTATAAGGGGAAGGTTAATAATCTAAAATCCATAAACTTTTCATGGGTTAAATGGTCTATGATTACCCTATTGGAAGATTAAACAGAGAATGTTTTTTTATGCTCATTCCCATGATGTTGAGGAATTTTTTATGAGATTAACTTAGAACATAAGGATATATAAATACTTTACAAGTAGAGTTTCATCCTGTAATAAATTTCTACAACAAACTAATCTTTTCTCAAAATAATTAGTATTTAAGATGACTTAGTCACACCTGAAGCACTATCATCAACTTATAGAGAATCACATAATCCACACATAATGAACGATATATTTCCCTTGTCATTAGACATTATCCATCAAAAATAGTTAGTAAAAGATATGATGATCCCCAAAAAGGATAATCCATTAGAGAAATATATACTACTCCTAATCTCAAAAATTAAACAAACAATACCCAATGTTCAGCAAATACCATTCAATAAAAAATTTCCTTAAAATTCATCAAAACAATCCAAAATAATTTTGAAACCTAAAATTCAGAAGGATTTGTTTACATGTTATTCCATGATAAATCATATCATTTATCTCCAAATAACATCGACTACTCTTAATGTCACATACTTAAAAGTAATTAACCTAATCACATACTCTCTATGATAGGTTAGTCATTTCTATAAATAACCCAAATTTCTATAAGGCCATAATAAAATCTTATATTATTATAAAATAAAAATACAAAATTACTCATCAAATGAAATCCCATAGTATTCTATTTTCCACAGTGATATAGTGTTCCAAAAAGAGAGAATGTCTTCAAAAAGACATTTATCACTTAGTCACCCAATTTGTTTCCTATACTAAGGATATCCATTTCATAAATCATATGTTCCATAAATCAACAAATTATTGTTCCGTAAAATCACATAACTAAAAATAATTTGTCATAATAACCATGGAATTTACATAGTCCCAGGGTACGTGTAAAGCCCCGTAAAATTCAAGGAAATTTTTTTCTTAATTTTCTTGAGAATTTTACAAGAACTCAGTTTCTAACGGCACCTGATTCTGAGGCCCGGTGTGCCCAGAATATTTTTCAGAATTTTATCTCGGGTAAGTTCAGTGAACGAACGAGTGGGTTTTACTAACTTTTGAACCGGTGCTCGGAATCGAATTCTGAGGGCCCCAATGGAATCGCATCGCCAGTAATTTCTTAGAAACACTTTTTTCGGAGTTTCATTTTCTCGGGTGTGGTTTTTAATTTTTGAGGTTAAGTTAAGAAATAAAATAAAGTGGTGCAACAATTTATTTTATTTTACTTAAGCGGCTTAACCTAAGTTAATCGAATAAGGTGGAACCCACAATATCCTACCCACTTGGTAGGATATTTGTGAGGTGGGGCACGCACGAGCCCCACCGTTTCTTTCCTTCTAAGTAACGCACCCGTAACACCCCCCCCCCCCCCTCCCCTTTTTAATGAGGTCAACTGTGTGTTTATTTTGGTTAAGAAACGCCTCATTAATTTGGGGGGTTTAATCGTTACAATTATTTCTTTGAATTAATTGTTCGTTTCGTTTCTTTTGGAATTCAAATGATGGAATCTGCGTTAATAAAATAAGATGACTCTTATTTTATTTTTTGTTGGATTTATGGTTGTGGGAACCTTTGGGAGAAAAAGAGAATCCTTGAGGAACTTCTTCGTTCTTCAACGAAGAATGCGAAGAACGCACCGCCGCCGAAGAAGAACCCCGACCTCCGACGGCGGACGACGGTGAGAGATGCCTTCCTCGGAAACCACCTAACGCAAACGACATTCCTTCTGTGACGCTTCTTTCGCGGCGATCCTCTTCTTCCGCGGTGATCCTTTTCTTCCGCGATGGTTAATTCCGCGATGAACGCTCGTTCAACGACAACGTTGAGTTAGGGATTATGTGTTTTAATTTGTGAAATCTTTCGTCATCTAACCCGGTTTTTTTGGACCACTTGATATCGTTTAAATGGAGGGGGCTGGACCGCACAAACATGGCCGACCCTCCTCCCTTATTATTGTTTGTTGTGGCGGTTCGAGGGAAAGTAACGCGGTGTCGTCCCACCGTGCAGGAACGAGTAGTATGGAATGTGTGGCGCCTTCACGCCACGTATTTGAGAATTTAACCAAGCCGTGGCGCCGTCACGCCGTGCCGGAAAGAAACAGAAGACATTGCGGATGGAGCGGGGCCACGGCGGAGGGGCGCGGCGCCGTCGCGTGGCGCCGGACGGACCAAGGTCGTGGCTTAAGCCGCGGCGGAGCAGTGGAACCGGCAGCCGGAATCGGGCCGCCGGCGTCGGAGTAGGGGGACCGGTCTCGTGGCGGCAGAAGCCAGCCGGCCGGAGCGGGCCGACCGGACCGTGGAAGAACCGGGGGTTCGAAACCCTCGGCTGGCCGGACGTTAGAGGCCCTATTAAGGGGTCGCGGTTTCTTCATGCGGGGGCAGCGCCCCCTGCCTCTGAATGGCTCTGTCGTTCGGCCGAGCCCCTGGCCAGCGCGCCACCACGCCATGCGCCGGGCCGGCTGCCCTGGCCGGTCCGCCAGACCAGGACGCCAAGCCGGGACATGCCAGCCGGGCCGGGCCACGCCCAAGTGAGCCAGACCCAGACCTGGTTCGGTTCGCCCAGTTCGGGCCGACCCTGGGGGTATCGGGCCGGGTCGGACTGGGCCCAAACCCCTTAATACCGAACCTCTTTCGGTCCGTTTCCCATAACTTGAGGTGCGGACCTCTGATCGATGCACCGTCTGTTGCGTAGCGATCCTTGGATCAAGACAGTCGTTTCGGTATATTACACTCAAGGTTTAGAAGTACTTTGGGTTTGTCCGGGTTGGTTCGTACACGAAACCAACCGGGCCCTTGGAGCGGAAACGCTTATAACTTGAGTTCCGGATGTACGATTGACGTGTCATCGAATTTTATGGATTCCTATTAGTGAGATAGACCTTTTGACTTGCTACGCTCGAGGTTTGGACGCAGGGGGAGTACGGTCGGGTTGGTTTTGACTAAGAAAACCAACCGGGCCCTTGGGAGGAAAAAGCCAATAACTCTCAGACCGGGCGTCCGATTGACGTGTCGTCTGTGACGTTGAGTTCATGTTGATGATACAGAACTTTTTGATACATCAACATCGGACTATGTGTCAGTTGATGTATCATCCCTCGGCTCGTGGAGCGGACCCTCCCCAACGAGCATGCTGTGTGCGGGAACCCTAGAGCTGGCTGCGACTGCGACGACGACGACGACTGTACAGAGATCCTCAGTGGAGTCGACGACGACGACTACAGCACTCAGCGATCCTACGTGGATCAGTGCTACCGATCCTGTGTGGGTCCGATCTTGTGTGGGTCAGCGCTCAGCGGTCTTGTGTGGGCCAGCGCCTACATATCCTGTGTGGGTCTGATCCTGTGTGGGTCCTTGTGGGGGTTAGTTACCTATGATCCAGTGTGGGTCAAATCCTTTGTGGGTCATTGCGTGGGTTAGTTACCTATCGATCCTGTGTGGGTCAGATCCTTTGTGGGTCATTGTGGGGGTTAGTACCAATCGATCCTTTATGGGTCCGATGACTTAGATGAATTAGTGTATATATCTGATCATCTCTATTGTCATACGAAGAAGTATACCTGTGTGAGCTGAATCTTGACTTTATTTCCTATGTGGATTACGTTATGATTTCTTGTGTGGATTGGGTTGTGGTTTCCTGTGTAGACTGGGTTCTACTTTGGCTTGGAGGTTGGAGCGAACTGGAATTGATGACTTAGGTATATGTATGGTCATATACCTAAGCAGTGTCGGATGCTACTTCGTGATTGTATATTTCCTTTGTGGATTATCCTTTTTGGATTCTGGGAGACCTTCGGGCGTCTCGGGGTCCCTACTAAGTATCTTATACTCACCCCTGCATAGTCTATGCCCGCACTACGTTGTGTTGGTTGCAGATGACAGAAAACGCTGATCGTGGTTGAGGCACAAGGAGCAGGTCGGTACCTGGAGGTGGACCATTGGGCGGGACGTACACGGAGCGGATGGCTAAACCCGAGGAGATGTGAAGGCTATCTATACCCACCATTCAGGTGGGACTTCCAGTGGACGGGTCGACGTTGCGTCTTTACTTTCAGTTGCTATTTTCCCTTTCCAGTTGTACTTTACTTTCAGTTTGGGATTGTATTCTGCCCCACTTACTTTTCTGCACTTACTGTTGTACCCAGTTTTTTCTTAGTGTTTACTTCTACTGCTTGCTTGCTCTGTGGTGTTTGTTTACTTTACAAAGGCAATGCCTTCCCTTTTTACTGGGAATTATTCCTTGGTGCTAGTCGCTAGCCCCTGGCCTATGGAAGGCATTCTTGGGGTAGTCACGACACGGGCCCTGAGAACGGGACGTGACAAATTGGTATCAGAGGAGTTCAGTTCCACCGCATAACTTAGGACTCTGATCTTTTTCTATATGAAGCAATAGTGTTAAGAGTATTGAGTGTGGTTATCAGTCCAGGGAATCCAGTGTTGGTACGGTGGCCGACGTATCCGTACACCAGGATCCTGACTTCTGATTTCTGACTTAATGCACGAAAACATTGATTGCATGTGTGTTTCATGTTTTATTTGTGATTACATTATGTCAGCTCACCAGGTATACTGTTTGACCGTGGAGCACCTGTTTCTTTTTAGGATGGCCCCACGATGGCAGCCAGCTAGGGTTCCGAGAGTTGTGTATGATGACAGCCCACCGAGCGACGAGGCCTTGGTACAGGGCCCTTTGACAGTAGAGGCACCGGCGGTACCTCTACCCGCCGAGCCATCGATGCTTCCAGCCCCGGCCGCGGACGATGCACGTTGCCTTAGAGCATTGCACGAGTTTCAGTGCCAGTGACCACCTAGGTTCTGTGGGGAGACGGACCCTCAGGCCTCTGAGGATTGGCTGGAGGCCGTTGTATGGGTTTTAAGGTTCGTGAGGACACCAGCAGACCTCATGGTGATCCTCGCAGCGAGCCTCCTGTACGCGGCAGCAGGCAGATGGTGGAGCTTGATGCTCCAGGTGCATGACGAGGCATCTCTCCTTTGGAAAGACTTTGAGAGCCTCTTCCACTCGGTGTTCGACCCAGTCACCCTCCATGTGGTGCACATCCAGAAGTTTCTACAATTGTGGCTGGGCAGCTAGACTGTCGCCCAGTACTCGGCGAGATTTACCGATCTCTCGCGCTACTCGTCAGACATGGTACGGGACCCATTCTTCCAGGCTCGGACCTTTGAGCAGGTATTGAGGCATGAGATTAGGGAATCGTTGATCTCCCTCAGTATTCCGACTTAGGAAGGAGTACTAGAGCGAGCTCTTCTGATCGAGAGCTTTCTTGCTGAGTCTACATCAGTAGTCAGACCTACCGCAGGGCGGCAGGTAGCAGAGTCTTCTGCAGCAGGCCGTCGATGGATGACTCATGGGTCCAGGCAGACCAGGCCCTCAGGTAGAAGACCTTAGGACACTGGATCAGCAGTGCGGGGCACACAGCATGGAGCCAGTCTTTTGAGAGTCAGACAGTGCTACACATGCGGTGGGCAGGGCCACATGGCTCGTGACTGCCCGACCCGCCGTGCCGAGGAGAAGCAGACGGTTGAGGGGCCACCCAGGCAGAGGCATAGGGTCGACCATGGCGGTCCACAGGGAGAAGGTGGATGAGGTAAAGGAGCTGGCCGAGCAGTAGGTGGTGGGCGACGCTTTGAGGCTCTACCACCACCACCACCATGAGGTCCACCCCGACAACAGGGAGCTGGCGGGCAGAAACAGACACAGCTCCCGGCAGCGGAGGCCTATGACCATGGAGCGCCCAAGATGATTCGAGGTACTAACTTTGTCTATTCCACCCTTGCTGCAATTCTTATAGACACAGGAGCGAGTCATTCTTTCTTAGTCGCTACCCTTGTTCGGAGCTCAGTGATTCGGACAGAGCTGTTGGCTCGATCCTTACGGCTAGAGACTCCTACGGAAGCAGACTCGATGATTACGCACTGGTTCCAGCAGTGTGAGCTTACTCTAGGAGGTGAGATCTTCGGCTGGGATCTTCTTGTAGTGGCGTCGAGGCATTATGATGTCATGTTGGGCATGGATTGGTTATCCACGGTCCATGCTCAGATTGATTGTATAAGGCGCAAGGTGCGGTGTGTACGCACCGATGGGAGTAGGTTCACCTTCACCGGCAAGAAGGGAGCCTTCACAGCACAAGATGGACTCCCGCAGAGGAGAGGACAGACCATCACTCATCAGTTGGCTAGCCTCATCCTAGGAGCAGTTGACGTGTTGAGTCCTGGTTTTCCTATAGTGGTCGATCAGTATGCGGACGTTTTCCCCGATGACATTCCAGGACCACCTCCTCATAGATAGGTAGACTTTTATATTGACATGTACCCCGGGACTGCCCCGATATCCACTCCAGCATATCGAATATCCCCCGCCGAGCTTCGAGAGCTATGGGTACAGTTGGAGGACTTGTAGGGCAAGGGATTCATCTGACCCGGTGTTTCACCCTGGGCTTCCCCAATATTGTTTGCCAACAAAGCAGACAGGAGCTTGCAACTTTGTGTCGACTATCATCGCCTGAACTAGGTGACAGTGAGGAACAAGTATCCGCTACCAAGGATTGATGACCTCTTCGATCAGCTCAAGGGAGCACTGTGGTTCTCAAAAATAGACCTCGGGCCAAACTATCATCAGCTCAGAGTTCGGGACAAGGACGTGCAGAAGACGACCTTCAGATGTCGGTATGGCCACTATGAGTTCTTTGTTATGCCATTCGGCGTAACCAATGCTCTCACAGTGTTCATGGGCCTCATGAATAGGATCTTTCAGCCATACCTCGATCGATTTTTCATGGTCTTCATCGACGACATTTTGATATACTCGGCGCCTGAGGAGGAGCACGCCTACCACTTGTGAGTTGTACTTGACAAACTCCAAGAGCACCGGCTTTATGGAAAGCTCTCGAAGTTTCAGTTCTGGATATCTGAGGTGCACTTCTTGGGACATGTCATCCTTGAGGTGGGAGTTGCGGTGAATCCTATGAAGATCGAGGCAGTCCTAGCTTGGGAGCCACCCAGGAGTTTGATGGAGGTGCGGAGTTTCTTGGGATCCACCTCAATATGGTCAGATGAACCATTCCCATTAGATGGTAACCCCATGAAACAATCCACCTCAATGGGGTGTTGGATCCATCTTCATAGGACTCTAAACTCGTGATATAATCTCCATCTATAGGGAATAATGATCTATCCCCACAAGATGTGAAAACCATGACTTGATCCATATCAATAGGACATTATAATATGTATCTTCAAAATGTTAAACCCCCACTCTAATCCAAAATCCATAGCCAATGCATTAACACATGGGATTTTGGAGATAGAAAATATTGGAGGTCTTATGCCCCACGAATCATTACACAGTGATCGAAACATGATTCTTTAGTGTTTTTTCCTAAGATTCCTTATATGAGATACTTGTATAAATGAGAAAAAAATCGAATGATCACAATATAGCCATTTTAAATAAATGCCTGAAAATTACCATTGGTACTAGTTTCCCAGATCTAAGGATGTTGTCTTCCTAATACCGATGTAGTGTAATTTACCAGTGTCCACCTTGAGATGTCATTGGGAATGAGTTCTATGAATATTACTTAATCGATGGGGGATACCTGAACTAAGAAATGGGATCTAAAGAGAAATAAATAGAATTATTAACTTATATCCAACAATCATGTTTACAGAAATGAGAATATATCACTGATTAAAGTGATGAAAGTCATCCGCCGTTGGAATTTAGGATTTTGGGGAAATAGATGAAGCACGTGTGATGCACTAGAGACCTAATGAAAGAATCAAATATAGAAGTGGTAAACTTGAAATGAAGATATTATACTCATCCATGAGTACTAGTATAATATTAGGCATACAATTATTTTCTATCACTAAATATAGATTTAGAACAAGGTCAAACCAAGAAAATATTGGGGCCATTATAAATCTCACCTTGGAATTGCGGGAATTAGTGTAAAGAATCCTTGATCTGTGACATTATCAGTATGGATCCATCCCCTATTTCTGGGATATTGTATGATGTTTTAGATTTGGGAATCTCTTTTCGTGTAAATGTACTGAAGTCTAAATCACTATTCCATATAGGACCCCAAATACAGGAGGTTAGTAACTTGGTTCTTATAGGAAATAGGGAAAGAGAACTATTGATGCATAAATATTTCAAAAATAATCATCCACCATGACATCCACCTCACATTATGCTAAGTGGTGTCAACACCCGTTCTCATCATCTAAGATAATCTATAATATGTTTATCAGCACCCTTTTTCATTGGTATGAGCTTGAGGGGGGTCATTTCCACCATGAATATTACTGTCCAGGACCTGGGGGTATCATTGTCTCATCGACACCACTGCCCCTGAGAAATATATAGGGGATAACCTCTTGTATTTTCAATGAAAACCCACTTATAGATTATCTCCAAATAACACTGTAAGGAATCAATCCCCTACTTTCAAGATATAGGGGATGTTAGATTCATACATTCAGTGACTACCACAGAGCAGCCACCTACGATAGCTCCCACCAAGCATCACCAAAACCAAAATGAACCTATCTCATAGGATAATAAATGGGTGGCCTCATTCCCAACTCCCCTAGCCCTAGTCTATAATATGTAGAACTGAGGTAAGGGGAATAATAAGGAAAAACCCAAAAAAAATGAATCTTCTATAGCTATAATATAAGGCCCCGACCTTAAACTTTACTTAATATTTAATTAAATGAATAATTACCATTGAGGATCTTTTCAGGTTTACAGTTTTACAAAATTAGACCATAACTATTACATCTCAAAAGATTATACAGTAGACACCTCTACAAAGTTTCTTTTTTTTTCAAAACATTAACTCCAAAAGAAGTCATTTCTAGTTCCATGTTTAAGAAATCATGACTTTTCCTTGATCCCATCCTTGACCCTATTCCACATTATGTCCTGTGAAAAACATTTCAAAAAAAACTTGGGTTGAGCATAAAAAGCTCAGTAAAGGGATACAAAAAGAAGGATAACTGTTTGTTTTTCAAAACAACAAGTAAACCATTAATACTTAATCAAAGTAACAAGTTTCACCTTTATGAAGCAGAAAAAAATCTTCATTGAATAAAAGATCATTACTTGCCCTTTTGTAACCAAAATATTACCATAAAACCCATATAAAGTATACATAACATATAAAGGTAACATGGGACATAAACATACTTAAATGGTATAACCATACGGTCGACATCCGCACATATCACTTAATGGAATAGCCATACGGCTGACTTACATACCCAATGAATTGGAGGTTATAACATAACCACCCATCCTGGTATTCATGGCACCGCCCTTCATATGGTTTATCACGTAACCAGCAGTCAAATGTCCAAGTACCATTATAAAATCATAAGACATAAAACAAATATAATGGAAAGAAAAAATTTCCACACTTTGATCACAATATATCACATAAATATATTGACATAACAAATCCATTATGAAAACCATTTTCAATACCAAAATACATAATAGAGTATATGGTATTTATTTCATTTTAAAAACATTACGGCTTGTTGAGGAAGCCAAAGACCAGATAATACTCACGGCGGCGGAAAATGTTGTTGTCAACGCGTCTGTTAAAAGAAACATTCCTTTTTGTCGTTTTGTAAAATGATTCGTAGAAAAATATTCCCTTAGAATTAAATGAAAGTTCAAAGGTGTTTTATACAGTTTATAAAATAAATTCTTGTATTAGAAGAAAATATGCCTCAATGAAAGGAGATTGAGACGAAGTCCCTTACCTCGTGTCTGATGTGACTCGATGGATATTTAATATCCTGAATAATAAACTAAAGTTAATTTATACTTTCTTAAGAACCTTTTTCAATTTTATTATTCCTTTAATATAACTTATTTCCCTGTTATAAATGTTATGTAATCATTTAATTTTATAAAGTTCGTTTTGTCGATATTTGGTACTTAAGTCAAAAATGGACTTCTTACAATTACATGTTGTTTATGTGGTCAAAGATTCATTATATCCAAAATTATATTCATGATTTGGATATCATATATATCATATATATCGATCATATACATGTATTTATAATAGTACATAACATTTAGAGGTAAGAAATGAAATGCACCGTTCATGGAGACGATAAGCTGTACGTACGCATGAATGCTACTTTCATTTATATTTCATATTTAATGGAGTGAAATAATTTTTATATAAAGGTTTATTATAATTCCAGTATAACATCATATATAATAACATTAACTCCATCCTTTATACGTCCCACATATGGCATTAACGAATCAAATCACTTTGAGGGGGCGGTAGTCCCCACTTCTTAAAATGAAATTATCGTGTTTACCCACAATGGAAACCATAAAGGTATGCCACAAATGAAAAATACAGAATCATAAAGAAAAAATAAACATAATATATATCATATATAAATAGAGTTACATCTTAATGGCCACCATGAAATGTGTTAAAAGATGATTGAACAATCATCATTTCGTGAGGTAGAAAATCGCCAACCACAGAAACCGTATGTTCTTTAACCATTAGATGAAGGTGTGTGTAGTTGTAGCTCTAATAAATCTCATAAAACATCCTAGTATATTTAATATACTTTTTTTTACAAAATAAAGGAATAAAAAGTGTTTAGGGGGTTAAAGAAGCAAAATAAAACATAAGAACACAAGAAAAGACACTACCTATAAATCGGGTAACTCTTTTTGATTTGAGCTCAAAGGATTCCTTGGAAAGATTTATGCCCAAAGTTATGCTTCTAGGAAGAATATAAGGATGTGGAGAGACAAATTGGGTAGGTTTTGTCTGAGAAAAAGGCTTGAGAGGTGTGGGTAAGGTGGTAGAGGTGAGGGCCTTTTATAAGAGGAGAGGAGGGGCACTCTGGGAAAGTTATAAAAGGTTACTTTATTATAAAATGATTTTCGGATTTTAAAGGTCCCAAAATTATATATTTCGAGGATAAGGTGATAATAGTTCTAAATACTCCCATAAAATATGTTTTTGACAAGTTTAGGTTTTATATTTTACATTATCGTTTAATTTTATTTAAATCGTTAAATAATGAGGTAATAGCTGCATCATCATGGTGTCATAAATAATTTAATTTATTTAATGTCTAAAAATTATAAAAAAATATCATGATTTAGGAAATCATTTTATATTTCTAATGAATATTTATAGTAAACAATTTGACTTGTATAGCCCCGTTTAAAAATTGTTTTAGTAAAACAACACATGTTTGTGACATTTTTATTTGAACATTAAATAAAAAGTTATTAATGTCATTTTCCTACCAAAGTGGTTCCATGGGGTCCCAAAGTTGACCCATGGATTTTATTGGTCGGCCATGACACATCCAATAATGTAAGTACATGTGTCAAGGTCATTTCATATTATTAAAACATTATTTTTACCTTAAATTACACTAATTACCTCTAATCGCGATTAAAAACTTAAAAGTTACTATTCACCAAAAATTATTTTAATTTCATTGAACCACATTTTAATTATTAATGACAAACATTTATGTCTGATTTTTGAAATTCAAAACACATAGGTGGTAAATTTTCATTTAAACGAAAAATTAGTTTTTTAAGTACCACTTAGTGGTTTCACTATTCATCAAAAATTGATGTTTTTCAAAAAAATACCAAAACATCACCCTAACCTATATTTGATATTCCGAATTCAAAAATGATGTCTATTTTAAAAAATTCAAAACAAATAAGTTACATTAATTAATTTAATAATTAATTCCCACTGTCAGAACAAATAGCGTGTTTTTATGAAATAATATATATCAAAAGATTGACACTAGTTTAAGTCCAATTTCAAAGTGAAATTGATTCCAACAACCACTATTGGATTAAACGGTAAAAATATATTCTAATATCACATTAAAACAAATTCAAAAGATAATCTAATCATATAAATAAATTATATTAAAAATAGATTTTGAATTAAAATACAACATTTTTCACTATTCATTAAAAGAAATGAACTTTATCAGAAAAATACCAAAAATTTACACAAAGTAAATTTTGATGTCTTGATTCTAAAGAAGAATTTTATTTAGTCCAAAAGAATGTATAAGACTGACCAAAACTATATTTAATGACGGTTCCCCATCAAAAGGTGAAAAGTGGACCTTTAGTGAAAATTAGAGTATATATACCTAAAAATGAATTCTTTTTGTATTTTAAGCCTTTATCCTTTATCGGATAATTGTAAAAACATTTAACCAACATATATAATCATATTTTAGTTATTTCTATTCATTCCTGCCAATACAACGACTACGTTTTAACTACCATTTAAAATAATATTATTTTATTAATAGTGTGAAATTTATGATTTCAAAGAAACTCTTTGTTGTGTATCGGGTACACTATTGAACATAACAACCCCTTTAATGTAAAATTAATATTTAATTCATAAATATTAATAAATATGAAAATGTTTTATTCTTTATTTACCTTGTATGTTACATCCTTCCCCCCTTTTGAGAATTGTGTCCTCACAATTTTATTAACTTATCAAAATAAGTGGGGGTATTTATCCCTCATAGCATTTTCAGATTCCCATGTTGCCTCTTCAACCATATGGTTTTTTCACAAAACCTTTACCTGGTGAATTACCTTATTTCACAACACTTGCTCTCTTTGGTTAAGAATCTAGACTAGTTGTTCTTCATAAGATAGATTCTCTTCCAACTGAACTACGTCTGGGCTCAAAACATGAGATGGATCTGGAATATACTTTCTCAACATCAAAACATGAAAAACATTGTGTGCCTGAGATAAACTCGGAGGTAAAGCCACTCGGTAAGCAACTGATCCAACTCTCTCCAGAATTTCATATGGTCCAATGAACCTTGCACTCAGCATTCCTTTCTTACCAAATCGCATCACACTTTTCCATGGTTAAACTTTTAGAAAAACATGATCACCTACCTCGAAAAATAGATCCTTCCTCCTGTTGTCTGTATAACTTTTCTGTCTGCTCTGAGCTGTTTTCATGTGTATCTGAATCAACTGAAATTTTTCTGCCATCTCTTCTACCAAATCTGGTCCCATCAGCTTCCTTTCACCAACTTCATCCCAAAAAGCTGGAGTTCGACACTGCTTCCCATATAATGCCTCAAATAGTTCCATCTGTATACTGGAATGAAATCAGTTATTATATGAAAATTCAACCAAAGAAAGATGACGGTCCTAACTTCCCTGATAATCCATCAAATAAGAAAGTAGCATATCCTCCAAAGTCTGAATTGTTCGTTTTGACTGTCCATCTGATTGAGGATGAAAAGCTGTACTAAAATTTAATTCAGTACCCAACGACTTCTGAGGCCTTTCTAAAAGTTAAAAGTAAACCTGAGATCACGATCAGATACAATGGATAGGGGAACTCCATGCAACCTGATTATCTCTTGAAGATACAATCGTGGAAGTTGATCTAGAGAGAAATTATCTCGAATAGGAATGAAATGAGCAGATTTAGTCAAGTGATCAACAATAACCCAGGTTGGATTATTACATCGAGATGTCTTTGGTAATCACACCACAAAGTCCATGGATATATTTTCCAATTTCCACTCTGGAACTGGTAAAGGCTGAAGCATCCCTTTCGGTAACTGCCGCTCTTCTTTAACCTGCTGACAAGTCAAACACTTCATAGTAAAATCAGCAATATCTCTTTTCATTCCATCCCACCAGTAATACACCCACAGATCTCTGTACATATTAGTACTACCAGGATGAACTGAAAACGGGGAACTATGAGCCTCAAATAACAACTCATTCTTCAACTGTGAATCACCAGGAACACATATTCTCTTCCCAATCCTCAAAACAAAATCATTATCAATATTATATTCAGGCAACTTACCCTTCTGAACCAGTTCTACCTTTTTATGCAACCCACAATCTTTCTTATGCGCTTTCTTAATTCTGTCTGATAGGGATGATCTCACTGATGCATGAAACAAAACAGAAGAACTTCCTTCACCAACAACTTCTATGACAATTTTCATCAAATCAATAACTAAAGGATCTCGTTCCAAATGTAGCATGGTTAATGAAGCTTTACTTTTTCGACTCAAAGCATCAGCCACTTTATTTGCTTTTCCCGGATAGTAATGAATTGTACAATAATAATCCTTGATTAATTCTATCTATGTCCTCTGTCTCATATTCAATTAATTCTGAGTAAATATATACTTTAAACTTTTGTGATCTGTATATATTTCAGACATTACTCCATACAAATGATGCCTCCAAATTTTTAGGGCAAAAACAACAGCAGCTAATTCCAAGTCATGTGTAGAGTAATTTAACTCGTGTGTTTTTAACTGACATGAAGCATATGAAATTACCTGATCATTCTTCATAAGTACACAACTAAGTCCCTTCAACGAACCATCACTGTATATAATAAACTCACCATTACAGGAAGGAAGTGCCAAAACTGGAGCATTCACCAATCTTCTTTTCAACTCCTGAAAACAATCATCACATTCTTTTGTCCAGATAAACTTAACACCATTCTGAGTTAGCTTAGTCATTGGACTAGATAACCATGAAAATATTTCAAAAAAATTTAAGTAGTAACCTTCTAAACCAAGAAAACTACAGATCTCGGTTACATTTATGGTTATTGGCCATTATTCAACAACTTTTGTTTTAGCAGGATCAACAGTTATGCAATTGTTTGAAACAATGTGACCAAGGAAAAAATTTGTTATAACCAAACCTCACACTTGGTGAATTTTCCATACAATTTATTTTCTTTTATGTTTTGAAAGATAACCCTTAAATGACTTTCATGATCCTATTTACTTTTAGAAAACACCAAAATATCATCAATGAAAACAACCACAAACTTATCCAAGAACTCATGGAAAATTATATTCATAAGGTCCATGAATACAGCAGGTGCATTGGTTAACCCAAAAGCATAATTACAAATTCATAATGGACATATATAGTATGAAACGCAGTCTTGGGAACGTCTGATTCTTTTACTTTCAACTGATGGTACCCCGACCTCAAGTCAATCATCAAAAAATACTGAGCTCCCTAGAGCTGATCAAACAAATCATCGATATGAGGCAAAGGATACTTGTTCTTAATAGTGATATTATTCAAGTCTCTATAATCAATACAATGTCTCATTGAACCATCTTTCTTTTTAACAAACAAGACATGAGCACCCCATGGTGATGTGCTAGGTCGAATGGAACCTTTATCTAATAACTCATGAAATTGCTTCTTTAACTCTAAAAGATCAACTTGAGCCATTTGGTAAGGGGTTTTGAAAATGGATTTGAATCAGGAACTAAGTCAATAGTAAATTCAACTTACCGATCATGAATAATACCAGGAAACTCGTCAGGAAAAAAATCAAGATACTCATTTACCACTGGCACATCATTAATTTGAACAGTTCCTTTATTTTAAACAATATGTGAAAGATAAAATCCATTTACATCTTTTACTAGTTTCTCAACTTCCTGATATGTTATCAAAAGAAAGGGTCCATTCTTGTACACAAAATGAAAATCCTTCCGAAAAGAAACCATTTTAGCTCTACAATCAATCTTAGCATGATAAACAGAAATCCAATCAAATCCCAAAATAACATCAAACTCTACTAGAGGCAAAACAATAAGGTTTACAGGTATATTATTTCCGCACACAAGTATATGAAGGTTCTTATAATTTCTTTTTGTCTCAGCGTTTCCTCCGTGTGTTTTTAACATAAGTTTAGGATTCATATCTTGAGATGGAATTCCCAATTTACTAGAAAACTTCTCAGAAATTAAATAATGTGTAGACCCTGAATCAAACAACACATTGGCATAATCTGAACAAACAAACAGTGTATCTGATACTACATTATTCGATGGCCCAACATCTGCTGAAGTAGTTGCAAAGGATTTCACCACCCCTTTCTGCTTGTAGTCTAGCTGCTTTCCCCTAGTTGAGTTCTTCGTTAGACACTCATTTGCATAATGACCCATTTCAGTACACTTAAAACATTTTACCACTGGATTTTCATTGCCTGCTTGATCATCTTCCTTACAGTTGTGAACAATATGACCAGACTTACCACACCAAAAGTAGTTTCCAGACTTGGATAAACATTCTCCATGATGCATTTTACCACACTTCTCATAGGATGGATATTTGGTTTTCTTACCTCCTTGTTTCTTTGATGAATTCTTCCCATTTTCCTGCCAACTGGACCTCTAATTCTGTTGTTTGTCAAAGAACACCTGATCATCGGTAAACTCCATTTCCACCTTCTCCGCACATCAAACAAATTTTTCATAACTTTTAAACTCAACAGAAGCTAATGCCCTTCGATAATTTGGCTTTAACCCTGAGTAAAAATGGTTGATTTTACTACCAAGATCTCATATGATTTTTGGAGCATACATTGTCTGTCGAGTGAACTTTGCTTCATAAGAAACCACTGAGTCATCCTCCTACCTCAATTCTAGGAATTTTTTTCCATCCTAAGATGAAACACCTTAGGAAAATATTTCTCAAGAAACATACCTTTGAATTCATCCCAGTGAGGATAATCAATCTCATCACTATCCCTGATATTTTTCATTATCGACCACCACTGATCTGCTTCACCTTCAAAACGGTAAACAACAAGACTAACCTTTTGATGTTATGAACACCCCATGACATCAAAACTCTTCTCCAGTGCTTTAATCCAACTTTAAACTAGCACAGGGTCAGATGGTCCTCTGAATGATTGGGGATGTTGCCTCATGAAATGTTCCACCACTGACATGTTCCTCTGTGGTTGATCTGGCTAATCTTGTGCATGGATACCGCCACCATTTATAGCCGGAGTCAATTGTGCCATCACTACAACAAACTGTTCAGTTCTAATTACGGCCATCTCTGGTTGTTGATTTGGAAGCTTGTCTTCCTCCTAATGTCATCCCAACATAGCCACCTTGTTTCCTCTGCGTAAAACCATTCTGAACACAGAAATATCATAGGCGAAGCAACATGGTAATCTTTAAATGATATATCATTTCAATCATACCATAAATTAATTTATAATTTAACAATTTTCTCACTCCTAAAGTTGTATAAACCAACCTATGATAACAACTATAAGGCCCCGACCTTAAACAATACTTAATATTGAATGAAATGAATAATTCACATTGAGGATCTTTTTAGGTTTAGAGTTTTAGAGAATTAGACCATAACTATTACATCTCAAAAGACTACACAGTAGACACCTCTACAAAGTTTCCTTTTTTTCAAAACATGAACTCCAAAAAAAGTCATTTCTAGTTCCATGTTTAAGAAAGCATGACTTTTCCTTGATCTCGTCCATGACCCTATTCCACAATATGTCTTGTGAGAAACATTTCAAAAAAAAACTTGGGTTGAGCATAAAAAGCTCAGTAAAGTGATACAAAAAGAAGGATAACTGTTTGTTTTTCAAAACAACAAGTAAACCATGAATACTTAATCAAAGTAATAAGTTTTGCCTTTATGAAGCAGAAAAAACTCTTCATTGAATAAAAGATCATTTCTTACCCTTTTGTAACCAAAATATTACCATAAAACCCATATAAAGTACACATAACATATAAAGGTAACTTGGGACATAAACATACTTAAATGGAATAACCATACGGTCGACTTCCACACATATCACTTAATAGAATAGCCATATAGCCGACTTCCATACCCAATGCATTGGAGGTTATAACGTAACCACCCATCCTGGTATTCACGGCACCACCCATCATATGGTTTATCACGTAACCCCCCGTCAAATGTCAAAGTACCATTATAAAATCTTAAGACATAAAACAAATATAATGGATAGAAAACATTTCCACACTTTGTTCACAATATATCACATAAATATATTGACATAAAAAATCCATTATAAAAACCAATTTCAATACCAAAATACATAAAAGTTTATATGGTATTTATTTCATTTTAAAAAAAAATTACGGCTTGTTGAGGAAGCCAAAGACCAAATAATACTCGCGGCGGCGGAAAAGGTCATTGTCACCGTGTACGTTAAAAGAAACTTTCCTTTTTGTTGTTTTGTAAAATGCTTCATAGAAAAAGATTCCCTTTGAATGAAATGAAAGGTCAAAGTTGTTTTATACAGCGTATAAAACAAATTCTTGTATTAGAACAAAATATTCCTCAATGAATGGAGATTGAGACGAAGTCCCTTACCTCGTGTCCGACGTGACTCGATTGCTATTTAATCTCCTGAATAATAAACTAAAGTTAATTTCTACTTTTTTAAGAACCTTTTTCAGGATTATTATTCCTTTTATATAACTTATTTCCATGTTATAAACGTTATGTAATCATTTAATTTAATAAAGTTCATTTTGTCGATATTTGGTACTTAAGTCAAAAATGGACTTCTTACAATTACATGTTGTTTATGTGGTCAAAGATTCATTATATCCAGAATGATATTCATGATTTGGATATCATATATATCATATATATCCAGAATATACATGTATTTATAATAGTACATAACATTTAGAGGTAAGAAATGAAATGCACCATTCATGGAGACGGTAATCCATACGTACGCATGAATGCTACTTTCATTTCTATTTCGTATTTAATGGAGTGAAATCATAATGATATAAGGGTATATTATAATTATAGTATAGAATCATATATAATAACATCAACTCTATCCTTTATACATCCCACAAATGGCATTAACGAATCAAATCACTTTGAGGGGGCGGTAGTCCGCAGTTCCTAAAATGAAATTATTGTGTTTACCCACAATGGAAACCATAAAAGTATGCCACAAATGAAAAATACAGAAGCATAGGGAAACCATAAACATAATATATTTCATATATAAATATAGTGACATATTAAGGGCCACCATGAAAGGTGTTAAAGGATGATTTAACAATCAGCGTTTTGTGAGGCAGAAAATCACCAACCACAGAAACAGTATGTTCTTTAACCATTAGACGAAGGTGTGTGTAAGTGTATCTCTAATACTTCTCATAACAACATCCTAGTATATTTAAGATACTGTTTTTGTTACAAAATAAATGAATAAAAAGATTTTAGGGGGTTGGAGAATCAAAATAAAACATAAGAACACAAGAGAAGACACTACCTTTAAATAGGGTAACTCTTTTTGATTTGAGCTCAAAGGCTTCCTTGGAAAGACTTATGCCCAATTTGAGGCTTCTAGTAGTAATATAGGGATGTGTATAGACAAAATGGTCAGGGTTTGGCCTTTCCAAAGGCTTGAGAGGTGTGGGTAAGGTGGTAGAGGTGGGGGCCTTTTATAAGAGGAGAGGAGGGACACTCTTGGAATGTTATAAAAGGATACATTATTATAAAATGCTTTTCGGATTTTAAAAGTCCCAAAATTATATATCTCGAGAATAAGGTGATAAGAGTTCGAAATACACATATTCAATAGGTTTTTAACAAGTTCATGTCATATATTTTACATTATCGTTTCATTTTATTTAAATCGTTAAATAATGAGGTAATCGCTGCATCATCATTATGTCATACATATTTTAATTTATTTAATGTCTAAAAATTATAAAAAAAATTCATGATGTAGTAAATCTTTGTAGATTTCTAATGAATATTTATAGTCAAAAATATGACTTGTATAACCCCACTTAAAAATTGTTTTAGTAAAACAACACATGTTTGTGACATTTTTATTTTAACATTAAATAAAAAGTTATTCATGTCATTTTCCTACCAATGTGGCTCCATGGGGTCCCCAAGTTGACCCATGGATTTTATTGGTCTGAAATGACACATCAAATAAGGGTAGGACATGTGTTAAGGTCATTTCATATTATTAAAACATTATTTTTACCTTAAATTACTCTAATTACATCTAATCGCGATCAAAAACTTAAATGTTACTATTCACCAAAAATTATTTTAATCCTATTGAACCACATTTTACTTCTTAATGAAAACCATGTATGTTGGTTTTTCGAAATTCAAAACACAGAGGTGGTAAAATTTCATTTAAACGAAAAATTAGTTTTTTAAGTACCACTTAGTGGTTTCACTATTCATCAAAAATTGAAGTTTTTCATAAAAATACCAAAACATAACCCTAAGATATATTTGATATTATGAATTCAAAAATGATTTCTATTTTACAAAATTCATAACTTATAAGTTACATTAATTAATTTAAAAATTAATTCCCGCTTTCAGAACAAATAGAGTGTTTTTATGAAACAATATATATCAAAAGATTGACACTAGTTTAAGTCCAATTTCAAAGTGAAATTAATTCCAACGACCACTATTGGATTAAATGGTAAAAATATATTCTAATTTCTCTTTAAAACCAATTCAAAAGATAATATAATCATATAAATAAATTATATTAAAAATAGGTTTTGAATTAAAAGACAACATTTTTCACTATTCATTAAAAAAAATGAACTTTATCGGAAAAATACCAAAAAATTACACAAAGTAAATTTTGATGTCCTGTTTCTAAAGAAGAATTTTATTTGGTCCAAAATAATGTATAAGAGTGACCAAAACTATATTTAATGACGGTTCACCATCAAAAGGCGATAAGTGGACCATTAGTGAAAATTAAAGTATCTCTGCCTAAAATTGTATTCTTTTCATATTTTAAGCCTTTATCCTTTATTGGATAAATGTAAAAACATTTAAGAAACTTATATAATACTATTTTTGTTATTTTTATTCATTCCCGCCAATACAACAGCTACGTGTTAACTACCATTTAAAATAATATTATTTTATTACTAGTGTGCAGTGTAAGATTTCAAAGAAAGTCTATGTTGCGTATCGGGTACACTATCGAACATAGCAACCCATTTAAAGTAAAATTAATATTTAATTGGAAAATATTAATAAATATGAAAATGTTTTATTCTTTAATTACCGAGGATGTTATATATTATTTCTACTTACACCACTAGAATATCATACCAGATACCTAGTATAGTTTTATGTGGATTTAACTTTTCTAACATTGGATCGAGACCCCAGATGCCTCATAGGTCGGCTGAATTAACTACCTCTATCACTAAAACAACATGTATCTATTACATGACATCTCAGGAGGAGTAGAATCTTCAGTGGTCGATGGTAAAAAAATATCAGGGATAGTGAGAAGATTTATGCACATAATTGGGATGAATTCAATGGTATGTTTCTTGATAAATATTTTACATAAGGTGGTTCGAAAAAGGATGGAAAAAAACCCTTGGAATTGTGTCATGGGGATGAATTAGTGGTTACTTATGAAGAAAAATTCACTCGATTGAAATGGTATGCTCTAAATTTCATACAGGATCTTAATAGTAAAATCAATCATTTTTACTCTATATTAAAGCAAAATTACTGAAGGGAATTAGCTTCTCATGAGTAATAATGTTTTGAAAAACTTTTTTTATATAAGGAGAATGTGGAAATAGAGTTTTTAAATGATCATGTGTTCTTTGACAAAAAATTGAATAAGAGGTCGAGGTGGAAGGGAAAAGGGAAAAATTTTACAAAAAATTCTGATGGTAAGAAAATTAAGTGTAAAATTTCTAAACTTTTTGTTAAAATGAACAACGAGGACGGCCTTTTGAATTTTGGTAAGTGCTTTTAATGCTGTAAAATTGGACATAAGGCTCTTAATGGAACTGAAAATGATTATGGAAGTGGTAATAAAAAAATTTATTTACAATCCATAAAAATTTTTAAGTGAAATTAGATGGGTCATTATGAAAATGAGTGCCCGACAAAGAACTCAAATGATGGGAAGCAGGAGAACTACAAGAAGAAAGCGGTGGTGAAATTCTGTGCAACAACTTTCACAGATGTTGGTCCATCAAATGAAGTAGTTTTAAGAACATTTTTTATTTAGATTATACCAATGTGTTATTTGATTCTGGTTCTACACATTCATTAATTTTTGAGAAGTTTTCTATTAAATTTTGAAGTCCATAACAAGAAATGAATCTAGAAATTATGGTAAAAACACCTGGGGGAAATTTTGGGACAAAAATAAATTATAAGAAACTTTTTAACCTTTTTTTGGGAAAAAATCTACGTGGCGACCTTAGTTTTTCCTCTATTAGAGGTTGATGTTATTTTGGGAATGGATTGGCATTCCATTTATCATGTTATGATTTTCTATAGATCTAAAGATTTCTATTATTAGAGATAATTTTAGTTTGTGTACAAGAATGGACCATTACAATTGATAACATATCAGGAAGCTGATAAACTATTAAAAGATGAAAATGAATGTTACCTTTGCAATATTGTTGAAAACAAAGGAACTGTTCAGATTAATGGCATGCAAGTAGTAATTGAGTATCTTGATTTTTTTCCTAAAGAGTTGTCTGATATAATACTTGATTAGGAAGTTGAATTTACTATTGACATTTTTCTGGATGCTAAGCCGAAATCCCCTTATCAAATAGCTCAAATTGAACTTTTAGTGGTAAATAAGAAATTACAGGAGTTATTAGACATAGGTTTCGATCAATATAGCACATCACCAAGGGGTTCTCATGTCTTGTTTGTTAAAAAAAAATATGGTGTAATGATAATTTTCATTGATTATAGATCTTTGAATAACATCACTATTAATAAAAATTATCATTTTCCTCATATCGATAATTTGTTTGATCAGTTCTACGAAGCTCGGTATTTCTAACAGATTTACTTGAGTTCATGGTACCATCAGTTGAATATAAATAAAGAAAACATTATGATGGTTTTTTTTCATATTACATATGTCCATTATGAATTTTTAGTTATGCCTTTATGTTTAACCAATTCACCTTCTATATTCACGGATCTTATGCATAAAAATTTTTGTGAGTTCTTGGATAGATTTGTTATTGTGTTTATTGATTATATTTTGGTATATTATAAAACTAACAAGGAGCATGAAACTCATTTCAAGGTTGTTTTGAAAACCTTACATGAAAATATACTATATGGTAAATTCAGAATGTGTGAGTTTTGGTTACAAATAATTTCATTCCTTGGTCACATAGTTTTTAAAGATAGAATAAATATTGATCCTGCTAAAACGAACATTATTACAGAATGGGAAAGACCCATAAATATAATTGAGATTCATAGTTGTCATGGATTAGCAGGTTATTATGAGAGGTTTGTTGAAAATATTTCAAGGTAATCTGGACCACTAACTAATTTAACTTTAAATGGTTTTAAGTTCATCTGGAAATTTAAATGTGATAAATGTTTTCAGGAATTCAAAGGAAGATTAGTGAATACTCCCATTTTTTGGAATTTCTTTCCAGAAACGGTGAATTTGTTATCAATAGTGGTGATTCGCTGAAAGGACAGGGGTGTGTACTAATGCAGGATGATCTGGTAGTTTATTATGCTTCACATTAGTTGAAAACTCATGAGTTAAATTACCCTACTCATGATTTGGAATTAGATTCTATTATTTTTTATTTAAAATTTTAGAGGAATTATCTGTATGGAGTAAAATGTTAAATATATATTGACTATTAAATATTGAAGTATATATTTACTCAAAAATAATTGAACATGATATGGAGAAGATTAATGGAATTAATTAATGATTTTGATTGCACAATTCATTAACATCCTGGAATAGAGAAAAAATTGGCTGATTCTTTGAGTCGAAAAAGTAATACTACATAAACCATGTCACATTTGTAATGAGAAAATTTGGTTAATTATTTGAGTAAATTTGGAATTGAAGTTATTGGTGTAGGAAATTCATCTGTTTTGTTTTAGGTTTTAGTGACATCGTCTCTATAAGATTGAATAAATCAAGCGCCAAAGGAAGATAGTGACTTGAAGAAAAGATATAATTGGTTCATAAGGGTAAGTAACCTAATTTTAACATTGATAAATATAGTGTTTTGAGGTATGGAAAGAGTTTATATGTGCCTTGTGATTCAAATTTTAAGAAAGAGTTTTTATGTGAATCTCATAGTTCTGTGTTTTCAGTTCATCCTAGAAATACAAAGATGTAAATAGATATTAGAGAGTATTATAGATTGGATGGATTGAAAAGATATATTGATGACATTAACCAAATATTTTAGATTTCTCAACAAGTTAAATTAGAGTGGAAATTACCTAAAGGGATGTTACAAAATTTTCCAGTGCTAGAGTGGAAATTGGAAAATGAGTACATGGATTTCATAGTGGGATTACCAAAGACTTCTCGATGTAACAATGAAATCTGGGTTATTATTGATCAATTGACTAAATCATATCATTTTATTACTATTAGATATACTCTATATCTAGGTCCACATTCTATATTGTATATTAATGATATATTAAGGTTATATAGAGTTCCCCTTTATATTGTATCTAATCGCGATCCCATGTTCACTTCTAACTTTTGGATCGGCCTTCAAAATTCATTGGGAACTGAATTAAATTTTTTTTTATAGCTTTTTATCCTCAATCATATAGGCAATCAGAACGAACAATTCAGACCTTAGAAGATATTATAGGTTCTTGTTCAATGGATTACTAGGGAATTTGGGATCAAAATATTTCTTTGGTTGGTCTTTATTATAATAACGGTTTTCATTCTAGTAAAGAGATGGAACCGTTTGAGGCATTATATGGAAATCAGTGTCGAACTCTAGCTTTTTGGGATGAATTAGGTGAAAGGAGATGATGGGGATAGAATTTTTAGAAGTTAAAGCAAAAAAATATCATTTGATTCAGAATCACGTGAGGAAAACTTAGATCATGCAGAAAAGTTATACAGATAACTGAAGTATGGATCTTTCTATCGAGGTTGGTGATCATATCTTTCTCAATGTTTCTCCATGGAAAAGTGTGATTCGTTTTAGTAATAATAGAAATCTGAGTATGTGATTCATTGGACCCTATTAAATATTAGTGAACGTTTGATCAGTTGCCTATATAGTGTCTTTACATACATGTTTATCCCAAGCACACACTTTTTTTGTGTTTCAATATTGAGGATGTATTTGTCAAATCCATCTCATGTTTTGAGTACATAAGTAGTTCAGTTGGAAGGGAATATTTATTATGATGAACATCCAATACAGATTCTTGACCATAGAGAGAAATTGATTTGGAATAAGTTGATTAATCATGTAATGGTTTTGTGGAAACCCTTTGAGGTTGAAGAGGTAACACAATAATCTGAAAATTCTGTTAGGGATAAATACCCTCACTTATTTGATAAGTGATTAATATTGTAAGGACACAATTTCCAGAAGGGGGAAGGATGTAACATCCCAAGTATTTATATAATAATAAATTTTGATTTTAATTATTATTTTCTTATTTAATTTTAATTTTGGTTTAAATGGGACACTATTTAAGATAGTGTACACAACATGCAACAGTGTGTTTCTCTGAAATCATACGTTGCACAGAACACTAAGTTATACCAAAAAATGATACAAGAATAATATTAATTTTAATGGTAGTTAACACATAGATGTTGTATTGTCAGGAATGAACATAATTAAAAATATTTTTATTTTACATGTTTCTAAAAAAATTACAGTTATCCAATGAATTTTAGTGGATTAAAATGATAATTCATCCAATTTTAATCATAAAATACTCTAATATTTTTAAAGGTTTTATTTTCTCCCTTATGATGTAGATACATTTTAAAAAAATCACTTTCATATGTTATATTCTATAAATTAAATTTCTTATTTTCAATTGGGACAAATAAATTTACCTTGGATAAACATTTGGTATTTTTCTAATAAATCCATATTTTTATGAATAGTGAAAGATACTACATTTTAATTCAAAACATCATTTTCATATTATATATAAATATAGTTATAGTGTAAAATTAATTGTTTTAAAATTTAATTAGATTATTTTTTATCATTTAATCCAATGTTGGTCATTTGATGAAATTTTTCATTAAATTGGACATAAACACATGTCAATCATTTTAAAAATTTTAATTCTTAAAAACCTGCTTTCTGGTTTTGACAATGGAAATTGTTTTTAAGTTATTTTATTCCAATTCTATTTTTTTATTTGGAAAAATGGATTACATATATGGAATAAAAAATTCCAAATTTTGTAAATATGTACCTTTTATTTTCTGGACATTATGATTATTAACATCAGTAATTATTTTTATTTACCATGGTTAAAGGATAAATCAGGTAAATAAGGCTAAAAAATAATATTATAATAATATATAACTACCATAAAACATGTCCTAATCCTTTTGGATGATATGTGTCCAACCATGATCATCATTGAGTCAATTTTACGACCCTTTGGAGCCACTTGGGTGTGATAATGATGTGTTATAATAATTAATTTAATGTAATGTCAAATGTAACACAAAAAATATCTTTTTTATGAAATGAATTTAATGTGGGTTATATAACTGATATCTTTGACTATAAAAAGTAAATATAGAGCTAAAAATATTTCCTACATCATGGTATTTTATTTATAATTTTTAGACATTGTATAAATAAATTAATTTATGACGCAATGCTGATGCAGTAATTACCTTGTTAATGAAAGATTCAAATAAATGACTTTATAAATATTAAAAGAAATGTAATTTGAACATTTTTATTCCATAAAAAAAATTATTTATGATTATGAAAAGTTTTATTTCAGTTAATTTAGCTTTTTTGAATGAATCCAATTTTTATGACTATAAAAACATCAATTACTAAATTGTGTTAAAACAAACATAAATGAGTTTTAAAACAAAAAGGTTTTTAATAAATAAAATAATAGTCATAAAATATTAGATTCATCCAAATGACATATATAAAGTTAAAAATGTAAGTAATGATCTAATTTATGTTATCTTAGTATTTTTTAGTAACCATGGAAACCATATAGTAAAAATATTAATCAGGACATGGTTAAAGTTAATTTATTTAACTAAGGGAAAAATCCAAAAGATAAGGTTACATTTGTGACATAAACATTTCTAAAACATATTTGTGGAGATCATTTCAACCCATAATTATCTTATAATTGAAATATATTATAGTGGAACTATTATAATTCAAAAATAAGTATATAATAAAGTAATATTTGAAGACTTCCCAATGGTGCCCCTCCTCCCTCTTATAAAAGGCCACTACATCTACCCACATACTCACACCCATAAAACCCCTTTCCTTGTCCACAATATGGTCAAATAATCTCCTAAAATTCCTATTTTACTCCTAGATTCTTTATATTGGGAATAAAAAAATTCAAGAAATCATTTTGGCTCAAATCAAAAGGAGTTACTCAATTTAGAGGCAACATCTCCTCTCAAGATACTTTCATTTATTTTATATCTCCCACCCACTAAACTCTTTTTATTATGTTATTTTATTAAAAACAATATAATAAATATACTATGATGTTATTATGCTATTGTTTCAACCTACACTTACACACACCTCCATCAAATGGATATAGAACATACTATTCCGGTGTACGGTGAAATACTGCCTCACAAATCGATGATTGATCAATTTTCTCCAACCACCTATCATGGTGTCCACGATGATGGAAATATATTTATATATGATATATAATATATTTTTATTTTATATATTCTTTTTTAATTTTTTTTACAACAAACATTTATGATTCTCATAATGTGGAAACACAATAATTTCATTTGATGAAGTGTGGACTACAGCCCCCTCAAAGTGATATGACTTGTTGATGTCATACATGGGATGTATAAAGGATGTAATTATTGACCATATATAACAAATATAAAATAGATATTATACTGTAATTGAAATATAAATATGTATCATTTAATTTTCAATCCTTTAATGAGACAAATAAATGAAGGTAGCACTCATGTCTATGTATGGCGAACCATCACCATGAACGGTAAATTGAATTTCTTATCTCAAAATGATATATAATGTTATAAATATATATATATATATGACATTTAAATCATGAATAACATTCTAGAGAAAATATACTTATGAACACATAGATAATTTTCAACAAAAGAAGTTCTTTTTTTACTCATGTACCGAACGTTGACGAAACATCCAATTTAAACTCAAATAATTGAATAATTGTTAAAACATGTAAATAAGTGATATAAGATGAATAATAAAAATTAAAAAGGTTCTAAATAATTTATAAATTAACCTATTTTTATTATTTAGGAAATTAATGAATTAATGAGATAAGTCTGATTCAAGGTAAGGGACTTCATCTAAATTATCTTACATTGAGGTGTATTTTGATTTATATACGTGTTTCTTTTATATGGTGTCTAATCAACCCATTTGAAATTTAATTTCCTTAAATTGTTTATAAAAGGAATAATTTTTATGAATAGTTTTAAAAATGAGAAAAGGAATGTATATTTTTAACGTAGATGGTGACAATGACCTTTCTTCCTTTTTGAGCAATATTTGATATTTGGATTCCTCTACAAGACTTAATGTTTTATTAAAAAAAGTAAATAGCATATTACTTTTTTAGGTATTGAAAATAGTTTTCAGAATGGATTGATTATATGAGTATATTGAAATAATGTCTTATGATTTCAATGTGGATATTTTATTTTTCATTTTTGGTTGTTCATCTGTTATGATTATGTCATGGTTCTTAAGAATTACTTATTTATAATGGTGGTTCCATGATAAACTAAAGGTGGGTGGTCCTGGGATTACTCTCCAATGCATTGGGTAACATGAAATATGGAAATTTTAAGGTTTTTTCTAAGATATTTAAGTAATATACTATAATGGGTATTCCAAACGTAACTATGAAGTTTACTTCATATGTGGTTGTGTATGCTACAATGTAAGTATGATATGGATTCCACAAGTTAAAATTATGATTTATGATTGTTATGATGTTTTATTGATTCTTATGAATTCATGGGTTTATAAATATTCATGCATTAATGTTTTATTTTTTTATTTTATCCCTTACTAATTTTTTATGATCATCCCACTATTTTTTTTAACTTTTTTCATATTGTCTAAGGATGAGTAAGATAAAGGAATAAGTCCATAAGATTTTTATCGACAAAAGAAATTAGATTTTTTAAAAGATTTTATTTGGTGGAAGACATGACACAATTTTGATAGTATCCTCTTGTATGATTATGGAATGATATGTATAAATAATGGATTAATTCTTTAAAAAACTAATCCTAAAATGATCGTCGATGTGAATTAAAGTCAAATTATTGACTTATCTTAAGATTAAGTAATGTTTTAAGGATGGTGACTTATAGTAAATATTAATTATATTATTTCTAATTTATAAATAAATATATATATATATAATCCATAAATTTAATTTTAATAATTAAACATTATATTTTAATTTAATTATGTGAAATACATAAACATTATTCAATTTTTAAAAATTATAACAAATTAATTTTTAAACCAAAGAATAATATTATCATGAAATAATATATAAATTTGATTAATATGTAATTAATTAGATTAAATATAAATAAACAATACTCATGTTAAATGTAAAAAAATTTAAAATAATAATGATTCTACTAAATTATATAATTTATTAAAAATAAACAATAGTAAAAAAAAATAGGGATTTTCACTATTTACTGGAAAAAAATATTTTATAAAAAATCAAAACATTTCAACATAATTATATATTGAAATTTTGATTCAAAAATGATGTTAACTTTATAAAATAAAACATTTAAATTTTAAAAAGATTAATTTTAATATTTTCTTATGAAAAGAAATATAAATCAATTTTACAGGATTCATTTTATTTGTAGGGTAAAATAACATTATTAAAATAAGTGTTCTTGTTAAGAATTTATCAATAAATATATATATATTTTTTTATTTAATTAAGAATTTAATAATATTATTACCTTCTAATTTAACATATATCTTAATTCTAAATTTTTTATATAATAATAGTTTAATAGCACATCACTGTTTTTTAAGCTCTGTGTAAGATGTTGAATATGCTGTCAAATATAGTGTTATTTTAAAATATCATGGTGTTAAATTATATCCCCATAAATAAATTGGGTGTTCTCAATATTAACTTTTTTTATATAATATAATATTTTAAATTTTAAAATTTCCCTTTTGGAAAACCCAGATCATAAAAAGGATTAATAAAATGTCCTCTTCAAAGAGGGAATATGAAATATGAATGTCACCAAGAATAATATCTAAATAGGTTTCCATATAAGATAACATTAATTTGATGATAAAACATAGACATGGAATAACTGAATAAATAATTATGGATAGTAAAAGAGGTCATTGATCATAATATAGTGAATGTCCAAGAGATTTTTAACAACCAAAAAAACATAAATATGTGACCAATTAAAAGATTTTTTATTCATCAGACTTGAATGTAATGGGAAAAAAATTTTGTTTCAAATTACTTTTGTATTATTGAGGGGTTCTATATAAATCAAGATATATATAACTCAAAAATATAGTTATCAACATCATTTTATTTCATAAACAATTTTTTTTAATTTTTCTATAGTTCGATCACTATCCACATTACCTATAACTTAATAGGAATGGATATCCAATACTATTTTTTATTAATGATGAACTAAAATTAAATTTTTATGGATAATAATATCCATAAATGTGTAACAATATGTTACTTCTATCATTATTAAAACCGAAATTATTATTATAAAGTAAAATAATACCCAAAATGAATAGAAATGTATTAATCTACAAAATACAAAAATAAAACCAGATGTTTAAAATAGATAATATCATAAATAAATAAACCAATATACTAAATAACCTAAGTAAATTCAACATGCCATATGTTTTTAACCTTAATTTTTATCTCATATCCTTCATCATACATATCTATAACCAAATAGTATTATAACCAAATAATCCTTGATGTTAAACCTAACGGTTATATATATATATATATATTAACCAAATAAAGAATTTGACAAGATATCATTAGTCACTATAAAATCCTATAAATTAAAAAACATTTATTCCTATAATATGTTTCCTAAAATGAAATTCAATTTTATCCACCAAATCATTTATGTGAAAACAATGTAACACTAATGAGTACCTTATGTAGGCCAATGGTAGAAAATGAACACTTATCACACTTTAGTTGATAGTTAAAGACCCGTTGACTTTGTGAATATTACGATTTGTCACCCAACATTTTTTTTCTTTCATATAAAACTATATTAGTATAATTCCTTAAACATTTCAAAAAATTGGTGTGAACATCCTTAAAATAACATTAATCACCAAATCAAGTTGTAAAACAACGGTTTTCTATATATTTAACTATTTCCAAAAAAATATAATTATCATAATTGTACATTTATACATTAATATCAATTATGGGATAAATCATAATGGATAAAAAACAATTAAAATTATTTCCTTTTAAAATAAATCTATTTTTCCTCAAATAGCTTTGTTTACTAAAACACATAGTAAAACATAGTGTTTTATTAGTATAAATGTCCCCGACTGACTAAATGTCCCCCAAAATACCCTTAATCGTCTTACAATTCAATATCCAAAAAAAATAAATGTTTTCTCATTCCTATAAACTTAAGATAAACCTTAGACTTATTAGCCCAATACATTATATTTTTTACCTAGGTTATCGATTATTATCATATATTAAAGTCATTCATGATGGGTCAAAACGATTCTATGAATTTCCAAAATATATCCCCTCGGAGTGTCAAACTATGTGTTAAACATGACACATTTCCTTCTACCTAGTGATGACCACATTAAAGAAAAATAAACCCTTTTTAGAGATATTTACCATAGGTAAAAATATTCTAGATCCCTATCAATTTTTATTATCCAGAAGGGGGTGTAATTTATAGGAAACCACTCACTTTCAAATTCACCAAAAATTACATAATATTTTCTTATACATAAACATATCCTATTAAAATATAGTAGGTTTATATCAAATGTATTCATTTACTAGTGAAAAAAATAGTTTACCTTTGATACCAACGATAGTGACATAATATTTTGAGATATATTATTAAATGATTTTTAAAAATAAGGATCTACTAATTACATACCAATGATCAGGAGGCCTAGTGTCTTTTGAAGACTATTTTCATAATAAATAAAAGTTAGAATAAAATAAATCCTTTTTATTTTAATCTCTATAATTAGATCTTAAATACATTATATCTCATAAACTAGACGAGATAACCTGATGAATACGTAGAAAAAAGGGTGAGATAAAATTCCATGTAAAGAAATAAATATGATAAGGAAGTATAACTTTGTATTAAAATGTATAACATGATGTCATAAAAAAGTATAGTTATTAATTACAAGGTATAATATCATATAGAACACCATATCATAATATCATGGAATCATAGAAAGTTTGGTAGAAACATATAACATCACATAAACATTATTCAAGGATAACTACCAAGATGATTTAACATGGTGGACAAAGACCCATAATAGATTAGTTTTACTCCAAAATTCCATACATGAAACCTCATGGGTCTTAAAAAATCACCAAATTCATTTTATTTAACTCTAGATGGACCCATTGGAGTAATTTTGTTATTATATGTTCTAAAAAAATGAAATCAATCATATGAAATAAAAATAAAAATTATCCAAAGAATTAAATGAGTTGTATATTCATTTCTCATATCATAATCAAATGAAATTTAATAATAAAAGAATTTGAGAGATGGGTAAAATCATGTATTACCCAAAAAATGTCTATTATAATAGTCTCTGTATATATTTGAGAGACATATATACATCATTTAGAATCAATCTACAACACCAATGGTTTTTTTCATTGATTAAAATGAATTTGAATTACCACATAGAATATTTCTTGACAAACATACCAATTCAATTGGAAATCACATATTCAAAGTCAAAAAATTTATAAAATATTGTAGAGAAAATTTTATACAAAAAATACTAATGAATCATATAAATTAAAATTTTAGGAGTTTATATGTTGTAGGGGTGGGTAATTCTATACATGTGGCATAAGTGAAATGAAACCTTTCTTCCATTTGTTGTAAAACGGTTAAAAAAAGATGATTCAAAAAACAACAAGAAGTTAAATATCAAAAACATTATGAAAACTTAAAAATTGGGTAAAAGAGACTTTAATATATTATTTTACCAATGTTAAAAATATTACTGATAATACCTTTAAAAAACATCGATATGGGGAAAAATAATTTTTGATCGAATATAGAAATGAAGTCATATTTTCATAAAAACATATTCTCAATAATTCAAATTATCAAAGAGATGAATATGAAACCAATTAAAGAAATTTTAATCAATAAATATTTGATAATAAAATGAAATAATTTTTTTTGAAAACAATCAAATAATTACAAAAAATTTAAATCATAAAAAATCTATATTAAAATGATAATAAAACATATATCCTTAATACTTTTGTACAATTTTAATCATAACCTTCTTAAATAAAGTATATAAATTATAACATAAAATACAATGAATTCCTAATTATTCCTGATTTAATATTTTATAGTGAAAAATTATACCTTACAAAATAGATTAGGTTTATAAAAAACTTATGTATCAAATGAATTTGGAGGTGAACCCCTTACCTCTAGTCCACACATTATCATGTAAGTATTTTTTCTATTATATAATAAAATTATATCTTTTTTAATACCATTTATAGGATTAATAAAATATATAATGTAATTCCCTGACCCTAGTAACCCAGATTCAATGCATTATTACATAACATTGGCATGATAACCAGAGATCAAGTCCCGAAAAACTGATCAGTTTAGTTTCCCTTCAAGTACTAGATACATACCTAAGTTTTACATTACATTGCGAAATGAAAAATAGAATCATTGTGTCTCCATTTAACACACTAATATCTTTTATTCTAACCCTACGGGTCATTTAGAATATAATTCTTCGAATCCAAGGAAAAATTAAACATAAGAAATTCCTAACCTCAGAATCTCAGTAAGGATAACAAAAAAGTAGAAACTATCATAAATAAACATAAACATTTAAGCTAGTGTGTAAGACTAAAAAAGTCCTTTTAAACATTAAATTCATCATTATATGGAAAAGATAAATCCAATATTTCCATTTACTTATTCACGTGGATATTCTACTAGATGAATAATCTCATATAATATCAATAGCTAGTCTCGTAATGATGGAATGCATAATATCAGACATCTTAACCACAATGTCAAGGACTCATGTGAAGACCCTAAATATAAATTTTGTCATGGCCTTGTTCCAAGACACTAGTTTTTCTCATGAGACCTATCGATTCATTGAGGGGTTAAACCTTGGCCCGCCTGTTACTTACTATGTCAAATGCATTCCTCATATTAAAAGGATGAAATATAACATAACCATTAATATTAAAACTAGCATAAAAAATATAAATACATTAACAATAAACCATGAATGGTATAAAAATATCAAATCCATAATCAATAATATGAAAAAACCCTCAATTCAATATGGAAGATTGTATCATAATAAATTGGCTTCGAACAAGTGTAAAATCCAACAAAGGATGTTGACATAGATGAAATCATTCCAAAAACTATTTGAGTAAAATATCTCTTTCAACAGTGAAATATTTTAAAAGTAAAAATAATTATTTTGAAAGTATTCTTATAATATTGTAACGGAAGCTTCTATGTTGTTATAATGGCAGAAAATATCCGCACTCGCCGTATAAGTTAAAAAAATATTCTTTCCATAATTTTTCAAAAAGGTCATAAAGTTCCTTATTTCGAAAACAACAGAAATATTCTTTTCAAAAGATTTTATAAAAAGTAAAAAAATGGTATCAATTAAATGAAACCATAGTATAGGAAACAGAGAAATTTTTTTGAAATAAATTTTTATGAAACATGGATGTGGATGATAAAGAAGTCCTAGTAAATATTTACAAATAAACTACCTCGGATAATAAAGGGATTATAAAATTAGCACTTACTGACTTGGTAATATACGAAACATACACCCCATGAAATAAGGGTCATACTATGAAGATGTAGATACCCATAATTTATATTATATTATAAAAATAATAAAATCGTGTGTAGTGAATACACCACACAAAAGGAAATAGTGGAAAATATAGCACGAATCTCACAGGAATAAAAAGTGAGATGAAAACCCCTTACCTTGTACTTTTCCTTAGTCAATGGTATTTTAACCTCCAGTATAATGGTTAAATAATTGATATTAAATTATACACAAACCAAATAAATTAATATGATATCATATATAATCCTCAAATATTACTTTGTTGATAAAATTTTAGTAGTATCATTGTTTTGTGTGTTAACTGATCTGTTTTCCTTTATATGTTTTGTTATGTAAGACATCTAAGTTATGGATAGGATGTATTTGATTCATATCAATAATGATATTAAGTTCTTCAACATTATTTTTTAAATCATGAAATGATAATTATTCTTGAATGGTTATGATGGGGAATGAAATATCACCGTGTCGTGGAGAGGGTAAGTCATACGTACGCATGAAAGACAATATCATTCTATTGATGGTGAAATCGTATGTAATTGGATGGTATAATATATATACAGTATATTTAACATGTTATATTTATTACTTAAATTAATTATACTCATTATTATACCCATCCAAATTATGAATTGTTGAATAACAAACTATACCACGATATGGAGACGGTAAACAGTACGTACGCATGTATAGTGACTTTGGCATTCATTGGATAGATAGAATAATGAAAATGGTTGTACCATATTCATAATAACATTATATTGTTTATAAGGTACTAGAGTTATTATATTTTTATGGAAACAACAAAGAAAGGGGAAGTGGAATAATAAAATAACATTGAATGAGGTGATGAAATAATTACATTATCTTTGGGTTATATTTTTTGATTTAGACAAAAGGGATCCATAGGTTAGATTTTTTATCAAATTAAGGCCACTATAATGAAGTAAGTGTAGTTGGGAGAATATTTGGGTAGGGTTTTTTTTCAAATGGCTTTGAATATGTGAATGTATGAGAAGGGGAAGTACCGTTTTTTAAGACAAGTGAGGGGAACATTAGGAAAAGATTGAAATATTATTTTATTATAAAATTATTTTCGGCTTTTAATAGGTCAAAATGGATTTATTTCGAGGCTAAGGTGGGTATTAGTCTAAATCCTCTCAAGTAATTGGTTTTATAAAAGTTTAGGTCTCCATATTAACCATATTTTTTAGATTTTATTCTTATTTAAATAGTTTAACTCTTACCATGTCTTCTTGTATTCTTACACTATATCGTTAATAAACACACTATAAAATTACAAGAGAACATAAAGTGATTTATTAATCGAATATATAAAATTATTTATGTTATTTTTCCTAATATTATATTTTTAGGAATATTATATCATTTAATAAAATAATATTTGTTTTAAAAACTCATTTACGTCAATCTTGATACTATTGAGTATTTGGTTCTTTTCAAAAGTCATAAAAACATGATTACGTCAAAAAAATACATTGAATCAACCCTAAAATTATAAATTAAATACTATGATATAAGAAATATTTTTATATTTCTAATGAATATTTACAGTCTAATATATATTGTGTATAACCCAATATTAAATTTTTTTTATTTATTAAACATATAATTTAACAGTTTTAACTCTTCATTAAATAAAATATAATAAATGTCTTAATCAAATACAACTGGAGAAAAAGGATCGTATTTTTTCCTAAGGATTACGTTGGTCGAAAAGCACTTATGCAATATATTTTGTACACATGTGGGGGTAATTATTATATTATTTTTACCTTTTAATTACCCAATTTACTTTTAACCATGTTAAATAATATTCAAAAGTTAATATTCACCAAAAAATATTTTCATCCAATTGAACCAAATTTTACTTACTAATGAAAACTGTGTATTTCATATTTTTTAAATTCAATTCACATAAGTGGTAAAATTACATTTTATGCAAATTCGCAAATGTGCCTAAAAGGTGAGTAAAAGATGTTAAAATGTTTAGTAAAATTGTATATATATAATCATAAAAGAAAATCACTCCAATGAATTACATTGAACTAATATAGGTATTTTGTATCTATTTTTTCTTTAAAATAAATTTAAATTAAAAACAAATTTTTATATAAAAAGTCAGTTTTAAAAAATAACTCACTATTTTTCTGTATTCATCAAAAATTAAATGTTTTTAGAAAAATACCATAAATTAACCCTAAGATAATTTTTATATTTTTAATTCAAAATGAATTCTATTTTAAAAAATTGAATTTTTAGTAGTGTCAAAAAAAATTTATTATTATTCACAAAAGGAAATAAAAAGTAATTCTTTTAAGAAAATAGTTTCTCTAAATATATAACTATTTAAACAAAACTAATACATTTCAATATAAATATGTTTTATTTATGTTAAAACAAAAAAAATAACATTTAAAAAAATTTTGTTACTATTCATATTACAATATTTAATTAATAAATAAATTTATCATTTAAATAATTATAATAATAATGTGTTGTTTTGCAGGAACTTAATCTTGCATATAACACAAGCCAAGTTAGTGATGCGTGAAATATAAGCTCTTAAAATATTTTAAAGTGATAACGTAGTATAAAATCTTGGGGTCTTACATTCTCCCATGCTTCAATAAATTGTGTCCTCACAATTTAATCTCGGGATTGAAAACTACAGTTTTGACATTTCAAAATATCATTGTTGAAGTCCCAAATTGAAAAATTGATTAATGAGGCCTCTATTTTGAAATAAAGAAATGTAAGTATGAATGTTACCAGAAATAACACAAAATAGGGTTCCATATATGAAAACATGGATTTTGAAGATTAATCTAACCATAAAGTTCTAATAGAGAGTAATAGAGAATATTATTAGGATAATGTTTACAATCTGAAATCCATAAACTTTTGATGGGTTAAACGGTTTTTGACTACCCTATCGGAAGAGTAAATGGAGAACATTTTTGTTTTAAGTTCATTTTCATAATATTGAGGAATTTATTTATGAGATTCACTAATAACATAATATATATTTACTTTTCAAGTAGAGTTTCATCCTGCAATAAATTTCTACCACAAACTTAACTTTTTTCCAAACGATGAGTATTTAAGATGACTTAGTCACACCTGAAGCACTAGAATCATCTTATAGAGAATCACATAATCAACACTTTATGAACTATATGATTCCCTTGTTTTTAGACATTATCTAAAACAAAAATGGTTAGTACAAGACCAGAAGATCCCCAAAAATGATAATCTATTAGAGAAAGTTATACGACTCCTAATAAAAAATATTAAACAAACAATACCCAGAGTTCAATAAAGACTATTCAATAAAAAATTTCTATAAAATTCTTCAAAATATTCCATGTTATATTTGAAACCGAATATACAGAAGGATTTTTTTACATATTATTCCATGATAAATCTTAACATTTATCTCTAAATAACATTGACTACTCTAAAAGTAACATAGTTTTTACAAAAGGTTGGGGTTGCAGTCTCATTTATTATTAAAAAAAATAAAAGACCTCTTTAATAAGGTATAGGGAGACCCATTACATATCCCGAAGGCCCAGTGGAAATTTATCCCATTACATGACCCGTAGGGCCATTTTTTTTTTCCAAAGCCCATGCTGTGAATATTATTACTACAGTACCCATGCTGCTACAGTACTGCATAGATATCCCAAATCCTTATAAGTCCACAATAAAGATATAGATTATTTTAAAATAAAAATACCCCATTACTTCTCAAATGAAATCTTATAGTATTATATTTTCCATAGGTATATATTGTTCCCAAAAGATCAAACATCTTCCAAAATAACATTTATCACATTATCACAAAATCCATTTCCTATAATAAGGATATCCAATTGAAAAATGATAAGGTCTCTAAATCAACATATTATTGATCCATAAAATCATTTAACTAAAAAGAATTAGTCATACTAACTAGGGACTTTACGTAGTCCAGTGGTAGGCAAAAATCTCAGTCGCCCTTTTGTTGTGGGTTCGATTCCTGCATCATTGTCTGATGTAACTAGTGGTCACACAGTCTCTGTGTTGTCCTTTTTCAAAAACTATATAATTTTAAAACATTCCTAAAAATAATATAAATTCCTCAAAAACAACCATAACATTTTTAACCATAAATTTTATCTCATACCTCGCAGTTTCATCCAAAAAAGTAATAACTTGTAATTGCCTCAAATTCAAGGATCATATAAACCCAAATGATTCTTTATAATTACATCCAAAAAATAATATATAATTATTCATGAAATATCATTTTCACGACACAAAATATAAGGTTACACATAAAAAAGAAAATTTTTCCAAAGTAATTCCATCAACAAAGAGCGTTAATACTTTTAAATTTTTTTCCATTCATTTATTTCCACATAGGATCTTCATTGACCTAAGAATTTTACTATAAAATTGTTCACTGACTTGAGTAATTATTAAGTCCCCTACATTTATAAAAAATGACTGTAAGTGGATTCTTAAGATCATTTTTATTTTTCCTTCATAGTACTATTCATTTTTTTCCTCAGCAATTCATTACATTATGTCCTTATTTCCCATTCATAAATCATTTATTTATTCCATTGAGTCACTTTCTTGGTTATATCCTTCTACATTTCCTATATGATGGAAATTGGTCTTTATTTTCTCCATGGTCTCTACTGCTGGATCTCTTATCATTCTCTATGTTTCACTTCTTTGATGAGTTCAGGAGTTGGTTAATGTATATGTTATTGATCATAATTTTGGAAAAATGATTCGGTTAGAACATGATATCTTTTAAGCCTATCAACACTCTATTTTGTTTCTCATTTCCACCACCATTCTTAGATTATACACCATGTTCAATATTATTATGACTTATTTGGAATCAAGTCATTGACTAAAACCAGAAAGCATTGTGTGAGTAACGATAATCATAAATCATTAGATAACATCTTGACACCTATTTTTCAATCTAAAACTCATTATGATTTATCCAAGGTTATTTATTCTCATCTTATATTAAAATACCTCAAATTAGTTTCTAATGAAAATGTGATTTATCATAAACCTATCCCCAAGGAGTGTCCAACCAGGTGCACAGTAAGGTTTATTGTCATGTACCAAGATACCCCGGTCAATCCCCAAACTCCTTGTCATAATTTTCACTTTTAGGTACATATGTGATAGAACCACATCCACTTTTAGTATCCATACAAGGATATATTTCATGGAAAAACAAAATAATATTTACATTACCATATTTTTTTGATATTCTTCTATATTAATCCTCAATATCTATCTTAGGGTAATGTTCTCTAATTAGAGTTTTTCTAAATCTACTTTACATGCTTTGTACTGAACATTCTATGATACCAACTGTAACGCCTTGACCCCAATTACAGAGATTCGGTGCATTATTACATTACATTAGCATGATCACAAAATATCAAGTCCCAAAAGGCTGATCATTTTAGTAGCCTTAGAAGTACTAGATACATATATAAGTTTTACATTACATTATGTAATGAAAAAAAGAAACATTGTGTCTCCTTTGAACACACTAATATAAATTAGCCTATCCCTATAGGTCATTCATAATATACTTCTCCGCACCCTCTAATAAATTAAACCTAAGTAAAGGGTGACCTGAGATGCTCAGTATGGATAAAAATATAGCAGAAACTATTATAAATAAGCATAAACATTTAATCTAATGTATAAGACCAAAACAAAATCCTTTTAAACATAAAATTCAGCATAATACGGAAAATAAAAATCAAATAATGCCTTTAAATTATTTCCATGGATATTACACTAGACAAATAATCACATGTAATATCAATATCTAATCACATAATGATGGAATACAAAATACCATACATCATAACCACAATGTCAAGGCCTCGTTCCAAGAACCCAAACATAATTTTTTCTAAGGATTTGTGTGAAGACACTAGTTAGTCTCATAAGACCTACTAATTCATCTAGTGGATATAGTGGGCCCTACCTGTCACTTACTATGTCTAATGATTTCCTCATATAAAAAGGTTGAAACAAAACATAAACATTCATATTGAAACTAGCATACGAAATGTTATTACTTTAACCATAAGCCATGAATGTTATAAAAATAGTACATCCTTGGTCAATCAAATCACAAAACCTTCAATACAATATGGTATATTTTATCATATTAAATCAACTTCAAAAAAGCATAAAATACAATAAAAAAATTTGACATAGATGAAATCAATCCAAATACTATTTGGGTGAAATATATCTTTCTACATTGAAATCATTTCAAAGAAATTAAAACATTTATTATGAAAATTTTATTATAATCTTATTTGGAAAGCTTAAAAGGTGTTATAATAGCGTAAAATAGCTGCACTCTCTATATATTTTAAAAAACATTTTTTCCTAAATTTTTTGAAAAGGTCATAAAATACCTTTTTTGGAAAATGACAAAATAATTCCTTACAAAACATTTTAGAAAATTAAAAAAAAGGCATAAATGATGTTAAACAATAGTTTAGTAAATATTAAAAAGGACTTTAAATACATTTTTAAGAAACACGGATGTGAATAATAAAGATTTCCTAGTAGATATTTACGTATAAACAACCTCTGATAATAAAGAGATTGTAAAATTAAGCCTTACCAATTTGTTAAATTAAAAAACATAAACCACAAAAAATAATGATCATACTATGAAGATGTAAATTCCCATAAATTAAACTATATTATAACAATAATACAATCATGGGTAGAACATACACCACACAAAAGGAAATATTGGAAAATATATCATTAATCTCATGGAAATAAAAAGTGAGATGAAAACCCCTTAGCTTGTAATTTTCCATATTCGAGGGTATATTAAACTCATATATATTTGAAAAATCAATTTTATGAAGTTATACAAGAACTTCATACATAAATATGATATCAAATATGATCCTCAAATATTTCTTTATTGATAATATTTCAGTAGTGTCATTGTTTTGTGTCATTAATGGTTCATTTTACTTTATATGTTTTGTAATGTAAGTCATGTTAGTTATGTATAGGATGTATTTTAATATTATATACAACGATATTATTTTATTAAAAATTATTTTTTTAATCATCAAATGAAAATTTTTGTTGAATGGATACGATGAGGAATGAAATCTCATCGCGTCGTGGAGATGGTAAGCCATACTTACAAAAGAGTGACAATATCATTCTATTGATGGTGAAATAGTTTGTAATTTGATGGTATATTATATATAAATAATAATTAACATGTTATATTTTTTAATTTCATCAATCATAATCATTTTTTTACCCATCCAAAAAATGATGTGTTGAATAACAAACTACACCACAACGTGGAGACGGTATGCCGTACATACGCACATATGGTGACTTTGTCATTAAGTGGATGGATAGAATAATGAATATGGTTGTACCATATTTATAATAACATCATAGTATTTATAAGGTACTGGAGTTATTATTTTGGTAAGGAAATGACAAATAAAGAGGAAGTGGAAGAAAAAAAACTTTGAAAGAGGTGATGAAGTAATTACCTCTTATTTGGGTACCTCATTTTTATTAGAAAAAAATGGATCCTTAATAAGATTTTATGATAAAATTAAGGCATCTAGGATAAATTAGGGTAGTTTTGAGGAGATTTTATCAAAATATTTCTGATAAAAGGTTTTTTGGATTTGTGAATTTAAGAGAATGGGAAGTACCCTTCTTTAAGAGATGTGAGGGGCACTTTAGGAAAAGTTTGAAATATTATTTTATTATAAAATTATTTTCAAAATATAATAGGTTTAAATTGATTTATTTATAAGATAAGGTGGGTATAGTTCTAAATCCTCTCAACTAATATGTTTTATAAATGTTTTGGTTTCAATATTGACCTTATCATTTAGATTTAACCCTTTGTTAAATAGTTTAACTCTTACCAAGACTTCTTGTATTCTTACACTATATGGTTAATAATATTACTATAAAATGAAAAAAGATCCTAGAGTGGTTCATTAATGAAATATATAACATTATTTAAGTCATTTTTCTAAATCATATATTTTTAAAATGTAGTTATTTTAAGAAAATAGTTTTTCTAAATATATAACAATTTTAACTAAACTTACACATTTGTTTAAAAATACGTTTTATTTATGTAAAAGAATTATAAATAAAATTAAAATTTGTTTGTTCCTATTCATATTATGATATTTAATTGATAAATAAATATATAGTTTATATAATTATAATATTAATGTTTTGTTTCACAAAAACTCAATCTTGTGTCTAACACAAGCCAAGTCGGTGTTGCATGCAATATAAGCTATTAATTTATCTTAATGTTATAACATACTCTGAAATCTTGTGGTGCTACATTCTCCCCTCCTTCAATAAATTGTTTCATAAAAATTTAAACTAGACATTGGAAACTAGCGTTTTAAAATTTTAAAATATCTTAGTTAAAATTCTATATCAAAAAATGGATTAATGAGGCCACTATTTTGAAATAAAGAAAGATATGTATGAAGGTTTCTGGAAATAACAAATACTAGTCTTCCTGGTAGGAAAACATGGATATGGAAGATAAATCTAAAAATCATGTTCTGATGGAGAGTGATAGAGAATATTATTAGGAGAAAGTTAACAACCTAAAATCCATAAACTTGTGATGGGTTAAATGGTCTTTGATTACCCTATAGGAAGAGTAAACATAAAATGTTTTTTTTTTATGTTCATTTCCATAATGTTGAGTATTTTATTTATGAGATTCACTATGAACATAAGGATATATACATACTTTATAAGTAGAGTTTCATCCTTTAATAAATTTCTTCCACAAACTTATCTTTTCTCCCAACGATGAGTATTTAAGATGACTTAGTCACACCTAATGTGCTATCATCAACTTATAGAGAATCACATAATCCACACATGTTGAACTATATATTTCCCTTGTGTTTAGTCATTATCCAAAAAAATATGGTTAGTACAAGATCAGATGATCCCCAAAAAGGATAATCCCTTAGAGAAAAATATATTACTCCTAATCTCATAAATTAATCAAACAACACCCAATGTTCTACAAAGACCATTCAATAAACAATTTCTGTATAATTCATTAAAATAATCCAAACTAAGTTTGAAACCTAAAATTTAGAAGGATTTTTTTACATAGTATTCCACAATAAATTTTAACATTTATCTCCAAATAGCATCAACTACTCATAAAGTCACATACTAAAAAGTAATTAACCTAATCACATTTTCTATATGATAGGTTAATCATTTCCATAAATAACCCAAATTACTATATGTCCACAATAAAAACATATATTCTTCCAAAATAAAAATCCACCATTACTCCTCAAATGAAATCCCATAGTATTCTATTTTCCACAGGCATATAGTGTTCCCAAAAGAGCAAATGTCTTCCAAAGAAACCATTTATCAATTAATCACCCAATCCTTTTCCTATACTAAGTATATCTATTTCATAAATCATAAGTTCCAAAAATGAACATATTCATGATCCATAAAATCATTTAACTAAAATTAACTATTCATACTAACCATGGACTTTACATAGTCCAGGGGTAAGTCATAAATCCAAGTCGCACTTTGGTTTTGGGTTTGATTCCCCCAGCATTGTCCAAAATGACTGGTTGTCACATGGTAGGTGTGTTTTCCTTTTTCAAAAAATATATAACATTGTAACCTTTTCAAAAATGAGATAAATTCTTTGAAAATAACCATAACAATTTTAACCATAAATTTTATCTCAAGCCCGCATTTTTATCCGAATAAGTAATAACATGTAGTTGATTCAAATTCAAGGATCATATAAAGCCAAATTGTTCTAAATAATTATATCCACAAAAGGAAAGATAATTATTCCTCAAATAGAATTTTCACATAACAAACTAAAGGGTTACACATACAAGAGAAAAGTATTCCAGAGTAATCCCATCAAGAAATAGCACTAATAATTTTAAACAATTTTCAATCCATTTATTTCCAAATAGGTTCTTCCTTGACCTAGAGGTTTTCCAATAGAATAGGGCATTGACTCGGGTAATGCCCATGTCCCCTACATTTAAGGAAAATGACTGTAAATAGATTCATAAGATCATTTTTATTTTTCATCTATTGTACTCTTCATTTTTCCTCGTCAATTATTTACTTTATGTCATTTCTTCCCACACATAATTAATTTTTTTATTCCATTGAGAAACTTTCTTGGGGGTCTCCTTCCACATTTTTTTCATGATGGAAATTGAGCTTTCTCTTCTCCATGGTCTCCACTACTGGAGCTCTTATAATTCTCTAACTTTATCTTCTTATTGAGTTCAGGAGTTGGTTAATGTATATGGTGTTGATCATATTTTTGGGAAACTGATTTGGAATGAACACAATTTCTTTTATTCATATCAACCTTCTATTTCATTGCTCATTCCCACCAATGTGCCTATCTTTTACATCATATTCAATGTTACAATGGATTCCTTGGAATCCAGCCATTGGCTAAAACCAGAAAGCATATTGTGAGTAACTATAGTCATAAAATCATTAAAGAATACCATGACACCTTATTTTCAATCTAAAACTCCTTAGGATTAAACCAAGGTTATTTATTCTTATCTTATATTAATATCCTTAAAATAGGTTTGTAATGAAAATGTGAATTATCCTCAGAATATCCCCTAGGAGTGTCAAATTGGGTGCATATTAAGGCCCCTTGTCATATACCAGGATGCCTCGGGTTAAGCCCGAAGCTCCTTTTAAGAGTTTTCACTCGTAAGTACATCTGTTCCAGAACCACGTCCACTAGTATGGTCCAGAAATGGATGTATTTTATTTAAATTCAACATAATATTTACATTGCCAAGAATTTTGGATGCTCTTCTATAATAATCCTTAATGCCTATCTTAGGGTAATGTTCTCTAATTAGTGTTTTCCTAAATCTAGTTTCCATGGTTTATACTAAACTTGTAATTCACTAACCCTAGTTAAATAGATATGGTGCATTATTACATATCTTTTTCATGATCACCATAGATCACGTGATGAAAAACCAATCAATTTAGTTACCTTAGAAGTACTAGATACATACATAAGTATTACATTACACTATGAAATGAAAAAAACATCATTGTGTCTTCTTTTAACACACTCATATCCATTAGACTACCCCTGGAAGTTGATAATAATATACTTATTTACATCTTTGGAAAAAATAAATATAAGAAAGGGTTGAGCTCATATGCTCAGTATGAATAAAAATATAACAGAAACTATCAAAAATAAGAATAAACATGTATGACAATGTGTAATACTAAAACACAATCTTTTTAATCATAAACATCATCATAATAAGTAAATTATAAATAAAATAATTCCATTTAATTATTCACATTGATATTCTACTGGATGAATAATCACATGTAATATCAATAGCAGATCTCATAATTATGGAATGCATAATATTTGAGTGAAAAATCTCTTTCTACATTGAAATCATTTAAAATTAAAAAGAAAATTTATTTTTAAAATATTCTAATAAAATTTTAAGGGAAGATTTTATGGTGTTATAATGGTATAAAATATTCACAATCGATGTATAATTTAAAAAACAATCTTTCCTTGATTTGTTGAAAAGGCCATAAAGTACATTATGGGAAAATGAGGGAAATATTCCTTTCAAAAAAAAATTATACAAATTAAAACAAGGGTATAAATGAATTTATTCCATAGTTTAGGAAATAGTAAAAATGTTTTGAAGTACATTTCTATGAAACAGGGATGTGGATGATAAAGAAGTCCCAAAAGATATTTACTTATAAACAACCTCGGATAATAAAGAGATTGTAAAATTAACCCTTACCAATTAGGTACCATACGAAACATACACGCCATGAAATAAGGATCATACTATGAAGATGTAAATACCCATAAATAAAATTATACTAAAAAAATAACTCAATCATGGGATTTACATACACCACACAAAAAAAATATTGGTCAATATAGCATTAATCTCACAGGAATAAAAAGTGAGATAAAAACCCCTTAGCTTGTACTTTTCCTTAGCTGATGGTACATTAACCTATTATATAATTATAAAATCATTGTTATAAAATTATAAAAGAACCACATACAAAAATATGATATCATTTATGATCCTCTAATATTGATTTGTTGATAATATTTCACTAGTATCATTGTTTTTTGTGATAACTGATTCATTTTCCTTTACATGTTCAGTTATGTAAGTCATGTTAGTTATGGATAGGATTTATTTGATTCATATCTTTAATGATATTATGTTCTTAAAAATTATTTGTTTTAATCATAAAATTAAAATTATTCTTGAATCGATATGATGGGGAATGAAATTTCATCGCATCGTGGAGACGGTAAGCCGTACGTATGCACGAGCGACACTACCATTCTATTGATAGTAAAATCGTATGTAATTGGATGGTATATTATATATAAATAATAATTAAGATTTTATATTTATTATTTAAATAAATTATACTAGTTTTTGTTCCCATCCAAATAATGAAGTATTTAATAACAAACTACACCACAACGTGTAGACGATAAGTCATACGAATTCATGTATAGTGACTTTTTCATTCATAGGATTGATAGAATAATGAAAATTGTGGTACCATATTTATAATTATATCACAGTATCTAGAAGATACAAGTGTTATATTTTTGGTATGGAAACAAAATATAAAGAGTATGTTAAAGAAGAAAAGAACTTTGAAAGAGTGGATGAAATAATTACCTCTTCTTTGGGTGCTTCCTTTTTATTTGTACAAAAGGGCTCCATAAGACGGCTTTCTAATCAATGTAACGACTCTTGGATGAAGTTATGGTTATTGGGAGGATATTTGAGTAGGTTTTGGCTAAGCCAAATGTCTTTGGAGGTGTTAATTTAAGAGAAGGGGAAGTACCCTTTTTAAGAGAGGGGAGGAGAACTTTAGGAAAATCCTGAAATATTATTTTATTATAATGTTTTTTTTTCAGTTTCTAGTAGGTAAAAATGAATTTATTTCGAGGATAAGGTGTGTTTTGGTATATATCCTCTCATCCAATTGGTTTTACAAAATATTAGGTCACCATATTAACCTTATCTTTTATATTTAACCTAGGTTGAATAGTTTAACTCTTACAATGTCTTCATGTATTCTTATACTATATGGTTAATAAACTTACTATAAAATGACAAGAGAAACTCATGTGGTAAATTAATGACATATTTAACAATATCTAAGTCCTTTTTCCAAATCATAAATTTTTAGGAATATTATATCATTAATAAAATAGTATTTAATTTTAAAAAAATACATTTATGTAAATTATGACACTATTTAGTATTTGGTTTTGGTGAAACTAGGAAAAAATTTAATACTTTGAAAAAAATACATTAAATCAACCCTAACATGTCATATTCAGCAAGAAAATTTTTGGATGGCATCAGATGTTTCGTTTTACATTTATTTTAATATTTATAAAATCGATTATTTTAATCTTTCATTAATAAGATAATTACTCCATCATAATTGTGTCATAAAAAAATTTAATTATTTAATTCCTAAAAATAATAAATAAAATACTATGATATAGGAACCATTTTATATTTTTAATTAATATTTAAAGTCGAATTTAGCTTGTGTATATCCCTATATTAGAAATGGTTTATTTATTAAACATTGAATTTAATACTTTTAACTCTTCTTTAAATGAAATATAATAAATGTCCAAATCGAATCCAAGGGGATCAAAAGGATCATATTTTTGTCCTATGGTGTATTTTGGTGTAAAAACACTTATCCAAAAGAATTAAGACATGTGTTGGGGTAATTATAATATTATTTTTACCTTTAATTGCCTTATTTAATTTTAACCGTGGTAAATAAAATTCAAAAGTTACAATTCACCAAAAATTATTTTCATCCTATTGATCCAAATTTTACTTACTGCTGACAACTATATCTGATGTATTCTTTAAATTAAATTAATAGAAGTTGTAAAATTACTTTTTATGCATATTCGAAAATGTGCCTAGAAGGTGATTAAAGGACGATAAAAAGACCAATAAAATTGTATATGTCTAATATTTTTATAAAATGACTCCAATAAATTAAATTGGAATAATATATTTATTATGAATCTATTTTTTCTTTAAAATAATTTAAAATTAAAAAAATAATTAAATAAAAAACTTAGTTTTAAACAATGACGCAGTGTTTTTCAATATTCATTAAAAATTGAATGTTTTCATAAAAATACCAAAAATTCAACCTAAGTTAATTTAAATATTCCAAATTAAAAAATTAAATCTATTTTACCAAATTTAACTTTTAATAGTGTCTAAAATTTATTTTTATTATTGTTCACAAAAGTACATCATATGTAGTTTTTTAAAGAAAATAGTTTATATAAATATATAAAAATTTTAACAAAACTTATACATTTCATTGTAAATATGTTTTATTTATGTGAAAACATTAAAAATAAATTTTAAAATTTATCTTTTACTAATCATATTAATATATTTAATTGAAAAATAAATATATTGTTTAAATAATTATAATACTAATGTGTTGTTTTGCAGAAACTCAATCTTGTGTATAACACAAGCCATGTCGATGAAGCATGAAATATAACATATTAAATAACATTAAAGTGATAATGTACTAAGAAATCTTGGTTTTTCACATATAAAAACCATTTTCATAATTTCTTTTAATTATTTAATTAATTACTTAATCAGTTATGTCCACATCGACTGTTTCTAGGATGCTTGGTTCTTAATTTCATAACAAAATTAGTGTGTTAAATTTAATAAAAGGGTTTATTAATTCAATAAAATATATAATAAAAATAATCATAAAATTTCTGTTTTTATAAATTAATTATACTTTTAAAACCAACCATGTTATATGGTTATGAAAAATGAAGTACGTTATAATTGTAAAGATAATAGGTCATACATATGAATTTACAACATTTCCATTTTACAACCTCATTGATGGAAATAAGATAAGTGTTATTATATATTTAAAAGTTTAAAATAAAACACTAAATATCATTTTTTTTTAATTATATTAATATATACCATCATGGTGATACGGTAATGAAAAATCAATCGCGTTTTTCTCGAGGCGGTAGTCCTCCAAGCACATGAACGATGTCATTATTTTTTAATGGATGATAAGTTAATAAGGTATATGAAATGTTATATTTTCCAAATTTTTAATATTTCATTAATATCATATATAAAAATTAATTCCATCATTGTAAGAATCCTTGAGAGTAGATGATAAAAAATTATTTACATTAGTTTATGAGGCGGTATTCCACCATACACATAAACGATGGTTTTGGTTCCCATTTGATGGAAGAGGATATGTATGTAGTTTATTCCATTAATATAATGAAATATCAGTTTACGATTTTTAATTTTTTTTACATTGGATGTTTTAATACATAATTGAAGGTGGAAAATGAAAAGGTTAAAAAATAATGATCTAGGTGAAGACGACAACCTTCTCTTAGAAAAACCTCCTTTTGATATCTTATTAGGGACTCTAAGGCTAAGATTGAAGTAAAAAAAGAAGCTATCAAATATGGATAAGGATGTTGGGGAGTTATTTTTTTATTGTATTTTCAGGACTAATGGATTTATATGAGTTAATAATTGAGGGTAGGATGCTCCCTTTTATAATTTAGGATGTTTGAATTTTTTAAAAACCAAAAACTATTCAATAATTGGATGTCTCTCTAAAGTCAAGTGTCACCAAAATTTATAAATAAAGTAGTGGTGAAGTGAAAAGTAAAATATAAATGTTCATTAATGAAATTAAAAAAATATATCCATGTTATAATTCTTACCTCTTAGGTTACTCATTTATAAAGTTTTAATTTATTTACCATGGTAAAATGTTTTTTATTATTTTTACTATTCAGGATGAACAAATTTTAATTTAACCATATTGTATAATATAAATTATTATTATTATTAGAAATATGAAATCAATTTTTCCAAAAATTTATTCAAATAAGTTTAATAATTTTATTTAAAATAAATCTTATAAGTGGGACAAATGATTGTTTTCTAAGAAATGCATTATCCCAGGAAAAATGATTTTACATTAACTCTTTGTTTAGTAATAATCATTATATGAATTTAAATTTATAATTTTACATGTATAATACATAAATTTCATTTATTTTTTTAATAAATAATGTTTTTAGTTAAATAAAATAGAGAAACATTATACACTTCAAAACAATTTTCAGAAAATGAATTTTCGATTCTAAAAATAAAATTTAACATAATTCTAGTATAATGATGATTAATGTGTAATTAATTAGATTAAATATTACTCAACAATACTTATGTCACATTTATATAAAATTAATTATATAATTTAAAAATTTAATTACAGTATTTATAAGAATGATTTATCATTTTACAAAATTGAACAGTTCACTAAAATATATGAACATGTTACCACAATTCAATTTTGATATGATGATTTGAGAAATTATTTAAAATTTGTTAAATACCAAATATGATGATTTTAGAAATTATTTAAAATTTTTTAAATACCATTTATGAAGCTTCTATAAAATAATGATAATATTCTCTCCTATAAATATAATAAATAAATTTTTTGAAGGAAACTATTTTTATATAGAATTAAATATCTTTATTTAATGTTGAGAACTTATGTATAATTTATCAATAAATTTATATAGTAATTTTGTTTTTATTTCATAATGCAGTTAATAATATTCATACCATTAAATTTAAAATCTATTTTATACTGAACCTATTTATATAATAATATTTTTATATTTTATAAAAAAAATAAGGTCAGTATTTCAAGTAGAATACGCTATCAATAATAGCGTTTTATTATAATCTTCAGGTGTGACAAATATAAAACTATCATTCATGTGCATGGCTGACTATCGCTTTAAAAAATAATTTAATTCATTTTCTATCATTACCTCTCATGAATCGTTATAATGGTAGACTTAATACATGAATTTTATATTCATTAAATATTTCTCATATTGGAATGATAATATATCATATACTTTTTTACCTTTCCATTAATATAAATATTATATTGTCGCTCATCCATACATGGGGAGTACCATATCAATGAAGTGATGTGATTCATGTTTAATCACCATGTCATATGCATAATATATATGTGTGTGTTTCTATGATTATTTAAAGAGAAAAGTTTATATTTATTTGATAATAATCATACACGATGTATGAAATTACAATTACCTTTATTCCAAAACGATTTATGAAAAATAGAAGTGTTAGTCATGCGTATATATGACCTACCATATCTGTTATTTTAATGTATATTATTTAACGTAATCATAATTCATGGTTATAATTAAAATTAGAATTGATTAAAAAATAATATAATTATTTCATGATTATAATTATAGAGATAGTGTAATGACAGCTTCTTTTACCATAGTCAACACACCGAATTCATTTTTCACATATGAGATGAAAATCATAAAATGTCTAATTTGAAATTTTTTTATTATATAATTTTATATAACATGGTATTAAATAAAATAATATGGATAATAAAAAATTAAATTTTTCTTAAACTATTAAACAATTATCAATAAAATTTTATTTGGAATATAATGAATATTTTTAATGAGTGAGACTAATGTTAAAGACATTCTTTAAAAACCCATTTTGGGTGTTTTCCTTCAAAATATTATTCATCCATTTCAATATTTTGGAAAATATATTATTAATTTATTTTTATGGGTATAAAATAAAAATAGAGGAAATTTTAGGTCTCTTTTCAATTTCATTCAATGGTTTTGAAAAAGAAATATTTCTATGGATGGTTTTAAATTCCTTTACCAAAGGGTAAAAGGAATGTTATATATTAATGTATATTGAATGAAAGACATTTATATCCACTATAAACATTAGTTGATGTTCGGATCCCGATACATGTATCTATGATTATTTCAAATACAATCCATTCTTATGGGTATTTTAGTTTTTGAATTTATTTTTAAAAGTAAAGAGTATTTTGATATCTAAAAAATGTTTCTGACATGAGTTCAAAGTAGTATTGATAGATTGTATATATTATCATACAAACAAAAAATATATTTTTTAAGAAAATTATAAATGATAATTATAGGTGATGATAGATGAAACTGATACATCTTTTATGATAAGTGATCTTCTAACAACATATTTGATTGGTGATCCTGATACAACCTGTTTGACGGATGCACCCAGATAGTATTCTAATGCACTGGGTAATGTTCCTTGTTTTAAGGCGGTAACTTGAGGAGGTTTATCAAAAGTATTTAAATATTTTCTAGTTAATTATAACATAAGATATAAATATAATTCTTTAATTTGTCAAAAATTATTTTTTTATTTTCATTTTTTGGGTTTCAATGGTTCTCCTTTAGTAAAAGGTTACTGGTTTCCCTCTGGAAATGATTGATTTTATAAGATCGAGGAATATTTTGATAAAGGAAAATATTTTAATAGTTTTGGAATACCTCATTAAATAAGAATAGTTTCATCTTTTTATATAAAATACTATGATTTTTTTTATCATACCATGTTTTGAATTTGTTCATATAGATTAATGATGGGTAAGAAAAAAAAGAAATAAAGTAAATAGTCATGAATAATTGACATGAAAATATAGTATCTTTCATCATAATAGTTTTATATTGTTTAAAAAAATTATTGAATATAATTTTCCACTTTCTAATATATTTGTTTTTATATAATATTTTATTATTAGTTCTCTAAAAATATCAGCCATAAATACCCTCATATTCAATAGAATAAATTCATCACTTAAAAATCAAGATTATCTATTGTTTAAGGAATGTTTCTTATAATGGTTATTAAGGATAATATTAAAATATGTCATTTTCAAAATACACTATCACATAGACTGAGTTTATATATATTATATCTTCTGTATAATGCTTTGATTCCATAACACAACCATAACATTTAGTCATCCAAGATTTCGACCTTGGATAGCAACATTCAATAGATTATCTCTAAGAGTTAACTATTAATCCTAGTGTCATTACAGGGGTTATACCATGTAATGAAAAATTTTCATAATAAGCCATAAAATCTTGAAATCATTCCTTAATACATCTCATAGAGTTATTCTGCCATATTTACTTCTTTATTGAATAATTAAAAGGGAAACTAGAGTTCAAAGTGGGAACTGTAATCTAAAAAAATTATTTGAGGAATTGGAGTGAACATTTCTAAATATTCATTTACATTAAGAATATCTCGGTCTACTTTATTATAGTAATATCTATAAGGCCCGATGGACCTATCTACTCATTTTGTAATCATTTTTATAGGTCCTTCAAGAATTAATCAGTTGATGGTGTAATGAATCCAACCATTTACACCAAACATATCTCAGTGAGAAACCAACTATTGAAGAGATTTATAAAGGGTTACTAGCTTGTATTAATGTTTGATAGGAACAAAAAATTCTACCACATTAGTATAATATATTATTTACATTTTATGGTAGAAATTGGAGAATGATCCGAACCAAAATTCAATTATTTCTTTGAAATTCAAGAGTAGTATTTTCCTCTATTAGAGAGGATCACATTTAAATGAATTACACCCACATCCATGTTACAAAAGAAATTTTCTAGATGATTACTAATATTATTGGGACATTATATAGGTAGGAGAGTAAACATCATGGGGATACACATTGAATTCAGGCATATCCCTAATGCTTATATTAGCATGATTTTGATTCATATTTCTAAATGGGTGGCTCTTCCCATCTGGGGATGTATGATTTGGTGTCTATGTTGTAAAATTTGTGATAGAAACCAAATTGGTAGAATTCATACCTCTCAATATAGATTCACTAACCCTCACCCATCTTAATTTATTTCATGGGCACATTCAATAGGTTAATACCCCTTTCTTGATTGGTGGTCGCTTCACATTTGTATTCAGATGGATAAGAGAGTAATTCCATTGTTATATGTATCAATATTTTATTGATTATCCTCATCCAAAACTTTTCTCCAGACTACTGAATGTATCTGGGGTTGAGGCGATGATGGTAATGTTTGATGAGTTTTTTGACAAGTTATGTAACTCCAATACTCTCAATTTCATTCAATAAAACACACCATCTGGGTTGATTATTGTAAATCCCAATGATTTCTCTAATGAGATTTCATAAAAAATAATATATCAGTATGGGGTTTTGATAGATCCTTTATAGGAATTAATCATTTGATATGCATAATCCCCATGAATATTATCTTTCAACTTTCGATGAGAATAAATGGAAGGTATCTGTCCCAATACTATAATATGAGTTAAATTTCATGCTATAATAATTCATCAGTTTTGGTTGTTGATAATGCATGAAGATTATAATTCTATAACCATGATTCCACCTAATGATGGACATATTCACATAATAGGGATTATGGCCTAGATTGGGTGGAGCTAGACCAAATAGTATATAGGAACAATTAGCTCAGTGACTAAAAAAATCAGGCTTATCTAGACCCATTTGCTTTAGATATAATGGATCACATTCTAGATTCTTGAACCCCTATAGATAAAATTTCCATATATAAAAAAATCAGATAATAAGGTAATACTTTTTGGAAAACTGGCACCTTCACAGCAAACATTGTTGATCAAAAAATCATAATAAGGTTAGAGAATATTATTGGTTGAGGGAAAGTAACCCAGGATATATCCATTATTGCCTCATCATATGCGTTAAGAATTACCTTAGCAATCATGATACCCATGTATATATATTTCATCACTCAACTATGTAACATATAGATTACAAAACACATAATAATTTTCACTAATATTTTTTAAACTCAAATACAAACTCAATCAATTAAGTAATAATGGATTTTTCTAGGGCATGAATCGTATAAAAACATTAGTATAAAACCAATCATCAATATATCAAGGTCAATCCTCTAAAACTAATATGGTTTAAAGGGATTGATTATGTGATTATGTGACCAAGAAAGAGAAATATATTAAATATTTGCCTTGTATAACTATCTGACAAGAATATATTGACTATTTTGTGGCTATATTATCAACCCCACATGCTTTACATGTATTTTTTTATTTCACAAACTTTTTCATAATATTCCTATAATAAAGGATTAGAAAGTAGGATCCCGACTTTTGCATAGGCCACACTTTGTGGGTTTTAAGATCAGCATGTTTTTTATTAATTATTTTTAATATATTCTTATTCTTTTAAAGATCATATGTTGTGTTATATAGCAGGAAATGAATTGAATTTTTCCCAGACCACACATTTCCATATTTCTACCTAGGAAGTATCTTGTCTCTTCCATAGGGATTTTTATAGTCATGCATGTTGGATAAATATTGTATATGTTTGTGGAGAAATATATCTTTCCTAGAAATTCTGTGGTTTCATGAAATATATTTTGAACCATATACTAATTTTTTATGTTATCATAGATTGGACTACATGTTTTTATAATTTATGTTTATATAGCTTGGAAAATATATTGTGATCAAAATATTACATCATTATTTTTATCTGGGAGCACACATCAAAACATGTTCATCATTATGTTTTCTAAAAAAACTAAATCCATCATAAGGATTAAATAATATAATTACCAATGGAATGAAATTTGTTGCATAATATTGTATCCTATCATAATCAAAATAAATTTCTTAATGATGGACTTTGATATATGTGAATAAAAAAGGTATTACCCTATCATGGTAAGAGTGAAAAATCTCAATATATATGTGAGTGACATATATACATAATTTAGAAGATATTAATAATATCAAAGGTTTTCTTTTTTGATGGAAAATTGTTTAAAATATTATCTTTACTAATTATTGAGGAAAATACCAAATTTATAATGAAATAAATTATTTTAAATATAAAAATTTACAAAAATTTAAATTTAATTATTTTTTATAAAAATAACCTAATATTCATAGAATGTAAGATTCAATATTTTGATTGGTCATTGTAGTGGGTAATTTTAGAGAGGTCGTATATATAAAACACATTCTTCTCATACTATTGTAAAAAAGATAAAAATGATCTTTTAGAAAATTACATGAACATTTTCGTTGAAATATTTTTTTAAGTTGTAAAACATGGGTAAAAATTTCTATAATAAATCTTTTTTTAGTGCTATAAATATTCTATTATTTTTTAGAAAACTATATATATGAAGAAAAAACATTTTTTACTGAAGATGGAAATGAATTAAGCAATTTTTAAATGAATTTTCTCAATCATTTTAGTTAAAAATTATAGGATAATGGTATTATTACATGAATATTACTTGAATAAATATAGAATATAAAATTTAATTTTTTTTATGAAATGGTCATATAATTTCCAAAAAAAATCCACGCATTAATAATCCTGATTAAAATTAGATGGAAACATAATCCATTACCAATTTGGTAACTTTTCAATCATTACTACCATAACTGAATTATATGAATTTTAAAATAAAATATAATTAATTATTAAAAATTCATGACATAATATGTAATTTTGTAACTATACAAATAATTTATAATAAATTATCTATATAAAAGAACAAGTATCTGAAAGAGCATTTTTTTAGATGAAACTCTTACCCCAAGTCCAAAATTTCCTATGTTGGTCTTTTATCTTCTATATAATAAGCTTAAATCAATTATTTTTTTATGATGAAAATTTCATATATATATTACCTTATACATAAACCATTTAAATTTTTTATTTTAACTCTCTTTTTAATCACTTATTCAATGTTGTCTACATCAAGTATTTTGAGGATTCTTGGTATAAAATTTCAAAATGGACTCATTGTGTGGAAAATAGTCAAAGTGGACATTTTTTATAATATAATAAAATAATAATAATGAGAAAATTAATGTTTTTATATATGAATAATTCATTTAAAACCAACCATGAAATATGTTGATGAAAAATTGATTATGATACAGTCATAGAAGATGTAGGTCATATGTTTGTATGTGTAAAGTTTCCATTATACATTGATCATGATGGAAAGAAGGTAAGTATTATTTTAATTTTAAAATACTATAATAATATCATAAATATAAAATTATTTAAATAAATAGACTTACATATACCATTCGTTATTTTTTTAACAAAAAACGAAGCACATTTCTTTGTGAGGCGGTAGTCCGCCGTACACATGAATAATGTAATCATTTTTTCAACTGATTGTTTGGTAGCACTGTATATTGAAATATAATTTTATTTAGTTATTAATTAATAATTAATATCATATATAAACATTAAATCCATCAACATGAACATCCATTGGAGGTGAGTATTGAAATTAAATTACATCAGTTCATGATGTTGGTGTCTTTAGTGCACACAAACATTGCTTTTGCTTCCCATTTAACATAAGAGGGGATGGATGTATGATATATTGTTAAAACAATAACATCTCATTATATGGTTGATATTGGTTTTATTATATTTTATTTTTAACACATTATTTTTGGTGGAAAAAGATGAAGTAAAAAAATGAGATTGGTGATGACGATTACCTTTCCTCAGAGGAACCTTCTTTGGATGTCAAACTGAGAAACCTATGGTCGGTTTTTTGGAATACAATAAGTTATAGAAAGTTTATATGGATGTTGTGAGAAAATTTCAATAGGTTTTTTAATATATTATTTAGTTTTTTGAATATATGAGAGGTGTGGACATTAATTTATAATTAATGAGGAGTGGAATTATTGTAAATATCCAAAACAATCAATAATGGGAATTCACTCTCAAGATAAGTTCATAAAAAATACAAAAAATAAGGTTTGAAACAATTATAAGGTCTATAAATACCTTAAAAACTAAATGTAAACAAGTTTAAAATATTTTATCCCTTTTTCCTCTAATGCTACTCACTTTTAACATATTTTATTTTTAACCATGGTATATAGTTTTTTTATTATTTTTAATAATCATGATGAAAATATTATATTGAAAATATTATGTAATATGAATTATTATGATTAAAAATACAGAATCTATATTATTATATTGAATTCATATAAATTTTTTAATTTATTTTTAAATTAAAACCTCGAAGAGTGGTGATATTTCTTTCTAAAACAAGAATTTTTCAGGGAAACGATGAATTTACATTCACATTATTAGTAGAAATATTAATTATATTAAGTATAATTTATATATTTATATTTACAATATATAAATTTAATTAAAATACATCTATGTTATTTTTTATTATAATTATCTAAAATGGATAAAAATTATTCCATTTCAACAATTTCAAAAAAAAAAGTATTTTCAAAACTAATAAAAAAATTATAAAGAAGTAATGTATAAAGATAATTAAAGTTCCATTAATTAGATTAAATATAAATAAATAATAATCAGGCAAATTTAAAATAATAATTATACTTTTAAATTATATAATTTATAAAAAATAAATGAAAGTTCTACAAAAATTTGAATTTTCACAATTTACTAAAACTAAATGTTTTATGAAAAATAATAAAATTTCAAAAAATTTATTTTTTCAAAATTAATTTTATTTTTATAAAATAAGTTTTTAAAATTTTATATTGGTTAATTATAATATTTTCTTATGAAAATAAATAAAAATCAATTTCACAAGGTGATTTTTTTGTATAGTAAAATAATATTATTAAAATAAGAGTTCTCATAAAGAATTTAACTTTATATTAATATAACATTTTTTTAAATTTCATTAATAATTTAATAATATTAATACCCACAAATATAACATATATGTAAAGTCCAAATTTTTTATATAAAAATAGTTTAATAGCATATCACAGTTCATTTGACTCATTGTTACATGTTGAATATGCTATTAAATGTAGTGTTATTAGAAAATGCCATGGTGTTAATTTATACCCCCATAACTAAATTTCATATTCTCAATTTGAACTTGTGTTATGTAATAGAATTTTTTGGATTTTAAAATTCCATTTGTGCAATACCCACATCATAAAAAGGATTAATAAAATCTCATCTTCAATGTAGGAAAAGGGAAACATAATTGTCATCTAGAATAACGTATGACTAGGCTTCCAAGTAGGATAACATCAATTTTAAGTGAAAACATGGACATTAAATGAAAAAATAAATAATTATTCATGGTGATAGAGATTATTAATCATAACAGCGTGTATGAATGAGTGAATGTTAACAACGACAAAACAGTAAATATGTGATGAATTAAAAGACTATAGATTAATAATACATGAATGTAATTTGATTAAATTTTTGTTTAAAATTCTTTTTATAGTGTTGTGGGGTTCTTTATAAAACATGATATAAAGTAAAATATATATACATATTGACATCATTTTATTTTATAAACAAAAATTCTTCATTTCATTGTTCTTCAATCACTTTCCTATTTACCTCTAACTATAAGGAATGGATATCCAATATTATTTTTTATGAATGATGAACTAAAATTAAATTTTTATGGATCATTATAAATAAAAGTTTAAAAATATGTTACTATTGTCATTATTAAAATTGAAATGATTTGTTTAGATTAAGATAATTCTAAAAATTAATATTAATATATTAATCAATAAAATTCAACAATAAAACCAATGGTTTAACAAAGATCATTGCTCAGATAAATAAACCAATATCCTAAATAACATTAGTAACTTCAAAATGAAATAAGGTTTTATCCTCAATGATTATCTCATAACCTTCAGCATACATATTTAACAGCCTAATAGTATTATTATAAAATAATCCTTGATGTTAAACCTAAAGTTTATATATATATATATATTACACTAATAAAGAGTTTCCAATAATATAATTTGTTACTACAAAATCCTATAAAAAATATTTATTCCTATATTATTTTTTCCAAAATTTTATTTTATTTTATTCTTAAAATCATTTAATTAAAAACAATGTCACAGTAATGAATACCATACATAGGACAATGGTTTAAAATGAACCCTTATCACACTTCAATTGATGGTTAAAGCCCTGATTACTTCCAAAATATTATGAGTTTTCACCCTAAATGTTTTATTTCCTTTATCTAAAAAAATAGTATAATTCCTATTATATTTTAAAAATATGATGCTCATCTTCAAAATAAGATAAATCAGCAAATCATTTTATAAAAATAAGGATTTCTATGCAACAATTCATTTCCACAAAATAAAAATATATATTAATTGAATATTTTTACATTAACATCAAATATAGGATAAAACAAAAAGGATAAAAATACCATTTAATTTATTTCAATTAAAAATAAATCTATTTTTCCCCAAAAAACATTTTTTTACTAAAACAAAAATCAAAACCTAGAGATATATTACAATAAAATTCTCCTAGAATACTTATAATCATATTCAAATTCAGTACCATAAAACCTAAAAAGTGGTGTTCATTATATTTAACTTATGGTTAGACACTTATTAACCAAATATACTTTATTTTTTACCTAGTACATCCATTTTTTTCATCTATTCAAATCCTTCATGATAGTTCCTAAAGAGTCTGTGATTTTTCAAAACATATCATTTAAGAGTTTCAAACTAAGTGTTCAAAAAGGCCTATTTCCTTCTACCTGGTGTTTATCAGGTTAAAGAAAAATAAACCCTTTGGGGGATATCTCCCATGGGTATAACTATTCTAGAACCACGTCCACATGTATTATCCAAACAGGGATTTAATTTCTTGGAAACCACTTGCTCAAAAATTTACTAAAATTACATAATATTTTCTTATACATAGAAACATCCTTATAAACTCTAGTCAGGTTATCACTGATGTAATATTTTCTTAATGACAAAATAGTTTACCATTGATATCAACTATTATAAGGACCCGACCTTAAAATATTACAAATATTGAATAATATGGATTTATCACATTGAGGATATTTTCGGGTATAGAGTTATAGAGATTTAGGACATAACTATTACATACTGACTTTAAAATTACTTGGAGACACTACTACTCAGTATCCATTTTCTTCATAAAATTAAAACTCTTAAAAAGAAACATGTCTAGTTCCATGTTTTAGACTGCATGACTTCTACTTAATATCATCCTTGACCTTATTGATCTTTGAGTCATGTGGAAAACATTTCAAAAACATGGTATGAGCATAAAAAGCTCAATATGGTTTTTAAAATAAGGAAAGGAAACATTAACCCATCAATAAATACAAATTAATGAAACCATACTTTTCTATCATAACACACCTCATGAAATCATAATATTTATGAATAGCACATAGAAATCATAAATCATAAAGGAAAATTATATCATACATAACATATATGCATTATAGTTATCACAGATACATAGGGAGTTACATTGGAATACCCAGCACATTGAATTCCCTAAATCTATTAGGATAAATATTAATGTTTACCTCTGTCATGTTACCCAATGCATTAGACAGTTATCTTGGGCTCACCCACCTTAGGTTTACCATATAATCACCCGTATACGTACATAATTCCCAAGAACCGTAACATATTCATAACACTTAAAACAAGAATAATGGAAAGATAACATTTCCACATTACAATCACAACATATCATTTCAATATATAGACATATTCATTGCTTTGTCAATACATTTTCAAAACTGTTGAAAACATTTAAAAAGTGATTTTTGAATCAATGTTTCCCATACCACTTGGAAAATTATAACGGAATTAACTTTTTATGACATTTATTTCCATATTAATAAGTTCTTAAAACAATTTTAAAACATCTTCATTAATTAGAATTATTTAGAAGAAAAAATCATTAATACAATATTTTAGTTAAGGAGTTCTTAACCAAATGAGATATGCTTGACTAAAAATAATTTGGGAATAAAATTAATAAAAACCTTATAATATCATGATAATAAAGGTATTCATGATATAATATGTCAAAGGACATTATTTACATCATATAAAATTGAAGTGATGCATAAAAACCAATGAAGTCTCAATGGAATGTAAATTGAGATGAAATCCCTTATATAGACGGTATCCTTAGATTAAGGATAAATAAATGAAATAATTATTGGTTACAAATATAAATACAACCATTATAAGTTTAGATTATGTTTAAAAAAATCAAAGGTTATTCACAAATATTTATATTATGACATAATCAAGTAGTAGAAAGTTAACCCAAAGAATTGAAATTGGGTGAAGAAGTTCCCTTACAGAAATTTTACAGCCTAACAACATCACTTTAAAATTCAGAAAATGAGTTGATGATAAAGAAAAGGGTATCTCATCACTTGGACATAAAAGTTTCAGCAATAATGATATATAATAACATATCCCAATATAATAATATGTAAATGAGAAGAGATAACAAAAATAAGTCTTTTAAAAAGAGGAGGGTGTAATGTTCCCTTACCAATTTGGTAACCTATGAAACATACACCCCATGAAAGAAGGATCATACAATGAAGATGAAAATAAACATAAATAAAATTATATTAAACAAATAATACAATCATGGGTTGTAAATACACCACACAATATGAAATAGTGGAAAATAAATGCATGAATCTCACAAGAATAAAAATGAGATGAAAACCCTTTACCACGTTGTAATCAATCGAGTCGTAAGACCAAAATTTGATAACGACCAAATAAATCACAAAATACCATGAATATAAATAGAATAATGATAATATATATCAAATGTAAGTACACAATACACCATATTCAGTAAATATGTGGTGAACAATGGAAGTATCACGGAATTAAAAGTGAGATAAGAAACCCCTTACCACGTTGTAATCAATCGAGTCGTATGAGAAAAAGTTAATAAAAACAAAATGAATCACATAATTCCATTAATATAAATATAATAATGATAATATATATCAAATGGTAGTACACAATACACCACATTCGATAAATAAGTTACAAACAAGGGAGATCTCACATAATTAAAAGTGATATAAGAAATCCCTTACCTCGTGTCGGACTTGACTTTATCATTATTTAATCTCCTGAATAATAAAGTAAGGTTACTTTATAATTTCTTAAAAAAAATATTCAATTTTTTTATTCCTTTTATAACAAGATTTACCTTGTTATAACCATTAGTTAATTATTTGTGTACATATCAGACATTTTCTCAATGTTCGGAATATGAGTTAAGAATGAACTACTTATAATTATAAATTCTCCATGTGGTCAAAAATACATTATCTACATAATGATATTAATGATTTATATATCATATATATCATATATATCCAGTATATATATGTATTTATAATATTATATAACATTTGGAGATAAGAAATGAAATGCACCGTTCATGGAGACGGTAAGCCGTATGTACGCATGAACGCTACTTTAATTTCTATTTCATATTCAATGAAATAAAAAACTAATGATACATTTTTATATTATAATTCCAGTATAATATCATATATAATTTCATTACCTCCATCCTTTATACGTTCCACGTATGTCATGAACGAGTCATATCACTTTGAAGGGGTGGTAGTACCCACTTCCTCAAATGAAATTATCATATTTACACATATTGGAAAACATAAAGGAATTTTTCTAAATAAAAATTACAGAAACATATAGAAAAAATAAAAATAATATATATCATACATAAATATGGTTCCATCATTATTTACACCATGAGAGGTGGTAGGAGAAGGTTTAATAATCATCGTTTAGAGGTAGTAGTTGGCCATCCACAGAAACTGTATGTTCTCTACCCATTAGATGGAGGTGTGTGTAAGTGTAGGTCAAATCATTCTCAAAAAAACCTAGTTTATTTTGGATAATGTGTTTTTATAAAATAAAGGAATAAAAATATTTTATTGGGTTGGAGAAGTAAAATAAAAGAAAAGAACTTAAGAGAAGACGTTACCTTTAAATATAGTATCTTCTTTTTGTCTGAACCAAAAGGTTTACTTGAATTAATTTCTGCCTAGGGTAAGGCTTCTAAGAGGAGTAGAGAGATTTAGGGAGCTTAATTGGGCAGAGTTTGGACGAGCTAAGGGGCTTGATATGTGTGTGTAATGGGTTATAATTGAAGGATTTTCATAAGGGGGGGATGGTCTCTTTAGGAAAGCATGAAATTATTATTATTTTATTTAATGATTTTCGGTTTCTAAAGAACCAAAACACATTAAAGATGAAGATACGAAGACTCATGTTTGAAATAGAGTCATCATACATGAATTGGAGAGGTTTTGGATATTTTTTTAATCTTTATAATCTTATTTATTAAATCATTAATTAATGAGGTAAACACTTCATCATTATTGTGTCTTAAATATTTTTATTTATTTGATGTCTAAAAATTATAAACAAAGTATCATGATGTTAGAAATATTTTTATCTTTCAAATGAATATTTATAGTCGAATATATAACATATATAACCCCATGTAAAATTTTATTTACTAAAATATATATGTTCATTTTATTTTTGTCTTTATTTTAAATTAATTACTATAAAGTGTAATTATCACTCCCATGTGGGTCCATGGGGTTCCAAAATCAACCCAAGTATGACCATGGTAGGAAATGTATTAACCATTAATACTAGGACACATGTTAGGGTAATTTTATATTATTATAATAATATTTTGTTACCCTTGTTTACCAGATTTACCCTTTAACCATAGTAAATAAAAATTTTACTGAAGTAAATATTCATATTGTCTAAAAATAAAAGTTAAATATTTATAAAATATGAACCGCCTGATTCCAAATATGGAATCCATTTTTAAAAATTCAAAACACATAAATTGCTGAAATTAATTTAAAAGTAATTCCTGCTGTCAAAAAAGCGTGTTTTTAAGAAATAATATCTATCAAAAGATTAGCACTTATTTATGTCCAATTAAAATGTGAAATTACTTAAAATAACCAAACATGGATTAAATGGTAAAAACATGATATAATTACACTTTAAAACTAATTAAAAATATAATCTATACTTATAAATATATTATATTAAAATGCAGTTTTGAATTAAAATACAGTATTTTTCACTATTCATAAAAAATGATTTTTATCAGAAAAATACCAAAAATTAACCCAAATTAAATTTTAATGTCCCAAATCTAAAGAAGAATTTTATTTTGTCAAATCAAACATATAAATGTGACCAAAACATGATTTAAATATGGTTCTCCATCAAAAGGTAGTAAATCTACCTTTTAATGAATATTAGAGTATTTGTTCATATAATCAGATTCTTTCTTATTATAAGCCTCTAGAATTTATTTGATAAATGAATAACCAATTAAAAAACATATTGTATCATCATATTGTCAGTTTTTTTCATTCTCACCAATACAATGGTTGTGTGTTAACTACCATTTAAAATAATAATATTATATTAATATTTTTCTGTATAACTCAACGTTGTGTGCAACATAAGATTTCAATGAAACTTGTTGTTGCGTATTAGGTATACTATCAAACATAGAATCCCCTTTAAGGAAAAATTAATATTTAATTCAAAAATCTTAATAAATATAAAAAAAAATTTATTTTACCTAGGATGTTACATCCTTTCCCCCTTTTGGGAATTGTGTCCTTGCAATTTTAAAATTAGGCTTGGAAACTTCATTGAAAGTTCCACATAAAAAAATAATTCAATAAAAATATCACTTTAAAAGAAAGAAAGAGAAATATAAAGGTCACTCAAGATAGCTCATACTAGGATTCTATGTAAGAAACCATTGATATGGAAGAGAAAAAATCCATCAAGGTTTGATGGAGAGTGGTAGAAAACATGATTAGGAGAAAGATAACCACAAGAAAATCACAAAATTTTAATGGGTTAAATGGACTTTGATTCCCCAATAAGAAAAGTTAATGGACAATTTTTTTTAAGTAACGTTTTAAAAAGTTTTGTAATTTACTTATGATCTTAACTAAAAACATAAGGAAACATACTTACTTGTCCTGTAGACTTTCATCATTTTCTAAATTTCTACCCAAAACTCATCTTTTCTCCAAACGATGAGTACTCAAACTGAATTTTTTGAAAAGAAGGAAAGATAATATTAATGATGAAGATCAGCAGTCGTACATAAGCAGATCCATGAAGGGAAATTTTCCAGCCATAGCTGGTTGACATCTAAGGGGCCTGAGGCCGCCAGCTGATGGGCCGCATTGTTTCCTACCCTTTTGGTAAAGGAGAAGTTGAAGTAAGAGAAGCCTTGGTGAAGTGAGCAGATCCTCCTGATGATGAAGCTAAAAGGCTAGAGTCTGGCGTCATTGTGGTTAATATCATTTATTACAATAAGGTAGTCAGACTATATCATGATATTAGCCCATCCATGTTCTGCAGTGAGCATCATACCTGCAAGGATGGCAGAAGCCTCAGCAACTGAAGGTTCCCAGAAGGCATGATGTGATTCATATTTTGCTGCAATGATCTGCCCCAGATGATTTCGAGCAAGGAGGTCGAGAGAAACAAGCACATCCTTGGGGAGATAAGAATCCATGTTAATTTTAATAATCCCTTCCGTTGGGGGTCCAATGAGGTGGACATGAGGGGGTAACACCTGGCATATAGTGTCCCTTGTGGTCCTTCCAGCCCTAAATCTATGAAATGACTCGTTCAATCTAGAATTCAGGAGGATTATGAATGTGGTGGAAAACTGAATCATTACGCCAAACCCAAATGATCTAGGCCAGGGTACAAAGAGAACCTGCATTATATGATGAAAGAGAGCAACACCAATGCATCCGAAGATCGGGGAGGTCAAAGGAAATGTCTAGTGAAGCATCCGAATTCGGGCCACATTTATTCGAAATTTCCTTAGCTCCTAGGTAGTGAATTATGGCATGCCAACGAGTTTCTGGAATATTTGGGCAGAAATGGAAGGACTCAGCACTGACCATATGTTGTTAAAAGAGAAGGCGCGTGGTAGGATGGGTGCCCGTGCACACCTGTCACCAAAAATGGAATATTTTTTGGTGGGCGTAGAGTTTCCAAAGCGCTTTCCATGGTCCTTCATCACTATCGAGAGAGTGGATGCCAAGAGTCAGTATATACCCAGATCTCATGATCTAATCACCTGAAATATAATTCGTCCCGAAAAAATGGCTGGTTCCTGCATCAGGGACCTAGGGGATGCTTAGAATAATTCTTTGGTCTGTTTCATTAAACCATTCCTGGAGCTTTTCCACACACCACCCTGGACTCTGGTTTGAAAAGAGGCTGTTGACATTGGCATATTCAAGACCTGGTTGGGTGGGGGATGTGGCTTGCATACTATCCTTATCGACAAGCCAGAGATCAGTCCAGATGTTGACAGATGATCCATTTCCAATCCTCCAGCCCATGCCTTTTTTCAGGAGATTTTGGTCCCCCCCAAATACTTCTCTAGAGAAATCTAGTATGGGTGCGTAGAGAGGAAACAAGGAAGTCCTTGTATGGAAAGTACATGGCACAGAGTACCCGCGCACAAAGAGATGATGGACGGTTAATAAGGTACCATTATTTCTTGGCCAACAGTGTGTCATTGAATAGAAGAATATTCCAAAATCCCATCCCTCCCTCCAACTTGTGTTTTAAAAGTTTCTCCCAGGCCAACTAGTGGGGTCTATTCCTTCCATCGTTTTTCCCTACCAGAAGTTGGCAGTATGTGAATGGATCAGATTGATGATGGCCACCGAGAGCTTAAACATAGACATAAAGTAACTGGGGATAGAAAAAATGATATCTTTAATGAGGGTTCCTTTACCAGCTTCAAAGATGTTTTTGGGGTCCAGCCTTGATTTTTTTTTCTCAATCATGTCCACCAGAGATGCAATGATTTCTTTTTTGGACCGTCCAATCACCATAGGGAGCCCGAGATAATTCTGGTGTTTATCGACCATATGGATTCCTACAGATTCACAAATCTCATCTCTCTTGGAAGGAGACACCCCAACACTGAAGGATATTTCTAATTTACCATGATTGATAGACTGTCGAGACGCCCACTCATATTGTTGGATCGCATGGCTGATCACCTGACATTCATTAATAGGTTCTCTGGAAGCTTCTTTTTTCCATGTAAGTTTCTTGCTTTATGACATTCATTCTCACATCTATAGTATCTTCCCATCCCATTGAAGCATCTTCATAAGTGTTTCTTTCAAAATCCTCAATACATAGGTTTTTGAACACACATACCATTATGATTATTACCTGAACATCCATAGAGATTTGTTTCTCGCATATATGATTCCTTATTAAAATCACCATGGTTCATGTGGTCAATCATGAACTCAGATAGTTGGTTGAGAATAACCACAAGAGTTCACATTTTAGCTCCCATTTCATTCAGTTGCTCATTCCGAAAACTGTCATAGTTTTCATCACATCCACTATTACATTGGTGCCAGCTATTTCAATCCATTTACTAAAACCAACAAGGTTAGTGTGAGTATATCAGTAAAATCATCATATAATATCTTATGAGGAGGGTAAATACTAAGATAGACTTAATCTTGTTATCTTAAACTCATTCAATTTATCTAAAAAGTTATGTCTCTTTATAATATTCTAACCATTATGGTTATGTCACTTATGCTTAAATAACACCCCAACCACTAAATTTATCTAAACCGACTTTTGATACCAACTATAATGACATGGCCATAAAACATTACCTAATCATGAATTAAATGAATGATTCACATTGAGGATCTTTTCAGGATTAGAGATTTAGTTAATTATGGCTTAACTATTACATATGAACTTGAATATTACATATAGACACTACTACTCAGAATCCATTTTTTCATAAAATAAAAAATCTTAAAAAACATGTCTAGTTCCAAGTTTTAGACAGCATAGAATTTTCCTTGATCACATCCTTTACCCTATTCATCTTTGATTCCTGTAGAAAACATTTCAAAAACATGAGATGATCATAAAAAGATCATAAAGGATTATAAAATAAATAATGAAAACATTAATCCATCAATAAATACAAATCAATGAAACCATACTATTGGGTCATAACATACCTCATAAAATCACAAGATTTATGAATAACACATAGAAATGACAAATCATAATGGTAACTTGTAGCATACATAACATACATAAATTGTAGCTAACACAACTACATTGGGAGTTTTGTTGAAATAACCACCATATTATATTCCCAAAATCACTTAGGAGAAACATTAACGTTTACCTATGTCACGTTACCAAATGCATTGGAGAGATATCTCGGCCTCACCCGCCCTAGGTTTGTCACTGAACGACCTGAATATGTAAACAATTCCCAATAACCATAACACATTAAATACACTTAAAATAATCATAAAGGAAAGATAAAATTTCAACATTGCAATAACAACATATCATTTAAATATATAGATATAATCAATTCTTTATCAAACCATTTAAAACATATAATAAAGATATTTTTTTAATCAAAGTGTCTCATACCACATTGAAGCTTTTCAAGGGATTCACATTTTAAAACATTAATTTCCATTTAATTAAATCCTTAAACCAATTTTTAGAACATGGATATTAATGACAATGATTTAGAAGAATAAATCTTTAAAACTATATTTTAGTTAAGGAGTTTTTAACCAAATGATAGATGCTTGAATACAAATAATTGAGGAATAAAATTTAACAAAAACATTATAATGTCATGATAATAAAGGTATTAATGATAGAATATGCCAAAGGATATTATATACAACATATAAAAGTGAATTGGTTCATGACAATAATGAAGTCTCAATGGAATGTAAATTGAGACAAAATCACTTATAAAGACGGTATCCTTAGATTAAGGATAAATCAACGACATAATTATGTGTAAAAAAAATAAATAAACCCAATATAAGATTAAATTAATTGTAAAAAAATAGAGTTTATTCACACATATTACTAACATGGCATAATCAAGTAGTATAATATTAACCTAATTAATTTAAATTTGGTGAAGAAGTTCCCTTACAGAAATTCGACAGCTTAACGACGTCACATTAAAATTCAGAAAATGGGTTGATGAGAGAAAAAAGGGTATATCATCATAGGGAAATAAAATTTAAAGCAATATGGATGTATAAGAAAATTTCAAAACATAATAATATGTAAATTAAAATACATAACAAAAAGAAGTCAATTAATGAGTGGAGGGTGAAAGGATCCCTTACCAACTTGGTAACTTACAAAATATACACCCCATGAATGAATGATTATAAAATTAATATGTAAATACCCATAAATTAAATTATATTACACAAAAAATACAATCATGGGTAGTACATACACCACACAAAAGGAAATAGCGGTAAATATAGCATGAATCTCACGGGAAAAAAAGTGAGATGAAAACCCCTTACCACGTTGTAATCAATCGAGCCGTAATACCAAAAGTTAATAACCACCAAATGAATCACAAAATACCATGAATATAAATATAATCATGATAATATATATCAAATGTAAGTACACAATAAACCACATGCAATAAATAAGCGGTGAACAATGGAAGTCTCGTGTAATTAAAAGTGAGATAAGAAACCCCTTACCATGTTGTAATCAGTCGAGTCATATAACCATAAGTTAATAACCACAAAATGAATCACATAATACCATGAATATAAATATAATAATTATAATATATATCAATTGGTAGTACACAATATACCACATTCAATAAATAAGTCGCGAACAATGGAAATCTCACGGAATTAAAAGTGAGATAAGAAATCCCTTACCTCGTGTCCGACTTGACTCGATCATTGTTTAATATCCTGAATAAGAAAATAATTTTAATTTCTAATTTATTAAGAACATTTTTAAATATTATTATTTCTTTAATATAATTAATTACCTTTATATAATAGTTTGTTAATTATTTGAGTTCATATCGGATATTTTGTCGATGTTTGGAACTTGAGTTAAAAATGAACTTGTTATAATTATAAATTGTCTGTGTAGTCGAAATTACATTATCTCCAGAAATATATTTATGATTTAGACATAAAATATATCATATATATCTAGTATATATGTGTGTTTATAATAGTACAAAACATTTGGAGATAAGAAATGAAATACATCGTTCCTGGATACGGTAAGTCGTATATACACATGAACACCAATTTCATTTCTATTTCATACTTAATGTAATAAAAACATAATGATACATTGGTATATTATAATTGGAGTATAATATCATATATAATTTCATTAACTACATCCTTTATATATTCCATGTATGGCACAAACTAGTCATATCACTATGAGGGGGTGGTAGTACGCACTTCCTCATATGAAATTATCGTATGTACACATATTGGAAAGCATAAAGGTATGTTTGTAAATAGAAATTATAGAAGAATAGAGATAAAATAAACATAATATATATCATATATAAATATGGTTCCATTATAATTTCCACCATGAGAGTGGTATAAGAATATTGAACAATCGCCGTTTCGTGAGGCAGTAGTTTGTCGTCTACAGAAACAATATGTTCTTTACCCATTAGATAGATGTGTGTTTAATTGTAGTAAAAATACTTCTTATTAAAATAATGTATATTATTTAGGATAATATTTTTTTTATAAAATAAAGGAATAAAAAAATTATGGGTTTTGCGAATTAAAATAAAAAAAAGAACTTAAGAGAAGACATTACCTTTAAATCAGGTATCTCCCTTTGGTTTAAACCAAAAGGTTTACTTGAATTGCCTTCTGCCTAAGGGAAGGCTTATAATAAGAGGATAGAGATGTAGGGAGATTAATTGGGATGATTTTTGAGGATCCAAGGATCTTGAGAAGTGTGTGGAATGTGTTACAAGTGAGGTATTTTTATAAGATGGGAGGGGGTCTTTAAGAAAGCACGAAAATATTATTTTATTATATAATGATTTTTATCTATAAAGGTAGAAAACTCATTAAAGACTAATATAAGATGAATAATGTAAAAAATAAATTCATCCAATAAGATTTGGACAGGTTTTGGATATTTTTTTAATATTTATAATATTATTTATTTAAAGCACTCATTAATGAGGTAATCAGTGAATCAATATTTTGTCATAAATATTTTTTTTATTTGAAGTCTAAAAATAATATAAAAATATCCTGATATAGGAAATCATTTTATCATTCAAATTATTATTTATACTCGAAGATATAACTTATATAACCCCATGTAAAAATTTATTTACTAAAATATATATGTTTAGGTCAATTTTTTCTTTACATTAAATTAATTAATATAAAGTGTCATTATCACTCCCAAGTGGCTCCATGGAATCCCTAAATCGACCCAAGTATGACCATGGTCTGAAATTCATTAAAAATAGGATTAGAACATATTGTAGGGTAATTTTATATTATTATAATAAAATATTGTTACCATTATTTACCAGAATTTCCCTTTAACCATGGTATATAAAATTTTTACTGATGTAAATATTCATATTGTCTAAAAATAAAAGATAACTATTTACACAATTTAGAAATCATGATTCAAAATATGGAATAAATTTTTAAAAATTCAAAACACAGAAGTGGCATAAATTAATTTAAAATTAATTCCCACTGTCAATACAAAAAATGTGTTTTTAAGAAATAATAACTATCAAAATATTGACACTTATTTATGTCCAATTTCAAATTGAAATTTCTTCCAATTATAAAAATTGAATTAAATGGTAAAAAAATAATATAAATACACTTTAAAACCAATTAATAATATAATATAACCATAAAAATATTTAATATTAAATGCCAGTTTTGAATTAAAAAATTGCATTTTTCACTATTTATAAAAAATGAATATTATAAGAAAAATTCCAAAAATTTACCCAAAGAAAATTTTGATGTCATAATTATAAATGATAATTTTATTTTTCCAAATATAGAATATAAAAGTGACCAAAACAATATTTAAATAGGTTTCTCCATCAAAAGGCGATAAATCGACCATTTAATGAATATTAGAGTATTTATGCTTAAAATCATATTCTTTCTTATTTTAAGACTCAAAAATATATTGTGTAAATGTAAAAACATTTAAAAAAACATATTTAATCATAATATGCTCTGTTTTTTTCTTTCCCTCCACTACAATGGCTATGTGTTAACTGCCATTTAGAATAATAATATTATATTAATATTTTCCTTTATAACTCAACATTGTGTGCAAAGTAAGTTTCAATGAAACTAATTATTGCGTATCAGGTATGTTGTAGAACATAGAATCACATTTAAGATAAAATAAATATTTAATTCAAAAAATTTAATATATATAAAAAATTTATATTCTTTATATACCTGTGATGTTACAACTATAGTAACACGATCCTTTGAGACAAATTATTACATGTTTTTTAAACACAAAAATCTATTAATTGCATCCCAATGATCATGAAGCCTAGTGTATTTTAAATAATATGTTAATAATACATCAAATTTATAAAAAAAATAAAACCTTTTTACTTTAATATCAATAATTATCTCTTAAATTTGTTGGATATCATAACCTACATGAGATATCCTAAGGAATACATAGAAAAAAGGGTAAGATAAAAACCCCAATAAGGAAATATAAATGGTAAGGAAGTTTAACTTTGTAGTCAATGGTATAACATTATATCATAAAATAAAATTCTAGTTTGAAATTATAAAGAATAGTATCATATAAAACATCATATCCTAAGATCAAGGAATTCTAAAAAATACAACAGAAACATACTGCATAACAAAAACACGTGTCAATGCTATCTTTGTAGAGACCCAAATCTTGACATACATGGACATTACATTACTTTTGCGAAATACTTAGTACATAACAAAACCACACACACAAGGACCGTAATAGTTTAGTTTCTTTGGAAACTCGGAATATAATCTTCTAATCTTGGTGAAAGATCTTCAACATCTCCCATAAAGATCTTCCTTTTTTTTATACCTAAAACCTTTCATTATATCCTGGGGAAAAGAAAACATAAAAGTGTGAGCTCAAATGCTCAGTAAGGGTAAACAAAAGAAATATCAATCACATCATATTCATAAGAACATAACATTTTGGAAATCTTAACCTGCAAAAGAGATCATAATATCATAACATGGGATAAATCATAGTAGTGAAATGTAATCCCAATAATCATAACTTAAAACATGAAACTTTGTGTCATACACACATAATCATATAGAATCATTTCTTATTAGTCAAGACTCATTGCCAAGACTATCTTAGTGGACAAAGTCCATTTCTGAACCGAGTTCACTCCTCATTTCAAACCTGTTTCACTGAACCGGTTTAACCTTCCGTTCCAGCCATGTCTATCTCAGGAGATATAAAATCTTTACCCAATGCCTTGTAGGGAGATATAGGTCCCACCCATATCATAATGATACCATTCTTATGTGTGCCACAAAATCATAAACCATACATCATAGCATAACCCATGTAATAAAAATGGGAATCTTAAACATCGTGACATCATAAAACAGTTCATATAAGATAAAGGAATTCATAAAAATAATTCCATTACAAAAAAATCAAATCAATGTAATAATAGTGATAGAAACAGAACCCTTTATTATCTTAGATGAAAAATAATTTTGATAAAACACTTGAACTCCATTCTTGAGAAAAATATCCTTTCTACTTGAAAAACACTTTTCCTTTCTTAATATGTCATACAATTTTAAACTAAATGAAGTTGATTAAAAATAAACTTGAAAACATGTAAAGGAAGCTTCTTGGAAATAATTTTTTAAAAAATTCCATTCATGTCGTATAAGTTAAAAAACCATTCTTCTCGTACTTTTGTCAGAAAAGTCAAAAAAAAAGTACCTCGTAACGTAAACAAAAGAAAGATTCCTTACATACCATGTAGTAAAAGTCAAAAGTGGGTAAAAAGGACTTTAAACATACATGAAACCATTTTTAGGAAACATGGACATGGATGATAACAATAACCCCAGTAAATAATTACGAATAAGCAATCTCGGATAAAAATGAGATTTGCAAAATTATCCCTTACCTTAGGTCCGATATGTTTCATACATATCTGAACCCCCTGTATAATGATTTAAATAATGTTATTGACTTATTACAGAATAATATTCATTGTTATTATATCATATATCGTCCACTTATGACTTTATATTACCCATTCTTTTGTAAATTCATGTTAAAGTAGTGTTTTGGGTAAAATCGTCTCATTTGTCGTTCGTGTTTTAACTTGTGATTATTAATATGATTACATGGATCATGATTACTTATATCCAGAATGTAAAACATGATTTATATATAATATATATTCAGAATATATATATATATATAATATCGATAAATGGAAAGAGATACACCGTTCATGGAGACGGTAGGCCGTACGTACGCATGAACGTTGTTTTTGTTTCCTTATTGAATTGAATGGAATTAAGTAGATGAAATACATATAAATTTACATAAATCCAGTATCATTATTATGTAAAATATTTCAATATTACTTATTATATATACTTTATAATCATTCATGAATGGTTTATCATTGAGAATGAATCTCATCGTGTCGTGGAGACGGTAGTCCGTACGTACGCACGAGCGATGATATCGTTCTCATAATCGTGGAATTGTATTGGAGTGTATGTATACTATTTCAGAATAAATATAACTTTACAATAATCATATATAGTTATTATGTACACCATTATACCCATCCAAGTAAGGTGGTGGTGGAAAATATATTACACCACGGTGTGGAGACGGTATTCTGTACGTACGCACGCGCGGTGATTTCTTTTTCCGTAGGATGGATAGATGGTGAAATAGGTTTGTTTCATATTTATAATAACATATCAGTATATAAGTGATACTGATGTTATTACTTAATAATGAAACAACCTAAGAAGAATAAATGGAAGAAGAAATAAAGTTGAAAGAATTGGTAACAGACATTACCTCTTCTTTAAAGCGCCTCTTTGAGACCTCCTCTTAGGGTACTACAATTGGTCTTTGAAGAAGACCAGGACCTCTAGGATGTTTCTAGGGAAGTGGAGAAGTGAATTTGGTAGGGTTTGGCCGAGATCCAAGGCTCAAAGTGGTGTGAGGAAGAGAGGGAGGAGGTGCCCTTTTATAAGGGAGGAGAGGGGCATCTTTTGATATCTTAAAAAAATTAATTTATAATAAATCTAACCCCACTTAAAAACCTCCAAAAATGACTCATATTCGAATATTAGATGAGATAGGGTTGTAATCTCATCAACCAATAAAATTTAGACAATTTAGGAATTTATTGTCAACATTATGAACTTGATTTATCCTTATTTAATCAATTTAATTTTATTTGTGGTAATAACATTTTAAATTTTAAATTTAAAAAAATAATTACTTATTTGTTGTTAATTGTCCATAATTGGATACTTTATAACATTTTATTCCATATAAATTTAAATTTATAATTTTTAAATATTTTTTGTGATTTTTAAACAATTTTATAATATGTTATTTTTATAAAATAACAATAGTGTCAAAATTGACACTATTCATTTATTTGAATTTAAATAAATTATATACAGAAGATATGTTCAAACTAAAAGCTATAATAGATTTATAAGAGGTCATATGTGTCTATAACATCAGTGGATCACATTAATTAGTTCATATAATATTTATTTTATTATTTTTAAAACCATTTATTTTGTTTATCTCTTAATAAAATAATTACTACAACATTTTTGTATAATTATTTAATATACTTATATGTTGCATAAAAATTAAAAATAAAATCCTATGATGAAGATAAATCTATTAATGTTCTCAATAATACTTTTAATCGAATTTATCATCTTAAAATCACAATAGTTAAATTGTTATATTTATTAAATTATGAAGGTGACAACATTGGAATCATTTAAAATAAAATAATATAAGTCTCATAATCACCTTAATAAGGATCCAAATGGTCAAAAATTCGGCCAGTAGATGATTAGGGTTTATATATACACTAATAATAAGTTTTGTGCAGATTTGTGGGCCTTATGATATGTATTAATATTTCAATAAAAACTATATTATTTATTTTTCACTAAATAAATAATTTCTGCGTCATTAATGTATAAGATAATAAGGTAATTAAATAACTCTTAAAAATTACAAATAAATTACCATGAAAAAGAAAAACATTTTATCTTTCAAATGAGTATTTATAAGCGAATTTATATTCTATATAAACTTATATTAAAAATACTTTAATTATTAAAGTTGAGTGTGACATATTTCACTTTCCTTTAAATAAAATAAACTAAAGGTCTTAATCACCTCCAAGTGGGTTCTAATGGATTCCATTTCGACCCAAATATGAATTAGGACAAATTATAATCATCCAATTGTATTAATACATGTATTAGGATAATTTTATAATATTATATTTACCCTTAATTACCCAATTTACCTTTTACTATGGTAAATAAAATTTACCGTTGTTACTATTCATAAAGCCCAAAAATAAAAAGTAGTCTATTAATATAATTTGGACCCACTGATTACAAATATAAAATCCATTTTTCCAAATTCAATACACAGAAGTTACAGAAATTAAATTAAAATTAATCCCGTTGTCGAAAGAAAATGGGTTTTTGTTTAAAACATTGCAAAAGATTGAATTTATTTAACCTACGAATTCAATGTAAAATCAAGGATAATGACATAAATTATATTAAATGGTAAAAATATATTCTATTTATACTTTAAAACCATTCATTATTATTATTTATCCACATAAGTTATTACGATGAAAAAAGTTTTTTTTAATTAAAATATAGCGTGTTTTTACTATTCATTAAAATATGAAAGTTATCAGAATAATATGAAAATTTTATCCAAGGTAAAATTTTATATCCTGATTCCAAATAATAATTTTATTTTGTAAAATTGAACTTATAAACATGTCAAAAACTAGATTTAATGTGAGTGTGCCATCAAAAGGCGGCAAAACTGCATTTTTTTTAAAAATACTTATTTTACCTGAAAATTTTATTTTGTTCTTATACTATGTTCTAGAAAATGTGTAAGATGAATAATAATGTTATAATATTCAAAATTTAGTTAATACTATTCATAACGGCTAGTTCATAATAATATTATAATAATATATCGTTGTTTAGTAAAACCCGGTATTGCGAACAACACACGCTATCGAGGAAGGTCGTGATTGCGTGTAATGTAAGCCAAGTCAGGGTTGTGTGTTGTGCAAGAATCCTTCGTTGTTTCATATAACAGAATCCAACCATATTTCATTTATACATTTAATATATATATATATATATACACACACTCAACGTGGCATAGAATGACTATTATATAACGAATATGAAATTGTGTGTAACACGATCCAAGAATAGCGTTGCGTATACTGCAAGCTAATACGGTGTTGCGTATAGTACAAGCTAAACTTGGTGTATCGTACAATAGAAGATATAAAAGAAATTAAAAATAATATGTCTTATAAAATTTCGGGTTATTACATTCTACTCCCCTTAAAATGAATTTCTCCCTCGAAATTCGTCGGGGTTATAAATGGTTTTCTTCTTGAAAGTTTCTCTAATTGAAACCCACATCGTAAAAAGGAATTCCTGAACTTAACTTTAAAAACTAAGGTATGAAACATATTGGTTACCTAAATTAACTCATCACTGGGTTTCCACGTAGTAGTACATAGGTGAAAATATGGATGTGGAAGAGAAATCTAACCATCAAGTTCTGATGGAGAGTGGTAGAGGACATGGCTATGAAAACACCAACAATAACAAAGCCATAAATTTGTGATGATCTAAGGTAGCATCTGATTCATCGGATATAAGATCACTAGGACAACATTTGTGGTTTTCAGGATCATTTCTCTAATGTTGAAAAATTTTTGAATCAAAAGAAATACTTACTTGATTTTTGTACAATCTCACCATTGTTCGTTCCTTGAACAATTTCCACTTCATATCTTAAAGAAATGAAGTTGAATTTTTTATTCGTGAAGTGTTAACAGATCATGTGATGGAATGATGGGTCATTCCATTTATCTTAATCAAAAGGTTAGCAATAGTTATATACATAAGTCCATCTATCGTATATCGTTCCAAAATGGACATATACTTCATCTATCATACCACTTAATAAAATAAAACTAGTTTATACTAACCAGGGACTTCCTGTAGGCCAGTGGTAGGTGATAAAGGCCAGTCGCATTCCGGTTGTGGGTTCGATTCTGACAGCCTTGTCTGACGCGATGGGCTGTCGCCCGACCTGCAGGTTGTCCTTTTTCTAAAACTACATTACTATAACAAACCGTCAATAATATCGAAAAAAAGCTATATCCTTAAAGAATAATAACTTATGTACAACATAATCCATTACAATCTTTAAGATTATCTAAAATACTTCGGTCCAAGCTCATAGTATAAAGAAAGCAATTACTAGAAAGGTTATCTACCAAGCATGTGAATACCATCATTTATCCCCCATATATCTTGTTGGTCACATTCCAATCATGTGAATACCTTAATCATTTATTCTCTTGAAAAATGAATACGCATTAAACCTTAGTGAAAACATGAATGCTGTCAAAATTTAACTCCTTCCACATACCAAAATCCAAAAATTCTATATACTCAAACCATGATATAACCTTCTCCTCATATCAGTCATGATCTCATGAATACTATCAAACATTTAATTTTCTCTTTATCCCTTCATTATGCGCATATCATCTACATTTCAAAAAATATCTGAATAACCTTTCATGGATACTGGTACCATTAATCATACACTTTCAAAACTCAAGGAAAGACAATAGTGTAACAATCCTTAGATGTCTCTTTATTCCATAGTACCATGAGATTAGTTATACAACATTACACTTGATAAACATGTAATCATTCCACTACCTTCTTAAACCATTGACCGAGCTTCAACAATTCTTTCATCTCACATATCATTTGTAGTCTCTTCATCATCATCAACATAAATACTACCCATACGACCACACTAATTCTCTTCATGAGACTTTCCCTTAGGGAATTGGTTTGCATAATGCCCGTACATTCCACATTTAAAACATTTAACCATTGTTGATGTCGTAGCAATACCATTATCCTCATCCCTGGTGTTAACTGAACATTTTCCTTTGCACTTACTGGCTTTGTGTCCTTCTTTTCCACACCCAAAGTATCTTCCAGTTCCTTTGAAACAATCTCTATGATGCCTCTTCCCACATGATTTACATGAGGGAAATTGAACTTTCTTTCCTCTATGATCATCATGAAACTCCATCTTTCTCTTATTATCTGAGTCGGGAAACTTACCAAAGTTGAGATTATTGATCATATTATGAGATTGCTGATTAGGAATAATAGCGATGTTTGGACTTCCAAATCCCATTTCATTTGGTTTCTCATGAAGAATATCATTCCATTGTCCTTCATATCCTCTATTATCATGAATCTTCCTGTTTCCATCCATTTTCTAAAACCCAAAAAGAATAGTGTGAGAGGAAAAAATCATGCTAGGGAAAACAACATAGTAAAGGGGGATTACCCTCAATATCTAACATCTTAGGTTAAATTCTATGATCGTTAGCTCAATTCTAGGACTATAACCTATACGTATACTTAACCTTAGAGACATCCCTAGACGTACCTTAGAAATATCTCTAGGGATCTCACTAACGTTTTCACATCCTAGTTTCCAAAGGATGACTAAAATTTTCCTTTAATACCAACTGTAGAGACACGAAGCTTAACATACATGGACATTACATTACTTTTGCGGAATACTTAGTAAATAACAAAACACACATACAAGGACCATAATAGTTTAGTGTCTTTAGAAACTCGGAATATAATCTTCTAATCGTGGTGAAAGATCTTCAACATCTCCCATAACGATCTTCCTTTCTTTTTATACCTAAAACCATTATTTATATCCTGGGGAAAATAAAACATAAAAGGGTGAGCTCAAATGCTCAGTAAGGGTAAACAAAAGAAAAATCAATCACATAATATTCATAAGAACATAACATTTGGGAAATCATAACTTGAAAAAGAGATCATAATATCATAACATGGGATAAATCATAGTAGTGAAATGTAATCCAAATAATCATAACTTAAAACATGAAACTTTGTGTCATACACACATAATCATAGAGAATCATTTATTATTAGTCAAGACTCATTTCCAAGACTATCTTAGTGGAAAAATTCTATTTCTGAACCGAGTTCACTCCTCGTTTCAGTCCTGTTTCACTGAACCGGTTTAACCTTCCGTTCCATCCATGTCTATCTCATGAGATATAAAATCTTTACCCAATTCATTGGAGAGAGATATAGGTCCCATCCATCTCATAGTGATACCATTCTTATGTGTGCCATAAAATCATAAACCATACATCATAGCATAACCCATGTAATAAAAATTAGAATATTAAACATCGTGAAATCATAAAACAATTCATATAAGATAAAGGAATTCATAAAAATAATTCCATTACAACATAATCAAATCAATGTAATAATATGGATAGAAACAGAACCCTTTATTATCTTAGATGGAAAATAATTTTGATAAAACAATTGAACTCCATTATTGAGAAAAATATCATTTCTACTTCAAAAACACTTTTCCTTTCTTAACATGTCATACAATTTTAAACTAAAAGAAGTTGATTAAAAATAAACTTGAAAACTTGTAAAGTAAGCTTCATGGAAATAATTTTTAAAAAAAAATACATTCATACCGTATAAGTTCAAAAAAACATTCTTCTCGTACTTTTGTCGGAAAAGTCAAAAAAATACCTCGTAACGTAAACAAAAGAAAGATTCCTTACATACCATGTAGTAAAAGTCAAAAGTGGGTAAAAAGGACTTTAAACATACATGAAACCATTTTTCGGAAACATGGACATGGATGATAACAATAACCCCAGTAAATAATTACGAATGAGCAATCTCGGATAAAAATGAGATTTGCAAAATTATCCCTTACCTTAGGTCCGATATGTTTCGTACGTATCTGAACCCCCTGTATAATGATTTAAATAATGTTATTGACTTATTACAAAATCATATTCATTGTTATTATATCATATATTGTCCACTTATGACTTTATATTACCTGTTCTTTTGTAAATTCATGTTAAAGTAGCGTTTTGGGTAAAATCGTCTCATTTGTCGTTCGTGTTTTAACTTCTAATTATTAATATGATTACTTGGATCATGATTACTTATATCCAGAATGTAAAACAAGATTTATATATAATATATATTCAGAATATACATATTTATAATATATCGATAAATGGAAAGAAATACACCATTCATGAAGACGGTAGACCGTACGTACGCATGAACGTTGTTTTCGTTTCCTTGAATTGAATGGAATTAAGTAGATGAAATACATATAAATATACATAAATCCAGTATCATTATTATGTCATATATTTCATTATTACTTATTATATATAATTTATAATCATTCATGAATGGTTAATCACTGAGAATTAATCTCATCGCGTCGTGGAGACGGCAGTCCGTACGTACGCACGAGCGATGATATCATTCTCATGATCGTGGAATTGTATTGGAGTATATGTATACTATTTCATAATCAATATCACTTTAAAATAATCGTATATAGTTATTATTTACACCATTTTACCCATCCAAGTAAGGTGGTGGTGGAAAATAGATTACACCACGGCGTGGAGACGGTATTCCGTACGTACGCACGCGCGGTGATTTTGTTTTCCGTAGGATGGATAGATGGTGAAATAGGGTTGTTTCATATTTATAATAACATATCAGTATATTAGTGATACTGATGTTATTACTTCATAATGAAACAACCTAATAAGAAGAAGTGGATGAAGAAATAAAGTTGAAAGAATCGGTAACAGACATTACCTCTTCTTTGAAGCGCCTCTTTGAGACCTCCTCTTAGGGTAATACAATTGGTCTTTGAAGAAGACCAGGACCTCTAGGATGTTTCTAGGGAAGTGGAGAAGAGAATTTGGCAGGTTTTGGCCGAGCTTGAAGGCTCAAAGTTGTGTGAGGAAGAGAGGGAGGAGGTTCCCTTTTATAAGGGAAGAGAGGGCCACCTTTGGAAATCTTAAAAATATTAATTTATAATAAATCTAAACCCACTTAAAAACCTCCAAAAATGACTCATATTCGAATATTAGATGAGATAGGGTTGTAATATTATCAAACAATAAAATTAAGACATGTTTGGAATTTATTTTAAACATTATCAACTAGATTTATCCCCATTTAATCAATTTAATTTTATTTGTCGTAATAACTTTTTAAATTTTAAATTAAAACAAATAATTACTTATTTTTTTTGAATTGTCCATAATTGGATAATTTATAACATTTTATACCATATAAATTTATAATTTTTAATTATTAAATATTTTTGTGATTTTTAAACAATTTTATAATATGTTATTTTTATAAAATAACAATAGTGTCAAAATTGACACTATTCATTTATTTGAATTTAAATAAATTATATACAGACGATATCTTAGAACTAAAAGCAATAATAGATTCATAAGAGGTCATATGTATCTAGAAAATTATTGTATCACATTAAATAGTTCATATAATATTTATTTTATTATTTTTAAAACCATTTATTTTGTTTATCTCTTAATAAAATAAGTACTACTACATTTTTGTATAATTATTTAATATACTTATATGTTGCATAAAAATTTAAAAAAAAATCCTATGATGATGATAAATCTATTAAATTTCTCAATAATACTTTTAATCTAATTTATCATCTTAAAATCACAATAGTTAAATTGTTATATTTATTAAATTATGAAGGTGACAACTTTGGAATCATTTAAAATAAAATAATATAAGTGTCATAATCACCTTAATAAGGATCCAAATGGTCAAAAGTCGGCCATTGGATGATTAGGGTTTTTATATACACTAATAATGATTTTTTTGCAGATTTTTGGGCCTTTTGATATGTATTAATATTTCAATAAAAACTATATTATTGATTTTTCACTAAATAAATAATTTTTTCATCATTAATGTATAAGATAATAAGGTAATTAAATAACTCTTAAAAATTACAAATAAATTACCATGACAAAGAAAAACATTTTCACTTCCAAATTAGTATTTATAACCGAATTTATATTCTGTATAAACATATATTAAAAATACTTTAACTATTAAAGTTGAGTGAGACATATTTCACTTTCCTTTATATAAAAAAACTAAAGGTCTTAATAACCTCCAAGTGGGTTCTAATGGATTCCATTTAGACCCAAATATGACTTCGTCAACTTATAATCATCCGATTGTATTAATACAAGTATTAGGATAATTTTATAATCTTATATTTACCCTTAATTACCCAATTTACCTTTTATTATGGTAAATAAAAATTATCGTTGTTACTATTCATAAAGCCCAAAAATAAAAAGTAGTCTATTAATATAATTTGGACCCACTGATTCCAAATATGAAATCCATTTTTCCAAATTCAATACACAGAAGTTGCAGAAATTAAATTAAATCTAATCCCATTGTCGAAAGAAAATGGGTTTTTGTTTAAAACATTGCAAAAGATTGAATTTATTTAACCTACGAATTCAATGTAAAATCAAGGATAATGACATACATTATATTAAATGGTAAAAATATATTCTATTTATACTTTAAAACCATTCATTATTATTATTTAACCACATAAGTTATTACGATGAAAAAGGTTTTTTTTAATTAAAATATAGCGTGTTTTTACTATTCATTAAAATATGAAAGTTATCAGAATAACATGAAAAATTTATCTAAGGTAAAATTTTATATCCTGACTCCAAATAATAATTTTATTTTGTAATATTGAACTTATAAACATGTCCAAAACTAGATTTAAAGTGGGTGCACCATCAAAAGGCGGCAAAACTGCATTTTTTTGAAAAATACTTATTTTACCTGAAAAATTTATTTTGTTCTTATACTATGTTCTAGAAAATGTGTAAGATGAATAATAATGTTATAATATTCAAAATTTAGTTAATACTATTCATAAAGGCTAGTTCATAATAATATTATAATAATATATCGTTGTTTAGTAAAACCTGTAATTGCGTACAACGCACGCTATCGAGGAAGGTCGTGATTGCGTGTAATGCAAGCCAAGTCAGGGTTGTGTGTTGTGCAAGAATCCTCCGTTGTTTCGTATAACAGAATCCAACCATATTTCATTTATACATTGAATATATATATATATACACACACACACACTCAACATTGCGTAGAATGGCTATTATAAAATGAACATGAAATTCTGTGTAACACGATCCAAGAATAGTGTTGCGTATACTGCAAGCTAATACGGTGTTGCGTATAGTACAAGCTAAACTCGGTGTATCGTACAATAGAAGATATAAAAGAAATTAAAAAGAATATATCTTATAAAATTTTGGGTTATTACAATCTTCATCGATGATTTCACATGGTAGAAAATGTCCCATAATGGATTAGTTTTACACAAAAATCCTACACATGAAACCTCATGAGACTACAAATTTTACAAATTCATTGAAGTTCTTTCTAAGTTCACCCATCATAAAATTGTGTTTATTATGTGTTCTGAAAAAATTAAATAAATCACAATGAATAAATATAATAATTACCCACAGAATGAAATGGGTGGCATAACTATTTCTCATATCATAATCCGAAGAAATTTAATAATGAATGAATTTAAGATATGGTTATAATCATGTATTACCCCATAAATATATGGGACAATAATCTTGGAGTATATGTGATAGACATATATACATAATTTAAAATCAATATATAACAACAAATATTTTTGTCATTGATTAAAATATATTTAAATTACTACATGGAATATTTCACAAGAAACATACAAATTTAAATATAAAATCTCATAGTCAAAATCATGAAATTTATAAAATATTCAAGAAAAATAATTCAATAATTACTTAAGAAATATATATTTATAAATATTTAAGGAGTTTTTATGTCATGGGGGTGGGTAATTCAACACATGTGGTATATGTTAAAAGAAACATTTCTTTCATTATTTTACAAAAGTTAAAAATATATCATTCAAAAAACAGTAAGAATATTACAATAAAAATGTTTAAGAAAAAGTGAAAAAAATTAAATGTGTCCATAATATATTATTTTAGTGTTTTTTAAATTAATATTGATAATAGTTTTTGAAAACATCGATATAGAGAAAAATGATTTCGATTGAAAGAGAAATGATGTCATATTTTCTAAAAAACATATTCTCAATCATTGAAATTACTAAATAGAGAAATATGAATCAATTACATGAAAATTTCATCAATAAATATATGATAATATAATGAAATAATTTTTTTATAAAACAATTAATTAATTATGAAAAACTTTATATCATAAACAATCCCGATTAAAATACGATTAAAACATAATCAATTACTACTTTTTTAAACGTTTAATCATAAATATCTTGAATTAAGTAAATGAGTTATAACCTAATATATGATGTTGTATTATTTATTCATGATAAAATATTTTATGGGGAAGAATATATACCATAAAAAATAAATTATGTATATAAAAAACATATATCTCTAAGAAGGAGTTTTGAGATAAAACCCCTAACTCGAGTCTGGACATTATCCTGTATGTATTTTATCTCATATATAATAAAGTAATATCCTTTTTTTAAAACCATTTATAGGTTTAAAAAATTATATAAAAACCATTTTCATAATTTATGTTAATGATGTAATTAATTACATAATCCGTTATGTCCACATTGACTTTTTTGAGGATGCATGGTTCCTAATTTTATAATGTCATTGGTGTGTTGATAGCCATCAAAGGGTTAGTTAATTAAATAATAATAATAATAAAAATAATTATATAATTAACATTTTTATACATTAATTACACATTTAAAACATCCCATGTAACATGGTAATGAAAATGATGAATGTTATAATTATGAAGATAATAGGTCATACATATGAATATGCAATGTTTTCATTTTACAATAACAATGATGGAAATAAAATAAGTGTTATTATATATTTAAATATTTATAATAATAACATAAAAACCATATTATTTCCTTAAATATAGTATCATATACCATCATGGTGAAAGAGTAATGAAAAATCTATCACTTATTTTTGTGAGGCGGTAGTCCTCCAAGAAGATGAACGATGTCATTATTTTTCAATGGATGGTAATGTAATAAGGTATACAATATGTAAAATTTTCACAATGATTAATATTTCACGAATATCAGATATAAAAATTAAATTCATCATTTTGAACATCCTTGAGAGTCTATGATGGAACATGATTTATATCAATTCATGAGGAGGTTGTCCACCATACACATGAATAATGGTTTTGTTTCCAATTTTATGGATGAGGATGTGGGTATATATTATTCCATTAACATAAAAAAATAAAATAATATTGTATTTAAAAAATTTTAAAATTGAATTTTTTAATGCATAATTGAAGGTGTAAAATTAAAAGGTAAAAAATAAGGATCTTGGCGAAGTTGATTACCTTTTTTGAGACAAACCTGGTTTGGATATCTTATTAGGGACCAAAAGGATGGGATTATAGGAAGAAAATAAGCTATATAATATGAATACGGATTTTGGGGAGTTATGATTTTAGGTTATTTTCAATACTAATGTTTTATATGATTTAGTAATTGAGGGGAGGATGTGACCTTTTATAATTGAGGATGATTGACTTTTTAAAATACCCAAAACTATTCAATTATTAGAAGTCACTCTAAAAATAATTTGTCCCCTAAATAGTTAAATAAAGTAGTGGTGAATTAATACGTATAGTCTATATTTTCATCACTAAAATGAAAAAAAAATACATGTTATACTCATTACCTCTAAGGTTACTCATTTATACGTTTTTAATTTTTTTACCATGGTAACATGTTATTTTTTTGTTTTTTTATTCAAGATGAAAAAAATTTATTTTAACCATATTGTGTAATATAAATTATTATTATTATTAGAAATATTTAATCCATTTTATCAAAAACCATTCAAGTATGTTTTATAATTAAACTTAAAATAAATCTTCCAAGTAGGAAAATTAGTTTTCTAAAAAATGCATTATTCATGGAAAAGATGATTTTACATCAATTATTTGACAAGTAATCAGCATTATATAAATTTAAATTTATAAATTTAGAGATATAATATATAAATTTCATTTAATTAAGTAATAATAAAATTTTATTTTAATTAAATAAAATATAGAAACATTATATACTTTAAAAAAATTCAAAAAAATGCATTTTCAAGCCTAAGAATAAACATATACTTAAGTCTAGTATAATTATGATTAAAATTTAATTAATTGGATAACATATAACTGAAAAATTATTATTTCACATTGAAATAAGATTAGTAATATAATTTAACCTTTTAATTACTTTATTTATAAAAAATATTTATAGTTTTACAAAAAAAATTATTTTTCACAGTTAACGGAAAAATCCATATTTTCTAAAAAATATGAACATGTCCCCATAACTAAATTTTGATATTTTTATTTAATTTTTTTAAGATTTTAAATACCATTTATAAAACATCCATAAATTAATCATAATATTCTCTTCTAGAAAAAAATATTTTTTGGTGGAAACTATTTTTATAGAATTAAATATCATTATTAATATTTGGGTACTTATGTATAATTTATAAATAAATTTATAGAGTAATTTATTTATATTTAATAAATAAGTTAATAATATGTATACCTAGTTATTTAAAATCCCTGTCAAATCCACTAAATTTATATAATAATATTTTTTTATAACATAACAATTTTTTTTAACTAAGTATTTAGAGTAGAATAAAATATCGAACATAGTGTTTTTTATAATATTGAGGTGTGACAAAAAGAGAATCATCATTCATTTGTAAAAATTACTACCATCTCAAAATAAAATTTAATTCATTTTCCATCATCACCTCTCATGACTCAATATAATGATGGACTTAATAAATATACTTTATATTCATGAAATATTTAAAATGTTGGAAAGATATGATATCATATACTTTTTTACCTTTCCATTCCTAGATATATGATAATGTCACTCATCCATACATGATGAGTATTACATCCATGATGTGATGTGATTAATGTGTTATCACCACGTCATATGTATGATATGTGTGTTTGTGTGTGTGTGTGTGTTTATTTAACGATAAAATATGATATTTATCATATAATAACCATACTGGACGTATAAAATTACACTTACCTTCATTCAGAAATCACCGTTAAAAATGGAAGTGTTACTCAAGCGTATGTATGATTTACCATTTCCATTATTTCAATTTAGTTCATTTAACCAAAACCTATTTCATGGTTATAATTGAAATTAAAATTGATGAAAAAATATAATAATTATTTCATGATTATTATTCTAGAGATAGTATAATAATAACTTCTTTGCCAACAGTCAATAGACCAAAGTCATTTTTGACATATGATACAAAAATTATAAAACATCTAATTTGAAATTTGTTGATTATGAAATTTTATATAACATGGTATTATATAAAATAAAAGTTATAATAAAAATCATTTTTTAAAATATTAAACAAATATAAATAAAAATTTATTTTGGAATATAAGAAATATTTGTGATGAGTCACACTCAAGGTAAGGACTTTCTTTAAAAATCCATTTTTGATGTTTCCATTCAAAATATTTTTCATCTATTTCAATATTTTTGAAAATATATTACTATTTTTATTTATATGGATATAAATTAATAATAGAGGAAATTTTATTTTTCTTTTGAATTTTGATCAATGGTTATAAAAATGATATTTCTATAGAATTTTTTAAATTACTTTACTAAAGGTTAAAAGAAATGTTCTATATTAGTGTATATTGAATAAACTACATTTAGTTTCACTATTACCATTATATAATGGTTGGATCTCTATACGAGTTTTCATGATTTATTCAAATAAAAACCATTCTTATAAGTACTTTAGTTTGGAAATTTATTTTTAAAAGGAAAGAGTCTTTTAGTATCTAAAATATTTTTCCCATATAAGTTAAAAATAATTTTCAAGGATTTTATGTTAAATGACACAGACATAAAATATATTTATTGAAGAAAATTTAAATGATAATTATAGATGACGATAGATAAAACTGATACATATTTTATGATTGTTGATCCTTTAACAACATATATGATAGGTGATCTCAATATTCCTTATACGATGGGTGCACCCATATAACATTCCAATGCATTGGGTAATGTTCCTTATTTGAAGGGGGGTCAATTGGGGACGTTTCCACAAGGATTTACATACGGTCTAGTTAATTCTAACATATGATAAAAATATAACACTCACTATTGTAAAAATATATATTTTATTTGTTTGATATGGGTTTTAATGGTTCTTGTTGAGTAAAATTTTACTGTTTTCCTATCAAAATGATTTATTTCATAAGCTCAGTGAATATTTTGATAAACGAAAATATTTTAAGAGTTTTAATATCTCTCATGAGACAAGAAAATTTTCAAATTTTTATATAACTTTCTATTATTTTGAGATCATACAATGTAGATTAAGGATAGTTAAGAAGAAAAAAGCAGTGATGTTAATATTCTGAATAATTGGCATTAAAAAAAATATGTTTCATCATAATAGTTTTATATTGTATACAAAATTGATAATGTTTATAATTTTCTGCTTTATATTATATGTGTTTTTTGTATAAGTGTTAAGTCTTAATTCTCAAAAAATATACACCATAAATACCCTAAAATGCAAGAGACTAAGTTCATCACATAAAACTAAAGATTTTATAATGATTAAGAAATGTTACTTATAATGGTTATCAAGAATAATATTCAAACATATCTTCTTCACCGCACACTATAACATAGACTACATTTATATATATTTGACCTTATAGATGGTGCTTTTATTCCTTTACCCAACCATAATCTTTAGTAATCCTTTATTTTTTCCACCTATGTCATAATTCAAATGATTATCTCTAAGAGTGGTAAATTAATACTAGTGTCATTAAAGGGGTTATCATATGTTATGAAAAATTCAACTATTAACCCATACAATCTTGAAATCATTTTTCAATTCATCTCATAGTGTTATTCTACCATATTTACTTCTTCATTGAACAATTACAAGGGTGGCTAGAGTTCAAAGTGGGACCTGTATAATAAAAGAATATTTATTTGATGAATTGGAATGAACATGTAGGTATATTCATTTATATGAAGAATATTTAGGTCCACTATATGATATAACTATCAACAAATCATCATAAACCTTCCACTCATCTTGTACTCATCTTTATAGGTCCTTTAAGAATTGATCAATCGATTATGTTCTGGCACAAACTTTTTACAACTATAATAGCTTGGTGAGAAACTTACTCCTTGGGAGACGTATTAAGGGTTACTTCTATCTATTAATGTGTTAGAAGACCCAAAATAGACTCCCTTCTTATCATAATATATTTTATTCATTATATGGTATAAATTGAAGAATAATCTAGACCAAAATTCAATTATTTCATTCAAATATTGCATAAGAATTTTCCTCTACTTGAGAGGATCACATTCAAATGAATTACATCCACATCGATGTCCCTATAGAAATTTTTAGATTATTTGTGATCTTATTGGGACATTCAAGAGTTAGGAGAGTAAAAATCATGGGAATACACATTGAAGTCAGGCATATACACAATTATTATAATAGTGGGACTTCAATCCTTGTTTTTAAATGTGTGGATATTTCTATATAGGGATTTATATTTGGGTGTAAATGTTGGAAAACTGGTGTTGGGGACCAAATTAATAGAATTCATACCTCTCAAACAAGATTCACAGATCTCGACTCATCACTATCGACTCCATGGGAACATTCAATAGGGTAATACCCCTTAATTAATGTTCACATCACATTCTTATTCATATGGATAGAATAGAAATTCAATTTTTATATGTATCAATATTATCTCGATGATCCTCATTCCCTAATTTTATCCTGACTATTGAATGTATCTATGGTTGAGGTGATGTGGGTAAATTTTGAGGGGTTTTTTTATAGGTTATGTAACTCCAACATTTTCAATTTCATTCCATAAAACACACATTATTGGTTGATTATTGTAAATCCCATTGATTCCTCTAATGAGAGGTCATAAAAGACATATATATATATGGGTTTTTGATAGATACCATGTAGAAATTATTGATTTATATCCATATTCCCCATG